>CM028335.1:0-2400000 GCA_016647705.1 Eucommia ulmoides | reverse complement strand
CGTTACAATTTCTAATCGCAAGCGTCCATGTACCATACACCTAATTATTTTTAAGGAATTTAATGAGCACTTTCAGTCTCTTTCCTCTTTCCACTGTCATCCACAAATTTTATGCAAAAACCCCTCCCCTATCCCTGTCTCCCCCACATATATGTGTGTGTGGTGTATATGTTTATTCCTCAGTATTTGTGTGTGTGTGTATATGTCCATTTCCCACATATATTTTATGTAAAACCCTGACATGTGCTTGGTTCATATTAATGGTTACAAATCCACTAGGTAGAACTCACTCTTGGAAATCGACTTGTAAGGAGAAGGTACCTAGAAACTTATAACCCACCAACCAATCACATTCTTCATCGATATGGTATCCTAACAAACCCCTTCCCCTATCCCTCCCCCTCCATCTGTGTGTGTATGTCAACTCCTCAATGTTAGGGCTAGAAAAAGAACGGGAAAAACAAAAAGATGAGAGTTATCCATAAAAACCTTTCAAAGCATTAAATTTGAAATAGAGTTGGATGATTAGAAAACTTTAGTATAACGCGTTCAAAACTTCAAATTAAAACAACATAGACCAAAGTGAAATAGAAGGCAAACTTAGAGGGTATAAAGTGTAAAAACCCCAACAATTGATTTTGGTGGTCCGAGCTAAATGGGCGCGTGAGTGGAGTGGGCCCAATGTAGGCCCTACGTGGGCCCAAAAGGTTGCTAACCGCTTAAACCCACTAAAGTTTTCCCCATGTGGGCCCAACGTTACATCGCACCTACCCTCTTTGTATTCCACGTGTCATCCTCTCCACGTGGCCCCACACCAGGATTTAATTCCATGTACCCGCAGCTCCCAAAACCTAAACACCAACGAACCAGGATCAAGGTAACTGACCACGTGGACGGTCGAGATCATGTGATATAATATTGCGATCTTCCCGACGTTCCATCTTATACCATCTTCATCACAGTAAAGTTCAGCAAAACCTCTCCATCTGGACTGCGTTTATCCGAGATCTCTCCGTCGTCCCCGTCGATACATTCGCCGGAAACTTTCCTACTCTCCGATCGGGGATCATAAATATTACAGTCTCAACAACGGCGCGGAGGTATGTGTTTGAATGTGTGTTTATGCATATCAATGATGAGTTCATGCATGTTTGTATTTGTATTTCACATGGACTGCGGCTTATAGTCTGATCCATTTTGTTCGGTTATAGTTGGATCATCAATTTGGTTGCGTTTTTTGATTAATTTTTACCTTTTTTGTTCATTTTTTATTTGCTGAGTAGAGCATGATGATACTGGAAAACTGGATTTTGATTTTCTATTTTGCTTTTTCCTTGAATTCGAGAAGATAGTGCTTGAAAATCTAGAAGAGAAGTAGATGTTTGAATTGGAATTAGAAATCAGCGCATGTGATTTTTTTTTGGATTTTACCCCTTTTTTTGCTAAGTTCACTTCCAAATCTCTAATTCCGTTTAAATGAAGATGAACACTGTGTTATACGAGTTCATTATTTCTAATCATATCCGAAACTCCTCAAGAAACAAAACAAATAGCGCGGATATGAAGGCGTTTCCGGCATCAAAATCTCTAAAGATTGAAGAAAATTAAGTGTTCATGGAATGTTCTATCTCACATTTCGAGTATCTTGTATTGATTATTTTTTTATTTAATGTTTATCAGACGTATAAGTAGTTTGGAGCTTATCAGCTAGATCGAGCACGATGCATAATTTTGTTTGAACCGTCAGACATTTTCTTGATTGTTAAGATCCATATCAATGGCCTTGAGAGCTTGAATCACATAATTTTCTTTCCAAACAGGGTGTTGAAGGTAGAAATCATATTAAGGAGGAGATTGAAATAGAACTACACATGGTATGCTCTTATCCTTTTTGCAAATCTTGGATATTCAGTTGTATAATTACTGATCAATACTAAGTGAGTTGTTCTTTTGTTATAGCCTTTCCAAAACAAGGGCTTTTGGATGGAAAATGTTAATGAAAACTCCTCTAGAATTGAGACCAAGCGTTCGCATCAATGGTTCTTGGATGGTTCCGATGCAGAGTCATTCCCCAACAAGAAACAAGCAGTTGAAATCCCAAACCTTAATTCATTTTCTGGGCTTCTTAATTCCGACATGTGTTCTTGGGGAAATCCTTCTGGTTTTGCAGCACAATTTAATGAAAGGCTATTTGATCCTGAAGCTGCACGGCATGTCAATTTTGATGACAGGAATGTTCCATCTTCTGGCATTGGCAGCAGTATGTATACTGTAAGAAAAGACGTTGATGCTCCATTTGGGAATGATCCCTTATTTGGTTTATCCATGTCTCATGCTATGGAAGATCCTAGATTAGGTCTTAATTATGGAGGGATTAGGAAAGTTAAAGTCAGCCAAGTTAAGGATTCCGAGAATTTGATTTCTGTATCAATGGGAGATGGCTACACGAGAGGAGACAACAACAACAGCAACATTATGACAACGGCTCAAGCTTATAGCAAGGGAGACGAAAATATAATATCGATGGGACTCTCTTATGATAGAGGGGATGACAATATATTATCAATAGGTGATTCTTTCAGCCGGGAGGGTGGCAATTTAATGACAATGGGTCAATCATATGACAAGGGGGACAACAACGAGATATCAATGAATCACGCCTTCAAAGAGAATGATAGTGCCATTTCAATTGGTGGGTCAGTCAGTAAGGATGAGAACAATGGTTCAACAATTGGTCAAACATTCAGCAAGGGGGAAGGAAACATGATGTCAATTGGCCACTTATTTGAGGAGAACAACAATGGTGTGTCAACAGATCAAACTTTTGACAAGGGTGACAGCAATATCACACTGACGGGCCAAGCGTTTACTCAAGGGAAGAGCAATACTGTGTTGAGGGGTCACTGCTACAACGAAGTTGGTGGCAGTACTAATCATCTATCACTTGGTCATTCTTTTAGCAAGGGAGAAAGTAATATCATATCTTTTGGTGGATGTAATGATGACGATGATGATATTAGTCCTTCAGGAAGGGTCATATGCAGTTATGAGTTGTTGATGGGACATCAAAGACCGGAAGCTGAAAAGGGTTCAGTTGATACAAATGCTGTTGTAGGTGTAAATGATGTCCAAGCAACTGTAAGTGTTACCAAGAACAGAGAAGAGCAGAAGGCTACTAAGAAGGCTCCTCAAAACAACTTCCCTTCAAATGTCAGGAGTTTGCTGTCAACTGGTATGCTAGATGAAGTGCCTGTAAAGTATATTGCCTGGTCACGGGAGGTAATTTTTTTTATAGTTGTCACAACTTCATATTTTCGATTCAGCTTATCACTTCATGACGCCTGGTTCTTCCCATTCATGATAGAAGGAGCTTCGTGGTGTCATAAAGGGTTCAGGTTATCTATGTGGCTGTCAATCATGTAATTTTTCTAAGGTCAGTTTCAACTTTGCAAGATCAAGCTTAATTGTAAGATCATTTAATTCAATTAATCGCTGTTCTATTTGGTTTTTTCGAAAGGCAATTAATGCTTATGAATTCGAGCGGCATGCTGGTTGCAAGACAAAACATCCAAACAATCACATATACTTTGAGAATGGAAAGACAATTTATGGGATTGTTCAAGAGCTCAGGAGCACACCTCAGCATTTGTTATTTGATGTTATTCAAACAATTACTGGATCACCCATTAATCAGAAATCCTTCCGTCTTTGGAAAGGTAAAGGCTTTAATTTAGATTCCATTCATTCGAAGTTCTTATGAGTTCTGATATGCAAATTTGACCTCTCACATGTACACCATTTTCTCTGCTTTAGAATCGTTCCTAGCTGCTACTCGTGAACTTCAACGTATATATGGGAAGGAGGAAGTGAAGCAACTGTCATAGATGAATTTCCTCAGCTTGTAAGGTGTGTTGATTTTTTTCACTAGTTCCATTGATGATGTTGAGTTCGTGATAAGCATTTGCTTCTTCATCATTACCCGTATGTATCATTTGCTTGGCTTGTTTTGCTTGATCACCAGTAGATGTAGATGAGGATTTGTGGTCTTTGCTCTTACCCCAAACAACAAGATAAAGGCCAACAACTATTACAAGGACACCGATAAACCTGTAACAACATGGGATTTTAGCTAGTTAATGTTCTATTTAGATATGCATACAGTTTGAAGAAAGCTTGAAGATAATCACCTTCCCAAATGCACTTGCTCAGCCAAAATAAAGGAACTCATAATAGCTACTATAACCATGCTTAGTGGGCTGAAAGCAGTCACAAAAACGGGGCCTCGGTCTTTCATTATTACTCCTTGGATGTAATAGGCAAGTCCTGAGCAAACTATTCCCTGCACATATTTTAAAAGAGTTCAAATTCTACTCCGTGCTATCCATGGGCCTTTTTTTTTTTTTTTTTTTTTAGCCTTTAATCCTTGAAAGGCTGGGCGGCTTCTTTTTGGCGTACGTTTAAATAGATTTTAATTTATAACAAACAATATCTAGAAAGTATGCTTTGCGGAAAATTGTTTTCCGATTATGAATCAAACATACCCTTGGTGCTTAATAGTTCTGCCATTTGATATTTTGTGCAGTCGATGGCAGATCTAGTAAAGGCCCAGGGGGACACAAGCGCCCCTCAACTTTTTTAAATTTTCATTATTTTCATTTTCAGAAAAAAATCAATGAAAACGCTTAAAATTTTATATATAACCCCCCTTTGATTTAGAAAGAAAAATTAGTAAACCCCTCAAAAAAAAAATGATTGCTCACTTGTAGGGACCTAAAGAATCATAATGAAATATTTGTAGGGGCCAAATATAAAATTTTGTTTGTGTATCTGTTTATCTTACGCTATAGACAGCTGCCAGGATTTTAGTGTCCCAATTTATAGACCATACTTCAGGCTTTCCCCTCTCCATGATGAGTGCCAGTATAGTTCCCTCAGCTGTTCCCAATAGGCATATCCAGGCAGTAAGAGAGAGCTCCGCCGGGTAAGTCTCTAGAGTAACTGCCTAGAGATATATACAAATCAGATTTTATATTTAGTAAAATATCTAATTATGACTTACAAAAAAAATATGAATCTTGGATTAGTGATATTTAGGCCTTGTTTGTTTTGGTTTTCAAAAACTATTTTCTGTTTTCAGAAATACAAAATACAACTGTTTATCTTTTGACAACACAACTTAAAAACGCTTCTACAGAATAATTTTTACAATACTCAATCTATCACATCACCTACTTTTATTATTTTATAAATTTGAATTTAATTGTTTTCTATATCTTTATTTTTTTATTTCTTTACACGTTCACCCAACAAACATCATTATTAACTCTTTTCAAAATCATATTTCAAGAAGTCACGTCAATTTACTTTTCAATTTCTCAATCCATTACTAATAAATATTCTTTTTTTTCGTACCTTTTTCAAAACTAAACCTAACAACTTCTTATAATTTTGAAATACTAAAATAAAATTGTTGTAGAAAGAGAAGCCCTTATTTGCTAGGTGGGACTTGGGATCAATATTCTGCAAGTCAATGGAATTCCTTACTTGAAGAATTATGAAGCAAGCCCAGCTGAAGCAACCGGCTGTGATCATGAGAGAACCCTTCATTGAATGTCTTAGATTTATGCCCCCCTTTTTAAGTTCTTGATTGCTGCTAAGCTTTGTCCATGGCAGCTCTATAACTGGGCCATTTACCAGTGTCATGACCATCGCTCCTGCTATTGTCGTTACTGTCCCCACTACCTTAGACTGACTGTGAATACTCCTTATTTTCAGCTTCTCCAGCCTATTGACATTTACATTTTTTCAACATATATGAGGGTGAGCCTTGGGTACAATGGTAAGGTTGCTTCATTAAGACCTAGAGAGGTCCCGGGTTAAAATATTGGAAACAACATCTCATCAAACAAGGGTAAGGTTGTGTACATCTAACCTTCCCCAAACCCCGCAACGGCAGGAGCCTTTGTGCACTTGGGCTGCCCATCATATATATATAAAGAGAAACCCAGTGCATGTAGGCTCCGACCATTGCAGGGCCTGGGGGGTCAAATATATGCAATCTTATATAATATATTTTTAAGTATTTCATCACATCATCTCATGTGTATATTATATATCTGTGTGTGTATTATATATCTATGTGTGTGTGTATATATTTGTGTATACATGTGTATCTATAATTCTCAGATTTCTGTTTGTGAATTTTATATATATGTGTTTATATATATATTTGTGTATATGTGTGTGTATATATGTATATATAATTCTCACATTTCTGTGTGTGAATTTTACCGGAGGATGCAAGCCATGATAAATGTAATGGCTGGGAGTATGTTGCACATAGCAGCAGCAAATGTAGCTGTTGTGTATTTCATCCCTATGTAGTAGAGGTTTTGATCAATAACCGGCCTGCCAATGGGGAAAATTTTTAGTAGAAGCTCTTTAGAGATGATACTAGAAATATATGTGGAGTGATTCCAAAAACTTACTCCAGTAGGCTTAGCAACAAAATCTTGACAAGTATCGACAAAGTCATCTTTGGCCGTATTTTCCTGCTTAAAAAATTAAATTAATTAGATGCAAAACACACACACATGCGCACACACACACACACACACATATATAGAGAGAGAGACTTGTCGAGAATGAGGGCGAAAGGGGCTATGACAATGGTGGCAATGGCATGGCGGTAAACAACAAGTACATAGTTGCTCATTCCTTGATTTAGGGCTACTTTTGATATAATATCCATCCCCGCTAGTCCGAGCTGCAGGAATGTAACTGCGAAGAAGGGCTTTCCTCTCTTCCACCATTTGCATACTCTCTCTCTTGATAGGCCACTCATCTCTCTCTCTCTCTCTCTCTCTCTCTCTCTCTCAATAGCTATGTTCTTGTATATATGAAGTATGCGGGGTAAGAACAAATATTGACATGCTTTTTCTGTTCTTGTTTCGTCGTTTTTGTTCTTATTCTTACCAGAAAGTATATGGTATAAAGGAACTAATCCCATATATAAGTACTTGATAAAAAAAATATTTCCTTCCTAACTTAAGAACTGAAATGTTGGTCACTTAATGTTGGTTACTTAAACCAAACTTAGAAGTTAGAACAGATTGCTATATATTTTTATCATTCACGTATCGCTGGCTTGACAAGTTTTTTTTCTCATGAATAAATTATTTCAATTACTTATTAATGATTTATATTATTTTATTTTATTTTTGGCTGCAGAATGCTTAATTTAGGTGTAGAATTTTGAATTGTTCTTTTGGACTCAACAAACCCCTCAATGAGAGTCCGGTAAGTTTTTCTCTTAGAAAGAATATAAGATGCCGTTTGTTTAGCGTTTCATGTTCCCAGATTTTTCTTTTTTGTTTTTCAGAAAATTGGGAACAAATATATATTTATATATAAAACATATATATATTCTTCTGTTATGATCCTGGAACAAAATCAATAGGAACATATGGGAATTGAACATGTAACAGAAATGTGGGAACAGAACAAATGAATGTAAATTATGATAAGTTGATCAGAATGCTTCTGTTTATGTATATATATATTTATTATATGTGTGTGTATTTTTTTTTACGGTAAGGCGTGTCCGGGTCAGCTTACGGGCACTTCGACTAATTACCTACTTGGACGATCTTAATGGCGCACTTGACCAGGATTAAATTATATCTATATAATATATATGTGTGTGCGCGCAGATTATGTAGTTTGTTTGAATGTTTGTTTGTTTCTGGTACTTTATGCTTTTATCACATGAAGGAGGTTGTAGTAACGTCCTCGCTCACATTATTCATACGTGCATAAACATCCTATTATTGGAAGGAAGCCGTGCTGTCTTGCTTGTCTGCCTGCCTGCCTGCCTGCCTGCGTGACTGCCTCTTTAAACACATCTACAACTGAAAAAAAAAAAAAATTGTCTCTTTTAGGATTTGGGAATAATTATTTTATTTTCATTTTTTTCGTTATTTTTTAGTCATTAGTATAGTTTTTACTCTTTCCACTAATATTAATCGACTTAATATTTGCAAGATATGAACTTTGTATTTGATATAACAGTAGCGGTTGATGGTGGTGGTCGGTGGCAGTCTAGTGACCGGTGACGTAAGTCCGGTAGACCCCAGCAACCAGAGTCTGGTGATTGGTTGACCACCGGGTGCAAGAGCTCTAGCAACCGTTAGTGGAGGTTTGGTGGTTGGAGTTCAGTAATAGACGGTAGCGGGAGTTGTAGTGGCGGGCCTAGTGGTATAGTTAATCTTAACTAAGTGGGTGTTTAACTTAAAAAAAATAAAAATAATAATAAAATAAAAAATAAATAAATAAATTGCTAAGGAAGTCACCTTCCCAAAGCCCATTTCAAAGTGGTAAAAAGCCCAATGAAAGGCCCCCATCCCAAGGAAAACTATTACATTACCTTAAAAATAATACACTTTCCAATTTTATTTTCATTTTTTTTTTTCCCCTAATAAGTTTATAGTGGTTGATATTAACTAAATGTTAAATTTTTAGTCATTTATCATTAGTTGAAATTGTCTAATATATTGGTAAAGATTAAAAGATACTCCTTCCCTTTTTAAATAATAAATTTGATTTTCTTGTTAGGATGTCTTAAAATAATATTTTTTTTTTCCCTGGAAAATATATTATATCATTTTAGACAAACAAAATGCTTGTCCAAAATCCGGCAAATAATTATATATATATATATATATATATATATATATATATATATATATATATATATATATTAACAATTTAAAACACTTTATCGATTTTTATCAAGTTATACAAATGGGTGTAGTGGAATAAAAAATTTAGACAAGTAAGAAATACACACAAATATCGCCGATCACACGAGAGAGAGAGAGACAGTGTGTCATTTGATGCATATATTTACAGTAGTGCAGTAAGGACCTCTTTTCCTAGGTCTACCTCTTGAGGTTCTTCAGATATTTCTAATCCACTATTGTGAAAATCAAATTCCGTTACACCTTATGAGTAAAGTTTCTATTTACTCAATCAATCAATTACACTAGTTCGAATTTACAATTCACTCTCTTTCGCAAATTCTATCTTAATAATTCATTCAAAGTTTCTACCAATACTTTCAAACCAATATGCGTAATTGACTCGGTAGTAAGTTTAGAGTACAATTTTCACTCAAATAAAAACAAATTCAAGATTCTATTTTCAATGGTATAAAATTGTGCTCAATCGAAGTTAACTCAAGACGGAAAACAAATCCCTATTTTTTAAGAGTAACTTAAAAGGGCTTAAAAAACATATAATTAAATTACACAATTGACCCCCAAGATTTAAACTTTAATTCATGAGTATTGATCCAAACACCTGCAAATATATATAGTTTTATGTAAGAAAAAAATTGGAATAATTTGGATTTGAAAATATATCTAATTTTGGATTTCCATGGTGGATTTGAACATGGATTTGCAAGTTTTAGTTGGTTGATTTTTTAGATCAGTTGATTGAACTTCATACTTTTTCAATTTAATGAGCTTCGGGTCTATTTGAATGACTGAGTGAAGAGTTCGGTTGACCCGGGCGCATGTAAATATTTGAGGCTTCTAGAATAAGTTGTTGACCGAATTCATGCAAGAAACAGTTTTCAACCTATTGGCCTATCGATTGACCGATTGGAGAGATCAGTTAACCGATTTGTGCATAATTCAATATCTATATGTATTTTTCATCACGATTTCAACCGTTTTAACTACTATTCTCAAGTGATGTTTAAAATAATTCTAAAACATCCTAATTAAGCACGTTCAAAATGCGGATCAATTATGCGTATACAAGTGAATACTGCTATTTTAAGTCAATGCATATATGAAATGTAAAATTATTTTTACTTATAAATTCTTGTTTCTTCAATTTCTCCATCTTGATCTTTATTTCTTTCCCCTTTGACTCGTTGCTTTGGCATCACGGTTCTTTTACTTTCAGCTTGCTTTATCTGTCTATCAAACTGTGTTGTTATCAAAATCAGTAAAACGAATTTTAAGGTCTCTGGGTTAACACTACCATTCTCAACCAATCATTTAAATTTGAAAATAATTTAATACTGACATACAAATTACAAAAAATTCAATATAGTTTAGTATAATAGAGTTAAATAGTAGAAAGTTAATTAGGATTAAAAATTAATCATATTGAGTAAGAAAATAATAAAATAAATAAAGGTTGTATCACATGCAAATAAGCAGAAGATGGGGTGGAATCGATTTTGGCTTTGCTTTGAAGGCACCTTATTATACTCCACTTTTGTTTCATTTTTCTCTCGAGATTTCTTTTTTTAATAAACAAACAAAGAAATAGCTAAAAGTCGCAGATAGATAAAATTGCATTTACTGCATGTTTGATTAGAGGTAATGGAATTGTATTCTGATGAAATGGAATTGAATTTTGAATGAACGTTTATTTAAATTTTGATTTAATTCTGTTAGAATTCGATTCATTACTTCCAATCAAACATGTTGTTAGCTCGTATGCACGTAGAGGTAAGTGGTGACAAAAATACAACATAGTTGCAAAGTACAATTCGACGTAACTATTGGATTAAGAAGTAAAATTAACCAAAAAAAAAACCTTGTCAAATGGAAAATAGAAAGAAAAAAAAAAGGTAAGAAAATGAAAAAATGAAGAAAAATGCAAAATTTTCGAAGTAAAATTTTATACCGACCGATTTCGGGAGGAAATTTCCAAAAAAATACTAAAATTAAAGTTATACCATTGAAAATAGAATCTTGAATTTGTTTTTATGATATATGAGGATAAAATGATAATTTCAGTAAGTGAAATATTTTTTTTAAGCACATAAAATCTATATTCTCCTTATTTTACGTTCTTCTAACCAAAGAACACTAAGAAAATAATTTTCTTTAACAATATAAAAAATTATTAGGGATAATGACACTTTTGTCTCTCCGTGATTTTACTAAAGTCATATTACACATCTGTGGTATTTTCATAAGCACTCACATCTGTGGTATTTTCATAAGCACTTACTCCCCGGTGGTTCAGAGTGAAGTGCAACGGTTAAACTTGTTATATTAACTGTTAAACCTCAAGCAGTCAAAAATAATAAATTCTTTCATATTAATTGATATTTATATCCCTGATTGAAGTCAGATTGAATAATATCCGTTTGTCTTTTTTTCTCTTTCTTTCATCCCTGGTTGAGTCAAGTCGGGTAGGTATAAGGACAAATTTGTCATTTTATAAAATTTTATTAATTATTTAATCGTTGTACATAAGTCTGAACTACAAGAGGTAAATGTTGACGAAAATATGATAAAGTGTAAAGTACAATTCGATCAACTTATAAGAACACGAGGACAAAATATAATTAAATATGAAATATAATTTTTATATTTAGTTAATATAATTTGATCAATTTAATCAACTTAATATTAATATTAATTGAATGACTAAAAATTATTTATATGATTTAAAAAATGAAGATAATAAAATAAAATTTAACTAGCTGCCCTTCCACAAAGTAACGGCAACTTGCCGCCGTCAAATAAAGATAATTCAGCAAGAAAAACTGAACCTCAAGACCGTTCGGAATTCCGTCCCTGTCCCCGTTAGGCCCCATCCGATCGCATCTTCCCACTACCAACCAATCAGATATAACCACGTGTCACCCACAAAATAAATATTCGCTCCACCCAGAGAATCTTCCCCGTTCCCAAATGGCGTTTTTATTCGTTTTAAAATGGGGAAAAAGGGTTAATTTATTTTTACTCCCCTGTAGTTTAAGTTATTTTCATTTTAACCCCATTACTTTTTGTAACCTACAAATCACCCCCTTCTACTATGGATATTAAAGGGTGAGCTCACATTTTATTAAAAGAATATATATAGGATGACTTGATTTGATTTTATATTTTAATTTATATTCAAGATTTAATGATAATAAAAGAAAAAACTAGCATTTTCTCTCTAGCTCTATGATGAGGTGTAATTTTACTATCCACTGAGGACCACTCATGGACCTATACATGGCAGGGTGGAGACCTTCAAGAAGACCAGTTGTCCACCGAACATGTTGACTGGATCATCTAGGGCACATCGCTTGTCCGACCATCGCTTAGCGATCAGAGTTGAGGGGTCTACCAAAGCGAGTTTTAGTTGGACCTTCGCCTGCAGCTAGGGATGGTCATGGGCTGGGTCGGGCTTAGACTAGTGTATTATAAAAAAACGTTGGGCCCTAACCCGGCCCTACCCAATGATCGGGCTTTAATTCTATGCCCAAGCCCGGCTCTATAAGAAAATTTTAAGCCCAAAGCCCAGCCCACGGGCCCCCGGCCCTATTTTTTTTTTTAAATTTAAAAAATAAATACAAAAAATTCAACACCAAACCAACAACAAATATTAAAATTACAATTTCTAAAGGTAAACCAATATTCCAAACAAACCAAACCAATAAGAAATATTAAAATTATAATTTCTAAAGGAAATCAATATTCCAAATATTAGGGTTGTATTGTAATGTGTGTGTGTGTGTATATATATATATATTTAAATATCCTTCGGACCGGGTCGGGCCTAAAATTTTTGGGTCTTGCCCAAACCCGGCCCTAATTTTGATCGGGCCCTAATACCTAGGCTCAGGCCCGGCCCGTGGGCTCAAACCTTAAGCCCAAACCCTAAAAAAATAGGGTCGAGCCGTTTAGGCTGGGCGGGCCCCCAAGCCCATGACCATCCCTACCTGCAGCCATCGACCAGAACCACTAGACCACCATATTGAGCTCCTGTATGTCCATGGGTTGAGCCTAATCTCAAGGTCCTTGTGGGTCAGTCCATGGGCTCCTCGGGTGGGCCGAAATTCAAGGCCCACGTGCCTAAGTCATGTCATGCATCGGATTATGTTAATTGATCGCGTTCAATGTCCTAATTTGATGAGACTAATCTAACTCTACTCCTATAAATAGCAAGTTATTAAATGCATTAAGTAATATTAAGTATTTTTACTTAAAGTAAATATCTACACTTTTTTCTTCGAACACTTACTCTCATGCAGGAAAGACTTAGTTGGGCATGCTCGGGTGAATCTTTGTGCAGGTACAAGCTCGATCTTAAAGGAATTTGACCGTTGACTGTGAACAGTTTACTATGTACTAATCACCGAGCTCAAGACCTCCACCTCAATGAGGAAAATCCATATGACCGTTGACTGTGAACAGTTTACTATGTACTAATCACCGAGCTCAAGACCTCCACCTCAATGAGGAAAATCCACATGAACCTTGACTGGACCAACTGCAGGTGTTGGCCATATTTCGACACCAACACTCTCTTTCTCTTTTTATTTTTATTTTCTTTTTATTATAGACAAAATAGGAAAATAAAAATAAGGATAGTTTTGTCCATTTTATGTAAATTTAAATGGAATATTTAGTTTTACTATTTTTTTTTTAATATTGTGTTAAAATAAAAAAATCTCCACTAGATTTGAGACGCAGGATTCCGAACATTGTTGGTCGTTATAGTTTTTTTTTTTTAGTTACATTCAACTATTTTTTTTAGTAATATTTTGTTAGTATATTTTTTAGTTATATTTTTTTAGCTACATTCATGTATATTTTTTAGTGACATTTGTAGTTTTCTAGTTACACGTTCAATATTTTTTCATTCAGTCACGCAATTTTTCATTTTACACCATGAATGTATGTTGATGATGCCTAACATTGGTTGATCACGTGTGGTTCACTTGGGATTCGGAATATGATCTTCCTTAAGTTTGATTTTTGCAAAATAATTCATTATGGGTGGGTCTACAAGCGTTGTACCTCCGGTGTAAAAATTAATAGAGTTTCTAGTGAAATTTTAGCAAAGTAATGACAAGGAAATTAGTGCAAATTTTTACCTGGCATCCCCAATTTGTATTTATAAGTGTGGGAAGACTTAGTTGATAAGTCTTCTCTAAATCCTGGTCAATCTCTATTAATGTCCGTAGAATTTACGGATTGAAAAGTTATGAGTTGTTACCATGAATATCCGATTCCATTTCTTTATATAACAGGACTTCGTAACAAATCCCGATCCCGTTAGTAATTGTTCCTGGACATGGGCTATGACCTAATTCATCCTCAGTTTTATCCCAAGGATGACCTTTTCTGGGCATATTAGAATCTTATGCTCGAGGGGTTTAGAGTTATAGTCAATATGAATGTCACCCTCGTTTTTTTTTCTTGGGAACTTGAACTAAGTCTTTGGGTTCCAATTATGAGTTTGGTCCCATGTGCATGCCATGTGAATCTTCAAGGAACTATGCTCCGTGCCCACGTGCACGCTGCCTCTCCTTATACGTGGTGATATTCCGGACTCTCGAAAATACCCCTTATCATGTGTAATTAAAAAACTATTCTAAACCTATAACTAGACATGCATGAATGCAAGTAGAAAAATACACTAAAGATGTAAGAATGTAACCAAAAAAAATTACATAAACTTAAAAAAACACTAAAATGTAACTAAAAAATAGTTACATGTAACTAAAAAAAATTCACGACAATCGGTAGCTAAACCTCGGTGACAAGAGAACTGAGGTTCGACAACGAGCAATAATGGACAGTGCCATCAGAGGCCGACGTTGCAAACCTTAATTGAAAGCATTTGAATATGAATACAAGAGAAAACATTAATCATGAGACTAAAATATATTTCACTTAAAATTAAATTAAAATAAATTATGGATTAGATCGTCTAATTGGGACTATTGACAAATTATCTTTTAATTATAAGTATAAGGCGGTAAAGTGTAAGTTTTTAAAGTTTAAAGGGCAAAATGAAACGAATCAAAGTACAGGGGGTAAAAAGGCAATTAACCCCCAAAAAAGGAAACGTAAGGGAATTTTCCAAGTTACATTTTGCCTCCTTCCCCCTCCTTCGCTTTCGGTGGCTTTAAAATGGCAAAAGGAGCTCGAAATGCAGAGCGGGAATGCAGATAAAAGCTTGATGCTCTCTGTCCTCTACTTGCGCACCTCCTTCTCTCTGTAGGGTTTGTACTCTCCTCTCTCTCTCTCTCTAAATATCTTGTTTTTTTACTTTCATTTGCCTTCATTTTGCTCCAATTCGTTATCGTTTGAGATCTGATTTTTCTTTTCTTTTTTCTTCAGTTGACGGTTTGGTTTTCGTTTTCGGAGATTTCAGGTACGCTTCGGTTAATTTCTTCGTTTTTGGATTGTTTTTTTGGTGTAATTTGAGCTCCCTGTGATTCGAATTGAAAATCATAGTGTACTGATTTCATCTACGTTCATGATTAATCAGCAGATACACTGTCAGTACTGCGTTTTCTAGTATTTTTTGTATAAATACGGTTAAACAACGTGTTACTATTCATCGCTCGTGTAATTTGAGCTCCGTATGATTCGAATTGAAAATCATACTGAACTAATTTCGTCTGCTTTCATGATTAATCAGTAAATATACTGTCAGTTCTGTGTCTTCTAGTATTTTTTTTTGTTTTGATCCGGTTAAAGAGCGTGTTAACATTCATCGCTCTACTATATGCTACTGTTCTTTGTTTTATTAGTTATTTAATCGTTCATAAACGCTTGTTAGATCTTTTTTCTTTTTTCGGATTTGGATTCAGCTCAATTTTGCTTGCTGGAATACTCTGTGGCACAGGAAATGCTTGATATGTTTCGATCGTTATTATTCAATTTTTTTTTGTTAAATATCTTAGGCTATACAATTTGTCTTTCCGCAATTACTTGTTTCTAGACCTCTGATTATTAGTTCAATTATATTTGTATTCACATAGCTTGTCTGCAACCAGTTCACAGTGGTTTGTCAAACTCCACCCTACGCGTGAGGGTTAAATCCCACATCACTTGCGTTACCTGATTACCTGATCCTGAGCTATATATAAGTCTAAATGCAACCCTCCTCTTTCAAGACGTCTCTTGAGAGTGATTTAGGCCCATTGGGTTTCTACATAAAATTTGTTATTTTTCATGTATTAGTGAATTCGACTTGTTTATATCTTTCAAACATTATGGGGTAAGGTAATCTGTATGTGATTTCATCTGAAATCTGATAATTGACGCTCACAATAGTCCACTCCTTATTCATACTTGGTAATTGCTGGTGGTTAGATATTATACTTAATTTAGATTTTTTCGAAGATGTGTTTTCAATTTGTTTACCCAATGCAGCTTTCAATGATGACTCCGCCTGTTGATACCCCGAAAAAAGCTGCTAACTCTCACTCACATCCACCTCTTAATGAGAGAATACTTTCATCAATGACCAGGAGATCAATTGCTGCCCATCCTTGGCATGATCTCGAGATTGGTGATTATTCTTTGTTTTCCAGTAAATAATCTCCCCAAAAATAGAAATGTTTCCCTATCTAATATTTGCTGATACTCAATGCAGGACCTGGAGCTCCAACAGTTTTCAACTGTGTAAGTATCAGTATCCCGCCCTTTATATATGTTGGGTTTATCCCACATCGGATGTGGAAGGGGCTGATGGTTAGGTTATAAGTGTGAGAGAAAGCCTTACCTCATGAGTTAGTTTTTGGGGTTGAGAGAGGCCCAAAACCGCCCTACACAAGTATCAGACCCCAGGTTACAACAACTCTGGTTCAATAACCAGAAAAGGGAAGATTGGTCGAGGGTTAGCCAACCAAAAGCCCGATGTATGAGGGGAGATTTTTGGATTTATCGCATATCGGATGTGGAAGGGGTTAGTGGTTTGATTACAAGTGTGAGGAAAAGCCTCACCGACACCTCATGAGCTAGCTTTTTGGGGTCGAGAGAGGCCCAAGACCACCTTACATTATATATGGGTTTGCTTATTGTAGTATGTGACGGTTAAAATTTTGCTATATCATACTCGTATGTGATGGTTAGAACTTGATTAATTTATGCAGGTTGTTGAAATTGGCAAGGGCAGTAAGGTGAAATATGAACTTGACAAAACAACAGGATTGATCAAGGTAAGCACTAAGCAAGCATGTGAAATCATTTTTTTTTTTGATAAATTATGAATAGCTGAAAACTGTGTATTCGTAGGTCGATCGCGTCCTTTACTCATCGGTCGTGTACCCCCATAACTATGGATTCATCCCTCGTACTCTCTGTGAAGACAATGACCCCATGGATGTCTTGGTTATCATGCAGGTATATTCTGAAGTCTATTTTCTGTTCTTTATTTATTTACTACAATTGCAAGCCAGCAATTTGGGTATGACTTACTTTGCTTGAATTGTTATAGAACATCTTCACCATTGGTTTTATGCTCCAAAAAATAGAACAAAACAATATAAATTGTTAGGGCTTTAGTGATCCACATATTGCTTAAATGGAGCAACATCCCATTATTAGCTCCAACATTTTTAGGGTTTGTTTGGTTTGCTATCCATAGGGTCTGTTTGGATTGAGAGAAATGGAGAGAAGATATTTCATTAAGAGAAAAAGAGAGAAGAGAAGAGAATTTTTTTTTTTCTCTCCATCATGTTGGCTAACCTCATTAAAAGAAATGAAGAGAGTAAAATGTCTAGGAAATAAAGAAATTTAGGGTTTTAATAGGGATGTCTATGACTCGGTTTTGAGCCGGTTTCATTATAAGGCAAAACCAAAATCGTTAGGCATATATCAAACCCAAACCCAAAACCAAAATCGAAACCATCTTTTTTTTATTTAGAAAATGGTCTTAAAACCGAAACTGCGAAACCGTTGAGGTTTTTTAATTTTATGTAGAACCAAAACTGCAAACCCGCGAACTGTTGTTTTTTATATATAAACAAAATGTCAAAAACATAACTAAAATATAGGAAGAAATTATGAAAACACTAAAATTAACCTAATTAACTCTATAACACACATACATATATATATGCGGTATGGTTTCACGGTTACTATCCTAAAACTAAAATCGTTTATGTTTTCAATTCCAAAGTCAAAACCATAACTAAAATCATTTGATCGTTTTTAAAACTGAACCGTTGGGTTCGGTTACCCCGTCAATTCGGATTGAATTGCCATCCTTAGGTTTTATGGTCCTGCATTTTCTCTCCAAATCTCTCCAATTTGAGGAGAAAACACTGTCGTCTTTCTCTCCTCCTCTCTTCTTTAAAATTACCAAACAAGAGAAATGAAGAGAAAACTAATAATTTTCTCCTCGTCTCTCCATTTCTCTCTATCCAAACGGACCCTTAATCTCCCCAGATTATATTAAAGCGAAGTCCTTAGCATAGTGACTTTTAGGATTATTGATCATATGATAAAAACAAACAGAACTGCCATTGCTGGTACTTAAAAAGGCTTTGCATTTGTATACAGGAACCGGTTCTTCCAGGGTGCTTTCTTCGGGCGAAAGCAATTGGCCTCATGCCCATGATTGATCAAGTATGTACATATGTATTATTATTTTTACCCTCAACAGAAGAAGAAAAAAAATTATATAAAAAAAAGGCTAAATCACGTTTTGCACCCTGAAGTTCGGAATTCAATCTCAATGTGTCCCCTAATGTTTCAATTTTTGCCTCTAATTGGTCCAATTGACACGTTCTGACCATCTTAGTTGCCGACGTAGCACTAGGTGTATTAGTGGGATTTTTTTACTCAATTGTGTTGCATATGTTGCTACTCATGCAATTAATATGGCTGCAGTGTGCCGATTGGACCTATCATAGGCAAAAATGAAACTTCATAGGGTACATTTGAAAAAAAATAACTTTTTTTTTCCATAATATACTACCATCAAACAATTTGTGACTTTGTGGTGTGAAATAGGGAGAAAAAGATGACAAGATCATTGCAGTGTGTGCTGATGATCCCGAGTACCGACACTACACCGACATCAAGGAACTCCCACCCCACCGTTTGGCTGAGATTCGCCGCTTCTTTGAAGATTGTATCCTTAAAAAAAATTGAATCGTTAACCATCTTTAACCATATATATAGTTAGTGGCGGAGCCATGTTAGGCTGGGGGGGACTCGAGCACCCTGACTATTGAAAATTTTCAATTTTACCCTTATATTTTTATAAAAATTCAATTTAAACCCTTAAAATTTTACATACTCCCCTTGATTTATATAACTATCTAATAAATCATCTAATTTTTTTTAGTCCTCAATCAATTTTCTAGATTTGCCGCTTTATATAGATTGAATTGATGATTTCTTGACAAGAGAACCACCAGATAAGAAAAATGAGAACAAGGAGGTGGCTGTTAATGATTTTCTGCCAGCCTCAGACGCCTATGAAGCAATTCAACACTCCATGTAAGCGCCATGCCTTAATCCTCAATCACACATGATTTGGTCTTTTTCTTGCATAATATAATAGAAGAGTTTAAACCCAAGACACTCCCGGTCGAAAAAGGACATTTCCTGTCATTTTAATTAAAAAAACTAAGACACGTCTAATCTTTTCAATGTGGTTACCTGAAACACCCTCTATTACATTTTATTGACAAAAATACTTTTGCAACATAATATTTTCAGTTTTTTATTTTCTATTTTCACTCTGGCTTTCTTGTTTTCTATTTTTAATTTCATTTGTTTTAATTTTTTTTTTCTATTTTTTGTATTGTATTTACAGGAAAAAAAAAAAAAAAACCTAGAAAAGTAAGAAAGTAGAAAATAAAACAAATGAAATAAATAATTTGGAAAAAAGATTAAAAAAAATATAAAGAGAGAGAGAGAGTAAAAAATAAAAAATGAAAAATAAATTAAAAACAATATTAATGTTACGAGGGTATTTTTGTTAACAAAATATGATAATGGGGGTGTCTCAGATATTATTAAAATGACAAAGAGTGTCATAAGTATTTGTTCAAATGAGGGATGTCTCGGGTTTAACCTCTAGAACTTCATCCAACAATCTTTTACACTACCCTTTGTTTTAGTGTTGTGGTTTGGATTTTAGTTTTTGTTTTCCGAAAGTTGGAAGAAAGAAAAATGTGAGAATTTTTAATTTTTTTTTCCCCAGAAATTTGATCTAAAACATTGGAATAGGATCATCTTCTTGTTCCTGTACTTCTGGTTTTGTTCCGATTATTTTTTATTTTTTTGGAACAGAAGAAACTGGTGTCTGAGAGCAAAAACACTAAATGAGGCCTGTGTTCTTTCTCAATCATAAGTTTCCCTGAGAAGTCAGAACATAAACAAAACTCTGAAAATAATTATGTTTTGTTCCCAGAATTTTGTTTTGAAAATTCTGGAGAATCTATAGAATCAGTCTGAACGTGCCATTTTTTTAATTTTTTTTTTGGTTTCTTTTAATGTGAAGGGATCTGTATGCGGACTACATTGTGGAGAACTTGAGGCGGTAGATATGATAGAATGTGTGCTCATTATACCGATGGTAAAAATATATATATATATATATATATATATATATATTGTACTAGTCTTCTTGATGATGACGACGACGACGACGAATATAAGAAACACTTTATTAAATTAGTGGAAGAAAAATATACTACCTTTTGTAAAAATATATTCTGATGAATCAATTCATTCTTATGCTGTCTTTCTCATTATCTGTACGCTTGAGTATTAAGCAAACCATTCCTTTCTGTCTCAATGTGGATGGTGTTATGTTCTTTGTAAATTTGACTTTCTATTGTTTGTTTTGGGTGCAAGTATGATGATTGTTTGTTTGTAATGGAGTTATTATTGTATTTTTTTTGGGTTACATATATTGGGGAAGGAGGTTGAACTTTATTCCGACTTTTATTCTTCTGTATGCTATGTAAACTGATCGTTTTTCCTTTAAAATTTGTGATAAAATGGATCAAGTAGCCAGTGTTTTTGGGGGAATTCGGATGGTAAGAGGAAATTTTATCTTGTTAAATAGGATAAAGTTTGCATGTCATATGATTTTGGGGGATTGAATATTAGAAAAGCTAGACTTAATTATTGTGTTTTTATGTCTAAATTGGCTTGAAGGATTGTGAAAAATGATGGTTGTCTTTAGGTTTCTTCTATTTCTTGTAAGTATAATTTAGAGATGAATTTTTCCTCTTGGTCTAACGCTACGTTTGGTACGCTGGAATGGAATGAAAAAGAATGGAATGACAATAGGATTTGAATTAATATGGTAATGGAATGAAATGGTTATTGTCATTCTTATGTTTGGTGACGAAAGAGATTACATGTGGTATTAGAATAACAACAAAAGGTAAAATAATAATTTAATTAAATTTCATTCAAATTAAAATATTTGTTTTGTATTTGGTCTCATTTTTTAGCCAATTATTGATTAAAACTTAATCCCATACTTTGTGGGATTAGGGATTCCTTGATAATGGAAATGAGATTAAATCCCATGTATCAAATATATGAATGGAATGACCATTCCAATGATCATTCCAATCTTATCTTGAATCTCGCGTACCAAGCGCCACCTAAGAGGTTGGGAGGATTCCATATCTAGAGAGGTATCTTTAAATCTAAAGATTGTTTACAAAGAGGCTTAAAATGAAAGGTTGGTAATGGTATTAATATCAACTTATGGATAGATTGGTGGTGTGATGAGAGACTCATATGCGATGATGTAATTCAAAAATGTTATGATCTAATAAAGGTTTTGGATATTATGGATAATTTTGGTAGTTGGTATCTCCTGCCGATCATTCCGATAAAAAATTATCTTTTATCGGATACCCAAGTTAATGATATTTTGGGTTATGAGCCGTCAAAACTTCTTAATGAGAATTTGGTTGTTTGGGTCCCGAAGAAATTTGGAAAATTTTCCATCAAATCCGCTTACTCTCTACTTTTTGGCTTTGATATTCCTAGATCTTTTTCTAAGTGGGAGGGGATTTGGAAGCTAAAAATTCTTCAAAGTCAAAATTTTTTTATTTGGAAAATTTTCTATAAAAGGCTGATGACCAACTCTTTTAGAGCTAGTTGGTCAAATGATATTTCTGTTATTTATTATCTGTGTAATAATGCTAATAAATCTATTGATCATGTGTTTAGATCTTGCCCAAAGGACTGGGTTGTTTGGAATTCTTTTTTGGACAGGGGCACTTTGAGGCGGGATCGAGGCTTGGAGATACTGGATTGGATCTCAAAATACATCAAAGGGAGACGTTAAACCTTCTCGTATGACTCTTTTTGTGGCTATTTTATAGGAAATTTGGAAGGATTGAAACAAGGTTGTGATTGAGGGAGTTGTCCAAGATCTAAACCTTATTGTTTCCCGCATCAATCGATTTGCTTGAGAGATGAATGTAGCCTTTTATTCTAGTCAAATGAAAAATGGTTTGCCTATAGACTTATACCCTAATTGGCTGCCTCCACCTACAGGTTTTTTTAAACTTAATACTAATGGTAGTGCGCTGGGCAATCTTGGGAAAGAGGGCATTGGAGAGTTGATCGGGTAGACATATGGGATTTGGAAGATCGATTTTTTTGGTCATATCAAGTCGTGTACCTGCTTGGAAGCTGAAATCAAGAGTATACATACTGGGCTCTGCTTTGCAATCACGAAAGGTTTTCCCAGAATCATTGTGAAATCTGATTCAGAGGAAGCGATTGAGCTCATTAGAGGAAGCAGCCCTGAGAGCCATACTTATAGGAGTTGGATCCTAGAGTGTGAGCAGTTTACCGACTTGCATGATTTTACAATCCAAAACTAGAAGAATCAATAATAGATGTGCCAATTTTCTGGCGAGGCAAAGAGTTGACTATGGTACGGATGTCTATTACCTCGAAGATCTTCCAGTAGATATGGAAAGACTTTTGATTGCTGAGATGAGGAATGTGGCTTCTCTTAATAGGTCGTAGTTGTTTTGTTTGTTGCCTTTCTAAATAATAATAATAATAATTGTTGTGTAAAAAAATTAGATGTGCTACGTGTCGACTTTATAGTTCAGGAGAGGTAATTGACTTAGTTAATTGCATAGGACCGTCCAGATCTTCAGGGACTTGGGGGTGCGGACTATCTAGATCTTTGAAGGACCTAGGGACAGTTCAGGTTGTCTTGAGTACCCAGTATAGTCAGAGTCATACATATTTCACTCTTCTTTAGGACAATCTCAAAGATTAGACCTATTGTGCAATCTCCATGCAAGACCTCTCCGATAGTGGTGCTAATAGATTCCACGTGGCACATGTGGAATAGTTATGCGCCCGCAAGAAAATCTTTCATCTTTTCTAGTGCTCTAATTTAAACGTGACATATAAAACGAGAAGAGGTTTTCTTTAGGACAATCTCAAAGATTTTTTTTCACCCATTATGTAATCTCCATACAAGGCCTTTTCGACGGTGGCGCTAATAGATTCCACGTGGCGAATGTGGAATAGTCACGTATTCATCAGAAAATCTTCCATCTTTTCTGGCGCTCCTATTTGAAAGTGACATGTAAAACGAGAAGGGGTAAACAAAATTTTATTAATATTTTTTTTCTTGAAAATCATCACTGGTTCTCAAGTTGGAGGTCCTTCACCCAAGGAACCCCCCTCTCAGTTCTTAGATTCTTGTAGGTGATCGAATGGTGAATCGACAGACAAATATTTCTTCCAACCTTTACTGAGTGAATCAGTGATACAAAGATTATGACATCATCAATAGCACTTATACAATACAATATATATGAATTATAGGGTCAAAAATAAAAATATTTAAAAAGAAAATTATAAAAAATAAATAAATGATGAAAAGAAAACAAAAAACCTACTAGAAGCAACTTGGCATAAACCCTCTCAACCTCCATTCTCAAATCTTCAACTCAATCTCTATCTAAACCCCCCTCTCTCCCTCTAAAAATATCTATAAAACCGAAGAAACCTCTCAAATCGATCGAACTCCTGACCTTGAAGAGATCCCTCAATCGTTTTAAGACAAACAGATCTTACCACTTGAACTATATTATGTAGATTGTATATAGTATATGATTTATACAATATATATGAATTATAGTGTCCTAAAAAAAATTAAAACAAAAATTATAAAAAATATAAAAATTAATAAATAATTTAAAGAAAAATGAGAAAAAGAAAACCCAAAAACCTATCTGAGAAGCAACTTGGCATAAACCCTCTCAACCTCCATTCTCAAATCTTCAACCCCATCTCTATCTAAAACCCTCTCTCTTTCTCTCTCTAATAATATCTATAAACCAGAAGAAATCTCCCAATTCGACCGGATAGCGGAATCATGAGTTCATACAACACCACCCCAAACTTCGACAACCTTCTCCTCCAAACCCTAATGGGCAGACTCCAAATCCACCCTCCCAACCACCTTCAATCGCCGCCATTCCTCACCCAGACCCTCGAAGACCTCCTCCTCGACGCCGCCACCTCCAATCTCTCCGACGACGAAGACGACGACGATAACACCAAGACCCAACTCTCCAAAGAAGAATCCAAGCTCGAAAAGGACATCATCCGGACGATCCTCGCCGGCAAAATCGAAACCCTCAAGCCGAACTCCGGCCAGGCGGTTACGATTGGCGAACACCACATCTGCGTTGGGTTTCACGAAGAGACTGGGTCGGATTACCGGGTCTGGGAGTGGCACGGCCATATAATGCTGTTCGACGACGAAAATGGGTATACGCCGGAGTATATTTATGGGAATTACTTCGAGAGAATCACCGGGAAAAAGGCAACGATCGTCAACGACGAGGTAGACGATGAAAAGGATGATCAGGAGGAGGAGAAGGGAGCAGCTAATTTGGGATTGAGGGAGTTGATTGGATCGGCCGATTCAAGCGGCGGCCGGATTCTTCATCGGAATATAAACGCCGGATCATCAAGGTATATTTAACAACTTTTTCCATTGAATTCTGCTAATGGATTTTAATCATTTCTTACTTCTTAGTTCCTGATGCTTATTTGATGCACCTGAAAAGATTAAGGCATTGTTTGGCATTACATAATTGAAGCCTTGAAATTGGAAATGAAACCCAGTGGAAATTTCTAATTTTTTTGCCAAGTGTTCATGTTAAACTCAATATTTTTGTTTGATCTACATTTTGACCTAGATCGATCTTTATTTCCGAAATCCCTGTTTTGATTTCTTCCGGCACCACAAGACCTTCACCATTTTCATCTCAATTATTGTTAAACACTCTTTTTCTCAACTCTTGACAATTTAACGATGATTCAACATCTTCCATACTATTCTAATAGTGTCTCTTCCATGGAGTAATGTTTTAACAAAATGCTCGTAGGAAGCGGGCAAACAACATAATAAAATAAGGGTCTGATCTTCATCTTGAACTATAATATCAATATTTCAAATCCATGATTGCTTTATTAAACTCATCAATATGTTAGTTAATAGACGTACTTTCCTTCATTCAAAGTGTATAAAGATTTTGTTTCAAAGACGTCTATTGGTGAGAGTCTTTATCATATAAAGTTTTTCGAGCTTTGATCACAATTTTGCCGCAATATCTTCCTTTATGACTTCACACAACACCTTGTTTGCCAAATTAAGAATAATTACAATACGGACCTTCTCGTCAATTTTTGCAAATTTGGTATCGAACACGGTAGCAACTAGAACCTTCGTAACAGTTGCAGGCTTGGCAGAAGTCTATGTTCCGCCACCTGCGTCTGTGTCTTGATCAACACTTTTATCCGAGCTTTTTTCAACGGACATTTTTTCTCTGCACCAAAGTGCCTTTTGCAAGCCCTCTTGGACTAGCAAAGCGTGTATTTTAAGACGCCACAAACTGAAGCTTATTTTGTCATCATCTTTCTCGATCTCATATATGGCCGTCATTTTTTGAAAACTCCAAAAAATAGCAGTTTATCGTGAAGTAGGTACGAAATCACTATTCATGCGTCGGTTTCTTTTCATGTGAGTAGAATGCCCAAGATCAAAGATGGAGTTAAAATATGATTACGAGAAAAACAAATAGTGATTGCGCGCACAAATAAAATGAGACAAGAATTTAACGTGGTTTTACACGGGCATCCTTCCTCACGCACCCTTCTTCACTATTCACCTTGCTTTTTTAACCTCGCTTTTTCATGTGTTTTTTTTTTCCTAGTATCGACAGGTTCTAGTTGGACGGGTTCGGCTGCAGATAAGCACGCAAGTTCTGGTTTTCCGAAGATCGATTTCTATGGTTTTATCGTTGTTAAGCTGCTTTAGGCCATGATGGATAAAGAGGTTCAAATTGCAGCCTTCATAGTTTAGTTTCTTATTTTGTTTTGAATTTAGGAAATGACAAAAGGTTGAATATGTATGATTCTGAGTTGGGGAAACATGCTTGTTAATGCATTCTGATATATAAAATGTCATTAGACTCAAAATTAAATTATGCCATTCCATTCTTTGGATTTATTTGATGTTTTTATCATTGGAAAAAAAAAAAAAAAGCAAGTTTCTTATTAGCAATTCTCACCAAATTAATTTATGGATTTGTCCATAAAACGGTTGAGATTTATTATGGAACGCATTTGGAAAGGTCATAAAACCGGTAGGAAAGGTCCTATCGTATCTCATCTTTTTTTTGCTGATGACCTGATTTTGTTCTCTAGAGCTAGGGAGAAACGTTGTGAAGCTATTTTGAATGTGCTTAATACGTTAATCAAAACTTTTTTGTTTCTCCGAATGTTAAAAAAGATTCTAGCTAGATCGCTAAGTAGGATTTTGACGGAAGACTTGGGGCTCTACCTGGGAGTTCCTTTAATTCATGGAAGAAAAAGACTAACCGTTATAAATATGTGATTGAGAAAATTCGGAAAAAAGTTCTTTGATTTGAAAACTAATATGTTTTCTATGGCAAGGAGAACGGTTCTTTATCAAATTTGTGGCTTCCACTATCCCGAGCTGCATGATAGAAGTTCATTCTATACCTCTCAAAAAAAAAATGATGTGATAAAATTGATAAAATCAATAGGATTTTTTTTGTGGGGAGAGACTGATACAAACACGATATACCTCCTAATTAATTGGGATACGGTCTGTAAAGATCTTGAAGAGTGGGTTTAGGCCTTAAAAATGCCCGAAGAAGAAATGTTGCTTTCCTAACTAAGGATGGAATATTATTGTTACCGAGAAAAGTCTTTGGACCCAAGTGGCGTGTAATAAATATAACTAATTTAGACCCGAGTATTGCGCCGGCTTAGAAAAAAAATTATAATAAATTTTTAATATTAAAACATGAAATACATATGTACTATTTAGTTACTTTGATAGCAATATCCGAAAGTGGATGTATAAATTTTATTGAGTAATGATAATTTATAAATATAAAAAATAAATAGACAATTAAATAGATTTATATTAGAATATTGAAGAGAATTAATATTAGAATAAAATTAGTGGAGAGAATTAATGGTGACCAATGATTTTGGTAAGTTAGATGAAGAGGCAAATTGTGAGAGTTAATCGTAACTCTTTATTTAAATGGGAGAATAGGATTGAGAAGATGATAAATGTTTTGCTCTCATTCATTCACAAGAGAAAACTTTCACTTTTAATATATAGTATATGATATGAATTGGAACCCTAACTCTTGGGGGGGGGAAGACGGGTAGTTCTCATATTTGGAATGGGGTGTTTGCGACTAAATATCTTCTTGCTAAAGGGATCAAGTGGAAAATTGGAGATGGTACTTTCATTAACTTATGGACTGATTGGTGGTGTGGGATGGACCCTTGAGAGACTACCAATTACAAAATGATTTTGACCTAAAAGTTTCAAATATTGTGGATGATGATAGGGAATGGTTCCTTCTTCCTATTTTACATATTATTTCGGAAGATCAGGGTAAAACTATTCTAGGAATGGATCCCCTAAACTCTAAAAGAAGGATAGCCCCCATTTGGCAACCGAAGAATTCTAGAATTTTTACGGTAAAATTGACTTATTATCTCTCTAGGGATAAGTGTGCCTCCTTGGAAATTTCTAAGTGGAACTGGATCTGGAAGTTTAAGATCTCTCAAAATATCAAATTCTTTCTTTGGTCATCTTCCATGAAAGGTTGATGACGAAATCTTTCAAGGCCTCTAGATCCTTCGACTCTATGCCAAAGATGTGGTGGTTATGTGGAAACCATGAACCATGTCATAAGAAATTGCTCTAAATCTAGATAATTTTGGAATTGTTTTTGTCAATTTTGATCATTTTCAGGAGGGTTTGGCTTTGGATGTTCATGACTGGATTAAGAAAACAATAAGAGGGAGTTCTTATCAACCTTCTAAGTTACATACTTTCATTGCAACTATTTGGGAAGTTTGGATTGCTAGAAGTAAAGAAGTGATTGAGGGTTTCGCCCAAGATACTTTCTCGGTGGCCTTTAGAATATCCCATTTTTCGAGGGATCTCCTATAGGATTACCAATCTCCTTACGGCCCAACTGGTGCTTTTAATTTTATATGGTTTAATTGATTTTTTTCCCTGACAAGTTTTTATAAGCTAAATACAGATGAGAGTTCTAAAGGGAATCCATTCGTATCATCTTGGAGCTTGGAAAGTGGAATGTCTTGGCTATATTCGTTGTGCACGGGACTCGAAATTGCGATGAGAAGTATCCACATGGGTATCTTTCCAGAGTTGTGGTGAAAATGGTTTGTGCTGAAGGAGTGACCTTGATCATGGATAATTGCCCATAAATCCACAAGTTCAAATGTTGGGTAGTAGACTAGCAAGTAAGACAACAAATGTGGAGATTTTCTAACAAAGAAAGCAGCAGGGAGTGTGATTGAGCTAAAGACTCTTGTGACTCCCTAAAAGTATGGAGAACATTCTCATGGAGGAGATGAAGCCGAAGGCTTTTGACCGTGGCCCTTAGGGCTTATTGTTTTTCTCGTCTTTTGCCAAGAAAAAAACTATCTCAAAAGCCAAATAACTTAACTACCATTTTGATTAATCCAACTTAAAAATTTAAACTCTAACCCAAGAGATATCATCATAGTAATTTTACCTAATAACTATCTCGAAAATCATTTCTAAGTAAGGTGGAGATATTAACTAAAAATTAAACTTTTTAATATCAATTTGACTTTTCAATAATAATATTATCTACTCTGATCTATTAGATAATCTTTTACTTAGTCAAAATTAAAATTAAATTATTAATAAGTAATTTATTAGAGCCAAAATAGTATTGTAGTACAAGAAATGGCTATTTAACTTGGAGTTGATCTTAAATAACCAAATGTACAATTTAGAACAATTCAATATTAAATTCAAAATTTAATTCCTGAATTATTTAAAAAAACAACAAATAAACAAAGATATCTGATTGCGTACAAGATTATCACATCTTCAATAAATAACGAATAATATAATCATAGAATAAGCCCAAATTTTGAATGGAACTCTATTCAAATTTTGTTAATGCCACATAAAAAATTGATTTCATTATCCATCATATCCAATCAAACATCCCTTGAATTTAATACAATTGATGTTCCATGAGCTACAAACATTCATTAATTATTTAACCAATCAATCACACGCCCATCATTTGATACCCTATTCATAGTCAAAATCTAGATTTGCAATAACATATCTTGTCCAAAAAAACCCATTTCATTTCAATAATCATCATCATGTTCCAAAACACAAACATCATTGATCCTACAAACTAAAACCAGCACAAAGCTTCCCTAAACAGAAACAAAGGGATTCTAAATACAGAAAGGACCAATTTACAGAAGAAAAAAAACAAAACATGGTAGCTAGGTCAAATCTTACTTCTTGAGAGTGAGAGATTAGAGAGAGAGAGAGAATGTCATGTCTTAAGCTTTCTTGGGGGATTTGGTGGCCTTTGAAGGAGATTTGGTGGCCTCTTTTCCAATCTTTTCAGCAGCTTTCTTGGGGAGAAGAACTGGGTTGATGTTTGGGAGGACTCCACCATGAGCAATTGTTACTCCGGCGAGAAGTTTCCCCAGTTCCTCGTCGTTCCTCACCGCCAAAAGCACATGTCTCGGTATAATCCTGTTCTTCTTGTTGTCTCTCGCCGCATTTCCGGCCAATTCCAAAACCTAAATCAAAACCCAAAAACAATCACTAAACCGCCAAGAAGAAGATCCATTAAATTTGCTCTAATTTAATCCAAAGTGTTTCGGTGTCAAATCCCGTATTTTACATTTATTTTAAAAAAAAAAAAAAATCCCTACCTAATCACAACTTATGTTTTAGTCGCATATAAAAAAACAAAAAAACCCAATCCACGTCTACAGACTGCACTCTCACAATTACATATATCTAACTTATATAAAATACTTACTAAATAAATATTACCCAAATACAAATAACTAATATTATACAAAAATATGTAATATAATTATGTAATTTATAATTATTAACTCATAACTAATTTTAGTTTCATGTAATTAATATTTACTATATTGCTGATTTATTCATCAAACTCCCTTTACCCTCTACACCCAATGCAGGGGCACATTTGCACAAACACATACAAGACTAATACGAAATCAAAAACTAATTTAAGAGACTAAATCTAAATTTATGTTTTAAACAAGACAAATACCAGATTGCATCCGCTATTCAAGACTAATCACCAATTATCCCTTTAATGAAATCAAGCACAAAAAATGGGGTTCGGAGAGGCAGTACAATATACCTCAGCAGCGAGATACTCGAGAACGGCGGCGAGGTATACCGGAGCACCGGTACCAACACGCTGGGAGTACCGACCCTTTTTCAGATACCGGGCGATTCTTCCGACGGGGAACTGTAGACCGGCTTTGATGGAACGAGTCACCGACTTCTTCTTTGGGCCACCGGCTTTCCTTCCTCCGGCACCCTTCTTCACTTTGGTGGAGTCCATTTTTGGCTACTCGTCGGAATCGATATGAAATCAGGGATCGGTGAAAGCTTTCTCCGTCCAAGCCATGTCGTCCATGGTTGTTTATAAACTGGGGATGGTGTCAGACAAGAGTGTGGGATGGGGTGATTTCGTGCGTTCGATTGGGATTTAATCAACGGTTGTAAGTGCAGGATGTCACGATCCGTGTGCTCTGGATTCCACCAATCAGATTCGAAATATTCGGAGCTGGGGATATGTCCAAAAGTTCCCCCCCAATTGATGCATAAAAGCATATTGAGATTATGTACTTTATATTTTAATTTAAAAAAATTAAAAATATTTAAATTAACTAAATAATTATTTCAATTTTAGCTTGGATGTTATTTTTTTGTGTAATTTAAATAAAATATAGAATAAAAAAAATTAACGACTAAAAAACAATTTTACGTTTTTCTCTCTTTTTTTTTCAAAACAAATAATATGTAATTTTATTCATTTCTTCGAAAATAAGATAATTCATAAACTATAATTTTATATATATATATATATATATATATATAAAAATAAAAAAAACAACATTGTCTTCTTTTCTATCATTAATTATAAATTTCAAAATTTCCATTTTATTTATTAAAATTTCAGTTTTTATTTGACAATTATTATTATTAATTTTCAGATTCGGTTTTTGTGTTTATTATCAATTATTATGTTGATTATTATTCTTGTAACTCCTATAACTTTTTACACTATATAAAAAGGTTGCCTACTCTTTAGGAGAGATAGAAAAGTATCCTAAGAGTTCTTCCTCTTACTATATCTCTATATATTATATTCACGGGCAATTCGATAAAGACGGTTCATTAGTCTTCCGGTGGACGTGAACTCCAAGAGGATGTGTTTGTGAGCAACAGTTGTATCTTGAAATAACCATTACCGTCAGGACCTTCACGTAGGGAGGTAATCTTTACTTTAGGTCAACGATTATTTGTATCTCCTTGAACCCACAGACCAGTTTTTTTTCGTTACTTATTTTATTATTTATATTTTTGGAGAAGTTTATTATTTATATCCTAGTAATAGTTTTAATATTTAAATTATAGTAAAAAATCATATAATTTTTATAACAATTTAAAGTAACGAGTATTTGTTATATTTTAGAAACTTGACCGTTTTGATATAAAACGATTTCACAATCTGTTAATTAAAAAAAAAAGTAAAAGTGTTGTTTATATTTTTATCTATTTATTTATATTGCAATATTTTTTTCCCTTTATCTCTTTAATCTTAAATGACAAAATTGATAAGATTTATAATTATATAAATTAAGAATAAAATAATTTATTATTTATTGAATGTGCAAATTGAGTTATTATCCATATTAATATTGCAAAATAATTATGTGTTTTTACTAAACTATTTATTAAAAAAATGTACATTTTGTTTAATACTTTGTGATTTGTTTAAATCGTTTATTTATTATCATTGGTCATAGTTCTTACAATCTTGTGTTTAATTATCATAGAGTAACAATTCAATCTCTATCGCCTTTTGTATCTATATTATTGTCATGGCTCATTCTGATGAAGCCGATAGTGTTAAACCAGAAAAATTTAGTGACCAATACTTTCGTAGATGGCAAAACCAACTTCGCTATTTGCTTACCGTACTAGGTTTAATATCAATTATAGATGATTCACCTTTTGCTCAAGAATTATCTTCTCATTCTTGGCTTATTATACCTGAAAAAATCAATTACCATTGTCATTATAGAATCTTTAGTGTTTTGTCTGATCATCTTTATGATGTTTATCAAAATTCAACATCTTATGCTAAAGAACTTTGAAAAATTTTAGAAGCTGAATATAGTATTGATGATACTGAAATTAAGAGATTTGATACCTCTACATTCAATAATTATAAAATGTTGGACAATCAGTCAATAGGAGACCAAATTCACATGTTTAAAGAATATTTAAGAGGGGTGAAAAAGAATGGTATTGTTCTTAGTGAAGATTTTAAAGTTTCATGCCTTATAGATAAATTATCATTTTTTTATTGCGAAAGGTTATGTGTTTGAAGGTTCATTTAAATTAAATATATTTTTCGAGGATAATAAAAGTTGTCTATCAAGTTTTGAATGTTGAGACTTTGAATATGTGGCATAGCATATTAGGTCATATAAGTCTAAAAAAAGTTAATAGATTTATGGATCTTGATCTTATTTCTAAATTTTATGTGGGGTATAAACACAAATGTGAAGTATATGTTCAAGCAAAACAACCTAGAAAGCTTTTTATAAGTGTTAATAGGAATACACAACTCTTAGAATTTATACATAGTGACGTATATGATTCAAATAGACTGTCGACTAGAGCTGGGAATAAATTTTTAATGACGTTCATTAATGATTGTTTGAGGTTTTGTTATATTTATCTTTTGAAGACTAAAGACGAGATATTCAATAAATTTACAATATATAAGAATAAAGTAGAAAATCAACTTGATCAGGAGATTAAAAAACTTAGGTCTGATAGAGGGAGTGAGTATACTTTGGAAGATCTTAAGACTTTTTGTGAATGGTGTGGTATTATACATGAACTTACTTCATCATATTCACCTCAATCAAACGGAATTGCAGAAAGGAGATATAGAACTTTGATAGATATGGTGAATTCAACGTTGAGAAGTTCGGGTTTACTAGAAAATTTATAAGCAGAGGTTGTACTTACTGCATGTTTCATTTTAAATCGCATTACGACAACAGATAATGAATAGATCCCGTATGAAATTTGGGAAAATAGAAAGCCTAATATGAGAATCTTAAAAGTGTGGAGTTGTTTAGCAAATGTGGCTATACTTGAACCAAAAAGAAAGAAAATAAGACCTAAGACAATAAACATTGTTTTCTTAGGTTATGCACAAGACAGTAGCGCAAATAAATTTTAGTTATAGAATCTCAAATTAGTTGTATCTCTATAAATTCAATAGTTGAATCAAGATATGCAACTTTCATTGAAGATATATTTCCTTATGAAACTAGAATTCCTATCCAGTTAGTAAACATGAATTCCACATTAATTCATGACAGACCTTCTACTAGCTATAACCCTTCTGCCTAGATATAATTACATTTTTCTGTAGAACCAAAATGAAGTAAGAGAGAAAGAATTGAAAAGAATTTTGGGAAAAATTTCTATACTTACTTAGTAGAAGAAAATCCGAAAACTTACAAGGAAACATTATCTTCTATAGATGCACCTTTTTGGAAAGAGACAACAGATAGTGAGATTGAATCAATCATGTAAAATATTACTTGGGAGTTAGTAGATTTGCCTCTAGGAAACAAAATCATAGGTTGTAAGTGGATTTTTAAAAAGAAGTTAAAACGTGATGGAAGTATAGATAAGTATAAAACTAGATTGGTAGCAAAGGGATTTACACAAAAGAAAGGGTCAAGAACATAAGTTTTTGTAAGCTAATAAAATCTTTATACAGTCTTAAGTAAGTTTCTAAGCAATGGCATGAAAAATTTGATAAGGTGGTTTTAGAATTTGGCAATAGTGCTGATGAAGTGTGATATTAAGGAAGGGTTTTAACCCTAAATGAGACCAAAGTTGGAACACTCCTGTAAGGTATAGGTCATATATACCCTGGAAAACTCACCTAAGTGAGAGTTGTCGTGAGGCCGCAATTATGAGAATAGGGTGTTTCCTAACAACTTTTATGAGAATCAAGATCAAAGTGCATGGCCATTAATAGCACTAACCCGCGAACCATGTCTAAATATTGATGTTGTGTGTATAACAGTTGAACTTTAACTTAAAAGGGTCTAGTTCAAGACATAGTTCACTATGATTCTTTAAATGAAAAACTGTTAACACTAAATAGGGTTCAAGTTCTGAAAACACCTTCATCTATTGCATAGTATAAAGTTGCCCATATTTTCTATATATGTTGAATAACGGTTTTAAAATTTGTGGGGGATTGTTATAAACTTTATAAGTTTTTTTTTAAAAAAAATCATTAATTATAAATTTCAAAACCTCCATTTTATTTATTAAAACTTCAGTTTTTATTTGACAATTATTTTTATTAATTTTAAGTTTTTGTTCTTGTATTTATTATCAATTATTGTGTTTATTATTATTCTTGTAACTCACATAATTTTTTACTCTATATAAAGGAGTTGCCTACTCTTTGCGAGAGATAGAAAAGTATCCTAAGAGGTCTTCTTTCTACTATATCTCTATATATTATATTCACGGAATTAGATAAAGACAGTTCATTAGTCTTCCGGTGGACGTAAACCCCAAGAGGACGTGCTTGTGAGCAACTATTGTATCTTAGAGTAGCCATTACCGTCAGAACTTTCACGTAGAGAGATAATCATTACTTTAGGTCAATGATCATTTGTATCTCCTTGAACTTACAAGCCAGTTTCTTTTTCTTACTTATTTTATTATTTATATTTTTGGAGAATTTTATTATTTATATCTTAGTAATAGTTTTAATATTTAAATTATAGTAAAAAAATCATATAATTTTTATAACAGTTTTAACTACAAATGAATTTGCAGTAATCATGGAATTGATTTTTTTTCATTTATTTAGTATGTTTTCCCTTCTATAAATGAGACAATAAAATAAAAATGGAAGTTAGCTAATTGTTCAACATGTAATTATGAAATACTAAATAATATGCATTTATGATAATATTAAATATTCTAACAATTATTGTTTTTTTTCACGATGTACTTTATAATTTGTCTACATTTCTAATAGTAGTCAACAAAATTTCTTACCTCATATATTCCCTTTTTTATATGCTTTTATTTGATACGAAGCTTTATACTTTGAAATAACCCGTTAGAGTGTGTCCGACGAAATTCCTTCGATGTGAGAGTAAGAGTTCGGGAGAATTGGGAGAAAAAAACAGATATTTACTTTGACTGTGGAAGTCAAGCATTACCTGAAGCATTGAATGCCCTACTATTTATAGGAAATGAGGCTGATTAGTTCCACGATATTATGGCCCTAATTGCGGTCAATTATAGTAATCTGACACGTGGCATGAATTAAGCCGTTGGGCCTTATCTTTCGGCCCACTAGGAGGATTCCATAGGCTGATCCAGATGAACAGGAGACAAAGCCTAATCCATGGGAATGATGGAGTGTTCTTGGCAGTACAAAGAGTCATTGCTCGGTGGTCGTTGCTAGTCAAAGACATGCCCGATTATCATAGTGAAGAACCCCCAGGGTTGGTCGTTGAGCAGTGATCGTACAGATGCGGTCGAAAAACCATAAACCTGATCGAGGAACGAAGCTCATTGATGGAAGTTTGATCAATGGACACTCTCTGGTCACCAAGTGGCACACAGTGAATTTTAGAAAAAAATTGGTTCTAAAATTTAATTAATTGTGCTTATTTTTTACTTTATGTTATAAATTTTGGAGCCCTCCCCAAAATTGCAAGTCATGAATACAAACGCTATGACTAAATGGTTGAGAGTTATTATAATACTCCGAAAATTTATATTTTTTAAAGTAATATTTTATAAGTTAATATGTTTTGGAGATTATTTTGTGTAATATAAAAATTTATGGTGTAAATGAATATTCGATATTTTGGGAGTTATTTTAATATATTATAAAAATTATGGGATCTGAATAAATATTTATAACCTTTGGGGTTATAAGTGTAATTATTGAGTTTAATAATAATATTATATAATATATGGGGTTATTAGTGTATTTTGTAATAAAAATATTTAATATTATATTAAATTGTTAAGATATGTGCAATTTTGCATATGTGTGTCTCACGTGAAATAAAAAGATAAGACAAAAAAGAGCGAAAAAACGAGGAAAAGTTAACAAAAAAGAATAAAAGATTTAATAATTATTATTATATATATTATATTATATATTATTGAAACATATGCAAGTTAAGAAATGGGAAGAGGAATCTCATGTGAACAAGAGAAGGGATAAGGAAGAGAGAAATAGGGAAAAGAAAAAGTAATAATAAATAATTATTATATATATATATATATATATATATATATATTATTATTATTATTATTATATGTGTGTGTTTGTGTGTGTGTGCGCATTATATGTTAGATAGAGAGGGGAAAGGGAGAAAAAGAGTTGTGTGTTTGGAGTTAGAAAATCACACGCAATAGAGAGAAGAGAAGCAGACGAAGAAGAGGAGAACGGAGAAGAAAAATAATTTCAGTTAATTAATTGTAGATTTCAAGTAGGATTCCTAACATTTTTCATATATTTATTTAATCTCATGTATTGTGTTATTTATACTATTGTGATTATAATTGTTGATGTATGATCATGAAATATTATGTGGTCAATCATGTGCAATACATGTCTACATGTTATCTATTGAGTTGATTTGGATACATATATAAAAGGGGTTAGAATTCTACTGAGCGTTAACTCACCCCCCACAGTATTATTGTAGGATTTATGAAAAAAAGAGTTGTGTTAGAATTTATATTAGATTTGTGTTAGCCCCTAATGACGCTATAGGACCAAACAGCATCGACTTGGTACACTTTGCTACCGGACACAGTACATGTGGCACAGATTGGGTTGTTGGAAAGGGAGGCACCAACTTGGTACACGACGGTGGGCAGCGGCGTTGTGGCACAACACCAGCGGGTGTTGGGCGATCCTAGGCGCAATGCTAGGATCAGTGCTATGTGGGTGCATGGCAACGAGCAATACCTTGGCACGCAGCCAAGACAACGAGGGCCAAGACGCGGCAGTATGCGTTGAAGAAACGGGGCGGCGTTGGACCAAGCTATTGGGCACGCGTTAGCAAAACGGTGCGCTGTTGAGCAACGTGGACGCACGTTGGCGGCGTTGGCAGAGGATGCAGGAATTGGAATTTTCGTGGAGAGTCATGGGACCAACGAAAGACCTCGGTGCGGTACCGAGGCAAGGAAGCACAACGTAGGCGCAACGCTACGTTGTGGGCAGAGTTGTGTACGGCGCATGACGAACTGTTGGGAACGGCAGTGTATTTTGGTGCGAAAAATGCATACGTCGTTGGGTGCAACGACGTAACGAGACAGAACATGGGCGCAACGACACGTTCTGGCCAAACAGGCGGCATGGCAAGACGTTGGAGAACGTCGGCTGACTATGGGACAAGATGGCAACGAGGAAGAATATTGGGACGGTGCAAAAATGCTGGAAGAAAACTGAGCTCATGGGGAGCTAATGGATTGGTGGTTACCAAGCAATTCCGGTCAGTTTCTGGGCGGTTTTAGTTGGTTTTCAGACAGGAAAACTAACTCATATGGTGCTGACATGTGTTGGGGCAGATGTCGGTTGTCTGCCTTTGCAGTTGAGGCTGTCAACTGTCATTTTCTTCTATAAATAGTCAATTTCACGTCTATTTTTGGTGAGTGGATGTATACATGTGGAAATTAGACTAAGTGTTGTGATCGGTTCCTTGTAACCTGAGTTATGTAATACAAGGTTGAGTTTTTCCGTAAACGTTATTGTGTCGTTGCGTGGGTGCATTTCTGGTACTGTTTCGGTGCATACTCGTTGTATTATGTTATAGAAACGTGTGTGTGTTACATATGGGTCGTTGCATTTCCATTGCATGGCAAGATATTCACGGGGCTGCTAGTTGTCGATGCAACTAGGCCATCACACGGTTATGATTTTTGCAGTAAAAATTTAACTCTGTAACAATTTGTATAGTATATTGTGAATTGTACCGCATACGGTACGTGTGAATAGTACCGTACACATGAATAGTATTGCGTATGGGTTTGTGTATTTTAATTATTTAATATTTTAATTATTGTGACCTTGTAATAATAATGATCCGTAATAAAGTGGGGTTGGATTGACTAGTATTTTACCTTTACTTCTCCGTCATAAAGGGAGAAACTGAGTGGCGAGCATGGGAGACTGGGTCGTTACAAGTGGTATCAGAACTTAGGTTATAAATTATGTAGACTCGATAAGTATCGTGTTAGTCGTGGACCGTAGGATGTGTCGTTGAATTTAAAGGATCGGTTTAAAGGTATTTACTGTATCTATGTAAATTATATTATTGTATTAAATTGAAAAAAAAAATATATTGATGAAAATAGACTGTTTTATGATGTTAAATGGATCAATGGTGGCCGCTAAATAAGCGTTGTCACTTTCACCGTAAGCGTACGGATCAAGTTTTAGTATAATGGACCTTTCGGTCGGGTATCGTATCCACAGGGATTGGTCTTGTTACTATCGAGTATCGCGATTGTCATAACCTGACTTTATCTAGGCGACAAAAATTGAATTTAATTTAATATTAATACTAATTAAGTTAACTATATTATAAATACTAATTTAAGATTGTTTAGGGGAGTAGATTGCCTAGAGATTAACCTTATTTACTTAAATGCGTTTGATTTTGTTTTAGTTAACATCAACGGCATTCGGCGTATCCGACAATTTCGGTTCGTAAACTCCCTCGCCACCTCTTCCGAGTGTAAAACGGGAGAATACGTGACTTCGTGTCAACGTCGAAGTCCCCATCAACGTCTTAACGACTCTAGGTCACGTGAGTCTCGCCCCAACGTCATCGATTGCACACTTTCTAACGCCCTCCCAGGTCGTTAGATTGTCATGTTGTGTTAACTCTAGTCCGAATCCGTGGTTACCTCTCCCAAGTGTCAAACCTCATATTCTCAATATATTTAAACTAGCATATAATCATAGAAAACACGGCAACACAATCAACATAGGAAGAACAACCAAGAACGAAACATAAATTCAATCAAAAGTACATTTTCATAAATAATACGTTAATCCCTATTACAATCCGTATTTAACTCATAGCCCTAATCGTTTATACAATGTAAAACAAGCTAAACATGTTTAACAACTACCAAAATGAAGAAAACAAAGAGAAAAAACGAGTGACTTAGCCTATATCCGAAGAATTGGCGCTAGAACCGTCAAACGATTGTTTCCCTCTTCATCCTCCACCTCGAGTTGAGAGCTCTCCCTCAAAAATCCCTAATCCTACTCCTAAAATATGGCCTAAGGCCTTAAGGGCTGAAGAGAGGGAAAAGAGGAGGAGAGAAGGGATTAAAAAATAGGCCAAAAGATCTCAAAATATCTAATAAATATCAAGGCTGTGCTGCAGGATTTTCACATAGGCGAAGTTAAATCGGTTAACTTTCTGTTAGAATTTTGCCTAGGCGAAGTTACTGCAGGTTTACAATTTTGTTTTGGCTGTAACTTCTTCATCCGAACTCCGATTGAGGTGATTCAAAAACCTATAGAAATCTAAGAAAAATATATACAACTTCCACGTTTTGAGTATTTCCAAAATCAGATTTAATCATAGTCCAAAATAGCCTTGAAGTTATAGCACCTGTACCGACTTTGCAAGTTTGGTGACCGCCTAGGCGAAGAAGTAGGCGGTTGACTTAGAAATATTTCTACTGGGGTTTTTACCTAGGTGGAGGAATTTCCTGCCTAGGCGGTGGGCTATCAGTAGCCTTTTGTCATTCTCAGCATCTTCACTGCCTAGGCGGAGGTCTGGACGTTTAGGCGGTGGGCTTCCTTCATATTTTTACCTCCTTGCTTATTTATCCACCGTAACTTCGACTCGCCTTCGGTTCGATCTCATCGTTTTCACTCTAATTTTCTATCTCTTTGCTCCACACACCTGATTTATACAAAAAGTATAAAAACATATTAAAACATATAAAAATAACTATAAACGTACTCGAAAATTAACAAATTCAGATTGGAAATACGTAGGTAATTTACACCTATCAATCAAGTAAAATTTTAAAGGTAAAAAATAGTTTTTATTATCTAGTTATGTCATAATGTCTCGTCAGGAGGGCATGTCCTGCAAGATATTATTGGTCCTTACATGACGGCATATTTTGTAGGACGTTGCATTGGAACCTAGCAGGAGGATAAGTCCTACAGGTGATTGAATATGTTATTGATATGTTGTGTTAAGAGTTGTCAGGAGATAAAATCTTGCAGGTAGTTGATATGATAATTCCCGATCGTGAGGTAAAACTATCCTATGGTTAGTAAAGAAGTATGATATTTTACTATATAAAAGTGAGTTAACCATCGATTTAAATTCAGTTGTTCTATTATGATGATATTTGTGAAATTTTGATATTTCTCATTGTGTGGTAATATTTTGTTGAAAATGGGTTTTAATAAAAGTACTTGATCCATAAAATAATTTATTTTTATTTTTTATTTTTATATTATGAAGACAATATACCGATAAAATATTCAGATAGATATTGATCCACTACTAGCGATAGGTAAGGTCGAAAGTTGAGACTTTTGGGGGCTTTATATAATATTTTTATATACATTTTACGTGAGTATTAAACTCAGTATTGAATTCGTTATGTTACGTGACTTTTGAGACCTATTTTTATGTGGTTAAGACGTATTTATATGTTTTGGAATGTATTTATGCAATGGAAATTAGATTTGTTATTTTAACAATAATTATATATTTATTTATTTTCAGAGAATTCATTATTTAAAATTTGGGTTAAGTTGATATTTTGTGGAAAAGTTTACGAGATTATAAAAATGATATTGTGAATATTTTGATGATTTTTTGACTCATGGGATAGTTCATAAGGAAAAATGAACTATCTGATAATTATGATGTCAGTTGAATATGTTTGTTATGAGACATAGCAGTAGACTCGAAGTGTCATGCCAAGTGAGAATAAAATTTGAGGTCGTGAACCTGTTGGCACTGAGATAGACTCAATCCAATGAGACTATTATGATATTTTAAAAATATATTATATTATGATTATTTTTATAAGAGTGTGTAACGGAAGTATTTAGAAACATAAGATTCTCGGACAATTTATTATCTGTGTTAGGTGTTACCAACCAAAGTGCACCATGTTGTATGTTGTTGGATACAGTATGGGCCACCGCGAATGCAGAAGTGACGATATGTGATATGAATCTTGAGAGTTGTGGATTGTCGGTGACTTTCGGTTTAAGAGACCCTACATAGACAATAATTGTCTTAGAATCGATTGTGACTAATATGATTGTGCAATTTTGAATTATTCGTTTACAAATGAAATTTCGAGTACGAAATTTATTTAAGGAGGATAGATTGTAATACCCCAAAAATCTATATTTTTTAAAATAATATTTTATAAGTTAATATGTTTTGGAGATTATTTTGTGTATTATGAAAATTTATGGTGTAAATGAATATTCGATATTTTTGGGGTTATTTTAATTGAAAATTATGGGATGTGAATAAATATTTATAACCTTTGGGATTATAAGTGTAATTATTGGGTATCAATATAATATTATATAATATATGGGAGTGTTAGTGTATTTTGTAATAAAATATTTAATATTATATTAAATTGTTAAGATACTTGCAATTGTGCATGTGTGTCTCGCGTGAAAGAAAAGGAGGAGGCAAAGAAAAAAAGAAAAAAGAGCGAAAAAGTTAAAAAGATTTAATAATTATTATATTATATATTATTTAAACACATGCAAGTTGGAAAATGGAAAGGGGAATCTCACGCAGACAAGGAAGAGAGAAATAGGAAAAAGAAAAAGTAATAATAAATAGTTATTATAATTATTATATATTATAATATTTTATTATATGTTAGATAGAGAGGGGAAAAGGGAAAAAAAAGTTGTGTGTTTGGGGTTAGAAATCACACACAGCAGAGAGAAAAAAAGCAAACGTGGAAGAGCAAAACAGAAAAGAAAAATAATTTCAGTTGATTAATTGTGGATTTCTAACCTTTTTAATATGTCTTTAATCTCTTCATGTATTATGTTATTTATGTTATTGTGATTATAATTGTTAGTTTATGATCATGAAATATTATGTGACCAACCATGTGCAATACATGTCTACATGCTATTTGTTAAGTTAATTTGGATGCATATATAAAAGAAGTTTAAATACTACAGAGCGTTAGCGTTAACTCACCCCTACAGTATTTATTGCAGACTCTACAAAAAAGGAGTTGCACTACAATTTCAATTGAATTTGTATAATATATTTTGAATTTGTACCGCATACCGTATATGTGAATAATACCGTACATATAAATAGTGTCACATATAGGTTTGTGTATTTTAATCTTTATGGCCATATAATAATAATGATTAATAAAGTGGAACTAGATTGACTAATATTTTATTTTTACTTCTCTTTGATAAAGAAAGAAACCAAGTGACGACCCTAGAAGACTAGAAGACCAGATCGTTGCATTTATATTGACAAAAAACAAAAAGTAAAACTTGTGTGGTACATAATAATATAATAGATGGATTGTGCTCTATTTGATTCAATCCAAATATAACCCAAAAATTATACAATAAGATCATAAAAATCAAAGAATGCTTTTTAAAACAACATAAATTGACAAAGGGGAGAAAACAACAATACTAAACAAAATATAAAAATACAAACGAAATACAACAATAGACAAAACAACTTATTTCAAACACATACTATGAAAAACCCTAAAAAACCAACATAAGATTCAAGCAACATAGAATATAAAGGTAAATTTCTCTTTTTTTTTAGTGGGTTGATAAAGTTAAAAAGAAAAGGGTTTCCATGATGTGAACATTTTTGCTTTACATGTATATACACAATGTCAAACCTAACACTAAACAAATCAAGGAGATAAAAAAAATGGTTTTGAGGGTTAAGTGAAGAACAAAAAAACATGCATATACTAAAAAGATCAGCCTGTTAGGCTAATCCCCTAAAAAAGAAAAAAAAAAGAAAAAAAAAAGAATAGAATGAAAAAGTAAAAACACTACTCCTAAAGGTTAATAATACAAAAAAAAAAAAGGCGGCGACGACAAAAAGTTCTTCCCCCATTTGTACTACGAATCAGGTACTTGACAAACCTCCTTTTCCAGCATCGACGTCCCCTTGAAAACCGTCAGCTGGAAGTCCCTCGTCTTCTTCAACTGCTCATTTAATACATAAATCGTTATCAAACTTAATTTAACTGCCTAAAAATACTATTGATTTTCAAACTAACAACGTAAACAAATAGTAAATAATAAAAAATTAACTAATAAAATATATACTTTAAAAAACTTTTTTTAAAGGGTACAAAATGTAATCTAATTAAACCGTTTTAAAATTGAAGATGTAAAAAATTTAGGCGGAAATTTTTTCTCTTGAATATTTCATTATTCAATCTCATCCATCTATATTTCTTGAATCAATCCCAATCATTCATGAAAAAATAATTTGAAAAAAAATAAATAAAAAAATCATGATTTATTCATAGACAGTCAATATACCGAGAAAATCAACAATGAAACAAATAAAATGATACTATCATAACCTATCTTGCATGCTAAAATTAACATATACCTTATGAGTTAAAAATGAGAGACGGTAAAAGCACGCCAAAAACAAAAGATTATATGTTCTAATTTTCCAAAATTGGGCATGATTTAATGCATGTCTTGAAAAAAGACTTACTTGCTCTTCGCTCATCTTTCTGAAACCTAATTTATTTGTCCAGATTGATTCAGCATCCTCGGCAGCAGGAAGAACAATCCTTTGAACATTCATTGAAAACAGTAACCTCTCAATACAAGAAAATAAAGCTTGGAAGTAACCCTGCACACAAAAACATCAAACATGTAACATCAGAATCAATGTGGTAATAAATAAATAGAACGCCTGCTCCTAAAGGACTTACTTTTCCTTGGTTTTCTCTACTTGTGGCCACTATAGGAAGCTCAGCAACCTCCCTTCCAAAAATCCTGAGAAGCCCGGCCGATACAACGACTTGCCTGTGCCAGTCACAGATTTAGATCATTAGCCATCAAATTACCAAGGGCCTGTTTGGTTATTCTTCATTTCACAAATTGTACTGTTTTTCAATTAGTCCATTTATGAATTGTTTTAGTGTTGAACACCGAAGTTAGATAACCATTTTAGCTTTAGTTCTAGTTCAAATACTATTTTTTCGTACCGTTGGAGTAAAATATAACTTAAAATTTTAAGATAAAATGTATGTTTCTGTTCAAACAAATAATATGTAAATTTGATTAAAATCACAGATAAATGGAGAAATATATAAATTAATTCATCAGAAATACGATTATTCATAAAATATTGTAATTTCGATAACCCAACAGTGCCTGAATTAATAATGGCAAAATTGAAACAGAGCTCTAATTTAAAAAGAAAACAGGGAAACTCAAGTTATAACTTACTTAACAATCAGCACCACACAGTAAATTCCTCCGAATTCTTGCCCAGATATATTTCTCCTGCATAATATGCATAAAGTTTACCAAGTAAGAGCAGACAGGGGCAGATTAATAAGAAACATAAATTAGTGAAATATACCATTAAGACAACTAATTTATGAAAGATTCGTAAAAATAGGGATATTGATGTCTAATCAAACAACAAATGCATCCAAGCAGGCATTGACATGACCCATGCAGGTTTTTTTTTTTTTTTTCTCTCACATCACATCCGGCAATATGCATCAAAGTGGAAGTTTATTCCATTAACCAAAAAAAAAAATCAACCTTTTTCGATTCCCTTAACACTTTTTTCTTTATTGCAATTCTTTATTCAATGCAACAGATAAGAGAAGGGGACCGTATGATTTCTCTTCTTTTTTTTTTTTTGTTCTAAATACTAAACAAGAAAGGCCAAACTTCGCATTGTAATAAAGCTAAACTATGTTTTTCCTTCTCTATCTAATGAAAGAACCAGATCCTCTAGGGTTAGAATTCATTAGATTGGTCATAAAGGCAAACCTAGCAGATGCAACACAATCTAGTTTTGATGTCCCAAAAAAAAAAAAAAAACTGTATACCGAAATTACACCTAAGGTTAAGCAAAACACAACAAACATGCCATTTAAGATCGCGGGAGTGCAATCTAAAAGGTGCCACATGCATGTATCAACTTTTTGAACAAACCCTAATTAAGATGTGATTCCAGTTAGGGTGACCAAAGACCGTTGCTTAAAAATGACATGGAAGAATAAGATTCAAAAGACAACAATCATACCCGTAGACCATTACAGGTATGAGATCTCGACCAGATTTCGCAACAATAGGATCAAAACATTCCTGCCAAAAAGATGAGAAAGAATCAGAATCAATTAGATAAAAAGCAAGGCCACCTAGAAAATATATGACTAATTTAGGGCCCATTTTGTTGTTCTTCAATTTGCAAATTGCACTATTTTTCACTTAGTCAATTTACAAATTGTTATAAATTAGTGTTTGGTTGTAAGAATTAAAAATACATAAATTGGCTAGCTAACCATTTTAGTTCAAGTTCATGAGTTATTTTCTTGTGTAATTGGAGTTATATGTAACTTAAAAATTTAACTAAACAAGAATGGTATGTTCCTTTGTTCAAACAACAATATGTAAATTTGATTAAATTACAAGGAAATAGAGAAATATGCAAATTAATTCATCAAGAATAAGATTGTTCATAAAATAAGATAATTTAAACAACCAAAAGGGCCCTTAACAAATCACTGTAAATTACCTTATTGAGAGACACCAAATATATAGAGAGAGAGGGGGGGGGGGGGAAGGAGAAAGGAAGCAGTTTTAAAAATAAGAAGGGGAACGTAAGCAAATTACCAAATTACTATATTAAATTGTCTATTTAACAGCACACTGCACATTATACATGCATAGAAAAGAAATGCTTACACGAAAAATGGCAGTAGCTCTAGTAAGAAGTGGCTTATGCTCCGGTCGACGATTCTTTCCACTTATGATTCGCCATTGAATATCATTCATGGATCCATCAATTGATCCTTTCTCTGCAAGCTTTTTAACTAGAGAAGTTGACACAGAAGCTGGAATCGTGTCGGCTCCATTTAAAACAGAATTCTGCAGAGTTGTATGGATCATATTGCAGTCATCACAACAAAACCATTTATCCTTTGGAAGTTCCTGCGCGAATAATGATATCATCACTTAGTTGCTAGGTGTCACCAATAAAAACATTGTACAGTCTCTGAAGGCAATCTTACTTTTAGATCGCATAGCCCAGTTTCACGCAAGCAACCAACGTGATACTCCTTCTCACACTAGACAATAATAAATCATAACATGGATTTAGAAATGTCAAATTTCTACAATATACATACAAATTGTTATACCTAATGCAATAATGGTGGATCCACCTATAGGTATATAAAAGCCTTACTTGGTCACAAAGAATAACTGTCCGCTCATCAAATTTAGCAACACTGAAATCTTGGGCCCTAGAATGAAAACAAGAGAAGAAAATCAGTTTAATTAAACAGGTATATGACATGATTGAGAAATGGACAGACTAAGAAACTAAACACGAAACCGGATGCTGAAGGTTGAATTGTAGCGACTCAGAGAACTCCTTGAATTGGAGTCAAGTTGCAGAAAACAACTTCTTTACTCAGCAGAACTTAACTATGCTCCGATATCCCGAATTGGAGGAACCCAATGGGTCTAACTCACTCCTAAAAGATGCTTTGAGAGAGAAGGATTTACTGGCAGAACTTAGTATCCCTCAGTCTTTGACTAATTTCAACTATGTTCTAGCATCCCAAATTGTAGAAACTAGGAACCCAATGGGTCTCACTCACTCTTAAAAAACGTTCTAAGAGACGAGGATTGCCATTGGCTTCATATATTGCACAGGATCAGGTAACACAAGCGATGTGATATTCAACACGCCCCCTAACAAGCACTGTGGACTTTCCCAAACTACAAAGCATGGATATTGGGGGAACCAACACCGATGTGGGATTCAATACGCCCCCTCACGCGCAGGGTGGACTTTACTAAACCACAGCAAACGGATATTATGGGGCCCAACATTGATCTGAGATTCAACATCAGACAAAAGGCTTACCCCTAATACCATGTAGGAACCTAACAAGCCTAACTCACTCTCAAAAGATGCCTTGAGAGAGGAGGATTGCCCTACTCTTCATATATAGCTCCGGACAAAGTAACACAAGTGACGCAGAATTCAATACAAATCACCATAACCTTCCAATTACATTACCTAAGATCCATAACCTTCCAATTACATTACCTAAGATCCACAATAGTGAGTCAAAAAGACTAAGAAGAAAACTCTCACTGATTAATCACCTTAAGCTAAAACGCTAGTATTCAGTCTATGCTTTAGAACAATAAGAAATTACATGCCTTGGTACACCAAAGAAAAGCAATGGAAGCCAACCTCACTTCATTCTAATGCCCTTGAGAAAAAGAAGAGGAGCCACAAGAAAATACACTGGTAATTGTCCTAATACGAAAGTTACCTAGCCCAATCTCCCACCTCAAAAGAGTAGACAGTTCCATAGATCTAGTAAGTCATGAAGAAATTTGGTGGGACAATGGGAGGATATTGTAATTTGGTGGGGCCATGGAAAGATATGGTCTCAAAGTGTCTTGGTGAATTGTAATTTTTGCCCCTAATAAATATCTTTACTCACCCACCCCAACAAAAAAAAAAAAAAAAAAAAATAGTAAATAAGAAAATTGTTTCCACAGTTTCTCAATAGGGTAAGTCATAGTTGTTACGACAAACCTGCAAACAACACAACCACCAACTTCAGCTTCGGGTGCCTTCACAACTCTTGTTAGACGTATGATAATAGGTCTAGACTCTCCAACAGCTCTTCTACTAGGACCAGATTTGTCCCCACAATATGAACAATGCCAGCCACCAGTAGGAACACATTCTACTCCCAAGCAAGCTAAAGAATCATTCATAAGTTGGTAAGAGCTACATGAAATCTTTGTAAAAGATGATTAAACAACAAAGTCACAAATCAGTTAACTAAGTAGCATAAGACAGAAGATACAATAAGGTCTGCTCATAACTAATAAAAAGACATTAACAGATCTAACAGAATAAATAATTGAAACTAATCGTCATAGAAACAATGCATAAGTGTGCTCCAAATATACTACCCCTATGTGTGGTTGCATGAAATTGGAGGCTCAGATTGCAATTGAAAATTACATAAAAAGTTAAAAAATTATGCACATCCATTTCCAATTCCAATCCAAGGCCTCAATTTCATACTACCAAACACTACCTACAATAACATGCTACTTAAAAATAATCCTTTTCTGTATTTGGTACCAACGGTGAGATTCGGGAGAATATTTGAAGGAAAATTAAAACAGGCAAGTCAAGCAACAGTGTCTCAGCAGTCAGCACAAAGATAGCAGCCAAAAGCATGCACAATAAAGCTTCATAGAATAGTCATCGTCTCCCTAATAGGCTAATACTTGTCTATTTCTCATTCGGAGTGCGCATTCAAGACACCAGAACTTGTGCTTTAATTATATTGAAATTATATCCATTAAAGTAATGGCGTGGTGATAGGGAAGGATTACAAACAATAAAACAATGGAATATCAATTGATATTAATCAGAAAAGAAAAATATCAACCTGCATGAAAAGCACGAGGGCATCCATCGCAAAAACTCAATTGTCCACCATCTCCACATATCGCACACATATCATCGCTATTACTGATGGAAAGGTTTTGACCATTGGCCAATAACAAAGCTATGTCATGGAGCGTCAGTCCATTTGAAGTGTATATATGGCGATAGCTGCAAAAAATATATTATTCAAAATTTCAAATCAATATGGCATATTTGAACCATCTCATCAGATAAACTTTTCAGAAGCTAAAATCAGCTGTGGCCAAGCTTACGGTTGACGTTTTGCAGCCCATCCAGCATGAGATTCAAATTGTGACGGACTGATCTGTCCACGGAAACACATATATTAAACATATATAGTGGACGGGTATGAGAGAGAGTAGCACTCAACTGAAGATGGAGTATAAGTGACAAACACAGCTAAATAATTGTACCTCTGTATCACAACAACTACAGACTATACCATTCCCTTGCTTGTAGCCACCAAGAATTCTCTGGGGAAAACATGCATTTCATGCAAGTCAAATGTAGTAAATGATACACAGAAAGCACAGGATAAGGAACAACAAGCATCAGTATTAATAATCATTCTGAAACATATATAATTAATCTACCTTTCCTTTGGAATAATAAGCCAACTCTGTCCCATCTGGAAGTCCATTTGGCAAAAAAAGTACCCGATGCAAATCATTATCCCTGCAATCAAAACACAGGCAACTCTCTCATTATATCATTCAATCTGAAGCAAAGCTCTCATCGCCAGAGCAAAATTAGAGAGGAGAGAAAAAGAGGGGGGGAAGGGGGGGATTACCTTTTCTTGGTGCCACCTTCAGCAACTCTTTTTTTGGCCCCAATTGAGCTGGATGAGTTGGACCTCGACCTGAACAAAATGCTGGAAATCAGGGGCCAAAAATAACAAAAACAACACTAACTTTTCAATATCAAATGGCTAAAAGTGGACATAAATAGATAGGGAGCAAGAGAAGGAGAAAGAACACAGACTTCTTCATCATCTGCTTCCGTTCTTCTGCTGTCTTAAAAGTGACATTAGGAACACAGGAACATGAAGCAAGGCCAAAACCATCTTCTACCCTTTGTCCAGAGCATCTGCAAGTTTCAGGCTAGTATAATTAGCACTCACTAGGTTATTGGATACCCACACATTTAATACATTGAGAAAGTAACATAACATATTAACCAAAAAAATCTACGAGCTTGATCTCGTGAGGTCTTGTCGAGAAGCACAACCTGCAAAATATACTTTCATCCGTCTCATGTGACAAATATAATAAACTTAAAAATCAATAGAAGTTACATAAAAGTATTAATTATATAGAAAGGGAGCTGCAATATCCTTCTGATCATTCGTCACCAAAAGGGAAAGACATAAAATGCCAAAAATAATTCGATTTACATGAATAGGAAGGACAAAGTAATGTATGCGAACAGAAAAGACAAAGAAATGTAGAGCTTTTTTTTGTTTGGGGGGAAGGGGGGGTGGCGAAGAAGAAAACAAAGAAGTTCACACCACACCAAACTCATGCATTTTAACCCTTGGATTATAAAAAGAGAAAGCAGAGGGAGAAAAAAAAATATACAGCCCAGCCAACTGCTCTTCTTTCCTTAATTCCACTTTCCATTATTCTCGTGTTAGAATTTAAAAGAAAGTAGAAAAATGAAGATGAGAAAGCAAATGTAAAACTGAATGGTAAAGACTTCAAGGAACAAACTGCCATTGCCAAGTGTCTTTATTAGCCAGTGGGAAAGGAAGAGAAATGTAGGCATTTCCCATTAGTGTGAAATCACTTCATAGACCAGATATAACTACTACTGTTAAATCTTATCTAAAGTTACTCGAGGACCCAAAACAGACAGTTAGCAGGAATCAACTCTTTTAAGGTTTGGACATTCATTTGGACAGGCTCCGAAATCAATTTACTGAAAACAATTTTATAGTAGCAAGAGAACAGTATCCCCCAACTCACATCCCAAGTCAAACAAGAAATCAGAGGGACCTAATAAATCAGTCCAAAATGTTCGAAATTCGAATGCTAAAAAATCTGCAATTAAATAGTTAAAAAAATCTTCAACATTTTACTTATCCTATACCCCAAAATATTGAATAAGATATGTCAGTATAATTTACAAAAACAGGCCTTCCAAAAAGATGCAAATCCATAGCTTGGAGCAGAAATTCTTGTTCCCAATGTCCACACTCTAATACAAACAAACAAGTAATTGACGTAAAAAAGATTAAGGTTCCTGTAATTGCCCTTGGATCAGGCTGGTCCCTGCCAGCTCACAGCCAGATTGAAAGTGCACCGGCGGCCCAAGTGCCCAAGTGGTCTCAATTTTGCAAGGAATAAACAAATTGGGGAATGAATTTATCAATAACATCATGTGAGTCATTTAATTCCTTCTCAAGAATATGCGTTGAAGAGATTTCTTAAGTGCATTTTTTTTCAAACGTGTTCAGAGGAAACAAGATCGTACTTTCCATAAAACATTTTAGTTCTCGTATTCCTATCATTTGGTGGAAATTGTGCACATGCATCATATTTATATATATTTATATTACTATCTTATCGGACATAACTTCTTTCATAGTTCTCAAGTCGCTTTCCTATAAGCTTCCGTTTGCCGTATCCTTTGTGAAAATTTTACTTCATCTAAAACTTCCATCTCCTTTAGGCAAAGAAGCATGATCATTATTTTTTGATAAGGGGCAGAGATGCTTGATAGACAATAGACAACCTGATCATGGTAGACTACGCACTCATGACATTGTCTATCAATCCAGTTACATACAACTACAATAAGCTGTGAAAAACAAATGCTTCTCAACAGAATATATCTAGTCATATTCTGTTGGATTTGTCTCCAAACACACCAATCAAATAATAGCAGGAAAAGCCCTATAGGACTAAATGGAAAATTAATACAAATCGTCCACCACTTTCATGTCGTTCATGTGTTAAAAGTTGGAAAATTTCAATGCAGGAGGCCTTGGAATAGGATGCCGGTTTGGTTAAGGTCAACTAAACCTTAGAATCAGATATGTCGTGCTAAGCATGGGTGAAAATATTTGGCAAAGAAAAATATAGAAAAGAAGGATGATAATAGCAAAAGTTGTACCCTATAGCAGAATGAGGCATCCCAGGACAATTGACAACACCATTCTTTTCTCCTGTATCCAACCCCTCATTCAACTGCATATTTGCTGCAGAACACACGACAATGTTAAAATCTGAGTCGTGAATACAATATACATTAAAGAGACACGTGTCAACATGATGACCTTCTCGCTTGTCAACATGATGACCTTCTCGCCCCATATTGATGCATAGGAAATAAATTAATCAACTAAATGATATATTGGCATCAGCATCACCTTTCCAGATCTTTAGAGACTCATCATTGACTGATGAACCAGCCACATTTCTTATGACTTCCTCTAGGGCGCTGAGTGGTGCATTCTTCAGCTCATTGATTATATTATAAATGGGTTTTCCATTCTCCAAGTATATGTGATTATTTGGGTGTCTAGTTTTTCCACCAGCATGTAGCTCAAACTCATAGGCACTAAGGACCTGCTTATCAAAAATATCGTCAAGTTGATATTCTATGTTACACAAAACCTAGACACAAACTGAACCCTTTTACTTTAACCAATGAACTTACTTTGGAGAAATTGCAAACTGAACAGCCACACACATATCCACAACCTTTAATGATTCCAGGAAGCTCTCTCTGTAGCAATCAGCCAATGAATAAAATTAAGACTAAACAATTGAATAATTAGATAGTAAAACTAATCCAGCTGATAAAAAAATGTAAAAGAAATACCTGCGCTGAAGCAGAAATATACTTTACTCGAGCTCCTTCTAGAATCCTAGTCGATAAAAGCTTTTTAACATTTGTTGGGTATCCGGGAACAACCTTTTTAGACATCTTCGGTTCCGTATTACTAGGGCATAAAAGAGAATCACTGGATTCTGTGAAACCTTTCCCACTTGACTCAGCATTTACGCCGTCAAATGAAGGATGCGACGCAGGGATTTCATGAAATCCAGCAGGTGGAAGTTCATCGACCGGTGTTTGCTTAACATAGTCCTCCTTGCGTTTGCTGAACTTGAATGTAATCTTCCTGATGCCAGTGGTGCTGGCATGTTTTGGAATTTCAAGTACAACATGAGACTTGGAAACTTCACTTGTTGTAGTATTTCTGCTCTGTTCTTCTTCACTCAAAGTATCCTCTGAACTTGAATTTACTGAATTATCATATGTAATTTCTCCACAACCACCATGTTTATTTCTCTCCAACTGCACCAGCCGACTACTAATAGTCTGAAAGCTAGAGGCATTTTCTCTTGGAGACAAATTTGGGTTTGAAACTTCTGACAGTATATCATCATTTGAAGTCTCCTTTCCCTGATTCTTAGCACTATGCTCCAGTTCAATATCAATGGGTGCTTCCTTCACCTCCATATTATAGCTAAGCTCCATTTCTGTAGCATTTAAGGTTTCCTTCGACTGGTAATTTGCACAAGGCTCCATTTCAGTGTCATTGGATACCTCCCTGTCCTGCTTTTCAACACGAGTCTCTATTTCAGAGTCATTGCATACTTCTATAGCTTGCTTCTTGGCACAAGGCTCTGTGTCGGTACTGTCTGCCACCCATAGATGGTCACGCTTCGATTCAATCCTAAAAGACTTCTCAATATTCATCTCTCCATCGTTCGGCAGTGCCACACAAACATCACCTACTCCTTCCCCCATCGGAAAATACGTCCCAAAACTCAATACTGCAGATTATCAAAATTTCTACACAGCATAACAGCATTCAAAACAAAAATGAAGATGTAAATTACAAAATCCTTCCACGCCAATAGTCCAATTTTCCCAATACTCGCCAACTCCGGGTTCCAAATTGCTACAAACAACTAACTACTATAGTATTCTATCAATTCGCATTTGAAAATTTACAACAAACAGGGAAACATCAAGGATTCAATACCTGAAATCTCAATCTCCCAAATTATCATAATAACCAACGTCCCAGCAACCGTTTTTTAATCCGATTTGCTTACAAATATCAGGCACGCAAAAAATCCGTTTCAAACTACTTTCTTCGATTCGAAACTCCAAAACGCCTCCAAATCAAAACTCCCGGGTTATTTTACAGATCTGAGGATGAATTCATTCGCGCAGGCGGAAAAACGGATGATTAGGGCTGGGATTGGTCTTGGATTCATGACAATAAATCCAAAACGGAGAGGGCGGCAACGAACGAAACTGAAAATTTGGATTGGCGGTACAGATCTAGGAGGGAGGGAGGGAGGGAGAGATTGAAAAGGCCGTGACGATAAAATGGAAGGAACGAGAAGGGGGGAGAGAGGAGAGAGAGTATTGTGTGGATAAACTCTGGAGGGTAAAATATTAGTGGGTCCTCCTTCCGTATGTGTGGGGGGTCAGATGAGATGACCTGTATATTTGGTGGTTGAGATGTATGGGTTTGACGGATGGGATTCGTGACACGTGGGACGAAGATCCGCCATTAACGCAGAGTAACTTTCACACATCTCTAAAATTGTGTTTGGGTAAAAATAATTTAAAGTAGATTTCATCTCTCGACTATATTTTATTATTTTTTTAAACATTTTTAATAAAAAGTCATAACACAAAAAAGATTAAAAAAAAAAATGGACATTTACACGTTTATATAAAAATAAATAATCCCTGATACTTACTCTTTCCTCCCATTTTCACGAAACCTTAATATTTCATTAATCTACTCTTCTCTCTCAATACCCTAATATTTCATTGACGGTCGCTGACCCCTCGCTCTTTTTTTTTCTCTCTATTTTTTGTTGCCCATTCATTGTTCGTCGTCCAAACTGTGTTCGCCTTCGTCGTCGTTGCCTCGTGGTGGTGTCTTTGCATCTCCGTCATCTGCCCTTCCGTATACGTCATCGCGAACCATCTGTCGCGGTGAACCATCGTTGCAGCTGTCTATCTTCGTTGGCGTTATTTAGATATGGTTCAAATCAACAATCTTTGTTGGCCATTGTTTAGATCTCGTTCAGATCGGCCGGTGGACGAAGACAATTTGACAGTGGTTGATTTGCGATGGGTTGCGGTAGATTGCAGTGAACGATTTGGCGGTGGATTGCGGTGAACGTCCGTCAGGTGCTCGATCTTGTAGTGGTTGATTTTCGGTGCTCGGTCTTGCGATGAACGTCCTCCCAGTGGACGATTTTGCGGTGCTTGAGTTCGTTGTGTCTTTTTCACCCGTTTATCTCTCTCCGCCTATCTCCATTTTCATATCTGGAATTTTTCAAATCTGGTGTGAATGTTCATGTTGTATGTTTTCGTTCTCAGATATGGTTTGAATGTTTTCTCCATCGTTCGCCTTTGTTCTCTCTAATTTCATATCTAGTTTAAATATCCATGCTGATTGTTCTCGTTCTCATATCTGGTTTGAATGTTCTAAGATCTAGTTTCTCTTTCTCTCAATTTTCTAGAAAAGTCCAGATTTGTAAAAAAAATTCATTTCCATATCTGGTTTGAATGTTCATGTTCTTGTTCTCAGATCTGGGTTTTTTCTCTCTCTCTCTATTTTTCAAATCTTGAAAATTCTAGATTCGAAATTTACAGATCTGGGTTGAATGTTCATGTAAAATACACGAATCTGAATATTCATTTTCAGTGTGTGGTTTAGTGGATATTCATTTTGTTATTTGACAAATATTCATGTCGATTTTGTTTGATATATTTTGAATTTGCGATTTTTGCGAATATTCTTAAATTTTGATTTGTTGTTCGAAGTGTTTTGGGTGAAGTTCACGTGGTTTGACGAAAAATGTATTAAAACGTTAAAACATACCAAAAGAAAATATGAACATTCACAAATGTGTAACGAACTGACGATTGCATTTGTGCAGTGGCAAGATTTGTAAATAAAGTAGGCATAGGATATGAGGCATTCTCCATGTACTAAATTATAAAAAAAACTACGGGGACCAAAATCTTATTTATAAAGTTGATTAATCATTTTCTAATTAGTATATCTTATAAGGATCAAATAATAAATTTCTCAAAAAAAATTTACAAATCTTGTTTAGAAAATTTTTTATTTGGATAATATGAAGAGAAATTTATATAATCTATTTATATTTATAAAATAGAAGAATAAAATATATTTGTAAATTCTTCAGAACACGTGTTATTTGAAAATATTTCCAAAAAAAAATTGTTATTTCTTCAATTCCATTTTTTATTTTATTTGTATGAATTTTAAAATTATTTTTCTCCCTATATATTTGTAAAATAGGTATAAAAATTATATTATTAAAATAGTTGTCTATAATTAAAGTTATATTATTAAAATTATATCACTAAAATAGGTATAAAAATTATATTATTAAATTATTAAACGAAAATTATATTGTAAGACATATTTTCATATTTTTTATTATTAAAATTTAATAGATTTCAAAATTTTGTGTACAAATATTTGTTTATCCAAATAAAGGAATTATGAAATTATACAATTAATTTTTTTATCTAAAATAATTTTGCAAACACGGAATTCGTAAATGATGAGATTTTAAAATTCAAAATTTTAAAATCTCATTATTTACAAATTTAATAAATTTATCAAATCTCTTACCCAACCGCAACCTAAGGGTGAGTTTGTTTGGGTGGCAAAAAAAAAATGGATAAGAAAATGAAAATGAAAATAGGAAGAAAAATGAGAAAAAAAATGTTTGGTATGGATGAAAAATGAAAGGAAAAGAATGAAGGAAAATGCACAAACAATACTAAAGTGAATTATTTTCCTTCCCTTTATTTTTATTTCCTAACCAAACAACACTAAAGAATAAATTTTCTTTTACAATGAATAAAAATGTAATCCTCTCATTTTTCTTTTCCTTTCTTTTTTTCTTCCTTCCAACCAAACATACCCAGTAACAAATTATGACTGGAAGACATTTTAACGGGTGTAAATATAATTTAAAAGATGGATAGTTAAAATTGAAATTCTCCAATCTCTTAAGGCCTATTTGGTAACTATTTTCATCCCAAAAAATTTCATCCAATTCCTAGATTTTTGAGATTTCTGTTTGGGTATAGCATTTGGTAAAACTGTTTCCGTTCTCATTCTCACCCCAAAACCAATAATCATTCTCATTTTTTCTTAAGAAGTGAGAAACAAAAAATTGTTATTTCTTATAATTTTCATCACATTCCAAAACCAAAAAAAAAATAAGGTCGATATTAATAAAATTGTTAATGATGTATAGTCTTCAACTGTAAGACCTCGATTTGTTATATACGAATAATTTAAGTCGCGTTTTAAAAATATTTTTAAAATATCGGGGAGACTACGATATTAATTATGAGAATTAATATTTTAAGGGGTTGTATTGAAATTTTTATAAACATTAAAACATAGATTTGGGTTTAATTGCTACCACAACATAATAAGGGGAGGTTTGTGTATTATTATAAAAATATCTTATATATATAGAGAGAGAGAGAAAAGGAATGGGAAGTGGGTGAATTGATGATGGATGGAGGTATGGCTCTTGTCCAGCCGGATGAGCTCACGCGTATATATATATATATATATACATACGAAGAAAAAATAGGAAGAAGGGTCTGAAACCGAAGAGAGAAAAAGGAAGAGAAGGAAGGGAGAGAAAGGAAGAGAAAGGAGAGAGAGAAGGGTCACCGGCGGTGGGTTTGCACGTTCCATCAGCATGTGTGGGCTTGCGGTGTGTATACATCGTCGCTGGTAAGTGGGTGTGTGTGTGTGTTACTTGTTACTGTTTTCGTTCTATTTCTGCTCCCGTTCCATGTCTGTTTCCATTTTATTTTTGTTCCAGATGTGGGTGGTAGTCGGTTGTTGGCTGGTTGTTTGGTTGGTGGGTGTTGGTTGTGTATGAGCAATTGGTGGTGGTGATTGCCAGAGTTAGTGAGAGAGAGCGTCGGGCAGCTGAGCGTGTGACGGTGTGTTGGTGTGCTCGTTGACAGTGTGAATGTGTGTATTGTGCGACTGTGTGTGTGTGTCTGTTCGTCTGTACATGCGGCGGAGTGTGTGTATGTGTGTGTGTTGTCGGAAAACAGAGAAGAGAGAGAAGTGAAGATGAGTTCCTTGGTGAGTGTCTGGTGGCCGGCGATTGTGTGGGTTTGTGTGTGTTGTATATGCTGTGGTTGTGAGGTTTGGGTATGTTATATTGTGTGGGTGTGATGTCGATGGTGAGAAGAAAGGGAGAGAGGTGACTGAGATCTCAAACAGAGCAGAAGGGAGAAGGAGCATCCGCTTAGGCGGTGGAAGATCAGTGTCAGAATGAGAGAAAGTTCGCCTAGGCGGAAGTTTCTCACCTAGGCAGTAGGTCGTCAGTGTGTAACTTAGAACTGTAAAGGAGCTCAGTCGCCTAAGCGGTGGATTTGCGCTTAGGCGGTGAAACTGCAGTGTGCAGTTGAGAGTAAGGGAGAAGTAGTCACTCGTTCGCCTAGGCGGTGGGACGTCGCTTAGGCGGTGGGGAGCAGAATCAGAAATACATGGAATTTTAGGGAAATCCACGATCAGTTCGGAACGAGTAACCTTTCTAATTTATTTTGTGAATTCTAAATTTAGTTTTCTAACCTTACGGCATGTTTGGTTGGACGGAATGGAATGGAAGAAGTAATGGAATGAGAGAAGGAATGGAATGGAATTGTGAATGGAATCACTATTCTATTATCTTATTTGGTTGGTATGGAATAAAAGAAATAATGAATAGTGAAATATAATAAAATTTCCATTTTACCCTTATACAATTATTATTCAATTCTCTTCTTGATTGGTTATAATAAAATTTTATTATATTTCACTATTCTATTCCTTTCCTCATTTTATTATATTTCACTATTCAACTCAATTTTAAGTTTTTATTCTCTAATTTCTATTTTTGTTCTCAATTTTTAGTTTCTATTCTTTAATTTTTGTTTTTGTTCTCAATTTTTAGTTTTTTTTTTCAATTTTTCGTTCTCTAATTTTCTATTTTTTGTTCTCAATTTTTTTTTATTCTCAATTTTCTGTTTTTATTCTCAATTTTCGATTTCCGTTCTCAATTTTCTATTATCTAATTTTATATTTTTGTTCTCAATTTTTAGTTTATGTTCTCAATTTTTTGTTTTCTAATTTTATGTATTTGTTCTCAATTTTTAGTTTATGTTTTCTAATTTTCAGTTTTTGTTTTCAATTTTCAGTTTATGTTCTTAATTTTTCCGTTTCTATTCTCAATTTTCAGTTTTTGTTCTCAATTTTCGAGTTCTATTCTCAATTTTTTTAGTCTCCTCTCTAATTTCAATTTATGTTCTCTAATTTCTGTTTTTGTTCTCAATTTTCAAGGACTTAATTACAAGGGCTATCATGTAATTTAAGATATTGATTCCATTGGGTTGGAATCCTATTTCACCCCATCTCAAATGGAATTCCATTCCATCCAATTTCATTCTAATGAAATCACAAAAGTGATTCCATTGGAGAACCAAACAACGAAATAAGAATCGAGGGCAGAATGCGATTCCATTCCGCCTTCGATTCCATCCAACCAAACATGCCGTTAAAGTAATAAAATGAAAATAATAAATTCTGAGATTGTTTATAAGAACAGAGTTTATAAATAGTAAACCGTAACGAAACGATACTAGTTGAATAGTTATATTTCGTAATAAAATATGGAAAATAGGAAATTAAGGAAATTAGGATTTCATGGCATGATTAGTTTGTTTTATACAAAAGTATTAATTTAGGTCCTGTCACCGTTAGGTTCGCAGGCACCAGAGTTCGGATAGGGGATAGTCGGTTAAAGTTTACGAAAGCGGATATCAGGTGAGTGTACTGTCTTCTTGCCAAACTATTTTTATATACATATATGATGAAATCTGTTTTTGCTTTTATAAATTATATGGATCAAGCCAGTTATGGGTGAGTTGGTAAAATGGATTTCCATTGAAATGTTTGGGTTTTAAAAAGAAAGACTTTATAAATAATCTGTTGGATTTGGTGGTTTTAATAAAATGTGGGAAAAAACATGATTTTTAAATTAAAAGTGGATTTTGTTAAATAGAGATGGACAATGGTGATTTTGACGATATTGATGAGGTAATGATTTATATTATGGTCTGTCCGGAGGGTGGTCCGGCAAACGGATAATTATTTGTAATTGGGTGATGATAGTATTGAATTGACTATGCCATAGTTTATGATATCCTGTCCGGAGGGTGGTCCGGCAGGTGATGATTTATGATGGATACTTATTATGTGGTGATTTATATTATTGGCCTCCGGAGACGTCCAGTTGGCGGTGATCTGCGCAGTTAGATCCGCTAGGAAGACATATCCTACGGATGGTTACGGTACCATTGCAACTCCCGATCGTGAGGTTAAAACGATCACTATGGTTTAGCCGGTGAGTATGGGATTGAGATGTGTGGTTGAGTTGTGGTGTTTTATATATATATATTGGGTGATTTATTTTTTATCATGGTGATTGGTCTTATTTAATACTGGAGATTTTACAAACTTTGTATGATATTTATATATTTACGCTTGATCCATTTAAATATTGTATTAGTTAGAATGTATTGTTATTATGTTAAAAATGATTTTTACTAAGAAGACAGTACACTCGCAGGTGAATCCTTTATGAGACGGTCCCTTGCTGGCATTAGGTGGAGTCATCTGGGAATAATTTGACTTGAGCTGTCAGAGAGGAACAATAAGAAAGTGAAAGATTACGTATATGTTGTAAATTATTGAAATTGTATAGAACATTTACAGAATTTTGTAATGTATAAGAAGATATAAATGAAATAGGTGATGTCATACTGTTGTCACGCCGGTCTTGGGATGACAGGTGTCCGAGACGGGTCGTGACATCAACTCTTGTAAACCTCTATTTTCTTTATCATTTTTTCTTCATTTTTCTTCTTTTTCATCAATTCATCGTTGTTTTTCGCGTCTGGTTCGTCCTCGTCCTCGTTCTCCTTTTTCTTCTGGTCTGGTTCATCGTCGTCGTCCTTATTCTTGTCATCGTCCTCTTCCATCTTCCTCCTCCTTCTCGTTGCCATCGTCTTCGCCTCATCACCATCTCCATAGAGGATCGTCACTATTGCCAAAGAAGATCGCCGCCATCGTTTGGTTCGGCGTCCTCCTTCTCGTTATCGATTTCGCATTAGGGTTCGATTTTGTCATTTTGGTTCGAATTAGGGTTCGATTTCGTCAATTTGGTTTTGAATTAGGGTTCGATTTAGTCATTTTGGTTCGAATTAGGATTCGATTTCATCATTTTGGTTTCGAATTAGGGTTCGATTTCAAATTTGATGATTTCTTCAAATTGGTTTAGTGTATGTTCTTTATTATTGATTTGGGGTTCCATTTCTTAATGATTTCTTGATTTTGGTTTAGGGTATGTACTCCGTTCTTGATTTTGGGTTCGATTGCCTGATGTTTTATTGATTATGGTTTAGGATTCGATTGTTTGATAATTTCTTCATAATTTCTTGATTGTAATTTAGGGTTCGTTATTTATTTATAGGATAATATCGTTACCAAACGCGATTCTGTTCCCAGAACTCAAAAAATATTATCGTTACCAAACGCGATTCTACTTCTAAGAAGGAAACAAAATTTTCATCCCACTGCATAAGATAGGCACGAAACAGTTACCAAATGGGTCCTTAACCTACAAATTTAATGTATTATATGAAGAGATGAAATATTTTGGAAGGAAAAGTCTTGGTTAAAATTTTGACATTTTTACTTTAAAAGCAGTAGAATTTAATTATATTTTATATCCTTCAAATTTTATATATAAACTTTATTAACTAATTTTTTTTATTATGCACTATTTTTTATTTGGCAAATTGTTGAGTCTTTATAATTTGATTTAATTTTGAGAAAATTGAGATTTTCAATGTCTAGAAGTATTATTATTATTTTTTTAATTTATAACTATAAAAAAAATATTAAATAATAAATATAATGTTATAATTAGGATTGCGTTGTCAACCATCGTCTCATCACTGCCAGCCACATAATCTGATCACCAAACCTCCATTTGTGGAGAAAAAAAATTAGTTACATTACTATTTTTTCAGTAAAAAATTCTAGTTACGTGACTCTTTTTTTGTAACATCTTTTTATTATATTTTTTTTTATTTACATTCAACTAATTTTTCAGTTGTTCATCACCAAAAAATCATTATCGGGTAATTAAAAAATACACTTAAAAATATAACTAAAAAAATAGTTACTTGTAAGTTGTAACTAAAAGATATACTAAAAATAGTTATATGTAACTAAAAGTTTGATGACCCATGGCTAGAATGTTGAATGAAGACTGTCCGGAACCCATCGCTACAACTCATGGGTGGAAGATTGATTGAAAGAGATTTTTTCAAAACGACTGAACGTGCCCCGATTTTCCAGAGAAAACCAAAAAATATAGATATATGCTTATATATGCTTGGCGCTGGTAAAATGAGAAGGGTTTTTAAAAACGTCGATTTTCTCATTAAAATATACTTAAGCCTGTTTTAGAAAAAGGAGTCGCCACCTAGCATTGGGTTTAAATGATGTGCTAGGTCACCATATTTTTCTTTTTTGAAAATAATTTTAAAAAATGGCTTAAGTAAAATTTGACTTAAAAAATAACATGGTCTGACCAGAGATTCGTTTAAAGAGTTCGGGGGTCAGTTACGCTCGGGGAAGGTGTCAAGCACCCCAAGACGCCCGTCCAAAGACGGTATCTTATCCGATTAAGTCCAATTAGAATTTACATCCGAATGTTTTTATTTTATTTTGAAATCCTCCTCATATACACATATACACATACACACATATTGAGGGAAGTGGTCTCCCTTCTAAACCTAGACCGTTCTGATGGAAGGTTGGGAATTTTCCACCTCATTTTGTTAATACATTATATTTAACATAAGTTAAAGAAACACACGCACGCACACACTCACACATTGAGGGGAATAATTCTCTTCTAAATTTAAACCGTTCAAATGGAAGGTTGGGAATTTTCCACCTCATATTGTTAGCACATTATATTTAATACGAGTTAAAGAAACACACGCTCACACACGCACGCACACATCGAGGGGAGTAATTCCCTTCTAAATTTAAACCGTTCAAATTGAAGGTTGGGAATTTTCCACCTCGTATTGTTAGCACATTATATTTAATATGAGTTAAAGAAAATGCACGCACCCACACGCACCCACACATTGAGGGGAATAATTTCCCTTCTAAATTTAAACCGTTCAAATGGAAGGTTGAGAATTTTCCACCTCGTATCGTTAGTACATTATATTTAATACAAATTAAATAAAACACCCGTACACACACATCGAGGAGAATAATTCCCTTCTAAATTTAAACCGTTCAAATTGAAGGTTGAGAATTTTCCACCTCGTATTGTTAGCACATTATATTTAATACAAATTAAATAAAACACCCGCACACACGCATCGAGGGGAGTAATTCCCTTCTAAATTTAGACCGTTCAAATTGAAGGTTAGGAATTTTCCACCTCGTATTGTTAGCACATTATATTTAATACAAATTAAATAAAACACCCGCACACACGCATCGAGGGGAGTAATTCCCTTTTAAATTTAGACCGTTCAAATGGAAGGTTGAGAATTTTCCACCTCGTATTGTTAACACATTATATTTAATACAAATTAAATAAAACACCCGCACACACGCATCGAGGGGAGTAATTCCCTTCTAAATTTAGACCGTTCAAATTGAAGGTTGGGAATTTTTCACCTCGTATTGTTAGCACATTATATTTAATACAAATTAAATAAAACATCCGCACACACGCATTGAGGGGAGTAATTCCCTTCTAAATTTAGACCGTTCAAATTGAAGGTTGGAAATTTTTCACCTCGTATTGTTAGCACATTATATTTAATACAAATTAAATAAAACACCCGCACACACGCATTGAGGGGAGTAATTCCCTTCTAAATTTAAACCGTTCAATTTGAAGGTTGGGAATTTTCTGCCTCGTTTTACTTACTCAAAAAAAAAAAAAAAAAAAAAAAAAAAAAAAGTAATAAATAAATAAATAATAAAGGAAAAGAAAAAAAAATCTAATTTACAAAAAAAAAAAAAAAAAAAAAAAAATTAGTATAATAACAACTTATTTAAAAATAAGAGTAAGATTTACAACAGATGAAAATTTACCACCTTCTTGGAGATTTTTCTTCTTCAAAATTACGATAAAATGAAAATAATGTTATTTTCTTCAAAATTTCTCTCCAGATTTCACCTCTCCCTTACAAAAATTCCTCTCCAAAAAAAAATTCTACTCCAAAAATCCCCCTTATGTTGTGAGCCTTCATTCCTATTTATAGGAATGAAGGCCCTAAAACTCGCCGAAGAAACGCACGAAAAGTAGGAAAAAGGAAAAAAAGGGGGTGGGTGCACCGAATTTCGGTGCACCCACCCCCTTTTGGGTGCACCGAAATCGGTGCACCCAAACAAAAGGGAGGGACACCCCCTGCTGGCCGCATGTGCGACCTTTTTGCAGCCCCCCCCACGTTCGGTCCAGACCTCTCTCGTTCTCGTCTGTTTCTTGTCCATTTTGTTCCGAATTAACGCGTTTTTATTCCACTTCGAAAAATCTACAAAACCAAAAAAATAAAAAAAAAATAAAAAAAAATCAATTACTAATATTTAATTTACTTAAGAGATTAATAAAACTTAATTTAGCAGTATTAAACTGCATAAATACGGTACAATCAAAACAAAATAAATAAAAAAAATAAAATAAAGGTAACTATAAAATAAAGTATGATTTTTTGCGAGGCGGTCAAAAATGCCGTGTCTACAACTGCCCCTCTTTGTCATGCAAGTTCACTTGCTTGACAAAGATAAAAGACTACGTCATTTTGATCGTCCCATTTTTTATTTTATTTTTTTTTTAGTTTATTTTCTAATAATAGAACAAATAAAATAAAATGACTCATGACGAACAAGTGTCCATTTAGAAAAATAAAAGAATGACTCATGACGATATTCATGATAAACAAATGTCCGTTTAGAGGATCGTTTAGAGTAATAAAAAAATGACTCCTGACGATACTCATGACGAACACGTGTCTGTTTAGAGGATTGTTTAGAGTAAAAAAAAAATGACTCCTGACGATACTCATGACAAACACGTGTCAATTTAGAGGATCGTTTAGAGTAATAAAAAAATGACTCCTGACAATACTCATGACGAACACGTGTCTGTTTAGAGGATTGTTTAGAGTAAAAAAAAATGACTCTTGACGATACTCATGACGAACACGTGTCCATTTAGAGGATCGTTTAGAGTAATAAAAAAATGACTCCTGACAATACTCATGACGAACACGTGTCTGTTTAGAGGATTGTTTAGAGTAAAAAAAAATGACTCCTGACGATACTCATGACGAACACGTGTCCTATTTAGAGGATCGTTTAGAGTAATAAAAAAATGACTCCTAACAATACTCATGACGAACACGTGTCTGTTTAGAGGATTGTTTAGAGTAATAAAAATAATTCGTGCCCCAGCCCTCTTGACCAGGGGCCTAAAGAAAGTTCAAGAGTATAAAATATGCCCTAACTTGTGACTGAGCCAGAATGAGAGAGCAAAGATATAAATGTGCCCCAGCCGAACTCTCAGATGGCCGAACATTTATAGATTGCCTGCGTACCTTAGTATTATGCCAAGGATCAAGTTTAGCGTAGTTCACTTTTCGCCCTTTTCAGGGCAAAACGCATACCTGGACGCTCTTTAGAGCTTTGGAACTTTCAACAATAAAAGTTTCTAATTTGAACCGGAAGGTAAGAAGTCTTTGTGAGAGAGAAATCCATGCTTCCATGTCCTTTGAAAAGTCTGTAATTGAACAAAAACACATGTAACACAAAAATTTAGTTTGAAAAACTTGTCACTCTTTACGACTCGCAATTCCATCCAACCGGAAGGTAAGAAGTCTTTGTGAGAGAGAAATCTATGCTTCCATGTCCTTTGAAAACCCTGTAATTGAACAAAAAACACATGTAACACGAAAATTTAGTTTGAAAAACTTGTCACTCTTTACGACTCGCAATTCCGTCCCCCCTTTTCCGTCGCAATCTCTCATTTGATGGCGCTTGACGTTCTCGGGTCACGGGACAGTATCGGGAGATTTTTCCGTCTCGTCCTTCCGTCAATCTTAGAGATGTACTTTCTGGAGGTTTTCTCCGGGTTGTTGGTAGGGTCTGATTTTTTGGACAACATCCCTATAAGCCTTTATTTCTCTGCACCCGCCGATTCTCACTTTCTCTTTTCTACTAGGCATCCTCAGTGCTTAAGAGAATCACATACTCCTGCTTGCTTTGTATTTTTCAAATCCTGCAAAACTGATTTAACCAAATATGGGAAAAACGTGTAAAACCTTATCCCAAACAGGTATCTTTATCACCAGATATGTTGACTGCAAGATTTCAAGCCGGATTGTCTGACAAGTATGATTTCAATGCAAATTTGAGCCATATTCAATGTTCATTTTCACAGATTCCAACTCTTGCTCAAATCCATCAAGTTCCGAACACAGAAAAGTCTTACGGTCAATGGAAGTCAACCGTAGTGGGAATTCCAATGCCCCTAGGAGTGATCTAACTGTTCTTTTTTTTTTTTTTTTTTTTTTTTTTTGCGACACGGTCTCTACATTTTTCTCATAGCGCCCTTTCGAGTTTTCACCATGTTCGAGCCGTATTTTTTTTTTTTTTTGAAGCAACAGATAATCACAAATTGAAATAAACTTACTTAGAAAATAAGGACATTTATTAGGCAAAGTATTTCTTTACAGAATCCGAGTTTAGGGGCTCGGGAAATACATCACCATCCATTTCTTGGAGAATCAACGCTCCACCGCTCAAAGCCTTATGAACAACAAAAGGACCTTCCCAATTTGGCGCGAACTTACCCTTAGCTTCATCTTAGAAAAGAAAGATTTTTTTCAATACTAACTCACCGACCTTGAAGACTCTAGGGTATACCCGTTTATCATGAGCTTTAGTAATCCTCTGTTTGTAACACTGTCCGTGGCATATCGCTGTCAGCCACTTTTCATCGATTAAACAAAGTTGGTCCAACCGTTGTTGTACCCATTCAGTTTCATCAAGCTCGGCCTCTATGAGCACTCGTAGAGATGGAATTTCCACCTCGGCTGGTATCACCGCTTCTGTGCCATAAACTAGAAAATAGGGGGTTGCCCCTGTCGAGGTCCGAACCGAGGTTCGGTAAGCCATCAAAGCATATGGCAGCATATCATCCCACTCTTTATAATTGTCAATCATCTTCCGGAGAATTTTCTTTATATTTTTGTTGGCGGCTTCTACTGCTCCATTCATTTTTGGACGGTAAGGCGCTGAGTTTTTGTGCTCGATCTTAAACTGCTGACATATTTTCTGTATTTCTGAACCCTTCAGGTTTTTAGCATTGTCGGTTATCAATGTTTGCGGCAAACCGTATCTTGACACAATATTTTCTTTGATGAATCGAGCTACTATTTTTTGAGTCACTCGGGTTAAGGAAACAGCTTCTACCCACTTGGAAAAATAATCAATTGCCACCAGGATAAAGCGATGACCACTCGGCGCCTTAGGGGTAACTTCCCCAATAACGTTCATACCCCACATTGAGAAGGGCCATGGGGCCGCCAAGTAATGAAGGTGCGAAGGTGGGACATGGATTTGATCACCATGAATCTGACACTTATGGCATCTTCGAACAAACTGCACGCAGTCGCTTTCCATCGTTAGCCAAAAATGACCGGTCCTCAGGATCTTCTTGGCAAGCATGAAGCCGCTCATGTGAGGTCCACATATGCCACCATGGACCTCTTTCATCAACTAGATGGCCTCTTCGACTCCAACACATCTCAACAGGCCCATGTCAGGGGAGCGTTTGTACAGTGTCTCCCCGCTTAGGAAGAATTGGCCTGCTAACCTCCGGAGAGTTTTCCGATCAACACTTGATGCCCCTTCCGGATACTCCTGATTTTTCATAAAGTTCTTTATGTCATGGTACCACGGGTCTTTGGCTGGCTCAGATTCAAGCTGGCAGCAGTGGGCCGGTTGGCGTTGAACTCGGATCTCCACCGGAATGATATCATCATCCTCTCGAGTGATAGATATCATAGATGCCAAGGTAGCTAAGGCATCGGCGAAGTCATTTTTTAGCCTCGGTATGCTTTCAAATTCTATTATTGTAAATTGCTCGCACAACTCCAGGAGGCGATTGTTATAGGCTATCAAGGTCGGATCTCTCGTAGCATATTTATCCGTCACCTAATTGATTATCAGCTCAGAATCTCCGAACACTAGCAATTCATTGATTTTCATATCGACAGCCAGCTGGAGTCCCAGAATACAGGCTTCGTACTCAGCTCGATTATTTGTGCTCTGGAACTTTAACTTGGAAGCCACTGGATAATGCTGTTTGCCCGGAGAAACCAGAATGGCTCCGATTCCAGCCCCTCGAGAGTTCACTGCTCCATCAAAATACATTTTCCAGACTGTTTCCTCATTTTCTTCATCCACCACATGAATCGACTCGTCAGGGAATAGCGTCTCAAGAGGCTGGTTATCTGTTTGAGCTGGACAACTAGCCAACTGATCCGCTATCGCCTGACCCTTCACTGACTTTCGGGTCTTGTAAATGATATCGAACTCCGTCAGCAGCATCTGCTATTTTGCAACTTTTCCTGACAGAATCGGCTTCTCGAAGATGTATTTTAAGGGATCCATCCTGGCTATCAAGTAGGTAGTCAGTGGGAGCATATAATGGCGTAATCTTTGAGCAGACCAAGCTAATGCACAACAGGTCCTCTCCAGCAAGGTATAATTTTCCTCATACTTCGTGAAGCGCTTGCTGAGGTAGTAGATGGCTTGCCCATTCTTTCCAGATTTATCGAGTTGCCCAAGAATAGCTCCCATGGAGGAGTCGAGAACCGACAAATATAGTAATAACGGAACCTTCTCCCGAGGCGGCACTAGAACGGGAGGGTTCGTTAGATAGACTTTAATTTTCTCCAAGGAATTCTGGCAATCTGCATTCCATCGCCCGTCACTTTCTTTTCGAAGTAGCTTGAAGATTGGCTCACAAGTGGCAGTGAGTTGGAAGATGAATCGGGCTATGAAATTTAATCGCCCTAGAAAACCTCGGATTTCTTTCTCATTTCTCGGTGGCGGCATCTCACGAATGGCCTTCGTCTTTGCAGGATCAATCTCGATTCCATGGCGATTTACCATGAAACCAAGAAGTTTTCCGGAAGCCACCCCAAACGCGCATTTTGTTGGATTGAGCTTGAGCTGGTACTTTCGAAGTTTGTCGAACACCTTTTTCAAATGGCAGAGATGATCCTCGTTCTCCTGTGATTTAACGATCATGTCATCTATATATACCTCCATCTCCTTGTGCATCATATCATGAAAGAGGGTCGTCATTGCTCTTTGGTATGTCGCCCCGGCGTTTTTGAGACCGAAAGGCATCGCCCTATAGCAAAAGACTCCCCATGGTGTAGTGAAGGCTGTCTTTTCTCGATCTTTCTCATCCATCAGAATCTGATTATAGCCAGAGAACCCATCAGCGAAAGAATAGAGCTTTCGCCCCGCAGTATTGTCGATGATGATGTGAATGTTTGGCAGTGGAAAATCATCTTTTGGACTCGCCCGGTTGAGATCACGATAGTCCACGCAGACTCTGATTTTTCCTGAGGACTTTGGCACGGGAACGACATTTGAGAGCCATTCACTGTAGTTACAGACTTCAATAATTTGAGCATTGAATTGCTTCACGATCTCCTCCTTGACCTCGAGGCTGACAGCGGGCCTCAGTTTCCTCAACTTTTGTTTGACTGGTACACTCCCCGGCTTTAGCGGCAGCTTATGGGCCACGATACTCTTGTCCAGTCCTACCATGTCATCGTAGGACCAGGCAAAGATATCTTGGTAGAAAATTAAGAGCGTTGTCAACTCTTTCTTTTCCAGAGTCATGAGGGCTGATCCAATCTTTACTTCCTTCAACTCTTCCGAGGTCCCCAAGTTTATCAACTCGGTCTCATCGTTACTGGGAATCGGCTTGTTCTCGAACTCCGTGAAAGCTTTTCTGATCTCACCATCGTCTGGCTGGCAAGAGTCATCTTCTGTTTCCACTCCCATCGGGTTATGGTCTGGTTCTGCATTGAAATCATACTTATCGCACTCTGGCTCAGTTATATCGCATGCATCATAAACTGGTGTTTTAGACATTCTAAAAGCATAAAATTTAAACATTTAAACCATATATCGGATAAAACAGAATTGCATTCATTAAATATAAAAAACCATTACAAAGCAAAATCCCTTTCCATCTAGAAGGCAAGGTGGATGGAGGGATGACCAACAGAAAATCTCCCTAAGTTTACCGAAACGCCTGGCGAATTGGGAGATAACAAGAATCCCAATTCTGCAGCTTTTCTTTTCCCTTGGTTCGAATATCAGACCCATTACTTGGCCCTGCCTCATCTCTCATGATTATATTCACAGCTTCCTTGATCATTACTCTCTCAGGGTGCAACTTGAATCCTGCGATCTCCTTCCCTTTGTTGATGGTTTCTGCTATATAGGGGAAAGTGACCCGGATATGCGGAATTTTCATTGGCTGGTTGTCTGGGGATCCATCCCTCTTCTTCAGGAAGAACTTCGCCCTGTCTGCTTTTGTCGGCTCGTATCCCAATCCGAATCTCCCCCTCTTCTCCTTGACTTCTATCGGTTCTGTAATTCCGTCTAGATTCTTGCCCAAACCTTTCCCGGGAATGCAACCCCGAGACGTCATTTCTTTAGCAACGAAGGCCACAATATTAGACAGTGATGGTGTCATCTCGTGTCCTCCTTCCTTCACAAAGGTAGCATTCGCGACGTCGAACACGTGATAGGAGGCTCCAATCTTCTCCTTCTCCTTTCCGTCATCTGTTAACGGGACCTGCCAACTTATCGCTTGATGGAAAGGTATGATATCTGAATCAGCCCTGATCACGTACAGTGTGTCATTAATGATAAACTTGATCTTCTGATGTAGAGATGAAGGCACTGCCCCAGCGTTATGGATCCATGGCCTCCCCAACAACAGGTTGTACGAAGCAGGTATGTCGAGCACTTGGAACTTCACATTGAACTGTATTGGACCAATTTCAATTGGCAGGTCAATCTCTCCAACGCTATCTCTCTTAGCCCCATCGAATGCTCGGATAACCGTCTTAGACGATCGAACTTGTGATAGATCTATCCCCATTTCTTCCAGGGTCGACAAAGGACAGATATTTAGTGCCGATCCATTGTCAATCAGCACCCAAGCTATGAACATTCCATGGCTTTCGACCGTGATATTCAAAAGTTTGTTGTGACCTGTTCCATCATCGTCCATCTCGTCATCTGTGAAGGTGATGGTGTTAGATCCTAGGACCTGCTCGACCAGAGTGACAAATTTCTCCGGAGAGATCGTGCTAGGCAAGTGGGCTTCATTTAGGACCTTCAGCAGTGCCTGTTTATGTACTTCTGAGGATAGAAGTAGTGAGAGCATCGAGATTTGCGCCGGTGCTTTGTTGAGTTGCTCCACTATCTTGTATTCTGAATTCTTCATTGCTTTTAGGAAGTCGTGAGCCTCCGGTTCTGACACTGGCTTTTTCAGAGCCCCTGTTGGTTCCCTCACAGGAATCCTGATAAAATCCTGTGGCGTATACACCCTTCCAGACCGAGTGATTCCACTGGTTTCTCCTACTGAGATTGGCAATTCTTCTCCTTCTCCTGTTTTAGCGACGATCTCATAATTCCATGGAACCTTATTGAGATTTTCCACCATCTTTTGGATTGGGAAAGACAAAACTAGAGATTTCTCCAGTTTTTGGGCTACCATTTCTAGATGTAATTCGAACCCTCTGTAGAGAACCTCCGGGTGTAAATAAACACCACCAATATCGATCACATCAACTTCTTCTTCGACCTCCTCTGTGAAAATTAGATTGACGCCACTTCCTGAGGAGGCGTGTTCAGGCAACGGATTTTGTTGACAATTTGGCGTACCGGCCTCAGGTTTTTTAGGAAACTTGATGGCTCCGGTTCGTATAAACTCCCGGATTTTGTCTTTTAGCTGAAAGCATTGCTCAGTCGCATGTCCTCTGGTTCCCGAGTGGTATTCACATAAAGCATTTGAAGAAACTACTTTACTCCCAGGTTTAACTTCGTAGAATGGAAGGGGAGTCAGCATCCCCTGCTTCAAACAATTCCGGTACAACTCGGTGATCGAAACCGGAAGGTCTTATAGTTCTCTGTTGTCGTTCTGGAAATTTCCCCCAGTAGCATGAGGTAGAAGGTTTTGGTGGTATTGGGTTCCTGACCTTGGAGTGCGGTTAGGAATTTGAGGTGGGGTGTTCGGGCGTGGTTGATAGGTATGGTAAGAGGGTGTTGGGTAGGCTTGAGGGTAATATTGGAGAATATGGTTTTGATAAGGGGGAGGTACATTTTGGTAAGAGCGGGGGCGGCTTTGGGAATAGGGTTGGTTTTGAGTATAATTTTGGTTGATATTGGTTGTTCTGGTTCGGGTAGTTCTGGGGACAAGAAGCTTGGGGGTAGTTCTGGTAATGGGTTTGCCGAGGGGAAACGACAACAGCTACTTCATTTTCTTTCATCTTTGGCGGGGCTGACCTTTTCGTCAGATTGGATTGGGCCCCTTCAATTTTTCCGCTCCTTATTCCTTCTTCCGTCACCTCGGCCTGTTTGATCACATCGCCGAAAAAAACCACTGCTATGCTTGAGAGATCTCGATAGAACGGCGGTGACTGAATTGACTTGAATATCTCTAACTGAGCCTCCTCGCTCAGCTTAGGGACAACTTTGGCAGCCTCTTCCCTCCAACGAGCAGTATACCTCCGGAAACTTTCGTCTTTATTTTTCAGTATCTGGTAGAGGGTATTGCGGTCTGGCGCGGCATCCCTATTGTACACATATTGCTCACAGAAAGCCTCTACCAGATCTTTAAATGTTTTAATCTGTGATAGCTCCAGGGTCATGTACCAGTTGAGAGCCGATCCTTTCAACGATCTCCGAAACATCTTTAGGCAAAGGTCTTCGTTCCGAGCATGAATTTCTAACTCCTCTTTGTAAATACTGACATGCCATTATGGAGGGCCAGTGCCATCATATTTTGTGAACTCTGGAACCACGAAATTTTCCGGGTACACAATCCCGGGTGGTGCTGACAACTCCTTGTACGTCGCTTTCTTGGACGGCTTCTCCTTTTGCCATTCTTCCATAGTTTTTTCCAATTTCTCCATTTTCAGAAGCCAAGCCGGTGGAGGGCCATTCTCTTCTTTGTTTTCAGTTTCAATGGCCGGGGCCGGTTGGCTATCATTTGAATTGTTTGGTGGAGCAACGACCCTCTCCGGGTGAATGAGGATCTGCGGGGCGGCGGGGGCCGAGCCCTCTGGCGAGGCCTGATAGACATGCCCCTGAATGGGATATGTCGGAGCTCCATAGGCGAAAGGATGAGGGCCCATCTGAGGTCCATAGTAGACCGGTACTGCAAAGTTCGGGCCGATGTGGTTCGGATTCGGCCCTAAGTTCTCCATCCCAATACTTGCAGGGTTTTCATTTGGGGATTCAGTCACAGGAGTCCCGTTGGACGGAAGAATAGGCACCTCCTGAGGTCGGCTAAGTTCGTTGATCCTTTCCATCAACCTGTCAATAGTTTCCTGCATCTGAGCTATCTGGGTCGTTCGGGGAGATTCGGGATTGCTTTCTGATGTCATCCTGGAATGAGTCTGTGCTCGACTGCGTGTAAAGATCGGACTTCGAAAGGGGGGAACTGGATTTGCTTTTCTGGGACCAATTTTCTTCGTCTTATCCTTTTCTTTTTCACCTACAAAAAAAATCATTTTTTTTAGTTCACGTAGGTCTTAGGTGGCCTTAAAGCCTATTCTAGTTCGAAGATTTCAATTTCGATAACGACTAATTAAAACAAATTATAGTACATAAAAAATCTTTTTCTTTTTTTCTCTTTTTTTTTTTTTTTTTTTTTTTGTCGTTCCCTACCGATATTGAAAACTTTGAACTTGTTTGGTGTGCTCTTTTCTTCTTCTTCTTTTTTTTTTTTTTTTTTTTTTTTTTAGGACTTCCCAAGACGTCATAAATCCATCAAGTACAAAAAATCCCCTTTCTCGTCTTGTATCATAGAATCCTGAGGGGATAATATGAATACAAGACAGTTTTGCTTTTATCAGAGGATTTACAACGATATAAAGGCCTGAGAGGAAATAAGGAAAAAAAATATATAAAAAATAAAAAAATAAATGATATATAAAAAAAAAAAAATCACAACTTATTTACTGAATTGAGGGAAAAAATAAAATAAAATTTAACATTCAGACTTTAGATTAGTTAGACTTATTTAGACATATTGGGCTCGACCCTCAGCCGGTCCCCAGCGGAGTCGCCAGCTGAACGCGCCCCGATTTTCCAGAGAAAACCAAAAAAGATAGATATATGCTTATATATGCTTGGCGCTGGTAAAATGAGAAGGGTTTTTAAAAACGTCGATTTCCTCATTAAAATATACTTAAGCCTGTTTTAGAAAAAGGAGTCGCCACCTAGCATTGGGTTTAAATGATGTGCTAGGTCACCATATTTTCCTTTTTTGAAAATAATTTAAAACAATGGCTTAAGTAAAATTTGACTCCAAAAATAACATGGTCTGACCAGAGATTCGTTTAAAGAGTTCGGGGGTCAGTTACGCTCGGGGAAGGTGTCAAGCACCCCAAGACGCCCGTCCAAAGACGGTACCTTATCCGATTAAGTCCAATTAGAATTTAAATCCGAATGTTTTTATTTTATTTTGAAATCCTCCTCATATACACATATACACACACACACACATATTGAGGAAAGTGGTCTCCCTTCTAAACCTAGACCGTTCTGATGGAAGGCTGGGAATTTTCCACCTCATCTTGTTAACACATTATATTTAACACAAGTTAAAGAAACACACGCACGCACACACTCACACATTGAGGGGAATAATTCTCTTCTAAATTTAAAACCGTTCAAATAGAAGGTTGAGAATTTTCCACCTCATATTGTTAGCACATTATATTTAATACGAGTTAAAGAAACACACGCTCACACACGCACGCACACATCGAGGGGAGTAATTCCCTTCTAAATTTAAACCGTTCAAATGGAAGGTTGGGAATTTTCCACCTCGTATTGTTAGCACATTATATTTAATATGAGTTAAAGAAAACGCACGCACCCACACGCACGCACACATTGAGGGGAATAATTTCCCTTTTAAATTTAAACCGTTCAAATGGAAGGTTGAGAATTTTCCACCTCGTATCGTTAGCACATTATATTTAATACAAATTAAATAAAACACCCGCACACACGCATCGAGGGAAATAATTCTCTTCTAAATTTAAACCGTTCAAATTGAAGGTTGGGAATTTTCCACCTCGTATTGTTAGCACATTATATTTAATACAAATTAAATAAAACACCCGCACACACGCATCGAGGGGAGTAATTCCCTTCTAAATTTAGACCGTTCAAATTGAAGGTTGGGAATTTTCCACCTCGCATTGTTAGCACATTATATTTAATACAAATTAAATAAAACACTCGCACACACGCATCGAGGGGAGTAATTCCCTTCTAAATTTAGACCGTTCAAATTGAAGGTTGGGAATTTTTCACCTCGTATTGTTAGCACATTATATTTAATACAAATTAAATAAAACACCCGCATACACGCATCGAGGGGAGTAATTCCCTTCTAAATTTAGACCGTTCAAATTGAAGGTTGGGAATTTTCCACCTCGTATTGTTAGCACATTATATTTAATACAAATTAAATAAAACACCCGCACACACGCATTGAGGGGAGTAATTCCCTTCTAAATTTAAACCGTTCAAATTGAAGGTTGAGAATTTTTCGCCTCGTTTTACTTACTCAAAAAAAAAAAAAAAAAAAAAAAATAAAAAAGAAAATAAAAAGTAATAAATAAATAAATAACTAATAAAGGAAAAGAAAAAAAAAATCTAATTTACAAAAAAAAAATTAGTATAATAACAACTTATTTAAAAATAAGAGTAAGATTTACAACAGATGAAAATTTACCACCTTCTTGGAGATTTTTCTTCTTCAAAATTACAATAAAATGAAAATAATATTATTTTCTTCAAAATTTCTCTCCAGATTTCACCTCTCCCTTACAAAAATTCCTCTCCAAAAAAAAATTCTACCCCAAAAATCCCCTTTGTATTGTGAGCCTTCATTCCTATTTATAGGAATGAAGGCCCTAAAACTCGACGAAGAAACGCATGAAAAGTAGAAAAAAGGAAAAAAGGGGGTGGGTGCACCGAATTCGGTGCACCCAAACAAAAGGGGGGGGACACCCTCTGCTGGCCGCACATGCGGCCAGCCCACTGGTCGCACGTGCGACCAGTTTTTGGTCGCACGTGCGACCTTTTTGCAGCCCCCCCACGCGTTCGGTCCAGGCCTCTCTCGTTCTCGTCTGTTTCTTGTCCATTTTGTTCCGAATTAACGCGTTTTTATTCCACTTCGAAAAATCTACAAAACCAAAAAAAATAAATCAATTACTAATATTTAATTTACTTAAGAGATTAATAAAACTTAATTTAGCAGTATTAAACCGCATAAATACGGTACAATCAAAACAAAAAAAATAAAAAAAATAAAATAAAGGTAACTATAAAATAAAGTATGATTTTTTGCGAGGCGGTCAAAAATACCGTGTCTACAACGACTACAAGCTCCAGTTCACTCCAAGAGAAAATAACAAGTGCACAAACTTCCTAGCAATTAAAGGATTGGAAGGCTAAGTGGATGTCAAATACCTCGACCTCGATACTTTCCGAGGCGAGATGACAATTCTTATTCTTGAAAAAATGAAGGAAGAGGTGTTTGACTGCTGCCCTTATTCTTAATCACTCTTTCTCTTAAAAAAAATAAAAAAATAATGAGAGTGCTAATATTGCTTACCAATTTTTATTCTCATTGATTTTACTTAAAATTTATTTTGCGAATGATTTTAAACCCGAAACACTCTCTCTATTTAATAAACACTAACGACATGTTTGGTTGGATGGAATCGACGGCGGAATGGAATCGCATTCCGCCCTCGATTTCTATTTCGTTGTTTGGTTCTCCAATGGAATCACTTTATTCCATTGGAGTGAAATTGGATGAAATAGGATTCCATTCGAAATGGGGTGGAATGAGATTTCAACCCAATGAAATCAATATCTTAAATTACATGATAACCCTTGTAATTAAGCCTTTGAAAATTGAGAATAAAAATAGAAATTAGAAAACATAAATTGAAATTAGATAACAGAAAGTTGGGAATAGAAATAGAAAATTGAGAACAAAAAATTGAGAATAGAAACAGAAAATTGAGAACATAAACCGAAAATTGAGAATAAAAACAGAAAATTAGAGAACAGAAAATTGAGAACATAAACTGAAAATTGAGCATAAAAATATAAAATTAGAGAACGGAAAATTGAGAAAGAAAACTGAAAATTGAGAACAAAAACATAAAATTAGATAATAGAAACAGAAAATTGAGAACAAAAACATAAAATTAGATAATAGAAAATTGAGAACGGAAACCAAAAATTGAGAATAAAAATAGAAAATTGAGAACAAAAATAAAAAATTGAGAACATAAACTGAAAATTGAGAACAAAAAATAGAAAATTAGAGAACGAAAAATTGAAAAAGGAAACTGAAAATTGAGAATAAAAACAGAAATTAAAGAATAGAAACTGAAAATTGAGAATAAAAATAGAAATTAGAGAACAATAACTTAAAATTGAGTTGAATAGTGAAATATAATAAAATGAGGAAAGAAATAGAATAGTGAAATATAATAAAATTTTATTATAACCAACCAGGAAGAGAATAGAATAATAATTTTATAAGGACAAAATAGAAATTTTAATATATTTCACTATTCCATTCTTTTTTTCATTCCATACCAACCAAGCAAGAGAATGGAATAATGATTCCATTTACAATTCTATTCCATTATTTCTCTCATTCCATTACTTCTTCCATTCAATTCCACCCTCATTCCATTCCGTCCAACCAAACATGCCGTAAGAACTTATCTTTTCAATTTAATTACCTAAGACTCCCTGCATCATATTCTGTTGATAAAAAAAAAATCCTGGCAACATATAAATTTTTGTTGTTTATTTCATATTTTTTAATTTCTACTCTCTATATCTCTCTCTCTTTTATTACTTTTTTCTGCATTTTTTATTTTTTTTGTTTCATTTATTTTTATTTATGGGTATATTACATGTAGAAAAAAATAAAAATTTTGAAAAATATGTTTTCAATAAAAACTATAACATCTGTTGAATTCATTAATTTTTACTTAGAATGTCCTTCCGTTGAATTCGACAAAAAAAAGTACTTAACAATTTTAACACTAACTTTTGGTTTGTTAAATACCAACGTTTGATGAATATAAAAATATTCATTAACATTTGTATATTACTACTTTAAAAATAGACATGAATTTTTGTAATTTAACAAAATTAATACTAACATCTTGTATTGAATTTAGCATTGGTATGTAACTATTCAAAAAATCGTCACATGAATCTATGTTGTTGAATTCAATAAACAAATTTCAATAAAGTTAACGCCGAAATTTGACGTTAAATTCAACATTTGTCTGTAACTGCTTCGAGAATTAGAGATATGGGTGTCATCTTAAAGCTCTCAATCCAACGATTTATATTTTTTAATTATTTTAAATTCACAATTTTGTAAAAATGTTGTATTTGTAGTTTTTCAGAAAAGTTGATGTTGTAATTCTAAAGGTAACCTACAACAAAATAGATTTGAATCTATAATTCTTACTCTGACGTAATAATCATAGTAAGAATTCGTTAGAATCACTCACATTAATGACTATCTCATGTGCACCTCGAGATTAATCTCCCTCTTTGAAGTGGATTGGGCACAATTTTTAAATTCCTCACCCCTAAAGATTGCCTTACGAAAAAAAAAAAAAAAAAAGTTGTACAATTCTGGTTAAATGGTTTTGTATTTACATGGTGGGAGGTCCCCTCTAGATTCCGATCACCGGTCCTAACATCGCCACCTGAATTTTTTTCAGTTACATTCACTAATTTTTTAGTAACATTTTCTTAATGTACTTTGTATTTGCATTCAACTAATTTTTCTATTATCCGAAAAATGACATGAATATTACTAAAAAATATAACTAAAGAAGATATTAAAATATAACTAAAAACGTAACTGAAAAATTCATTAAAAATAGGTACATATAAATAAAAAAAAATATACTAAAAAATAGTTACATGTAACTAAAAAAAATCAATGACCAGTGGTCGGACTTCGACGACCGAAGGCTTGAGGTCCAATGGTGGGTGCGGCGGGTGCAAAACGGCGGCACCAGCAACCGACAATACAAGCCTTAATTAGAAGTATTTGATTGAAGATATAAGAGAGTATTGATAATGGAAGTAAAACACAAGTTAAAACATAATTAAGGGATTTATATTTAACTTAAAATTAAAATAAAATAAATTATGAATTAGATTCTCTATTTGGACTGCTCAACACTTATTTAAAAAAAAAAAAAGGTAAAGTGTGAGGGGTTATATTGTGAAAACACTTTTTATTCACATTTAAAAGGATGAGAACCAATCCCTTGCACATCCAATGTAGGATAAATCAAACAAATACTAATAAAAAAATTGGCAGAGGTAATTGAAGGAAAGCACACACCTGCTTTGGCCAAGTATGCACTAGTTTAGATCATATGAAGCACGAACACATATACGCGTGTCGTGTCCGACACATGCATGACACAAGGACACAACAAATTTAAAAAAAATCAGGATACGGGTATACCTAGGATCCGACAATATTATATATATGATTGCTTATATTATTTATAAGACCAACAAATTTACAAATAATTTATTACATAAAAACAATAAGTACACAAATGAATAAAAGACAAACACTAATACTAGAAAATTCTTTACCTTATCGACCAAATCTTATCAATAATTTAAGGTGGCGTTTGGTTAGTGTTCCCACTTTTCTGTACCCAACTGAAATGGGTTGGGTTGAGAATTTTGAAAATAGATTGGTAACGATTTTATTCTAAAACTAATTTTTTTTTTTGAAATTTTTTTTTGTGTTTGGCGACGGCGGCGGTGGTGTCAGACGGTGGCCGGACGCAAGCAACGGCGGCGGATGGTCGGCGACGCACGGTGTCCGGAGACGGTCGCCGGCCGGTGACTAGCGGCGGTGGACGGCGGCGGGTGGTCGTCGGACAGTGACCGGAGTTGAGAACTTTGGGTTGAGTTTTTTGGGCACAAAAAAAAACAAGTTTTTTTTATTTCTCATTTCCTTAACATTTTGATAATCAATTCCTATTTTTGGGGTTGGGTTGGGTTGGGTTTTGTATTTGCCAAACGCGTTCCCAAAAATCAAACTCAGAATTTTTGAGTTGGGTTGGATTGGGTTTGGTTGGGAACACTAACCAAACAGGGCCTAATTTAATTGCACATACACTCAAATAAACATCTATATAATAAATCAGCTCATTTACATCCAGGGCCGTTGGATGTCTTTGGATATTCGTAACCGTTGGATATCTCTTGATATATACAACATCTATATACAATATATATCTATAATATACAACATCCAACACTTACCATCAACCATACTTTTTAACACTTACCATCATCAACAGTGATCAACAGTGTCTGCATTTACTTCATGGACTCCAAGACCGCAAGACGCACTCTCTTCCCCAGCCCTCTTCCTCCTCCGAGACTCACTCTCTTCCCCAGCCCTCGTCCTCTTTCTCTCTCTACCACCTCCGACGTCGCCACCGCCACCGCCATCGCCATCGCCGTCTCCGTCTCCGTCGCTCTCGACTCCAGTCAATCCATCGCCGTCGTTCTCGCTATCGTGCAGGTACGTCTCTCTCATCCCTCCCCCCTCCCCACTTCGCTTCTCCTGTGTCTCTCGCTCTCTCCCTTTCATTTTGCAGGACGCCGCCGCTGCCGCTGCCGCTACCATCACAGCAATTACTGCGCCATCCGTACCTCGCCATCTAGGTTGGAGACTTTTCGACGATTGCGTCGACTCCGACGCTCAGGATGTCGGACCTGAAGCAACCACCGTCGCCGTTCATCGCCAGGTACTCTTTGCTCCCTCGCTCTCTCAATCGATGCACGACCCTCTCTCTCAATTGCATCTGTCTATCTCTCTCTCGCTCTATCAGAAGCTGAACCAACAACCCTTGAAGGCCCTCTCACCCAAGACCACGAACCCAAACCACTTCCACCACCACCAACACCCACGCTCTCTTCCACCATCACAGCCACGATTTGGCCAGATCCGCATTCAATTTTCCATATTTGGGTTTGAATTGCCCAAATCTGGCCGTCCCCCTACACTATCCCACATAGCAGCCATCCACCATCATCGATCTAATTGTAGATCTACATGTAGTTCAAGTGAAATCAAATCCCTATTTCTTGAGTTTCTTCCATGTGTATGATAACATTCTTGAGTTTCTTCCATGTGAATGATAACATTGAATTTTCCACTGAGAAATTGTAATATCAGATGACGGATTGCTTCTTTAATTTCTAAGATAGCTTTTCATTTTTGGAAACCACCCACTGGAAACCCTCAGATAGCTTCTTTTTTCATACCACATATTTTTGCTTCTTCTTCTTCATTTCTAAGAGTGAAATTCCCCTGAGAAATTGTAATATCAGATGACGGATTGCTTCTTTTATTTTTTAAATTTTTTAGTTTTTTTGCTCAAACCTTCACAAATCGTTTCCTAATTTTTCAGCTTTTGGGTTTGTAATTTGTTTATTTCGTTTTTTATGTGATTAATTTATTGTTTCGGTTTGGAATGTTAAGATCCAAGCAATTTACTACTGCCCATGCATGTTGTTACTTTCAGTGGAGATCCGACAGAAGCTGCCACCAAGGAATAAGAGCTTCGGCAGTAAGTTTATCTCAATTCTCTTTACAATTTCTTGAAATTGTGATGAAATCATTCTGTGCATTAATTGAAATCATTCCATCTTGGAATGAATATTTGTCATTTAGATTTATTTTTTGGGTTTTAAAATTGTTATTTTTATTTCTTCGACCAGCGTCGTGCAGCTACCACCGCAAACGCCTCTCCACACCGCCACCACTGCCATCGCCCTTTTCACTACAAACACACAATAAGTATATATCTTTTATCCTTTCATTTTCTTCTGCTTTTGCCGATGAACAAAATTCACGTTTTCTTGACTATCTGTTCGTTTAGTTTATCTGCTTCTGCTTCGATGGCGTTCATTTACTGTTTATTTAGTGAGCTTAAATGGCGTTAGTTTACTGTTTCTTAATGAGCTTCGATGGCATTCGTTTAATGTTTATTTAACGAGATCAATTATCTCCCCTAATGTGTTTTTGTTAATGCTCGAACAGGTAGCTTCGGTTTTAGCAAATTCTCACGCTCTATTTCTCCGAAATTTCAGGTATGTTGAACCTCAATTCTAATTTCGGTAAGTTCAACCCTAATTTCAATCTTCTCACTAATTTGATAGTGTTTTTTTTTTTTTTTTCCAGTGTATATGTTTTATTCCCCTGTTTTCTTTGATGGCGTTTGTTTAGTGTTTATTTAGATGGTGTTTGTTTAGTGTTTTTGTTCTCAAAGAACTTGGAACATGAATGTGTTTGTTTAGTGTTTCTGTTCTACTCTCATGTTCTCTTTGATGGCGTTTGTTTAGTGTTTATTTATGTTTTATTCTTTTTTCCAAATTTTGCATTTCGGTAACTATTTCTGTTTCAAGATTATTTATTTCTACGATTGAATTGGAAAATGAAGTATTTGGTGTTTTTTTATTGAATCTCCTTCTTCTTTCTACTACTTCCTGTAATTTTTGAATTATTTGATTATTTTGATTGTTAAGCAAGATTTGTCACTGCCATCACTGCTAATACACTAGGATCATTTTTGGTTGGGAAGGAATGGTTTGATACACTATAGCAGAGTAGTAAACCAAGAACAACCCAAGAACAATCTAATATAATTGGGTTGATAATTATATTAGATTTAATTATATTTTTGGTTGGGAAGGAATGGTTGGGAACAGTTGTCCAGAAGTAGTTAACCAGAAACAGTCCATTAATAATTAAATCTAATATAATTGCGATGATTTTTGATACACTAGCATATAACCATAAATGACAGAAACCCTAAAATACCCTAAACTGTTTTTGTTTACTATTTCTGTACCCATTTCTGTTTCTGTTTCTTTACTGTTTCTGTTCCCATTTCTGTTTCAGTCCTAAAATATCAAACTAAAAAAGTAATATCGCATTTGGTTTTTGTTTCTATTTCTGTTTCTGTTTATGAATCGTAAAAGATTGATCCGAAAAAAAAAAATCAAGGTAGCATTTGGTTTCTGTTTTTGTTTCTGTTTTTTGTTTACTGTTTCTGTTCCCATTTCTGTTTTTTTGTTCTTTTGTTTACTGTTTCTGTTTCTGTTCCTATTTCTGTTTCTGTTCCCATTTCTGTTTCAGTCCTAAATTATCAAACTAAAAAAGTAACGTCGCATTTGGTTTCTGTTTCTGTTTATGAATCGTAAAAGATTGATAAAAAAAAAAAAAACACGGTAGCATTTGGTTTCTGTTTTTGTTTCTGTTTTTTGTTTACTATTTCTGTTCCCATTTCTGTTTTTTTGTTTTTTTGTTTACTGTTTCTGTTCCCATTTCTGTTTCTGTTTCTTTACTGTTTTTGTTCCCATTTCTGTTTCAGTCCTAAAATATCAAACTAAAAAAGTAACGTCGCATTTGGTTTCTGTTTCTGTTTCTGTTTCTGTTTATGAATCATAAAAGATTGATCCGAAAAAAAAACCAAGGTAGCATTTGGTTTCTGTTTTTGTTTTTTGTTTACTGTTTCTGTTCCCATTTCTGTTTTTTTGTTTACTGTTTCTGTTCCCATTTCTGTTTCTGTTTCTTTACTGTTTCTGTTCCCATTTCTGTTTCAGTCCTAAAATATCAAACTAAAAAAGTAACGTCGCATTTGGTTTCTGTTTCTGTTTATGAATCATAAAAGATTGATCCGAAAAGAAAAAAAAACCAAGGTAGCATTTGGTTTCTGTTTTTGTTTTTTGTTTACTGTTTCTGTTCCCATTTCTGTTTTTTTGTTTACTGTTTCTGTTCCCATTTCTGTTTCTGTTTCTTTACTGTTTCTGTTCCCATTTCTGTTTCAGTCCTAAAATATCAAACTAAAAAAGTAACGTCGCATTTGGTTTTTGTTTCTGTTTCTGTTTCTGTTTCTGTTTTAGTAACGTCGCACTTTTGGTTTTGGCAAATTGAAAACTCAGAGATGCAAATTATTTTTTGATTGATCAAGCTTTGGTCTAAAGAAAATGTGCTATGATTTATATTATTTTCCTGAATTTTACAGCACACTTATGAAGAAAAGGCTGTCGGCTCATGTCGGTCCTGAATTTTAGTTCTTTGTTTTCTCTCTTTTCAACCCTAATACAGTTCTTTTTTTCAGATCCCCCTTTATCAGATCTGTTCTTTATTTACTGTTTATTTAGTGAGCTTAAATGGCGTTAGTTTACTGTTTCTTAATGAGCTTCGATGGCATTCGTTTAGTGTTTATTTAACGAGATCAATTATCTCCCCTAATGTGTTTTTGTTAATGCTCGAACAGGTAGCTTCGGTTTTAGCAAATTCTCACGCTCTATTTCTCCGAAATTTCAGGTATGTTGAAACGCCATCTTAATGTATAAAGGCATTCATTAATTTCGTTGATTGTTGTACGAATTGGGTGAAAAAGTTCTACATTGGTGGAGATATTATAAGGTAATTAAGTTATTGTTATTTGTTTTAGTAATGTTTGTTTCAGGCACAGATTTGTTGTCTTTGAAGCACGTGTTAACAATTTAAATTCATTGTTGTTTTTTATGTTTGTGGTTGTGGTTACTGGCAGTATATTCTGTAATGTTTTTTTTTATGTTGGGTCTATTGTTTTTTTTATGTTCATTAATGTTTTTGTTATTGTTTTCAGTGATGGAGCAGCTTGGTTTTTAGGTTTGCTAATCACGGAGATGGAATCGGTGATAGCTAATTGGACGATTTCTTCAGTTGGCGACAGGTAATTGGACGATCTAGGGTTTTCTTCAATTTGATGGTTTTTCATTTCAGTTTTGTTTAATTGTGACTGAATTTGATTAAATTCATGCTTAATTTTACTGAACTTTTTGAGGATATACCATCGAATTGGAATCGGTGATAGCTAATTTTTCAGGTATGTTTTGATCCCCATTCTTCTCTTTTGCATCCAGATTAGTGTTTCTGTTTTCATTGTGTTCTTCTTTTGCGTTTCTCTTTAGTGAGGTTCCTCGCCGCCCCTGACTTCTCTCTCCATCTTCAACATTCGACAGCATCCCCCATCTTCAACAGTGTTCTAAGTCGTTGGAAACTAAATTAAGGAAGGCTAAAATGTGAAAATGAGAAACTGAACTTCAATCTGCGAATTGAATGTTTTGTGCAACTAATTATGGTTAGTGTTTCTGTTATGTTCTATTCTGTTCTGATAGGTGGAGCTTGAAGGGAACTCATATTTTAATTTGTTTACAGTTTACAGTTTAATTTACGAATGATTTCTTCTTTAATTCCTATCTGTTGAATGAATCTTTTTTGCGATTTGAACTCGAGGTTCATTTCTCTATTTTACCATTTGGTTTCTTAATTATTGTTGTTTTAATTACGATTATGGTATCAATTTTTTTGCAACCTTTCAATGTTTTAGGTGGCCTTTTCTTAGTGTTCCTGTTCCCGTATTTTTTGTTTTTGTTCCCAGAAAACTTCGAACATGGATAGATATATGGGAAAAAATGGTGCGTTCCCAAAAATTTCTTATGAAAATCAGCGAACAGAGGGGAACATATCCTTTTGTTACCATATTTTTGTTTCTGTTCCCCATTTTTTTGGCAACATAAATCTGGGAGCTGAAACACCAAATAAATAGGCCTTAATGTTTTTGCTTTTATTTTCAAGAGAATTAGAATCGAAAAAGAAATGGGGGAATAATTTGTTTCTTTTTATATTTTTGTTTCTGTTTTGAGAAAACTTGGAAAAATTATGTTTCGTTCCTAGATATTTGTTCTAAAAAACTTTGAGCATAACATAATCAGATTCTTTGTTCCTATATTACCGTTTCTGTTCCCAATTTTTGTTTTTTGGAACATACACAAAAATATGAAAACAGAAACGCTAACTAAACGCCACCTTATACAGGAGAGTTAAATTTTGAAGTGGGATGACGTCGTTTTTATTCCTCCAGAGATTGAAGTTTCAATTGATCCCAGTCAGAAGTAGGCAACCAGTTTCGGATGGGGCGCGATTCTAACCGCGGTTTGGATTTTGCTTATCCTGTTGCCAAATGGGTTGCTTATTTCATTTGGTTAATTGTTTCTATTCTGTTGTCATATTTTTACTCTTTTAATTTGCATTTGTTTTGTTCGATTGTAGATTCAGAGGGAAGAGAAACAAGCTAGCGAGGAGGGAGGGAAGCGACTGTAGAATCAGGTTAAATCTCAGCTCTCGAACTGGCTCTCGAATCAGGTTAAATTTGCATTTGTTTCTGTTCTGTTCCCTATTTCTATTTTTGTTCCTGTTCCCTGTTTCTGTTTCTATTTCCATTTCTGTTTTCCATTCCTGTTTTTGTTCTCTGTTTCTGTTTCTGTTTCTGTTCCTGCTCCCTGTTTCTGTTTCTGTTTTTTGTTCCTGTTCCCTGTTCCCTGTTTTCATTTCCGTTTCCATGTGCGACTTTTTGTTTGCATTTCCAGGGTTATTGTATGAAATGCTTCGATCAGCTAAGGTGGGAGATTCAAAATCAACTTGGAAGGTATGAGCAACTTTTGCCAATGGTGTTATTTGCAATTTGAAAGCTACTAGCCAACTACCTTGACTCTGGTGATTAGCTTGAATAGCTTTAACTGCCTTATTCAATGTTCTATGTGAAGTGGTTATCTCAAATAAGAAAAGAACTTCTGTCCCACTTGGTTGTTATACTGTTGAATACATTTGATTAAATTCTAAGGTGATTTAAGCGATGAAGCCTTGAGGGCTACTCTTTTGGATCCTCCAAAGTAAGTTTATTTAGTATTGTTACTATTGTATGTCCCGTTTGGTTCAGTTTTGGAAATTTGTTTTCAAAATTTTTGAAAACCATTATGAAAAATAAAGTGCAGTGATGCGATTGATTGATAATTGAATTAGAGAAAATTCATATAGGTGTTAGTAATAGTAAGTGATTTGATAGATGGAGGATTGTGAATTTTTTTTTTTGTAGATATGTTTTTGGGTTGGGTTGTTAAAATGAAATTGAGTTGTGTGTATATAGATATCTATATATAAATCTGTATTTTTAACTTAGTATTTTCTGTATTGGTTGCAGACATTTTTGTTGGGTTTTTTTTTTTCCTTCCGGTTATATTGTTTATTTTGCTTAATCAATTATATATATATTTTTTTATATTAAATTAGCTATTAACTTAACAATGAAAAAATCACATGTATTTAATAAATAACATTATTTTTGTATTATTTTTTTTATATTAAATTAATAACATTATTTTTATGCCCCAGACCCCGTGCATAGCGGTAGTTTTGTAGCACTGGGTTGTCTTTTTTTTTTATATATATATATATATATATATATATATTTAAATAAAAAATTGAACACCCGTGCCTTCAGGCACGGGGTATTCGCTAGTTAAGAATATTATTCATCATTCTATCAAGTTTAGCAGTAAATTATTCCAAGTCTTGTAACCTAGTGAATATGTTTTAGTCTTCTTTGTGGAATGTAGTTTAACTCCTCTACCAATATATGTTAAAAAAAAATTGATAATAAAATAATAAAAGTAAACAATTAAGTTTCATACAAGACAACGAATATAAATAACAATTAAGGAACATCTCTATCGGGGTGGAACATTGATACGCCTCTGATATGTCGGGATACGCCTCCGACACATCTAAATATTTTATTTTTATAGGATACGTGGAGAATACGTATCCAGTACATATCCATGGAGTGTCATGTCCGACATATGTATTTGTATCCCCTATACGGGTATAACTAACCTAAGAGAAGTATCTGTGCTTCTTAGGTCAACTTTTTTTCTTCTTATTCTGGCCAGCTCCGCCACATTGCGAGCAGTAGGTCGATTTTTTATTTGAGTTTGATTTGTGTTTTATAAACCAAGTTCATTTGTTTTAGATATTATTTGGGTTTTATTTGAGTTTGATTTGTGTTTTATAAATAAGTGCATTTGCTTTAGATATTATTTGGTTTGGGTTAGTTAGTTTTAATTTATTTATTAATTCAAGTTATTGTTTTTTCCTTTTACTTTTGTAAAAAAATAAAAAAATACCAATATATTTTAGTTAAGGATTGAAATTAATTCGTAGGAAATGAATGGATGATTGCATTATGAATTTTTTTTTGAGAAAAATTATCAGTCAAAAATTTCACAATCCCACTTTTAAAGCGGTTAACTTAAATTATATTTTGTTCCTTTAGGTTTAACATCTGCATGTGACTAGGGATTCCCTGTGGTTAAAGGCATTATATCGATTTTTAAATTTACAAATGTGAAAAACAGTAAATAATAAAAAAAACTTCTTAATAAAATACATATATGAAACTTGAAAGTTACAACATATAATTAAATTCAATCGTTTTGGAGTCGAAGTTGCGAAATTTTTAAACTGAATTTTTCTCCCCAACTACAATTACATTCAATCGTTTTAGATTGAGTGAGTTGAATGGTGTATAAAAGTTTAAAGTTAGTGCGCTGAGAAATTACACAAGTTTAATCTCAATTATTCATTTTTTAAATTTAAATTTGTACTGTTAAAATATCTATCGTTATTAATAAATTAATATTTTATTATTATTTATTATGTTTTTATAAATTTAAAAAAAATAAATTAATGTAGTACCCTTGATACAGCCACACAAGTTACAAGGTCGGTCCAAATAAGTTGCAAGTTATTCCACTAAAATTATTAATTTGTCTAAGAACTTGTAACTTTACAGGTTACAAGTTTTTTTCAAAAAGTTATAAATATGATTAAAAATTTGTAATTTTTTCAGTCAATTCTTATAATTTTTGGTGGTCTGTACAGTATAACCGTTGAAGATTAGATTTCTCCATATAATAATTGTGAATTAAAAGAAAAAAGAAAAGGAAAAGGGTAGCGTGGGTTTGACGCAGGGGAGGGAAAAAGAGAATATTAGAATGGAGCCCACTGAAGCCAAGTGTTAATTAGCCGACATGACATTCTCTTTCACACAAATGGCTCCATCCACACAAATATCCAAATTTTCCAAACTCTCTCAATACTAACTCTAGCCGGCTTGTGGCTTGTGAGCCGCTATCAAAAATTAATTTATGGTTATATTTGATGGGAATTATAGACTTTCTTTAATGATTTTTTTGTTCCATCGTGAATTTTATTTGAGTCTTTGTTCTCGAGATAGAGAGGAAAGAGAGTTTTTGCACATTCTATGTTAGCAAACTTTGAATCGGTGATCGTTGTATCCTGAAAAACAAACGCTTAATCAAACCGTTAGAGCCATTGCAAAAACGAAGTGTCTAAGCACAAAAAACTACCCTTTTAGCTAACTTAAAGCAATTTTTTTTTTTAAATTGTTCTTTAAGTGAGTCATTTTTCTTTAATGAAACCAGTACGTAGAAAAAAGAGAAAATATTTTATGAAATACTTCGTTTGTTTATATTGAGAATTATTACAAGTCCCAATTGATTTACAAATTGGATAATTGAAGTTATTTTGTTATCAATCTCGAATTACCAGCGAAAGTCCCTCAACGGACGCTTGGTAATAAAGAAGATAGGGGTGCAAAGACAGACACGAGGTTCGCCTAAAAGTAACTACCCTTAAAAGATTGCTCCTATTTTTTTAAGAAATACAAGATACTCATTGATTAATAAGAAACTAATCATCACTTCTTCAATATATGAGATTCAAGGATTGTATGCTCTGTTCTAAATTATCCAAAGTCATTGAAGTTTATATTATGGACCTGTTAACACCAAAAAGTGGAATATCTTCCCAACTAACTTTATAATTGTATTTCCATCATTGCCAACCAAGCGAATCGAACTCAGGAGCTTGAAAAGAGAACCTGGTAGTGCCCTTACTCATTTGTCTTATTCCGCCCATCACCAAAAGTAGTGTTGGAGCTCCGAGGATGAGTTTGTCATCTAATACCACACAGTTCTCTTTCACTTGAGTTACTTTTCTTATCGGATAGGTTGCCACACGTTTATTTTTGTGGCGTTTGGTCAGTGTTTATGTTTTTCTACTTTTATTTCTAATAAACTGGTATGAGAATTTTGTTTCTGTTCTACAATATTCTGGGAATAGGAGCGTGTTTGGTAATGGCCATTGCCCTAAAATCATTTCTTGAAATTTATGAGAACAGAAACAAAGAAACATGTTTGGTTGCAACATTTGTTATTTTTTTACTCTTTATATGTATGACAATAAATATACATATTTTTTAGCCGGTGGGGTAGCAGTGGCTGCGTGGTGGCTGCTGTGATAGTGGTTCTCAACATTTTATTTTTATCAAATAGTCTGGGAATAGTTTTGTGTGACTGAATATGAATCAACAATTTTTTTATTTCTCAAATTCTTAAAAAAAATTAGGAAATACTCTCAAAATTTTAGGAATATTTTGGAATAGAAACTTGTTAACCAAACACATTTCTGTATATTAATCTCAAAATTTTGGATGCGGGAATAAAAATCAAAGAACGGAAACAGTAACCAAAGGGGACCTTCATACCCTAAGGTGACGTTTGGTACGCGAGATTTAAGATAAGATTGAAATGGTCATGAGAATGATCATTCCATTCCTATATTTGGTATATAGGATTTAATCCTATTCCTATTAGCAAGAATTTCTTAATCCCACAAAGTATGAGATTAGGTTTCAATCAATAATCGGTCAAAAAACGAGACCAATACTAATAAAATATTTGAATTGGAATGAAATGAAATGAAATTAATTTAATTATTATACCGTTTGAAAATTCAATTAAATTACTAATTTATCATTTGATGTCATTCAAATACCATATGTAATCATTTTTGTTATTAAACATAAGAATGGTAATAACCATTTCATTTCGTTACTATATCATTCCATTCCATTTTATTTCAGTGTACCAAACGCAGCGTAAGTAAACTCCTTTTATGCCATGTAATAATGATGCCTTTAGCATTCCAATCTTTACCAGAGCGATGTTGTCCACAGATGAATCAACAACATTTACACTACGTTTGGTACGCTGAATTGAAATAGAATGAGTATGGTATTGGAATGAAATGATCATTATCATTCCTATATCTGGTGACAAACGAGATTAAATATAGTATTAGAATGACCATTACTATTCCTACGTTTGGTTATAAGATATATTAAACATGGTATTAGAATGACCTATAAATAAAAATGAAACAATATTCGAAAATTTTACAACAAAATTTTGAGAACATAACAAAATTATTCAGAGACACTAAACAAATGTCACATAAGTTATCCTTTAACCTGACAAACTACAGCGTTTGGAAGTACTTTCGTGTTTCTGTTTTCCTTTTTTTTTTATTATAAAAAAAACTTATAACTGAAACAAAAAAAAAAAAAAAAAAAAAAACGATTTACTTATGTTCTGATTCCAGGATTTTGTTGTAAAAATATGAGAACAGAACAAATCAAATTTTTCCTATTTTACTGATTTTGTTCCAATCATTTTGTTAACAGATTTAAGATAAAAACACCAAACTCTACTTATACCTCACTTGTTTAATGTTTTTGTTCTCATAAAATTGGAAATACAAATAAACACATGGGAAAAAAGTTGTTTATTTTGAATTTTATATCTATGTTCCAGGTTTTCTTGGAACAAAAACAAAAATCTAGGAACAAAACCAAAACAAAAATATGGGAACAAAAACAGAAATTTGGGAACAAAAACATAAATATGTTCCCAGATTTTTGTTTTTTGTTCCCAGATTTCTGTTCTTGTTCCCATATTTTTGTTTTTGTTTTGTTCCCAAATTTCTGTTTTTGTTCCCAAATTTCGTTCCTATATTTCTGTTTCTGTTCCATGGTTTCTGGGAACAGAAATATGAAAGCAACATCACCATATTTTTGTTTCTGTTCCCAGAATTTCATTTTCTGTTGTGAAAAATACGGAAACAGAAGTATAGATATTTCTTCTTACATAATACCTCATTTAATTTGAGATCAGGTGATCCTAGGATGACCTAATATCTCATTTTATTTAAGATTGATTAATCCCATAAATTATGCGATTAATTATTATTTGGGAATGAGAATAAAAACTAATCCTACTAACCCAATATAGAAATAAAATGATTATTTTCAATTTCATTATAATCTCAAGATGAATTTCAAACGTCCCCATAGGATAATAGATAATAAGGGCAATCGCATTAAGGCTAAGGCCTTAGCCGAGCTCAAAGAAGCCGACGAGCTCAATGAAGCCGACGCAAGCAAAATATCACATACCATCTCTGAATGACGTGGCGCAATACAATTGCTTTAATTTCCAATCACACAGTACGACCCACAATGAGTGTTACATGATAGTATAACTCCACCAGAGAGACGCCTATTAAATTGAGGCAACAACTACATCCGCAGAGCTCTCGTTATCGGAGGCGGGTCTCTCTCTCTCTCTCTCTCTTTCTCTCTCTTCTCTCTCTAGATTTTCTCCGACCTCCAAGTGCTGTTGATCGCGATCCGTGCGCCATTCCTCAGTGATCCGAAATGGTGAGTCCAACACTTTTAGTTTTTGCTTCATTTTTTGTTCAGAAATTATTTTCATTTGCTAGGGCCTGATTGCTGTCATTATCTCGTTTTTCATCCCTGAATTTTGTGATTGTATGCGATCGATCTGATTAGTGAAGTTAATTCTCCTTTAATTTCACTTGTAGTTTTTGCTTCATTTTTTCTTTAGAAATTATTTTCATTTGCTAGGGCTTGATTGCTATAATTATCTCGTTTTTCATCCCTGAATTTGTGTCCTTATGCGATCGATCCGATGATTGAAGCTAATTCTGCTTTAATTTCACTTGTAGTTTTTGCTTCATTTTTTTTAGAAATTATTTTCATTTGTTAGGGCTTGATTGCTATCATTATCTCGTTTTTTCGTCTCTGAATTTTGTGACTGTATGCGATCGATCTGATTATTGAAGCTAATTCTGCTTTAATTTCACTTTTAGTTTTTGCTTCATTTTTTTTTTAGAAATTATTTTCATTTGCTAGGGCTTGATTGCCATCATTATCTCGTTTTTCATCCCTGAATTTTGTGACTGTATGCGATCGATCTGATTATTGAAGCTAATTCTGCTTTAATTTCAAGTATTTTGCCTAAAACTCACACGCGATCAGCTGGTTCTCTATCGCGACGTGTGCCCTCAGATCTGATTGTGTTGATGCTAAATCTATTGCTAATTTTGTTAGTCGGAGATCCTTAAAGTTAGTGCAATCATGTTCGTTTTAGCTGCAACTGATGCCGTAGATGAAGATTCAGTGGATCCGATCCGTATGTTTTTTACTGATTGATTTGAGTTTTAGATGTTATCTTTTTGGGTTGATGCAAGTATAGGCTGTTTGTTTCTAAGAAATCTAAAAACTCCATGATTGATCTTCGCAAGAAATTGAAGAAATATGTTTAGTGCTGGTGGATCCAGTGAACACGCAATTGACTGAACTGATTTTTGCACTAAATGCATTGGAAAATCAAATGAACTAACAGCTGTAAAAGACAAATTTAGACGGCTACAATCCCAAGATACCCTTTTAGTCTGATTTTTTTTTTTTTGATTAAACGGTAAGGTGTGTCCGCATCTCTACTGATCACCTCTCCAGACGATCTTAAGAACGCATTGCCCTACATTAGCTTGGTGAATTTAGGATTAAATTTAAGATTTAGTTTCTAGAGTGCGCCCTAAGAGAGTCGAATCCTCGTTGACAAGGAAAATGAGCACCTCCCGTCGCCGACCGAACTAACACCTCTTGGGTCCTTGTAGTCTGATATTAATTTTCCAAAATGAGGTTTGGATCACGCATCGCATAAAAATTCTCTCCCAATAGGTTTATATGTGAATGGTTTTCATTTCATTTAGAGCTTCTATATGAGTGCGCATTCAAATCTTTTGCTGAGATTGAGGTGTCTGATGTTGATTATATACTTGAAGCACCATAAAAGAGTGTTTTTTCTGTTCTTTTTTCTGTCTAAATTGTGCTTTACATGTTTGCATCAATTCATTTTGAGATTCGAAGTTCTATTTGATTAGTTTGTTCCGTTGATGATAACGAAGGCGTTTGGGTGAGTTATTTGCTCTTGAAAAAGGAGATTTGGGTGACATTTGGTTAGCGTTTTTGTTTTTTTGTTTCTACTTCCAATAAACTGAAATAGAGATGGGATGAGAACAAAAACAGTAAATTTTGGGAGTGAATAAGAATCAGGGAACAAAAACAGTAACCAAACGGGGCCTTGAAAAACCCATTTTCTAAATCAAATTCGTTCTTGAAAGCTATACGAAACTTATTGTGACGATGATCATTGTTTTCACAGGCGAACGCAGCATCTGGTATGGCTGTGCACGATGATTGCAAGTTAAGGTTCTTGGAACTGAAGGCGAAAAGAACCTACCGCTTCATTGTTTACAAGATTGAGGAGAAGCAGAAGCAAGTGATTGTGGAGAAGGTCGGTGAGCCAACCCAAAGCTATGAGGACTTCACTGCCAGTCTTCCTGCTGATGAGTGCCGCTACGCCGTCTACGATTTCGACTTTGTGACCGCCGAGAACTGCCAGAAAAGCAGGATCTTCTTCATTGCTTGGTAAATATATAGTGACATATAGTACCGCTTCCCCTTAAAAGTTAAGGTAGTGTTTGGTAGGAAGAGATTTAAGCCTTGGAATTGGAAATGAAAATGCATTCATTTCTAATTCGAATTATGAGCCTCCTTTGCTAGGAAACCAAACACTACCTAAATGTTTTGTTTTTGGGTTTTTTGGTATGAGTCCTAATTTTCATGATCAACTATTCACTCAATTCACTCGCTGCAGTAAATTTGTGAGAAATCCAAAGTCATTGCACTATATGAAAATTACTGTGATATTTTGGGATATTGCAGGATATTGCAGTGCCTTTAGATGTGTAGGACTTCTCGCGAAGTTACTATGAGCGAGTGGATTGTGTCGACGTAAATTTAAACTTTGTGGACTTTTCACCAGGAGACTATTGTAAAACTTTTACTAAAGTACCTTTTATAATAAAAAAAAAAAGCTAATTGAACAAAAAAGATACTTTTAATTGAAAGTAAAAGCAAAAATTAAAAGTGTCACGGAAGTTAAGATAATATTTAATATTATCTTAGTTCATCGATCTCTTAAAATATATTGGAAAAATAGATAGATACGGTTTGTTTGACTTTTTTTTAAGCATTTTATGTTTTTAAGCAAAAAATTACGTGTAAAAATAAAAATAAAAATATGAATTTTTTTTTTTTTTTTTTCCAGAAAGTAAAAAGTAGTTGTTTTTCACATTATAAACATTGAAGGAGATCTATGCACTATGACTTTTACACCGATCTTTTTTCAAACATTCATGTTTTTCTTTTTGGATTAAGAGGTCACTTCTAGGGATAATACTAAGATATAATCTATATAATACTAGGATATAAGTACTATACTAGTAAACATGCGTTTGATTCTTGAATTTATTTTGTGGTTAAGCTATTATTATTATTTTTAAAAAAGACGTAATAAGCATTATCAAATGTTGCCTAAGTTTTTTTTTTTTTTAAGCCGAAAATACTTGAAGACAACGTTATTTTCTCCAATTATTAACACTTAATGTTGCTATTGCGAAGGTGTCCTGACACGTCTAGGGTTAGGAGCAAGATGATTTACGCTAGCTCGAAGGATAGATTCAAGAGGGAACTCGACGGGATTCAGGTCGAGTTGCAAGCAACAGATCCAACCGAGATGGATCTCGATGTGATCAAAAGCCGAGCCAGTTGAGCTGAGCGCCGATTGTTCTTCGCCTCCAAAAAATCTTTTTTTTTATTTTTATTTTGAGTGTCTTTACTTTGTAGCTTGTCATTTACAAGTTACTAATATGTAACAGTTTGTTTTTTGGGGGGGTTGTGTTTAGAAATCACCTATATTTTTTTTCCCAAAATTCTAAATGCTTTTAATCTTCTATTGGGTGTGATAAAAGGTTTTCTCTTTTCTCTATCTAATGTTAATACCCTAAAATGACAATGTGTGTGTTTTTATTATTTATTATTTTTAGTTCTTGGTGTGAATTGAAAAAAAATGTATGTTGGATGAATCATGAAGGGTTGCTATCAACCCTTATCTTTCATGTTTGGGGAAATTACATTTTTGGTGGCTAAAGTACGGAGTGGTTGTTTATATCGACACTGAGATTTGTCAATTTACATATTTGATTTCTCTGGTGGTGTTTGATTAACGTTTTTGTCTACACAAAGAAGTTGTTTAAAGGTTTGAAAGATACAATAATTTAAAACCACAACCCTAATCCAACAAACCCTGACTTTTGAAGTCTTGAATTCATCACGACAATCGTCTCATGGCCATTTCAATGCAAAATTGAGCTTATAATCAGATGGCACCTGTCACCGGTGCACACGGCTCATCAACGGGAATCAGATTTGGAAAATTAGGATTTTCGAGCCAAGAAAATAGGGTTGTAATCAGTTTAGTGTCAAGAACAAAGCAAGAGATGCATGAGGTGAGGAGGAAGCTTTGAGGTGAGTTGAACATAGTAAGAAATTGGATACGGAAGATTGAGGGACAAATCAATGCCAACAACAACGCCTTTGGTGGTTTTTGGTTTGCAGAGGAAGCAAAGACAGCGGTCAGAACGGGAGTTGAATCGAACGGTCTCTGTTCTGTTTTTTGGAGGAGGAGATGTGGGGATTGGAACGTGTATCTCTGGTTGTCGTTGACGGTGACAGAGTTGATTTGGGAGCTCTGAATTAGTTGGGAAGACTTGAAAGTTGCGGCGGCTGTTAGAAACTTTCGATGGGGATGGGGGTGGCGGCAGTGGATGGGGTGATGGCGGTGGTGGTGGGTGGGTAGGGTGGAATGGGGTGGGAGATAAATATAATTACTTAAAAATTAAGAGTTTAAAATATAATTTTAAAAATAAATGGGTGTTAGTGAATTTTTTTTAAAAAAAAAGAATATATAATTTATTTATTTTTTAAAAGTAAGAGACAAACATTTATTTATGTACTTTTACGAGAAATAGTTGATAAAAAAGAGTGACCGGTATTTATAAAATGACAGGAGGGGAGACATCTAGTTAACGATAAAAAAAACAGGGGAGGTAGGTGGTATAAACTATATATTATTTTTATATTTTCTATTAAGGAAAGTTTATTATTTAATCTCAAACATTGAAAAACTATATAAAGAACTATTAATATTTTAATTAAGTTTTCAGTCCCCAAATATATTTTTAGAAATAATTATTCTTCTTTGACCATCATTTTTCTTTAATTTACATAAAATGTTATTCTGTTAGATACAATAACATTTCACTCAATGTTCATTTTCGTGTGAATGTTCACTCAATATTTTAAAGTGTTAATAACACTTTATCCCCTATGGTTTGACCAATTTGCACTTTATCTCCTTGTAGTTTGAAAATTACCACTTATTCTCCAGTGGTTAAATATTTATTGCACTTACCCCCCTATATCAGGGGGTAAGTGGTTTGAAAATCTAACTAGGGGCGGTAAGTGGCTATTTTTAAACTACAGGGGGTAAATGCAAATCGGTCAAATTACAGGGGGATAAAATTTAATTAACCCTATTTTAAAACAATATTTCACTCCATGTCAACTCAATATTTCACTCAAATATTTCAATCAATGTTTACTCTATATTTCACTCATTTAATTAAAAAAAAAATCTTTATGAATGTACACTTCGGTGTGAATATTCACTAAATATTTCAGAATAAATAAAAAATATTAAAAAAAATCCCATTATGAATGTACATTTTTTTGTGAATGTTCACTCCATTTTTCAGAACAAATAAAAAACATTGAAAGAATCTTAAGATCAGTAAAAACAAATCGTGTGAATATTCACCAAATCACTGTCTGGAATGAAGAGAGAGAGCGAGAGCAGATCGGTTGTTATAGTTTTATGATGGAGAGAGAGAGAGATTGAAGTTGATAACCTTCAAATTCGACTGCCGCTCAAATTCAAAGCTTATCGGTCCATGTTGAGCCAATTGATCGAAATGTCGTAGATGGAGGATGTCGAAAATCTCTTGCATGATTTGAAAGTTGCACGAGCTCTAGTGAATAGTTTTCCGATCAAGGAGACCGTGATTTTGGAAGTGAGTGAAGATATAGTGACAACGAGAACGAAAGCAGAAGACAATGAGACATTTTTTTACCCCACCTTGAACGACCTAGTGGTTTATGAGTTACAATATACGTTAGGATCCATAAGTCGTCCCTCGTAGGAGATGGGGTGCGACAGAGGTGGCCATGTGGTGTGCAACGATCCGTGGTGTTGGTGTAAATATTTTTTATTTATTTATGTTTTAAACAATTACGTTGTTTAATCTTGATGGTAAAAAGTCTTTAATTTCATGAGAGATTAATTTCGTATTTTTTTAATAAATATTGTATTGCTTTTGATTAATAAATTGAATTACATATTTTTTTAATGTTTTTTAAAAATTCTACAACACTGAAAAAGTTTGATCACATCATTTTTATGAAAAATTAAAAATCGTAAAATTTTAAAAAAAAAATAACTCAACAAAAAAAATCGATTTTGTAACTTTTATGAAAAACCCAAAATCATGAAATTTAGAAAGGTTAGTTCACGGAAAATATATGATTTTACCAATTTTATAAAAAAAAAAACTCAACATCGTGAATTTTTTAAAAATTATAACTTAACTTCCTTTTAGTGAATTTTAATTTAATACATAATTAAAAATTCATTTTTTTGCAAATTTCTTATTTTGATAACTATTTTAGATAAAAATAAAATAAAATTGATTGTATAATTTCACAATTTTATTTTTAAAATTGACAAATATTTATAAGCATTGTGAAAATTCATTAAAATTTTAATAATAAAAATATAAAAAAATAGTATTATTTTAATAATATTATTTTTATACATATTTTAGTAATATAATTTTAATAAAATAATTTTAAAAAATATTGATAATATAATTTTTATTTTAATAATTTAATGACATAATTTTAATAATATTATTTCTATGCCTATTTATTTCTTTTAGCAATATAATTTTATATTAAAAATTAAAATAATATAATTATACCGAAAACTTTAGCTTCATCGTCATCAACGAAATCCTCAGCTCCATCGTCATCATCTTCATCATTTCAACGAAATCCTCAACTCCGTCGTCATCGGCGACCTTCGACGAACTATGGCAAACTCCGGTGAGCAATAGCCGGCTTTCCAAATTGAGCCCAAATCTTAGATACGGTAACTGTCGAGCTCTCTACCGAAAATTAAACCCAATTCCCTTTTTAAGTGAAATCCTTCCCCCAATTCTCTTACCCAAACACAAGGTGTCATTTGGTATATGAATATTTGGTTACATCTTATGATAAATTTGAATACATAATAAGTGCCTTATCAACATATAATCACATTCTTACTAAATGCAATATTACAAATTTTTCATAAAAATAAAAGTAAACATAAAATACCGGTTTCACTAATAACGAAGGTACTGTTTGGTTGTAAGAAATCGGAGTTTCAGAATCAAAATAAAAAATGAACCCACATAAACTTACTTTTCTTTTTCTTTTTTGACGAAACCAAACGGTACCTAACCTAAGAAGACCAATCTTTCACTTGATCGGAGCAAGAATGGTGTAGACCAAAAGAAAAGTAACGATAACGATAGCTCCCCCAAGCGTAAACCTAGGACTCGTCCATAACATGAGGTTAGAACGCTCCGCTCTCTTTATCGGATCGACTTCTTCAGACAACGGGTAGTTGGAAGGCCTAGGATTCCAACTAACGTACTTGTTTGGAGAGAATTGAGAGAACATCGTTTTTTTACCTTGCTTCTTGAAGCTCGACCATGCCTTGTCCCAATCTGTCGATGAGAAAAGAAAGAACAAACGAATATGCCATTGACTAAGGGCTCGTTTGGTTGTCCTTCAATTCGCAAATTGTATTGTTTTTTAACTAGTCAAGGGGTTTTGACACTGTGCAATCCTGAAGTTTGACTATTATGTCACTTTGGTCCCTATGGTTTTAATTTGAACACACCACACCTTGAAGTTCCATGATCTATGTCACACTTCAATCCAAATAAAAAAACTCCATTACAATTTTAGACAACAAATAATCAATTGCCGTGTACCCAACTATTACTAAGGAGACCTTATAGGCATTTCTAACCTTTTCATTTCACCTTACAATTTTTCTACAAAACAGAGCGCGCACGTGCTTACACACATATAATGCTATATGTATATTTCTGAGTATTTGAGCAAGAAAGAAAATGATAGGGAAGGAGGAGGATTGAATTGCTCATAAAGCCTCTTGAAAATAGTTAGGTACACAACATGTAACTTTTTTGTCCAAAATTGTAATAGAAATAATGACCTCGACTGTAGTGGAATTTTTAAGAAACTTTACGGTGTTATATGTTCAAATTGAAACCATGAGGACCAAAGTGAGATTGTACTCAAACTTTAGGGGTACAAATTAACTAATTAATCATTTTAGTTCCCATGATAGTTTAAAATTCAACTAAATTTAAATAATTGTACGTTTGTTTCTTTGTTCAAATAGATAATAAGTAAATTTGATTAAATCATCGGTAAATGGAGAAATATACAAATAACTTCATCAAAAAATAAGATAATTCATAAAATAGGATAATTTAGACCACCAAACGAACCATAAGTTATTTTATTTCATTGCATCAAAATGACACAAAAACATTGTTGATTAGCCTAGGTTGAACCTCATTATGTGATTTCCTTATTTAGAAAGGAATTTGAACATCAAATTGATCCTCAAATGTGTATTATGCAACAAGAGAAATGGTATTTTAGTGGAAATTCAAAATTTCTTTTTAAATGCATTTCAGGATTCAAGTTCAGCAATTGGAGAAAGGGGGTTGAATGGAGTCTTTAGTATGCTCCTCCATATTTTTTTTTCACACTTCACATCCTTGAAGTTTGACTACTACCTCTTATTGGTCCTTCTGGTTTTCATTTGAACACATATTGCCGTGAAGTTTCCTAATCATCCCGCTTTAGTCCAAATCATTATTTACGATATAATTTTGGATGGTAAACAGTCACGTCCATCAAACACTCATTAATTATGGGTATTTTTGGCCTTTTTTCCCATTCTCGTCCCCACTCAAACACTCATGAAAGAGTCTGAAAGTGTCCATTAAACCACTTAAAAACGATATAGTGCATGGCACGTGACCGGTTACGGTCAAAATTGTAACGGGTTTAAGAATTTGGACTGAAGAAGGACGATTAGGAAATTTTAGGGTGTATGTGTTCAAATTGAGATTACAGGGACATAAGTGAGACAATGTTCAAAATTCAAGGGTGCAAAGTGTCAAAACCCCTAATTTATGCTATATTAAAGTAGAGAGAGGATAATGTTCAACCATATTCAAAGGGATGTTCTAATGTAAAGGGAGATTTACAATGTGGTGAGATTGAATTTACTATAATCTTCTAATTAATTGGTGGATTTAGTGCTAAAAAGTGTTGTTTTCTGAGTTCTAATTGTAGTGCAAAATCTTCAGCTAAACCAATTCTAAACAACTAAGATTAGATCAACATAATTTCAAGCACATATTCAAATTCTTAGAACAAAAGCAAAGAAAGATTAATCTAATAGCTCCCATACTTCCATAATTCTCCAATAATCTCCACAGATTTTTTTTTCCATTCATGAAGCGTTCGAAAGCACGTAATTGAAATGATGAAATTGGCATTCGAAACGCATATGTAATCATTTTCAATTCCAATTCGAATCTCCAATTTTATAAGACTAAAACACTGAATTTCACGTCAAATTACCAGTACTTCTCTCAAGCAAATTCAAATCGTCAAACGAATCAATCGATATGAAATTACGCACAGAATCGCAACAATCGCATAATCTCCAAGAGAAAATTCAGAAACAAGAAGAATTACCTCTGTTCTTGTCGTTGCCGTCGCCGTTCGATCGGGGCTGTTGATCGGAGTCATTTTTCGAACAGCGCGGTTTGAGCAATTTCTGAGATCTAAAACTCGACCGCAAACTTTCCGGCGATAGGCTTCCGATTCTGAGCCGGATATCCATCTCGAATCCGTAAAAGATTCAGCAATTACTATCTTTGTGAAGTTCAACTGGATCTCTCTCTCTCTCTCACCACAACTTCCCCGTTAACTGTGTATCACATGAAATCGACTCCTGGTAAGGCCCAAGGGTCGCAAGTCTCCTCCCATACGCAATTGCAATTTGCAATGTCTTAGTTGCGTGCGTGCGTGCATATATACGCGGTTACGTCTAACAACTTTTGTATGTATTTTTGAACATATAATTAATTTTTGTATAAAATTTTATTAGATATAACAAAAATCATACAAAATACATATAATCAATAATAGGTAACTAAGAGCATGTTTGATAACTACTTAAAAACTAAGTGCTGAAAATTTAAATATTTAATTTTAAGTGTTAAAAATATCATAAGGTTATTTGATAAAATTGTGCTGAAAATTTAAGTGTTGAATTTTTTTTTATTGTTTGATAAGTACAAAATTTGTATGCTAAAAATTGTTTAATTTACATAACTATCTTTGAATCAAGATAATATAGAGAAAAAAAAAATTGAAACCAAAATAATAAAATCAACATTTTAAAAAAAATATATATATATTAAAATTAAAAGTAAAAATTTACCCAAAAATATATAATATTATGTATTTTTTATGCAGTTTGATTGCTTAAATTAAATTATAACAATAATTTAAATATAAAATAAAATCAAAACCCTAAAATAATTCAATTCTCATTAAACCTAATCCTAATTAAACCCTCGTAGGGGATCAAGGGTAAAATGGTTAAAACATAATTTTTTTTAAGTGAAAAATAATAGAGTGCATTAAGCAAAATGAAATAAGTGAAGGGGCATTGACTTAATTTTTCACTCACATTTTGACTTAATTTTTAAGTTAATTTAATTAATTAAGTAATACTAATTGTATTTATCCAACCAACTTAATTAATTAAGTACTTAATATAATCAGTTTTAAGCACTTATTTTATTTTTTTTATCAAACATGTCCTAAATGTACACAAACATATGTAACTAATATTAAACTAATTTTTGTGTCCAATATTTGTTAAATGTCATAAATATTACACAGATATATGTAATTATAATATGTACTTAGGGCATGTTTGATAAAAAAAATAAGTGTTTAAAACTAATTATATTAAGTACTTAATTAATTAAGTTTGTTTGATAAATGTAATTAGTATCATTTAATTAATTAAGTTAACTTAAAAATTAAGTCAAAATGTGAGTAAAAAATTAAGTCAAGACCCCTTCACTTATTTCATTTTGCTTAATGCACTCCATTATTTTTCACTTAAAAAAATATGTTTTGACTATTTTACTCTTGATTCCCTATGAAGGTTTAATTAGGGTTAGGTTTAAAAAAAATTAGATTAACTTTGAATTATTTTAGGGTTTTAATTTTATTTTATATTTAAATTATTGTTATAATTAATTTAAGCAATTAAACTGCATAAAAAATACAAAATATTATATATTTTTTGGTTAATTTTTACTTTTAATATATATATATTTTATAATGGCACTTAATTTTATTATTTTGGTCTCAATTGTTTTTTCACTCCATATTATCTTGATTCAAAGGTAGTTATGTAAATTAAACAATTTTTAGCATATAAATTTTGTACTTATCAAACAAAAAAAAATTCAGCACTTAAATTTTCAGTAGAATTTTATCAAATAACCTTCTAATATTTTCAGCACTTAAAATTAAGTACTTAAATTTTCAGCACTTAATTTTTAAGTGGTTATCAAACATGCCCTAATATTCGTTACATGTAATTAATATTCATTATAAAATCGAATTTACTCACCAAGTTCTCCTTACAATCCCGGTAATGCTGGACTAAAACTCAAGCGAAATCTAATTTAAGGGATTAAATCAAAACTTACATCTTAAGCGGGACTTTTTTTAAAATTAGATCTATTTTTTAGACTTCCGGCCAATTAACCCTTAAAAAAAATGAAGGCTCAATACACGCATTGTAAAAGGTCCAATACACACGTTGCACTCTTACAATCATCTGTATTTAACTTGTGTATAAAATATCTGTTGAATATAACGAATATTACATAAGTAGATATAATTTGTAATATGTAATTAATATTATACATATACAGGTGTCTAACATGGGAAGTAATACACAAATAAAAATCAAATTACTAAAACCTTCGTCTCCTATAAAGCCCATTAAGTGGCCCAGTTTAAAAATTTTAAGTCAGGCCCATAAATGAAAAGTCAACATTTTAAATGGACAGGATAATGCCACGTTAATGCCACGTGTCAATCTAGTATTCATCCCGGAAAGTTTGGCAATTAATTGGGGACAATTACATTTTGATCCCCTAGAGTATGGAGGGGATGTCTATACGGACCTTGAGGTTGGTCAAATTGCATATTTGGTCCTTCAAATTTTGCATTTGTTTCAATCCCACAAAATTAAAAACGCGTTTAATAATTTTAGAATAAAAATGAATTGTGTTCAGTATGTGATTTTTTTTTTTATGAAATATTTTTTTTATTTCATTACTCGACCAAATCTAAGACGTTTTCCACCACAAAAATAAAACCATGTTTAATAATTTTTTACTAAAAATGAGTAGGGATGTCGGTGGTTCTGTTTCGGTCCAATTTCATATAAAATCAAAACTAAAACCGTTAGACATATACCAAATTAAAACCGCAACCAAAACCATCGGTATTTTTTTAAATAGTTTTAAAACTGAACCATTTAAATTTATACAAAACCAAAACGGAAACCGCAAAACCATTTAAGATTTTTCAATTTAAAAAAAAAACAAAACTGCAAAAATGTGGACCGTTGTTTTTTATATATAAACAATAACATAACTAAATATAAAATATAAATTTCAAAAAACAATATCAAACCATAAAACTAAAAATTGTTACAATAAATATTTTTAACCATAATTAAAATACAACGATAAATAGTTGATACAAATCAAAATATAAATAAATATATAGATATAGCTATAGGAGGGATTAAAGTATAAATAAAAAAACATATATATGTTATATCAGGGATTAAACTATAAATATATAAAAAAAATGAGGGTATATGCGTCATAAAATGTATCTACTATATCAATTTTGCGGTTCGATTTCGTGGTTTGGTTTCATGGTTACTATCCCAAAACTAAAACCATTTTGATTACTAACTTCAAAACAAAAATCACAACCAAATCATTTAGTCAATTTTAAAACCGGACCATTCAATTTAGTTTTTCTCGGTTACCTGGCGTTTTGGGTTTTTTTGCCATCCCTAAAATTAAGTCATGTTCAGCATGTGACTTTTTATTAAATATTTTTTATCATTTCATTACTCAACCAAATCTAAAACGTTTTCCATAATTTTTCCTAATAAATTTTTTTTTCTTTCATTTTTCAATGAATTATTATTAAAGAAAAGTTAGGAAAAAAATATAACAATTTATGTTCAGTAGAGTGATGAAATATAAAAAATATCCCAAATAGAAAACCACATGCTGAGTACCATTGATATTCTATCCAAAATTATCAAAGATTTTTGGTGAACAATCCATGGACTTTGATAAGTGTAAAAATCGGTTATCCTCAAACTTCAATAGAAGACTGTCACGTGTAAACAAGTCCAAAGTGGAACTTGATTTTACTGATGACGAAGCCCAAAGACTCCGCTGACCAGGAACCCAACCCAGCTCAGATCGGTCATGTCCAAGAAAGCATCCTTGGGGTCATCTGGCAAGAGGAGCGTCCGGGCTGGGAAAACCCTTTCCTCTTATCAGGATATTCCTAGGTCGGTACTCCTCAGGTCGGAATCCAATTCAGTGAACTCTTCTGTGAAAATATCTCATGCTCGTCTCGTCTTTCCAATAAGAGTTGAGAGAAGGACTTCATGAACCGAAGGAAAACCCCCCAAGCATCGTAGGTTGGGCTGCCTGTTTGTTTCCGTACACACACCGCCCATGGGCACCTCCTCGTAAGGCCAAAAAGCCCAAGCTCACAGGCTAATCTCTCCACGTGCTTGCACAGTGGTCGCGCACCAAGCTTAGGGTGATAATCCTAGCTTAGCCCGCTAACCCTCTAAACACTAATCAGACCACCACCTATAAAAGAAAATGTGAATAATGTTGAAAAAGATAATTACTTTTAGAATATTCAAAGCACCCTTATATTTTTCTCCCGAGTTCTTATTCTCACGTCGGAAGGGACATGCTAAGAATACCCTTGGTAGGTCCTTTATGCAGGTATTAGCTCAGAGCTTGCCCCAGGACGAACGAGGATTCATCTCGGACTTCAAGATCTTCTAGATTACTTGACCAAGCAGAAACCATCTCGACTCCCTAACCCCACCTCAACACGGAAAAGATGAAGATATCTTGACCAGACCATTCTGTTGTAATAGACCATTATTTGACATCAACAAATTTAAAATTTTAGTTCATGCAGTACACACGCTATAATTTTTTTTCTTCAGAAATCTAAAATTATTGTATTACATAAAAGACATTGTAAATTTTCTATGTAAAAAATTGATTAACTTTGAATTTTTGATAAAATTATTATATTCTCAAAAAATTATTGTCTCAAATGGTTTTGGTCAATAGTGAGTTGCAAAATTTAAGACTAGGGGTGTGCATTGGATCGGTACAACTCGCCAAAACCGCCCAAATCACACCGCAAAAAATCGTCTAATTTTAACCCGCACATTGCGCGGGTCATAAACCTTGAAACCCGCACATAAATGAGCGGGTCACAGTTTGGTCCATATTTTTACGGGTTCAACCAGCCTGCCAAGTAGAATCCCAAAAGACGTCATTTTGTGATAATATAAATAATATCTAAGTCGTTGCCTAAGATTTTTATCTATTCCAACCATCGTCAATCATTCCTCTTATATCTTGTTATCTTCGTTCTTCCTAAATCCTAATTCATTCTCCGCCTTTGTGAAAATTCATTCCTAAATTCATTTTTCACCTTGGACAATCCACGGTTCTAGTTAGTCCAACTCAAAAATAGACCAAACTCGCATACTATTAGGTAGCTTACAGTTTAAACTAACCAACCTGCTCACTCCAATCATCCCCAATCTGCACATCATTGGACGGTTTACTATTCAAACTAACTCAACCCGCCTAGTATTGATTTGGTTTGCAATTTTGGTCTAAACCGCCCGTTGCACATTCCTATCTGGGACCAAGAAAAAAAAATCATTAATAGTATTTTTAATCGAAACAAATGTAAAACTTGAAAGACTATAATACAATTTTATAAACTTTATGGTCGACATAGAGAGGGGGGAAATGTAATTTTCCCTTAAAGTGGGCCGCGCCTCATCATAGTCCTCAAGTTTGATGAATCGGAATACAGAGAGGAGTCTCACCACATACAGAAATGGCGGTGGGACCCATGGCGGCGAGAGTTTTAGTACCCGCGCAGGCGAAGTCAGAATTTTGGCGGCATTGTCAGTTAAGAGCTTATAAATCTGAACGGCGAGCTGATCTCGCCGGGGGAATCTCTCTCTCTCGCTGTGTAGACGTGTTGATCGGGTTCAATGAATTCGAGTTCTTCCAATTCTCAACCGGCGGCGAACACAGCGTCGACGGATGGCTCAGGCAAGAAGGTGCGGAAGCCCTACACCATAACTAAGTCCAGAGAGAGCTGGACTGAAGAAGAACACGACAAGTTCCTCGAAGCTCTGCAATTGTAAGTTGTCTTCCTCGATCTTCTCTTCACATTTTCTCAATCATTTTTCAAAACATTTTATATTTGATGTGCACACACTTGAGGAATCTTGCATCTAGATGTGTATGTAGAATTGTGTGCGGCTGAATTTTGTCTCGGAATCGAGTTGTAATTGTTTACTTGATCTGTTATTAGTGCTTACTTTTAGCGATTCTTGTTTGATTTGGTTACCTTTTCATATAAATCCTATTAGAATAATTCAATAATGCTCATTAGTGGACACTGATTCACTGATTAATTGCAGCTCTGAGCATAATAATTTATATCAAGATTACATCAATATAAATAGGATTTGCCGTAGTAGGCTGAACACAATCCTGAATACACAAAGATCAGAGCAGCACATCCGCTTTATCCGGCTTTATCCGGTTCTTCTTGAAGTAACGGGTAACCTAAAATCCATATTAGCTGAGGAGGAAATCGTCTGGTAATTCTCTAAATAAGATTTAATCTATCATTTATGGTGAGAGAGGAATGCTTTGTAGGGTGATCTAGGCCCTCTCAACCCCAAAAGCTAGCTTATGAGTGAGATCAGCTCCTTCCACATTCGATGTGGATAAACCCAACAATCTTTCCCTCGCACATCGGACCTTTGTTCGGTTGACCCTCAGTCTCTCCTTTTGTGGCTATTGGGGCAGAATTGTTATAACCTAGGCCCTGATACCAGTCTAGGGTGGTCTTTGACCTCTCTCAACCCCAAAAACTAGCTCATGGGCCATGCCTTTCCTCACATTTATAACCTAACCACCTGCCCCTTACACATCCGATGTAGGATAAACCCGACATGCTTTACAATGGAACATCTCCAACTGTGTTCGGATTTCTAGGTTTTCATTGTTGGGAGCAAAGTGGTTGATGCAGTATTGCATCTTGTTTTTTTTTTTTTTTTAATTGTTGTCGTCGTCGTTGTTTTTGATTCAGTGATGCATCTTGTTTTTGTTGGTTCCGATTGTGAATAATCATAGAGAAACTGGTTAGATGATATCAATTGATAGCAGCAATGATGATTGCTCTCACTCAAAAGAACACGAGTTTTAAGAGAAGGCATACATCTAAGTTAACTTCGAAATTATTTGTAACGAATGATGATGAAGCTTGTTATGGGTAGAGTTATGCCTTACCTTACTTATATGTATCACAAAAATTGGACTAGTATGTGCTCAAACATGTTGGGATGAGGAGCTCATGGATTATTAGTTGATCATGAAATATTTTTTCCGACTTGGGATTTGTTGGTGTCTAAATTTGGTTAACACTCCCAGTTGATTTGGTTAAAGTCCACGTGGAGTTTTTACGCTGAGGTGGAGGTCTTGAGGTTGAAGTTATCAGTTCACGGGGCGGTTTGCGGTCAATAGTCAAATCCAGAGGTCCGAACTGGTTACATGCACAAAAAGTTACTGGGGTATGCCCAGTGAAATCCCTCCGGCGTGAGAGTAGGAGCTTGAGGGAAAAAGTTGATTGTTGACCGCAGACCGCCCTATGAACTGAGAACTCCAACCTCAAGACCTCTACCTTAGCGTAAAAACTCAATGTGTACTCTGATTAGACCATCTGGGGGTATTAACCAAATTTAGATACCACTAGAATTTATAGTTTGATAGATGGATAAATTTTGATTTCTACGATTCCTTGTAAGTTAGCCCAACCCCATCCATAATTTAGTTATTTACTTGTTTATCCAAAACAAAAAGAAAATGTAAGATTGTGTTTGGTTAAGGGATTTGGGGGAGAGATTTCAAAATCCTTTTTAACAAATACTTTGTTTGGGTATTGAATAGGAAGGATTTGTAAAATACCTTCAGATCGCAAATAGTGGTGAAAAGAGGATTTGGAAATCCTTTTGAGAGAGGTGGAATTTGACAAATCCTTTTTCTTCCCTTCGCACGAAGCCACCGTCGTCGTCTTCTTCTTCTTCGTTCTTCTTCACTGAAGCCGCCTCGCCGTAGTCTAGGGTTCTTTGTCATCAATTTCATCGTCGTCCGTTATCGTCTAGGGTTCTTTGTCGTCTGTCATCGTCGATTTCGTCATCGTCCATCGTTGATCGTCTAGGGTTCATCGTTCATCCGCTGCTCAATTCGTCATCGTTGTCGATCGTCTAGGTCCTTCATTCTTTTGTTGTTTTGTTCATTTCGGTTGAAGGTAAGCTGAAGGTAAATCAATGCTGGATTTGTGTATTTTTGAAGGTAAATCAAAGCTGAATTTGTGTATTTTTGTCCATTTTGTGGACTTTGTGTGATTGCAGTATATTACGTATCCAAACAATGGAATTTGTAGATGAAGGGATTTCAAAATGATTTCAAAATCCAGTATTTTGAAATCCCTTCATTTATAAAATTCCTTGGATTTGTCAAATCAATTATCCAAACACAACCTAAAGGGCATGTCTCTATAATTCCGAAAGAAAAATGTATTAATTGCAGAAACTTATTATCTGAAGCCAGATTATGTATGGATTACTCAGGTTTGATCGTGACTGGAAGAAAATTGAAGATTTTGTTGGTTCAAAGTCAGTAATTCAGGTGCATATTCCGTGGCATCATGGTTTGCTTTGATTAGCTTTTTTTTTTTTTTTTTATTTCTTTGTAACTTTCGTACGAACCGACAGTTTTCCCAGTCATGAATTTGAAAATTATCAAAGTATTGGTAGGATCTAAATGAAGCTCATGAAAAATTATCGGCGTCTTGTGCAGATTAGAAGTCATGCCCAAAAATACTTCTTGAAGGTCCAGAAGAACGGGACGACAGCACATGTGCCACCACCTCGCCCTAAGCGCAAAGCAACTCATCCTTACCCACAAAATGCACCTAAAAATGGTATGCAAATAAATTTTCCCTCTCATCTACAGCATTCCAACTCACTATTTTTGTAAAATACTTTGGGCAGTTCTAGTACCATTGCAAGCATCAATGGCTTATCCATCTTTGTCGAATTCTGTTGCACCCGGATATCCTCAATGGGATGAAGTTTCCATGCTTATCGGCAATCCATCAAGTGGAATCATTGCATCCCAAGATGAGTACAATCTTCATGGAGTTGAAGGCATGCTTAAGTTTCTCTAAACACTATTTTTATTTGTTCGTGTGTATGAGATTACCCGTGTAGAGTGTTGAATCTCACATCGTTTGTGTTACCTGATCCTGAGCTATATATAAGTTAACGGGTAATCATCCTCTTTCAAGGCGTCTTTTGAGAGTGAGTTAGGCCCATTGCATTTCTACATGGTATTAGAGACATGCTTTTCGTCTAATGTTGGGCTTGTTGAATCCCACATCAATGTTGGCCCCTCCCGATATCTGTTTGCTGTGGTTTGTCAAAGTCCATCCTGCGCGTGAGGGGGCGTGTTGAATCTCACATTGATGTTGGGCCCTCCGATGTCATAGTCTACTCTACGCTTGAGGGGCATGTTGAATCCCACATTGCTTGTGTTACCTGATCCTGAGTTATATATAAAGTCTAGAGTAATCCTTTTCTTACAAGACGTCTTTTGAGAGTGAGTTAGGGCCATTGAATTTCTACATAGATCAAAACTTTCTTATGCTTATTTTGCATAATGTTACTGATTCAGATTATATTAGTCCGAAAGGGATAGCAAGGATCAGTAACAGCAGTACCAGTGGCACCGGAACCTCCAGTAGAGTGTTGCCAAGTTCAGAGTTACCAAAGCAAGCGGAACAGAGTTCTATGCTCCATGGTAATCTTCTTAACCCTATTTTTCTTTAGTGAGATTCATGGTCGGGTTAGGCTGGCCATGTTATCAAGGTTTTGTTGCTCAGGAGCGGGCGCATGTGTAATCAAAGCACCGTTTATGCTTTTCTTTAAGTACTTTTTTGTTTTTGTTAAAGTAGTGTTTGTTTTACATTTAAAAAAATAAAATTAATCTAATGCGCAAAGGCTCTCGCCATTTCGGGGTCTAAGGAGGATCAAATGCACGCGGCTTTATCCCTGTATACAGAGAGGTTGTTTCCAAGATTTGAACTCGGGACTTCCAGATCAAAATGAAACAACTTTACCATTGTACTAAAGGCTTAAAAAGTAAAAAATATGATTTTAAATATTTTTTATTTTTTAAAGTAAAATATTGTTTATATTATAAGACATCAATGGAAATGGGTAGACTATGACCTTTTCACCCACTTTTTTCAATCAATATGATTTTTTTTCCCGAATTAAGAGATTATATCAAGATATATCTCTAAACTATCAAACACACTTTTTATTTTTTTTTTGCTTTTACTTTTAAATGAAAGTACTTTTTTTAACAAATTATTATTTTTATTTCAAAAAATACTTAAAAAAATATTACTAAACGGCAGCTTAGTAATTTATAATTGTTGTATATTATAAGAGATCGATCAATTAGGACTTCTTCACCCATTTTTTTCAATCATTTATAATTTTTTTTTTTTTTTTGGATTAAGAGATAATTTATAGGGATTATAATTAAGATATCATCTATACACTATAAAACACACGTCTCAATTTTTTGCTTTTACTTTTAAGTGAAAGTATTTTTTTGGCCCAATTAACTTTTTCTTGTTTTTTTTTTTTGGAAAAAGAAAATATTTGAAACAATGTTCCCGAACGGTGCCTTCGTTCTTTATAATTTTTCCCCGTCCCGCTCTAAAAAATGGCGAGATGCTAACCCTGCACCAGCAGCAATTTTGTATGTGCACCATACAGCAAGTAGGCTTATATCATGCTAAATTGGCAGATATTGATTGATGTGATTATAGTTGGTATATGTTTGCAGGTATACCTGATTTTGCTGAAGTATATGGCTTTATTGGGAGTGTATTCGATCCAGACACTAGAGGTCATGTCCAGAAGCTCAAGGAGATGGATCCCATAAGCTTTGAAACTGTGAGTTTTCATGCCCTTTTTCTTTTCTGTAGAGCTTTTTGCACTTTGCACCCTTAATGTTTCAGATAAATTTTACTTTAGTCCCTATCGTTTCAATTTGAACACATTAAACCTTGAAGTATCCAAATCGTGTCAAGTAAGTTTAAATCGGTAACTCAGGGTTTAATGTGTTCAAATTGAAAGTAGAGGGGCTAAAGTGGAATTTCTCCAAAACTTCAAGGGTACAAAGTGCAAAAACATCTTTTCTATATTGTGAAAACTAAGGGCCTGTTTGGTTGTCTAAATTATTTTATTTTATGAATTTTGTCTTATTTTTTGATGAATTATTTTGTACATTGTTCTATTTACATGTGATTTAATCAAATTTTGTTGGAACAAAGAAACATATAATTATTTTAATTTACCTAAATTTTTAAGCTATACCATACTCTCCTTAGATGAGAAAATGACATCTTAAATTAATTAATTAACTAATTTAAGTGTTTTTAATTTCTAAATTGATTAATTGAAAAACAATACAATTTGCGAATTGAAGGACAACCAAATACACCCCTAAATGATTGGATGTAAATTGATAATCGATTTTTTTTTTTGGGTGGGGGTACGGGGAATGGGGTATCTCCGATCAAAGTTTACTATATATCTTTCGGCATAGAAGAGAGCCGATGTGTCTGAAAGGAGCACGTCAAGATGGGTTAGCGACGGTAGAAGTTTAGGCGAGTCGTGAGGAAAAAAAAATCATGCTAAAGCAATTGAAAACTACCAAAAATATTAGAAAAATGGTTTTTCTTATTATATAGTTTTCAAATTTTCAATCCTATTTATAGAGTAATTTATTTGTTAGTCTCTATTAATATTTTAGTTAATTTTAACTGTAATATCAAATAGTGATTCAAAGTTGATATTAACCGAAGGAGTAAAACCAATGTTTTGAAAACCAACCTAGTGTATTTTGTTTTTAAGTTTTAATTTCGCTTTAGTTTTTGTTTATATATAATTGGTTTAATAATATGTTTAATTATTTCTGTTTGTTATTGATTTGATCTCTTTTTAATATAATTGTTGTTTAATAATTTGTTAATGTAAATTGTTTAATTTTGTGTATTATTGTTTTTTTGAATAAATATATTTTTATTTTAAAAAAAATATTTTATTTTTTAATTATGTAAATATAATGTCACAGTTTCGCCTACTGGTTGAGCCGATGACCTGATAATTTTTCTAGTTTGATGTATGGTCCGGGTTTAACAACATTGCTAAAAGCTTATTAGAAGAACTTGAAAAACAAAGAGGAAAAAGCGAGGATAAAAAACTATAACGCTACGTTTGGTAGGCTGGAATGGAATGGAATGAGTGTGGTATTGGAATGAATGTGGCAGTGGAATGGAATGGCCATTGTCATTCCTATGTTTGGTGACAAACGGGATTAAATATGGTATTGGAATGGTTATTACCATTTCTATGTTTGGTTACAAAATACATTAAACATGGTATTAGAATAACCGATAAAAACATAAATATGGGAACAAAAACAAAAACCGAAATCTGGGAACAAAAGCAGAAATCTGGGAACAAAAACAGAAATATGGGAACAAAACAAAAATAGAAATTTGGGAACAATTTTCTATTTTTGTTCCCAGATTTCTATTTTTGTTTTGTTCCCATATTTCTGTTTTTATTCCCAGATTTCTATTTTTGTTTTGTTCCCAGATTTCTGTTTTTGTTCCCAGATTTTTGTTTTTGTTCTCATATTTCTGTTTTTCTTTCCAATTTCTGTTTTTGTTCCCAGATTTCTGTTTTTGTTTTTATTCCCATATTTCTGTTTTTGTTTTGTTCCTAGATTTCTGTTTTTGTTCCCATATTTTTGTTTTTGTTTTGTTCCCATATTTTTGTTTTTATTTTGTTCCCAGATTTCTGTTTTTGTTTTTGTTCCCATATTTCTATTTTTGTTTTTGTTCCCGGTTTCTATTTTTGTTCCCAGATTTCTGTTTTTGATTTTGTTCCTAGATTTTGTTCCCATATTTCTATTTTTTTTTTGTTCTCATATTTCTATTTTTGTTCCCAATTTTTGTTTTTGTTCCCATATTTCTGTTTTTGTTTTTGTTCCCATATTTCTATTTTTGTTTTGTTCCCAGATTTCTGTTTTTGTTTTTGTTCCTAGATTTTGTTTCCATATTTTTTCGTTCCATGTTTTCTAGGAACAGAAATATAAAAGCAACACTACCATATTTTTTGTTTTTATTTCTAGAATTTTATTTTTTATTGTGAAAAATACGGAAACACAAGTACAGGTCATTCTTCTTACCTAATACTTCATTTCATTTGGAATTAGGTAATCCCGGGATTACCTAATACCTCATTTCATTTGGGATTGACTAATCTCAAGAATTGTGAGATTAGTCATTACTTGGGAATGAGAATGAAAATCAATCCCACCAACCAAACATAGGAATGGAATGACCATTCCAATGGTCATTCCAATACTACCTTGAATCCCGCGTACCACCTAAATGACTTATTTCAAGAATAATCCAATAACTTTTTGTTCATTTTTGTTATTTTTCCTGGACTTCGCAGGTTTTATTGCTGATGAGAAATCTCACCTTCAACTTGTCTAGCCCTGAATTTGAGCCAATCGTGAGTATGCTTCTTTTTCTTTTATGGTAAATAAATTAGGCAACGTTTGGTTAAAAAAAAAATTAAATCATTTTTAATTATCAAAAATATTTATTGAACCGAAAATACTTTTGCTTTAGTAAGAACATAAAAATAATATATTAGTGTTATAAAAGATTCTTAGAGGTTTGAGAAAATACAGGTATGGGCTTAATCCATCAATCTCGTAAACAAAAATAAAAGTAACTATTTTATGTCTTTTAAAAAAGTATATGCAAACCAACGTTAATGGCGAAAAGCGTTATCAGTAGATGAATTATCTGCTTAGCATCCACGAGATCCTTTTTGCGTTGACTTGTAGATGAACTTGCAGATGAAAGAGTTGTCGTCGTATGACATCAATAGCGAAAATATAGGAACCGCTGCTGCCCAAGTACCCGAAAAATGATCCCATTTCGCTTTCTTACCATTTTTTCGCTTTGTAGTAGTATGTCTCGTTCTTTCTTGATTTCTTGTTTACCCTCTTGTATGTTACATTCTCATTCATTTTAGGTTAAATTTGACTAAAACATCTGCTTGTCTTGTCAGGATTGTCGGCGTTGAATTCAACTCTTGTCGAGGATTTTGACCATCAACCGCTCCGAAGAGAAATTTGAGGGTGGTCTTCTTCTTTTTTTCTTTTTTTTTTTTTTTTTTTTTTTTTTTTTTTGTGATATATTGAAAATGGTGTCTTTTAGGATTTGTTTGTTGGCAATCTCATTCCTAGTTATATCAAATAATGCTGGTTTTTTTGGTTGTGTATAGCATGACCTGCAAAGGCAGTGTTTTGATAAAATTTGAATGTTGGTAATAAATAATGTTGATATGAGTGCGAAATCTAAACCCCACTCGTTGAATTGTTTTAATTAATTTTTAAATAACTATAGTTTTTAGTTAAATTAACTAATTTTCTAACTATCAACTGGAAAAAAATTACTTATTTAACTTAAAAGTATATTTAAAAAAACGTTTATATTACCCAAAAAAAATTAAAATTTAACTAAATATGACAGGATAAAAGTAATTACTTGTAACTCAAAAAATTTAACAACCGGTGGCCAAACTTTGGTGACTAGAGGTATGAGGTCTGACAACAGGTCTGATGACCAATAATGCAAACCTTAATTGATAGTATTTTGGTTGGGAATATATGTAAGCATCGATTATAGGACTAAAACACAAAATAAAATATTATTAAGGGATTTATAGTTAACTTAAAATTAAAATTGAATAAATTGTGGATTAGGCTCTCTAGTTGGTACTATTGACCAATTACCCCTATAAAATTTGTGGATCAAAATAAAATGCTTTCCCCTTCAATTTTTTGTATCAAAATGTTCTCGAGGCGGATCGAAAAATAAATAAATAGTATTTTTGGTTTACAAAAATACAAAGTACTACTATCTTTCTTTTAAAGCAACTAAAAAATACTTTTATAAAAATAATTTTCTCACTACTCAATCTATCAAATCTCTTACTTTAATATTAATTTTTATTTATTTTTTATATTTTAAATTTGTATTTCTCTACAAGTTTTTTATATCATACATTTATCTAACAAACGTCGTTATTATCTTTTATTTTTGACATCATATTTTGATCAGTCACATTTAAAAAATCAACATATTATTAATAAATAATTAATTTTTTTTATAAGATTTCTAAAATTGAATCCAGTAACTTTTCGCAAATTTCAAAAATTGTTTTCAATTTTTTCAAAAAGCTATTTTTAAAAATTCAAACACCAAACATGACGTCGTGTAATGTTTTTGTGGATCCTAACATTTGTTAGATTTTACATTTGATCTCTCAAATTTCATATTTATTTTAATTTTGTAAAATTAAAAACTCTATTTTAGATAAAAAAAAAAAATTGGTTATGCTCAGCATGTGGCCTTCTAATAGAGATATTTTCATTATTTCACCACTATACTAAATTTAAGATGTTTTTTTCCCATATTTTTTGTAACAACGATATTTTTAAAAAATAAGAGAAATAAATTTGAATAGTTATAAGAGAAAGCTCATGGAAAAAACACCTTATATTTAGTGAAATAATTAAATGACAAAAATATCCATATTAAATGACCATTTGCTTGCTGAGCACAAACACATTTTTCATCCAAAATCATTATCAACGTTTTTAATCTTGCGGGGTTAAAACAAATGTAAAACTTGAGAAATCGAATGTGCAATTTGACAAACCTCAAAGTCCACGTAGACGTCTATCATATACTTTAAGGACCAAAAATAAAATCTATTTTTTAGGCTAACACCCAACATTAGCTAACATATTAAAATGAACTTCAAGCGACAAAGCCCGTATCATCTTAAACCCATTGATTTATTTTTTTAGTAAAAAACTATTTTGGCAAAACACACACGCTCTTTGCTGATGAAAAAAAACATATTTTGCAAGATCAAAATGGAAACAATAACACAACTTAAAAAATAAAATCATTTGCTCAAATAGCATGAATCAAGTATCAGAAATGGAAGAATTTTGATTGATTCAATTTTATTTTTTTTATTCATATTACTCTAAGTTGTAAAATACTCCATTATCAAGTGGGTACTTCGATCCAAAAGAGATCAAGTGTTGCGGTAGCAAGTGTTTTTTGACGTCAAGGTTCTTTCAACGGGAAAGCTAGTTGACGACAAGTTTTTCCAGCGGCAAGAGTGTCCGCATGGAGTATCTCGACGGTTTTTTACGATAACGGCATCTGAATTGTAAATATTTGTTGTGCAACATTTTTTTTATGAATATAACTAAATATTTATTGTCCGATTTTTATTCTTAATACGACCGTCGATATGTGATATAAAAATTACTGTACAATAATAATTACTTTAATGTGATTTAATTTTTGTAAATATTGTTGTGGAATAAATATTTAGAAACTCGGTGTAGATATTTTGCAACATGGTTCAAATTATTAGTGTGCAATAAATGTCACTAGAAGATGAGTTTTTAGCTAAATCAAAATAAATAATGCAAATTTTAAGAAATTAATATTGGACGACTGATATTAAAAAAAAGTCAATAAAATTTTACCAAACACGCCCTTAACTATTTCGGCTTGGGGCCAAAATCAAATAAGCCCATATTCATAATTAAAACACATTTCGTAAATGAGGAAAATTACGTTTTTCCCCCCTAAGAAGTATAGGATGTGTCTATATTGACCCTTAAGTTTACTAAGGTGGCGTTCGGTAACCGTTTTTGTTTTTATTCCAGCAGTGGGATGGGAATGGGATGAGAATTTTGTTTTCTTCTTGGGAATAGAATCGCGTTTGGTAACGATAATTTTTTTTTTTGTTTTAAGAAAATAATTATGTTTGGTAACGATTTTATCCTAAAATCATTTTTTTTTTTTTTGGCCTCTGACGGGGGTGGCTCCAGCGTAGGCAACGGCCGGAAGGCAATGGCACCGGCAACAGCGGTGGCCGGCGGCCGGAAGTGGCCGGAAAGTTTCACGCCAGACGGTGACTGGCGGCGGCGGACAGTGGTCGGTCGGCAGGTGAACAGTGACTGTGTGTTTTGGGAATGAAATGAGAATAATGAGAAACAATTTTTTTTTGTTTCTTATTTCTTAAGAAAAAAGTGAATACAATTCTCAAATGGGAATGAAATGGAAACAAAAACAAAAATTACTAAACGCTATTCTCAAACAGAATTCTCAAAAATCTGGGAATGGGATGAAAATTTCTGAAATAGAAACGGTGACCAAACGGGGCCTTGCACATTTAATGCCTCAACTTTCACATTTGTTTCAATCCTGCAAAATTGAAATATTTGTTAATGATTTTGGACATAAAATTAATTATTTTCAATATGTGACCATCTAGTGATGATATTTTTGTTATTTCATCACTTTGCTGAGCCTAAAAAGTGTTTTCTAATAACAGTTTGGACTTCTTTATTTTATTATTCTGACGAATCCTTGTTATAGAATTGTTAGAGAAAAATGTCTTATGCTAAGTGGAGTGATGAAATGTGAAATTTTTTCCATTAGAAGGCCATGTGCTAGACATAATACTTTTGTTTACTAGAAAAGATCAAATTGATTTACTTTACTAGATAACTTCTCTTTCTCAAAAATCTATTTATTTTTGGAAGAAAAAGGTCTTGGAATTAAACAACCTTAGATAGTGACGATATTTTTGTCATTTCATCACTCCACTAAACCTAAAAAGTATTTTCTAACAACGGTTTAGGCTTCCCTATTTTATTATTCAGACGAATCCTTATTATAAAAATGTTAGAGAAAAATGTCTTATGCTAAGTCAAGTGATGAAATGTGAAATTTTTTTCATTAGAAGACCATGTGCTAGGCATAATACGTTTGTTTACCATAAAATATCAGATTTATTTATTTTATCAGATAGTTTTTCTTTTTCAAAAATCCACTTATTTTTGGAAGGAAAAGGTTTTGGAATTAAACAACCCCCTAGATAGGTGAGATACCTCAAAATTCGTCCTGGATAGGGTATCTTCAGCATGAACTATTTTTTCATTTTCTTCTTCAAATGTCGATTCTCTAGTTGAGGCTTCTGTTTAAGATTCTGAATCTAACAGTCCAGTTTCGCGGCTTAGGCGGAATACCAACATCGTTTTTGACTGAGGAACTGAAAGAATCCTCAAACTCAAAATTGATTGGCGGGGGGTTGGCTTACTTAATAACTCTCGATTGTGCCTTTTATTCAGGAGAGTTTGTTTGGAAGGTCGAGGAATGATTGTGGCGTGGATTTCACAATGTCGATTAGAAGGAACATAGGTAGTCATTGAGAGTAATAATTTTCCAACCAAAATCATTAATAACGTTTGTTTTTATTTTGCGAGACTGAAAAAAATGTCAAACTTTAGGGACCAAATAAACAATTTGACAAACTTTAGGGACCAAGATATAATTTTCCCTTCGTAAATGGCTACTATATATATAACATTTTTCTCACTTATACTGGAAAACCCTAGTATCCTTTAGCTGCTCCTGCTCGATCGTCGCAATGGCCGCCGCTGCTGCCGCCGCCCGCCCTCTCGTCAGCGTCCAGACCCTGGAGGCAGATATGGCCGTTGACGGAGGCTCCTCTGTCAACTCGTTACCTCTCCCCGATGTCATGAAGGCGTCGATCCGCCCCGATATTGTCAACTTTGTGCACGCCAACATTTCTAAGAATTCCCGGCAGCCTTACGCCGTTTCTCGGAAAGCTGGACACCAGACTTCTGCTGAGTCCTGGGGTACTGGACGTGCTGTGTCTCGGATTCCTCGTGTTCCCGGCGGCGGTACGCACCGTGCTGGTCAGGGAGCTTTCGGGAACATGTGCCGCGGCGGACGGATGTTCGCTCCCACTAAGATCTGGCGCCGATGGCACCGGAAGATAAATGTTAATCAGAAGCGTTATGCTGTGGCCTCCGCGATCGCCGCTTCTGCGGTGCCGTCGTTGGTCATGGCACGCGGCCACCGAATCGAATCGGTGCCGGAAATTCCACTGGTTATCAGCGATTCCGCCGAGAGCGTCGAGAAAACCTCGAATGCGATCAAGGTTCTGAAACAGATCGGTGCTTATCCCGACGCCGAGAAAGCGAAAGACAGTCAAGCGATCCGTCCAGGTAAAGGTAAAATGCGTAACCGCCGCTACATTTCCAGGAAAGGTCCATTGATCGTGTACGGCACCGAGGGATCAAAGCTCGTCAAAGCTTTCCGGAACATTCCCGGCGTCGAGATCGCCAACGTCGAGCGTCTCAATTTGCTGAAACTCGCTCCGGGAGGCCATCTCGGTAGATTCGTGATCTGGACCAAATCCGCTTTCGAGAAATTGGACGAGATCTACGGATCATTCGACAAGCCATCGCTGAAGAAGAAGGGGTACGTATTGCCGAGATCCAAGATGGTGAACGCCGATTTGGCTAGGATTATCAACTCCGACGAGGTTCAGTCGGTGGTCAGGCCAATCAAGAAGGAGTTGAAGAGAGCTCCATTGAAGAAGAACCCGCTGAAGAATCTCAACACCTTGCTGAGGCTGAATCCATATGCGAAGACCGCAAGGAGGATGTCGCTGTTGGCTGAAGTACAGCGAGTGAAGGCTAAGAAGGAGAAGCTTGACAAGAAGAGGAAACCCATCACCAAGGTATGTCTCATTTTGCTTTCTTCATTGCATATGGTCCTGTTTGGTTGTCTTTCAATTCGATACCATTTTTCAATTAATTAATTTATGAATTGTTATAGATTAGGAACTAAGAGTACTTTAATTAGCTTGCTAAACATATTAGATTAGAGTAAAATATAGATTAATAATTTAGCTAAGGACCCCTTTGGCTACCCTTCAATTTGCAAATTGTATTTTTTTTCAATTAGTCATTTTATTAATTGTAAATTGTCATAGTTTAGAGCAACTTCAGCGGTTGTGCCTCTTTTTGTGTGTCATTTGTCTAAAATGGCACGCCAATAGTAGTATGACATACCATTATTTAGATGGGTACTCAAGTCTCAAACCGATGTGGTAAATTGGTATGCCATTTTTTTATTTTGCGAGCAACTCCAAGGGTTGTGTTATCCCTTGTGTCATTCTATTTTTTGGCTATTTTGAAGCCAAAATGCACTCCAATGGGTGTTCTATCATCTGTGCCTTTTTAGTACAGATGCCTTGTATGTGTCAATTATGGCACATGCAGAGGAAGAGTCAAAATGTTGGCTTAGTGCTAACCTAACCCAAATAAAATAAAATTAATAAACTAAACTCCACTAAACCTAATTAAATCCAAATAGCAAAACTTATTTAAATTCAACTAAATTTAATTAAATTAAAATTAATATAAATCTAACCAAACAAATCTTAACCAACCTAATTAAACAAACTCAATATCAACCCAACCATAAACTCAAATCAGCAGCTAATCAACCGTAATTAACCCACTAACCCAATATTTTGGTTCTTGCTCTGTCTGTGCCATATTTGGCACATGCAAGACATCTGTGCTAACATAGTATAGATGATAGTACATCCATTGGAGTGCATTTTGACTTCAAAATGACCAAAAAATGGGATGGCACAAGAGATAGCACAATCGTTGGAGTTGCTCTTAACAATTTAGCTTAAGTATCGTTTAAGTTCTAGTTCAAATAAATTGGAGTACAATTTAGTTTAAAATTTTGGATTTTTTTTTGTTATAGCCCTAATTTTTGCAATTCACTATTCATCTAATCAACTTTGTACAATAATTTTTTTAAAATCTGATAATCTTGTCAAAAGTCCAAAGTCACTGTATACCATAAAAGTTGTTGTCATTTTTTAGATATAAAACTTTTGTGACTTTTATGTATTATAGTGACTTTGAAATTCTAAAAAAATTAATGTAGCATGTGGATTGATTGAGGTAAAATTTTAAAATTGACAAACAATATATAAATTTGATTAAATCACTGGTGAATCGAGCAATATTCAAACTACTCGATCAAAAATAAGATAATTCATAAAAATAGAATAATTTGATACTATTTTTGATAAGGTCCTATTTGATTGTCCTTCAATTCAATACTAGTTTTCAATTTATTAATTTATGAATGATTATAGTTTAGTGTTTGGTTCTAAGACTAAAAAAACACTTAGATTAGCTAGCTATCCCTTCTAGATCTATTCTAGTGCTAAGTATAAATAGGGAGTATTAAGTGTTCGATATTGGTTTGCTTATTTTTCTTACTATTCGAGCTCGGGCCGAGTCTGAAACCTGATGTTTAAATTTGGTTCGTTTAAAAATCTTACCTATTTCGAATGAAACTAAAATGGTTGGTTGGTTAAAGTGTGTTTTTAGTTCTTACAAAATAACACTTAGCTATGACAATTTACTAATTAAAAATTAGTACAATTTACGAATTGAAAGAGAAACAAACGGGCCTTTTAAGTAAATTAGAGAGATTTCAAATAACTTCTTTTACCAAATCATTTCAATACTTTAATTTAAATTTTTAAATCCATTTTAATTTATTGATATTCATCTAAATTGAAGTTCAAAAATTCAATTGTGAATCGAAAATTTACAATTGTCGTTGCCTTTCTTTTTGGGAAAATTATATTTTGGTCCTTAAATTATCGGGTGGGTGTCTATATGGATTGAAGTTCGTCAAATTATTCATTTGGTTCCTCAAGTTTCACATTTGCTTGGATTTTGAAAAGTTAAAAATGTTGTTAATGATTTTAGATGGAAAATGAGTTGTGCATAACACTTGATCTTCTAATAGAAATGTTTCGTCATTTCATCACTCCGCTAAATCTCAAGACGTTTTCCTTTAATTATTTTTCTCAACAACACTTTGTTTAAAGAATAAAGAAGCATGAATCATTTTTAAGGAGAAACGTCTTGGAGTAATGAAATGACAAAAATATACTTATTAGAAGGTCATGTGCTGAATACAACTCTCTTTCTGTGCTTATAGGGAAGATCAAATGTGCAATTTAGGTGTTTGGTTTGGTTAGGTTAGTGTTTGTGCTTTTCTTTTTTCACTTCCAATAAATGGGGTAATACCTCAAACACCCTTTGTCTTTTTTTAAAATTCCACCGACATTCCATTAATTATCGAAATTGCCAGTGAAACCCCCTGCATAGGCAAATTGACCAATTTACCCTTTCTTTTAAATTGAATGAAAATATAATTATGCAGTGACTTTTGTACCCTTAGTTGCCAACTTTTATCTTCTTTTTTTTAAATAAAAGTTAGGGGCCAAAGTTTATTTTTTTTTACATCATCTTCTTCCCAAGCAATTCCCCGCGAGTCACCATTCACCACGCCGGCCACCCCAAAAGAAAAACATTTCGGCGGCATCAGTAGAGTTTACAGGGCATATTTTATTGGAATTCGAGCTTAAATCCGCTTTACCTCTCACAAAATACTCATTTATAATTTTAATGATAGAGGGTTATTAGTGTTCTTTCACATACTATTATAAGGGTAGTCTCATGTCATCTCGATAATTGATAGAATGTTGGTGGAATTTTAAAAAAAGACAGGGTGTGTCTGAGATATTATCTCCCAATAAATTGGGATGGAAATTATATTTTTATTTAGGAGTACTCCGGGAACAAAAACATGTTTGGTAACAATTATTGTCCTCAAATTATTTCTTTTAATTTACGAGAACAGAAACAAGAAACATAATTGGTTGCAACATTTTTTTTTACTAATCTTTGAATGTATGGTGACTGACAGGATGGTGGGAATAGTTTTGTAAGAATGAATAAGAATCGATATTTTTTTGTTTCTTAGGTTTTTAGGTAGAGTAAGGGATTTGTAAATGAAGGAATTTCAAAATTCTGAATTTTGAAATCTCATCATTCACAAATCTTTTGTTTGAATAACCATTTTAGATGAAGAATTTGATCATATAATTTTATAATTTTCTTATTTAAATAACCACCATTACCGCTCTGGTGGTCGGCGATGGCGGGGGGTGGTGGTCGACGACGGTGGCGGACGGCTAGTGACGGTGGCCGACAGACGAAGGTGGTCGACGGCGGTCGGCGGTTGCCGGTTGCCGAGTGGTGGTGGTCGGTAGCGATGGCCGGTAGTAAGATCTAAAATCTCTCGAAGGGATTTGTAAATGACACATAGTTTGAAAAGATTTTCAAATCCTTTCATTCACCACTAGTTTTTAATTGAAAGGATTTTACAAATTATTTCTTATAAATACCCAAACAAGATATTTGTCAAAAAAAAATTCTGAAATTCCGTACCCAAATCAAATTCCTCTTCCAAATTCCTTACCCAAACACAACCTTATATTGTACATTAATCTAAAAAAATTTGGGAGTGAGAACAGAAAGCAGGGAACCAAACTCACATACTTTGGGATCCAAAAAACATATTTCCCTTTATTAATTTTGTAATATATATATATATATATATATTTTTTTTTTGCAGGAAGAGGCTTCAACCATCAATGCAGCAGGAAAAGCATGGTACAAAACCATGATTTCAGACTCTGATTATACCGAGTTTGAGAATTTCTCCAAATGGCTCGGTGTCTCACAGTGATTTTAAACATTATAGGGTAATTTTTTTTACCCCCAAAGTTTTTTTTTTTTTGTTTTTTGGTCTTTTTTTTTTCTTTGAAAGTGCAATTTCAATTTTGTAGTCTGACCTAAATTATTATGTTTTGCATTTTTTTTCCACTTTATTAATCATGAATTTCTTTCTTTCCCTTATAATGGGCCTAAATAAATGGGCTGGGCCTTTTTAGAACTATTGGGGAATTTCCTTTTTGGTCCCTAAGGTGGCGTTTGGTTAGTGTTCCCACTTTTTTGAACCCAACTGGAATGGGTTGGGTTGAGAATTTTGGGAACAGAATTATGTTTGGTAACTACAATTTTTGTTTTATGCTGAGAACAGAATGTGTTTGGTAACGATTTTATCTTAAAATTATTATTTTTTTTTTGTTTGGTGGCGGCCGGACGACGGCGGAGGTGGCCGGACGGCGGCGGTGGCGGGTGGTGATGGTCGGTCGGCAGATGAAGTCGGAAGTTGAGAACTTTGGGTTGAGTTTTTTGGGCACAAAAAGAAATAACTTTTTTTTATTTCTGGTTTCTTTAGGATTTTGAGAATTAATTCCTATTTTTTGGGTTGGGTTCGGTTGAGTTTTGTATTTGTCAAACGTGTTCCCAAAAATCAAACCCAAAATTTTTGGGTTGGGTTTGGTTGGGAACACTAACCAAACGGGGCCTAAAGTATTGGGTGGGTGTCTTTGTCCACCTTAAGGTTGGTCAAATTGCACTTTTGATGTTTCAAGTTCCATTTTTGTTTTGACCCCTATAAAATTGAAAATGTTTTTAATGATTTTAGATAGAATTCGGGTTGTGTTCAGTAAGTCGTCTTTTAATGAGCTTTATTTTCTATTTTTGTCATTTCATCATTTCGCTAGGTTTAAAATATTTTTTTTCTAGGGAAAATTATATTTTAGACTTTCTAAGTATTGACACGTTTCTATGTGTTTCAATAATTTTGTTGTGTTTCAGTTTAATCCCTCTAAGTATGAGGTTATTTTAAAAAATATTTCTGTTAAATTTTCATCCAAACTAACAAAAAAGACATCATGTGCGTTTCTGCATATGCTATTTTTAAGGGCTATAATGGTTTTGTTACAAAAAAAATCTTTCTTTTTATCTTTTTCTTTCTTTCTTTCTTTTTCTTCACCGAAGCTCCTGTCTCCTATTCTCTTTGTTGTTCTTCACGCTGGCCACCGTCATCACCTTTTGCTGCCCATGGCTACCCCACCCCACCATCATCATTGATACGGGAAAAGCCTAGTGTTGTTGACCATTGAGCTAATTAACGGGCCAACTTCGATATTTTATCTCCAGTGCCCTCGTCGCCGTTTTGAGAGCCCTTCAAGTTGCTTATAGGAAGCTTGATTTAGGGTTTATGGTTTGCCTATATATATAGCCATTGAATCCAGTTTTGAGTGAACAAGCAAAAGAAACTCAAGGTTAGAGAAAGCGACACAGATCTACCCCCACTCTCGATTTTTATTTGTTTCATTATTCAATTCATTTATTCTTGATTGATATTTTAACATTTGAATTTCCGGATCTAATAGAATTGAGAGGGATATGATGAACACTTTTGGTTCGTGTTTCAGATTCATTTGTGAACGATAAACCTAACCATTTTTTCCTCTCTCCCGATCCTTTTCTCTCTTTGATCAGAACATTTTTTTTTCAATTTCAAATGTATAATCTTGATTTTCTTTGTTTTTTCAATTTCAAACATTTCATCTCAATTTTCTTTGTTTTTTCTAAATAATTTTGGTTCTTCTCCGTGATTATATGAATTGGAATTGTTTTTCCTGAATAATTTCTCTTTGATTCACATTTTTTTCTCTCATTCTTTAGATGAATTAAAATTGTTGTTGGAAAAAAATTGTGAAAAAATGTCTTATTAGATTTAGTGGAATGATGAAATGACGGATTAATTCTGTTAAAATGTGACATATAATTCATTTTCATTCAAAATCATTAATAATGTTTATAATTTTGTGGGATAGAAATATATAGGTAAGTCGAGTGATCAATTATGAAATTTGACAAATCTCAAGGTCGTCGACCTAAGACCCACCCCATTCTTTAGGGACAAAAATTGTAATTTTCCTAGAAGTGTTTCTGGGCCAAGCCCATTTTCATATAGTTGGGTCAACAACTAGTGAAGAAAGTTCTCCCCTTTTCCCCCCCTTTTTTTTTCATGGATTTCACATCGATTTAAAAATTCATAAATTTTAAAATCTAATCTCCTTGATCGTTCATTATGACATAAACGGTTTCATATAGTCAATTCTACTTAAGTGAGACAAAAGTTTAGTTATTTTTATTGTTGATGATGAGAATTATTCGGGAGGAAGTACCAAGCAGGGGAAACTATCATCAGATCTTTGTCATCATGATTACTGTGCCAATTCATATAGGGGATGTGATCTCAATCTTCAGCTCGAAGGTGGGCTTTTTGAACCAATACTCGCTCTGGATTTGAAGCCTTAGAAACACATTACGATTCAACTCTAGCAAGTTGCAATTGAAATCGCCAACCAATTCTTATTTGAGTCATGCGCAAGTATTCTGATTTAAACAGATCTGGGTGATGGATGTTCATATCTGGGCGATGGCCATCAAAGAGTAATTTATGATATGTTGCAAAAGCCTCTAGTAACGGTAATAGGCTTGGGAAGGTTCACGTGGCTATGGCGGTGGAGAACGTTAGGGATTTGGAGGAGGTGAAGGTAAAAAAAATTGGGTTTTTAAACAAATCTCGCCTCCGATGGATTTGAAAATAACACCTGTTGCGAAGGAATTTAGAAATGTCGTTTAGCCCCTTCCAAATTCCATTTCAAAATTACGTTGAATTTTATATATCCTTTGTAGTAATTTTTAAAAATCTCTTTCCTAAATGAAATTCATCCTCCAAATACTTTGCCCAAACACACCCTAATAAAAGTCAGCACTGTGTTTATATAGTTTGTATTAAATTAGGATTTCCAGTCAACAATCCACCGTTTTAAAAATTTAGCCCATAAGCTCCAAATTTTTTATACCAAATCCACCAAACTTGTTTCGAACAAAAATATCTCTATTTCTTCATCAAATTTGCAAAAAGAAAAAAAAAATACTGCAGTTTTTCATCAATTGCACCTCGCGCAAAAAAAAAAAAAAAAAAAAAAGTTCACAAAAAAGATGATTCCATTTTAGAAACAAAGTCGATCGATAATATAGAATTTTTTAATGTAATCTTGTAATATTTAAATCCCACAAACGGCTACTATTAAAAATCAATAAGAGACTATAAGCGACATTTAGACAGAATATTTTGGACCTAATGCAAAAAATATATTTATAAAAAAAAAAAAAAAAAATCACTAACCAAACCTGATAACTTATTTGATATTGAGCCCAAATTATGGGGTCTAGGACAAAAATAACTATTAAATTTTTTTTATCTTAATTCTCAAAACAACAATGAGTACTTTACATGTGTTAATTTTTTTACTATTTTTTTCTTTTCCTTTTTCAATTAAAATGTCAAGGACACATCGGAATTGCACTCAAATATCAATGGTGCAAAGTAAAATTTAACCCCCCAAAAAATACAAAACGACAACTCGGAACTTACCTTCTGTCTTCCTCTTCAATTAAATGATGTCGCATTTCACTTATAAAATAACATAAGAAATTTCGCTTCATCGGTCCGTACATAATTGTTTACAGCTGTTTTTAAAAAATATACAGACAAAAATATACAGATATTTTGTTTATTTTAATGTTTTGGCATTCTTATTGTCTCCATTAGTCCAAAAAACCCAAAAAAAATAATCATAATAATTTTCTAGTATTTGGATTGCAATGCTAAACCTAAAATCCAATTAAATTTTATTAATCTCTCCGATACTAATTAAGGTTGTCCCCTTTTGTCTTTTGTGCCTCTAATGGGAATCTTAACGTTAGTCATTGTGCCTCGTACAATTTAATTAATTAATTATAATTAATTAATAATTAATTGTAATTTATTATTAATTTTTTGTCCACGTGTTCTTATTTTTTCTATGGTTGTAGCCTTCCCTACTAAGACATTTTGGGGTCAAAAATTAAATAAATATAAAATCGTTGTTAACAAAGGGTCATATTTTTGGGCATTGAAAAGGACTTGTTCTTAATTTATTTTATTTTAGGGTATTTTATAATGGACCCCACAGTCTATTATTAATTCATTCTTATATCCATATAATTATTTAAGTTTAGAAAAAAACCCAATTGATATATGGTAATTGTTTGTTGTATAGTAATATTTACATCCCCCATTCATTATATTGTTGTTGACGTTGTTGTTGAACAGTAACATTTGCATCTCCCCATTCATTATGTTTCTGTTAACATTGTTGTTGGGCATATAATTTGTATCCCTCTTATTGTTGATATAATGAGGGAATATATATTTGGTGAAAGTTGTCGCACAATAAATTTTTGCGAAAATTACTTTATTGTGTTTTTTTTAAATTTAAATAAATTAATGGGTTTTATTATTTGAGATTCATTGTTAGCCTAAAAATATATATATATTATTATTTAATGTCACAATCAAAATTAATTAATAAAAAAATTTGTTACCAAATTTGACCTTAGAGAGTGAAACATTTTTGTGGATAATATCTAAGATCATTATTATTACTTTTTTAATTTATTTTTTTGTAATGCACGAGGATAAAGTAATAAATTAGGTAGGTGGACAATTTACATTCCTCTCATTTTCCTCTTAAAAACATGAAAATATTAGGTGGTATTTGGTTAATGTTTTCGTTTTTTCTGTTTCTACTTTCAATAAATTAAAATGAGATAGGATGAGAATTTTGTTTCTGTTCTAAAGTATTCTAGAAATATAAAAGTAACAGTCATTATCGTAAAATTGTTTCTTTTTAATTTATGAGAACACAAACAAAAAACATGCTTGGTTGCAATACTTGTTTTTTTTTTTTTTTTTTTCTTTAAAAGTATGGTGGTCGACTAGGTTATAGTGGTCGGAGGGGGAGGTGGTGGTGGTTGACGGGATGGTGGTGACTGGAGGGATGACAGTGGAAATAATTTTGTGAGAGTGAATCGAAATCGACACTTTTTTTTGGTTTCTTAAATTTTTAAGAAATTTAAGAACTAGTCCCAAATTAGTCCCAAAATTTTTGGAGCAAAAACAGGAATTAGGGAACAAAAACAGTAACCAAACGAGGCCTTATATTCTTCTCATTTTATATCTCTCTGACCAAACAACACTCGAGAAAATAATTTTTCTCTCAGGTTAATGAAATTTTGTCTATGTAGTTTGATCGAATTGTACTTTACATCCATGTTATATTTTCATAAACATTTACCCTCTCGTGGTTCATACTTGAGTAAGTGCAATAGTTTTATTTTTCGTTAAAATTAACGGTTAAAACTCCAAAAGTCGAAAATAATAAATCATTTAAGGTTAATTGAAATCTATAGCTGGGACAAGGTTAGGGTCGAATAACATCCTCTTTTTTATCATTAAGTCCAAAGTCTAAAATTATTGTACCCTATAAAAGTTAATGCAATTTTTTACCTGGAAAAATTATAGTGACTTTTATGTAATACTGTGATTTTGAACTTCTAGGTTGTGTTTGGGTAAGGGATTTCAGGGAGAGATTTGATTTGGGTAAGGGATTTTAAAATCTTTTTTTTAGCAAATACCTTGTTTGGGTATTTATGAGAAATAATTTGTAAAATTCTTTCAATTTAAAAATAGTGGTGAATGAGGGATTTGGAAATCATTTCAAACTAAGTGTCATTTATAAATTCATCCGAGGAGGGATTTCAGATTTGACCACCGACAACCGTCGCCCCCGGCCACTGTCGCCTACTGTCTCCATCGCCGGCCACTGGTCACTGACAACCATCGCCGCCCGCCAGCCATCGGACACCGACAACCGTCGCCGTTCCCCGGCCACCGTAGCCTACAGTCGCTATCACCAGCTGCCGCCACCCAGCGTCGACAACCACCACCACCCGCCGCCGCCACCAATCACCCATGTCATCGACTCCAACAATGGTGATGGTGGTTATCCAAATAAGAAAATTATAAAATTATACAATCAAATTATTTGTCTAAAATAATTATCTAAATAAGATATTTGTAAATGATAGGATTTCAAAATTCAAAAGTCGTTATCCAAATGCAATCCTAAAAAAGTTAGGATAACGTTTTAGCTGTACGGTCTAAAATTTTAATATGTTTAATTATTATTTTTTGAATTAGATTTTTAATAAAATATCGAAAGTTGGTTAAATTTGTTCTGGTGAGGATTATTACATGTGACCACTGACCAGTTGCAAACACTGTGAGCAATTAACGCCGAAAACACCCCACGCGCCATCATCGGAGTTTAACTCCACGCATGCGCCAGGTGTCAGTCATCGACAGTATTTACCCGGGGGGCCGAAACACAAAAAGGAAACTCCACTGTCTAGTCACCTCCATCATCTACAGTAGACCCTCACTCTCTCCACCACTCTCTTCAAATGCAGTGCTCCCCACGCGCCACCATAAAACAGCGGCGCCAGAACAACTCCAACCCATTAACTATCTCACGAGCCAAATAATATAACTAATATTTTGGCTAATCAAACTTAAAAAATTAAGCTCCAATCCAAAAACCGCCGCTGTAGCCATTTTGTATAATAGCTATTTCAAGAGTCATTTCTACCAGAGCAACTCCAACCCAATACGCAAAAGATTTAGCAAATAAATTAACTGTCATTTTGGCTCATGAAGAATAGAAATAAACTCTAACCCACTAGGCATCATAGTAGTCAAAATGCCTATTTTCTTAAACAAGAGTTATATTTGGAGAGATCAAGGGCATTCATGCCGGGATTTACCTTGCGATCACCAGAGGCTGCACGAGAGTGATAGTGGAGTCCGACTCTCAGGAAGCAGTCAATCTTATCAAAGGTGATTGGTCGAACACCTACATCCTGAAGCATGGGTTGTGGAACGCAAGTATATTTTTGTGAATCATGTTTTCGAGCTTCAAACCACCAGGAGAATCAACAGCCGGTGTGCGAACTTTCTTGCCAAGTTGGGGACGAATAGCAGAGGTGAAATGCATTATCTGGAGGAACTCCCTAAAGGACTTGAGAGGATTTTGATTGCAGATCTGTATTCGGAGGACTCCTCTTGTAGTTCCTAGTTCCTAGTTTTTTGTTTTCTCTTTCTCCACCCCAAAAAAAAAAAGTTATATTTGGAGAACTTTCTCTCTCTAGGCAAAAAATTAATTATTTAATTTGGCTATTGAATTAAAGTGATTTATTTTAATTAGATTAATTAAAGTGTGTTATTCAATTTTTTTTAATATATTATTTTATTTAATTATATTTCATTCTGTTTTTATTGTTCAAATTTTAATAATTTGAAAATTAGTTAATGTTATTTTTTTTATATATTCAATTTATGTATAAATAAAAAAATAACTAACATAAATGCCGCTCTTGTACTGGAGTTGCTCATAGCGATTAGCTAAAATAGACAAAATAATATTTTAGTCCGTGAAAAAGGAAACTATACTGTGTAGTCACCTCCATCATCTACAGTAGACCCTCACTCTCGCCATCATTCTTTGCAAAAGCGGTGTTCCCCACGCGCCACCATAAAGCAGTGGGTTCATACCGCCAAAATCGCCTCCCTCCCATAATATATACACACACTGAAAACGTTTTCTCTCTCCTCTCTCCTCTCTCTATAATGCTAGACGACGGCCGGCTTTGATCCTTCCTCCATCAGTCTTCCGCTGTATTGTTTTCTCTCTCTAGAACGATGCAATTCTTAAATCTTATCGCGGAATTGATATGAATATGGAGTTATTCATATATTGATATATAAATATATATATATAGACACGCAACTCGATTTTCTGTTTCTACCTTTCCTCTGATTTTCCGCTGTTCGATCAGCTCTGTTATACATTTTTAGATTCATTATCTGAAATTTGGAAGGAATTTGATTTTGAGAAGTAGTGAGAGAGATGCTGGACCTGAACATCAGTGTGTTACCGGCCGACTGGGCGTCCGGCGGAGGAGGAATGGTGACGGAGAAGTTTTTGGAATTCTCCGGATGCCAAATGGACGATTCAGGAACCTCTAATTCCTCCATTGTGAATGTGGAGACCTCGAGCACCGCCGGCGTGGATGATTCGTGCTCGAACGGCTTGGCGTATATGTTTGATATATTGAGAACCAATGGCGATGGTAATGAGTTGGACGAGAACGATATTCGGAGTGGATTGGTGACTAAGGAGCTTTTTCCGGTGGGAGAGGCGGCTGTCGCTGTGCCGCGACGGCAGTGGTTGGATCTTCCGGTTAGCGAGGGGAGTTTTGGCGGCCTGACGGAGGAAAACGTGGTGACGATCCAGCAGCAGCGGCCGAAGACAAAAAGGAGCAGGAGAGGACCGCCGTCCCGGAGCTCACAGTACCGCGGCGTAACGTTTTACCGGAGAACAGGACGATGGGAATCGCATATCTGGTTAGTATACACCTTGCTTTTTCCTCTAGATTGAATTCATGTATTCTCTTCTCTTAATTGCAGTTCTTATTTCATACAAATTCAAACATTATGCAGAGAAATTTGTCTGCAGAAAAAAACCATGAACATGATCATCATCATCATAAAAAATAATGAGAAAAAAAAAAATCAAAACAGAAATTTCATCAAATTTGCTATACTAAAAACTATGATTATGAATTTGCCTGATCTTGTATATCTATGATTTCATGAATCTCTGCTTGTATAATTTTCAATTTGTGTTTCTACTGTGATTGTTACTTTATGAAGTTGATGCATATGATGTAGAATGCCTTGATCATGATCAGATTTCTTCTTTTTTTTCCAGGGATTGTGGGAAACAAGTCTATCTGGGTAAGAATCTATGAACGTTTTTCTTGATTAGACATTGATTTATTTTAGTTTTTTCTTGTAAACATTCACTGATAATTTTTGCTTTAAAAAAACTTGATTCAACAGGCGGATTTGACACTGCACATGCAGCAGCCAGGTAATAATCTCAAAAAATTGATCCCAAAAACGTTGTTCCATGTTTGGCGGAAGAGACTGTTCTTAAGTGTCATTTTACAATTTCAGGGCATATGATCGAGCTGCGATCAAATTTCGTGGGCTAGATGCAGATATCAATTTCAATGTTGTTGACTACAAGGAAGATCTTAAGCAGGTTTGATTTTGATTTGATCTTTATATCGCTGAAAATTGAATTTGATTTTTTGTTTCTTCTGTAATCGATTTTGGGTTTGTTTTTATCAGACGAGGAACATGACAAAGGAAGAATTTGTGCACATACTTCGTCGCCAAAGCACTGGATTCTCAAGAGGAAGTTCGAAATATAGGGGGGTTACTCTTCACAAATGTGGACGATGGGAAGCTCGTATGGGGCAATTTCTTGGCAAGAAGTGAGATTTCGAGAACTTAGGCTGTGTTTGGTTGTATCAAATTCTGGGGTCTTGAAATTGGAATTTCTGTTTTTTTTTTCCTTTCTATTTTCTAATTCTACGGTTTATTTATGGCTTTTGTTGTGTTTGATTGCAGGTATATTTATTTAGGGTTGTTTGACAGCGAAATTGACGCTGCAAGGTCATACCGATTTTCAATTCACCATTTTTACTCGTTTTTTTCTTTATTAGTAATTTGAAATAGAAACAACATGCTCAATAAAAAAAATTTCCGTTCTTTTTTTGAATTGTTAGGGCTTACGACAAGGCCGCGATTAAATGCAACGGGAGGGAAGCAGTCACCAACTTCGATTCAAGCACATATGAGAGTGAAATGAGTTTGGAGGCTGAGAATGGAGGTATCAATCACTCTACTTTCATATATATATATATATATATATATATATATATATTGCACTTTGATTGTTCTTGGGACTCCTTAGGTCGTGTTTGGCTCCATCGGTTGTAAATCTAAAAATCAAAATTTTACATTCGTTCATTTTTAAATTCAAAATTTGGCTTCAATTCTGTGCTTCCAAACGCCACCTAATTTTTTATTTTTTGCTTGACAGGAAGTAGCCATCTGGATTTGAACCTCGGTATTACTCCATATTTGGTCGACGGCGAGAATAATAATGATAAGATTGGAGCTTTTCATTTGTCCGATTCTAGCAGAGGAATGGTAATAATCTTTGACAACATTCTTGTTTGCTCTCTCATTAATTTAGCATATATAACTTAAGGCAGCGTTTGGTAGTATGCGATTGAAGCCTTGGAATTAGAATCCGAAATGAACCCCTTTAATTTTTTTGGGATTTTTTGCATGGGTTTCTTTCGAATTTCGATTTCAAAGGCTCCAATTCCATGTAAACCAAACACTACCTAAAGAAATTCTAATTCCAAGACAAACTTACTCGGTTGCAAAAACGCATGCATGTTGAATTCAACACCTAACAATATCTGCCAAACAAAAATGATTATGCACAAAATAAAAATAATAATTAAACTGATAAGTTTTGTGCCTTTTCGAATATAGAATCGAGATCTGCGTGATTATAACTGTAAAACTATATTAATTTCCCCAAAAAAGGCAGACATGTTGAATTCAACATGTCTAACAATATCCGCCGAAAAATATTATGCATTATTTAGACAAAAATTGCACTTTGAATTCAACATGTAAAACTTGGAATTGGAACTGCAAAAATCTAAAAATTTACGTGCGTTTATTTTGATTTCCAATTCCATGGCTTCAATTTTGTACTCCCAAACGCAGCCTTAGATTAAATTTGTGTCTTCTTCTCTCACAGATTGACAACCTAGGGTCCGAGAATCTTGGAATTCAACCTCAACATGGGCTCACAATGGGGCCTGAACACCATCCTCCTGTCTGGAATTATTTGAATTCAACTCATCATTCCCTCTTTAAGGTATCTTTTTCATTCGATTTTCCTTGATATCGACAACTTAATGTGGCATTTGGTTAGGGCCCGTTTGGTTTCCTGCCAATTCGCAAATTTATACAATTTTTCGATTAATCAATTTACGAGTTGTTATAGTTCAGTCTATTTAAGGCTTGTTTGGTTGTCCTTCAATTCACAAATTGCACTATGTTTCAACTAAGATTTTCTTATAATTTAATGTTTGATTGTAAGAATTAAAAACACTTAAAATTAATTCATCAAAAATCAAATAATTCATAAAATAGTATAATTTAGACAACCAAACGGGCCCTTAAAATTAGCAAGCTAATTTTTTTTTTGCATGTCTAATTGGAGTATAATATAAGTAAAAACTTTAATTAAAGTAAAAACAGTTGTATTTGTCTTTGTTGAAACAAATAGTGTATAAACTTTATTAAACCACAGGTAAATGGAGAAATGTACAAATCATTTCATCAAAAATAATATAATTCATAAAATAGGATGATTCAAACAACGAAACGAAGAAGTTGGAACAATTCTAGTTTGTTCCCATAAATTTATTCTAAAAATATAAGAGCAGAACGAGAAAGAAAACTCAAACGAAGGCCTACTATTTAAACTACCCTTTTTTTTTTTTTTCTTATCAGGGGGGAAGAGCAATAGAGAAGAACATGGAAATCGATTCCTCGCCGGATACGACTTATTACAATCATCAAATTCAAATCCCAGGTCCTTACGGCGGGGTCTTCTCTACTGCAGCATCATCAGGATTCGCTCACTCAAGTATGACGGCTTCTTCAACTGCAACTGCAACTCATCAATTTGATTTTCTCCCTCCGACATACGCTAGCAGCCAAACGCAGCGCTATCGCATGAGCTAAATTTGGTAAAAAAGGTAGGGAAAAAAACTTAGATCCAAGTTTTTGTTTCCCTCCTTTTCAAGAAGGATGAAAAATTGGTTTGGTGGTATAAATTAGTAACAAGTCTTCAATCTCTCTATTGAGAAAAAACATTATAAATTATCATATGTTATCATGACAAGATAATAATTTGCTTCTTATTTATGTTTGTGTTTGTTTCGTTTTATTGTGCTCATCTATTTCTAAATTAGGTTGCGTTCGGTTTCATGACGTTGAATTCCACATTATTGTTGGGCTCCTAATATCAATTCGCAGTAATTTGGCAAAGTTCACCCTATACTGCGCTTGAGGGGGCATGTTGAATCTAATGTCGCTTGTGTTACTTGATCATTAGATATATATAAAACCGAGGGCAAATCCTCCTCTTATAAAGAGTCTCTCAATATGAGAGTGAATTAGGCTCATTGGGTTCTTACACACCAAATTGGAGTTTAAAAATTACGTCCAAATCCTTTAATTTTGTGCTACCAAACACTACCTTACGGAAAAATTCCGCTATAAGTTTTACTCCGATGGGTTGAGAAAAAAATTGTAATAATTTAGACACGAGCGTTTGATAAATGTTTTTATTTTTTAAATTTAGATTTTCCCCTCATTTTTCTTCCCAAATTGATTGCCCATGTCTTGTGTTATCTCATCCTGAGTTATATATAAACTTAGGAGCAACCCTACTCTCTCAACGCGTCTTTTGAGAGTGACTTAAGCCCACTGAATTTCTATACGGTATCAGATCATGCCTCTTGTTTGATGTTAGTCCTTCGATATCCGTTCGAGTGGTTTGGTAAAGACAAAGTCCATCATGTGTGTATGAGGACGTGTTGAATTTCACCTTGATATCCGTTAACATTGATTTGGCAAAGTCCACCTTGCTCGTGAGGGGGCGTGTTAAATACTATATTGCTTGTGTTATCTTATTCTGGGCTATATACAAGCCTAGGGGAAATCCTCCTCTCTCAAAGAAGTCTTTTGAAATTATAAAATTTGTATTTTCTTTCTTATTTTTTAATTTTGTCTTTATACCAAATAAATATTTATTTCATTTTCGGTCTTTTAGACCCCATTTGGTTACTATTTTTGTTCCCGATTCCAAAATTTCGGGATTAATATACAGAAACGCGTTTGGTAAACACGTTTTTGTTTTAAAAAAATTGGGAGTAATTTAAGAGTAATTTCTGAATTTCTCAAGGATCTGAGAAACAAAAAAATGTTGAGTCCTATTCACACTCCTACAAAACTATTCTCACTGTCATCCCAACGGCCACCACCCCCCCGTCAGCTACTATACATTTAAAGAATAAGAAAAGAACATATGTTCCAACCAAACGTGTTTCTTGTTTCTATTTTCATAAATTAAAAGAAATAATTTCATAACAATAGTCGTTACCAAACATGTTTCTATTTTTAAAATCTTCCTCTCTCAAGACGTCTTTTGAGATTAGAAAATGTGTATTTTCTTTCTTATTTTAATTTTATCTTTATACCAAATAAATATTTATTTCATTTTTGGTCTTTTAGACCTCCCCCCGTTTGGTTACTGTTTCTATTCCCTGATTCTTGTTCTCACTCCCAAAATTTTGGGATTAGTACACATGAATAATTTGAAACTATGTTTTGAATTTTTCAAGATTCTGAAAAACAAAAAAAAATGTTAAATCATATTCACTCGCACAAAACTATTCCTACTATCATCCCAACAGCCGCCACCATCACCACCCCGTTAAAGAATAAAAAAAGAACATATATTCTAACCAAACATGTTTTTTGTTTCTATTCTCATATATTAAGGCATTGTTTGGTATGAGAGGAAAAGGGAAAAGGAAAGAGGAGGTGAAATGATATATTTTTTTCTCCTTTTATGTTTGGTATGAGATGAAAATGAAAAGGAAAAAGAAAATGAAGAGACAAAATAGTGTTCCCACCACTTTTTTTTCCCCTTTCAAATTGGAGGTGAAAATGAAAAGTTAGAGGGGGAAAAAGTCTAAAATTACTATTTTAACCAATTTTTTTATATAACAAATGCCTATTTCATTTGTACTAAGGGTAAAATAGTAAATTAAGTAATTTTATTTTATTTTATTTTTTTAAATACACGCAAAATATTATTTTTCCTTTTTCTATATCCTTCCAACCAAACACACGGGTATGTATGGTTGGAAGGGTGGAAAAGGTAAAAGAAAATGAAAAAGAATTTTTTTTTATTCTTTGTAGAAGGAAAATCATTTTTCTTAGTACGTTTGGTTGGAGGGATATTGAAGGAGGAGAAATAATATTTTGTGTGTATTAAAAAAAGAAAAAAGTAATATATTTTTTATTTAATTTACTATTTTGCCCTTAGTATAAATAAAATGCCTATTTCTTATATAAATTAAAGGGATAAAATGGTCATTTTGACTCTTTTTCCCTATCTTTTTTTCATTTTCACCCCATATTTGGGTGGAAAAAAAAAAGTGGCGAGAACAAGGTTTTTTCTCTATTTTCCTTTTCATTTTCATTTCATCTCATACCAAACACACCATCTTTTCATTATTCACCCTATTTTTCAATCCATTTTCTTTTCCACTCTACCAAACACACCCTAAGAAAAATAATTTTTCCTCTACGAAGGATAAAAAAAATATAGAAAAATTTGGTAAAAAATTCCATCCCATAAAACCATCACTCTGCGGAGTCCTGTAACAGTAATTTTTTAACACATGAAATAGTTCTTAGAAAATAATTTTTTGAATCTTGGGACCTCTCAACAAATTTTTCAAAAAAAAATAAAAAAAAATAAATATATATATATATATATTTTATTTTTATTTTTTAATTTTTTTTTTCTATTCCTTTTCCCCTCTTCCAACCAAAACCAAACATACCCTAAAAGAAAGAATTTCAGGACTATTCAAACATATGTTTTTATTTCCAAGATATTTGATAATGGAAACAGAAACACTGACAAACCTAATTTTTCCATCCCTAGCTATGGCTGTACTCATTGCCCTGCTGTGGAAAGCGATATCCCCGGAATCCTAGGCTTTGTTTGCTTTAGAAAACTCGTACAACTACTTGTATGCAAGAAACAAACACAGGTTGGTCCTTGTCCTTGGCCACTAGCGTTGTACATCCTTGTCTCTTTGTGTGTCTCTTTGACTGGAAAATAACCATGTTTTATTTCATCCCCCACTTATGGATATATGCTATGCCTTTTCTCTATTTCTTTTTTTATCAAATTTTACATGCCCCGTTTGGTAACCATTTCTATTCTCATTCATTTTATGTAGTGAGATAAGATGAGAATTTTATTTTCTTTTTAAGAGTAGAATCGCATTTGGTAGCGATAATTTTTTTTTTTGTTTTGAGAACAGAATCGCGTTTAGCAACGATTTTATCCTAAAATCAAGATTTTTTTTTTTTAATTTTGGGAACATATTTTTTTTTTGTTCTGGCTGACGGCGGCGGCGGCAGCTACCGGACGGTGGACGGAGGTGGCCGGCCAACGGCTGACGGCGGCGACGGTGGCCCTCTTTAATTTTTGGGAATGGAATGAGAATTTTTAGAAACAATTTTTTTTTGTTTCTCAAACCTTAAGGAAAAAATGGGCACAATTCCTATTTTAGAATGTGATGTGAATGGAAACAAAAAAATGGGAGTGGTTACCAAACGCTATGCCCAATAAAAATCTGGGAATGAGATGAGAATTTTTGGAGTGAGAGTGGTTACCAAACGGAGGCTAAGTATGTTTTCAAAATTCAAACACTAATAATAATTAAGTTTTTGTCTCACTTAAATAGAGTCGACTACATGAATTCATTTATGCCATAATGAACGATTAAGGATCATCTTCTCAATTAGGTTCAGTGTCTCGTCCCAAGTCTACATTGAATTCATCAGGGCGATATGAGAGTGCGCTCTTAAAATCGCCCAAAGAGGTGATTAGTCGAAGTGCGCGTAAATTACCTACCTTACCGTAAAACTAAAATAAAAAATAAATAAATAAAATTATCCCGCGCTACTTTTTTTAAAACAAAAATCCCGAAGTCCCAAAATGCATAAATATTTTATGACAAAAATGTCCATCAATTAATTTTTTCACAATAAATACTCATCACCACAACAACAATTCACTATTACCGCCGTCGCCACAACCACCATGGCAAAAACTCACCTTTAACACCGCCATAACAAATATTTACCACTATAAATATTGTAGGGTGGTTTTGGATCTTTCTCAACTCAAAAAATTAGCTCATGAGATAAGTATTTCTCTCACACTTATAATCTGACTACCAGTCTCTTCCATATTTGATGTGAGTTAAATTCAACAATTTTCACCTCACACATCAGATGCTTGGTTGGCTAATATTCGACCAATTTCCCTCTTTATGGCTATGGGCTAGAGTTGTTGTAACACGGGGCTTGGGTCTCTCTCAAACCCAAAAGCTAGCTCGAGATTTTTCCTCACACTTATAACTTGATCACCAATCCCTTCACATCTGATATAGGATAAACCCAACAAATATTAACCAAAAAACAAATGCCGCAGAAAACATAAAAAAAATAAAAACAAAAAAAATAAATAAATAATCCATAAGTAATACTCTCTCCCAAATTAATTATGTTATTTTTCTTTTTATTCACATTTTCTTTTCTGATAAATATATTTGATCATTTTTTTCAAAATAAATATATTCTCAACCAAACATTCAAATTAAACAAGTTTTACTATTTTAATATCATTTCTAATAAATGAAGTTTATAATTCAAAAATTACAAATTTTAAATAAAATTTTAAAAAAAATCTTCAAAAGTAATGAAGAAGTGTCTTTCTTTTGTCTGTCATGTCTATGAAAGTCTCCATTTGGCTCTACTCAATTATTAATTGGTTGTTTACTTGGTAATTTTAAAAAAATCTTATAAATAATTACAATTTATATTTTAATCTCGCATATTCAAAAAAAAATTAAGACCTAATACACTTTCGTAGTTACATGTATATAATTTGTGTGTAAAATATTTGCTACATATAACAAATATTACATAAGTATATATAATATTGTTATATCTAATTTGTAACATGTAACTAATATTACACAGGTACATGTAACTATTATTACATAGGCGTGAGTACATGTGAGATTAATACACAAATAAATAATAATTAAAAAATTAAATCAAAATTTATGTTTTAAATAGGACTAATAACAAATTACACCCACGATTTAGAACTATCACCAATTATCTATTATTAATTTGACTCACCAGGCCACTTGACCATTTACAATAAAAATAAATAAATAATAATAATAACAATAATAATTTTTATTATTATTATACTTTTATTTTGAAAATAAACCCAATTAAATTGACATTTTCAATATGTTGGATTATGGAAGTTTTTTAAAAGAAAAAAAAAATTATTTAAAAATTTCACACTTTCACTTCTAAAATCAATTAAATTATTACTTTTTGAATTATAAAAATTTTTATAAGAAAAAAAAATCATTTAAAAGTTTCACATCTTCACTTCCCAAATCAGTTAAATTATTATTTTTTCACCCTTTAAATTTCATATATATTTTATTAACTAGTTTTTTATTTTTTTATTATATACACACATATATATATATCTATATACACACACATATATAAAATAAATTAAAAACGATATAATGTTTTTAAACGCGGAGAAACCCTAGTTTGGATTTATGTGGGAGGTTTTTGAATTTTGCACCCCCTAAAATTTCAGAAAATATCTACTTTAACCCTCGTACTTTCAATTTGAATACTTTAAATTTTAAAGTATTCAAATTATGTCAATTGAGTCTGAATTGTTAATATTGTCATTTTTTACGGAAATATCCCACATGGATAATTTTTGTGCTTGACACGTGGGTGATTTTCGTAAATAACAATGGCGTTGTTAACAATTAGACTCACTTCACACAATCTAGATATTTTAAGGTTTAATATGTTTAAATTGAAAGGACATGGACTAAAGTTCTATGAAACTTTAGGGGTGCAAAGTGAAAAAAAAAAAAAAAAAAAAAAACTCGCCTTGTGTATGATTAAGAAACTTGAGGGTGTTATGTGATCAAAAGGAACTAAACTATGAGAATCCTGTGAGATAATGGTCAAACTTTAGGGGTACAAACTGTTAAACCCCTAACCTTACATTTTGATATCAAAATCATTAATATATTAGATTAACACGGCATGATTTTAAGTTGGACGCTTCGAACAAAATATTAGAGTCAATGTTGTAATAATTTATCTTTTATTCCCTTCTAATTAAATCATCCGCGTAAATCGAAAGTTGTACATTTCTCGTTATTTTTTCGTAATTAAATCATTCCGTAAATCGAGAATTAGTGACTTACAAAGATTCATAGATGGATCAACAGTAAATATTTGTGAATATATGTAGTGAAAAATTATATATATATATATATATATAAATGTTGAAAAGCTGCATGAGAGTTAAGACTGAAAGAAGACCGGCCACAGGTACTAGGTAGGCCACTGTTCCCTTTCATGCTCATCCGACCACTCACCATTTTCACCTTAATTTATTCAAAATACTAAACCAGGATATAGATATATATATATATAGATATATATAGATATACAGATATATCCTCCTGGCAAAAAGGGGTTGTATTTGATTTGACGATTCATGGGTTTTGAAGAGAAGGGAGAGAGAGTATTTCTCTCTCTATATTTGTATATCATCTGGGGAACCCAAAGTTCTTCTGATCGTAGCAGTAGCTCAAGTTGTTTTTTTTTAATTAACAGGAAAGTATTATTTATTAATTTGAGGTTAAAAATATATATTTAATAATTATTATAGGTAAAAATTTAAAAAGTAAAATGAAGCCATTGATGGGAGGTTAAATTAAATTTTTTGATCAACATTTTATTAAATTAAAATTTTAATCTATACAATATATATTACGGTAATTTTTTTTAGAAATTTAAACGTCATTTTTTTTTTTATATATATAAAGGGAAATAGCAAGTCTAGAGACACCAAAGGCGCTAATATGTATTTCAGTTAGGATCATATCGGTGATATCTTCCGAGGGCGACTCTATGATCTTCAAATTATCTTCTCCATTCAATCATTTCTTTGTGAGAAAATTAATACACACATTTCTGTCTCTTGGGCCAAATTGGAACATATAATTATTATCCTCCAAAAATCTAGTTCTCACAGTGTTCTACCCAAGGTTTTGTACCTATGAGTATCCGGATAATCATTTAGGATAAGAGAGACTGCCTCTTGGAGTCGGTCTCAAGGCTCATCAACAAGTCTTGCGAGTTCTCTCTGTAGAGCGATCTGTATACCAGTATGGATGCTCCTCAATTCTGCTCCCAATCGAAACGTAATTGTACACCACAAAAAAAGTTATATTTCAGAAAAAAAAAAAATTATAGTCTAAAATTATATAGTCAAAATAAATTAACTTATTACTTTTTGAATTATAAATTTTTTTAGAAGAAAAAAAAATCATTTAAAAGTTTCACACTTTCACTTCCCAAATCAGTTAAATTATTATTTTTTCACCATTTTTTATCATTTTATTATTTTTAAATAGTGAAAGGTAAAAGATGGTGGCGTTGGATGGCAGTGGGTGGTGGCAATGGGTGGTGACAGTGGGAGTTGGATGGTAGGAAGAGGTAAATATAATTATTTAAAAAGTTAAGGGTAAAAATATAATTTTAAAAATTTAAGGGTGCTAATGAATTTTTTAAAAAATAACTTAAAGGCAATTTTGTCCAAAGGGAAGCAAGTGGTGTTTGAGAAAAAACGATATAATGTCTTTAAAGAGAAGGCCTAGTTTGGATTTTTGTGGGAGGTTTTTGAATTTTGCACCCCCTAAAATTTCAGAAAAAATCTACTTTAACCCTCATACTTTTAATTTGAATACTTTAAAGTTCAAAGTATCCAAATTATATCAATTGAGTCCGAATTGTTAATATTGTCATTTTTTACGAAAATATCCCACATGGATGATTTTTGTGCTTGATACGTGGGTGATTTTCGTAAAAAACAATGATGGTATTAACAATTAGACTCACTTCACACGATCTGAATACTTCAGGGTTTAATATATTAAAATTGAAAGGACATGTGCTAACGTGATATTTCTACAAAACTTTAGGGGTGCAAAGTGAAATTATGTGATCAAAACCCCTAATCTTATTCTCTTATAATCAAATTATCCGTGCAAGTTGAGAGTCGTACATTTTTCACTATTTTCTCGTAATCAAATCATTGTGTGAATCGGGAATTACACTTAACAGCAAATGTTAGATTATATATGGATGAACAGTAAATATTTGTGAATATATATATAGTGAAAAATAATATATATATATATATATATATATATATATATATGTATGTGTGTATATGTTTGAAAAGCTGCATGAGAGTTAAGACTGAAAGAAGACCACAGGTACTAGGTAGGCCACTGTTCCCTTTCATGCTCATCCGACCACCACCATTTTCACCTTAATTTATTCAAAATACTAAACCAGGATATATATATATATATGGGCATTGCTAGCATACAGTGATCCCCTATATATATATATATATATTACAGGGCATTGCTACAATACCAAGGATTTGATTTGACGATTCATGGGTTTTAAAGAGAAGAGAGAGAGAGAGTCTCTCTCTCTCTATATTTGTATATCATCTGGGGAACCCAAAGTTCTTCTGATCGTAGCAGTAGCTCAAGTTCTCTCTTTTTTTTTTAAAAAAAATTAATTAACAGGAAAGTATTATTTATTAATTTGAGGTTAAAAATATATATATTTATTAATTATTAAAAATTATTATAGATTAAAATTTTAATCTATACAATATATATTTTACCGTAACGTTTTTTTAGAAATTTAAACGTCATTTGTTTTACCATAAAGATAATAACAAGTTTAGGGACACCTATCAGAGGCACTAATATCCATTTCAGTTAGGACCATAACGGTCATGTCTCCTGGGGCTCATCAACACACATTTCCGTCTCTTGGGGCAAATTGGAACAAGTAATTAATCTCTTACAGTCTTCTACTCAAGGTTTTGTACCTATCAGTATTCGGACAATCACCTAAGATAAGAGACACAGCCTCCTGTGAGCCGGTCTCGATGCTCAACAACAAATCTTGGAAGTTTTATCTGTAAAACGATCCGTATACCAGTATGGATGCTCCTCAATTCCGTTACCATCTTGATGCGAAACGTAATTGTACACCCAAAAAAAAAAAAAAAAAAAAAAAAAAAAAAAAAAAAAAGTTATATTTTAGAAAAAAAAAATTATATGGTTTAAAATTTTAATTTCCATTGAATAAATTGCCGTCTCGGTCTGCATGGTAATGAAATTTTTTGCAGCCTTATCTCAGCCGTACACGTGGTACTCAGGTGGGCCGTGAGGAAAATCCTTCGGATCATAGAACTTCTCCTTTCCCATGGAGTTTTGATGCAAGAATTTATTTATTTATTATTTTTTTCCCATTTTAAATGTAACATCACGTCCTAAAATTCAATGGAATGAGACCAATCGAAATTATGACTGTATTTAAAACAATCGCAAGGTTGACCAAAATAAATTACAAGTTATTCCACTGAAATTACAAGTTCGCCTAAGAATTTGTAACTTTACATGTTACAAATTTTTTCCGAAAAGTTACAAGTTCGTCTAAAAATTTAGAATTTCTTCAGCCAAATCTTGTAATTTTTAGCGCACTGGACGGTATAGCCGTTGTAGGTTAGATTTCTCCAAATAAAAAATCAAAATGAATAAAAAAAATAATTTTTATATTATAACATATTAACGAAGATTGACGGACTAAGACCTCTCCAATCGCTACTGATATTTTTTCAGGCATTTATAGTTTTTGTTTTGATAAATAGACCACTTATAAAGAATATAATTCCTACACCGTCAAACGCGTTTTTGATTTTTTTTTTTTTTTTTAACCTTAGTTTATGTTCTTTCGATTTGAACACAATTAAATTTTAAAGTATCTAAATCGTGTCATTTCTTCATTTTTGACGCGTGGTTAATTTTCGTAATAAAAAATGACAGAAAGATTACCTTGATGCAATTTAAAAATGACAGAAACTATAACAAGATTTCTTCAAAACTTTAAGGGTACGAAGCGCAAAAATATCTATTTTAAACCAATAAGAGGACAATATGCGTCATTTGAGCAGAACATTTTAGACCTATTGTAAAAAATAAAAAATTAAATAAAAAAAAAATAAAAAAATAAAAAATAAAAAAAATATATATATATATATATATAAACGAATCACGAGACAAATTTGGTAATTCGTTGGACTGTTATCATTTTGTGCCCAATTTTTTGAAAGTGACCGTTGGGCCGTCTGGGTAATGAAAAAAGATTTAAGACCGGGCCAATCTGAATGGACGGGCCTGCTACAATATTAAAATGGGCTAATTGGGCCGGATATGGGCTCCACTTTTAGGGCCCATATTTGTTTCTGTTTTTTAATTTCACAGCCCGAAAATGGGTCCACTACATTTGGGCCCAAAATCTATTATGCTATCTATTCATTTAAATTATCATTAAAAGAAATTATAATTTGTTATTAAAAAAATATTATATAATAAGGGCTCCCTTATGCTGTAAAATACCGTGCAAAATGTGAAATGACAAATTTATCCTTATATCAAATAAACTCGTCCCTACCTGGGTTATAAAAGTAAGGAATTTTTTTTTTTTAACAGTTTACGAAATTAAAATTTTAATCCACGCAATTTACAAATTACAATAATTTTTTCCGAAGTCGAAATGTTACTATAGTTGTAAAAATTACAATAGTTTTTTATACGGAAAATTTATAGTAACTTTTATTTTTTACAATAATTTTGAACTTTTGTAAAAATTATTATAGCACGTGAACTTCACGAGCTAAATTTTTAATTTCGTAGATTGTTCATCAAACTCCTCCCAAAAAGAGTTAGAGGATATTATCTGACCTGACCTATAATAAATATAAATATCAATTAATATTAAAATAATTTGATTTTTATTTTTTTAAAATTTAACCATTAATTTTAACAAAAAAATATAACTGTTACATTTTAATTTATAACATATTGTTACAAACCGTTGTTATTAAGGCGGTCAGAATGAAGAATCATATTGGCTGAAGGATTGTAGCATTTATGCGGTCTCCATCCAGGTGTGGGCATCAACACAAGTGGGGTCTACTCGGAGTCAAGGCGTATCAACCCGGTTAAGTTCGGAGATTACGTTACTGGTTAAGGACCTGATAAAAGAAAAAGAGGTTAGGCATCCCCTGCACAAACTGGTCGAGAGTTGAAGCCGCTCTCCTGATGAATCAAAAGTAAGGCAAAATCAGTTAGCAGCGTACAAAAAAGACAAACTTGCCCAGCGCAAGCGAACACGTCGGGGTGCCGCATGGGCAAATGCCGCTGCGAAAATGTGAGCTTGTGACAAGATGGAGGTAAAATAATTATTAAAATAATATAAAGGAATAAAAAAATAGTTAAAAGAGAGTTAAAATGATAGTATCTTAAAAGTATAGGGGTCAAAAGTGTAATTTATCGACAGCCCCCTAGAAAACGAACGGTGTTGATAGAGCAAACCCCAATCTCAATCTCTCATCTCAGTCGTCTCCTCTCTCCCCTCTTCTCCAGCGTTCGATTCATCTCTCTCTCTCTCTCTCTCTCCTCTGCCCAATTTTCTCAAATCAATCCGAATTCCCCGCTCGCGCCAAATACAAAAATTCCACCGGTAAGTGTTTTTCGTCTTCAAATTCTCTCTCTAGATCTTTACATATAGTCTTTGATCTGTGAAGAATCTGTAGATCTCTTCTTTTTGCTATGGAGAGTCCAGGATTTGTTTGTTTTTTGGATCGAATTGATGCTTTGGTTGATGTTTTCGTGTTGTTCGGTTTTGTTTTGCTAGGTTTCTCCAATGGCGGATGCTCCGTCCAGTCCAGGCGGTGGAAGCTACGAGAGCGGCGACCATAGCCCGAGGTCGTCAAACGTTCGTGAGCAGGACAGGTTCCTACCGATCGCGAATATAAGTCGGATCATGAAGAAGGCGCTCCCGGCGAACGGGAAGATCGCCAAGGATGCTAAGGAGACGGTTCAGGAATGCGTGTCGGAGTTCATCAGCTTCATCACCAGCGAGTATGACTCACTCATATGTTTGAATTAACACTTGTTTTTTTATAGATTGATTGTTGGAGTAAAAGATCTATTGAAGGATCTAGTTTGTCTTTCTTCGTTCATTGTTTTAGCTATGTAATTGTGCGTACGGGTGTGCAATTAGATAAATAGGCTCACTACTAAAGAATTGTGTGTATGTGCTTGGGCATGATTTGCATATTTCGAAAAGATTGTTAGTAACGAGGAGTGTTCTTGGTGATTGAATATGAAGGGCGAGTGATAAGTGCCAGAGAGAGAAGAGAAAGACTATTAACGGCGATGATCTGCTGTGGGCAATGGCGACACTAGGGTTTGAAGATTACATTGATCCACTCAAGGTGTACTTGACGAGATACAGAGAGGTAAATTCTCATTCCCATTCCCATTACCATTACCATCCCCATTCATTTGTATACATGATTGGAGAATTGTTCTGTGATTTTGTTTTCACATTCTGGTTCATTGCATCTAACTGATGGTTATTTGTTATGTTTTTTTTATTATGTTCTCGCATTGAACGGGTCGTGGCAGATGGAGGTAAACATCGTTTCTTCTTTAGTTGAATGGTGGTTTTTGTCACTTTTTTCTTTACCAACCAATGCCATTTCTTTAGGGCGACAGCAAGGGATCAGCAAAAGGCGCAGACGGGTCTGCTAAGAAAGACGGGTTACAGCCTCGTCCTAATTCGCAGGTAGTATGATCTTGATTCTTAGCATTCTTTCACGTCTTAATCTATACAGTTTGATCACGCCACTTGTAACGACCTAGTTTTCCAGGACCATTACTCGATTTCTCCCATCAGAGAATTAACGCTAAAATCGTGCGATCAATAATTTATTTTATACAACCGGGAATTTTTTTACAATGCGACAGCGATAATTATAATTTGTCAATTTATCGAGTCAATTTTTTTTTCCAACGATAAATATTAACTACAATTATTACAAATAGAAATTATAATAAAATTCTTATAATTATAATAAGAATTATCAAATCAATTATGTCTATTAGGATATGACAGTAAATTATACTAGTGGAATTTTTTTGCACGAAATTTTTACAATGGGATTTTTTCTTTTCCAAATTATAATTAACCAAATTAACCAAATACTACCGAAATCAAACACTGACGATTTTTATATTTTTGACAATTTTTACCGCTACGACAATAAGTATAATTATAGAATTATTGCATCGATTTTTACAACCGTAAATAATAAATAAAACTATTACAAATAACTACTATAACCGTAAATATAACTAATAAATAATTCCTTTTAAATCTATTGAGTTAGTTCCTATTCAATAATATCATAAAATTTCGGGAAACCTTTTAAGAGATCCTAAGATTCCAAAAATAACTTTTTAAGAACTATCTCATGTGTAAAAAAATTATTGTTATCGGACTCCATAAAGTAGTGTTTTTATGGGATGAAATTTTTGGGCAAATTTTCCTAAAATTATTTATTGAATCAAATAATATTGAATCATAATTCCTTTTTAATCTATTGAATCAGTTCCTATTCAAGAATCTCCTAAAATTTATTGAATCAGTTTCTTATAATTTACAAATTCAAATAATCAATATTAAGATTGATTATTTCATAATTATGAAAATAACAAATTTCAACAGTGACCTTAGTTGTATATGCAAATTTCAATTCTGTGCCAGTTCGCTCACGGTAGTTGTAAATAATAAATACAACTATTACGAATTAAATAAAAATTCAACTAAAATTCTCGTCGCCGTTTCGTTCCCACTAGCCCTATAATCAAATTGTGGGGTTGTGAGCTAACGCTCAGTAGAACTCTAACCCTTCTAATACGTGCATTTAATTAATACAACAATTAAAACACATTGGCATAATTTTTACATAGTCATAATTAGTACATAAAATTTAATAGGTAGAATTCAACAACAATAATAGCATAAATCATACAATAGGAAAATTAAATACATATATTAAAATATTAAGAATTCTACCTGAAATCCGAAATTGAAATCTGAACTAAAATAATTTTCTTGCTCAAAAATCACTCAAAACTTCCTACTGTGATTTTCCTATGCATGTCTATAATTTTGGCTTGATCTCCTCTCAATCCTTAATATGATAACCATGATGTCCTTATTAATATCATTTCTTGTCCACGTGTAAGACCCCAACCAAGCATGCACATAAATTAATATATACATTTATACATTATGGAAATGAGCATCAGACTTTTTTCTTTTAAAATGGTAACAGTTAATTCCTTAAGACTTAAGAATTCAGAATTTACGTTTAATACCCCAAAATTATAAAATAATTCATGTTAGACTCAATAATTACACTTATCTCCCTAGAATTATCAAATATTATTTATAAATTTCATAATATACAAAATAACTCAAAAATAATATTTTTAAAAATACGAATTTAACGTTTAATTCCAAAAATTATCAAGTATGTGTTTATACCAACGCTCAGTAGAATTCTAACCCTTCTAATACGTGTATTTAATTAATACAACAATTAAAACATATTAGCATAATTTTTACATAGTCATAATTAGTACATAAAATTTAATAGGTAGAATTCAACAACAATAATAGCATAAATCATACAATAGGAAAATTAAATACATATATTAAAAGATTAGGAATTCTATCTGAAATCCGAAATTGAAATCCGAACTAAAATAATTTTCTTGCTAAAAAATCACTCAAAACTTCCTACTGTGATTTTCCTATGCATGTCTATAATTTTGGCTTGATCTCCTCTCAATCCTTAATATGATAACCATGATGTCCTTATTAATATCATTTCTTGTCCACGTGTAAGACCCCAACCAAGCATGCACATAAATTAATATATACATTTATACATTATGGAAATGAGCATCAAACTTGTGGCAGGTGTTTTTTTCTTTTAAAATGGTAACAGTTAATTCCTTAAGTCTTAAGAATTCGGAATTTACATTTAATACCCCTAAATTATAAAATAATTCATGTTAGACTCAATAATTACACTTATCTCCCTAGAATTATCAAATATTATTTATAAATTTCATAATATACAAAATAACCCAAAAATAATATTTTTAAAAATACAAATTTGACATTTAATTCCAAAAATTATCAAGTATGTGTTTATACCACAAATTTGCAAAACCGTCCTCAAAATATTAAACTTATAATATTTTTCAAAAATGTAAATTTTCGGGTATTACACTACTGCCATCGGATTTTTTGTACAGCTTGCACATCAGGGTTCATTTTCTCAAGGCATGAATTACTGAGAGTCGATTCGTTTTCCCGAAGGCTTAAATTGTGGCAACTCTTCGGTAACTATGCTTTCCCTCTCTATTTCTCTTGCATGCTCTCAGTTGTGATGTTTATGCCATTAGTTGTTGAAATATGTTAGGGTTGGTCATTAGTAGGTCCTCCTATCTAATCTACTCTTCCCAAGGGTACGTTTGTTTGGGAAGAAAAAAAGGATGTATTGAAAAATGAAGAAGGAAAATAGAATTGAAAATGAAAAAAAATAAGGCTCGTTTAGGCATTGACCATTGAGGGAAAATGAGAGGAAAATGAAAATAAGAAGAAAAATGCACAATTTTCTAACCAAATTTGTATCCCCATCAATCTTGGAGGAAATTGAAGGAAAATGAGTGAGAGTTTTCCAAAAAGACACATAGAATTACAGTTATACCCTTCATACTAGAATCTTTAATTTATTTTTATAATATACGAGGCTAAAAGAGTAAATTAGACAAGTGCGTTATTTTTCTTCCTCTCATTTTTCTTTTCTAACTAAACATGAAATCTTAGGTGGCTTTTGGTAACCGTTTCTGTTTCCATTCCAGCAGTGGAATGGGATGGGATGAGAATTTTGTTTCCTTTTTGGGAGTAGAATCGCGTTTGGTAACAATAATTTTTTTTTTTGTTGTTTTGGGAAGAGAATCGCGTTTGGTAACGATTTTATTCTAAAACCAATTTTTTTTTTTTTGAGAATTTTTTTTTTGGCTTTGGCCGGGCGACGGCAGACGGTGGCCGCTAGGCAGCGCCGGAAGTTGCCAGGTGGCCGGTGGCCGGTCGATGATGCCAGAGGTGACCGGTGACGGTCGCCGGAGATGGCCGGAGACGGTGGTCGGCCGGCGGATGAACAGTGATATTGATTTTGGAAATGGAATAGGAATTATGAGAAACAACTTTTTTTTTGTTTCTCATTTCTTAAGAAATAAATGGGCACAATTCTCAAATGAAAATGGAATGGAAACGAAAACAAAAATTACCAAACGCTATTTCCAAATAGAATTTCCAAAAATCTGGGAATAAAATGAGAAATTCTAGAATGGAAACGGTTACCAAACGAGGCCTAATATTCTCTTTTTTTTTGGGATCATTCTAACCAAACGACGCTAGAGAAAATAACTTTTCTTTCACAACAGATAAAAGTATTATTCTTTGATTTTTTTTTCTCTCCACTTTTTCATCATTCCAATCAAATATACCCAAGGTCAAATCCAAATCAATAATGGTGTTTATGATTTGAAAAATTGCTCAATTTTTGTTGGTATGTTTAACTATCATTAAAAGTCTTTAATAAATTGCCAATGCCCCAAGTAAACTATTTTATTAGGTGGAGTAGTATATAAAGTCAATTCAAATGAGTAAAATAATGATGGTGTGGAAGCTTGTGTATGAATTTAGGCCCTTTTGGTTGTCCTTCAATTTGCAAATTGTACTATTTTTTAAATTAGTCAGTTTATGAATTGTTATAGTTTAATGTTTGGTTGTAGGAATTAAAAACACTTACGGCATGTTTGGTTGGATGAAATCGAAGGCGGAATGAAATCGCATTCCGCCCCCGATTCCGATTCCGTTGTTTGGTTCTCCAATGGAATCACTTTTATGATTCCATTGGAATAAAATTGGATAGAATAGGATTCCATTTGAGATGGGGTGGAATGAGATTCTAACTCAATGGAATCAATATCTTAAATTACATGATAGCCCTTGTAATTAAACCCTTGAAAATTGAGAACAAAAACAGAAATTAGAGAACAAAAAATTGAGAACAGAACTAGAAAAATTGATAACAGAAACGGAAAATTGAGAATAGAAACAGAAAATTGAAAACATAAACTGAAAATTGAGAACAAAAATAGAAAATTAGAGAACAAGAAATTGAGAACAAAAACTAAAAATTGAGAACAAAAATATAAAATTAGAGAACAGAAACAGAAAATTAAGAATATAAACTGAAATTTGAGAACGGAAAATTAAAAATTGAGAGCAAAAACATAAAATTAAATAATAGAAACTGAAAATTGAGAATAAAAATAGAAAATTGAGAACAAAAATATAAAATTAGATGATAGAAAATTGAGAACGGAAACCGAAAATTGAGAACAAAAACAGAAATTAAAGAATAGAAACTGAAAATTGAGAATAAAAATAGAAATTAGAGAACAAAAACTTAAAATTGAGTTGAATAGTGAAATATAATAAAATGAGGAAAGGAATAGAATAGTGAAATATAATCAAATTTTATTATAACCAATAAAGAAGAGAATGGAATAATAATTTTATAAGGGCAAAATGGAAATTTTACTACATTTCACTATTCCATTCTTTCTTTCATTCCATACCAACCAAACAAGATAATGGAATAGTGATTCCATTCACAATTCCATTCCATTCCTTCTCTCATTCCATTATTTCTTCTATTCCATTCCACCCTCATTCCATTCCGTCCAACCCGATATATTTGGTTGGATGGAATCGGGGGCGGAATGGAATTGCATTCCACCCTCGATTCCTATTCCGTTGTTTGGTTCTCTAACGGAATCAAGGGAATGAGATTTTATTTAAAATGGGATGAAATCAAATCCAACCCAATGGAATCAAAACTAAAATTACAAAAAAGTTCATTGCTGATCCAGCTCAATCTAAAAATTAGAGAACAGAAACAGAAATTAGAGAACAAAAAATTGAGAATAGAAAATTTAGAACAGAAACAGAAAATTGAGAACAGAAAATGAAAATTGAGGGCCGAAATAGAAAATTGAAAATAAAAAATTAGAGAGCAGAAACTTGAAATTAAGAACAAAATAAATAAATTAGAGAGCAGAAATTGAAAATTGAATAGAATAATGAAATATAATAAAATGAGGGAAGGAATAGAATAATGAAATATAATAAAATTTTATTATAAGAGTATAATGAGAATTTTATTATATTTTACTATTTCATTTTTTTTTTCATTCCATACTAATTAAATAAGTGAATGGAATAGTGATTATATTGACAATTCTATTCCATTTCTTCTCTCATTCCATTATTTCTTTTATGTCATTTCATCTTCATTCTATTTCGTCCAACCAAACGAATCGTTAGATTAACTAGCTAAACATATCAGTTATAGTCATGATGCTATTTCTCATGTAATCAAAGGCAAATGGAGAAATATACAAATCAATTTTAATAAAAAGTAAGATATTTCATAAAATAAGATAATTTGGACACCCAAACGAGTACTAAAGTAAAACAATTATATATTTATTTGTTCAAACAAACAAAATGTAAATTTGATTAAATCAACAAATCAATTCATAAAAATAAGATATTTCATAAAAAAAAACATGTAATTATTCCTTTTGCAGCCATTCACTAGTTTCTTTTGTATATGTAAATACGAATCCCGTATATATCTATTATTAATATTAATAAATCATGATTTTTAAAAAAAATATATTTTCATTACTGGCTTGGATTAATTTGAGGGAAACGTGTGGTTTTGATACGTTAGTGAAATATTTTATAGGGAAAATTTCCGCCTAAAAATATCACAACTCAACGTACAAAGTGGTTGGTTTAAGTACATTTTGTACCTTTTAAATTTTATATATATATTTTATTAGCCAATTTTTTTTATGAACTACTATTTTTATACTTAAAATTTGAAAATCAATATAATACCTTTATGCACGGGAAATACCTAGTATATCAATAAATTTCGACGATTATGCTTATGAAGGCAATAATCTTTTATTTACTATTGTGGTCAAATTAGAAAATCTAAATTTGTGTAATGAATAATTCTGATGATTTTCTTTGGATAACATCATTTTTTATTTTTTTTTATTTGATACATTTCCAGTGGCAAAACTCAACATATGATGGTTCAAAAACAGAAGCCAAGGAAAAAGAAGTAGAAAGGGGCAGGCATATATTATTATAATTATCCTTTTGATTTATGCACCATGACATTTTAATGTTTGTATATCAAGGTATCATTGTGGGGTAGGATATTGTTCAAAAATTTTAATAATGTGGTAAGGTTAGTTTATTGAGGTTGTCATATGGAGTAGGATCTTGTTCAAATAAAAATGTGGAGAATTTCATGTTTTTTTGGACATAATCTTAAGGCAAATGTTTGGTTGGAGTGGAATCGCATTCTGATGGTACATTCAGGTGGTGTTTGGTTAGTGTTTTTGCTTTTTAGTTTCTACTTCCAATAATCTAGGATGGAAATTTTTGTTTTTGTTCTAGAGTATTTCGGGAATATAAACTTGTTTGGTAGTAACCATTGTCTTGAAATTTTTTCTTTTAATTTACGAAAAAAAGAAACAAGAAACACGTTTGGTTGCATCATTTGTTTTTTATTTATTTTTTATTTTTTATTTTTTTATCTTTTAAATGTGTGGTGCTTGGCTTGGTGGTGGTGGCTGACGGGGTGGTAGTGAGAATAGTTTTGTGGGAGTGAATATGAATCAATTTTTTTTGTATCTCATAATCTTCAAGAATTCAAGAATTTTTCCAAATTACTCTCAAAATTTGGAGATCATAAGCATGTTTACCAAATGCATATTTGTATATTAATCACAAAATTTTGAGAGTAAGAATATAAATCAAGAAACAAAAATAGTAGCCAAACAGGGCCTCAAAATTTGATTCTGTTATATTAGAATGCCATTTTATTACTTCCAACTAAATATTCTCTCATTGTTTTGGTGATTGGTAATTAAATTTTGAAGATAATTTTGAAAGTGCCCTTAAGGTAAATTTCCCCCCATCTTTTTTATGTTTTTCAAAATAATAATGCATAGAATTTCCATGGTTATATAGATTTTTAATTTTGGGGAAGTATAGCATCTAAGGGCATGTTTGGTTGGAGTGGAATCTCATTCTGATTGTACATTAAAAATTTAATTTTGTTATATCAAAATACGATTTTATTACCTCCAACTAAACATGCTTTTATTATTTTGGTGATTGGTAATTTAGATTTTGAAGACAATTTTTAAGGGTCAAATTTATCCCCCCTATATTATTTAAAATAATAATGTGAAAAAATTTCATGGTTATATAGATTTATTTTAGGGGAAGGGGATAACAGAATCTAAGGTAGCGTTTGGTACGCCGAATTTAAGATGAGATTGGAATGGCTATGGGAATGATCATTCCATTCCTATGTTTAATATATAGGATTTAATCACATTCTTATTACTAAGGAATCCCTAATCCCACAAAATATGAGATTAACCAATACTAAGATAAACTTGGTATTGGTTAATCTCAATTATATAGGATTAGGTTTTAATCAATAATTGATCAAAAAACGAGATCAAATACTAAATAAATATTTAAATTCAAATAAAATTTAATTAAATTAACTATTATACCGTTTGAAAATTCAATAAAATTAATATTTTACCCTTTAATGTCATTCCAATACCACATGTAAATCCCTTTCGTCACCAAATATAGGAACGGTAATGACCATTCCATTCCATTACCATACTAATTCCAATCCTATTGTCATTCCATTCCAACGTACCAAACGCAGCGTAAGGGTATATGTTTGTTTGGAGTGTAACTGGATCTTGATGGTACATTTAGAATCTAAGGTCATATGTTTGTTCGGGGTGTAACTGCTTCCTGATGGCATATTTAGAATCTAAGGGCATATATTTGTTCGGAGTGTAACTTCATCTTGATGGTACATTTAGAATTCGATTCTGTTCCATCAAGATGCGATCTTATTACCTCCCTTCAATATGCGCTTATCGTTTTGGTGATTCGTAAATAGATTTTGAAGCCAATTTCTAAAGATTCTTTGAAGGTAAATTTATTTATATATTTATTTGCTTTTAGTTGTCAACTATTTAGCTTCTTTCCTTCACCTATAAGCTTGTGAGTTATTTAATTGTTCTTTTTGAGAGTTGAATTAGGTTCATAGTATAAGGTTCTCTTTCTATTGTTTTGGTCAAAAGTACATTTAATAAGTTGGTGCCATTGGGTGATGTCAAAAAGTAGTACACAAAGTGGGCTTGGCATACTTTTTTCTTGCAATTATTTAGAAAATTTAGTTAGGGTTTGTTTGGTTTCATAAAATTGAAGTCTTCGAAGATGTGTTCGTTTAGAATTTGAATTTTATGCTTCTGAACATTATCTTATTTCGTTTTTTAGTTTATTTTGATTTTTCATTCAGTGTGAAAATTTAAGGTGGCGTTTGGTAACCGTTTCTGTTTCCATTCCAGCAGTGGGATGGGATGAGATGAGAATTTTGTTTTCTTTTTGGGAAGGGAATTGTGTTTGGTAACGATTTTATCCTAAAATCTCTCTTTTTTTTTTTTTTTTTTTTTTTTTTTTTTTTTTGGCCGGCCGGCGGTGGCTCCTGCACCGGCGGACGGTGGTGGCGCCGGCGACGCCAGCCGGAAGTAGCCGAAAAATTTCCGCCCGGACGGTGACCGGCGACGGTCGCCGGAGATGGCCGCCGGCAGCGGCGGATGGTGGTTGGCCAGAAGGTGAATAGTGACCATGTGTTTTGGGAATGGAATGGGAATAATGAGAAACAACTTTTTTTTTTTTTTTTTCATTTCTTAAGAAAAAAGTGGGCACAATTCTCAAATGGGAATGAAATGGAAACAGAAACAAAAATTACCAAACGCTATTCCCAAACAGAATTTTCAAAAATCTGGGAATAGAATGTGAATTTCTGGAATGAAAATGGTTACCAAACGGGACCTAAACTAGCACACAATTATTCAACAAATATTATATATATATATATATATATATATATATATATATATATATATATATATATATATATATATATTCTTGATTTGTGTTGGGTTAAATTCACTAAATCAGAACTACCACGGTATTCCGTATTAATTGCGGTATTTATCATTAGTTGAATTTAGCAAGGCACAAGTAACATTTTTTTTAATGATTAGCATATTATCTTTTATCAAATTTCTTTGTCACATCATCAAATCATTTTTAGTTGGTAAAATATTAAAAATTATCCTTTTAGAATTTTCTCAAAATTAAATAAAATTTCTCATGATTCTTAAAAATTATTTTCATTTTTTTTTGAAATTTTGAATCTTAAATAATAATTAAAAAAAAATATCTTAACATTAAAGAGAAAGAAAAAGAAAGGGGAATATAAGAATAAAATGCATTAAATATTTATACAACATAACTATCAATTTAGTCATATATTTTTAGAGGTTTTGCACTTTGCTCCTCTCAAGTTTTAGAGAAATTTTATTTTAGTCCCTACCCTTTCAATTTGAACAGATTAAACCGTGAAATATCCAAATCGTGTAAAGTCAACTTTTCTGCCATTTTTTTATCATAGAATCAACCGTGTGTCAAATATAAAATCACCTATATGGGTGAATTCTGTCATAAATTTGATGGAATTACTGACTTGACATGATTTTGATACTTTATGATTTAATGTGTTCAAATTAAAAAGATAAAGACTAAAGTGGAATTTCTCTAAAACTCTAGGGGTACAAAGTGCAAAAAGCTCTATACTTTTATCTCCAAATTTCTAACTATGTTAGGTCTTTTCTTACTCAATACTCAATAGCCTTGAATTTTTTTTTCCCTCGGGGCGGTGATCAAGAGGTTCTAAAAAGCGTAGAAATTACAGATTAAACCCGCTCTTCTTTCCATGCACCGAGCAGTCCTTTTGTCATTTCTGTAACGAAAATACCCCTCCTGTGTAACTTTCAATGCTAAGATCAAAACACAAGAATTTTTTAATAGTTCATTATGTTTACTGTATTAATTAGTAAAATGTTATCTTTTTTATGATATGCTAATCATATTCTTTGGACGTGTGGATGTTACATATAACATCAAATGTAAAAATGTAACACTATCTAATATTGACAAATTTTAAAAAATATTTCAATAGATATTACATGCAACATCAAATGTAAAAATGTAACACTATCTAATATTGACAAATTTAAAAAAATATTTCAATAGATGTTACATGCAACATCTATAATCAATGATTATTTTAAAACATATTTTCAATGGATGTTACATGTAGCATCTATATCAAGACATATTTTTCAATTGATGGTACATGCAAAACATATTTTTATGTAGATGTTACATGTAATATCTATATTTTAGAGGAAGTTACATGTGATATTAATGCGATTTCCAATTTTTCTCACTATCACACATGTAACATCTATATTTCAGATGATGTTACATGTAATATTAATCTAATTATCAATTTCTTTCACTAATACAGACTCACATTATCACGCCATATTTTTTTTACTATATTTCAAGGGGATGTTACATGTAACATTGCAGAATGTAATGTGTAGATAGTAAAAAGGGAACTCTAAATACACATGTAACATTTATATTTCAAAGGATGTTACATATAAATATTAATGCGATTTCAAATTTCTCTCACTACCGTAGACCCACATTATCATATACCCATATTTCTCTCACTATATTTCAAGAGGATGTTACATGTAACATTGTAGGGTGTAATGTGTAGATAGTAAAAAAAAAACTCCAAAGACTCAAGGGGATGTTATATGTAACATTACGGGGTGCAATTTGTAGATAGTAAAAAAACCCTCCAAAGGTTAAACTCACTTCACCATTTCTCTTTCTCTCTAAAAATAAAGAAAATCCTACCAGATTGAAACAGAGCATAAATAAGGTGACGACATCTATGGAAATACTTGGATCTGAGTTGCGAAGGTGGTGGAGAAGCCGGATCTAGTCGATGACGGTGGGAAAGGCGTCGGCGACAATGGGAAAGGTATCGGATCTGGATGGCGACGACAGGAGTGCGTCAGATCTCGATAGTAACAACGACGAATCTAAGTTGCAAAGGCGTTGACACGGTGGCAAGGCGATGCTCGACGATTTAAGAATAGAATCTTGTTGCGTGTATAACGGAGGGACGAATCGGTCATCGAAAAATGTACATATGACGAATTTAGGACTGATCGATGCATAGAAAAATCGGTGAGGGACTGTTCCGTTCGGGGATTAAGGAGCGAGGTTTATTGGTAGATTACTGTTAAATTTGGGTCTAGCCAGTAATTTTTCTTATTTTTAATACTTTAAATAATGATTTTTAACCCTTTTTTCATATTAATAATTTATCAATATTTTTAAAAATTAAATAATTGATGCCTATAAGTCATATGTGACACATTAAAAGTACATAAAATGAGTCACCCACTAAAGTATATATATATATAGTTAAAAAAAAAAAAAAAAAAGAACTTGTAGATGAATAAAAAAGTCATAAAGTTGTCCATGTGGGATGATGATACCCATAGGACCATTTCAGGCACAAGAAAGCAAAACCATAGGGGCTAAATTGAGAATAACAATTAAATTTGACACTTATTTTGTAATTATATAGAACATTATTCTTATATATATATATTGAGAGAGAGAATAATATCGATTTTTACATAAAATAAAATAAAATAAAATATTATAGTGACTTTTATGTAGTACAGTAAATTTAAACTTCTAAAAAAAATCACCGTAACGCGTGAGCTATATGAAGAAAAAATTTAAATTTGTAGATTGTTCATCAAAAATTCTTTTATTTTTGTATTTTTCTCTCTTTAATCAAGAGTAGAAAAGGAATACGTATCATCCTCTTCTACAGTGATTTTTTTTTTTGGTACATTTGTTAGGAAAGGGGTTGAACTCTAGACCTTTCATAAGGGAAGTAAATTAGATGTCCACTAGGTTACAAGCCTTGGGATCTACAGTGACTTTTATGTAATACAATAAATTTGAAATTCAGAAAAAAATCACTGTAACATGTGGATTGTATAGAGAAAAATTTTCGTGAATTGTTCGCCAATAACTCTTTTATTTTGTATATTTCTCTCTTTAATCAAGAAAAGAAGAAGGTGATATGTGTAATTCTTTTCTACACAGGGATGTCAATGGTTAGTTTCGGTTCAATTTTATATAAAACCAAAACCAAACCATTAGACATATATCAAACCAAAACCACAATCAAAGCAGTTGATTTTTTTAAACGGTTTTAAAACTGAATCATTTAATTTTAGACAAAACCAAAACCAAAACCGCGAAATCGCAAAATTATTTAAGATTTTTCAATTTTATAAAAAAATCAAAACCAAAATTAAAACCGTGGAATCACGGACCATTATTTTTTATATATAAACAAAAACATAATTAAAATATAAAACATCAATACCAAAAAACAAAACCAAATCACAAAACTAACCCTAACACACACACACTCATATATAGGAGGAAATCAAAATATATCTAAAATATCGATTACACGGTTCGATTTTGCGGTTACTATCCCAAAACCAAAACCATATTGATTGCTAATTTTAAAACCAAAATCGCAACCAAACTATTCGATTGATTTTAAAACCAGACTATTCAGCTCGATTTCATTTGGTTACCTGTTGGTTTGATTTTTATTGCCATCCCTATTTTTATAGTAACTTTTACACCGTACAGTAAATTTAGGTTTATGAAAAAAATTGTCTGAGGTTTTTAAAGAAGAAGAAAATTGAAACAAGTTACTAGGCCAAACTGCCAAAGTAACCACAAAAGAGTCCGCATAATATTTTATGGTTTAATGTGTTTAAATTAAAAGGAAAAAGACTAAAGTGAGATTTCTCTAAAACTTTAGGGGTACAAAGTGCAAAAAGATCTATATTTTTATCTCCAAATTTCTAACTAGGTTAGGTCTTTTCTTACTCAATACTCAATAGCCTTGATTATACATACATACATATATATATATATATTCTCATTATTTTTAATACTTTAAATAATGATTTTTAACCTTTTTCTTTCATATTAATAATTTATCAATATTTTTAAAAATTAAATAATTGATGCCTAAAAGTCATATGCGACACATTAAAAGTACATAAATGAGTCACCCACTCAAAAAAAAAAAAAAAAAAAAAAAAAAAAAAAAAAAAAAAAAAAAAGGTAAAAAAAGAAAAGAAAATTAAAATGATAATAATAAAAAAAAAAGGACTTGTAGATGAATAAAAAAATCATAAAGTTGTCTATGTGGGATGATGCTACCCATAGGACCATTTCAAGCACAAGAAAGCAAAACCATAGGGGCTAAATTGAGAATAACAATTAATTTTGACACCGATTTTGTAATTATATAGAAATTATTGTGTTATATATTTATATATATATAGAATAATATCGATTTTTACATTAAAAAAAATTACAACTTTTATGTAATATAATAAATTTGGACTTCCGAAAAAAAAAAAAAGTCACTGTAACACGTGGACTGTATGAAGAAAAATTTTAATTTCGTGGACTGTTCATTCAGAACTCTTTTAATTTTTATTTTTCTCTCTTTAATTAAGAGTAGAAGAGGGATACGTATCATCCTCTTCTACAATGACTTTTGTTTTTGCTACATATTGAGGGAGGGGTTGAACTCTAGACTTCCACAAGGGAGGTAAACTAGATGTTCACTAGATTACAAGTCTTGGGATTTACGGTGACTTTTATGTAATACAATAAAATTGAACTTCTGAAACAAAGTCACTGTAATATGTGAATTGTAAAGACAAAAATTTTAAATTCGTGAATTATTCGCCAATAACCCTTTTATTTTGTATATTTCTCTATTTAATCAAGAGAAGAAAAGGGTGATACGTGCCATTCTTTTCTACATAGGGATGTCAATGATTCAGTTTCGGTCTGATTTCATATAAAACCAAAATCAAAACCGTTGGACATATACCAAACCAAAATCGCAACAAAAACAGTCAATTTTTTTAAACAGTTTTAAAACTGAATTATTTAACTTTATACAAAACCAAAACTAAAACCAAAACTGTAAAACTATTTAAGATTTTTCAATTTGATATATATATAAAAAAAAAAAAACCACAAAATCATTTAAGATTTTTTATTTTTATAAAAAAATCGAAACCAAAATTAAAACTGTGGAACCGCGGACCATTATTTTTTTATATATAAACAAAAACATAATTAAAATCAAAACTAAAACCAAAACCGTTTTGGTTGCAAATTTAAAAACCAAATCGTAATCAAATCATTCATTCGCTTTCAAAATCGAACTATTCAACTCGGTTTTATTTGGTTACCTGTTGGTTTGATTTTTATTGTCATTCTCATTTCTACAGTAACTTTTATACTGTACAGTAAATTAAAATTGTCGGAGGATTTTAAAGAAGAAGAAAATTGAAACAAGTTACTAGGCCAAACCGCCAAAGTAACCACAAAAGAGTCCGCATAATCCTTGATGCTGCTCATTCGTACGGATAAATCTCCCAACAAAAAATAATATTAATATTATTTATTTATTGGAAAAATGAAAAATAAATACATACATACATATATATATATATATTTAATTTACACTAAAAAAATTCACTCGAAAAACAAAATCTCTCTGTTTTCATCATCATCTGTTCCATCTGTTCCTATGTTCAACGTGGAGGGAATTTGGCGATCGAAGAAGAAGAACAAACCCTAATTTATTCGATTCTAGCTACGCCTGAAATCGTTGAAAACCGAATATCGCCGCCTTAACCAGGTACTGTTTGATCGTTGATTTTTTTTCCTTTTTTTTTTTTGGGATAATGATGAGAAATTTGATTACTAATGATGGTTATTCGGAGCTCGTAGTCGTTAATTCTGTATGCTACTTGTGTTGAATAGTTGGAGAGTTTTGATTACTTCTATGCGGTTGGATTGATGTTTGTTTCATTTCGTTTTCGTTTTTGTTTTTGAAATTTTGGAATAGAATGGTTTGTATAATCTTGTGCTCTGTTTTTAATTGTGACATTGATTCGTATTTAAGCAAATGAATGTTGTTTTCCATTGTTGTTCTTACTTCTTTCAGGAGTTGATGATGGGTTTGATAGTTTTGTTTATGATGATTGATTTAGGGGCAGTGATGAACTGTATTTGTCTGCAGGAGTGGAAAAAAATTAGGGCAGAATTTGATTTGAGTTAATGGAAAATCGGGGCCAAAAGAGAGCTGAAACAATGGAAGAACTACCGGCAGACAAGCGAGCGTGTAATATTTTGGAATTTAGACCTAGCTCATCGAACTCTTCAGCGCAAACCATAATAAATTCCACAAATTCGACTCACGAACCCCATGAACATGACACGGATGTATCATCATCGAATTCTGATACAACTGGGGAAGGTGAGAAGGACTCTGCATATGGCTCGTGTGATTCTGATTACAGCTTCCGGGGCTATCAGCCCAGGCAATCTTCAGGTGATCATGGGAAGTTCAAGAGGGTCTTGTCAACTTTAAGTGAAGAAGCCGATCAATCAGGAAAGTTGGCTGCTCTCACTGAGCTCTGCGAATTATTATCCTTTTGTAGCGATAGTTCATTACCGAGCATGGTGGCTGACTCGTTATCTCCTATACTGGTAAAATTGGCAAGTCATGCAAACAATCCTGATGTAATACTGTTAGCTATCAGGGCTATAACTTATCTCTGTGATGTTCATCCACGTTCCTCGGCGTTTCTTGTTAGACATGACGTGGTTCCTGCTGTGTGTCAAAGATTAATGGACATTGAGTACTTTGATGTCGCTGAACAAGTATGCACTTACATTTCCGAAACATGACTATATATATGTGTGTGTGTGTGTGTCATATTTCACGAATAACATTTGTATGATATGGTTGTTGGTCTTCAATGTAGTGCTTGCAAGCATTAGAGAAAATTTCGCGTGAGCAACCACTTGCATGCTTACATTCTGGTGCAATTATGGCTGTTCTGAGTTATATCGATTTCTTCTCAACTAGTGTGCAGGTGATTTTTTATAAATATTTTTGTTTCGGTCTTTCTGCAACTGAGAGGGAATAATTCATTGGACATGTTTTCTGATGCTCGATTTTGAACTATTTTATTTTTTGTTTGTTTTTTTGCTTTTACTTGCATTAGAGGGTTGCACTTTCTACTGTGGTTAACATATGCAAGAAACTTCCGTCTGAAAGTCCTTCTCCTTTCATGGAGGCAGTACCGATACTGTGTAAGCTTCTTCAGTATGAGGATAGACAGGTATTTTATGTACAATACAATGCGTTCTCTCCACTTTCTCACTTTTTCTGCATAAAACAATTTTGTATATTGATTTTTGACATTTTTTTGTTCATTTCTTTATGCTCATTCAGCTTGTTGAAAATGTGGCTACTTGCCTAATAAAGATAGCGGAGCGTGTTTGTCACTCCTCTGAGATGCTGGATGAACTTTGCAAGCATGATCTGCCTTATCAAGTGGCACATCTCATAGAGTTGAATACGCGGACACCTTTATCCCAACCAATCTTCACTGTATGCAAAATTTTATGTTTATTTTTAAGCCGTAGCTGTTTTATACACCCTGCCTCCTCTCGATAATATTTCAATTACTTTATAATATTGCCAGGGTCTGATAGGTTTACTTGTCAAACTTGCTTCTGGTTCTATTGCTGCTGTCCGGATACTCTTTGAACTTAATATAAGCTTCATATTGAAGGAAGTCTTGCATATGCCTTCTCCATCAATGGGTGATGGGCATTGCTACCAGGTCAGCACCCTTTCCTTAAAAAAAATCTTATTTTAGTTGTAATGCAACATTTTCCTTCTTTTCCGTATCTACTTCTCGTTGCTTTTTGTATACTTATAGCCTTTTGAAGTTAGGGACATGATTTGTAGAGTATAATTAAATGGACAGCTATATTTGAAATGAAACATTATACTGTCATTTACAAGTCCAAAGAAAATTATATCTGAGGCTTGCATAAAACGAGAACTCATAACAGTACTCTTGTGCATCTAAAGATATTGAGAAGGAATGCGAAAAGTTCCATCTCCTGTATATAAGAGCTGTTAGATAGTCGATAATGTGCTCCTAAATTATATACTCCTTTGTCCCAAATTGATTGTCCTACTTTCCTTTTAAGGATGTCTCAAATTAATTGCACCTTTTCTTTTTTAACAATTATATTTTCACTTTCTCCAAAATAACCCTTTTCTCCACCACATATTAAAATTTCAAAAAAGTTTTATCACTTTAACACTACTGGAGCAACAAGGGCAATATAGTAAAATAAAAAGTTTTCAAACACTACCTAAAATTTTGTGCAAAGTCAAATGTAACAATAAATTTGGAACGGAGGGAGTAATATTAAGAGGAATTGAAAAGGTTTTAGCATATCTAGACTGCTTCCAACGACCTATTATTTCACCGGCTATCTTTTTAAGGTGAATTGCAACTGTTACCCCTCAATTACCCTTATTCGAAATCGTTCAACTTCAACAACGTTGTGTGAATTATGACACTGTGTTTTATGGTCTGATTGATAGATTGTACCATCTATGCATTGAGGTATATTAATAAAGTTCATGCACCAGTTCATTAACAATTTTTGACAAAAATTAATCATGGTCATTCTCACTTAAGCTCTTCGGATAAATTTCAATGGTCCATCACTGCAATTGAAAACTATAAGAATAAAGGATGATGTAGTATTTCGTAATTCCATGTTCAGTTGACTTGTTGCCAAGTAACAACCTTAAAAAGGTTATTAATGAAAACTTGGACCGGGTGGAATTTGATTTGACAATTAAGGTTTGTGGGTTTCCTCTAATTGCTCCCTCGTACAATCTTGCCTTTTTTATTTTAGACAAAAAGCTGAGACATGGATCTTCATGTACCAGATCATTATACCAGGATGATCAATATGTCAATTTCATAGAGGAGTTGTCAATGCTAAAAGCACCCACTTATTATAACTATTTCGGAAATATGCAATTTAGATTATGGGAAATTGTTTTTAATGATTTTCTAGCTTCCCGAAATCACCATCAGATAATAGGGATTACATATTGTATTAGGTTGTTGTAAGAGATTCTTAAGGAGTTGACACTGAGCATAACGTGACATTACTTACAGATTTATTTATTTATATCTCTTGTATTTATTTATTTCAACAAAGGCGTTACTTATACTTATAGCCTACTTGACTTTGCAAGTTGTTTCTTTTTCTTCTCGGTCACATTGCATGTTGTTGTTAGATGGGTTAGCATTTGTTTGTTTCTAGGCTTCTAATAGAAGTTAAAGCATGCTGACAATTTCAAAGAATAAATAGAAAAAACTACTAGAGTCATATATGAGATGAGCGTTTTTACGAGGATAGTTTATCTCAACTATCTTAGTTTGGTCGCTGATGAGCTATTAGGGAGCCGCAATCTAGGCCGTACTATGTCTCAATTTTCTCAACAAAGATGGAGGTATAAATCTATACACAATTTTCTAAGCTACGAGAAAAGTAGAAAAGATGTTTCAGTAATGTTTGGTGTGATAAACTAAAAAAACCAAAATGTCTAGTGAATGAGTATATACTACATAGAAGAATGTTGGTGGATTTTTATAAATAATAAATAAATAGTGAGACTAATATTGATGACTCATACTCAGAACACATTGTTAAACTTAGACTAGGTGTTAAAGATACGGTCAGATCATTAGTATATCTAAATTGAGGATTACCATTTAAGAGATTAAAGTCGAAGACTTGCAGGTTCGGGCTAGAATCCTTGTAATGTATAAAACAATTTACTAGATACTTGGATAGAGTAGTTAATTGAGCTCTAAACATCTTGAGGAATAAGAAAGCGTAGAATGATTGGAGAAAGACGTGTCAAAGTCATACTATAAAACTTTGAAAGAGAGTGACAAATAGAGTACAATGTGACATTTATACTACACAAATATTTTACTACCTCAATTAAAATGAATAGCATTCAAAATTGGACAAACTTTCTTAGGAACAAAACATATTAGTTGTGAAAGGGTTACCTAATTCCTGGTATTGCCATGCAGGCATGAACCACGATTTGGTTCTTGCCTTCCTGATGAAGGTTCTCCTTTGATCTGGATCGTTAAGTCTAGTGAATAATAGGATCCTGGAAATGGGAAAGTTAGCTTCCTGATTTTGTAAATCTCACCTCTAATATGATTTTCCATAAAAAAATGAGAAAGATGTCTTCAGTTATTGGGAGGGAAAGAGGATCCTGGAAATGGGAAAGTTAGCTTCCTGATTTTGTAAATCTCACCTCAAATATGATTTTCCATAAAAAATGAGAAAGATGTCTTCAGTTATTGGGAAGGTTTCATTCATAATTAGATCTTGGGTTAAAATTCCTTGCGAGTCAAATAGTAAAAGAAACCTCAATAATTAATGTGCTATTTACTTCTCAGTGATCGGTTTATAACTATATATTCAATTTAGTTGTAATTTGTATTCTGTTTGAACCAACAACCAAAAGAGATATATCATGCCATGTTGGCATTCAGACACTATAATTATTGAAGCAATTATATCTTTATCGTGAAAATTTTAGGAACATCGTATCAATAGTTAGTTTTTTTTTAAGAAACAAGGAGAGAAGGAAATATTGACTAAACAGTTTCATTATATGTTCTTCTTCACTTTGTAAAATTGCTCCTATTAGTATTCCCGTGTAAAATAAATTATGAACAAAGGATGTAATCTAAACAAATATGGAATCCAAGCAAACCATGAAAGAGTGAGCCATCTAAGATCAGCCCCACTGTCCATATTACTGATTAAAGTGCACACGATCCCAAATTGATGAAAGTATGACATTCTAGGTAGCATTAGGTCATATATTATACATCTTGATAAAGTATAGACGAAGACATCAAATGTGACATTTAAAGTCATATGAGCTATTGTGGAATAGAACTTTAAGTTATACAGTGAAATTCTGTCTCAGGGAGAGATTGACAAAGTATAGACTAAGATATGAAAATCATCCTGGAATAAGTGGTTAAAGTGAAAAGTGTGGTTCTCATTTGTGTTCATGAGAGAGCAGATGATGTTATATAGATTAGTGTCGTGCTTCTAAGAAGCAGCATAATGTGTGTGAATAAGATGAATGAGTGGTAATTTAAAACAAGATAAAGTAAGAAAGGTATATATACTGGAAATAATAGTATTAGTACTGAATACTAATGGAAGACACGATGAGAAAAATAAGTCAAAATTTTTGGAGTTCGGATATATATGTTGTAGACCTATAAATAGAGTTTTATTCTAAATAGGTTTTCAATTTAGAATTCAGAAGGTGTTACAAGACCAACAGGTAGACCATTTTTTTGCAGGAGGGGTGGGGTGGTGGGATTAAGTACGGGAGGTAGATTTGAGAAAGTAAAAAATCATAGACTTAATATCCAATTGGATGGAGAGGAGATTGCTCTCTCGAGCCAACTTTTGGTAGCTACATAGATTGTTGTTTTTGTTGTTGTGGTACCTTATCCTGATTAAAGCGTCCTGATAATTTATCTACTTGTAGTTGTTGGACCGCAATAGGCATGATTTTAGAGTTTGGTATATATCGTGCTAGTCTTGTATAATATCCATAACTTCACAGTAGAGCTCAAGGAACTGATGCATCGTCTTCCTTTAGGTGCATGAAGTTTTAAAGCTATTGAATGAGCTTCTCCCTGCTGTTTCCAGAGATAAAGATGTTCCAGTAGCATCAGAAAAGGAGGCCCTTCTAGTTAATCGGCCTGATTTTTTGGAAAAGCTTGGGATGGATTTACTTCCTGTGTTAATCCAGGTTGGTTTGTTGATGGTCTTAACTTATATATATATATGTGTGTGTGTGTGTGTTCTTAAGGCTTACTAAATAGTTGAGATCTGTCCTGAAACAGGTGGTTGATTCTGGTGCAAATTTATATGTTTGTTATTGCTGTCTATCCGTCATCAACAAGATAGTTTACTTCAGCAAATCTGGGGGGCTTCTTAAATTGCTAAATAGCACCAACATTTCAAGGTTAAAATGTCGTTTTATCTTCCTTCTAATCCTCCATGTAGCAAATAATTCCTAGGCTGACAACTCTCTTGTATATCATACTGCAGCTTTTTGGCTGGCGTTTTCACACGGAAGGATCACCATGTGCTAATATTAGCCCTTCAGATTGTTGATACTATCCTGGAAAAGCTGTCTGATACTTTCTTAAACTCTTTCATTAAAGAAGGTGTCATTTTTGCTGTTGATGCCATTTTTATGCCTGAGAATTGTTCACATTTCACATTTCCAATGTTCAATAGCATCCAGATGTCATTAGATGCAAGTAGAAAGACTGCTGGAAGAGATGTCATGAGATGTTTATGTTACGCATTTGATACTGATCGCTCTTTATCAGTTTCAGACCCGGGTACTTGCAGGCTTAATAAAGATTCTATTCATGATCTTGCAAAGCATATACGGACCAGTTACTTTGCCACAGAATTACCAAATCCCGAGGATGGATTGACAGATGTACATCAGAAATTCAAATTGATCTCCGCCAAATTAACTGAGCTAGTGAACATGCCTATAAAAAGTGATGCTTCCACGCACCATGAAGAAGAACTATGTTGTATATTGCGTCAAATTGTGTCGCAGCTTAGTGGAAGAGACTATATTTCCACGTTTGAATTCGTTGAGAGTGGAATAGTGAAAGCGCTGATGACTTACCTCTCCAATGGTCAATATCTCAACGAAAATCTAGATGGTGGTGTTGAATCTAATCAAATATTTATCATTGAGAAGAGATTTGAGGTGTTCGGAAAACTGCTTCTGTCTTCTCCTGACTTTCCCACAGAGGACTGCCCTGCAATACTGCTAATTCATAGACTGAAAAACGCACTAGGTTCTGTGGAAAATTTTCCTGTAAATTTGAGCCATTTTTCTAGACCCAGGAGCTCATACGCTACTGTCCCATATGGACGTTGCACACAACATGCATGTTTGAGAGTTCAATTTGTGAGGGAAGAGGGAGAGGCATCTCTAAGTGATTACTCCAAAGATGTTGTTACGGTTGACCCTTTTTCACATTTGGATGAAATTGAAAGATACTTGTTGCCTAGAGTTGTAAACAAAAGAGACTCCACAGCATCAGCATCAACATCAGCATTGACAGCTAGGATTTACTTTGAACAGGAGTGCTCTCATTTAGCTTCAGGTGGGAGCGGTGCACAAGGCAAAATTCCATATTTTATGGAATTGGAGAGCATGCTTGCTGAAGGGTATCGAATGCAGGTTTTTGTCATATAGTTCATTTCCAACATGGTGGAACAATGATGCATGTGCTCCCCTTTCCAAATCCCACCTACCAACGGCTCACTCTTTTGTTTCCTTTGACTAGATATGATAAAATTCTGTTAAACTTTGCTTTTGTTTTTGTGCAGGAGGACATGCGTAATTTATCAGAAGCTGCACCTGGAGAAGCAGCTGATTCAAGGCAGACAGCTGATGAATCCACAAGTATAGGCGAATTACGTAATGTAAGTTGATCCATCCTTGTTCATGCATGAGTTTCTGCTTGTCAGTCTGATGCAGCATAAAATCCTTTTTTTCTTGTGAAATTATTTAAGGGTCATGCTTCTTCCTTTATCGGGCATTTTTGGTATCTGTGTACTTATAATTTGGATGTTCTTGTAATCTTCGATGGGATGTGCGTCTCTCTGTGTTCCCTTTCATAATATTGTACAGCTTTTAGTACGTAGTGTATTTTAACCTTACATCATCTTTATTTTTCTTATTTTCTTTCAATTTAGGAGTCTGTGGGGCAGGAGGATTGCAAGTTTGTGTCAGAGGAGAGTAGCTTGAGCAACAAGTATCCTCAAACTTGTAGCAACGGAAGTGATTTACCAAAGTTGCTATTTTACATAGAAGGGCAACCGATGGACAAGTCGTTGACTCTATATCAAGCAATTCTCCAACAACAAATGAAAGTAGAACATGATATGGGTAGAAATGCTAAATTTTGGAGTCAAGTATACAGGGTAACATACAGGAGAGCTGTGAAACCAGAACAAAGTTGTCCTCATCATCAGGTTCAATGTTCTTCTGTTTTGAAGAAAGCTGAGAAAAATTGGTGCTACACTCCGATTTTATCTGGAATGTTTTCTTCTGAACTTGCTTCTGTTTTGGAAAAGTGTAGTCCAGCATATGATATCTTGTTTCTGCTTAAATGTTTGGAAGGCATGAGCAAGTTCAGATTTCATCTGATGTGCCGTGAGAGAATATATGCTTTTGCTGAAGGGAAAATAGATAGTTTCGATAAGTTAAAGGTTCCAGTTACTGACTTCCAGCAGAATGAGTTCGTAAGCAATAAATTGACAGAAAAACTGGAACAGCAAATACGGGACGCTTTGGTTGTGTCTGTTGGTGGATTGCCTGCATGGTGTACCAAATTAATGGATTCGTGCCCTTTTTTATTTGCTTTCGATACTAGATGCAAGTATTTCAAGTTGGCAGCATTTGGTCAGCAGCATATTCAGCCTCATCCATCATCGTCACATAATAATTCAGGAGGGCGAAATAGCAGCAGGCAGCAAAGCCATGGTGCCTTGCCTCGTAAAAAGTTTTTGGTTTACCGAGATCAAATTTTGGCCTCCGCAACCCGTATGATGGACATCCATGCCCGTGAAAAAGGTCTACTTGAGGTGGAATATGATGAAGAAGTTGGTACGGGTCTGGGTCCCACTTTGGAATTCTATACGCTAGTCAGTCACGAGTTCCAAAAGCCTGGCCTGGGTATGTGGAGAGAAGATAATATGCCATTGACCTCCATGAAATTTGTGGACGACGAGCATTCTAATATTCTGGTGTCTACTCTTGGACTCTTCCCCCGCCCATGGTCGTCTGCAGTGAGTACATGTGGTGGCATAGAATTTTCGGAAGTGACCAAAAAGTTTGTTCTCCTGGGACAGGTTGTGGCAAAGGCTCTTCAAGACGGAAGGGTTTTGGATATCCCGTTGTCTAAAGCCTTCTGTAAAGTAATTCTCGGACAGGTACACCTCTAGTCTTATTTGTTTCTGTCGGAATATTTAATATTTACATTAATGTATTATTTAGTATTCAGTACTTAAGTCATGTTGACCAATTTGGTAGCTTCCTTTTTCTTTTTACTGTCCCATTCATTATGGTAATATTCTTCCTAATTTACCACACCGTTATGGCTATATAATAGGGAGTGTAAAACCTTATTGTAGAAAATATAGAACATAATATCAAAATATTATCTTCCTCTCCAAAATCCTTATGTTTCTTTGATCTGTTGTGCATTTTCCTTATTACTGTTAATTATAATGTTTATCCTCATGTTTTTCTTTTTCAATCGATTGCACAGGAACTCACTGTGTATGATATTCAATCATTTGATCCTGAACTTGGTAGGGTTATTATAGAGTTTCTTGCTATTGTCGAAAGGAAAAGATATTTGGAATCTCTCTGTGAAGAATCAATACTAGAACATGATTTGAACTTCCGAAACACGAGAATTGAGGATCTTTGCCTTGATTTTACTCTTCCTGGATATCCTGATTACCTTCTTAAGCCTGAAGCTGATTCCAAGATGGTTGGTTCTTTATGCTTCTGTTTGCCCGTGATTTTTTCAAGATTTTAAATTTTGATAGATTATAGAGCTAACTCATTTTTTCTTTTCTTTTTTTGTTGTTTTTTTCTAGGTGAATATGAGTAACTTGGAGGAATATGTTTCACTTATTGCCGATGCAACTATTAATTCTGGAATTTCCAGACAATTGGAAGCATTTAAATCGGGGTTTGATCAGGTTTGTGCCATTACAAATAGTCTTTTTCCATGCATAATGAGAAACCAGTCGGTTGAGAATTGGGATTTTTCATGGCATGAAATTATATAATTTGTTCTTCAAATTAGTGATTTAAAGTGGTTTATGCTTGTAATTATTAGTCTTGGGCAACATGAAAAATCTCTTTGTATTGAATTATTTATGCTTTTCATGTACTAGAGACCTTGCTCATAATGGCATGATTTTATTATTATAGGCTGACAAATGCAGAGCAGAAACTTTAGGCCCCATTTGGTTACTGTTTTTATTCCCTGATTCATGTTCCCGCTCCCAAAATTTTGGGATTAATGTACAAAAACGTGTTCGGTAAACATGTTTCTATTCCCAAAATTTTGGGAGTAAGTTGCGACTATTTCTTGAATTCCTTAAGAATCTGAGAAACAAAAAAATGTTGATTCCTATTTACTTACACAAAACTATTCCTGCCAGCCACCACCCCCACCCGCAAGCCACCGCCACCACCCCGCCGGCCACCACCAACACTGCAACCAAACGTGTTTCTTGTTTATGTTCTCATAAATTAAAAGAAACAATTTTAGGACAAGTGGTCGTTACCAAACATGTTTCTATTTCTTGAATAATCTAGAACGGAAATAGAATTCTCATCCCACCCAATCCCAATTTATTAGAATTATAAACAGAAAAACAAAAACATTAACCAAACACCACCTTATATACTGTCTGTAGGTAGATTGGAATATCTTTTTTTGTTTTTTGGTTTTTTTTAGGGTAATTGTTCAATATGAGCAAATTCTGCTTTTGGAGAAAGTATGATAAATGAATCTGAATTTTCGTAATATCTTTTAAAGTTCGGCCAATGAAACATGTTCTTCATTCTTCAGGTTTTCCCTATAAGACATATACAGATTTTCACGGAGGAAGAGCTAGAACATTTACTATGTGGAGAACGTGAATGCTGGAATGTATGTATATACTCATTTGATCAAAAATTGAAATCTGAAATTCCCTTTACGCAGCGTTTGGTTTCAAGGAACTGGAATTAGAAATGAATGCATATACGTTTTCAATTTTGTTACCACATGCGTTGAGCGTTCAATTCTAAATTCCAACTCCAAGCCCGCAAATTTTTTACTTCCAAATGCTGCCTTACCTAACTGGTCTTATTAATGACAAATATTCTTGTTCTTCTTGTAGCCAACCGATCTTCTGGACCACATCAAGTTTGATCATGGATACACAGCGAGCAGCTCTCACATCATATATGTCAGTAGTTTTTTTCAAGTATTTCTTCCTCTTTCTGACTCCCATTTACGTCTTTATATATACTGTTTATTTTTCACTTGCAAATTGCAGTTGCTTGAAATTATGCGAGAGTTTGAGCGTGCACAACAAAGAGCTTTCCTGCAATTTGTGACCGGGGCACCTCGGCTCCCTCCAGGAGGACTGGCATCTCTCAACCCTAAATTAACAATTGTTCGCAAGGTAAATTCGACCTAAAAATCATTTTTTTTTGTGGGTGGGTGAGGTGGGCAGGGGTTGGGGGTGGGGATTTTGATGGTGGCTCCCATATTACGTTTTCATGCCTTGATTTGCGGTCTTTTTGCAACTTGAATTTTAGTCCTTTCGATTTTTCTCGACGATTTTATCTTTGTTACATTCCACTATTTCAACTAGTTCAAAAAATATTAAAATGCTTATAACATATCCTTTGTTATATTCCGTTACTTTGCACTTTACACTAATTCATATAAATTTAGTTTCAGTTTTAATTTCAAATACTTATCGTTACATTCTTTTCGCTACTTTACACTGATTAAATATTTAAAATTGTAATTGAAATACCTAAAATACCCTTTTTTTAACATTCCATTACTTACACAAGTTAATATAAAGTTAGTTACTATTGTAATTAAAATACCTAAAATACCCTTTGTTATATTCCACTACTTCAACGTGATGGTGGTCTGCCGACAGTGGTCGGTGGAACTATAATCACTATACCTAAAATGGATAATTTATACATGGCCTTGCCAACCATTACCCTTCACCAACACCCCCCCCCCCCCCTCAATTTTTTTTTTTTTTTGTTTTTGTGTTCTTATTTATTTATTTGTTTTTTTAATTTTTGGATTTCAGCATTGTGGTGGATTGGTGGATGCAGACCTCCCAAGTGTAATGACATGTGCAAACTATCTAAAGCTGCCTCCTTACTCTTCAAAAGTAGGCCCTTTCAGCTTTCTCCTTCATCCCTAAACCCTAAACCCTTTTTTTTTCTTCTTATTATTAATATCTATCCCCAATTATTTGTTGATTTAATTTTGGTGTTTGGCAGGAGAGGATGAAAGAGAGAATGTTGTATGCTATTGTAGAAGGCCAAGGAGCATTCCACCTCTCATGATTGAATCCAAAGTAAGTTTATATATGATGATGAACTGTGAATATTTAAATTTATCACACTAGGTGGCGGTGGCGGTGTAGATAAAATTGACTGGCCGCCAGCGGCTGGCGGCGGTGGGGGTGGTGCTAAATTGGAAAAAGGAAGCTGACTGACTCTGCATATAGGGAACAAGAGGAATCTGGAGTTCCAACGTGGTGGAATGTGTAAATTAATCTCTGCTAAATCTAGTTTGCTAGCATAGTAGTACTAGTAGTAGCTACTCTCTGGGGTGGGGTGGGGTGGGGGATGGGGGGGTGTATATATGTTTATGATTTAGGGCCTTTTCTTTTCATTATTCCACAGACGGACTCTTGTATATGACTTGGATGTTATTAAAACAATTATGGTAAATCATATTTGGGTTTGAATTTTTAAGAATGTTTTTTAAAAAACACATTTTTTTTTTCTGTAATTATTATGGTATTTGTTATTTATGCATGTCATTTTGGGTTTTTATGCATATTTAAGGTTGAAGTAATTATTACTCAACAAATTGGCTTATGCTTGAACAGTAACTTGACCAAAATTTAAGATATGGCTATGTCCAATGTGGACTTTTTTTGGGCCTTTAACAAACATTTAGGCCCAATACTGGCCCGTCGAACGTCGGCTCGGCTCCGTTATTCAACCCTCCACAAATAATTAGGTTGTGTTTGAGTAAAGGATTTGATATTTTTAGAATTTATAAATGATAAGATTTTAAAATTTTATTATTTATAAATTTTTTATTTTACAATTATTTTAGATGAAAATTTTAATTGTATAATTTTATTTTATTTTTGGATAGACAATATTTGTATGCAAAATTTTAAAATTTATTAAATTTTAATAACAAAAAATATATCTAATAATATAATTTTTATAATAAGCTTACTCAAGTGCAGCCTTAAGCCAATTTATTATTATTATTCTTATTTTGTTTCAAAAATCCAAATTCAATATATTGTAAAATTATTATAAACTCATTGTCCGGTAATTTTAAACTTTTGAGAGAATTATTAACAAAAGTATAACCCAGTGTTACAAAACTCTCGCTATGCACGAGATCCGGAGAAAAGTCGGACTACTTAGGTCTACTCAACCTTATTTTATTTTTGCAAGAGATTGTTTCTACGACTCGAACCCATCTTTTGACATAATTATTAGATTTCTCAAAAAATTATTGTACCGAGTGAATTAAATAAATAATGAATTACAAAATTTGGATTAATAGCTTTAAAAAATAAATAAATAAATAAATAAAAAACCTCAAAATAAAGCTGAACACAATTCAGGACCTCAAAACATATTTCCCCAACCAACTGAGAAAAGAAAAATATACAGAAAAGGTTAAATCAAGGGACCAAATTTCTTGAAGCGAGCTTGTCTCCTTGTAATGTGACCTTCCAACAGTCGGCTTGAAGCATAAAAACAGATCCCCTTTTAGGCACAACTGCAAAAAACCCCAAACAAATTCAGACAAACTTCATACCAACACATTCAAACATCTACTTCTATTCAGTATTTCATGTTATCAAACAAACATTCACAAGTACAACACTAAGGTAGCATTCGGTTTTCGTTCCTTGATTTTTGTTCCCGCTCCAAAAATTTTGAGATTAATGTACAAAAAGACGTTTAGAATTCCCTTCCCGGTTTATTGGAAGTAGAAATAGAAAAGTAGAAACACTAACCAAATGCCACCTAAGGATCCAAGGGGGGCTACCTCCACCCCCAAAAAAAGAAGGAAAAACAAAAAAAATTAGAAAAAGATCAACTAAAAGCCCTTAAAAGTTTATATACCCCCTCCCGGAATAATAAAATATCTAATAAACTCCCTAAAAAAATTACCCTCCCCTCGACTAATTTGTTTGGATAGGCCACCTATTTCATGGCTCCAATTCCCGTTTACAAACACTACCTAAAACATCATGTCCTTTGGAAATTTAAGTACAAGGAAACAGCTTAGTTATTTGAAGTTCTTACCTCGGAATTTATTATCTTTTGTAATTATTCCAAATGCTTCTGAAGTTTCACGAATCATTATACCGCTCACTCCAACGAAGGACGCAATTTTACAATGACCAACTGCCAAAAATAGAAAGATAGTTAAGCATGCATCATAATGGGGCATACATATACATCCTACAAAAAAGGACATACGAGTAGATGAACTCGACAATCTATTTTTATGCGCAATTGTTAAACATTCATGCTTGAGAGAGAGAGAGAGAGAGAGAGAGAGTCTAACCTAGTATAATTGCTCCATGTAAGTCGGCGCTGAGAAGACATTGTGACAACTGGTTTTTCCTGTCAAGAGCAAGTGTAACGATCACTAGTGAATAATTAGACTACTAAGTACTAACTACTATGCTAGTATGTGACAAGGCAAAAGAATGTGCCCGAATGCAGTATCACAACAAAAGTCGAAAAGTAAAATATCTCACCCGACATTTTTAATAAGTCGCATTATGTAGTCTTTCCACATTTTATGCATTGGCTTGAATGTTTCATAGCTGTAAATGAATCAACCAAAGAAAAGTACAAAGGTCAATAAGATTAATTATAAAGATGAAACAAACTTTGGAATAGCATTTGTATAAAACGTATCCGTCTCACGAAAAATAAATAGGTAAAACAGAACATTCGAAAAGAAAAACAATCTTCCTGGAAAAAAAATTAGGGTTGATTGCCTTTTACCCCCTTGTACTTTGATCTTGTTTCATTTTGTCCCCTCTACTTTAAAAACCTACACTTTACCCCCATTCTATTTGTAATAAATTAAATAACTAACTTTGTTTTTGTTCAACTTAAACGAGTATGCTAAAAAATGGGTGAAATTAATTTTTTTCATCTAAAATTTACATGAATTGGACAAAAATTACCCTTTATTTTAATTTTTCATTTTATTTTGCCGTTAAATAGGAGTAGAGATAGAAAGAGAACTAGAGAGAGAAAATGTTAGTTTTTCTCGTTTATTACCTTTAAATATTAAATTTAAATTAAAAAATGGAAATTAATTCATTTTATATTTTTTTCAATAAAATGTGAATTTTCCACTTTGGTCAAGAGTAGAAGGGGTGATGAATTAATTTTTAAAGTAGAGGGGTTAAAATGAAACATGACCAAAGTATAAGGGGGTAAAAAGCAATTAACCCAAAAGCGAAGGAAAATGTAGCAATTATAACCACACAGAAAATAAAGTTGACGTACTTGTGGAGCCCTTTAGGCAAATGGAATGAACCACACTTCTTATTTTGCTTCAAAGACATGCGCTTTTTAGATCGTTTTGACTGTTGGCTCGATAAATCCCTAATACGAACGCCACCAGTCAAGCTACTCTTCTGAACAAAATTATCAAGAAGGACATGATTGTCAATTTTCATGCATCTGGATCCCTGCATGTATTTCTGGGCTGCATCTCCACCTTGGAGAAGCTCATGCAATATCCTATCAACCGTTGTTCCTGTTATATTGGAGACCTGTATAAATCATGAAAATATTCCAAGAAAGATGACTTCATGTACGTATCTTGGTAACCCAGTGGGCAGAAAAAACTTAAAAGGCCCAAATATCTGGTTCTACATGCGAATTCGAACGCATTACCTTGACGTTGGTTGCCAGCAGATTGTCATGTACAGGATGAGAAAGCTGAAAATACGTTGCTTCCTTTAGTTCTGCATCTGTATATTAAAAGACCCCAAGTGCCTTCAGTAAGAAATTAAGAATATACGCAGAGATGCACATAATAAGAAAGAACTAGGCGCTTCAACAGACACACACATATTTTCATATTGAAAGTACATATATTTGAATAATTTATATAGTATTTGATTTATGAGAAGAAAATCATACCTTGTTTACTAGTATAACCTGAGAAAGAAAAATTTCCTACAAACAAACCAAAAAAGGATTAGGCAAATGCATTATTCTGAAAAAATGATAGAAGCCAAATTTTATCTCAGCAAGAAACTAACTCAATTCTGTGCTAGGCAAAAACAGAAAAGAGAAAATAAGACCCCGTTTGTTACCAAACATGATTCTGCTCCCAGATGGAAACATAATTCTCATCTCATCCCAATTTTTGGCGAGTGGGATGGCAGAAGTAGAAACACTAAACAAACACCACCCAAACTTCTATTGCTTATCTTCTAGTTATTAAGGGATCACCGGTCTTTGGGAAAGCTCTTGCCTCTATGTATTGTCCAAAATACCAAAACCAACAATTTATAAGTGTTGAAGTATTAATAATACGAGAGTAGATAATCAAATTATGCTCTCTAAAAAAGCCAAAGTCAAAAAGAGCGCTAACCATTAGGCACAATACCAATAGAGAAATAACTGTGATGGTGTGCGAAGAAGACTCGTCTCTCTCAGACTCTCAAAAGGAGAAAAACTATTCCTTCCCAACTGTCTTTGAGAAATAAAAGCATGAACATATGTTCAAGTTTACATCAACTCTAAGAACCATAACAAGACCTTGGCTCTAAAATGATGCTTGATGAACAGAGGTATCATCTCCTGAATATAACACTACCGCCTATCATAAGCCGCCTATCTATAATTATATATTAAGGGAGAGACCATTTCATAGACTCGTTTTTTTTTTTAATATTTAAAAAAAAAAACACAACACACACAGATACGTATTCTATAAATCTGGAAATATTTTATATTTGAGAATTTTTTTACCATTGGATGATTGTAGCCATTTCAAACCATTGATTTAGATTTTCTTAAGAAACTATATGTCAAACTCTAAACAAAATGTATGTTCATGATTAATATACTTCAACTAATTATAGGATATTCAAGATTTATGCATTGAATTAAAATCAGAGTATTTTGGCAGGGGATATATACTAGTCTATATTATAAATTAGGACCTTTTTTTTAAATGTCTTTTCGTTAAGGATTGAGATTGATTTGAGGCGAATAGATGGATGAGATTGGATTGTGGAAGTTGTTTGGGGGGAAGGAATTCCCGCCTAAGAATTTCACACCACCACTTCCAAAGCGGTAGAATTAAATTATATTTTGTACTCTTTGAGTTCCATGTATGTACTTTATAGCCAGTTTTTATTATTTACTATTTTTTACACTTACAACATAGTGCCTTTACGTACGGGGAGCCCTAGTGTGTGTGAGTGCATATTTTTGCACATGCATAGCGTGTATGCCTCAATCAAAAGTGTATTTTAAAATGACAACCAAACACCATCCTCGCGCACATACATATAACAATATGGTTTCGTGTTCATTAGAATATTTAGAAACAACGAAGAATAAAAATAAAGAAAAAGGAAATTGTAGGAAAGAACCTTTCTTAGAAACAGTATTCGGTGAGGGCGTGGGCATGACATGCACATCAGTAGACGAAGAATTGATGCCGTGAGTTGTCGTTTTATTCTTGTCTTCACTTGATCTCTTTTTGCTCTTTTCTTGCTGTAGACGAATCTCGGTTTCAGCTAGAGCGAACCTCCGCTCTATTGCGTCCAAAGTGCGTTTCTTTTGGTCTTGATTCGTCATATTGGCCATCATTGAGGCCAATAACGTTCTAGTCTACCTTTTGCAATAAACACGCGCAATCTTGAACCATGCAATAAATTACATAAATTAGAAGCATGTAATCAGAATAGCCAATAGAATAGCAACAATGTTTTAAAAATGGATCCCTCATTCAGCTAGAGAAATCGCCAGGTCAATGTCACCCCATGTCGGGCAAATGCCAGTCGAAGCATGATCTTATATTTATGTAATAAAGTGGCAAAAAGAACAGTGGGAAAAAAAAGTACCTAATTTCTTCTACAAGGCAATAGCAATCTATAAGATACACCTTCAGTAATAATGTAATTACAATAAGTTAATAATAACGCCCTCCAAAAAAAAACAATGACACGCCTCTGAAGTGTCATCTCGCGTATCGGCGCCGTGTCGAAATCTAAAATAAAAAGTAAAAAGAAGGGACACGCCCCAACACGTGTTGGCAGTGTGTCGGTGCTTCTCAGATTTTAACCCTAATTGGTTCTTCTTCTTCAACTCTAACCATAACACCAAATGCAGAAAATTAAACAAATTACAAAAGATAAAACCTAGCTTAGTTATACCAAATGAACCCCAACTGGAAAAAAATGGAACGGCGAAAGCAGGGAGGGAGAGAGAAGAAGAAATACCAGTTGCTCCGACGGAGATGGAGCTATGGCGATGGTGATGGAACCACTGCTGTTGCTGCTATGTTGAGAGCGTATTCAAAAGGAGAGAGAGAGAGAGAGAGAGAGAGAGAGGCTGGGACTGGTGGATGAAACGAATTGAAGAAAGTGAGAGCTGTAGACGAATCAGATTGGAACCTCAATAGAACCCTAGAAATTTCACTTGTATCCAGATGGGGGAAGAAGACCTCTTATGTGTTGGTGAAGAAGGGTGAAATTAGGATTGTAAAGCGGGTTCGAAATCGATTTGGTTACAGACTCGGACAGGATTTGGAGGGATGAACAAGAAACAACAACCAAATCATAAATGTAGACTATTCCACAGGCAAAAAATTGCTTGAATTCACCAAACATTCGGGAATTTATGATTCATGAGTTCACCCAAATTCATATTTTCGAATTTCGTCATCGCTCCAGATATAATTTTGGGTTCAAAATTGACCAATTATGATTCAGAAACAGAGATAATTAATTGATCGAAGAGTAAGAATCGGTTATGGTGTTCGCCAATGCAGCCAAACTGATAGCAGATACAGAAACAAGGGAGAGACAGAGAGAGAGAACCTGGTGGTAGAGAGCCGTCTCTGGCGGTGGTAGGTGGTTTCGGCGGCCGAGAGAGCAAGAGAGGGGCAGCCTATGGAAGAAGCAGCATAGCTAATATGACGACGGCGATTACGCGGATTTTCGCCGGGACACTTGGGTTGGGGAGGACTTCGGCCGAATAACAACAGAGAGAGAGAGAAGGAAGGAAGGACGACTGAGATGACGGCCGATGGCGGCGATTTCGGTGGTGAAGAAGAACATAATAAGAAATTATGAGTTAATTACACTTTCGACCCCCCAAACATTCATATATTCGCTTCTTATGTTAAAAGGTTGAAAATGGAGGCAATTTGGTCCATTCAACAACTGTTGAATTTAATCCTGAATGCACCAGACCAATGTGAGAAAATGCATCCTCAAAATTGTCTGAGAAGGTAATTAGTTGAGATGTTTGTGAGCTAGTTGAAACACACCTTACAATAAAACCAAGAAAGAAAAAAAAATAAAAAATTAAAATTAATTTAAACTTTCATTATATTTATATACTGAGAAAAAATATCGAAAAAAATATATTTTTGATCCCTAAAATATGGGGTTGGTGTTGATATGGAGCTGAGATCTGTCAAATTATACATTTAATCCCTCTAGGTTCACATTTGTTTCAATTGCACAAACTTAAACACGTCCCCACATCAAGGGTCAGAACCAATTACTTTTTAGTCATGAAACCACAAGGTTTGGGGGCGAACCAAACAGGTACTAAGAAAAGGTTACCTGAACACATACTTCAGCAACATCAGCCCTGGGAATGGTTTTAGTATCTGTTTGAAGAAGCTCGTCATCCTTACCGACGACCAACTCTCTCAGTCCACCTTCGCTATCTTGCAACCCTCCAGGCCTATGCCCATCAAAAAAGAAAAGAAAAAGGACACCAAAAAATAGTAATAATAAATATTTAATTATTTAATGCCATAAGACACCACAAAAAACCACTATGAGAGGTATATATTCCATTGTTTATCAACTTTATCGATTTTTCTACGGGGATGTTAAATTTAACAAGCAAATACAAAACCAATTTCATGAAGTGGAAATACCTTATAATTGTGGAAATTTAACAAGCAAATACAAAACCCGCGGTTGAGGTTTGAGCATCGATGTTCAAGGGTTTTAGGCGTCAATTTTTTATTTTTTAAATTGAGATAACGCACATATCGTATTTTATTGACAAAAATACTCTGATTAAATTATTATTTTTTTTTTTTATTTTGATTTTTTTTCTTGTCGGTAGACGATGCCTCAAAAAGCGAAGGCCAAGCTGTAGGTCACGTGGCCTGCTCCAAGTTGGTGGCTGATTGTGTTTTCAACTTGTTCAAAGCAGAGTCACTCGCCTTCTAGTTATCTAAAAGTTAGTCTGAGAAAGGTCATTGAACCTATTAGTAACACAAGGAATTCCACTCTCTCAAAAGACGTATTGACAAAAATACTTTGATTAAATTATTTTTTTATTTTTTATTTTGATTTTTTTTCTTGTCGGTAGACGATGCCTCAAAAAGCAAAGGCCAAGTTGTAGGTCACATGGCTTACACCAAGTTGGTGGTTGATTGTGTTTTCGATTTGTTCAAAGCAGAGTTACTCGCCTTCTAGTTATCCAAAAGTTGATCTGAGAAAGGTTATTGAACCTATTAATAACACAAGGAATTCCACCATCTCAAAAGACGTATTGACCAAAATACTCTGATTAAATTATTTTTTTATTTTGATTTTTGATTTTTTTTCTTGTCGGTAGACGATGCCTCAAAAAGCGAAGGCCAAGTTGTAGGGCACGTGACCTGCACCAAGTTGGTCTAAGAAAGATCATTGAACCTATTAGTAACACAAGGAATTCCTCCATCTCAAAAGACGACAAGACAAAATGAGAGTCTCAAATGCCCATAGTAAAACACTTTTGAGAGAAAGAGTTGGGACATTGGATGCCGACAAATATGTCATTACAGAACATAATACAAAAAATTAAAAAATAAAAGAGTGAAGAGGGAGAATGAAAAATAAAAAAAAATAAAACCAAAAATAAAAATTATTATATTACAAGAGCTTTTATCGTCAAAATACGATAAAAAAAATTGTCATAAATATTAGAGAATTTTATAGAAAAGTCTCAAGATTCAAAAAATAATTTTCTTATGACTATTTCATGTGTTAAAAAATCATTGTTACAGAGACCCCGCAAAGTGATGGTTTTATGAGATGAGACTTTTCACCAAATTTCTCTAAATATTATTCAAATTATAGGATACGCCGGTCATATAAGGCCAAATGACAAAGGTGTCTCAGCTATCATATCGTAACTCAATTTTTCATCCCCTCAAGTAGGCACAAAAATATAATCCACGGAATGGTTCTTCCAAAGCTATATGAGAGAATTAAAGTTCACTCTTCTTCATCTTCTGGGGGTGGTTTGGTTGGTATGGAGTCTCTTTGAGGCCTGTGCTTCTTCCACTTCTTTTTGGGCAAAGACATGATCCAAGAGGGAACCTCACAACCTGAGGATTGCATTGCATTTGCTATGTTTCTCAGAAATGGTATGTCTGCTTCTGTATATAATGTTATCGCTTCCCCGCTTCTCCCCGCCCTACCGGACCGACCTACATCAAAAGCATAGATAAGGGCTTGTTTGCTTGTTCTTCAATTCACAGATTCTAAAAAACATGAATCCATTTTAGTTATGGTCTAACTGCTCTTTTATTTTGTGATGGGAGCCAGATAGTAAGGGTCCGTTCGGTTGCCTGAGTTACCCTATTTTGATCAATTGGTCTTTATTTTCCTTCATTTAACTATGATATAATCAAATTTACGTATTGTTTGTTGAAAACGGAAAAGTTTAAGGGCCCGTTTGGTTGTCCTTCAATTCGCAAATTTTACTATTTTATAATTAGTTGATTATTTTAAAAACCTATACATTACCCCCTTCCACTCTTGAAGGAGAAACTCACGTTTTATTCTAAAAATGTAAAACAAATATATTTTATTTTATTTTATTTTTAAATTTAAATTTAAATTTGATATTTAAAGGTTAATGAACGAAAAAAACTAATATTTTCTCTTTAGTTCTGTTTCTCTCTCTACCTCTATTTTTCTTTTTTTCTAATAAAGACAAAATAAAATAAAAAATCAAAATAAAGGGTAGTTCTGTCCATTCATGTAAATTTTAGATGAAAAAATTATTTTCACCCATTTTTTAGCATTCGCCTAAGTTAAACAAAACAAAAAAAATTAGCAAACGGGCCCTTATATGTTTCTTCTCCAAACAAACAATACATAAATTTTTTAAATCATATGTGAATGGAGAAATATTAAAATCAATTCATCAAAAAAATAAGATGATTCGTAAAATAGGATAATTTAGATAACCAAACGGGCCCTAATTGTTTTAATTTTAGTTGACTTTTAAAGCTATAACTTACTCTAAATTTTTCAAATTAAAGAATAACCAAACAGGCCCTAAATTTATAATATCAACCAACTACAGAGAGATGCATCATGACAAGGTTGGGTGACATACCGATCCTGTGAATGTAAGCAGCAGCAGAATCTGGGAAATCATAGTTAACCACACAGTTGATGGCTTTGAAATCCATACCCCGGGCAATAACATCGGTTGCAATCAAAACCCATGTTTTTCCAGCTCTGAAGTTATCGATAGCATTTTCACGCTGCATTTTAAGTAAAAAAAAAATGTCAACATTAACATATTCTGAGTCATATATACTTGTTGGAAAGATCACAACCATCAATTTGGTAGGTATCGACCAAAGGTGGCGTTTGTGATGAGGGAAGTACACAATTTACTTCAGGAGTTTGATTATATCAGTAAAAATGGGTCATGGTTACCTCTATTTGAGACAAATCGGAGTGTATTACATCAGCTCTAATTTCATCAGATTTAAGTTTCTGGTAGAGTTCCTTTGCCCTTTCCTTGTTTTGAACAAATACCAGCACTGGCGGATTCAGACTCTGCTTGTAAATATAAGATGGATAAGTCAAGCAGCAAAAGGCAAAGCATCAACCAGGACAAAGTACTTTTTCCCACTTCAAAGTACAAAAAATGACATAAATAGCCAACTCTTGGGTGATGTTTTTTTTTTCATGCATACAAAGATATCTCTTCTTTAAATCTAAATAAAATACTTAAATATTGTGCAACAAGCATAAACTACTTGATCAGTCCATGCAGAATAAATCTAACATGATGTGAAATGTGTCAAAAGTATCATTAGTGTTCATAAAAAAGGGCAGTCTGGTGCTACAAAACTCCCACTATGCATGGTGGCCGGGGAAGGGTGGGACTAGTTGGGTCTATTGTACGCAACCTTACCTTGCTTTAGCAAGAGGCTGTCAATAAAAAAAGAGCATGGAGTTTTGACTACTTTAATCATGTAGCAAGATTTGGAACTTCTAATTTAGCAGACAGGAAAATCTGGATGGAAGAATGACATGAATCCAAGAGGTTAAAATGCAGAAAGAATTAATGAATCGAGCAAAAATTGCAATGATTTGAGGATAAATGAATCCTTTTTATGCCATACAGATTGTTCAAGAGTCATCCCTTCAGTTAACTTCAAACCAATCAAATCATTCCTATCTGTCTCATAAATGTGCATGATTGATTGAAACAACTAAAACAAATATAACCATTAACTTTGCTTATTTGAGTAAATCCAGGAGGAAATTGACAAATGGAAACAAGGGGCATGTATCAACCAAAGCTAGCGTCTTGATTTCATAGCATAACAACCAAATAAGTTAGCTATATTTGCTTATTCACTATTTAAGCATTATAACGAAAAACCTTGCGGACAAGTCCTCTTTCAATTTTTAAAGTTATAGACTATAGGCATAAAATGATAGACAACCACCCGTGGATTTCACCTTCATACCTCTGCAAAGCTTTGTTGAAGAGCGAGAAGCTTCCCTTCTTCGCTTCCAACAAATAACAACTTTTGCTTTATCGATTCAGAAGCCGTATTCCTGCAAAAATAAGCAGGTATCTGAGAACAAATATATATATATATATATATATATAAATGCCTTTGAAATAGACTATACAACTCTTTTGGCTTGCAGATCGAGGAACAACATACACCTTTCCTGCTTTCCATCATGGATTTAGTAACAATGTGTAATACTTACTTCCTGCCAATAATAACTCGAACAGCATCATGCATGATTGAGCGTGCAAGCTCTTCAACTGAATCAGGTAAAGTAGCACTGAACAATGAACGCAATATTGAAGGATTTGAACAAGCTTTGACTACAGAATCAAGCTGCTCCACCATGCCCAGCTCAAACAGTTTATCAGATTCATCCAGGACTAGGTATTCAACCCTGCACATAAGCAGCAGCATTCAGATGATAATACATGCTGATGCATATTACTTTTTCCTTTTTCTCTCTCTTCATTTTGTGGGGGTGCATTACTTCAAGGTGCTTCAATTGATAGGAGAATTGCACGTTTTATCTTCATTAAATTTAATGAAGGGCCATAAGAAATAATTTGCAATGTCATCACGTAAGTGAATGCTATAGAGTATTCACCTGCTCAAATCAAGCTTCCTTTTGTTAATAGTGAATTGTAACCGAAGGGGTGTTGATATAAGTATATCACAATGAAGTTTCGAAAAATCTGCAGATTTAGCAAGTTGCTTGGTCATCAATTTGATATAAAATTTCTTCCCAGAAGCCAACTTCTTGCACTCTCTTGCCGTCTGAGCAGCTAACTCTCGTGTAGGACAAAGGATAACAGCTCGAACACCATCCTTTGAAGCATGCTATTGCATGGAAATAACCATTAGAAGATTGAAGAAACCGTGACAAAAGCAACTTAAATGAATTCAGAAGTACCTTGAGTTTCATAAGCATAGGACTGGCAAAAGCCAATGTTTTGCCGGAACCAGTTGGAGCACAGGCAAAGCACTCACGTCCCTGTCAAAAAATATAAAACAAAATCAATTAGAAAAAGAAATAAACGAAGAGAACATTGTAAGCATCAGTGCATCAAATTTGCAGAAATTCAGCATTAAGGCTTGGAAGTTTCAACAAAATACAGATGCAAATGAAGAGGTAAGGCCCATAAAGTTATAAACATTGCTTCATGCAAAAGGGGAGAAACAAGGTACTATAAAAAGAGCTTTAATGAAAGATCATACAGATAGGAGGAGTGGAATCGCCTGCCTTTGAATCGGTGTTGGTTCTTTGAATCCAAGCTTAGCAAAGTTGCGCAACAAATATGGTTTACATCTATATCTGTGCAAGACCAAATATATTAACAATTTTAGCCAAAGATGAAATTTAGTACTTCTCCGTACACATAAAATATCAAACAGTTCATGGATTGAGGCCTTTATTTACTTCATAGACAACATGGAAAATCCATTTCCTCTGATTTTTGTAAGGAAGGTGAAGCTGAAGTGCACGCAAAAAATTTCCTTTTTTTTAAATTATAAATGGAAGAATAAACCAGCTAATGATATCGACAGCACTGAAAGTATAACAAGGAAAAAGAACGACAAAGGGAAAACTTTACATGGTTACTTGACCCTCTTGTATAGAAATAAAATATATAATGCTAGTACTGATCATTTCTACAATAACATCCATTTGAGGATCTATTTCTTGTAGTGTTCTTAACAACAAATTAAAGAAATTCCCATGAAATACCTTGATCTTAAGTCTGCAAAATCCTGAAGAGGAGAGGGGACATTACTTCCCGAGACATGAATATTATGTTTCTTCCGCAGAAGGGCATCCCGCTATACTCAATTCATATGAAATGAAAACCAAAGGAAAAAAAAAAAAAAAAAAGTGAAGTATAAGAGATCCAAAATAAAAAGCTTGCACATGGTACACAATTAGAATAGAAATAAATAGTGCTTGCAAGATATCAAGCAAATTATATATGGGAAATAATGAGAGAAGGTAGAACCTCCATTTGCTTGTGAAATTCTTTCTTTCTGTTACGAACTTCATCTTCAGTCGCTTCATTCTCTTCGGTTACAGATTCCAATTTTGAACTCTTGAACACATTGAATCCTTCCACCGGTTCTAAAACCAGAGCAAAAAACAAAGAAAACCCAAAAGTAGCTTTCAACAAGCTGAATAAATTATAGCTTTCATGAGATAAACAGACATAATTAGCACAAAGTACCCGAATCAGCTGCCTTCCTCTTCCTCTTCTTCACACTAATTGCTTCCCTTTCCACTTCAGTGTTCCCGCCATCAACCAATTGCGGCTTCTCCACTGAATCCTCAGTTTGTTTTTTATCCTAAGCGAATATTCAAAAGAATTTATCTGTTGATTATAGTGAACACGCTGATATTCGACCTCAAGAAAAGAAGGAAAAAAAAAAAAAAACTCCGGAATTTCGAAGCCCATAGAACGCGTAAAAACAGCTCAATCAATGCCACATTTTTCCTTAATTTTCTCGGAAGCCAATAGAAAAACCATTCAACACACAAATTCGGCAGCCAAACATAATAAGAGATACATAAACATACCTTGAATCTGGAAAAATCGCTGGCGAACTTCGTACGATCAAAATGAATGCCTGAGAATAGAAAAGAAGAGTCTCTGCTCATCTTCAAAGACCAAAAAAGAAAAACACTAAGCCAAGCTCCGTGTCTGTAATTTGCGAAGTATAAATTCTTCTTCTCAGACAATGTGAAGAATTGAATCTCAAGAGACCTTCGCCGTTCCCGTCGAGCCGGTCTGTGTCGCCGTCGATCAGTGCAGTAAAGCTAGGGTTTATACTGTGGGCGGTAACTCTCTTCTCCGGATTCTGCTATATCGCCTGAAACAGGTGAAGCCTGTTTCTGGGTTTGGGCTTTAATTTTAGTAATTAAGAGCCTGGCTAAATTTGGTCTACCATTGCCCAATATAACAATACCGATAATAATACGAACCACCTAATTTTAGGTGGGGTCATAGGCCCGGGGCTACCCGGTCCGAATGGCTCGGCCCTATTTTTTTAGAACTTAAGCTTTAGCTTTAAGCCCATGGACAGGGTTTGGGCCTAAGTGTTAAAGCCCGATCAATTTTAGGATCGAGCTTGGATAAGGCCAAAATATTTTAGGGTCGGCCCAATTCGAAGAATAATTAAAATATATATATATATACATACACAATACACACACACATTCAACCATAGGACTTTGGGTTTAGATTTTTTCTAGAGTTCAGGGTTTTTCAGGGCTTTGCGCTTATTTTTTTTAGGGTTTTGGGCTTATTTTTCTAGGGCTTAGGTTTTTGGTATAGGGCCGGGCTCTGGATTTAGGTTTTTTTTTATAGGACCGGATTTGGGCATGGAATTGAGGCACGACCATAGGGTCGGCTCTAGCAATTTTTTGTAATACCCTAGTCTAAGCTTGGTCGTGCCCATGACCACCCTTACCTAATTTAGAGTGAGTAATTCAATACTTGTTTTCAAAATTTTATTTATTTATTTTTGGTTCTCACGACTATCTCCACACCCTTTGGGTGTGAGACTATTCTCGTTTGGGATTTGTGACTGTCCCTCCTAATAAGTATTTTTTTGCAGACTTTGAAGTCATATTCAAAATTATGTGTTATTTTTATAATATATTTGTATTAAAATTAAATTTTAAATTATTTTCTAATTTTTTTAATAATTAGATTCGAAATTCATATGCATCAAATTAAATTAATCAAACAAATATAAATATAAATTATTTTAAATTAAATTATAACTTAATTAATAAAATAAAATTAAAAAAATAATCCAACCCAAATAAAATAAAATTAACAATTTATTTTGAGAGTATTTCCTAAATTCTTAAGAAACTGAGAAATAAAAAAAAAATATTAAATCCAATTCACCCTCACAAAACTGTTTCTACTACTGTCTCGCCGACCATCACTATATTGCTGGCTACTACCATTACACTGACTAAGAAATATGTATATTTATTGTCATACATTTAAAGAGAAAAAAAAATATTGTAACCAAACATATTTCTTTATTTCTATTCTCATAAATTAAAAGAAACAATTTTAGAACAACAGTTGTTACCAAACATGTTTCTATTCCAAAAACTCCGGAACGAAAACAGAATCTCGTCTTAGCTTATTGGAAGTAGAAACAGAAAAGGAAAAACTAAACGCCACCTAAACAACTAAATCGACCCAAAAAAAATCAAATAATAATAATTAAAAAAAAAAAAATCACCCTTTGAACCTTGAAATAGTTAGCAATGTTCAAAGTCCATTTCACAAGCAACTACAAACTACAAAAGAGTAAATATTTCATTAAAACAACTACAAATCTCTGACGTGGTGTCACTCTCCAATCAAAAAACAGCGTAACACCACGTCAGAATCGTAACGAATATTTACTCTCCCCCCCCAAAAAAAAAGAGGTCGTTAAGTTCGACTAAAATGTTAGTTCGATATGATGCATACAAGGGATACAAGACACAAGTCCGGCCACCATTCAGGCCGGGCCAATGAATCGCTTCTGTGTTTCTTTGCTACTCCTCATTGAGGCCGTAGTCCACGCCAAAGTACCGATCGACCAACTCATTAGCCATGTCTCTGAGCTCTACGTTTTCGTGAAATTGAAATCTTTCCATGGCGTCAATCCCGTCTTCTCTCTCCACAAGCTTCGGACCGTCCCCGTTTGGCATTCCCCTCATAACCTAAAAAAAAAAACCCCAATTTCTTCAATTTTTATTCACTCAATTTTACAACTCCCTTCTCGAAATGAAACAGTTTCTTCAAATACCTCATCCAAATGGAAAATAAAAGTTTCATCAAATATCAAACAGACCATAACGGTGCGTTTGAATGGAGGGGAGGAAAGTAGAGGGAAATTGTCTTTCCTTCGTTGTGTTTGGATGAAGGGCAGCGGCAGATCCAAAAAATATTTTTATTTGATTTTTTTCTAAAAATTTAGGGGTAATAGTGAAAAATTTCATCCCCTCGAGGCCCTTCATAGCTCCTCCCCTCGAGACTCGAGAGGAATTGACTTTTTATATGACTATTATACCCTTTATACATATAACATATTCATAAATATGATTCAATAAAATAAATTAAACAAGGGTAAAATAGGGAAAATTTGGAAGTAAAAAATAAATACTTCCAATTTGGAAGAATTCACTTTCCTCCCAAATCTTCCCTCCTAAACCCTACTCCTACTTCCCTAAATCCAAACAGACCATAAGTTTGGCAGTAATCTATCATATTCAAGAACAGAATTTTTGGAGTGATCCCAAAATTCTTGAGATTTTGAGAAATTAAAAAAAAATATATTTCCATTCCTTCCCCCAAAAATATTCTCTACTTATTCTGACTGGAAGGGACAAGATCGGGATTTTTAAAAATTTCAAGGGTCCCTTCAAACCTGGTTACAGAACTAATTTTGTAACCAAACGTGTTTCTTTGATTTTATTCTCATAAATTACGAAACAATTTAAGAATTTTCTGTTCTCAGAACTATTGAGAACATAAACATAATTCTCGTCCTATTTTTTCAAAAGCAGAACCAGAAAAACAGACATTAACTTAACTTACCAGTTCCAAGAACTGAAGTCCAAGCCTTGCAGCCTCAATATCAGCAGACTTGACCAAATTGATAAAGCCAGGAAGGCATCCCCTTTCAACAAGTGAAACAAGGTGATCAAGAATCAAATCGGGCCTTCCACCGCCTTCAGGGTGGGCAACACAGAGATTACCTAGAGTGTATGCTGCTTCCTTCCTTGTGTCAAACGGTGACGTCAAAAGTAGGTGTAATAAACAAGGTACTGCCTCGCTTGAATAAACTAACCGCTTGTGTTCAACAGAGCCAGCGGCCAAGTTTGATAGCACCCACGCACTTTCCTACACAAATTTTTTTGAACGAGCTTGAAGTTTAAGAGCGTGTGATCAAGCTTTATATCATTGTAGTAAAAAAAAATGTACCTTTTTTTTTATCGAGCTTCAAGTTTAAGAACGTGTGATAAAGCTTAATAACATTGTAGTAAAAAAAATGTACCTTTTTTAGGACACGGTGTTCGCTTTTCAGACAACCAACCAATGCTGTTATCACTGTATCTGTAATGTTGTAAAACAAAATCTGAGATTAGAAGAAGCTGATGTTCGATTTCAGAAGTAGAACGTAAGGGCCTGTTTGGTTGTCATTCAATTCGTTAATTCATGACATGTTATAGTTCGGTGTTTGGTTGTAAAAAATTAAAAACAATTAATTTATCATTTTAGTTCTAGTTTAGATGATGCTTTCACGTTTTGTCAGAGTAAAAGTATATAAGGCAGCCCAGTACACGAAAGCTCCCTCCATTACAGAGTCTGGGGAAGATCAGATGTACGGGGCCTCACCCCTACATACAGAAAGACAGTTTCCAAAATTTGAACCCGAGACCTCCAGGTACCAATGGAGCAAGCTTACCATTGTACCCAAGGCTACCCCTCTTGTCGGAGTAAAGTATACACTTAATAAATTAAATTAAAATGTTTGTTAAAACGAACAATTTGTAAATTTGATTAAATCAATAGGTAAATGAAGATATATACAAATCAAATAGGATAATTTAGACAAACAAACAGGCCCTAAGAAACTTGCCTGTGATTTCTTGTCCAGCAACTAGAACAACATTTGTAGTATTAGCATCACCAGCCACAAGATTACCCAAACTTCTCAACACCTATACGGGAAGTATATATATAATGAATTACATATAACTCGTTAGAAGCAATTTATGTACATTAGAAGTCAATTTGAAAGTTTTTTGTATTACCGGAATGAGCAACTGCAAGCTACTAGACGTCGCCAATCTCTCCACAAGTAGCGGAAGAACTTGGCTCTTCACCAAAATACCGGTAGCAAAATTCGAAAGGGCAGAGATGTAAACAACCACCCATGCTACTTCGGTAGCCAACTCCTCATCTCTGGTTTGATACCAGTAATTTGATTAGGCATAACAAACTAGCTAGATAACCAAATGGCGTGATTGGATTAGATACCGAATTTTGAACGTCTACAAATCGATAAACAAGTAGACGTACCCTTTCTTCAAGTGCCTTTGAATTGCATCAAGTACCCCATCGATCTTAATGAGTTCGGTTGCAGCTTTGGGATTTGGCCCCTAATTCAACATTTATGGATTCTTATTTTTAGAAAAAACGAACTAATCACAAAATGAAGTTAATATTAAAATGTAGTGAATAAGGCTGAAATTCAAAGCAGAATAATATCTTTTAGTTATAAAAAAAAAAAAAAAGATGTTTTGCACTTTGCCTCCCCTGAAGTTTTGAAGAAATCCCACTTTAGCCCCCATACTTTCAGTTTAAACATATTAAACCTTGAAGTATCCAAATCATGTCAAGTCAGTCCAAATCGTGTCAAGTCGGTCCAAATCGATAACTCCGTTATTTTTTTATAACGGAAATCGAACATGTATCAGACACTGAATCATCCACGTGGATGAGTCCCATCACACAAAATGACAGAAGAACTGACTTAACACGATTTTGATACTTCAAGGTTTATGTATTCAAATTTAAAAGATAGGGACTAAAGTGGGTTTTCCCTGAAACTTCAGGGTTTATGTATTCAAATTGAAAAGACAAAGACTAAAGTGGGATTTTTCTGAAACTTTCGGTGTGCAAAGTGCAAAAAACTCAAAAAAAAAAAAAAACACGTTCTTCAAACAGGGTAAAATGTGACTTTAAGACCCTTTTTCAATTCTAAACTTGGAAATTTTTAAGCACCATAAAAAAATAGTTTGAGATTGTTTCTATCGTGTATGAGGAGTTTAAGACCTTAATTAGGTTTGACAATGCCCAAGCAGCCGTTCTCACGGTTGAACCTTTGTTTGGCAGCATCATTCTCGCAAGAGGTGGTAAGGCTCCTTGCAATAGCAGAACATTTCTTAACTCTTCTCCTTCACCGGCAACATTACCCAATGCCCATGCACACTGCTCGGCAACAGGCAAGGAACTCTTCTCTGCACATTCAGGTTAAAGGTCATAAAAGAAATTCAACATCGGTCTTATATTCTCTGTCGGTGTGATACTCCTTGTATGCTGTTGCTTCTTCCTGCCTATATTTTTTTTTTTATTCACTCTTTCCTCATTCTAATGTCTTCAAATTGTTTGATCCTAGACTCCTGCATCGAAAAAAAAAATATCGAAGCATACAAACTACTCGGACACGTTACAATCAGCTTAAGAGAGCATCACTGAACTGAGCTGAAGATATGACTAGCTAGTTTTAAGTCTGAACTGCTTTTGCACTACAACAGGGAAACTTAGGAAGAAGTATTTGACCGAACCATATTGGTTTTCTAAGGTAACAGCTATAAGCGATATATATATATATATACACACACATATATTATATATATATATATATATACAAACATGTTTTATTGAGAGTAAACAGAATGATATATAGGAACCCTGAGATGAGTAACTATTCAGGCAAACATTTCAACAGAAACAAAAAGAAGTGAACGTTCTTGAAACAAGTATACAGTACAGAATCCACCACTAACCTCCAAGATGAGCAATAAGCAGCGGTAATGCAGGCAATAGAGCTTTTGTTTCTTCTGGTTTTCCGGCTGCTATGTTTGTAAGGCACCAAGCTGCCTCGAGCAACTGCAGTTGAGTAAACCCGAGAAGAAACTGTATCAGACAACTATTTGTTTCCATTTTACAAGACAATCACAAATTTTACATTCAGCACTCAATAGACAACAATAGAGCACCATATCGATTCAAGTAAAATAGCATGCTCAAAAAATGATGGACATATAGAAACAAATAATGGCACTGAACCCTAAATCCTAAACCCTAGAACCCTCGAAACGAAAAATTGAAGAAAGTAAACCAAATTCTTCGAACCTGTTCATCAGGTGAGCCAAACGAAAGGCACTGCACAAGCAGAGGCAACACTCCAGCTTTAAGAGCAGCTTCAACTGGAGGAAATTCAGACCTCGACAGCAAGCGCCTTAATTCACGAAGAGCATCTACCTTTTTCTGCATTGCACCTTTCCCCCTGATTTTCATACAATAAGTAAGCCATTAGTAATTTATGAGGGAGACTTGGGAAAGGCAGCCTGTAACATCACTAAAAATTAATTCCCATCAAGCACAAAGATGCAAATCATGCATAAACCTGATCTTAGAATCCCGAGAAGTAGAGCAATACGCGTAAAATCAATAAATAACACGGAATCGGACTATTTATATGAGAATCGAATTAGAGACCATATCTCTGAGACACTAACAAACTGTTCAAACCACTCATGCAACTTTTTTTGTATCTACCGCAAATCATAAGAGATTGATACATACTGATATGTAACGGCAAACTTTAATTGTTCGACAGTAGAAGTAATCTGAGCCTCCAAAATTGATGGTTCTTCTTCGATCACCATATCACTATCATCGGGAATATCACTTTCACCGCTGACTCCCACTCTGCATAAACGTTTCGTTCTCACCAATGCTTCTCTTCTTTCCTTTGCCACGGTCACTGCTTGCTGCCGTCTCCTATGCCCAGCAGTATCTCCAACTGAAAATATATATATATATATTGAAGTAAAACATGAGAGTCATGATTCGGTGCATCTATGATTCTGTGTGATAATGTAGCATTTCAGTTTACCACGAAGCTTCAGTGAAGTAAACTTCACACATTCACTCGAGCAATTAAGCATGACTGCAAGAAATAAACCCTAGGGTGCTCCTGTAGCAAGTCCCTTATTTTACCCCTAATTTTAAAAAAGTTCCATAAGTAATTACAACTTGTGTTTTAGTTCCGCGCATTAAGAAAAGGCGAAAGGCCCACTACACGGGCTGCTCTCTCATAATTACATGTATCTAATATGTCTGTAAAATATTTCTTAGATGTAACAAATATTATACAGATACATGTAACTAATATTATATATGCGTGAGCACATACCGGACTAATACGCATCAAAAACCAATTTAAGGTTTTAAATAAAAACTTATGTTTCAAATGGGACTAATAAAAAATTACACCCATCATTTAGGACTAATCGCCAACTATCCCTAAACCCTAATCCTCTATGCATTTGATTTGCAGGAATGTCAAGAATGTGTTCTAAGTCATACTGCAAGAAATAAACCCTAATCCTCTATGCACTTGAAAGGACAAAAAATTGAAGAACATAGTAACACAATAAGCAGGAAAATCTTCAAGCTTAATTTCAGTACAATTTATTCATAAATAATGGTTGCAGCAAATCCACAGACACAAACCACACAAGAGGTATTAGTATACCAGGCCAACGTGGAGGAGTATGCCCTTAAGATCGCCCGGTAAGATTTAGTCAAATTGCGCGTAAACTAGCCGGTAACACCAAAACCCAAAAAAAAAAAAATCCCCAAACACAAACTCGTGTGTCCTTAGAGAGAGAAATATGCGTTTTAGAGAGAGAGATAGAGAGAGACCCGAAGACTTGATGGGGTCTCTTTTGTGGGAAGCTGGGCTTTCGTCCGCCATTGCTGAGCACCAAACAGAGAGAACTCGAGAGAGACACTTCGATACACTTCCGGCGATGAAATGGACGCCGGACGGAGGGTTTTCCGATTGAAGAATCAAAAGATACGAATCTTAAATGTAATCTCAGAAAAAATTGATGATTATGATGATGGGTTTTCCAACTGATTGAAAAAGCTGGGTTGAAATTGCAATGATCCCTGCGCCTGGCGCGCGCACTCAATACTGGAAAAGGGGGAAATTTGATTCCTCGTTTCGTTTACCCAAAATGTTCAACCCGTGTTTGGATGCTCGGATATCTGTATCCCAAGACGAATACAAATATTTAGGTAGTGTTTGGTAACCGTTTCTGTTTTCATTCCAGCAGTGGGATGAGAATGGGATGGGATGGGATGAGAATTTTGTTTTCTTCTTGGGAATAGAATTGCATTTGATAATGATAATTTTTTTTTTGTTTTGTTTTAGGAAGAGAATTGTGTATGGTAACGATTTTATCCTAAAATCTTTTTTTTTTTTCTTTTGGCCTGATGGCAGTGGCGCTGGCGACGGCCGGAAGGCAATGGCGCCCACCGGCGACGGCCGGACAGCAATGCGGGTGGGTGACAGTGGCCGGCGGGCGGACGGTGACCGGCGACAGTCGCCAAAGATGGCCGGCGCCAGCAGACGGCAGCCGAAGGTGGTCGGCCTGCGGGTGAACAATGACCATGTGTTTTAGGAATAGAATTGAAATAATGAAAAACAACTTTTTTTTGTTTCTCATTTCTTAAGAAAAAAATTGACACAATTCTCAAATGGAAATGAAATGGAAACGGAAACAAAAATTACTAAACGCTATTCCCAAACAGAATTCCCAAAAATCTGGGAATGGGATGAGAATTTCTGAAATGGAAACGGTTACCAAACGGGGCCTACTGTACAGCAACATTTACATCTCTTCATTCATTATATTATTATTGACATTATTGTTGTACAGTAATATTTGAATCCCTCACTTATTATGTTGCTATTAACATTGTTTTTGAACAGTAACATTTGCATCCCTCTATTTATTATGTTGATGTTGATGTAGTGAAAGAATATGTATTTGAATTTATCTTAAATAATAAATATATAGATATTGTTTTCACAATATAAACTTGTAAGTAGTGACCCATTTTAATTTTATTGATAAAAATTGGCATTTCTCTAATTTTCCATAAATTAAGTATTTTAAATGTCTCTAAATTAATTAATTATTTTACATGCCAAAAATTATTAAATTATAAATAAGATTTTAATTCTCAAAATACCCACTTAAAATTGATTGAAAATTAAAATAGAAGAGCAATCCAATTGATTTGTGAATGAGATTTTAATTCTCAATTAGTCAGATTAGGGTCGGATCCTGACCCATCAGTGTATTATTGAGGGCAAAAATATATAAAATGAACAAACATTACATCTGTTGGTTATTGCGAATCAGTGCGACTGAACGTTTCTGTTCGCAGGGTTAAATATGATGGCAATTATTTTAATCACTGCAATAGCACTGAATAAATTACACTATTAATTCTATAAACTTTATGAAAACACAACACTAACATATAAAAAGTTTATCTGCGTGAGTTTAAACGTAAGTTCGATTCACTTGAATTTTTTGTTCCGATTGTTGTATCGAAAATTCGAGATTGTTGTATTTTGGGATATAAACGTTTATTCAACCATTAACACCAGTGTCAGGACTTAAAATTGCTTTGAGGGCAGAGAGTTCGACTCTAATCTCGATTTACTTCATCATTTGTTCATTAATTCAATAAACTTGTGAATTTATAGTTAAAGTTTACTAAACCGTTATATTCCAAACTGTACGTTTTATATTTAGTTAATATTCACAAAATTTGCATAATCATATCCTTAATTTGTATAATACATTCTTAGTGAATATTCACTACATTTCTATATAACATATGCTTAATGCACGTACACACATTTTCTTAAATATATATTTACTAATTTTACATGTTTACTTAATGTTCACTTTGAAATTATTTTTGTCGTATTAATTTATTTTTACGATTAATTAAGTATTCAATTTTTAATTACACTAATTTCCGTCAACAATGTTAGAGATTGTCGGATTAATAAAAAAAATATATATTTACTAAAAAAATACAAATAATAAGTTTGGCAGGACACAATGATGATAAAATTAAATTTTTAAATAGAAAAATAGTCATTCAAGATTAAAAGAGTTCTCGATTAGCAGTTCACAAACTTAAAATTTTCATTCATGCAATCAACACTCTATAATAATTTTTTTAGAAATTCAAAATTACTGTATTACATAAAAGTTACTGTAATTTTTTTAAATAAAAAATTATATATATTTTTTTTATTATATACAGTGAGTTAGTGACTATGTACTTCTGATAAAATTATTGAATTTCAAAAAAAAAAATTGTATTGAATGAATTTAATGAAAGTAAATTACAAAATTTGAGATTATGACCAAATTATATATATAATTATATATATATAATTATAAAAGTCAACAATTAAGATAAAGTGGAGCCAAGATTGGTACGAGATGTCCCTCGATTCCAAATAATACACACATGAGACATGGGATTATCCAATCATCGATCCAAATCAGAATTGTTTTTAATCCAGGAATGATTGGTGTTGTTTGGTTACTGTTTCTGTTCCCTATTTCTGTTCTCGTTTTTAAAATTTTGGAATTAATGTACAAAAACATATTTAGTAAATAAGTTTCTATTCCTAAAATTTTGAGAATATTAATTGAATTTCTTAAAAATACAAAAAGTAAACAAATATTGATTCCTATGCCACCATCACTCCCATCGGCAATTACCATCACTTTGTCGGCTATTATATTTAAATGGAAAAAAAAAAAAATCAAATATTATGACTAGATGTGTTTTTTTTTTTTTTTTGGTTCTTGTAAATTAAAAGAAACGATTTCAGAACAATGATTATTATCAAACATATTTTTATTCCCAGAATAGACCAGGACAAGAATAAAATTTATATCCCAGTCTCAGCTTATTAGAAATAGAAACAGAAACAGAAAAACAGAAATACTAATCGAACGCGACCTTTATTCCAACCCGGGATAATCATATCCACGTTTTAATTTAAGAAATTTTTTTTGAGAGGTCTCAAGATTCTAAAAATAATTTTTTAAATATTATTTTATGTGTAAAAAAATTACTGTTAAGGACTCCATAAATGATGTTTTTATGGGACGGGATTTTTGGGCTAATTTCCCTTTAAAAACACCTCGCCATTGATTTTGCCCGAAGCTTTAAACCGTTACTCCTCTCCCATACTTCTTCCATGACCCCTCTCTCTCTCCTCTCTCTCTCTCTCGTTCTTCAACAGATAAACACCATAGATAGCAAGCTTATTAATCTCCCATGGAGCTCAAGCCTAACTTCACCGCCATTTTTATCATCTTCCTCCTCCTCTCTGTTCCATGTTTCTCGACAGGTTAGCTCTCTCTCTCTCTCTACATCTCTCTCTCTCTCTATACGTATAGATTGATATGGATGAATTGGGTTTTGTACAGGAGAATCAGATAGGGATTCAGGGATATATGATATAGATTACAGAGGTCCGGAGACCCACTTTCGGATTCCTCCGCCGGATAAATCCGGCGGCGACGCCGGGACTACTGCGACGGCGCAAATTTCAAGAGATCGAATTGTAAGAACACCCACAAATTATATTTTCAAATCAAAATTGTTTCTAAAAATTTATAATTTTTATTTTTATTTTTTGAAAGGGGAAGAAAATCAATGGATGAAGAAGCAGGTCATGGATGGTTGAAATTGTGTTTGGAGACTAAGAACAGTCATGCATGCCAAATGAGTACTTGCCTATATTATTTTTTCTCTAGATGTTTCATAATTATTTAAAAAAAAAAAAGAAAAGAAAAAAAAAATTATGTATAAATAAATCTTTGTTACTAGACAAGTAGCACTTGTTCAAATTTTGTTCGTTAAGGTGATTTGGTTGCTTTTCTATTTTTATTTCCATTGTAAATTTTGTTTCTGTTCTGAAATATTACGAAAAGAAAAACATGTTTAGTAACTATTATTGTTATGAAATTATGAAATAAGAAATTTGGTTTCAACATTTTTTTTTCCTGTTTTTTTAAATATATGATGGTCCATTGGGTGATAATAAGAATAGTTTTGTAGGAGTAAATAAGAATCAATATTTATTTAGTTTTAAGATTCTTAAGGAATTCAAAAACTAATTCCATAATTTTAGGAACAAAAATATATTTGCCAAACCTTTTTTTTACATAAATTCTAAAATTTTGAGAACAAAAATATGTTTACCAAACGTTTTTCTATATATTAATCCTAAAATTTTGAGAACGAGAACAAAAATTAAAAAACAGAAGCAGAAAGCAAAGAGGGTCTAAATATTTTAAATTGTGCTCTAGTTACTTGAAAATCGTTATTGTTTTAATCTTAAAAAACATTTAAAAGATAAATCATTCTAATTTAATTTCTAATTTCCAAATTATTAAAAAAAAATGTTAATTGAATAAAAATATAAAACTTAACGAGTATAAATTTAACTAATTCAAGCAAAAAAATGAGCATAAATTGAAAAACATAAACCGAAAAAGAAAAAAAAAATTATGCCAGAACAAAAAAGATTGCAGCAAAAATAAATAAATATCCATTCTTCTAATTCTAAATTATGTGAATCAAATCCCTAAGAACATGAGACACCAACAGGAAGAGTTTGAATATAAAAGCTCAACCCAAAGAAAAAAAAATAAAATAGAATTAATCTACTTTATTCTCCAGGAGCAGAAACACCTCGCTTCAGTTTCTCCCTCTTCATCTTCTTCTTCGAGACCGGCTTCTTTTTCTTAGGAGGAAGCGTTTTCTGGGCATACAAGTAGAGCGCATAGTTCCCGATCAGAAACAACACCACCAGCCCACCAACAAGCAGCAACACCATCAATCCCGGGTTGAACCCTTTCACTTCACCATCATTCACCACATTTTTCTGTTCATAAAATCAAAAAACTTCTATTCAAAAATGGTTTTCCACAATATATATATATATATATTATCAGGATGAAATCGTTAAACAGCTATACAAGAAACCAATTTTTTATGGCGCGTTCGGGCAAAAGTTTATTGAGGGTCCGTTTGGTTCTCTAAATTATCCTATTTTTTATGAATTGATTCTAATGCAATATAAATCGGGATAAAATCGTTAAACAGCAACACAAGAAACCAAACTTTTATGATGCGTTTGGGTAAAGGTATATTTGAAGAAAGTATTTTCATATCAAGAAGCGATTTGTAAATTTGTCCTTAACAAAATTTATTAAGGGTTTGTTCGGTTGTCTAAATTATCCTACTTTTGATGAATTTATTTTTATATTTCTCCATTTACCTATGATTTAATTAAATTTACATATTGTTTATTTCTTTGAACAAAGAATCATACAATTGTTCAGTTTAGCTACCTAATTTCAGTGTTTTCTGTTTTTACTTCTTACAACCAAGTGATGTGGACTACTAGACTTTGAAGTTTGCCAAATTGCACATTTGATCCCTCCAGATCCACATTTGTTTCAATTCGAAAAATTGAAAACGTTATTAATGATTTTTGATGTAAAATGGGTTTCTGCTCAGACTTTCCTTAACAACAATATGGTTTATTTCTTTCATTTTTCAGACGAATCGTTGTTGGGGAAAGGTTACAGGAAGTGGAACACGTCTTAGGCTTATTGGAGTGATGAAATGACAAAAATATCTTTATTAGATTTAGAAGGCCACGTGTTGAGCACAACTCATTTTCCGCCTGAAATCATTAGCAAGGCTTTTATTTTTAAGTAATTGAAACAAATGTGAAACTTGAGGGACCAAATTTGAAATTTCGCAAACCTCAGGGCCCGCATAAACACCCACCCCATGCTTTAGGGACCAAAAAGTATAATTTTCCGAACATGGAATAGTATAAGTAGAGCTAGATACATATACACACACACATATGCATACATATATATTAGCATGTAATGATTCAGCCAAAAAAGATTACATTACATACTGAGAGCTTCCACAGGAGCTCTCCGATCCTTCATTTTTCAACCTTGGTTTCTTCCTCCTGGAGATAAAGAGGGGGAGGAAGAGAATGATGATGTAAAAATTACATCTTTTAGCCACCCCGAATGGATGCATTTGCATTAAGGCAGTGTTTGGTTGAATGGAATTGGAATTAAAAATGATCCGTTTCGCGGGTAAAATTTTAGAATTTTTTCACATTTCAAATTCCAATTCCACAGCTTCAATTTCGATTGCTATAATTCATAAACAAAAAATTATTCATTCTTTCGCGTATTTTAGTATTCAATTGAATAAGCTAGGGCTAGGACTATATGATCGGGCATTATTCAAAGTTTGAAACGATTAAAATCCCGTATTTTCCATTACTGCTGTCTATTAGACCAATTCAATAAAAAAAAATCTAAGATTCAATATTCGATCTTAAAAATGAAAAAAGTAAGCAGAAATTTCGAGTAAAATAACATATTCTCCAAGTCCCGTTTGGTTGCCCAAATTATACTATTTTTCTAGTTATCATGTTTTCGATGAATTGATTTGCATATTTTCTCCATTTACCTATGATTTAATCAAATTTATACATTGTTTGTTGGAACAAGCGAACAATACAAATGTTTTACTCTGGTTAAATTTTCAATCTATATTTTACTTCAATTACACGAGAAAATTGCGCTAGGACTAGAACTAAAATGGTTTGCTAGCAAATTTAAGCGATTTTAATTCTTACAACCAAAACAATTCATAAATTGCCTAATTAAAATTAGTTCAATTTGCGTGCGAATCGAAGAACAACCAAACGAACCCTAAAAGTCCAGCACCAAAATCTAAAGCATTTTCCTTCTTCCTTTCCAGTCTAGCAATATGAAAACCTAAATTGCGAAACCGGAACGCTCTCGTCTATGAGATTGAGAACTTTAAACATGCAATCTCAAACTATATCGCGGGGCAAAAAGAAACCAAAATTTAAACAAATCTATGGCCGAAACAAGGTTAAGTTTAGATCTGATGTTGATAACATAACATAGATCTAAAACAAACCCTAAACCGCAGCGTTAGAGATCTAGAAATAAAATTCAATCGAACCAGAAAGATCTAGATTGAGAGATTCGAAAGGTTACCGCGTGATCGAACGACGGCGAGATGTGATCGTCGAAGTCCGGCTCGTAATCCATGGCTGCCGGGATCAGAGAAGATCTTCAGTGCCTTCGATTTCGTAGAGTTCGAGATGGAGCCGAAGTGGAAGCTCTAGACACAGCATCAACAAAAAGCAGTCGGGTGAAAAATTATCTTTAGGTCCTCAAACTTTATTATATTCAGAATTCAAACAACTTTTAATATCATAAATAAGAAGAACTAAGAGCACGTGATAACGCTGAAATTTCGTCAATGGTTTTAATTCCTAAACTCTTGATCAACACCTGGCGTGAGAATAAGTTTGAGAAATTTAAGTGATATTTTCAATCATAAATGTAACTTGTATTTATAGAGTAAAATCTTTTGGATTTGGAAAGAATAATATCTTCTTGATTTAGGAATAACAATATCTGTCTGATTTAAGGAAGATAAGTCAAAACATATTTGACCGATTCAAATTAGGGGTGATCATGGGCCGGGTCGGCTTTACGTAGAGTATTATGAAAAAATGTTAGGCCCTAATCCGGCTCGGACCTATGGTCAGCCCTAATATTTTGTCCAAGCTTGACCTTACAAAAAAAATTAAACTTAAACTCAACCCTATATATATATTTTTATAATTTAAAAAATAAACACTAAAATACAAATAAAAATTATAAAATACATTCATTCACATTTCACACTAAAAAAATACTTTAATTCATACTCAAATAAAATGAATACATCCATAATTCGATACATATATATATAATGATCGGATCGGGTCTAGCCGAACTAAAATGGTCGTGCCCAAGCACGACCCTAAAATTGATCAAGCCTAAATTTTTAGGCCTTAACCCTGCCTATGGGCTCAGAACTTATGCCCAAGCCTTGAAAAAAGGGTTCCGGATTTGACAGCCCCCTAAGCCCATGATCAACCCTAGTTCAAATGTTACACCATTATGGACTGTAGTTTTTCGACCCGAATTGATAATTACTTATTTCTCAAATTTTATAAGATATGAGATTCTCATTTAAGCCAATTTCGGTATTGACCCACTAGACTTTAATGTATGGAGTTATCTTATGATTTTTACCCTCATTAGTACCCGTACTTTCCAGCTAGAGATTACCTAAGAACGACACAATTTCAGCTTTGTTACTAAGAATAACCCAATTATCTAACTCTTGGGGTAAATTTCACTCATTCTCCCACAAATAAAATTAAAATAATCTATCACCACCTCTATTCAAAGTAACGAATAATTTATTACCAACTCTATTTCAATTTGGCTTTAATTTAGTATAATCGAACATTTTGTTGAGAAATTGGACCAAATAAATTACTTTGGGAATAATTTTCTTATTTTTCGCGTTCCTCTCGCTTTTTACATTTGTAAGAAGTAATTTTGTTCCCCAAATTTGTTCTTATAATCATACATCTCATAATCATTTAAAATAATTTTTTTAATAAAAAATTATTTAAAATCCTTATATATTTATATAAATCCTTTTTTTTTTTTTTTTTTTTTATAAATCTTGTATAAATAATGGAGAGTAAAATTTTTATCCCTATATTTAATTAATTCTCTTTTAATTTTATAAATCTTTTATTAAGTTATGAAAAAAAAATACTCACATTTTTTAATAAAAATTCAATTAAATTTTTATATGAACCCTCTTAATTTTTAAATTCTTAAAAAAAATTGTTCTCCATAATTACGAGGTGTATTAGTGAAAATACAGATTTTGAATAAAACTAGCTTGTTATAGTTGCAAAAAGAGAGAGGGATGCCGACGGAAAATTATGAAAACCCTCCAAAATAATGGAATTCATCCCCAAACTTTAGACCAAAAGTGCAAATTTTCCTAAAATATAACTGATTATTACCTTTAATTTTTATATTTTTTTATAATTAATACCCCAAAATTAAATGAAAACTAAACACTTTCTATTCACAAATCTAATTAAAATTAAAGATTAAAAATACTTTTTGTTAATACTAAATTTAATGAGAATTTCTTTGAATAGCTTCTCAAAATATGAAGGTAAAATATTTAAGCAAAAATTTAGTGCAAACAGTTTTATATAATAAATAATTGAGGAAAGATAATATAATTTGGGTAAATATAACTTTACCCCTATGGTTTAGCAGATTTGTACTTAACCCCGTATAGTTTTTGACTTGGCACTTACCCCCTGTGATTTTGGAATTAAGTGCAAATCACAGGGGGATAAGTGCCAACACAGGGAGTAAAGTGCTATTAACCTGTATAATTTAGGTACAAGATATATAAGGTTAAATATTAAAATATTATATATGTGTGTGTGTGTATGTTATATTTTAGTTTAATTTTAAACATTCTTTGTCTTCTAAGATATCATACGACTTACAAATATTTAGGGTATTTTTGGTTGGGTGGAAAAGGGTGAATGGAAAAAGAAAAAGAAAAAATGGTAGAAAATTATTATTTTTAATTTTTTTTGTGTGTTTGGTTCGAGAGGAAAATCAAATAGAAAAAAAAATATGTGAAAAAGTGCATTCCCGCCCATTTTTTTCCTCTCGAAAATGGGATGGAAATGGATAGATATGTTGGAAATAGTAATAAAGTTACCATTATACCCCTTGTTATGTATCTACTCGTCACTTCACCGTGATTTTGTTTTGTTTTGTTTTGATTTCATTTGTTAGTAATTTACGTATATTGTATTCAACTTTAATGTTGATTGCTATACTTATAATCCTATTTTAATTAATTATTTTTTATTAGTTAAAGAATTGTTCATTTTTTTATTGATAAAATTCTTATTTTATTTTATAATATATAAAGGTAAAATAGTAAATTAAATGAGTGTATATTTTTTTCTTTTATTTTTTATTACATATAAAATATTATATTTTTCTCTTTTTCTATCCCTTCAACCAAACAACCCGAAGAAAAATGATTTTTCTTCCACAAAGGATAAAAAAAAATTATTTTTATTTCTCTTTTTCTTTTCCATCATAACATACCTTAGAGCTCTTAAATCCGTCATCTTTTATTATATTAAAATTTGTTTTGATCTGAATTATTCTTTGTCTCCTATGAAATTAGACAGCTGAAAAATGTCGATAGCTATTTTGTCCATCTTGTTTTATATAATAGATATAGATCAGAACAATCCGAGTTCCATATATTTTTTTATTTATTTATTAATAGAACGGTTGAAATCTATTAGAGGATTGGAGATTATTTTCACCCACTGAATTATATATGAAAAATTCACTACAACAAAAATGGACTATAGCGGCAGTTAAAAAATAGCCGCTAATGATATATTTTTAGTGGCTATTTATTTAATTGCCGCTAATTTATTATAATTGCCGCTAAATGTCATAATTTTAGTAGAAAATTTTGGCGCCAAATTTGGATATCGATTTTTTTAATTAAAAAATTTAATTAAAATCAATAATTAAAAAGTTAAAAACAATTATTTCATTAGGCATACATAACAATTAAAGGATAAAAAAAGAAAAAGCGAATGAAGAACACAGAGGCTGAATTCCAAAACAGAATAGCCGACATATCTATGGACGAGAAGTTGAAATCGCGAAAAAATCTCATCTTCCTCGCCCCCAAGTTTGTGTTGATCGAAGATCGTGCTCGTCGTTGCTTAATTGATGGGAGCTAGTTCGTGTTGAAGATCGTACAGATATGAAAGCCCTAGTTGGTGTTCTCAATCGTGAGCTTCAATCGCACCAACCGTTCTCTCAATCGGTTCGACTTCTCTCTCAATCGCCGCAGCGCCGTCGTTGTCTAACCACAGCGCCGGCGAAAGAGCTTTCAATTTTCGTTCTCGCAATTGCTGTTGAATCAATCGTGCACTAAGTATGTTTTGTTGGTTGATTTCTCATTTGGTTTGGGCATTCAAGTAATCTCTTTGAATCGATATTTATGCAACGCCATCGTTGTCCACCCACCTTGCCGGCCAAAGACCTCCTAATCGTTGTTCTCTCTATCGTCGTTGAATCAATTGTGCACCAGTTGAATCGGTATGTTTTGTTGATTGATTTATTCACTTGGTTGATTTTGCATTTACAAATGGTTACACACGCAAACTAATCGGATTGCAAAGATATTTGGTTTCATTACCTTTTTATTTGTTGTATTACCATTGCAAACTAGTATATAAATTGTTCGCTATAGGAGGTTACCTCCTCCTTCGCCAAAACCATGGGCGTTCCCGAATCCTGGATTATGGCATCAATTAGAGGATCTATGCCCATGGCTATTCCGAATTAGATGTATCTAAATTCTTAATTATATTCACTTCTTCATGTGTTGCCTTTCCGTTAAGGATGAGATTGAAGAGTTAGCTTTACTGTTGATTCATCTGCTTGATTATTTGTGTTGTAGCTCGAGCAATTGGAAAAGATCGAGCGTACATATGACTTAGGGCCCACTCGTTCAGTTATATGTGGCAAACAATCTAATATAGTAGATAATCTTGTAATATCGAATAATCCGATTAACGAAGAAAATGAAAAATTGAGGAAAGAGCTAGACGAAATGAAACATAAGCATGCAGAGATGAAATAAAAAATGGACAACCGTTTGCAATTGTTTGAAAAATTGTTTCAAGTCAACAAGGACCAAGAGTGCAACGTGACATCACGTTAGGTACAACTGAGGTGAGTGTTTGTACTTATTTTATTTGTCCTAGTTTTTCGTTGTGAATTATTCTATAATGTTATATGTTTGTATATGTATTGGTGGGATATGTGTATTATACGATGATAGGTTCAAATCACTTCTAACACTCGGCATACTTCAAATCAAAATTTTAAAAATTTGCAAGCTAATATCATGTTAGGGACACCTAATGTAAGTGTTTGTACTTATTTAATTTATTGTAGTTTTTCATTGTGAATTGTTTTATAATGTTTGTATTTGTATCATGTGGGATATGTGAATTATACGGTGATAGGTTCAAGTTAACTCTAACTCTCAGGATGCCTTAAATCAAAATTCCAAAAAGTTGTCATCGTAGAATTGTAAGTTTCAAATGGCAAAGGTAATAACACGATTAATTCAAATAATATTTTATATGTCAATGTTTGATTTTACCATTATCAATGTACCATGTTATTTATATTGACCAATGCACAAGGTTTTAAATATCGGCCGTTACGTACCGTAACGGTCAATTCGTATCGGAAATCGAACCCTCCGATACCGTTACACAGCCGATTCCGGAGTTTAGGGACGATTCGCACCGTATCGGGCCGTTACGGACTGATACGGTGCTGTAACGGCCGTTACAGCTGTTACTGAGGCCGTTACGGCCGTTACAGCCGTTACTGAGGCCGTTACGGCCGTTACAGCCGTTACGGCCTATACAACTCTATTTTCAGGTCCGACACCCATGTGAGCTCTAGTTTTTCAGTTTTCTTCAGAGAATCTTCCATATAATTGAGCAGAAGTGAAGAAAAAAATAGTAGAAGATAAAAAAAAAAAAATTATCAATTAGCAGAAAATCAAAGAGCTCCTTGCCAAAAGTTGAGATATCAATCGCGGCGTCGCCAAACCCTAATAGAAATAACTCGTCGTCACAGTCTTAGCTCTCTCCATCGCGTTGCAGTTCCTCGTCTTCGCCTCACTCCGTTCGTCTCTCTCTTTCTCCATCTCATTTGGGTGTGTGAGTGAGTGTGTCGGTTGATTTGGGTGGGTCATGGGTGTGTTTGGTTGATAATTAAGGGGATTTGGAAATAATATTGATTTATAAAATGATAAATGGCTTGTTTACAATTTAGTCCTAAAATTTTCTAACTTTTATTTTTATAGCATTTTTTTTTGTCATTATTATTTATGACATTATATGTATAACTATATATATAATGGTTAATTTAGTGTTAATTAGCTTTAATTATGATTTTAATAAATAGTATGAATTATGCCGACGCCGACTATGAAGAGCTTGAGCGCAATTCGTTTTGGTATTGATAATTTTATATGTGTATTGTTTTTGTAATATGATGTAGAAGTACAATTTACTCTTTTATTATGTTTGTGTAATATATTTTTATTAAGTATTGTGTGCATCATCTTATTCTTTTAAGATTGTTAAGTACGACGGTTTTTTGTCTTTTTTTTTTGTCTTTATTGTGTTGTATATAACTCTAAAATGTCATAATACATATTATAATATGTTTATTAAAGGTTAAATGAGTAAAACAATTACTCTTATTGAGTTTTTGAGGATGTTCTGGTGATTTTAATAAATTCACGACCGTTACGGCCGATTCCCGTTACGGACAAGCCGATACTCCCGATACCGTTACACCGCGACCGTTACCGTTACGTAACCCGATACCGCGATTTAAAACCTTGCCAATGCTTATATGTGAATTTATTTGATAGGTTGATGAGATTTCACAAAATACAGATACCTCAAATCAATCTCGAACAAATTTGTCTGAGTATCAAATTGAGCAGGTAATAATACAGTCAGATTTGACATCATCAAATTATGGGTCTCAAACGAGAAAGGTAAAAAACTAATTAACTCATATTTATTTCGTTACCTTATTGGTTTAATTGTCATGCATTTATGTTACTTTATCTTTATAGGTTCAAACTATTTATACTTCGAATGATTCAACTGAATCTCGAAAAAATTTATCATCATCAAACTATAGGTCTCAATTAAAAAAGGTAATGAAGTCATTAACTTTTATCTTATCTTATTTATTACGTTATGCTGTAATTATCATGTTCATTCTTTTTCACTCAATCTTGATAGGTTCAAACTACTTATATTCCGAATGATCCAACTCAACCTTCCAAAAATCCCGTAAGTAATTTTTACTTTTTCCTATAAGTTCAATCGGTAAATTATAGTTCAATTGGGTGATACAAAAAATTGTGCTGAAACCATTGTGTTGAAATTTTGATTGTTTGCTAAAATCGTTGTGCTAAATTGGGTGACAAAGAAATTTTCCTGAAATATTTTGTTTCTTGTCGAAATTGTTCAAGAAGTTCTGTTCTATTTTGAAAAAAACAAAACAAAACAAACAGAATAGGGTGTTTTGTTAAAATAGAATAGAAACATAACATGACTGTTGTTTTCGTTCTATGGACAGAACAAAAACTGTTCTGTTCTGTTTTTGTCCGCAGAACAGAACTGTTTTGTTCTGTTTCTGTCCGCAAAACAGAATAGAATAGACAACTGTTCTGTTCTATTTTGTTTTGTTCTGAATATCAAAAATTGTTGTTGATAATTTTTTATTTTGGATTTTTAAATATTTTTCGTATCTATAACTTAGTTTGAGGTTTAATTATGTCATTTTGTGGAAATCAAAACGATTTTTCATGTTCAAGAATACAAGGTAAATTAAGCAAGTGTTTTGAACAACTGAGGGATATTTTATTGATATAAGAGCAATCGTATGGTTTTGATAATCCATATTCAAGGTATGTTCTAGTAGCCCTAGGTGGTGCGCTCCGATGTCCTAAGTGGTAGACTTATCATTTATATTGTTAATTTCGAAAATAATTGTTAAACACCACTTTGATTGTTGTGGTTGTATTGGTTATTGTCTTATTGGGTGTTGGTTATATTTGATAGTGTTATTTAAATGACAAGCACTTTGAGAATGTTAGACAAACAAAGGGAATTATGTCGAAATTTTTGCGTGAATGCCATTTATTATTTTTGTTGTTTCTGTTTTTTTTTTTTTTTGTCTGATGTTTCTGTTTTCGTATATATGCAAGTGTTTTTTTTTTTTTTTTGTGGCTAATTAGACGTTTGATGTTCATTGCACTCTTCCAAGGGATTTCGGAGATTATTAGTTTAGATGATTGATTTATGTTAAATTAGGAGTTCAATTTAATAGTATTTCATTGATGTATTTTTTGTAACATTTTTTAGGGATACTAGATCTATGTTTTCAATTATTTGTATATATTTTCAGTCGCATTTTTGTTGGTGATTAATTCTAAAGTTTATCTTATAAATATTTAGCGGCTAAATTGTTAATTGCTACTAAATATAAAAATACGGTATTTTAATTTGCCGCTATACGAAATCTAAGTTAACCGCTAAATATCTTGTATATTTAGCGGCTAAATTGTTTTTTTTTTCGCACTAAATATCAAAATAAATTTTTAATATTTTTTTAATAGCATATAAATTTGTCTCTATACAAAATTTAAATAACTGCTAAATCTTTTCTATTAGGGGCTAAATCGTTATTTGCCACTAAATGTGTAAATAAATATTTAATATTTATTTATTTATTTTTAGTGGCATTTAAATTTGCCGCTATATGAAATCTAAATAGCCGTTAAATCTTTCATATTTAGCGGCAATTATAAATTAGCCGCTATAACCTATAGCGACTACAGTATTAGCGGCAGTTGTATGAATTACTGCTAAAATATTTAGCGGCTAAAAAATGAGTTTTTAGTGACTAATAAAATTGCCGCTAAAGTCTGTTTTTGTTGTAGTGATTTAAAGTTTTATTACAAAAAGAAAAAAAAAAGAAGTTTAATTAGTAGCCCACATGATTCTAATTTACAGTACATAGATAAATATTTAAAGTAATTAATTAACAAATAATTAAAATTACCCAAAAATTATTTTTTTTCATTAAATATTAAATGTGCTTTTAAACACTCACTTACAATGATATCATTACAACTAAATTAAATTAAATTGAGATTGATCCGAGTTGGTGGCACACGTGTCCTCTATGTGGCCCACGTGGTAGCTAACTGATGATGTGGCAATATGCCAACCTCTAAACGCTAAGGGCATTCGAATCGGCTAGGTCTCGGGGACATCCAACTTCGATAAGGTCACACAAATCTTCTCTTTTCACGTAGGTTAGACTCGCCATATGGCGCTCATGAGAGATCCCTTAACAATAGCACCCAAACGAATTCCACGCGACATGTCGCCGTTGGTTGCGACATTCTCTGATAATCTAACTTTTCATGTCATGCAAATATCTTTTCTAATTTCACCAAGTATTCTGTATTATTCTCTCAAAATATCTACTTACTCTCACACTCGAGATTTTTCACTAGGTAAAATCTTGCCCATGTAAAAAATTCTACAAATTACAAAAACAATAAGTAGGCGTACATGTGATCTTCCCTCTCCATCTATTGACTCTCCCAAAACATCTACTTACTCTTATACTTAAGATTTTTCACTGGGTAAAAACCCACCTAACGCACCCTAGATTTTTAATAGCGGAAGAAATGGAGAATCGGGAAGATGATGAAAACAAGTTCCCAAAACTTTTACTTAGCTGTATTTTGTCAAATTCAACATTTTTGCATTTTTGTCATGGCTTTGGTTGTTTTTACATATTGTAAAGTGTGATCTCAAGTAAAAATTCATTCATTTTAAACCTGAGTTTAAAATTTATTTGAACTTATACTTAATTTAACATTGACTGGACGAGACAAAATGCAGTATCTACACCACCCGTGTAAAAATTTCTACAAATTACAAAAACAACGAGCAGGCATACACATGATCTTCCCCCTCTATCTACAAAAGTCCAAAAATTCAAAACATCGTCGAGATGATTATTATAAACAAATAAATTAACATCACAATCCTTTTTTTAGTATCCTAGATTTTGCTATCAATACCACCCACAAAGTTAGTTTTTTTTTTTGTTTTGTTTTTTTTTTTTTTAAATCACACATCAAACTCAAATATTTTTATCCCTAGGATAATGAGATATAAACACATCAATCCAATTTGGACAATAATTTTAGGAAAAATCGGTGAAAAGTCCAATTTTTTAAATCTAATCGGTGAAAAGTTTTTTTGTATTATTAGGTTTTGATTTAATTTTTTAAGTTAGATTGCACTTGTATTTTAGTCCCGCAGGGATATTGCAGGGAGTCTTTTAGTGAGTATAATCGATTTTTATAGTAAATTCTGTTACATATAACTAATGTTAATTATAATTTTACAATTGTTACTTTTTACACATATTTGAGTATTTTTAGTTACATGTACTTATATAATATTGATTACATGTTATAATTATATATATATATGTATAATATTTTGTGACGTTATTGAAAAAATATCAAATTTTTTAGTTACATATCAGAGACATGTAACTAAAAAGTTACATATTATTGAAACATGTAACTGAAAAATATCAAATTTTTTAGTTATATATCAGAGACATGTAACTAAAAAATTACATATTATTAGAATATGTAACTAAAAATAAAATAAAATAAATAAAAACAATTAGTTACATGTAACTAATACAGTAATATTACACATAAAATAGTTACATATAACTAGCGTATGACTATCACGTGTGTAAGATTTCCGTTTTTTTAAAACAGATGAAACTAAATCAAAAGTTTTTACCACATATAAGATTTTTGACCAATTAGAGCTTAAATAGAAGATCTCCCACTGATTGTCCCATAACTTTAAAGATCCATGCATCCCCCACATCATTAATTAGTGAAATATATAATGGGTGTCACAATCAAAGTTTTTACAAAATTTAGAACTAATAATAATCCAATTGAAGAAAAATTAGGTGAGGGAGTCCAATATTATTATTATTACATAACGTTCCAAAATTCTACTGCCCTATGATTTTCAGGCCACCACATTAGACTAGATGCCTTTTGCACATATTATGGACAAGTTTGTCAATGGAACTTGTGTTATTGTTCTTATTATTATGTGCAATGTGCCCCTAATGTTTCTAAAGATAGGGTCAAAATAAATCCTTCAATGTCGAACTTATCACAATTCACATAAAAGTCATAAATATAATCTATAAACATGAAACAAAAAAACATATTTTTGCTCCCTTTAAGTATGGGATGGTGTCTATGTCGACTCTGAAGTTTGTCAAATTGCACATTTGATACCTCAAGATCTAGATTTGTTTTAATTCACGTAAAATGGGTTATGCTCGGACTTTCCTTAAAAGAAATATGGCTCTTTTATCTCATTTTACAGACAAATCGTTAGTTAGAAAAAAGTTAGGAGAAAACGTATTAGGTTTATTGAAGTGATGAAATGACAAAAATATCCTCATTAAAAGACCACATGATGAGCACAACCCATTTTCTGACTAAAATCATTAACGTTTTTAATTTTTTTTCTCTCGAAAATGGGATGAAAATGGATGGATATGTTGGAAATAGTAATAAAATTACCATTATACCCCTTATTATTTATCTACCCATTCACTTCACCACTTCACAACTTCACCATGACTTTTTGGAATTTTATTTTTTTTAATTTCACGATTGCATCCCATCTACCCATTCACTTCACCGTGATTTTTTAATTTTTTTCGTTTTGATTTCATTTGAAATTTACGTACATTGTATTCAACTTCAATGTTGATTGCTATACTTATAATCCTATTTTAATTAATTATTTTTTATTAGTTAAAGAATTGTTCATTTTTTTATTGATAAAATTCTTATTTTATTTTGTAATATATAAGGGTAAAATAGTAAATTAAATAAGTATATATATATATATATATATATATATATATATATATATATTTATATTTTTTATTTTTCTTTCTTTACTACATATAAAATATTATATTTTTCTATCCCTCCAACCAAACAACCTGAAGAAAAATGATTTTTCTTCCACAAAGGATAAAAAAAATAAAATTATTTTTATTTCTCTTTTTCTTTTCCATCACTTCAACCAAACATACCTTAGAGCTCTTAAATCCATCATGTTTTATTATATTAAAATTTGTTTTGATCTGAATTGTTTTTTGTCTCCTATGAAATTAGTCGGCTGAAAAACGTCCGTAACTCTTTTGTCCATCTTGTTTTATATAATATAAAGATCAGAACAATGTGAGCTTCATATATTATTTATTTATTTATTAATAGAACGGTTGAAATCTATTAGAGGATTGGAGAGATATTTTCACCCATTGAATTATATATGAAAAAATTAAAGTTTTATTAAAAAAAAAAAAAACCCATAAAGTTTAATTAGTAGCCCACACGATTCTAATAATTAAAATTACCCAAAATTATTTTTTTTCATTAAATATTAAATGTGCTTTTAAACACACTCAGGTACAATGATATCCTTACAACTAAATTAAATTAATTAAATTAAATTGAGATTGATCCGAGTTGGTGGCACACGTGTCCTTTGTGTGGCCCACATGGTAGCTAGCTGATGATGTGGCAATATGCCAGTCTCTAAATGCCAAGGGCATTCCGATCGGCTAGGTCTCGGGGACATCCAACTTCGATAAGGTCACACAAATCTTCTCTTTTCACGTAGGTTAGACTCGCCATACGGCGCTCATGAGAGATCCCTTAACAATAGCACCCAAACGAATTCCACGCGACATGTCGCCGTTGGTTGCGACATTCTCTGATAATCTAACTTTTCATGTCATGCAAATATCTTTTCTAATTTCACCAAGTATTCTGTATCATTCTCTCAAAATATCTATTTACTCTCATACTCGAGATTTTTCACTAGGTAAAATCTTACCCATGTAAAAAATTCTACAAATTACAAAAACAATGAGTAGGCGTACACGTGATCTTCCTTCTCCATCTACTGAAATTTTGTATCACTCTCCCAAAACATCTACTTACTCTTATACTTAAGATTTTTCACTGGGTAAAAACCCACCTAACGCACCCTAGATTTTGAATAGCGAAAGAAGTGGAGAATCGGGAAGATGATGAAAACAAGTTCCCAAAACTTTTACTTAGCTGTATTTTGTCAAATTCAACATTTTTGCATTTTTGTCATGGTTTTGGTTGTTTTTGCATATTGTAAGGTGTGATCTCAGGTAAAAATTCATTCCTTTTAAACTTGAGTTTAAAATTTATCTGAACTTATACTTGATTAGACACTGACTGGACGAGACAAAATGGGGTGTCTACACCACCCGTGATTTTTTTTTTTACAAATTACAAAAACAACGAGCAGGCGTACACGTGATCTTCCCCCACCATCTACAAAAGTCCAAAAATTCAAAACATCGTCGAGATGATTATTATAAACAAATGTTGTCGCAGAAAATAAATAAAGTACGAGTTTACCAAAATTTCTTAGGATGAGTCGCGAACTAGGTCGCTCTCTTTAAGACGTTTCGCGGCTCTGCCCAAGAACGTGCAAGCAGTGTATCAGCCCCGTCGTCCCCAGGATAAAACAGCCCAGAATTCTCCTCTGTCTAGGACGTTCTTTGCACTATAGAAGTCCCGAAAACCAAACACCCCCACACACTGTTCGCAAAACGAACAAAACTGTTCGGAAACCAAAATCGGACAGATTAAACAGTACCGGAACAGATCAGAACAATTCCGGAAGATGAAACCGAAAATGTTTCGGAACAGAAACAGTAACAGAAGCAGAAACAGAAACAAATCCGGAACAGAAACAGAAACAAAATCGGAACAGAAACAGAAACAGTGCAGACCAGGAACAGAAACAGTGCAGGAACAAAAATGAGGAACAGTTCACTGTTTTTTTTTTCGTGCTTCAACTGAAAAAAAAAACTTCAATTTATAGGAATTTTTTTTTTGTTTTGAACCGAAAGTAATAAATAAAAAAAAAAAAACGTTTAAATACTAATTTAAAACGTTTTAACGTTTTTGTCTTAAAACGTTTTCCTTTTTTTTTTTATTTATTTTAACGGTTTTCAAATTCAATATATATATATATATTTTTTTTATTTAATTAAACTGTTTTATTAAAAAATATTTTTAAATAAATTTTTTCTAAAAAGTAAATAAGTGCCACCTCATCACACGCGCGACTCGGCTCGGCACGGCCGGACGGACGGCGGCGCGCGCGTGTGTGGTAAACCGATAGGGATGTAACTCCTCTCCCCTCCACAAAATGTGGGTACCCCTTGGGGCACACCCCAAGTGTCTCACATACCCCTAGATATCCACTTTAATTTTATCTCTCCCAACCAATGTGGGACAAAAGGTTTTGAGGAAAAAACCAATTTGACACATTTGGCACTTTCTATTCTAAAAATTAAATTAAAATTTATTTGTTTCAACAATCCCTCACTTGAATTTTTAAAAATAATTTTTTCATCGAGTAGTATAATTCAATATAAGATTGTGCATAAGAAAAGGTATCTATCGACTTGAACCTTTACATAGTGAAGATGCTTTAGATTATACTAGAGTAACTCGTAGTTTTGAACTCTATCTCTAACAACATCACACACACAACCCTATCAGGGTGTAGTCCAAAAGCCCGTGCTTTACGGCCATGCACGTGTATCCCAGTATAGTGAATGCTCTAGAGAATTTTGCCCAAAATTCCATAGGAAGCGGCCACACTTCTACATTCACATAGGTGAATCTATCAAGAGTACTCTTGTAGCTAGGTACTCCACTCAAAAATAAAGTATAGATTTCATTAAGAGTTAATAAAAACTCAACCTTCTATCGCTTCAAGATATCATGCTTCAAACAGCGCATTTATGAAATAGAACTCAAATTTATAGCATGATTTTTCTCATATCACTTCATGAATTGTTATTACCCTTTGAACCTATTTCTTGGGATCTCCAGTCTATAGGTTGGGTTTCCCTCACAAGTGACTCGTCAATCTATGGGCTTGAGTCCCATTCCTTTCGAGGTTTTGTAAACCTTTTCTCGAGCTAATCCTTTCGTCAAAGGATCGGCTAAGTTATCATCAGACCGTACATGATCCACTCTCACAGCCCCTGTAGAGATATACTCCCTAATAGTGCTGTGTTTGCGACGTATTTGTCGCTTTTTTCCGTTATAATAACGGTTCTGAATCTTTGCAATAGCCGCAGTACTATCACAATGGATCAAGACAGCTGGAATCGGTCTCTCCCATAAAGGGGTATCAGAAAGCAGGCTCCTTAACCACCCTGCTTCCTCGCTAGCCGAAACTAGTGCAATCATCTCAGACTCCATAGTAGATTGAGCCAAAATAGTCTGTTTCTTAGACTTCCAAGAAACAGCTCCACCAGCTATATTAAATATATAGCCGCTAGTTGCCTTGGAGTCATCTGAAAGGGTATTCCAATCAGCATCGCTATATCCTTCCAGAACAGCGGGAAACTTCTGATAATGTAATCCAAGGTTCATAGTTCTCTTTAGATATCTCATAATCCTATCAATAGCATGCCAATGCTCAATACTAGGTCTACTTGTAAACCTGCATAGTAATCCCACAGCATACGCTATGTCGGGCCTAGTGCAGTCAGTGGTATATCGGAGACTGCCTATGATGCTCGCATACTCAGTTTGTCTAACACTGTCACCGATGTTCTTGAACAACTTCACACTAGGGTCATAAGGAGTACATGCTGGTTTATAATCAAAATAATTGTATTTCTTTAGAATCTTCTCTATATAATGAGATTGGTCCAAAGAAATTCCATGTTTAGACCTAGTTATTTTAATACCAAGGATTACACTTGCTTCACCAAGATCTTTCATATCAAAATTAGCACATAGCATGGATTTCACATTATTCACAACATGAATATTGGAACCAACAATTAGCAAGTCATCCACATAAATACATATAATAATGCAAACATCATTTTCAGATTTATAGTAAATGCATTTGTCACTTTCATTTACTTTAAAACCATGTGAAATGACTAGATTATCAAATTTCTCATGCCATTGCTTAGGTGCTTGTTTCAAACCATAAAGAGATTTATCTAATTTGCATACTTTGTTTTCTAGACCAGGAATAACAAATCCTTCAGGTTGGTCCATATAAATCTCTTCTTCTAATTCACCATTCAAAAAAGTAGTTTTAACATCCATTTGGTGCACAATAAGATCATGAATTGCAGCAAGAGATAAAAGCACACGAATAGATGTAATTCTAGAGACAGGTGAGAAAGTATCAAAGAAATCTACATTCTCTCTTTGTCTAAACCCTTTGGCTACAAGACGAGCCTTATATTTATCAATGGTTCCATCGGGATTCAATTTCTTCTTAAGAATCCATTTACATCCTATTGTTTTACAACCAAGAGGTAAATCTACCAAATGCCAAGTTCTATTTGACTCGAGAGAGTCTAACTCGTCATCTATAGCCTCTTGCCATAAACTGGCATTTATAGAGGATAATGCCTCTTGGAGGGTAAGTGAATCCTCCTCTAAGGTATATGCATAGAAATCTGAACCAAAGTCTTTAGCTATACGAGGTCGTTTACTCCTTCTAGGTTCAATATCTAGTTCCTTATTAGATTCATTAATCCTAATGATAGGTTCATTACTAGAAGTAGAGCCCCCCACTATTCTTCAATTTGAAAGGAGATTTATATTCATAAAAATCAGCATCATTTGATTCAATGATAACTCTATCTTTCAAATCGTAAAATCTATAAGCTTTACTATTTACCGCATAGCCAATAAAAACACATTCATAAGCTCTACTAGCAAGTTTTCTTCTTTTGGGGTCAGGAATTCGAACATATGCCAAACAACCCCAAGTTTTAAAATAAGACAAATTTGGTTTCTTATTTTTGAAAACTTCATAAGGTGAAATTTTACTTTTCGATTTGGGAACTCTATTAAGTACATAGCAAACCGTTAATAAAATTTCACCTCACCAGTAAGAAGCTGCATCGGAGTTAAGTAAAATAGCAACTACTGATTCAGCAAAAGTTCTATTTTTCCTTTCAACCTTTCCATTCATTTCAGGAGAATACGGTGCAGTTTTTTCATGAATAATCCCATGAGATTTATAAAAATCAATAAAAATATCGGAATCATATTCTATTCCTCTATCACTACGTAATCTCTTAATTTTCTTATTGCATTGATTTTCAATCTCAGTTACAAAATTCTTAAACATTTCAAAAGCTTCACTTTTATTTTTCATGAGATAAACATAAGTGAAATCAGAACAATCATCTATGAATGTAATAAAATACCGTTTACCATTCCTAGTCAAGACTCCATCAAATTCACAAATATCAGAATGTATCAAGTCAAGAGATTCTGATTCTCTAATTACTGATTTATGAGGGGTTTTAGTAATTTTAGCTTGACTACAAAATTCACATTTTTCAAAATCATTCAAAGACAATTTAGGAATTAGTTCTAAGTTACTTAAGTTTTTAATAATGCGTTTGTTAACATGACAAAGTATAGCATGCCAAATATTAAAAGAACACAACATGTAAGCAGAAGAAGAAATTTTATTAATTTCAACATTTAGTTTGAACATTCCATCAGTTGCATATCCTTTCCCAACAAAAATATTATTTTTGGTTAGGGTGTACAAATCAGCCCCAATAGTTTGAGTGAAACCCGCCTTGTTTAGAAGATAGCCCGAAACCAAATTCTTTCTCATCTCTGGAGTATGCAGAACATCTTTAAGGATGACTGTCTTTCCAGAGGTAAACTTTAATTTCACTTCACCAGAACCGGCAACAATAGTGGAGTGGGAATCACCCAGCAACACTTTCTTATCTTCACTTTCAGAATAAGATTTGAACATGGTACGATCATAGCAGACATGGCGTGAAGCACCAGTGTCTACCCACCACCCTTCGGATCCACCAACTATATTGATTTCAGAAATCATAGCTATAAGTTGGTCCTCGGTAAGATTCGCCTGTGGAACAGGACGACGTCTTTGCCGGCAGTTTCGAGCCAAATGGCCCGCCTTCCCACAGTTATAACAAGTAAACTGTTCAGAATTATTTCTTGAAGGGAGTTTGTTTCTATTCTGATTTTGATGCACATTTCTGTTCTGGTTGTTGTGGTTGCGATTCTGATTTTGATTTTTCATATTTTTCCCTTTAGGTTTCAGAATTGCGTAAGATGATCTTTTGTGAGCGTTGTTAGAAACAACAAGCACTTCATCTTTCTGATCTTGTTTTCGGGCCTCCTCCTCAATCCGAAGACGAGTGATCAAACTTTTTAAAGAAAACTCTTTAGTTTTATGCCTCAGAGTATTCTTAAAATCTTTCCAAGAGGGGGGTAATTTCTCAATTAAAACAGCAACTTGAAATTGTTCATCAAGGGACATACCTTCAGCAATTATTTCGTGAGCGATTTTCTAAAGTTCATGAGACTGAACCTCCACTGATTTGTCGTCGGTCATTTGGTATTTCAGATACCGACTAACAGCATATTTTTTACTTCCAGCCTCCTCAGTGTCGTATTTCTTCGAAAGAGCATCCCAAACTTCCTTTGCAGTTTTGTTAGAGCAGTAATAATCATACAGATCATCAGACATACCATTAAGAATAAAATTCTTACAACGTAAATAATTTTCCTCCCAAGACTTAACTTCTTGAATCTGAGCGTCTGTAGGAACTTGAGATAATTGTGGTTTTTCTGTTGTACAGACATATGCTACTTTTTCGATAGTAAGAAAAAATAACATTTTCTGTCTCCATCTTTTAAAATGAAACCCTTCGAAACGAAAGGGTTTGTTGAGATCAACAGTTACTTGTTTAAAATCGTGATCAGCAGACATCTTAGCAGATATTGAACGTCTTAAAATTGTTGTCGCAGAAAATAAATAAAGTACGAGTTTACCAAATTTTCTTGGGATGAGTCGCGGACTAGGTCGTTCTCTTTAAGACGTTTCGCGGCTCTGCCCAAGAACGTGCAAGCAGTGTATCAGCCCCGTCGTCCCCAGGATAAAACAGCCCAGAATTCTTCTCTATCTAGGACGTTCTTTGCACTGTAGAAGTCCCGAAAACCAAACACCCCCACACACTGTTCGCAAAACGAACAAAACTGCTCGGAAACCAAAATCGGACAGATTAAACAGTACCGGAACAAATCGGAACAATTCCGGAAGATGAAACCGAAAATGTTTCGGAACAGAAACAGTAACAGAAGCAGAAACAGAAACAAATCCGGAACAGAAACAGAAACAAAACCGGAACAGAAACAGAAACAGTGCAGATCAGGAACAGAAACAGTGCAGGAACAAAAATGAGGAACAGTTCACTGGTTTTTTTTTTCGTGCTTCAACTGAAAAAAAAACCTTCAATTTATAGGAATTTTTTTTTTTGTTTTGAAACCGAAAGTAATAAATAAAAAAAAAACGTTTAAATATTAATTTAAAACGTTTTAGTCTTAAAACGTTTGGATTTCAAAACGTTTTCCTTTTTTTTTATTTTTTATTTTTTATTTTAACGGTTTTCAAATTCAAAATATATATATATATATATATATATATATATATATATATATATTTTATTTAATTAAACTGTTTTATTAAAAAATATTTTTAAATAAATTTTTTCTAAAAAGTAAATAAGTGCCACCTCATCACACGCGCGGCTCGGCACGGCCGGACGGACGGCGGCGCGCGCGTGGTAAACCGATAGGGATGTAACTCCTCTCCCCTCCACAAAATGTGGGTACCCCTTGTGGCACACCCCAAGTGTCTCACATACCCCTAAATATCCACTTTAATTTTATCTCTCCCAACCATTGTGGGACAAAAAGTTTTGAGGAAAAAACCAATTTGACACATTTGACACTTTCTATTCTAAAAATTAAATTAAAATTCATTTGTTTCAACAACAAATAAATTAACATCACAATCTATTTTTTAATATCCTAGATTTTGCTATCAAGACCACCCACAAAGTTTTTTTTTTTTTTTTTTATATTAAATCACACATCAAACTCAAATATTTTTATCCCTAGGATAATGAGATATAAACACATCAATCCAATTTGGACAATAATTTTAGGAAAAATCGGTGAAAAGTCCCATTTTTTAAGTTTAATCGGTGAAAAAATTCTTTCGTGTTATTAGATTTTGATTTAATCTTTTAAGTTAGATTCCACTTGTGTTTTAATCCGGCATTGTAGGAATTGCAGGAATATTGTAGGGAGTCTTTTAGTGAGTACATTCGATTTTTATAATGAATTCTGTTACATGTAACTAATATTAGTTACAATTTCATAATTGTTACTTTTCACACATATTTGGGCAATTCTAATTATATGTACTTATATAATATTAGTTACATGTTACAATTACATATATATGTATAATATTTTGTGACGTTACTGAAAAAATATCAAACTTTTTAGTTACATATCAGAGACATGTAACTAAAAAGTTACATATTATTGAAACATGTAACTGAAAAATATCAATTTTTTTAGTTACATATGTAACTAAAAAATTATATATTATTGAAATATATAACTGAAAAAAAAATAAAAAATAAATTAAAATAAATTAGTTACATGTAACTAATATAGTAATATTACACATAAAGTAATTACATGTAACTAGCGTATGACTATCACGTGAATAAGGTTTCCGCCTTTTAAAACAGATGAGAGTAAATCAAAAAAAATTATCGCATGTAAGACTTTTGACCAATTAGAACTTAAATAGAAGATCTTCCACCGATTGTCCCATAATTTTAAGGATCCCCACATCCCCACATCATTAATTAGTTAAATATATAATGGGTGTCACAATCAAAGTTGTTATAAAATTTAGAACTAATAATAATCCAATTGAATAAAAATTAGGTTAGGGAGTCCAATATTATTATTACATGACGTTCCAAAATTCAACTGCCCTATGATTTTCAGGCCACCACATTAGACTAGATGCCTTTTGCACATATTATGGACAAGTTTGTCAATGGAACTTGTGTTATTGTTCTTATTATTATTATTATGTGCAATGCGCCCCTAATGTTTCTAAAGATAGGGTCAAAATAAATCCTTCAATGTCGGACTTATCACAATTCACATAAATGTCATAAATATAATCTATAAACATGAAACTGAAAAACATATTTTTGCTCCCTTAAGTATGGGATGGTGTTTACGTCGACTCTGAAATTTGTCAAATTGCACATTTGATACCTTAAGATCTAGATTTGTTTTAATTCATGTAAAATGGGTTATGCTCGGACTTTCCTTAAAAACAATATGGCTATTTTCTTTCATTTTACAGACGAATCGTTAGTTAGAAAAAAGTCAGGATAAAACATATTAGGTCTATTGAAGCGATGAAATGACAAAAATATCTTCATTAAAAGGCCACATGCTGAGCACAACTCATTTTCCGACTAAAATTATTAACAATGTTTTTAATTTTTTCCTCTCCAAAATGGGATGAAAATGGATGGATATGTTGGAAATAGTAATAAAATTACCATTATACCCCTTATTATTTATCTACCCATTCACTTCACAACTTCACCATGACTTTTTGGATTTTTTTTTTTTTTTTTTAATTTCACGGTTGTATCCCATCTACCCATTCACTTCACCGTGATTTTTTAATTTTTTTTGTTTTGATTTCACCGTGATTTTTTAATTTTTTTTGTTTTGATTTCATCTGTTAGTAATTTACGTACATTGTATTCAACTTCAATGTTGATTGCTATACTTATAATCCTATTTTAATTAATTATTTTTTATTAGTTAAAAAATTGTTCATTTTTTTATTGATGAAATTCTTATTTTATTTTGTAATATATAAGGGTAAAATAGTAAATTAAATAAGTGTATATATATATATATATATATATTTTATTTTTCTTTCTTTACTACATATAAAATATTATATTTTTTTATCCCTCCAACCAAACAACCTGAAGAAAAATGATTTTTCTTCCACAAAGGATAAAAAAAAAAAAAATTATTTCATTTCTCTTTTTCTTTTCCATCACTCCAACCAAACATACGTTAGAGCTCTTAAATCCATCATGTTTTATTATATAAAAATTTGTTTTGATCTGAATTGTTTTTTGTCTCCAATGAAATTAGTCGGTTGAAAAACGTCTGTAACTCTTTTATCCATCTTGTTTTATATAATATAAAGATCAGAACAATCTGAGCTCTATATATTATTTATTTATTAATAGAACGGTTGAAATCTATTAGAGGATTTGAGAGATATTTTCACACCGAATTATATATGAAAAAATTAAAGTTTTATTAAAAAAAAAAAAAAAACCCATAAAGTTTAATTAGTAGCCCACACGATTCTAATAATTAAAATTACCCAAAATTATTTTTTTTCATTAAATATTAAATGTGCTTTTAAACACACTCACGTACAATGATATCCTCACAACTAAATTAAATTAGATTAAATTAAATTGAGATTGATCTGAGTTGGTGGCACACGTGTCCTCTGTGTGGCCCACATGGTAGCTAGCTGATGATATGGCAATATGCCAGCCTCTAAACGCCAAGGGCATTCCGATCGGCTAGGTCTCGAGGACGTCTATGTTGGAATATTTTTTATGGGTTAACATTAATTGAATTAATTATTTTACAAAAACGGGCTAATGTATAGTCTATTATTTAAACAGCCCAAATAAACAGTTATCATATTTTAATTTGAGTTGTGACATCTTTTATTTAGAAGTCTAGTTAAGTGGCAAGTATAAATTTAGGATTTTGTTGAAGCCCGTTTTGAGAGAGCCCAACGTGAAACCCTAGTATATATAACTAGGTCCCCTCCCTAATCTAGAATATAGGGTTTCTTCCCATTGAGATCCGCCGCCACGAAATTTAGATTATAGGGATGAATACCTAGTTAGTAATCCGTTGTGACAGATTCAATTTCCTGCGATGGCTGAGACATGTACACTTTCGATTACCGTTCTTCATTGTTGTGTCCTATAATCCATGTATGTTTACGATTATTAATTAAATTCGTTTTATTGTGATTATGAGAAATAATCAACATGTGGTATTGGAGCCTACATACATGATTTAGGATCTACAATTAGTTTTTCGAATTTTTTTTATTTCTGTTCATTCACGAAACCGAAGATTGCGATCACGATTTGATGCGATTTTTCGTTTCAATTAGATATGAAACACTAGTGCTTTTGTTCCTCTTGTTTTCAGATTTAATTTGATGTAAGATTCATTCAATTTGGTTGTATAATTAGATAGAATTTTGTGTTTCAAGTTTCGGTTACGAACCCTAGAACACTACCGAAACCGAAACTTGGGACCGTGATTTTATGTATATTTTTTCTTCTATTAAGACTAAAAACTTAGGGCTTTTACTCTCCTTGATTCAAGCTTTAATTTGATATATTATACATATTATTTGGTTGTGTAATTAGAAAGTATTTCGTGGTTTACGTTTCGGCTTCAAAACTCTAGTGAAACTTATATTTGTTTTTAAAATCGAGCAAGATTGATGATGTTTTGATTCAATTAAACATTATAGAGAGATTTTAAATTAGTATTAGACACAACCCCATACAACATTCGGTATAAATAAGGATTTGAATCGAGTTTTAGTTTTTTGGCCATGGATGAGTGAGAAAAAACTAAAACCGCGAATTATTCTTCATGTTTGGGGATGATTGTATACGTTTTCCTTCAATTGATTGTTATGGGAATGTTAGTAAAACATAAATATACATAAACCCATGAAAAAAATTAAAGAAAAAATACTTTTTTTGGGGATTAAGCAAACCGGGTCAAAATCGGGTCGTATGACCTGATTGCAGACCCAGCTGGAGGTTGAAGATGACCTCCAGCCAGGGGCGGTGATCCCCACGCACGTGGGGCTAGTGGAGACTCATCCGGGACCTGTTTTGGGTCCCCTTTTTTTTTGTGCACTTGTTTTTTCGTCCTCTAATTTTCTGTAAAATTTATTTTATTTTTTGAGAATGAAAAATATTTTTTAGTTAATTATTACTTATTATACGATTTAATTAGCTTAAAATTATTTTAGGTATTATTTTTTGTTGAAAATTTTACAAAAATTATATTGGATAATTTGGAATAGAATTGCAGTATTCACTCTCCCTAAATTATAATTTATTGATGCGTACTCTCCCGATTAGTTTTAAATCGTATAAAACTAGTTTGATAATTAGTTTAAAAATATAATAAAATTATTGTTCAAATTCTTACAACTATAATTAGTCGTTGATCATTGAAAGTACATTTTGTGACGTACTTCATCTAATTTTGATCATATGTATATATGTCGCTAATATGGACTGTTATAATTGGGCAATATAGATTAATTTTTTCAATTTGAAACAGATGCTTGTGAATTGGTTAAGGTTAATTTATCAAAGTAATTTAACCAAAATTAATTTTGCAAGTTTTCTAGTTCCTATTTTGTTAATGGAAAAAGTTTAGATTAATTTGTACATTCACCAGCCCAAAGGGGGTTATTGTGCAAATTAATTTAATTATTGGGTAATAAAGTTTAATTTTCTCAATTTGGAACGGTTGCTTGTGAATTATTGAGGTTATTTTGCCAAAGTGATTTAACCAACATAATTTGCAAGTTTTCACGTTCCTATTTTGTTGATGAAATTTTTTTAGATTAATTTGTAGATTTACCTGCCCAAAAGGGGTTATTATGCAAATTAATTTAATTGCATAAGGATATTATATGAGATAAATAATCTAATAAATTTGTTTACCCAAAGGGAATGAATTTTGAAAAGTTATTTGTTTCATTATGTTTTGAAGGAAATATATGGATTTGAAGGTCAATTTACCCAAAGGGGATGAATTTTTAAATCTGTAAAAAAAAATTATTTTGTTAATTCTCATGATTAAAGAATAATTGTTTATTGTGGACTATATCCAAAGGGGAATTTATAATAACATAATTGATTCTTATATTATATTGCCTATACTTAATAGAGCATTTTGCCCCATTGCACATAATTGGTCTAGTTGCAATTTTTTGTAAAAACAATTTCTTTTTGCTGTAAACAACAATAACGCCACAATAAAATTCTAAATTGATTCCTTGATTTAATATGAATCTTTGTAATCTTCTTTATTTTTATGATTGTGTCGTGTAAGCATTGATCACTATTGTTATAAAGTTTTCATTATTTTATTGATTTTCATGCTTAAAGAATAATTATTTATTGTAAACTATGCCCAAATGAGAATTTATAATGATGCAATTGATTCTTATATTGTGTCGCTTATAACTATCTGAGCATTTTGATTCTCCGATTTAGTGGGAGTTTTCTTATACTTTTCTTTGATTCTATGATACGTTGTGACTACTATTGTTATAGGTTTTGCAAAATTGAATTTTATTTGATGATCATAATTATTGCACATTATATTATTGCGCATTATATTATTTGAATCGATTATATTAAACCAAGGTTTAAGACCCATAGAGTTCAAGGAACATGCTGTGAATATGGGTGTCATTGAATCTTTTGATTCTCTGGTTTGGTGAGAGCTTTTATATTTCCTTTTATTTCGATGATTACGTTGTGACCACTATTGTTATGTGTTTTACAAAATTGAAATCCATTTGATGATCATCATTATTGCGTATTATATTGTCGCATATCATATTATTTGAATTGATTATACAATATGGTATCTTAAGATATTGTGTCTTAAGAATTACAGTTGTATACTTTTTTCTGTCACTAATCACTATTTTGAGATCTCGTGATGTATTGTTAGTGACAAATGATTTGTTAAAGTCAAGCAATTTCATATTGTTGAGAAACTGCAATTACAATTTTATTTTGTTGAGAAATTATAATGAGGACCGATAAGAACAATACATATTGATAATGATCACATGTTGGTATTGGTTTCTTACTACACTACTAGGCTGACGATCCATGTCGATATGATTATAAGTATTTGTGAATATGAAAGTCTTATATTTGTTGAGATTAACATATAGATTATCATAATCCAATATTAAGATCATACTGGACCGGATAAGTTTATCAAAATGCTACTTATAGACTATCATTTTTTTAAACAAAAGGTGTGGTCACATCAAAAATAATTTTTTTCTGTTATTAACCAGAAAGTCTTATTTTCAAAATTAAATTTATTTAATTAATATAGTCCAAGTGGGAGAATGTTGGAATATTTTTTATGGGCTAACATTAATTGAATTAATTGTTTTACAAAAATGGGTTAATGGATAGTTTATTATTTAAGCAGCTCAAATAAACAGTGATCATATTTTAATTTGGGTTGTGGCATTTTTTATGTAGAAGTCCAGTTTAGTGGTAAGTGTAGGTTTAGGATTTCGTTGAAACCCGTTATGGGAGGGCCCAACGTGAAACCCTAATATATATAATTAGGTCACCTCTCTAATCTAGAATATAGGGTTTCTTCCCATTGAGAGCCGCCACCACGAAATCTAGATCATAGGGAGGAAGACTTAGTTAGTAATCCATTGTGACAGATTTAATCTCCTGCGATGGCTGAGACAAGTACGTTTTCGATTACCGTTCTTCATTATTATGTCCTATAATCCATGTATATTTACAATTATTAATTAATTCCGTTTTATTGTGATTATGAGAAATAATCAACAATCCAACCTCGATAAGGTCACACAAATCTTCTCTTTTCACGTAGGTTAGACTCGCCATATGGCACTTATGAGAGATCCCTTAACAATAGCACCCAAACGAATTCCGCACGAGAAGTCCTCGTTGGCTACGACATTCTCTGATAGTCTAACTTTTCATGTCATGCAAATATCTTTTCTAATTTCACCAAGTATTCTGTATCATTCTCTCAAACATCCACTTACTCTCACACTCGAGATTTTTCACTAGGTAAAAACTTACCCATGTAAAAAATTCTACAAATTACAAAAACAATGAATAGGTGTACACGTGATCTTCTCTCTCCATCTACTGAAATTTTGTATCACTCTCCCAAAACATCTACTTAATCTTATACTCAAGATTTTTCACTGGGTAAAAACCCACCTAACGCACCCTAGATTTTGAATAGCGGAAGAAGTGGAGAATCGGGAAGACGATGAAAACAAGTTCCCGAAATTTTTACTTAGTCGTATTTTGTCAAATTCAACATTTTTGCGTTTTTGTCATGTTTTTTGTTGTTTTTGCATATTGTAAAGTGTGATCTTAGGTAAATATCAATTCCCTTTAAACATGAGTTTAAAGTTTATTTGAATTTATACTTGAGTCGACACTGACTGAGCGAAACAAAATGTGGTGTCTACATCACCCATGTAAAAATTTCTACAAATTACAAAAACAACGAGCAGGCATACACGTGATCTTCCCTCTCCATCTACTGAAGTCCAAAAATTCTAAACATCGTCGATATGATTATTACAAAAAAAATAAACAGACAAAAAAATTAACATCACAATCCTTTTTTTACTTTTTTAATATCCTAGACTTTGCTATCAAGACCACCCACAAATTTTTTATTTTTTTTATATTAAATCACACATCAAACTCAATATTTTTATCCCTAGGATAATGAGATACAAACACATCAATCCCATTTGGACAATAATTTTAAGGATCCCCACATCATTAGTTAGTTAAATAAATAATGGGTGTCACAATCAAAGTTGTTATAAAATTTAGAACTAATAATAATCCAATTGAAGAAAAATTAGGTTAGGGAGTCCAATATTATTATTACATGACGTTCCAAAATTCAACTGCCCTATGATTTTCAGGCCACCACATTAGACTAGATGCCTTTTGCACATATTATGGACAAGTTTGTCAATGGAACTTGTGTTATTGTTCTTATTATTATGTGCAATGCACACTAACTCAAGAAGTCTTGGTTTGCTTTGAAGGAAAAGTGTTCATTTCTTTGTGTTTGATTCTTCTGCAGAGCAGTTCAGAAATTAAATCTGAATTTAATCGTGAATACACCAGCTTAATGTAAGAGAGTGAGCCCTTAAGATTATCTCGAGATGTAATTAGTTGATGTACGTATAAATTGACTCGAATACAACTTATTATAAATCACCCAAAAAAATACAATGTTACACTTATTAGTTTTGCATATATTAATACTACTTGTTATTTTATTTTTTTAAATGTATTTTATTAGGGACATGATTCTTAATGGAACTTGTGCTATTGTTCTTATTGTTATGTGCAATGCACACTAACTCAAGTGTTCTTGGTTTTGTCAGGAGAAGTGTTCATTTTTTTGTCAATCAGTGTGCGATTTTCTCTTGGAGAATAGTTCAGAAATTAAATCTTGAATTAATTCTGAATATATGAGGCTGATGTGAGAGAGTGCACCCTTAAGATTGTCCCGAGACGTGATTAGTCGATATGCACATAAATTGACCCGAATATAACTTATTATAAATCACCCCCAGAAAGTACAATGCTACACTGATTATTTTTGCATATATTAATAGTGCTTGTTATTTTTTTTAAATGTATTTTATTAGGGACATGATTCTTAATGGAACTTGTGTTATTGTTCTTATTATTATGTGCAATGCACACTAACTCAAGTGGTCTTGGTTTGGTCCTGCGGAGAAGTGTTCATTTTTTTGTCAATTAGTGGGCGATTTTCCTGGAGAGCAATTTTTAAATTAAATCTTGAATTAATCTTGAACACACGAGGCTGATATGAGAGAGTGTACCTTTAAGATTGTCCCGAGATGTGATTAGTCGAAGTGCGCATAAATTGACCCGAACACAACTTATTGTAAAAAAAAAAAAAAAAAAACCCCAAAAAAGTACAATGTTACACTTATTATTTTTGCACATATTAATACTACTTTTTATTTTTTTTTAAAATGTATTTTATTAGGGACAAGATTCTTAATGAAACTTGTGTTATTTTTCTTATTATTTTGTACAATGTTACATTTATCCAATAAGTGTTAGTCCAATTGGCAAGAAAATGTGTCATTTTTTTTGTCAATTAGAGTTGATTCTCTTGAAAAACAATTCAAAAATTAAATCTTAAATCACCTGTTACATTTCGATATTTATTGACGTGACTGGTAATAAAAAAAATAATTACAGACACAATATATCTGGAAAGACTTCAAAATTCGAGAAGATTATAGACTTACATATACTAAACTAAAATTAGTGGCAGACCTAGAAAATTAATGGAGGAGTTTAATTTGTTTTTTAAGTAATTTGTTTGAAAAAATTAATTGTTTTTTTTTTTTTTTAAATATATAGATAATAGTGAAGGTGATTCTTGAGTACAATGGAAATGTTACTTCATTGTGACCTGGAGGTCTCGGATTCAAATTTTGGAAACAACATCTCTATAAACAGGGATAAAGTCACGTACATCTGACCCTTACTAGACCCCGCAATGATGAAAGTTTTCATGCAATAGACTGTCATTTTTAAATATATAGATAATTGTAAATTTTCTTTTTCTTTTTCAAAGAAATAACTAGAAGGAAATAACTAGGCAAATCCAAAATTCCATATATCCACCAATAATTATCATGCATTTTTTGTCACTATACTTAACCAAACCTTTACTCAACTCCTTTTTGCCAATTGTGACTAATAAGGTTACTTTAATAAGCAACTACACACCTCTCCACTAAACAAAAGCTAATTTAACAACCTTTTTGCATGTTGAAATTAACATCTACTTTATTTTTCTTCGACTTAACCCCAAACATAAAGACACAAATTTTGTTTTTTCTGATGGCGTAACTGATGTGTCATGCCAGGAAGCGAAGTTAGGGCGCTTCTTTATTCTTTCTCAGCGAGAGGGAAAACATGATTCTATGCTGACAGATGACGCTAACATAGGGAGAAGAACGCTTGCTCCTAGCGCTAAACTAACGCGCTTTAGCTTTCCCGCACAACCCTAACGCTTTAGATAAGCTACCGCTTAGAACGCGCACAGTGCTTTTGAGAGCTTAGAAAAAAACCCAAACATCCATCCATTGTATGCAATTTCGCCAAAAAGAATATATACATAATAATAAATATTAAAATACAAAATGAAGTAACAACTTAAAATATAAACACCACTTAAAAATTGTTTAAAATTTTAAGTAATATGTGACTCGCTTAATTTTTTTACACTTCTCACTTAATGCAGTAAAATATTTTATTATCACAACCAACATTCAATATTAAATACTATAAAGTTTGACAAAAAATATATATATACAAAAAATTATAAATAGATAAAATATTAAATTGAAAAAAAAATTTGAGGGAGAAAGTTAAAAAGAGAGAATATTTTCGAAAAATAAAATTATAAAAATTATTTTAGGAACAAAAATTAATTTGTTTTCAAGTTAAAGTGTTAATAAAATTAAATAATTAATATATTCAGCAATTAATAAATTTTATACTTAATAATTTCATTTCGTTCAATACTTCAAATTTATAGCAATTTAAATTTAAACGATAACACCAAATAAGCGCGCAGTAAAACAACCAAATAAGCGCGCAGTAAAACAACCTCTTTGTATGTGAAAATTAACATTTAAATTATTTTCTTCAATTAACCCCAACATAAATAAAAAAAAAATTTGAAAATCTTCTTCCCCACACCAAAATGAATTAAATATTTAATTATCACAACTAACATTTTACGCCAATATTATGAAATCTAATAAAAATTATCAATAAAAAATTTTAGAAATAAAAAATACTAAATTGAGAAAAATAGAGACAGAAAGTTGTAAAAAGAGAATAATTTAAAAAAATAAAATTACTAAATTAATTTTAAGAACAAAAATTTATAGAAAGATAATTTTTTTAAAATTAAAAGTGTTAGAAAATTGAATACTTAATATATTTTACAATTATAATTTCAGCACGTTCAGTACATAAAAAAATTTTGACGCTTCAAATTTAAACATTAGCGAACAAACCCGTTACGTGAAACATTTAAATTATTCTTCTTTAATTAACCCCAAACATAAATACAAAAAAAAAAAATAATAATAAAATAAAAATTATTGAAAAACTTCTTCCCCCAACCCAAAATCAAGAAAATGACCCCCCCAAGCATCCATTGTGTGCTAATTTTGCTAAAAAAAAATATACATAATAATGAGAATAAATATTTTTAAAAAAAAAGTTAGTAAATCAAAATGTGGTGAAACCCATTTGGGTTGATCGGGTCGGGTCAAACAAGATCCATGCCGCCATTGAAGCTCTGTTCAGAAGAGGAGGTGGTGGAGATGGTGATCATGCCGTTCAAATCGGAAACGCTGTCCTGCAAATTCATTATTAATTGGGAGGTGCTAAAAGTCATCGACGGCTTCGTTCTCGGCACGATCGGAATTTCCGCCTCACCCACCAGCATTTGCACCACCGTCCGCATCGTCGGCCTCGCCGTCGGATCAGGGTGCGAGCACGCCAGTCCGACCAGCAGCACCCTCCTCATCTCTCCCTCCTCGTACTCCCGTCCCAGTCGCATATCCGCCGCCGTCAACAGCCGCCCCTCCCTGTGCAAACTCCAAACCCACTCCACTAGATTTCCAGAAACCCCGAATTTTCCGACCGGCGCGGTGGTTGACTCCTTTTCAATCGGCCTTCTTCCGCTCGCCACCTCCAGAACCACCGCTCCGTAGCTGAAAACGTCTGTTTTTTCGGTGGCGCGACCTGTCAAAAGATATTCCGGCGCTAAATAACCCATCGTTCCGGCGGCGACGGTGGCGTCCGGGGATTTATCGTGCTCCACTTGCCGGGCCAAACCGAAATCGCCGAGCCGGGCGTTGAATCCTTCGTCGAGCATTATATTACTGGTCTTTATGTCTCTGTGAATCACCTGGTTTTCGCATTCTTGGTGGAGGTAGGCCAAGGCGGAGGCCACCCCTAAAAGAATTTTCCGGCGGTGCGGCCATGACAGCGTCATCCTCGACTCGAACAACGCCTTATCGAGACTCCCGTTGGGCATTAGATCGTAAACCAACAAAATTTCTCCCTTTTCATGGCACCAACCTTGAAGTCTCACCAGATTCCGGTGCCGGAGTGTTCCAATTATTGATAATTCTGAAAAGAACTCTGTTTTCCCCTGTCCGGTGTGACTACACCTTTTCACCGCCACAATATCGCCGGTCGCCGGCAATATCCCCTTGTAAACCGTCCCAAACGCCCCGTTACCGATGATTCTTGATGAATTGAAAGCTTTTGTGGCTAGATTTAGTTCTTTGTAGCTGAATTGTTTCGGCATTTTGATGAAATCGGCGGCCAATGTCTCCGATCCCTTCACTTGCTTGAACCTTTTAGAGTATACCCAGATGAAAAAAGCAGTGCAGAACGCTAAAAAGAAAGCTCCGGCGGTCACTACTCCGACGACGGCGCCGGGATCGCCTCTGCACAATTCATTATGGCAATTGCTGTTCTTCTCGGATTTAACGAACGCGGTGCCGTTGGACTCCGAGGGCGCGATTGACGGTGGCGTTGCGTTGACCGAATTAGCGGTTGGATTCATCAAACTGGCCGTTGGCGGCGGCGGCGCTGAAGACGGTGAAGATGACCCGGGTTTGGAATTCTCATCGAAAGACGAGCTGAAGCTCCACCACTCGATACTGTGACTCTCGGTGCTTCCCTGAGTCGAGCCGGAGAAGCCGACGAACATGAAATCGTCGACGTACGGATCAAGATCGAGAGTGAACGACAGCAACGGCTCTTTGGGCTTCAGATTAGAGTACGACACCGAGATGTTGAAGGTCTGAGTCGTTCCGGCGTACTCCACCCACGAGTTGACCAGATCGCCGCTCTTCAGATCGACGCCGATCGTCTCCAAATCGCCGACCTGCGCCGACACCATGGAGTTCAGATCCAAACCCACGTGGTTCCCGTTGATATCCTTGAATTCCACGTCCATCAGCGTGTCAAATTCCACCGCCACGACGACGCCGGCCTGCGTCCCCTTCGGGTCGATCGCACCCAAGTACCCACCGGCGTCGCCGACAAATTCATCATCCGGCGATATCAAGAACGCAAGACCACCGCCGATGGACCCCTGGTTCAAATTCGAAACTGAAAACGAGAAGAAAGCGGAAAAGCTCGCTATCGTCCGACTCCCCGGCTGCCGAAACCTCACAGGTTTCGCATACAAAACCTTACCAGCGCCGGAATTCGGAACCGCAAGATCGCGTGTCAACCTCACACTGCCATTGCTCAAGTGCGCGTCTCCGAGTAGCTTCAAACTACTGAGAGTCAAAGTTCCGAAGTCGAATTCAGTAGTTCCGACGCCGGCGCCTCCTCTCACCTCGCCGGAAAAACAGAGAAACAGAATCAAATGGGTACACACACATACAACAACGCCGCGGATCTCGCCGGAAAAAGAAGACATTGCTAGATTTGGAAACAACCCATTACAGAGAATTAAGATCTTGTTTCTCCGAAGCGAGAGAAAGGAATCGATCACGAGAATTTAGAGAGAGAGAGAGAGAAACATTGGGGATTAGGATTGTATTCTTTGCCTAAGAAACAGAACAATGAATGAGGAACAAACAAATAATGTGAGAGAATCCAAGGAGGGCTGGAAGAACGTAGACAGGTGGATGGGCTGAATGACAAGTGTATCATCCAACGGTAATTTTTTCGGTGATAAAGAAAACTTTTTTTTCTGAAGGTCTGACCTAAGGACATGCGGTCCCACGTTTTCCATTAGACCAAACGATCATGTTGGAAAATTAGGCCAAGTTGGGTTACTGTTTCTGTTTCCGTTCTCAAAAACCAACGATCATGTAGGAAAATTAGGTCCCGTTTAGTTACTGTTTCCGTTTCTTGATTTCTATTTCCGCTCTCAAAATTTTGAGATTTATGTACAAAATCGTGTTTGTTAAACACGTTTCTGTTTCCAAAATTTTGAGCATATTTCTTGGAAGAAACAAAAAAATGTTGATTTCTGATGTGAGTAAAGTCAGGCTCCCTAACCATCTGGATCAGATCTGTCACGTCACCGACGACCTCAGCTAGCCCGGATGGCCCTCTGGTCGATCAGCTCTGCACACAAGAACTTCCTCCAGAAGCCCTGTGAAGACTCGGCACTCAACGAAAAGTCGGAGGGCCCAGACTGATCTTCGCCGCCGTGATCGGTCTGGCTTGCCTCCTAGACAGGTCAAACTCCGGTCTCCGCCATCAACAGTGAAGGGCCCAAGGCCCATACCCGTGACTCTAATCCGCTGTACGACTTACGCGCCTGACTGTTTACCGGTAATCCGAGCTTAAGGTTTTAATCTTGTTTACACTAATTCCGCTTCCGCCTATAAATAAGAGACTTCCTCAACACTTTTGACGAACGAAAAAACCATTCTAGAGAGAAATTTCGTTATAGGTCGTTCAGATAGGTCGAGGTAACAGTAACTCTCCGATCTATATTTTTATCCCGAGCTCTTACTCTTATGCCGAGGAAAACCCAGCCCGTCCTGTGTGTAGGTGACAGATTGGAGCTCAATCCGAACAACAGCTAGGAACGCTGAAGGAAAGGAAGACCCGGACTCGGACGCAAGTCGGATCGAACCTCTCTAGCCCGACGGCAGTATGTGAGGAAGATCAATCGCCACATCCCTTCTCCCCGATCCCGAGGGTGTCCAAACCATACTGCTGGTTGGACTAATTTTTGACACTAACAATTTCTATTCACTCTCACAAATCGATTACCACTACCACCTTGCCGGATAAGAAATATGTATATTTATTGTCATATATTTAAAAGTAAAAATATGTTCTCATAAATTAAAAGAAATAATTTGAGGTTAATGGTTGTTACCAAACATATTTTTATTCCCGAAGTACTCTAAACGAAAACAAAATTCTCATTCCAATTTATTGAAAGTAGAAACAAAAAAGTGAAAACACTAACTAAACGCCACCTTAAACTCTTGTTAATTTTAACTAAGGATAAGTTATAAATACATCATTAACAATCTCTTAGTTAATGAATATCATTATTCAACTTAATATAATTTTAATACTTCCGTATACCACTTTGGTATTTTACATATCAACATGTATCTATTATTATATAACTGTTAAGATATCATATATTATAAAATTAAAATATTTTAACTCTTTAATATAATTAAACGGCAAAGGCCATTGATATTTGCTAATTTGTATAGTAAATATTTCTTAATCAGTATTGGATAGTAAAACGGATATTTAACAATCCAGGTTAATTTGTGGGGTATTTTCTTTTATGAGAATAGTTAGTCTTAATTGTTAGTATGATTTACTGAAACAACTAAAAGAGGCTTGTTAGGAAGCAACATGGGTCTTAACGTGATTAACCTAGATATCTCACATGGTATCTTTGCTCAATGTCAAAATGGGATATCTGAGTTTTGATATTCGTGATCATTTGACTTGCAGTATAGTGTATTACATGTATGCATTGATATGAACTTCGATAATACTGATTGTTGTATTCTAACTACGAAACTTTAGATGTATTGTGAATATACGAGTATGTAAAATAAGGTTTATCACTTTTAGCAAAGAGAGACATATTCTATGTGATTAAATTTAATATAATTCACCTAAGACTCTGAGCAGAGCATTGTGACGATTGGGATGAGATTCCAATTGGTGTTACAAGATATTATATTATCAATTAATATACATATAATCGAGTTATGAGGTTTTGACTTTATACATACCATGTTGGTCTTTTCGGGAGTAACAGATAGAAAAATCGTATAATACGAAAATCATAGCTGATGAAGTTCTCTTGGTGAAATTCTTATCAATTAGGTACGAATGTGATATGTGAGCAGAAATTACTCACATTTGGAGGAGATGCATTTGAGAAATTATTTCTCCTGAAATGGCATATTTGAAATTATTCTAATTTTAATTAATTAATTAATTTCACCATTCAGTTTTTTATATGAACCTAATTGGTCACGCTCGTTCTCAATTTATATCAAATTTCAATCCTTATTCTACAATTTTGTTAATCTTTTGATCAATTTTTAAGTAGTAATAATACCATTCATTAATTTTGCAGGTACAAATTTGAGAATAAAAAAAATATCAAAAAAAAAGAAAAGAAAATAGTCGAAAAAGACCAAAAATGGAAGAAAAAAATTGTGACCCGTGAACCCCGCTTCAGGATTAGATCTAGTTGTTCTTAGAAGAGTCTACTCAAATCACTCCTCAAGAATTACCGGCTTTAAGGCTGAAACATCAAAAGAAATATAAAATTTGTTGAGGTTCAGATCTAGTCGTTCTTAGAAGAGCCTACTCAAACCACGCCTTGAGAACTATTGACTTTAAGACTAAAGCACTAAGGTGGCGTTTGGTACGCGGGATTCAGGATGGGATTGGAATGACCATTAGAATGGTCATTCCATTCCTATGTTTGGTTGGTGAGATTGATTTTCATTTGCATTCCTAAGTAATGACTAATATCACAATTCTTAGGATTAGTCAATCTCAAGTAAAATAAGGTATTAGGTAATCCCGGAATTGCTTAATTCCAAATGAAATGAAGTATTAGGTAAGAAGAATGATCTATACTTGTATTTTCGTAATTTTCACAATAGGAAATAAAATTCTGGGAACAAAAACAAAAATATGGTGGTATTACTTTTATATTTTTGTTCCCAGAAAACATGGAACGAAAACAAAAAAATTGGAACAAAATCTAGAAATAAAAACAAAAACAGAAATCTGGGAACAAAACAAAAAACAAAAACAGAAATATGAGAACAAAAAAAAATCTAGGAACAAAACAAAAACAGAAATCTGGGAACAAAAACAGAAATATGTTCCTAGATTTTGGTTTTTGTTTTTGTTCCCAGATTTCTATTTTTGTTCCCAGATTTCTATTTTTGTTCTCATATTTCCATTTTTCTTCCCGATTTCTGTTTTTGTTCCCAGATTTCTGTTTTTATTTTTGTTCTCATATTTCTGTTTTTGTTTTTGTTTCTAGATTTTGTTCCCATTTTTTTGTTTTCGTTCCATGTTTTTGTTTTTGTTCCCATATTTATGTTTTTATCGGTCATTCTAATACTATATTTAATGTATTTTGTAACCAAACGTAGGAATGGTATTACCCATTCCAATATCATGTTTAATCCCGTTTATCACCAAACATAGGAATGGCAATGATCATTCCATTCCAATACCACATTCATTCCAATACCACACTCATTTCATTCCATTCCATTCCAGCGTACCAAACGTATCGTAAAAGAAGTATAAAGTTTTAATACGATTTAATCTTATGTCAATAGCCTGTACAGATAGATCATGCTTTAAGGAAGTTTGTTTATGAAACAGATTTATTTATTTATATTTAATTTTCTTGTATTCTGCTACGTAAATCTCTAGATTTTAATATCTGTTTCCTTCCTTAAAACACTTTTTATTGTGCTAGCTAAAACATTGTTTATAAGAATGATATTCAATTTTTTTAAGGATTATTGGTGGGAAGTCTCAAATATCGCACCAATTTCCCGGTTTGGTTTGGGTTTGTAGGAAATGTACAATGAAATGGCCTTTCTTCAAGATCACATTACCCTATCTTTTGTTTCTATGAAAATGGGAGAAAACTATGAATAAATAAATAAAATAAAATAAGAGGATAATATTTTTTTTTAATTATGAAAAAAAAAATTATTTTTTTTAATATTGTTTGGTTAGGAAAAAAAAAAGATGAAAAATAATTTATTTTAATATAATTTATCATTTTACCTTCATATATTACAAAAATAAATTTAAAATTATACTATCAAGAGTATGATTATAATTTTATTCATTTTTCATCACTTACCTCTATTTTTCTCCCATCTTTGTAAAAAAAAAAAATTGTCTGAAAAATTTTGTTTTTTCGATCTTATTTTCTCTTTCCTCCCATTTTATATCCAACCATTTTACATTTATTTTTTTATTTTTTATGGAAGAAAAAATATTTGTTTGGTTGGAGGGATGTGAAAGGAAAGAAAATGATATTTTATGCGTATTAAAGAAAAAAAAAAAAAAAGACAATATATACTCATGTAATTTACTATTTTACCCCTACATATTACAAAAGAAGAATTTAACAGGGGTATAATGGTACTTTTTATACATTTTCCGCACAACTCCATCGTTTTCATCCCATATTTTCACTATTTTTTTTCTTTTCTTTTTCATTTTTTTATCTTACCAAAAAAAAAAAAATCATTTTCCACCTCCATTTTCTTTTTCATTTTCCCATTCATTCCATTTTTCACCCAACTAAACGCACCCTTTTGGTTATGGATCATTTCTGAAGGAAATTGACCTTCTACACTTCATTTTTTCTCCTTTTACCCATACAGGGTAAAAGACTATCTCGTTCGAGATACATGGTTGTCCCTCCCAACAAATATTTTTCTACAGATTCGAACCTCTGACCTTGCAGAGGTTCTTCAAATGTGTCTTACCACTTAAATTACACCTTATTAGTTTTCCCTCATCTTTCAATTAAATTTATTTTTTCACCCCTAAAGGACATCATGTGTCGGTCGCATAACCAAAATCTGTCAAACTTAACTCTTATATTTGACAGAAAGACTACAAAAAAATGAGTATAAAAAAAACTATATTAAAAATAACAAATTAGCCCCCGTTTGGTAACCACTCCCATCCCAAAAAAATTCATCCCATTTCCAAATTTTTATTAGGCATAGTGCTTGGTAACCGCTCTCATTTTTTTTGTTTCCATTTTCATCCCATTCTAAAATGAGAATCTTGCCCATTTTTTTTTAAGATTTGAGAAACAAAAAAAAAAAAAAAAATTCTAAATATTCTCATCCCATTCCCAAAAATTAAAGAGGTCGCCGCCGCTATCCGGCCAAAACCAAATAAAAAAAATAATTCTTGATTTTAGGATAAAATCGTTACCAAACACGATTCTATTAAAAATAAATAAAAATTATCGTTACCAAAAGTAATTATATTTCCAAAAAAAAAATAAAATTCTCATTTCATCTCATCTCACTATATGAGATGGGAACAAAAATAGTTACCAAATGAACCCTTAAAAACCGACCTAAAAAACACACTGCAAATAAGAGGGCGGCGACGTTTATAATTTGCCGTATATATTAGGATAGTTGATGCTTGTGAGTGTCAATAATAAGACTTAACGTAGGGGTGATTAGGAGTGAGATTAGACTATCAATAATTAATAGTGATTTTCTATTTATTATTATTATTTGGATTTTGATTGATTTGACGACTTTCTTCCTTGTAGATATAATGGTAAACCATGGGGCATGGGACCCACTTTTTTGTCGATTGGGAAAAACGATTGACACGTGTCAACATCTGCTTAAGCCTTCATGTCTGTAGTGAGGAAAGTGGGATGAAGCCCCACCACAAGTTTGGTGGTGGCTTCAGCTAGAGTGTTTTCTACCCTACGTCATCCCCTCTCTCTCCCTCACTCAGTGTCAAAATATCTAAATTGTGATAAGTCAATTCAAATTTATAATTTCGTCATTTTTTATGACAGAAATTAATCTCGTGTCAAACATAAAATCACCCGCGTGAGTAAATTCCGTCATGAAAAATGATGTTACAAAAAAATTTCGATATGTGTAACAGCTTCGCTCGTGCTCAAAATCACTTCATCTTTCTCCTGTTACCTGCAAACCGTGAGTTCTAATGGGGGACACTGATGTGATGTTAGCCAAAAAACTTCCGGGGTAAGAATAAATTAATCTGGTATATGAAGAAAATAGTACATAGATTTAATCTTAAATCATTATCAGTAATATCTGCCATTTTTATAGGCTTAAAGACATGTTACCGTTATTTTGGAGAGGTCGCCAATCCCAAGGTACACTCGTAACGACTTGGAAGATAACCGATACTTCCATAATTTCAGGAGAGATCTATGTAACGGTCCCTATTAAATATAGGTCGTTATAGTCAATTTGGCTCATCTTTTTCAAGTGTAAGGGAACATTCATGTTGAACTGACCCATTCGTTCCTTGGGTTTGAGTATACCTAAATATCGGTCTTTTTATAGGGCCGTGAGTTTTACTCAGAAGATTTGCCGAAATCAACATTCCATTGGGCCAATCATTTTTTGGTCAAGATAATTCATTGGGTCTATCTGTTCCAGATCGAGTTTTATATCCAATCCGACCCGTTTAAAGTCGAACGCTTATATCAGTTATGAGTGAGAGTTTTTCCATATAAAAAAAATGACAAAAAAGATTGTCTTGACACGATTTGGATACTTCTGGGTTTAATGTGTTCAAATTAAAAATATATGGACTAAAAAAACTCACAAAAACAGATCTAAGTTTAAATTCGATTTAAGTTAGAAACTCCAAACTAATGAGAACTACGATGGTTAGTCCATTGATAAGCAGGAGTATTTTATTTCTTTGTCAATTAGGGTTTAATTCTCATTGGAAGCGCTCCAGTAGTAAATATTGAATGTATTAGGATAATGTGTGGGAGTATACTCTTAAAATCATTCGAGGTAATTAGTCGAGGATTGTGTAAGTTGGTTTGGACACATCTTACTATATAATAATAGTAAAAATAAAATAAAAACTAAAGTGATAAGAATTTGTCTCTCTTTTCTTGTAATCAAATCTTTTGTATTTCCTTGGACTGTATATTCGTCGTCATTCCTCCTATTCAAATCTTCAGTGCAAATTGAAAATGCACTGAAAGGCACCTGGTGATTACTGTTTCATATCGATTACTTAAGCGTTTACTCATACTGATATATAATTTAGAGAATATACTAAACTCGATATCATATGATTTTAAGTTGCAAATTTCTAACAAAACACTTAGTGTCATCTCGACAAATATCAAAATAAATGTACACCTCCTTTTGTTGACCCGACACCCCTTAAAAAACATAAATAAAAATAATTTTCTAAAATTACTATTTTACCCTTTAAATTACAAATACGTATGTCCCATTAGCTTTTTATGTTTTGCACTTTTCTCCCCTTCCATCTTCTTCCATATTTCTTCTCTGGCGTTCACCGTCGGTGAAGTCTCAGCATCAGCCATTGGCGCTAACTGTCTAAGCCAGTTCCCCCACCCCACCCCCCACCTGTCGGTTCCTCCCCCCCCCCCCCCACACTCTATGTCTCCGCCGTCCTCAACATGGGACGGTATATTACTATAACGAGTAAGTTGTGTGAATAGTAGCCTACAAAAATTTGGGCCCCTATTATTCTATATCTTATTGCAAGCCGAAGAGAGATGGATTCAATAAAGAGAGGCCCAAAACAACATTTATGCACCGTGGGCCATAACTGATGGGCCTCATGTTAGAGGCCCTGAAGGCACCTACTAGGTCGATGCCTTTTTAATGGACCAATTTTTTGATCACCCCTACCCCCAAATAAATAAATATACACTATGTAAATCAAGACAGTATGGGTGGTCATGGGCCCGGGAGTCCGTCAAGTCCGGTCCTATTTTTTTAGGACTTGGGCTTCAGTTTTAAGCCCATGAATATGACTTGGGTTTTGATTTTTAGGCTCAATCAAATTTAGAGCCGAGCTTGAGTAAGGCTAATTTTTTTTAAGACCGAGCCGAGGACTATTAATTTAAAAAAATTATATATACGTATATGGACATTAAGCAAAACCAACTCTAGTGGGTTTGACAATGTTGGTTTGGTGGGTTTGACGATATTGGTTTAGTTTGATTTCATGTGAATGCGAATGATAATATTGATTTGGTTTGGCTTGATTTTATATTTTATTATTTATTTTTAAAGATAATATATATATATATATATATAGGGCTAGGCCGGCCCCGCCCTAGGGTTAGGCTTAGGCTTGATTTTCTTTGATAGGGTCGAGCTTGGACAGGGGGTGAAAGGCTGCAAGGGTAGGCGATGGCGTTACCAACAGGGGCATGGGTGCTGGTATAAGCAGGGGTTGGGGGGTTAGTTAGAAGAAGAGAGAATGGTGGGTCGACAACCGGTGCTCGAAAAAAATATTAATTTAATTAATTTTTCAAATGGTAGCATAGTAATTTAATTAATTCCTTCATATTTTAATATTTAACTAGTGTTCAGTTGTTTTATTTCATGAGATTAATTATATCTTATATTTAATCCCGTGTATCAAACATAACAATGTAATGATCATTCCTATCTCTATTTCAATCCCTTGTCCAATCCCGTATTGTAAAAATACAGATTAAATCTCAGCCGTTCAATTAAAAAGATAATTTTTTTAGGGTAATTAATGACTATAGTGAAACGTGTAGAAATTGATTAATTCAAAGATTGAAGTGGTTGTGTTTAATTTAGTAAAACATTGCAATTAAAGGTCAATTCAATCTTCTAGTTAAACGTGCTTCTTCTTTTGGTTTCACACACAAATAAATCCAATTAATTACTAATTTTAAAAATAAATAAAAAATTATTGGCATAGAGTGCAAATTGTAATGTGAATACCCTTGACTTTTAATAGTTTATACTAGTTTTTGGCGTTGACCATATAGTGTGTGTATATATATATATATATATATATATGCCGTTTACGAGCTACAATATTTTTTGAGAAGTTTAAAGTTAATATATTATATGAAAATTATTGTATTTTTTATGTAAAAAATTATAGCAATTTTTATATAATGTATACTCACTATGAATTTTCGACAGAATTATTAAACTTCTAAAAAAAAAAAAAAAAAAAAAGAGATTTTTAGTGAATAATCCACGAAAATAAAATTTTAGCTCATGCAATCCATGCGGTATAATAATTTTTCAGAAGTCCAAAATTACTGTAAAAAATGCAAAAGTCAGTACGCTATAAAAATTATTGTAATTTTTTATAATTTTTTTTTTATGAATTATGGTAACTTCGAATTTTTGAAAAAATTATTGTATTTTTTATATAAAAAATTACAGTAATTTTTATATAATGTGTAGTCACAATGGATTTTTAACAGAATTATTAAACTTTTCAAAAAAAAAAAATTTAAAAAAATGAGATTTTTAGTGAATAATCTACGAAAATAAAATTTTAGCTTATGCAATTTACGCGCTATAATAATTTTTACGAAGTCCAAAATTACTGTTAAAAATGTAAAAGTCACTGTACGCTATAAAAAATACTGTAATTTTTTATAATATTTTTTATGAATTATGATAACTTTAAATTTTTGAACAAACTATTGTAGCATGTGGACTAGAACTTCAATTGCCATCAATTATTATAATATTTGTCAAAGATAATTTAATTCAATAATTAATTTGCATCAATAATTTATTTATTTATTAAACAAAACAATTTGCAATGAAGTGGACCCACCAAAAAAATAATATTGCAAATTGTGAATAAAAAGGGAACAAGAGGGACTTTGAGGGTGTCTTAAAGTCAAAACAAATATTTCCTTTCAAGCCCTCCTATTTTTGTAATATTTTAATTCACCCCCAAATTAAATGAAAATGAGTAGAATTGAGAAATAAAAACGTATCTCTTCATTCATTCGTCTGTCCACCCAAGAGAAGTTAGTCTGGTTAGCAAGGGAGAGGTGCTTTATTTCTTTATCGACCAGAATTTGACTCTTTTAAAAAGACTGATATAGAAAAATGCGTTTTTAAGATCGCTTAGTAGGGTGATTAATCAAAATTCGCGTAAACTGGTCAAGACACACGTGGGTGTGAAACCCAGAAAATAAATAAAATAAATAAAATTCATTCATGTGTCCTTTGGTGGTTATATCTAATTTTATTTGTCACTATTATACACGTCAATCTACCCATTTTCTTCCCCTATTCTTTTGAATATTTGCCCCCCACTCTTTTTTTAATCCCACTTATTAGGAAAGTCCTTTTTTTATTCTTTTTTTTTTTTTTTTAAATTAGGATAAATTAGTTTTTACCCCCTTTACTTTAACTAATTATCACTTTACCTCCCTTCGCTTCAACAAATTATATTTTACCCGCGTCTACTTTTGAAAAAAGTGATAAACTATTATTTTTTTGTTTAAAATAACGGAATATACTTAAAAATTGATGAAATTAAAAATTTTATCTAATTTTCAGATGAAATAAATAAAATTGTTGTCCATTTGTCAAATTATTTATACCAGTGTGGACGCAAATTAATGATAGATTTTAACATTATTTTTGATAGTGATAAATGAAGCTTCGTTGAACATTAGATTTCATAAATATCTATATATCTATATATATTTATATAGAGGATGTTTGATAAAACTTGCAAGAAAAGTAATAGCAATATGAAACAATTTTTTAATTTTGTGGCAAGCTATTTTATTTGCCAAATGAGCCGCCTTGTTAAGTAAAATAATTGGTTTAAATAATATTGTTAAAATTACATAGGTAGTCCTTAAGATTTTAAATTTGTTTCGATCTTGCAAAATAAAAAACGTTATTTATGATTTTGGACAGAAAATGTGTAGTACTCAGCACGTGGTCTTCTAATGGAAATATTTTTATTATCTTATTACTCCAGTAAATCTGAGACTTTTTTTTTCTTCCTAATCTTCTTCCCTTAACAACGTTTTTTCTGAAAAATGAGAGAGAAACGGTTGAATGGTTGTTAGGCAAAAAATATTTTTGATTTAGTGGAGTAATAAAATAACTAAAATATTCTCATTAGAAGGTCATATGTTGAGCACAATCCATTTTATGTCCTAAGTCATTAAGAACGTTTTTAATTTTGTAGAATTGAAACAAGTATGGAACTCCCCGTTTGGTAACCGTTTCCATTCTAGAAATTTCCATTCCATTCCCAGATTTATGGGAATAGCGTTTGGTAATTTTTGTTCTCGTTCCTATTTCATTCGCATTTGAGAATTATGCCCATTTTTTTCTTAAGAAATGAGAAACAAAAAAAAGTTGTTTCTCATAATTCCCATTTTATTCCTAAAATCACTGCCATTGTTCATCCGCCGGCCGACCTCCGTCCGCTTCTGGCCGACCACCGTCCGCTTCCGGCCGACCACCGTCGCCGTCACCAGCCATCTCCAGCGACCGTCGCCGGTTACCTTCAGCATCGCTAGCCGCCCACCGTCTGGCCATTGCCGCCGCAGCCGCCAAAACAAACAAAAAAAAATCTCAAATAAAAAAAATAAATGATTTTACTATAAAATCGTTACCAAACGCGATTCTGTTTCCAAAATAAAAAAAAATAAATTATCGTTATCAAACGCGATTCTACTCTCAAGAAGGAAACAAAATTTTCATCCCATCTCATTTCATTCTCATCCCACTGTTGGAATGGAAACAGAAACGGTTACCAAACGCCACCCAAGGGATCAAATATGTAATTAAAAAAACTAAGAATTGTAGCATAATTATTATTTAGTATGTTTCTCTAGTGGGACGTCTAGTATTCAAAAACCTCTCCCCAGCCATCTGAACGGAAAAAAAAATTGCAATTCAAAAAATCTTAGGCTTATTCGCACCCCATACTTTAGGGATAAAGACGTAATTTTCCCTTTTTTTTGGATAATATTTTTATTATTATTATTATAATACTATGTTGCTAAGCATAAGACAAAAACAAAACAAAACAAAACTAAGTGCTACATCCAAAAGATAGAAACAAAAATTCATATGCTAAAAATATTTTAAAATTAAAATTTGAAATTAATAGAAAATTTTATTATTTTAAAATTATTTATGACACGTTCGTCAATCAAAAACTAGTTTGTGAATAAAAAATTTTAAAATATCAGGACATATTTACATTTTTTGACATTTTGAATCGTTTTCTCAACCTTACATTAAACGGTTGAGATAGTGTATTTAAACACAAGGAAAGATAGTAATATTATCTAATATAAAATTTTGACATGAGATGAAAAAATAATGTTTTGGTGCATCATTTAGTAATCCTAATTTGTATTTTTGTTAAAAATAAAGTATTTAATTTTTATTTTTATTTAGGTTTTGAAGTTTCACCGAATCAAGTGTGGGTGATTAGTAAATTTTTTAATAAAATTCAAAACAAATAATTATCAATATATATATCTATACACACACACACACATTTATATCATACACGATATAGAAACCGAGTGAGAGTGTCTAGCGGCATTTTACATTAACCCTAATGTTCATCTAATGGATGAGTTAATTTGATCCAACCGTACACAATATGATCTTATTTATTTTTGGATCGAATGGTTGTCTTTATAACTGTCCTATATTATAATATATATAGAGAGAGATATCCAAATAGCACGTATAGAGATCATTATATTGCAATTTTTTTAGCAAAAAATAACAAGAAAAATACAACGAAGCATTTGATTATTCTTCATATTTACAGAAAATAAAAAGAAAAAAAAAAAAAATTCAACTTAGTTAAATAAAAAACATCAAAATGCAAAAATAATCAGAGAAATTTCACTCAGCCGTCATAAAAATTAATCAAATAATCATAAAAAGCATATATATATATATATATATACCGCCTCAGTCTATCTTGCGATACCTTCTATACCTTGATCCGCAGCAGTACCTTGATCAACTCCTGGTCCAGTAGAAGCAAGCTCTACGGCTAACCCAGCAACAATCACAGAATATATATATATATAAAAATTAAGCTCAACTAAATTAAGAATTTAGGTAATTTGGGTAGTTTCTCCAAAGGAATCCATTTGAGAAGTATTCAAGGGCATAAACGGGAATTGAAAATTAAGATCTTGCATGAATCCGTCTAGATCCGAAAACCCGCCCAAATACCCACCACCCGAATTGGATCCGCCCCATATCGCTTCTTCTTCCTCCCCTTTGATTCGCTCTCTGAATTCCGACGACCGGAGCTCCATTTTCTTACCCGGAAAACCAGTCGGAGCTTCTCTTCTTCTCAGCTTCCTCGTCTTATTCGGCTTGGCTGATTCTTTCTCCGACGGCTTGCCGGTGAGCCGCTGAACGAGTTCCCGGAAGTTGGCGACGTCGGTCTTGATGATCTCAGGGGCAAAGATGTGAATTATGCGAATTTTGGGCCTTGATTTGGATACAGAGTGAGAATCCTTTTGCATGGCGAGTGCTGATGTTATGGTGGTCTGTAGATAACTTTGTTTCTTCCCCAAAATGCCCTTCCCCTCCATTTCGCATATGAAGCTGTCTCTGTGTGTGTTTTAGAGAGAGAGCGTAGAGAGAGAAAGTGGAGAGAGAGAGAGAGAGGGAGTGATGGGTAGAAAATTGTTTGTAGGAGAGATGGTTATATAGTTGAGGAAGCAATTTGAAAACAAAAAATGGAAATGGGAAAATGAGGGAGGCAAGGTTTGGATGAACCTTTTGGTGACATATTGAAGAGAGAGAGAGGGTAGAGAGAGAGGGGGCAGAGAGAGAGAGACAGAGGAGAGAGAGTCAATAAAGTAAAGAACTCAAAGATAGTCCCCAACTATTCCCAACGTAAGATATATATTTTGTTTCCTTTTTTGGGTAAATTTTTTTTACTCCTCCCTTGATAGGAAACTTTAGGAAAAAAGTCTTTGGCGCCCTATTCACTCATATTTACGGTTATGTTATTTTTTTCTATGTTTCCTTATATTTATAATTCTATCATTTTATCATATGCAATAAGATAAAATTTACACACATGAAATTAACGTTAATTTTAATGTTTAACAATACATCTTACCTATATTATGAAATTACGATTTGAATTTCACATTAACGTTAACGCATTTTCATATTTTTTTTCGTGTGTGTTTCACATTGACACATTTTCCTTATCTGATTGTGCAAATTAACGTTAACGCAATTTATGTTCTTTTTGTGTATGTTAACGTTAACGCATTTTACGCAAATCTAACTCAAAATATAACATTAATGTTCAGTAATACATATTGTCTATGTTTTTTTTTTTCTTTTTACATCAAACATTGTTTATGTTACAAAATTACGATTTGAATTTCACGTCAACGTTAACGCATTCATGTCCTTTTGTGTGTGTTCACGTTAACGCATATTTCTCATCTGTTTTGTGTGCATTAATGTTAATGCATTTTCATCATCAGACTGTAGATTTTAGCGTTAACGTATTTTGTTTTTGAAGGGTTCTGTGCGTTAACGTATTTTACTTTAACATTTATGTTAATGTTCTGTTACATACTTTTGTTTTGTGCGCGTTCACATTAACACCATATGTGATATTTTGTCATTTAGAGTTGAATGTGTGTTTGAGTTGGGTTTGTGTTAACGTTAATACACATTTTTTGGGTGTCTCTCTATGTTAACGTTAACGTATTTCATGTTATCCAACCAAACATATGAGAAAAAATCATGCAAAAATACTAACGTTAACGTAAAAATTATCAATCCCTTCACCTCCATCACTATTCATATCCCCACCATCATTACCACCAAACCATATTCGATACGAAAACTTCAGAAAAAAATCTATACATGAAAACTAATACAACCAAATCAAGAAAAAAAATGAAATGGAAATCAAGAAATAGAAATGAAATGGAAATAAAAAATACTGGAAATTACTACTCCAAGCCTCTTAGATCTTAAATCGTCAAGGTACCAATCCCTCATAAGGTACCAGTTTTCGGTAAAGGTGCCACCTTTAAAGATTTGGTTTAGAGGGAAAGAGAGAGAGAATGAACCACCGTTAATGATTTCGTCGGAACTTCTGTTTCGAAAGCGAAAAACGATGAAGTGAGGAATTGTTAGAACTTACGATTTCTGGCAACGGCGATGACGTTGAGTGTTAACGGTGGGTCTTAACAATTTCGCCGAAACCACATCTCAGATCTGGAAACCCAAATCTGATAAAAATTCAAGAGAGAGAAAGGGGGAGGGAGAGAGAGAGAGAGAGAAAGAGATCGCAATGGCGTTCATCTCCTGCTCAACCACTGTCACAACCTTCGGTGACAACGTTTTAACGCGGCGGAAAAGCTCGTCACGGAGATTATCAAGCGGGTTCAGACGGTTTCTGACGGTCGAACCTTTCTTGGTCGCCAGAAAACTAAGCTCCGTTGAGATCTGTGGTGGAGTAATCCTTCGCAACGAAGCATGAGTAAACCTTAACAACACAAACAAATCTTCATCTTCGTCTTTGATAACCTCAGTACCATTGACCACCAAAGGCTTCACATCCATAACTATAGCTTCACTCTCGTAGACTGGCGGAGAGTACTCCACCACGGAAAGCTCTGCCATAGCTTCGCTTTCGTTCGACTCCACAACGGCGAACTCCTGTTGTTGCTTAACAGACGTGAGAAAGAGAGAGAAAGAAATGTGTGAATGGATTACGAGAGAGAGAGAGAGCATGTTAACGGTTAACGTAATTGAAAGGGATGGAGTTTTGTTTTAGGGGTATATGTGTCTTTTTACTGCTTTTTTTTTTTTTTTTTTTTTTTTCTTTTCTATATTTAATGGTTTTTATATGTTTTTTTGAGTTATAAAAAAAATATTCAATAATTTTGGTGCATCGCTCAGATTCTGAGAACATCTCCAATAGTTAGTTAAATATGGTGAAGACAAGTGTTTCATTTCTTTGTCAATTAGAATTCAACACTCCTGGATAACATTTCAAGAATTAAATCTTGAATTTAATCCTGAATACACTAGGCCGATGTGGAAAAATGAACCCTTAATATCGCTCGAGAGATGATTAGTCGAGATGTGCGTAAGTTGACCCATACACACCTTATTGTAAAATTGAAAAATAAGATAGGATATTGTTTGTGCCAAATATGGCACACACAAAGCATTTGTGCCAAAATAACACAGATGATGGCCCAACTGTTAGAGCTCATTGTATTATCAAAATTGTCAAAAATTGGGATGACACAAAAAATGACTGAACTGTTGGAATTTTTTTTATTGCAGTGTAACAAAATAAAACTAAATAAATTAATTAATACATGTTATAGTTTTTGATATCAAATGTGTGGTTTAAATAGTGTTTTTGTAGAAAAAAAAATTTGTTTATATCCTAAAAAAATTATAAAATTAGTATTAAAATATTTTTTTTGTCCGTCAATTTTTAAGAACAAAAATTGAAAAATAAATTAGAATTTCTCAATAATTATTGGAATAATTGAAAGACGGAATATTAGGAGAGAATAACAGACAATTGTATTGATATATGTGAAATCTACTAAACACTGAGATGTACAAAGGATAGTACATAAAAACAGGCATTACAATCTAATTTAATGGACCAAGACCCATATATACATGTATCAACATCCCATCTTAAACTTAAGGTGGTAAAACCGATAGTTACTTAAATTTGGAAAGTAAAGTGTGAAAGCATCCAAAAGGCTGGGTCTCGGTGAAAATATCTATAGTCTGATCAACAAATGACTAAATAAATGTAATATTTTGGAAAATATAATAACGGATGAACAAGTGACAATCAGTCTTGATGTATTTGGCGTGCTTGTGGGAAACGTCATTATGGACGATTTGGATGGTAGTCTAATTGTCACAATAAAAGATGGTCATATAGGGAAAGGGAACTCCCGTGTCATCAAGTAACCATCGAAACCAAAATAATTCTTGGTGCCATCAACAGGAGCATAATACTCCGCTTTTGTGCTTGATCGAGTGACAATAGATTTTTTTTTGCTATGCCACGAAATGAGTCTCCAAGGGAGAAGTAATATCATGTGGTAAAACGTCAATCGGTGGGATCTTTGACCCAATTAGCGTCTATGTAGGCATGTAAATTGGAGAGGACTGTGAAAAAAAGTGAAGACCATGGAAGAGTGTCCCCTTGATATATCGCAAAATATTCAAAACTGTTGAGCGTAAACAATTCGTGGTACTTGAGAGCACGCGTGGTGGTGGATTGCCTTCTCTCCAATGCAGTTAAACTCATTTTTTCGAGACGATTCTGATGGTGCTGGCAGATTTTGTTGCAGGTGATACCAAGTATTGTAGGCAGCAACACAACGCAAGACTTTGAAAAAAACATTAATTTTAGGATTGCAGAATTTTAGTAAGAACAAAACCAAAAAATATGCTCTTGATACTACATTAAAATAATTAAGAGACGTAATATTAAGACATAATATGAAATAATTGTATTAATATGTATAAAACATACTGAATACTGAGATGTACAAAAGTGTCTATACATATATAAGTATTAGGGTTTAACCCAGGGCCTGGTGACTCATATATACATATATTAACAATTATAACAAATTTGGTAGACAAAAATCAAATTAATGTGTGGGTTAGTGAGAGGTCATGTCTCTTCAATCCTTCATTAATAAATAAATAAGAAAATTGAGAAGATTAAGCCCCCTTGAATGAGCAAGAAACATGTTGCCAACTTGCTAATATTAAATACTTATAATCTATCATTTGGTCTCTTACCCTTTAGCCACTCATTAATTCATTATCTCTTCAGATTTTTTTTTTTTTAAAATAAAATAAAATAAAATAATTATTTCTTAATCCACTCCATTTGTCAATTGTCAATTGTCAAATACATTTATTAACAAAATAAAAAATAACATCGTATAAATCTGGATAGAAAATCAATATACTGATTTATTATATAATTAGGGATTTCTCGTGCCTATTGATTTTTTTAATTTATAACTGTAAAAAATAGTAAATAATAAAAAATTACTAATTAAATACAAATAGAAAATATATTTTTTTAATTATTTTTAAAAGTGGGAGAGTGAATATTTTTTTATGAATTATTACAATTATGTTTGATATCAATCATTGGATTTAAAATTGATCCAACGTTTTAAAAATGTCTTAGATTTGAATTTAAATTTATTTATTTAGATATTTTATGTAATGATTATTGGTCCCCACCATAGAAGGGAGGAGAGTGTGGTCCCACGTGGGAACATGTTGGCAGTTATGTATGCAACTTCTTAGTCAGTGTGAAAAGGGTAATTTGGGAATTATATATATATATATTTGTACTTTTTTTTTCTCTTTACTATAAATTTACATTTTTACCCATTCTACTTATAATAAATTAGAAAATTAATTTTTTTGTGTAAGTTAACGGAATATGTTAAAAAAATTGTGAAATGAAATATCCTTTACAAAAAATAGACAAAATCATCTTTATATTAATTTTCTTTTGTCTTTAATAAAAAAAGAGAAAAAAAAAAAAAAAGAGAAATAGAGAAAAAGAACCACGGAGGAAAATATTACTTTTTTTTTTGTTTTTTTTATTACCATTGAATATCAAATTTAAATAAATAAAATAAAATCATTTTATATATTTATTTTTGAATACAATATGAGTTTCTCCCTTTCGTCCATAATAGAAGGGGATGAGGTTTAGGTTTTTAAAGTACAGAGATTAAAATGAAATTAAACTAAACATCAAGCGTGATAAAAGTCAATTAACCCATATGTATATATTTTTTTATTTTTTTATTTTTTTTGTTTTAAAGTAAAATGTGTATACGAACATCTCGACTAATTACCTCCCCGGACGATCTTAAGAATGTACTCCCCCAAATCAGCTTGGTGCATTTAGGATTAAATTCAAAATTTAATTTATGAAGTACTTTCGAAAAGAGTCAGAACCTGACTGGCAAAGAAAGAGAGCACTTCTCTTCAACACCCAGATTAACACCTTTTAATTATATATCACGTATCAATTGTTGCACACACAAAACCGTATGGTTGGAGATAAATGCCCAATTCTCCTTCACTCTCGCTTTAAAAATCTCTACTTTCAACGCGACGTATAGATATAATTTTCGCACGCTTTTTGATTTCACCATAAGAGGGCGTGTATGAGATTATATAAAATTGAACACTTATTCCACTAAAAGAAGAAATAAAGAAGTAAAGGGAAGGTTAAATTGAAAGATGCACATACTTAATACATTTTAAAAACTTTAGGGGTTTTATTTCAACAATTCAAAAGATTAAGGGCCAATTTAGTATTTGTCTAATTCTTAAGGAATTTTCATTAATATTAAATAATAAAATGGTTCGAATTCTTGTCCGTGGATTAAAAATAGGTCGAATCCGGAATAGGGATCCGACCCGTTAGAAACATTCATATCAAAAGATCACGCAATTCATGTCCGCAAATGAAGCTTTATTTTTGGGACATGTTCCCTTCTAAACGGCTAGAGAATTTTTCAACATATTCGTTACAAGTCGTTATTAAGCATTCTCTCGTCATTTTTTTCTGTCAAACAAATATCTATAAAGATTTAGGACGTGAGAGGATTGTTATAAGTTCAAAAACATTCGAAACAAAAATTATATCTCAAATACTTATTATCACGCCGAAATTTATATTTTGTGATTTAAACTCCTGGTTTTAAGAATTCCTGCAGTTACCAATGAAAATAGCTAAGAATTAGGAGTCACCTCACCTTTTACTATGATCTCGAAATTAGGGCATCATCGACAACAAAGACATTTAGGGCATATTTATTAATAATAATAAAAAAATACTTAAAACTGATTAGATTAAGCACTTAATTGATTAAGTGTGTTTGACAAATTTAATTAAAATTATTTAATTAACTAAGTTAGCTTATGAAGTATTAAGTTAAAAATTCAGTAAAGTCCCTCTTACTTATTTTTTTTTTTTAGAATGCGCTCGGCAATTTCAAATTTAAAAAAATTATGTTTTGACAATTTTGTCCTTAGGGATATAGGGTTTCTCACTGCTCTTAATTGTTTCATTTTGTTCAGAGAAGAGAGAGCAGAGAAAATTGGTGGCGGCGAGTGCGAAGAGATGGCGAGGATGGTACGACGTTAGTGGCGATCTCCAACCTATTTGGCGAGAATTGTACGACGATAGCCGTATTATCGACATCAGCCTTCGCTACCACCCGAACATGAAACGGATCACTCGGGAACAACTCCGAGATGAAGCGAGAAGCCGATTCGATTTGCTGGTTTGAGACAAAGCGATTTGATTCGATTTTCACTTTCGAATTTCAAAGATTAATTCAATTTGGTGAGACGAAACGATTTCGATGATTGACGATTTAAATTTCAGAAATGTTCAAATAAGAAGATATTCGCCGATTAACGATTCAAATCTTGGATTAGGTTTTGTTTGGGCCGGAGAAGAACAGGAAGTCGGGAGATCGTCATTTTGTTTGATTGCTTCGTTGCGAGGCCAATTTTGTGTTCGATCTGAGATTGCGAGCTCCGATTGCGTAGAGATTTGTTGAGAAATTTGTTCATTATGTCAAGATTGTGAGAAATATTATCGCTTCCAATGAGGCACTGTTTCTTCTTCATCTTCTTTTGATTGATCTATGTTATGTGTAATTTCATAACTATTTTTTCGAAGTTCTGTTGACATTGCTGAAATCTGTTGATATTGATGCTTAATGGGTTATATGTTTTACCTGTTTCATCGATTTGGTTGATTGTCAACAATTTCTAGTTCAATTTTTTTTTTTTTTTAAAATCTTGATTCAAGTGTAGTTATGTATTTAAACAATTTTTAGCATTTAAATTTTATAATTATCAAACAAAATAAAAATAAAAATCAACACTTAAATTTTCAGTATTTAAAATTTAATGTTATCAAATAACCTTCTTAAATTTTTAGCACTTAATTTTTAAGTGATTATCAAACATGTCCTTAGTGTTTTGTTTTAGTGAAAAAAAATGATGGATAAAATTTCACAATAAAATAGAATGAAAAATGTAGAAAAAAAAAAAAAAAACTTGTTTGGTATGAAAAATTAGAGAAAAAGAAAGAAAGAAAAAGTACAATTCCCTAAATAATTTTTTTACCCCAACCAATTCAGGAAGAAATATAGAAAAATTGAGTGTTTTTTAAAAAAAATATAAAAACATTACAATTATACCCTTGATTATATATGAAGATAAAATAACAAATTAGATAAGTAAATAATTTTTTTTAATTTTTTTTTGCTAACAATATATATATATATTATTTTTTAAATTTCCTCTTTTTACCTTCCTTCAATTAAACAACATAATTTTTTATTTTTTTTAAATATATTTTTTCTTTTTTATTATTTCCTCTATATTTTTATCCTTGTAACCAAACAGTTCCTTTACAGACAAGGCAAAAAAACAACGTTAATTATTTGCTGGGGTGCGGAAAGCATGATTGCCGGCAGAGGTATCTTTGTGTTTGTACTAAACAGATACACTACACGTGTTAGAGAGAGAGAGAGAGCCATGTATGTTATGTATATACGCATGCATGTATGTAGGGAATAGGGATGGCAAAAAACAACTAACCGACGGATAATCGAGATAAACTAAATCAAATGATCCGATTTTAAAATTAACTACATGATTTGGTTACAGTTTTGATTTTCAAATTAGTAATCGAAGTGGTTTTGATTTTGAAATAGTAACCGCGAAATCGAATTGCGAAACCAAATCACAAAACTGAATCGCGAAACCGATATTTTTTTATATATTTTTATGATATATATACTCTCACTTTTTATAAATTTATAGTTTAACCCCTAATATATATATATATATATATATATATATATATATATATATATATATATATATATTATAACAATTATGGTTACACTTATTTATTTTAATCATCGTTGTATTTTAATTATGGTTAGAAATGTTTATTATAACAATTAATAGTTTTGTGGTTGATTTTTTTTTTTTTTGGAATTTGTGTTTTATGTTTTAATTATGTTTTTTTATATATAAAAAATAATGGTATGTGATTTCGTAGTTTTGGTTTTATTTTTTTATAAAATTAAAATTTTTTAAATAATTTTACAGTTTCGCGGTTTTGATTTTCCTTTTGGTTTTATATAAATTTCAGGGTATTTTATCAGGGGCACAAGGCCCATTCCTAATTTATTCTTATACCCATGTAGTTATTTAAATTTAGAGAAAAATTCAATTGGTATACGATAATTATTTACTGTACAGTAATATTTACATCTCTCATTCATTATGTTGATGTTGATATTATTGTTGTACAATAATGTCTGCATATCTCCCTTCATTATGTTATTATTAATATTGTTGCTGGATAATAACATTTGCATCTTTCCATTTATTATGTTGGAATTGATGTAGTGAGTGAATATATATTTGAGTTTATTTTAAATAATAAATATATAGGTGGTGTTTTCTCAATATGGGCTTGTATGTAATTGTCCATTTTAATTTTAATGGTAAAAGTAGAGTTTTCTCCAATTTTTTTAAAATTTAAATAGTTCTATTTTAAAGTCGTTTAATAAAAATCAATGATTTTTTATTTTGATTTTGATTTTGGTTTGATATACGTCTAATGATTTTGATTTTATATAAAATCGGACCGGAGCGGAACTGCATACATGTATGTATGTTTGCGTGTACGAAGAGTATCATCCGTGCGGAAAAAAAGATAATAACCGTCAGATTTGCACGTGAAAGGCAGATGATGCGTATCTTCAACGTGATCTGTGCCCCTCACGTCATCTTCCGGCGTGACGTCATCTGCCGGACTTCGTCCTGGACCTTTATATTTCGGGCCGGCCCGAAAAGCCCAAGTTTTAAGTTCATGGTGCCATATGGCGCACGCTGCGCATCATGGCGTTCCTTAGCGGGAGCCAACCCAAACAGAGGGGGGGAACCGGCTTGACTTGTATTTTGACGACGTGAGTCCAATGTCTGGGAGGAGTGGGGTTGGTGTGCACGGCTGGCAATCTAGCTGGAATATACAAATTTCTGCTAACGTGCGCCGGCATTTGTTCATCTCTGGATATTATGTTCATAAAACTTGACTAATAATGATATTTTGGGCAATTAAAATAAATTTTCTTTTTTAGTATTTAAATTTTGATTGTCACAAATTAAATAGACACGTGGAAAAGTAATTTTGTGTTGCCTGCATGCAGATTAAATCCAGGTAACTGAGGATACTACCCGGTACCGAGGAGACAACCAAACTCATGATGATCCGAATAAATATATTCTGAGTGAACATCTCTTCCCGCTATGCCTAAAGTCCCGTCCTTGAGGAGGGTCTAAGGTGTACGAGCTCGGGCCATAGTTCGAGCTTGGGAGCTGTCACAATTGACTGTTACATTTATGAAAAGATCGGTTATCCTTAAGAAAACGATCCATTAATCCCATGATCTCATGAAATCCGGAGCATTAATAGAGATTGACTACAATTTGTGGAGAGACTTGTCTAGTAATTTCATCTTTTAAAAATATTACAAAGGGGATCTAGTTAAGCACACACAATATTGCTAGATCTAAAATTCATTTTAATATTTTAGTTTTACCAATTTTTTAACATATTTTGTTATGTTAAACAAAAAAAAAAAATAGATTTTAATTTATTATAAGTAGAAGAGGGTAAAATGTTAGATTTTAATGTGGAAGGAACAAAATTAAATAAAATGAAACTAGGGGGGTATAAAAAGCAATTAACCTATTTAACAATAACAAAAGACATCATTGTACAAGTAGTCTAATGCCATACCTAAATTACACAAAAATACTAAAATTAAATGTTACTCTTCGGATTTCAACCCTAGTTGTCTCTATAATTAATCAAAAGATAAACCAATTTATATTTTGTACCGTTCAATGAGAACGAAAAATATGTTTAGGGAATTAGGGTTTTAGCCGCTTTCTTCCAATCCGACAAGCCCCCTCTCTCTCATTTTTTGCAAATTAGCCCCCTCCCGTGCCATCGTTACCGCCGCCAACACCACCCCGTCAACTCAATTGACCTTTTATTATATCTAACTAAGTGTGCTTCTAACTCTAGTTATATACATATATGTGTGTGTATATATATATATATAATATAATATGAAAATACATTGAACCAAAATTACAACAATTTTCTCTCTCCTCTCTCTAAAAGGATGAGGATGAGCAAGACTTTGACATAGCAAGTCAAGCCAGTTTTAACTGTTCTTTGCGTGTGGAAGTTGAAAATAGGTTTTCTTAGCACGTGTAATGACTATGCTTACAAAAAAAATATCTTCCACACTATCTTCATTGTGTCACTAGGTGTCATTACTTACACAATATGTTAAAAGGTTAGGTAAATAATTTTTATTTATCAAATGGAAATACTATATACTATTTTTATTTTTATTTATCAAATGAACACTGACGGAAGTACGAGGAAAACCTAAAAAAAAAGAGGAATAGGAGGTTCGTTGAGAGATGAACAAGGAACTCGATTAATAGGATACTATGAAAAACTCCCTTCATGCTCCAGTTTGGAAGCAAGAGTCGGAAGCATCATTCATATTGCGGTGTTGCTGGAGGAGATTGCTTGAGGGTTTCTGTCAAGACAGATTCAGCGGAAGCCATTTTTTTATCTTGGAAGACTGTCCTGAAACTCATCACTATAAATTTTGGGTGGAGAACATATTTTTTTTTTTTTTCAAGTCAAACAACTATGAGCTGCAATTCACCCCAAGAAAAAGAGATAGTTGTGCCGATTTTCTGGCCAAGAGGGGTCAACAATAGAGAAGCGGATTTGAAGTGTTTGGAAAATTATCCATTATGAAAAGAAAATTATTATTTTTAGTGTTATTTGGTTAGAATGATATAAAAGAACGAGACTATAAATTATCATGTTTTGGTTAATAAACAAAAATAAGAGATTTTTTTTTAACTAATTTGCTATTTTACCTTTATATATTAAAAAAAATAAATTAAAAATTATAGTATCAAGAGCATAATTATAATTTAGTTTTTGAGAAACTCTCTATCGGTTTTTTTCACTTTCCTCTCGAATTGGTGGGGATAAAAATTTAAATATAAAATTATGCTTTTTCCTTCTTATTTTTCTTTTCTTCCCATTTTCCCTCCAACCAAATAGATTTTTTTTCCTATATCCATAATTGTTTCGCCCAAAAAAAAAAAGACACTTTCATAGCATTAGAATTATTAATTTTATACCAACTGTAATTCAAGTAACAAGATATACTTGAGTTAAAACAGTTGAGAGACTTCTGTAAGGTTAAGAGTTCGAACATGTGGAAAAATATTTGTTGGGAGGGACAACCACGAACTCTCAACGATTTAGTCTTTCACCCTGAGTAGGTAAGGATGGTCATGAGCATATAAAAAAAAAAAGAAAAAAAAAAGAAAAGAAAATTATCAACATATATATATCCCACTACTTTTCCTAGTTCATTCTATAACATTGACTAGTAAAAATAAGATTATTCAAAAGTGTGCACATTATTTTCCTAATTTTTAAATTAAATATATATTTTTATAGCCAAAAGAGGAATATATAAAATGCAACATGGAAATTAATACAATAAGGAATTATACCAACATCATTTTTTAAACACTAATTAAACAGTACGGCAATTCATATGATTAATTATTAAAAAAAATATACCAAAAACAATTATTAAAAAAAATGTTGGCGTTCAAATTTTAAATCAAAGTCAACTAATTTAGTAGGGAAGAGAAATTTCATTTAAATATTAAATCAATAATTTTGCATCTCAAATGCTATACCCATTAATTATACTTTATACCCTGGTTTGGCCAATTTTTATTTTCTCCTGTGGTTTGAAAATCGTCACTTACTCCCACGTGGTTAAATATTTGGTGCACTTACTTCCCCTATATCAGGAGTTAAGTGGTTTGAAAATCTGACCACAGGGAGGATAAGTGGCGATTTTCAAACTATAGAGGATAAAATGCAAATTGGTCAAACCATAGGAAGGTAAAGTGTAATTAACCATTTCAAAAACATTACATAAAAATAAAATAAAACTATATTAAATAAAAAAATGTACTTTTTTTTTTCTTGAAATTCAACCTACTCGATACAATAAATTTTTCAAAAGTTTTATGCATTAAAAATTTAAAGATTCATATAGTGCTGTAATTTTGTACTTTTAAAAAAATTATTATACCGTGTGAACTATATAAATAAATTTTTTTAAAGAATGAAGTATACATATAATTTTTTTTAAAGAGTGAAGTATACATATAAAAATTATGGTCAATAAGATAGAGATCATCAAAACAACAAAACCATCTAAGTGTGAAAACGATTTTCAATGTTGATTATTCAATTATTTCTTGGGTAGGGAGTTTTGAATTTTAAAAATAGATCAAATGTAGATATTTTATATGTGAAAGCTCCCTTTCTCCAACTTGGATAATCGAATTAGTTTTCTTAATCTTGTAAAAAAACAAAAATTTATTAATAATTTTTTGGTCAATTAAGTCATCCGTTAATACAACAAGATTTAAAGGTAGAGGCCCATGCCTAAAATTTGGAGGTCCATTAGTGTATGTTTTGATTTAAAGGGGCTACACTACTTGGTCCAGGCCCAATTCCTCAACATATATTTTTTTTTTTTTGGAAATTTTTTGCTAAAAAAATTAAATTTTAGGTCATCCAGTTCAATACAATACTTTTTCCAGAAGTCTAAAGTTGATGTAATTTTTCTATGTAAAAATTGCAACAATTTGTATAGAGTACCATGACTTTTGAACTTTTGAGATATGAACAAAGAACTCGATTAATAGGATATCATGAAAAACTCTCTTTATGCACCAGTTTGGAAGCAAAGGTCGGAAGCATTCATATTGCGGTGTTGCTGGAGGAGATTGCTTGAGGGTTTCTATCAAGACAGATTCGGCGGAAACTATTTTTCTTATCTTGGAAGACTGTCCTGAAACTCATCGCTGCAAACCTTAGGTGAAGAATATAAAATCTTTTTTAAAGTCAAACAACTATGAGCTGCAATTCACCCCAATAAAATGAAATAGTTGTGCCGCTTTTCTGGCCAAGAGGGGTAACGATAGAGAAACAGATTTGAAGTACTTGAAAGTTATCCATTATGTAAGGAATTTTTTTTTTTTTTTTATGTTGTTTGGTTAGAATGATATAAAAGAACGACACTATAAATTATCGTGTTTTGGTTAGTAAAAGAAAAATTAGAATTGAAAAATGTATTACGTAAACAAAATTTAAATAAAAAAAATTAAATTTGTTCAAAATTGTAATTCTTTTCAAAGAGTTATAAGAGTAATTTTTTTGTTAGATAGTTTTAACTGAATTTTTAATTGTAAAGTAACAAGGACAAATAAGTAATTTTATATTTAACTTCAAACGAAAGGAGTGTCGGAGATATATTTTAAAGTACGTAGGATATCGTTGTAAGTTTTCTAAATGACAAGGGACATCACTGAAACTTACTCATATAGTTCATGATTGTTTTTATTATAATTAATTATATGTGACTTATCTCTTCCTCGTTTTCTTTTTGTCCAACCATTTAATAAAATTCTCTCTCTTCATCTATTAATTACGTATAAAATTTATTAAATTTTATTTGTTCAAAAGAGTACAACAATTTTTAACCAAATAATATAAACTATTAAAAAATTAAAATAGACCTATTATATTATTTTAAAACCATTATTTAAAAATAAAAACTTTTGAAAAGCCCATTTAGAAATTTATTTATTTTTTTCTGAAATTAAATATGGGTGATGACATTAATAGTTTTAAAAATTGACATTAACAAAAAAAAAATTGTGGTAATTTTATTTTTATTTTTTAAAATTAAAATTTATTTTTTCTATATTTTCACAAAAATATATGAATTATAAAATTAAAAGATCAATTGTACGTATGTCTAACATTCAAATAAATATATTATTTTTTACTGAAACCGCATAATATACGGGTCTAAAACTAGTATATATATATATAACAATGACTAGTAAAAATAAGATTATTCAAAAGCGTGTACATTATTTTCCTAATTTTTAAATTAAATATATATTTTTATAGCCAAAAGAGGAATATATAAAATACAACATGGTTAAATAGGTTGGGGATGAAATCACCATCCAAGGAATTATACCAACATTTTTTTTTAACATTAATTAAATAGTACGGAAATTCATATGATTAATTATTAAAAAAAAATATACCAAAAAATTTATTAAAAAAAATGTTGGCGTACAAATTTTAAATCAAAGTCAACTAATTTAGTAGGGAAGAGAAATTTCAATTAAATATTAAACCAATAATTTTGCATCTCAAATGCTATACCCATTTCAAAAACATTCCATAAAAATAAAATAAAACTATATTAAATAAAAAAATATACATTTTTTTGCTTGGAACTCACTCGATACAATAATTTTTTCAGAAATTTTATGCATTAAAAATTTAAAGATTCATATAGTGCTATAATTTTGTATTTTTGAAAAAATTATTGTACCGTGTGGACTTTATGAACAAATTTTTTTAAAGAGTGAAGTATACATATAAAAATTGCGGTCAATAAGATAGAGATCATCAAAACAACAAAATCATCGAAGTGTGAAAACGATTTTCAATGTTGATTATTCAATTATTTCTTGGGTAGGGAGTTTTGAATTTTAAAAATAGATCAAATGTAGATATTTTATATGTGAAAGCTCCCTTTCTCCAACTTGGATAATCGAATTAGTTTTCTTAATCTTGTAAAAAAACAAAAAATTATTAATCATTTTTTGGTCAATTAAGTCATCCGTTAACACAACAACATTTAAAGGTAGAGGCCCATTTCTAAAATTTGGAGGTCCATTAGTGTATGTTTTGATTTAAAGAGGCTACACTACTCGGTCCAGGCCCAATTCCTCAACAAATATATATATATATATATTGATAAAAAATTAAATTTTAGTTCATGCAATTCAGTACAATACTTTTTCTAGAAGTCTAAAATTAATGTAATTTTTCTATGTAAAAATTGCAGTAAAGTGTATATAGTACAATGACTTTTAAACTTTTGACAGTAATTTTGCACTTCTAGAAAAATTTCTATTGAGCATTGGCTGCGCGTGATAAATTTTTAATTTCGTGCACTGTTCACCGAAAAATCCATATTTTTCTTGGAACTAAATTTCTCAATTTTAATTTTTTTTTTCTTTCACAAACAACTAAACTTTTGTCCAATTTATGTAGAGTCGACTACATGAATCCGTTTACGCCATAGTGATCGATCAAAGGCTATTCCCTCAATACATCCGAGCAGTGGAAATATAGCGCGTTACTAGTAAGAAACGGCCCAACGTTTAATATATTCGAATTCATATCATAAAAATTCTGACAAAATTTTACGCTGACTATCAACTAACTAACACAACCCTCCTCTTTTTCTTTTAAGAAGTTAATTATATATTTTTTTCAACACATAAATCTAAATGAATTAATAACTTTCCGTCAATGACTTAATTTGAGGAGAATAGATGAGTTGCAAACAACTTGAGTAGGATTTAAATAATTTTTCCTTAATAGGAATAATAATGATAATATAATAATAATTAAAAAAAACCCTCAATTTATTCCTCAAGCCACATTGTCAAGATACAAGAAGAAAGAGAGGTTAAATAGTACCTATAGAAGAATGGGGGACTTACCTCATTCGATCCATTACCATCATTAGTAGGATCAACCATATTTTTCACTTATTATTACATTAAAATCACTAGGAAAAAAAAAAAAAAAAAAGGGGCTAAATTAACAAATGTCCACTAAAAATAAAACCCACCAAAACTCTCATTTTTTTAATCTTCCATTTTGGTCCTCATATTTTGTTTTTATACCAAAAAACCCCTTTATTTTTGTCACCCTCATCCGCTTCCACATAAATACACTCCTTGGCTTCTCGCCACATCGCCTTGTAAAATGGGACTCCATCGAACTGGTAATAATCGCCGAGTATGGGTTTGATCGCCTGCGTTGCTTCCGTGGCGTGATAGTGTGGCATCGTGGAGAACAGATGGTGCGCCACGTGTGTGTCGGTGATGTGGTGGAAGACCTTGTTTAGTATCCCGTAGTCTCTGTCGACGGTGGCCAGAGCTCCCCTGAGCCAGTCCCACTCCGACGTGTCGTAATGCGGCAGCGACGGGTGGGTGTGTTGTAAGAACGTGATGAGTACGAGGAATCCGTTGACGATGAGTAATGGAACGCCGTAGACGGAGAGGACCCAGGTGAGTCCTTGGGCGGCGACGAGGCGGTAGAGGGCGAAGGTGGCGGCGAAGATTCCGATGTCGGAGATTAGGATCTGGAGACGCTCCCGGTCGGAGTAGATGGGGCCGTATGGGTCAAAATGGCAGGCGAAGCGGTCGTAGTTTCGGCCGGAGACGTTGAAGAGGAGGTAGAGTGGCCAGCCGAGGGTGAGGGTGGCGGCGAGGGTGAGGAATCGGCCCGGAGGGTTGTTGAGGTATTTGGCGTACCACCGGAGGCTTGATTTTTGTTTGGGGACGAAGACCTCGTCGCGGTCGAGGGAGCCGGTGTTGGAGTGGTGGCGGCGGTGGCTGTATTTCCATGAGAAGTAAGGGACCATGAGGGCGGAGTGGAGGATGAGGCCGACGGTGTCGTCAAGCCACTGGTGGTCGCTGAAGGCGTGGTGGCCGCATTCGTGGGCGATGACCCAGACGCCGGTGAGGACGCAGCCTTGGCAGGCCCAGTAGAGCGGCCAGGCGAGGTAAGGGAGGGGGTGGGGGAGGAGGTGGATGAAGTGGGTGGCGGCGTAGTAGAGGAGGAAGACGACGGTGAGGTCGTACACCACGTAGGAGAATGAACGGAGGACTGAGCGGTGGAAGCAATGAGGTGGGATTGATTTCTTGATTTCTCCCAGGGTGAACGGTGGTTTGGAGTAGGGGACTCGCCGGAGTGGGGCGGCGGAGGGTGAGTTTTTTGGCTCGTAGGGGACGGACATTCGGCCACCGGCACCCATTGTTGCAACAGTCTGCAGAGAATCGGTTTAAAAACAAAAATTGAAACAAATCAGCAATTTAATTATGGTATTTTAAAGTGAAAAGGGCATTAAATAAGCCGAAAAATTAGGAACATAATTAGTAATATATAACAAAAATTAGGTGTGCTCAATACAACTAGATTTTTAATAAATATATTTATATCATTTTATTTTATTTTCGATGCTTATAAATCTTAATCTGACTAGAACTAAAAACGTTATTAAATACATCGTACAAAAAATAAGTTGTGCCCAATACGCTAATTTCTAATGAGTATATTTATATCATTTTATTGTTGGAACAAAAATAATGTTTTATCTTGGGACGACAAGATTGTGATATTGCTTGCACATTCCTGGATAGAGCCGCAAATTTTTTTAAAGAGAGCGACATGATCCGCGACTCAACTCAAGCAATTTTGATAAATTTGTTCCTTATTAAATTTTTGCAGCAACATTTTATCACTACACTAAAACTAAAACATTTTTTGTCAACAACAATTCAACCTCTCTTTTTTATTTTTCAGACGAACTATTACTAAAGGAAGATTAAAAAAGACATCTTTAAGTTCAGGTTATCAATGAAATGACCAAATATCGCTATTAAAAAGTTGCATGTTAAATAAAATTCATTTATAATTATCAACAACATTTTTAATTTCACGAAATTAAAATAATTGTAAAATTTTGAAAAATTAAATCAACAATAAAACACCCATCCATATTTTAAGGACTAAAAATATAATTCTCTAAATATGTAAATAATCAACTTGGAGCCAAAATGGGCTTTTCAAAAATATCATAGCAATTATTACTTGACATAAGATTACTTCTCGAGATAACGACCCAACTCAAAAAAGTGGGAGTCCAATGAGGATGACCACCATCCAAAAATACGAGGACGTTAATGAAAGAAAGTGGGTGCCCCACAAACGAGTCCTTTTCTATAATAAGGGGACAAATATCAACACATGGTGGAGACCACGTGAGATCGAACCCCTTTACATTGAGGGAGTGTTTGGTTTCCTAAAGTTTAAGAATTTCTTAAACACACAACAATTGACCATTTATTGTCCAAAATTCTAATAAAGTTAATTCATTTAGACTGAAGCGGGATCGTTATAACTATGAAAATAAAAAAGTAATATAATAATCAAACTTTAAGGGATAAACGTAATTTTAATCCTCCTCTAATTTATATATCAAATGTTCAATTATAAAAATTAGAGAACATCTCGATCCTACTTCATATTTCATTGTTTTATGTGTAATTAGAGAATAATATAATTTAAAATTTAATTAAACTATGCATCTCTATGTTAAAATAAAAAAAAATCAAAAATAAATAAATCAAAAATATAAAAGATCCCAAGCTGAAAAACAAATAATAGAAACAAATAATCAAACAAAAGCCTAATATAGTCTTAAAAGTTGATTGTAGTGGCAATAATTTTTAATTTTTTATACCTATAAGTGTCACCACATTCACACAGAATGTGACACTAATCACGTTCGGAATTCCATGACTATTCCTCCTAACAAGTAATTTTTCGCACGCTCGAATTTTTGACTTTTACAGAGGGACACCACATTTATACAGGGTATGACACTAATCACGTTCGGGATTCCATGACAATTCCTCCTAACAAGTGTTTTTTCACACGCTCGAATCTTTGACTTTTACAGAGATCTCTCAACTATTTTAACTAAAGTGTTTTGTTAACGGTGGCAATAAATAATAAAAGTAGAGGAGGAGAATTTTCAAAAAGAATATGCTAATCAGACAAAACAAAATTGAAGGTGGGCCAGTAGAAATCAGATACAGCTAATCCGGTCTTAACGAGTGCATCCAAGTAGATTGAAAACAACAATGCTCATTTTAAAGAATATTGAAGTGGTACCCCGGCGGGCCACCCACATGACCCGCCGACTATGTGGAAAGGACAGACGGCGAAACGAATATCAAAATAAATTAATTGAACAAAATCGCACTTTGGTCCTCATAGTTTCAATATGAACATATAACACCTAATATAATATAACATACAGAAAACAGTCATCTACCATGAAACTAGTTGTAACTGTGAATCTAGCAAATTGATTGGGGAACTAATTTTTTTTTTTATATATATTTATTAGATATTGACATAAATTAGGGGGGTTTATATAAAATTTTAAGAGTTCTAATTGAATTTTTGTAAGAAATATAAGTGTAAAAAAAAAATTACTTTTAGGAGGAGGGACTGGAGTTCCCTCAGCTCCGCCGGTGCGTATTTCCCTAACTGTTTATAAGAGGCTTAGGAAAATTCCACCCACCCATTTTCCTTCCCACCTAAATATTTAAAATTTATAGGAAGATTAGTTGAAATGTCCATAAAACTAATCGAATGCACGACAATTGACTGATTATCATCTAAAATTATAACAAAATTATTTATTCGGATGGGTTGCTGTGTGTTTAAATTAAGCCCAAAATGAAATAATAGTTGAATATCAGGGGTGCTAAGTGTCAAAACCACTACACATCAATGATAAAGTCAAGATTTTTGTGTGAAACAAAAGCACTAATGAGAAGCAAGTTTCAGTTTCAAGTGAATCAGAATGACTTGGACGGCTAGCATCAGCCTTCATGCTGACTATTTCAGATATTTATAATTGTGTGTATTTTGCAGTTTTTGCTAACCCAATAAAATTACATACTGATACATTACGGTTGGTTGCTATGAACCACAGTCAACAATGGACTACTGTCCACTTGCACCAGGAATACAAAATTTGTATTTTTATTTTATTTTATTTGGCCGACCCATTTTTTTTTTTTTTTTCTTATTAAAAGGTCTATTTAGGGTTCTCCAAATCTCAAATAAGGGATCCGACCCTTCTCTGAACTCTGCGCATAACCGGAGTTTTGTAGCACCTAGCAGCTATTTATAGTCGAAATTAAATATACATAAATTAACTAGTTAAGAATTAAAAAAAATATAATTAATTAGTTAATTAGTTCACATGCTATTTTTTCAGGTTATATATTAATTTTAATTTACAAGTACAAAAAATAGTAATAAATAATAATCAACTAAATACATGGTACACAATCTAACGAAATTGTAAAATTTTAGAATAATTTTAAAAAATCAATCTAATTTATAATAAAATAGTTCGGACATGTGCATAAATGACTCAAAAAAACACCAGTGAGAAAATGCGATTTAGTGCAAGTACGGGAGGCTACTAGAGGGAGAGATAGGTTTAGGAAGACTTGGGATGAGACTATTAGAATTGATTTGATGACACTAAACCTAACTAAGAAGATGGCCGCCCTTGATTGTTCATTATAGAGTAAACAGATTCATGCAACCGAACCTGAAACCTGCTTAATTCAAACTACCTACCAAATTTTGATTCATGTTAGGTGGATGTGCGAATGAATTTAATTAAAAGAGTACACGATCTTAACAAAAGGACGAAATTTGGACAACAATCTAATTCAAGAGAAATATACTATATTTTGGCAAGCAGTAACATGTGAGAAAGACCAACCAACCAACTATTATTAAATTGCCAAACTAAGAACCTCCCAGCTTCAAACCTAATTTAGGCGCACAATTTAATTAAGCAATAAATAAAGACACCGTCCTATTACTCTATTAGGGTATTACTCAGATCACATCACCATCTAAAAAAGTCTCTCTGTTTTAAATTTTTAATAAATTATTCTTTATTTTAGAGAATCCTATTTGGTTTTCCATTTTTGCTCTCTGTTTATTTGTCTTTTATCTCTCTCCAACCGTACCATATATTTTCAATATATTCACTATGCATAATACTTAAAAAAAAAAAAAAAAAAATCTTGTTAAAATAACAAATTACTTTATAATTCTTTATTTGATTTGTTTTATAATAATAAAATAATTATTGTTATTAGAGTTAAGGTTTATTATTATTTAGTAAGGGTAGAATAGTCTTTTACTTGTTTTCTAGATTTTCCATTGTACGCATATATAAATCTTTCTTTCCTAGATTTTCTATTCAGTATTCTTGTATTCATTATTCAGATATAATAAACTCTAGCTGTCGTTTCTCTTTTCTCTCTAGATTTTTCATGTTATTCATTGATCTTTACAATTGTCTGACATATTAAACCCTGAAGTATCTAAATTATAGTCAGTCCTTCTATTGCTTTTTATGACAAAATTCACTTTTTGTATTTAACACGTGGTTGATTCTTTATTTGATACATAGTTTATTTCCGTCATGTTCAAATCGAGGGCAGAGTCCTCTGTATTTAAAAAAATATATAAATTGAGTACTATTTTAGTCAATGAAATTTAATGACTTCTATTATAGAGTCAATGAAATTTAATGGGGACTATGGCCCTGAAAAGTTTAATTTTTCAACTAAAATCACGCTCTACGAAAAATTCTACGGTGGTCGGAAAATTCAACAAATTAATTATTATGTACACGCCTATAATTCAATCGTGAAAAGGTCTATCACACTAATTAATACTTTCAAGGAAACCAAAAATGAAAATCATGAAATACACATGGGAAAAGCACATTTGGGGTATTTAATAAATTTGTTAAGGACTTTTAATTTAAGCACCTATTTAGACAAATTTTATCCTATGAAAAAATATTTTTCTAAAAAATAGTTAGCATAGAGTTTCTAAATGAAGCTGAAATTTGACAAATTATATATTTATTTCAATCCAGCAAAATTAGAAACGATATTAATAATTTTAGAGAAATATTGATTATGATCAGCGTATTCTCCTCCTAACTTTTTTTTTAAGAACGATTTCCAAACAATGAGAGAGAGAAACATAAATAATTTTTTTATAGAAAAAATATAAAAAAAAAAGTTCATAGACGTAGTGGATTAATAAAATAACGAAAATACTCACATTAGAATGTCATATGTTGGGCACAACACATGTTCTGTTCAAATTCATTAACAATGTTTTTACTCACCCCATACCTCATCAACCAAAAATATATATATTTTTTTTTGGTTCCCACGAGTATCCTCACACTCTTTGGGGTGTGAAACTAATCTCGCTCGGAGTTCGTGGCTACTCCTCCCAATAAGTGTTTTTCTACAGACTTGAACCTCTAACTTTACATAAGTCTCTCAACTGCTATAGCTCAAACAACTCTTACCACTTGGGCCACATCTTGTTGGTATCAACCAAAAATATAATTTCTCCATAGATTTAAGAATTTCATAGATTCAAGATTTTAATGTTGGAAACATAATAATAAAATAAAGGAACAGAACAAAATAATCATCCAAATTGATATAGTCAAAATTAATTATTCTATGAAGAGATTGTGGACGTTTGAAGACAAAAACTGGAATTAATATTTTATTTTCCAAGGTAATAATGCCAAAAAAATATTATATAAAGAAGTGAAGGAGACTTGGTATTATAGAATTTTGTTTAAAAAAAATATCACGAATATCTCAATCAAAATCAGATGCTTAAGTCTCTATGTGAGATAGGAATGAATTTTTAAGCAAAGAAATTTTCAGGAAACGAACAGAAGAATATTTCAGATTTATTTTGAATAGGACGAAACAGAGCAGAAACAAACAAAAATTCACATACTGCAAAATCGAAGTTCGCATCAGAAAAAAGCCGAACAGGCGACAAAAAATCTGAGAAAGCAAGTCACATTACGCGTAAACTAGATCCAAACGCAAAATTATTTGAAAAAGAAATTCAAAAAATCGTCTCTAAAAGATCTCATCGGTATCAATGTATGACTATTGACTCAAAAACCTCAGTTAAATCTGAGATCTAATTGAATTTTTAAACGTAAATTAAAGAAACGAGGACAAATTCGAACCTCAAGCATCAATCAAGACGAATGCCTGTAGAACAAGCACACATTGATGCGAAATTCCGCTAGTTTAACAGCAATTTCATCTCAAAATCGAAAGCAAACACAACCACGAGACATGTTTAAACCACGCAAAAATGAAAAACAAAAATCCAGATCTATGAACAAGCGCGAGAGGAAATCAATACCTGTTAGGTTAAACTCTCTCTTCTTCTTCTTCTACTCCTTCACCTCCCTCTCGACGCGGCGGGTAAATCGCCGGCCTCTCTCCGATTCAACCGAGACGAATGCCTGCAGAATAAGCACACATTGATACGAAATTCCGCTAGTTTAACAGCAATCTCATCTCAAAATCGAAAGCAAACACAACCTCGAGACATGTTCAAACCACGCAAAAACGAAAAACAAAAATCCAGATCTATGAACGAGTGCGAGAGGAAATCAATACCTGTAAAAGCGAAAGTCTCGCTCCTCTTCTTCTTCTACTCCGTCACCTCCCTATCGACGCACCGGTTAAATCGCCGGCGGCCTCTCTCCGGTTCAAGCTTTTTTAAGATTCGTGGAGGAGGTCCCTTGGGGCTTTATAGGAAAGCCGGTATTTAAGCGGGTTTCCCTCCCCCATCCGAAACGAAAGGCCCACACTGAACACGTTGTCCTTCTTTACACGTGGCGGATGATGATTCGTCAACGTAACTTGTATCTCGTGACAGAATCGATTCCCAAGCCAGAGGAATCACGGTTGATAATCACCGTTGGATCAGGGCGCGATGAATCTGATACAGTATTTGGACGGCGCAGATCGTAGTTGAGTGGGTGAAAATATCTGGGGGAATGGGTCACGTGCCGGGGGCGTGATGATACCAAAAGTTGAAATGATATTTTTATTATTTAATCATAATCATTTTGAAAACGAAAATTAATAATGCTCCAAATAAGTTAAATATTTTTTTTCTTTTTATTTTTTAATTATGTAATTAGATTGATGTTAATTAAAATATAATTTAATATAATTAAAAAATAATTTGTCAATAAATAGGATAAAAAATTAAAAATAAATAAATTAGAACCCTATTTAATATTTTACTTAAAAAAATAATAAAACAAATATATCATATTAAACGTAGGGCCAAAGCTATTAATAGCATAGAATGACTCAAGTGAAAGAAATAGTAAGTCCATTTTTTTTTTTTTTCAGACCAGTCGTTCTAAGCATTGACTTGACTCTTTTAAATATAGTAAAAAAAATGTTACTGAATTCTTTTTTCTGAAATTACAATTATCCACTACAAATAATTCAATTCTTACTAATAAATATAAATACTCAAGATCCAAGTAGACTTACAAAGTTGACCAGGATTAAGTGCTTTCTGGGTCGTGGAGTCCGCTCGTAGATATTAGACAATAAGCGGTATTTTCTCTTTCTTTCCTTTTTTTTGTAAAACGCATTCGCCATACAGGGGAACATGGGGACGAAAAAGGAAAGAGATGGATGATGTTTCTCTCGCTTTTGGCATAGCGGGCCCCTAGTAGAAGGCTCGCACGACGGGCTATTAGCTCAGTGGTAGAGCACGCTCTTGATAATTGCGTCATACTGCTTGGGCTGTGAGGACTCTCAACCACTTGGATTGTGGACATGCATAGAATGACTCTAGTCTCTCTGTAAAGGAGCAAATTTAGGTTTTTAACTTGTAGCATTTTTTAACGTGACCTATTTATTTTTCAATTAACCCTTTTTATGTATATTCGTTATTTTAAATGCCCCTTCTATTCGAACTAGTATTAATTTTGACTAGAAAAATTATATTTCACTCCCAAATTTTGACTGTGAGAATTACATTTCATCCTCTAATACTTTAAAAAAGTAATATTTTACTCTGTCTTATAAAATCTCACACTAAACAACCATGTATTTTTTTTTAACTTTTTTTTCTTTTTTTTCTTTTCTATCTTTAATATTTTTCGTTAGTTTTTGCAGTTTTTGCTTCTTTTTTCTTTTTGATCTTTTTTTGTTTTATTTTTTAGTTGCACAAAATTCTAAAACGAGTTAAAAATTTAGGACTAATTAATTTTTTTCTTAAGTCAAAATTAACACTAGTTGTAAAGGAATGATCACTTAAAATAACGGTTACAAATAAGAGGGGCTAATTGAAAAAAAAAATAAAGGACCACATAAAAAAAAGGTTGCAAGTAAAGAGACCAAAACTATAATTTGTCCCAAAAAACAATTAAAATATGTTAAAAATTTAAATGAACTATCATGTGTTATAAAAATATTTAATAAACTTCAAAAAAAAATTAAGCCTCCTAACCACTTTTGTGTGTATTAATTAAATGTGGGAAAATTAGGTGGCGTTTGGTCAGTGTTCCCACTTTTCTGAACTCAATTGGGATGGGTTGGATTGGATTGGGTTGAGAATTTTGGGAACAGAATTGCGTTTGGTAACGACAATTTTTGTTTTGTGCTGAGAATAGAATCGTGTTTAATAACGATTTTATCTTAAAACTAATTTTTTTTTTTGAATTTTTTTTTTGTGTTTGGCAGCGACGGTGGTGTCCGGACGGTGGCCGGAAGCGGAGGACGGACGGCGACGCACGGTGTCCGGAGACGGTCGCCAGAAGAGGCTGGCGGCGGCCGGTGACTGGCGGCCGGTGGTTGTCGGATGGTGGCCGGAGTTGAGAACTTTGGGTTGAGTTTTTTGGGAAAAAAAAAACAAGTTTTTTTTGTTTCTCATTTCCTTAACTTTTTGAGAATTAATTTCTATTTTTTGGGTTGGGTTGGGTTAAGTTTTGTATTTGCCAAACGCGTTTCCAAAAATCAAACTCAGAATTTTTGGATTGGATTGGATTGTGTTGGGTTTGGTTAGGAACACTAATCAAACGGATGGCCCATAAGATTTCATAGTTAACATATTTGGTCCCTCAACTTATAATTTAATTTCAATTTAGTCCAATTGAATAAATAAGTTAGGAAAATTAGATGGATTACCATATATACAAGGGAACTGTTCGTCATTTGAAGACCAAAATTTGTTCCCCTGTTTTTTTTTTTTTTTCATTTTCCGCGCTATTCTTCCATTTTACAAGCTATAAGATCATATTAATTCATTAAGGCTGTAACTTCTCTAGGAGAGAGAGAATGCAAATAATAGACGATGATCATATTTATAACTGTGGAGAATATTGGGTTAAAAATGATGCATATGTACCTAACTTATGGCCAATTCTGTCCAATTTTTCGTTTACTTGTTCGATTAGGCTATGTTGAAACCAAAATATAAATTGAGAGATAAAACGCGTTAACTAGAAAATATTTTTCGTTTACTTGTTTGATTAGGCTATGTTGAAATCAAAATATAAATTGAGAGATAAAACGCATTAACTAGAAAATATTTTTCGTTTACTTGTTTGATTAGGCTATGTTGAAATCAAAATATAAATTGAGAGATAAAACGCGTTAACTAGAAATATTTTTCGTTCACTTGTTCTTTTATTTTCTTTCATGGTTTTCACGGTGCCAAACAAGTCCACGTGGGTGATACTTGTGGTAAAAAAATATGGTCCATTCATTTTCATGATCTTGATGTCTCCTAGTCTTTTAAGCCAGCAAGATCAAAACTTTTAGGGAAAATTACATTTTTATTCCTCTTTTAAGCCATCATGATCAAAACTTTTAGGGAAAATTACATTTTTATTCCCCCACCGACATAGATTCTGAAATTTATTAAATTATACATTTAATCTTTTACATTAAATATTGATTTTAATTTCATAAAATTAAAACCGATATCAACGATATAAGACAAAAAATGGGTCGTGCTCAGCACACGAACGTCTAATTGAAATATTTTTGTCATTTCATCACTCCACTAAACCTTAAACGTTTTTTCGCCCAACGATTAAGTGATAAAATGATAAAAATATTTCAATAAAAAGACCGAGTGCTAAGCACTGTCCATTTTTATCAAAAATCATTCACAACAACTTTTTATTTTTACGAGATTAGAATAAATGTAAAATTTAAAGGACTAAATGTGTAATTTGACAATCTTAAGGGTCCACATAGAATTTTCCCAAACTTTTAATGACATACCATGTTCATGAACATTCTCAATTTGACCTCAGGTAATGTTTGCTTTGGTTTGGCTTATGGGATTTATTCTTGTAATTAAAATTACAAATGAACATGTGTAAAAAAATTTATTTTTAATTTCAATTCCATGGTTTGAATTAGGTTCAAACAAACACTACTTTAGATGTGTTGATTTAGGGCCGATCGGGGGCTAGGTTACCAACGTGGTTTGTATAGTCCCCAAAACTTCGAGGGCCCATCAAATTTACCCCAATTGTTTTTTATTAATTTCAAATGTACTTTATTAATATCATATTCAATTGAAAACAAATCTCAATCTTGATTCAATCAAAATATATCAAAAATTGGTAAACACTCTCAGTATGATTTGGGTAAACGACATGTGTGAATTTCTTACTGAGGTGGAGGTGATGCATTGAAGAAACTGAGCTCCGAGCTCGATGAACTTTTTGACACTTTGAGAAATCCTTGCACTTCAAGCTGAACTCTTTTTTGGACTCCGTTTTGAGCTTCGCTCTAGACTCCGAGTTGAGCTCCTTTCTAAACTCCGAGTTGAACTCCAACTCCATACTCCGAGCACCTGCACAAAGACCCATCGGAGTAAGTATCAGGGAGAGAAGACTAAAGTTCTCTTGAGTGAATAATAAGCAATACCGGGTGGCAGTAGATGCCTAGGTGTATATATAGAGAGTAGGGCTCAATTAGCGTCGCTGAATTAGGGACTCCAACTTGGTTAATTAGCCTAATTCGGTAGGCAACCAATGAGCTTGCAGATAAGGGTCCTAAGCACCTGGACTGGGCTTTTTGGCCCACCAGGAGAAGTCCATGGGCCGGTGTAACGGCCCGATTTCCCAGGGCCGTCACGCGGTTTCTTTCTTAGGGAAATTAATACTACAACCAAATTTAAATCAACTGGTCAACACACATTTATATAATAAAATATCATACTTACTTACTAGCCATATGATCATTTTACCTCACGATCGGGAGTTACAACTGTCACACCTCACCCCGAACACCTGTCATCACGGAGCCGGCGTGACGTCGACATGACATCACCTGACCATCCATTCTAACTTCCTTGAACGACTATACACATAAAACATTATAAAATCATCTATACAACATTTAAATCAGTGTTATAGGGACACACCCGTCCCAAAAATGAGAACAACAAGAAAATCACATATCATGAACCTTTCTGAGGTTCACCCCTGACAGCTCATCTCACGAAACGCACATCGGACTCCATCGCATGACACGCATGACTCTAACTAGTACCAGTAGGGGACCGACCGACTCCTAACTATTTCACTTGTGAGTGTATTGCATTCTTAGTAAAAATATTTTTAAAATAATAATACATTCTAAGTAATACCGCGTTTAAATGGATCAAACATAAGTATACAAACATCACATATCTAATAAAAATCATCATAATATAAGCAGTGAAAGTAAATCAATATATATAAATTCCATTCAAACCCATCTAGTATAAAATAATACCAATCACCATATATAATAAATCACCAAATATAAGTAAAACAACACATCTCAAAACACCACATTACTCACTGGCTAGCCATAGTGATCGCTTTAACCTTACGATCGGGAGTTGCAACGGTACTGTAACATCCGTAGGAATGCCTTCCTACGAAATATCCACACTCATTTTGGGGAGAAATATAATCCACACCCCTTGCGGGGAGAACTATCCACATCCCATAGGAAGAAATCCATACTCCTTTCGAGGAGAAATAATCCATACCCTTTACGGGAGAAAACTATGACATTGTCTAAAATCAACAATTTCGTCTAAAAATCTACACCCCTTATGGGGAGAATATAAACCACACCCCTTTCAGGAAGAATTTCTAAAATCACATTTACTCAAACCACGCCCTTGACGGGGAGAATTTCCAAACCACGTTTTCCTATCTTTTTTTTAAAAGTACCACCCATTTAGTAAAAACGATTTTTCCAATTTCCTTTCTTTAAAACAAAACCAACACAATTTACCAAAAATCCATTTTTCCCCAGCGCACCCAAAACCAGCTTGACCCACGTGGTTTTAAAATCATCCAAGTCAAATAAAATCTATTTTACACACACACACACACACACACATATAAATAGTTTGGTAAGAAGACAATATACTCACCTGATAATCCGCTCTCAAAAGTTCCATCGACTCTCTGCTACCGATTCTCTGGAAATCGGGAACCTATTTGTGATATGATCTAAATTAATATTATATAGAGAAAAGTAACATAATCGTGCAATTAGGGTTGGCAAAACAGGTAATAGGTCGTGTAACAGGTCATTACACGATAACACGAAACACGATAAGACCCAAACACGAACACGACACGATAAGCTTACCGTGTCAAACTACCCAAACGCGAACACGACACGAAAATTATCATGTCAACACGACACGACACGATAATTTTTCGTGTCACATGATGACACGAAACCTATCAGGTAAACACGACACGATAAGACCTGATAGGTTTCTATTATACAATAACCTACCCATTACACGTTAACCCATTACACGTTAACGACCTGTTAACTTGTTAATTTAAAACCATCTTAACAAATTATTATATATATTAAGTACTAATTTGTAATATTTGATAATTTGGGGGGTGTAAAAATAATTTATTAAATTAACGGGTAACCTATTGGGTCACAGGTTATCGTGTAACCTGAATACACGAAATTCTTATCGTGTCTTATCGTGTAACCTATTGGGTTATCAAGTCAACCTAATAACCTGCACTATTTCTTATCAGGTTATCGGGTCTAACACGATAACGACCCGATACCTGATAAGCAAAACCTAGACCTGCTAATTTTGTGTCGGTCTTGTGTCGTGTCATCGTGTAAATACCTGTTTTGCCAGCCCTACGTGCAATGCAAGCCCTACATTTATTAATTTTCCATTCCCCACGTTTTGTTATGTGGAAATATGATTCGACGAGTTTTAGCGCCGTTAAAGTTTATTTTATGAACTTAATTTGTATACACGATAAATGATCCCATTATTTCTTATCTTTATTTTTGACATTTTAAGGCTAGAAAACTAAGTTTAGAAATCACAAAAGTAAATTAAAAATATTACCTGTTCTGAACCGATGGTAAATTTCCTTAAGATTTTATTTAATTTGATTCAACTTCCACCGCCGCGGCAAATCAGCTCTTTCCCTTCTCAGTATAACACACTAATGGGTCACCGCCTAGGCGAAAACACAATTTTCTTGCTCACTGATCTTTTACCGCCTTAGCGAACTCCCTCCGCCTAGGCGAAACGCCCTTCGTCCCTGACCTTATTCTTCCTGACAGAATAGACCAGCCATTTTTTTCCTTTGCGTCACCAGCTCCGGCCACTAAATTCACCACTCCACCTCCACAATCAACCACCCCAAATTTACAACTAACTCTACCAACCTCATCCCCTTCAATCCAACCAAAACGCACACCAAACAGCACCCCACACATACCGGTTGCAACCCAAAATAGCAAAACAAAGCACACACCACCACATACACACTCTCAAGCTTTCAAACAAACCAAATGGACGACACACTTACCTATTTCACCCAACAAGGTGACAAGCAACCCCTTTCACGCTGAAAAACCTTCACCGATGATCACCAACTTCTCTTCATCCGTTTCTTCTTTCTCTCTCTCTTTCTCTCGATTTTTCTCTAGAACCTTTGGGATTCTTGATCAACATGCATGCCTATATATATGAATTTGTGGATCTCAAACATGCCACGTCTCCCCTCTCTCGATCCTTATGATCCGGCTGATTGCAATACACACATACACATTCAATATATATATATCTAGTTAATTTACTTATTCCTCCCCCCCTATTTTATTTAGACTCTCATCTTAGCCAAATTACTTTTAAAACTATGCAAAAATTATAATTTTTTTCCTTCAAAGGTTTTGTTTGAAAATTTGATGCAACCATTTTAAATTAAATGTTTTCAAAATTTTCAATTGGACCCTTAAGCTTTTAATTTGAAATTTTAATTTACTCAATTTCACCCAAATTTTCTCAATTACTCTGAATGCAACTAAAATGACGTATGAGCTGAGTCGGAGTCTTACAACAACAGTATCGTAACCTGTACCGTTGTGCAATTTAAGGTTGCTATCAATGTCAGGGTCATTTAATATATCCAATAGTAAAAGTCAACACATGGTATAACCCATCACATCATCACCATATTCAACTCCACCATATTATATTGTCAATTCCATATTCAACTCTACCATAGTGATTTCAACACCATATTCGACTCCACCATAGTAATAGTCAGCAACAACGATAACAACAACAACTATCTGCAGGACTTGCCTTCCTGTCAGATCACAGTATAAACGTCTTACAAGATATGCTCTTTTGTCAAGACCAACAACATCCCATAGGGCACGCCCTCCTGTTGAGATTACACTATGGCATATAGGTATTAATAATAAAATTATTTTTTCACAATCAATTTTTTACTTGATCCATCTAAAGTTATAATAGCGTCCATTTTAATAAATCTTTTATTTTTCACAATTTAGTACAAAAATAAAAATTTGACAATTTACATAGAAAACAGTACACTCACTCAATTTTTGCGCTACTAAATACGTTATTGTCGTAATGCAGACGTGGTCAGCGTCGCCTGTGAACTTAACAATAAAAGGGCCTAAACTAAGAGTTTATTTATTTATACTTTTACCCCTCTTGAAAAAAAAAATATTAAGTATATCTTAGAACTATTAAAATTATATTTTAAATAACTTAATAATCCCTAAACTTTTAAAAATCAAAATTAATATTAGTGTATTAACCCCCTCAATTTTTTTAAATTCAGATTTAAATTGCACAATGAACCCCATTATTTTTTCTAAACGTTCTAAAATGCAACTAGAAATATGCATATGCAAAAATTAGGCTATACAGCCGGCCCAATTGAAATAGAGACGAAAGGCTCGTTTTAGCCCCTTCAGCCGAACATGAGGTGAGAAGGATGTCTAGACAGTTTTGGGACTCCCTTCTTGATGATCAACCAAGTTGAGGGTGTTCGAAGCCCTCAACTTGGCGCGGTGGACGTCTGGACGGTTTTAAGCCCTCAGTTTGATGATCAGTCGAGCTGAGAGTGCTCTAAGCCCTCAGCTCAGTACCTTGCTCTTTAGGGCGGTCTTGGGTCTTCCGTTTGGGGATCAGTCAAACTAAGGGTGCTCGGAGCTCTTAGCTCGGTTCCTTGGTCTTTAAAGTGGTCTTGGGCCTTCCGTTTGGGGATCAGTCGAGCTTAGGGTGTTCAGAGCCCTTAGTTCGGTGCCTTGGTCTTCAGGGCGGTATTGGGCCTTCCGTTTGGGGTTCAGCCTAGCTGAGGGTGTTCAGAGCTTTTAGCTCGGCACCTTGATCTTTAGGGAAGTTTTAGGGTCTTCATTTGATTATCAACCAAGCTGAGGGTGCTCAGAGCCCTCAGCTCGGCGTTGCAGCTTTCAAGGTAGCCTTGGGGTCTTTATTTGATGATCAACTGAGTTGGGGTGCTCGGAGCCCTCGTCTCAACGTTGATGTCTTCAAGGCTGTCTTAGGCCTTCTACTGAGGATTCGCCGAGCTCGGGGTGCTCGGAGCCCTTCAGCTCGGCACCTTGGCCTTTAGGGCGATTTTAGGCTTTTTGTTTGATGACTAGCTCAACTGAGGGTGCTCGAAGCCCTCAGCCCGATGCTATGGTCCTCTGGGTGGTTTTAGTCCTCCATATTTTATGGTTGCCGAGCTGAGGGTGCATGGAGCTCGGAGCTCGGTCTTTTATCCATACTTGAGATCTTGGCACCTTAAATTAATCATGAAAGAATCCCCATGAGTGTGTGAGTTTGGACAGGTGGCTTACTGACTAAATTTTCCTCCATCAATTATTTATAAATAGGATACATAATTGTTGGTGTATAAAACTAGTACACACCTTGAGTATGGTTCAATCGGAAGACAGGTGGGTCCTCTTGCTGAGGTGGAGTCGTCGGTTGAAATTCTTCACGGGAGCTGTGCTAGGTCTTGGGGGGACTGATCTGCTATTTCCAGAGTCATGCTCATTAGGAAATGTATGTAAAACCTGAGTTTTGCACTTGCATAATTTTTAGTTGCATTTTATAATATTTTAGAAATAATAGGGTCCATTACGTCATTTAAATTTTACCTTAAAAATTTAAGGGGTTAATATGTTAATTTCAATTTTTGACTTTTAAAAATATGGGGGATCAATTGCTATTTTAAAATGTTAATTTTAACTTTTAGATTTATATGATATTTAAAGATTCAAGTGAGGAGAGATATGTAATTTATTTTATTAGTCACAACAATAAGGGATATGAAACATGCATGGGTCCCATGGCAACACTTGGCAAAGAACAAGAAGAGAAGTAATCTTCACGATCAAGGCAAAGCAATGAACAAAACCATTTCTCTCACTCTTTACGTGTGTTGATAGAAGTTGGCTCATTCTATTTCTCCACTTTTTAAACCCTTTTTTTTTTTTTTTTCTCTTTTGGATAATGACCACTTGAAACTTAAGGTAAGACTTTTCCTTCGTTTTCTTTTATTAATTGTTTGGTTATTTTATTTATTTGGTTTTCAAATAGCATATATGTCACAACTCGTCCCGGACACCTGTCATCCCGGAGCTGGCGTGACTACAACATGACATCACCAAAATCCCAAATAAACTAATGAAATAAACTATACCCACACTTAATAATACAAACATCTATTATGGGGAACACGCCCGTCCCGAAATTTATGAACTGAAAGTATTTATCCATGAACCTTTTATAGGTTCGCCTTTGATAGTTTCTATCGATCGCCTATATGACTCCATCACATAGCTCTACCTAGTGCCAGTAGGGGACCGACTCCTAGCTGTTGTACCTGCGAGTGTACTGCCTTCTTAATAAAATATTTTTTTTTTTAAAAATAATGACAGATTCTAAATATCACCATAATTAAATATGAATCAAGCATAAATATATAAGCAGTGAAAATTAAGCGATATAGATAAGTTTCATCTAGTATAAAATCATACCGATCACCATAATAAATAATAAATCATCCAATATAAGTAAAATACCACATCTCAAACACACACCTCAAACACACATCTCAAACACACCACTCTACCACAACACACACACTGGCTAGCCATAGTGATCGTTTTAACCTCACGATCGGGAGTTACAACGGTACCGTAACATCCGTAGGAATGCCTTCCTACGAAATATCCACACCCCTTTTGGGGAGAAATATAATCCACACCCCTTACGGGGAGAAACATCCATATCCCATGGGAAGAATTCATACCCCTTACGGGGAGAAACCACACCCCTTTCGGGGAGAACAACCATGGTATCGTCAAAATCAAATACAGCGTCATCGAATCCTAACTCAATAAATATCGTCTACTCAACATCATCAAATCACCACGTCTACCTCTTTTCTTCAAAACCAACTTTTAAATCCAAAAATCATATTTCACACTTTCTTTTAAAGAAAACGTCTGATTTTATTAAAACTATTTTTCCCCCCTTTATTTTTAGAAAACCAGACATTTTTAGAAAAATAGATGTTTCCTATTCTCTTTTTAAAAACACAGTCTAATTCCACAAAATCCAGCGAAAATTCATTTTCAACTTCTTTTTGAAAACTATCGAAATCCAATTTACTAACTTATTCAAATCCTGCTTAATCCATATCATTTATAAATTCATACAGTTTAAATAATCACATATTTCATCATATATATTCATAAAAAAATAATTTGACAAGAAGACAATACACTCACTTTGTTCTCTACATTGCAAAAACGTCACTGCCCGAAACCTACTAGGACGCTGTTCCGAATCGCCCACCAGCCGTGAAATGAATTTTTGGTTTTTATTTGGGTTTTTTGTGTAATTTAATTTTTTTTTTCTTTTTTTTTTCTTCTTCTCATGTTTCCCGTCCTGCCTCAGCCCATTCTCTATCTCTCTCTCCCCTGTTTCTGTTCTTTTTTCTTCTTCCGACCGCGTCTGCTGCCGACCACTCTCTCACTCCTCCTTCACCGACCGCCGGCGACCACCTCCTGTCCACCCATGCCCACACACACACTCACCGGCCAAACCGACGGTCACCCACACATACCCACGTTAGTTGAACAGTATACACACACACACGGTTGGATCACAAACACACACACCCAGAACACATAAACGCACAACCATCGCCGGCCAACCTACACCAACGATCACCCCCACCCATGCACACACGCCATTCCTGTTTCTGTTTTACTGGGTTCTCGCCGACACAACACACACAACGTCGCCGACGATCGACAACCCACATACGCCGGTGACGACGGAACAACACCGACCGAAGGGACATCCACTGCCGAACGACCTCACTCATCGACCGCTCCTCGCCTACTGCCGAACTTTCTCCCATTTCTCTTCTTTCTCTGTTTTTTTTTTTTTTCTTCTGTTTTCTAGTTTTGGTTCAGCCGACACACTCACACACACACACGGTCACTATCGACGACGAGCACACTGCCGATGATATACTGACCAACGAACAAAACACACACCCACGCTTGCACATACCCACTCCGTCTGCACACTCCCTCACTGGCGGCGACACCGACAACGGACAACCGGAACCCACACCGGCGGACCCCTCTCTCTCTTCCCTTCTCGATTCTTCTCCCGTTTTCTCTATATTTCTACATGTATATATATATATATGTGTGTGTGTGTGTGTGTATGCATGTCCTAGAAGCCGGCCACCTGGCCTTTCTCATCACCACCATTTCCCACCGCTTCTCTCTCTAAACATATAAAGTGTGTAATTGCACTTAAGCCCCCTTTATTTTAGTTAAACATCAAGTTTTATTTTAATGTTCTAAACATTTGCAATTTGGTCTCCTAACTTTTAAATCACATCTTAAATTTTGAAACCCGCCCCGCTATTTTTGAAATATTATAAAAATGCAACTAAAATTATTTGTATTTTTTTAAAAAAAAAAAATCAGGGTCTCACAATATACATAAACATAGAGTTTATACAATTTACCTCCCTTGTTTTTTTGTCTTAAACCAAATAACTCTCTTGTCATTTTATAAATACCAATCAACTCCCTTATCACTTAAAATAACGGTTACAAATAAGAGGGGCTAATTGAAAAATAAAATAAAGGACCACATAAAAAAAGGTTGCAAGTAAAGGGACCAAATCTATAATTTGTCCCCAAAAAACAATTAAAATATGTTAAAAATTTAAATGAACTATCATGTGTTATAAAAATATTTAATAAACTTCAAAAAAAATTTAAGCCTCCTAACCACTTTTGTGTGTATTAATTAAATGTGGGAAAATTAGGTGGCGTTTGGTTAGTGTTCCTACTTTTCTGAACCCAACTGGGATGGGTTGGATTAGATTGGGTTGAGAATTTTGGGAACATAATTGCGTTTGGTAACGACAATTTTTATTTTGTGCTGAGAACAAAATCGTGTTTGGTAACGATTTTATTTTAAAACTAATTTTTTTTTTTTGAGATTTTGTTTTTGTGTTTGGCGGCGGCAGACGGTGGGCGGGTGGTCGTCGGACGGTGGCCAGAGTTGAGAGGGTTGGGTTGAGTTTTTTGGGCACAAAAAACAAAACAAGTTTTTTTTGTTTCTCATTTACTTAACATTTTGAGAATCAATTCTTATTTTTTGGGTTGGGTTGGGTTGAGTTTTGTATTTGCCAAACGCATTCCCAAAAACCGAACTCAGAATTTTTGGGTTGGGTTTGGTTGGGAACACTAACCAAACGGGGCCTTATATTTTTGGTAGGTTGGCATGGGTATTTAAATGGCCCATGAGATTTCATAATTAACATATTTGGTCCCTCAACTTATAATTTAATTTCAATTTAGTCCAATTGAATAAATAAGTTAGAAAAATTAGATGGATTACCATTTGTGCAAAGAAACTGTTCGTCGTTTGAAGACCAAAATTTGTTCCCCCGTTTTTTTTGTTTTTCATCTTCCGCGCCATTCTTCCATTTTACAAACTATAAGGCCATGTTAATTCATTGAGTCTGTAACTTATCTGTGAGAGAGAGAATGCAAATAATAGACGGAGATCTTATTTACAACTGTGGGATGATATTGGGTTAAAAATGATGCATATGTCCCTAACTAACATATCACGTGGTCAATTTTGTCTAATTTTTTTAACGTGGCTTAACACGGTTTAAGATTAGGCTATATTGAAACAAAAATATAAACTGAGAGATCAAACGCGTTAACTAGAAAATATTTTTCATTTACTTGTTCTTTTATTTTCTTTCATGTTTTTCACGGTGCCAAACAAGTCCATGTGGATGTTACTTGTGGTAAAAAAATATGGTCCATTCATTTTCATGATCTTGATGTCTCCTAGTCTTTTAAGCCATCAAGATCAAAACTTTTAGGGAAAATCACATTTTTATTCCTCTTTTAAGCCATCAAGATTAAAAAATTTAGGGAAAATTACATTTTTATTCCCCCGCCGACATAGATTCTGAAATTTATTAAATTATACATTTGATTTTTGAAATTAAATATTTATTTTAATTTCATAAAATTAAAACCGATATCAACGATATAAGACAAAAAATGGGTCGTGCTCAGCACACGAACATCTAATTGAAATATTTTTGTCATTTCATCACTCCACTAAACTTTAAACGTTTTTTCGCCCCACGATTAAGTGATAAAATGATAAAAATATTTCAATTAAAAGACCGAGTGCTAAGCAGTGTCCATTTTTATCAAAAATCATTCACAACAACTTTTTATTTTTACGAGATTAGAATAAATATAAAATTTAAGGGACTAAATGTGTAATTTGACAATTTAAGGGTCCACATAGAATTTTCCCAAACTTTTAATGACTTACTATGTTCATGAACATTCTCAGTTTGACCTCAGGTAGCGTTTGGTTTGGTTTATGGGATTTATTCTTGTAATTAAAATTACAAATGAACGTGTGTAAAAATTTTATTTTTAATTTCAATTCCATGGTTTGAATTAGGTGCAAACAAACGCTACTTTAGATGTGTTGATTTAGGGCCGATCGGGGGCTAGGTTACCAACGTGGTTCGTACAGTCCCCAAAACTTCGAGGGCCCATCAAATTTACCCCAATAATTTTTTATTAATTTCAAATATACTTTATTAATATCAGGTTCGGTTGAAAAAAAATCTCAATCTTGATTCAATCGAAATATATCAAAAATTGGTAAACACCCTCAGTATGGTTTGGGTAAACGACACGTGTGAATTTCTCAGAGGTGGAGGTGATGCACTGAGGAAACTGAGCTCCGAGCTCGATGAACTTTTTGACACTTTGAGAAATCCTCGCACTTCAAGCTGAACTCTTTTTTGGACTACGTTTTGAGCTTCGCTCTAGACTTCGAGTTGAGCTCCTTTCTAAACTCCTAGTTGAACTCCAACTCTATATTCCGAGCACCTGCACAAAGACCCATCGGAGTAAGTATTCGGGAGAGAAGATTAAAGTTCTCTTGAGTGAATAATAAGCAATACTTGGTGGCAGTAGATGCCTAGGTGTATATAGAGAGAAGGGCTTAATTAGTGTCGCTGAATTAGGGACTCCAACTTGGTTAATTAGCCTAATTCGGTAGGCAGCCAATGAGTTTGCAGATAAGGGTCCTAAGCACCTGGACTGGGCTTTTGGGCCCACCAGGAGAAGTCCATGGGCCGGTGTAACGGCCCGATTTTCCAAGGCCGTCACTCGATTTCTCCATTCGGAGAATTAATACTACAACCAAATTTAAATCAACTGGCCAACTCACATTTATATAATAAAATATCATACTTACTTACTAGCCATATAATCATTTTACCTCACGATCAGGAGTTACAACTGTCTCACCCCACCCCAGACACCCGTCATCACGGGGCCGGCGTGACGTCGACATGACATCACCTAACCATCCATTCTAACTTCCTTGAACGACCATACACATAAAACATTATAAAATCATCTATATAACATTTAAATCAGTGCTATAAGGACACACCCGTCCCAAAAATGAGAACAACAAGAAAATCACATATCATGAACCTTTCTGAGGTTCACCCCTGACAGCTCATCTCACGAAACGCCTATCGGACTCCATCGCATGACGCACATGACTCTAACTAGTGCCAGTAGGGGACCGACCGACTCCTAGCTATTTCACCTGCGAGTGTACTGCCTTCCTAGTAAAAATATTTTTAAAATAATAATACATTCTAAGTAATACCACGTTTAAATGGATCAAGCATAAGTATATAAACATCACATATCTAATAAAAATCACCATAATATAAGCAATGAAAGTAAATCAATATATATAAGTTCCATTCAAACCCATCCAGTATAAAATAATATCAATCACCATATATAATAAATCACCAAATATAAGTAAAATACCACATCTCAAAATACCACACCACCACACCACTCACTGGCTAGCCATAGTGATCGTTTTAACCTCACGATCGTGAGTTGCAACGGTACCGTAACATCCGTAGGAATGCCTTCCTACGAAATATCCACACCTCTTACGGGGAGAACCATCCACATCTCATAGGAAGAAATCCACACCCCTTCCGAGGAGAAATAATCCACACCCCTTACGGGGAGAAAACTATGGCATCGTCCAAAATCAACAATTTCGTCTAAAAATCCACACCCCTTATGGGGAGAATATAAACCACACCCCTTTCGGGGAGAATTTCTAAAATCATATTTACTCAAACCACACCCCTGACGTGGAGAATTTTCAAACCACGTTTTTCTCTCTCTTTTTAAAAGTACCACCCACTTAGTAAAAACCATTTTTCTAATTTCCTTTCTTTAAAACAAAACCAACACAATTTACCAAAAATCCATTTTTTCCCAACACACCCAAAATTGGCTTGACCCACGTAGTTTTAAAATCATCCAAGTCAAGTAAAATCCATTTTACACACACACACACATACACACACACGCACACACATATCTATCTATCTATCTATCTATCTATCTATATATATATATATAAATAGTTTAACAAGAAGATAGTATACTCACCTGATAATCCGCTCTCAAAAGTTCCATCGACTCTCTGCTACCGATCCTCTGGAAATCGGGAACTTATTTGTGACGGGGTCTAAATTAATATTATATAGAGAAAAGTAACATAATCGTGCAATGCAAGCCCTACATTCATTAATTTTCCATTCCCCACGTTTTGTTATATGGAAATATGATTCGACGAGTTTTAGCGCCGTTAAAGTTTATTTTATGAACTTGATTTGTATACACGATAAACGATCCCATTATTTCTTATCTTCATTTTTGACATTTTAAGGCTAGAAAACTAAGTTTAGAAATCACAAAAGTAAATTAAAAATGTTACCCGTTCTGAACCGATGGTAGATTTCCTTAAGATTTTATTTAATTTGATTCAGCTTCCACCGCCTCGACGCCAAGCTGCGGCGAACCAGCTCTTTCCCTTCTCAGTATAACACACTGATGGGTCACCGCCTAGGCAAAAATCCTACCGCCTAGGCGAACACACGATTTTCTTGCTCACTGATCTTTTACCGCCTCAGCGAACTCCCTCTGCCTAGGCGAAATGCCCTTCGTCCCTGACCTTCTTCCTCCTGACAAAACATACCAGCCCTTCCTTTCTTTTGTGTCACCAGCTCCGGCCACTAAATTCACCACTCCACCTCCATGATCAACCACCCCAAATTTACAACTAACTCTACCAACCTCATCCCCTTCAATCCAACCAAAACATACATCAAACAACACCCCTCCCCCCACACCAGTTGCAACCCAAAACAGCAAAACAGAGCACACATCACCACATACACACTCCCAAGCTTTCAAACGAACCAAATAGATGACACACTTACCTATTTCACCCAACAAGATGACAAGCAACCCCTTTCACGCTGAAAAACCTTCACCGGCGATCACCAATTTCTCCTCCTCCGTTTCTTCTTTCTCTCTATCTCTCTCGATTTTTCTCTAGAACATTTGGGATTCCTGATCAACATGCATGCCTATATATATATAATATCTCTAGTTAATTTACTTATTCCTCCCCCCCTATTCTCTTTAGACTCTCATCTTAGCCAAATTACTTTTAAAACTATGCAAAAATTATAATTTTTTCCCCCAAAGGTTTTGTTTGAAAATTTGATGCAACCATTTTAAATTAAATGTTTTCAAAATTTTCAATTGGACCCTTAAGCTTTTAATTTGAAATTTTAATTTACTCAATTTCACCCAAATTTTCTCAATTACTCTGAATGCAACTAAAATGACGTATGAGCTGAGTCAAGGTCTTATAACAACGGTACCGTAACCTGTATCGTTGTGCAATTTAAGGTTGCTATCAATGTCAGAGTTATTTAATATCTCCAATAATAAAAGTCAACACATGGTATAACCCACCATATCATCACCATATTCAACTCCACTATATTATATTGTCAATTCCATATTCAACTCTACCATAGTGACAATCAACACCATATTCGACTCCACCATAGTAATAGTCAACAACAACGATAACAACAAAAACTATCTGTAGGACTTGCCTTCCTGTCAGGTCACAGTATAAACGTCTTACAAGACATGCCCTTTTGTCAAGACCAACAATATCCCGCAGGGCACGCCCTCCTATCGGGATCACACTAGCATATAGGTATTAATAATAAAATTATTTTTTCACAATCAACTTTTTACTTAACCCATTTAAAGTTAGAATAGCGTCAATTTTAATAAATCTTTTATTTTCCACAATTTAGTACGAAAATATAAATTTGACAATTTACATAGAAAACAGTACACTCACTCAATTTTTGCGCTACTAAATACACTATTATCGTAATACAGACATGGTTAGCGTCGCCTGTGAACTTAACAATAAAAGGACCTAAACTAAGAGTTTATTTATTTATACTTATTATCCATCTTGAAAAAAGAAAACATTAATTATATCTCAGAACTTTTAAAATCATATTTTAAATAACTTAATAATCCTTAAATTTTTAAAAATCAAAATTAATATTAGTGTATTAACCCCCTAAATTTTTTTAAATTCAGATTTAAATTGCACAATGAACCCCATTATTTTTCCTAAACGTTCTAAAATGCAACTAGAAATATGCATGTGCAAAAATTAGGCTTTACAGCCGGCCTAATTGAAATAGAGACGAAAGGCTTGTTTTAGCCCCTTCAGCTGAACATGAGGTGAGGAGGATGTCTAGACAATTTTGGGACTCCCTTCTTGATAATCAGCCAAGCTGAGGGTATTCGGAGCCCTCAACTTGGCGCGGTGGACGTTTGGACGGTTTTAAGCCCTCTGTTTGATGATTAGTCGAGCTGAGAGTGCTCTAAGCCCTCAGCTTGGCACCTTCCTTTTTATGGCGGTCTTAGGTCTTCTGTTTGGGGATCAGTCAAACTGAGGGTGCTCGGAGCTCTTAGCTCGGTGCCTTGGTCTTCAAAGTGGTTTTGGGCCTTCCGTTTGGGGATCAGCCGAGCTCAGGGTGTTCGGAGCCCTCAGTTCGGTGTCTTGGTCTTCAGGGCGATATTGGGCCTTCCGTCTGGGGTTCAACCTAGCTGAGGGTGTCCAGAGCTCTTAGCTCGGTGCCTTGATCTTCAGGGCAATTTTAGGGTCTTTATTTGATTATCAACCAAGCTGAGGGTGCTCGGATCCCTCAGCTTGGCGTTGCAGTTTTCAGGGTAGCCTTGGGGTCTTTATTTGATGATCAACTGAGCTGGGGTGCTCAGAGCCCTTATCTCAGCGCTGTTGTCTTCAAGGTTGTCTTAGGCCTTCCACTGAAGATCCGCCAAGCTCGGGGTGCTCGGAGCCCTTCAGCTCGGCATCTTGGCCTTTAGGGCGATTTTAGGTTTTTTGTTTGATGACTAGCCCAACTGAGGGTGCTCTAAGCCCTCAGCCCGACGCTATGGTCCTCTGGGTAGTTTCAGTCCCCCATATTTTATGGTTGCCGAGCTGAGGGTGCTTGGAGCCCGAAGCTCAGTCTTTTATCCACACTTGAGATCTTGGCACCTTCAATTAATCATGAAGGAATCCCCATGTGCGTGTGAGTTTGGACAGGTGTCTTACTGACTAAATTTCTCTCCATCAAGTATTTATAAATAGGATACATAATTGTTGGTGTGTAAAACTGGTACACACCTCAAGTATGGTCCAGTCAGACGACGGGTGGTCCTCTTGCTAAGGTGAAGTCGTCGGTTGAAATTTTTCACGGGAGCTGTGCTAAGTCCTGGGGGGACTGACCTGCTATATCTAGAGTCGTGCTCCTCAGGAAATGTATGTAAAACCCGAGTTTTGCATTTGCATAATTTTTAGTTGCATTTTATAACATTTTGGAAATAATAGGGTCTATTACGTCATTTAAATTTTACCTTAAAAATTTAAAGGGTAAATATGTTAATTTCAATTTTTGACTTTTAAAAATGTGGGGGATCAATTGCTATTTTAAAATGTTAATTTTAACTTTTAGATTTATATGATATTTAAAGATTCAAGTGGGGGGAGATGTATGTAATTTATTTTATTAGTCACAATAATAAGGGATATAAAGAGTTCTTATCGAAATAAATATATATAAAAACTTAATTTCTGAAAACAGTACGGTCGAAACTTATTTACTGAATCGGAGTAAAACATAATACCGATTTGCGTTTTTCGAAAAACGCATTTTCAAAATGCATTTTTAAAATGCGGATTGTTCCAATGAAAACGCAAAAGGGTTTTGCGTTTTCTTTAAAAACGCAAATCCCTTTTGCGTTTTCCAAAACAGGAAAAAAAAATCTTTGAAAAACGCATAAAGCTTCTGCGTTTTTCAAAAAAAGAGAGTAACGCTTAAGCAGCGTTGTGGTTTTTTTTTCTTCTTCATCAGAGTCAGTATTGCCATGCAATTTTTTTTTTTCTGTTTTGGAAGCGTTTTTGCTTCTTTTTTTTTTTTTTTTTTGAAGAGCTTGCTTTTTTTTTTTCAAGAGTGTTTTATTTTTTTTCACCATTTTCCCACCGTTTTCCTCATTCATATTTGGCTTAGAAGAACCATTTTGTGATTAGTGTGAAATGATTCCAAAAAAAACGAAAATAATATATGAGTTTTTTTTTTTAAAAAAATTACACTAATTGAAATGAAAATAAAATTACATGTGAATGTATATTATATTTCTACAAATTATAATACATGTCGTCATTGGATTTCTATGTACCACACCCCCTACGTTTGATGTTTCTCCGTTGCCGCCGTAAAGGAAGTGAAAATTCTTCGGTGTCATCTGTCTGGAGATGATCAACTTGAGTAATGTGTCCCAAGTCCATAGTAGATGGATATGTTGGTTCCTCCACGATGGGCAACAAATGTTCATCATTTCGCTCCCATGGGACCGGCGACACGGGTCTTTGAATTCCTTTGGGTACACCATGTGTCACACTAGGAACAGATATTGAGCTCGATGATGGAACATCCATCATCGGGGTGACAAATGTGTTACCTACTGACCATCCGCAACTGACGCCCAGTTCGGTACCATAATCTGAAAAGAAATTATCCATCCCGTAGGTAGATGGTCCGGCACTGGCGTCGTCATCCAACAGCGGATCTCGCATATCCAACGGTGGACTCGGCATCTGGTGTGGCAACTGCCGACGATAGGCACGGGAACAAATGTAGTGTGATAAGTATGTAACCCGTTCAAAATCTCCTGGTTGTCTTGTTTGAATTGCAAGTTCACTCATTCGCATTAGGTCTGAAATATCTGGTTCCTGCAATATAAAGTTAATTACACCTAAGTAAATGAACATTACACAAAATAATAAATATATGTTCTAATTAAATTATACCTCTATCGTCAGACGACCTCCTACTGTATGATAGCCGAAGTTCGGTCGGTAAGATGGGTTCACTATGAACCGCCTTGTGACTCCCCAATACCAAGACATGTAATCATCAAATACATCTGTACCAGCCTGAAGGTTACTTAAATCTGGTGGTCACCGGCTATCCCATGCTCGTATATGTGCCCCGTGCACTATCGACCAGTCTGTGCCAAATTTTCTCCTCCGGCTATTGAAATGCATATCTTTATATGTGTCGCTCAGTCAGGGAATTCCTTGGCAAAAACCAAACTGTCGTAGTGTACGATGGGGGTAATGATACTCTACAATTTCGTAGCATATCAGGGGCACAGCCGCCATCCAAATTTCTTGGCCATCACGACAATATTGTGGTAATTGGTCCAAGAGGTCAATTGGATATGGCATCCAAATAACCTTGCAAACAACATACAAATAAATTAATTAAATAATAACTATAATCATAAATAAAACATCAGTAACATCTTACGTAAATCTATAACTACCTCATAATTTTGTAGACGATCTAACTGATCACGATACACAATCAATACGTGCATTGGCTTGCTATCCAAATTGAATGATACTTTCCAACTGTATGCAGCCATAAAAATTAATTATTACTACATGAAATGAAATATTTGAATTGCGTAAACATTTATTAAATAATAACGTACCGAGACCCCCAAGGGGCGCCTGGGAACCTCATGTCCCCTATCTGTAGGTCACCCATCTAATCGCCAGTAGTAGAGAGAGATACGTGCCGTAGTATCGGGAGTCGTTCCCATGCCCAACACTGTAATAAAAATAAGGGTCCCGAAATTTTTTTGGTCTCCTTACGACATTCCTTGCACAGCTCTCGATACAGTACTGCTAAAGTGGCACTACCCCAACTATACTGATGCGACCCAGACATATCGCGCAACAGTGGTAAGTACGCTAACTTAACTAAATTATTAGATTTATCAGGCATCAATATTGTCCCAATCAATATCAGGCAGTACGCCCTAGCGTAACACTGCATAATGCCCTCATCGGCGTCGGCGGGTACACGATCGAAAGTGGACTGTAACCATTTCAGTTTCAGACAACCGCCTTTGATTTTGTCCTCCGGCGGTGTGTGACCGAGAAGGATTTGGCAAAGTTCCTGCCAACGTACGGTCGGTAATGTGTCATCAGACCCGATAACTGGTCGTCCGTTCACGGGCAGCCCAAATAACACTGTTACGTCTTGCAGTGTCACTGTCATCTCACCAGTCGGTAGATGAAACGTATGCGTCTCTTGACGCCATCTCTCAACCAACGCCTTAATCAATGCGTGGTCTAACTGTTTTTTCTTTAACCGAAAAGCTCCATAAAGTCCGACAGCTTGTATTAATTGTACCACACGACCAGGTATATGGTTCGTCCATTCCCCTGGAAACCGTCCTACTCCGAAGCAGTCAAGCCGAGAAGAATGCTGAAATATAAATTAAAAGACAATTAATTTAAAAATTACTAAATAAAAAAAAAATTCAATAGACTGGGTAAATATTTTTTTAATATGACCTGCACTCCGCGTTCTTCCCAGACAGTCCCAGATCTGTGGTCTCTCTGCAAATAATGCAACGATTGATCGACGGGACCAGACTCAGCCATAGCAGCAATAATCCGAAACTAAAATATGAAGTAGTAATATACAAAATATATTACAACACAATATACTAAACGACAATATAATACAACACAATACGAATGTTGTTCCAACCATAAAGTAAATTAAACATAAAAAATAAAAATTGTTGTCTCCATTACAATTGTTATCTCATTGGGGTCGGGATGGACATGTTCGCCTATCATGGCTAGTTTGAGAACACAACCCACACCGATTTGTCATTGTCCGCTGCGACACATCCATTTCGTTTCGAATGCGAGTGGATTTAGGTCGTCCGCGCTTCACAACTCGAAGTCTATTCTTGTTAGGAAGAAGGATCAGAAAGTTAACCATCGGCCAATAGTCCTCGTGAATGATCGGTTCAAATGATGACTCCCAAACTTTCAGCAAGTTTGCTATTGTGTACTCATCAGCGATGTAGTGAAACGCATTTGTGCCACAATACTCCGTCACCGCAAGCATGTGTGAGCATGGATATCTGAAAGTCTTATATTTCCCACAAGTACAATCAGGGTTATCACCTAAAGTAACTTTGTGTGTAACAATACCACCGGACAACGTCTTTCTCATTTTCACATGGTAACGTGCATTCTCCCTATTATTAAATATATTTATAAATCAAATTAAATGATCAGTTAAAAAATATATATTACTAATTAATAAATTGCAAGTTAAAAAACCTTACCGATTGAATATTTGGACGTCGTATGTTTTAGACTTCGCTTGGGATTTCTGAATTTTCTCAACAACATGTTTTACGTATCCCAAACCCATGCCCATATCCTTTAGAGCTTCCTGTCGACCGAGATCAAAGTATTTGACCAACCTATAGAAAGTTATTGAAACGGCAGTTGTAATTGGGACATTCCTTGCATCTTTCAAACAGTTGTTGAATACTTCAGCATAATTGGTTGTCAACACGCCCCAACGTTTACCATTATCGTGTGACCTGGTCCATTTATCTTTGGCTACGTTATCCAACCATGTATACGCCCCCATTTTTATTTTTGCAATCTCTTCCATGATAGCGTTGTACTTTCGAACTTGTATTGCAGCACCCGCATTCCACGCAAGATCTTTTAGTTGTTGATTTTTAAAGATGTTATTAAAATTACTACAAAGATGCCGCAAACAAAATTGATGATACCGAGCAGGCTCGTTCGGTTGATTAAGCCATAAAGTTCTTATTGCACTAAGAATGTCAATCTGTCTGTCAGATATCAACGTGACCTCCGGCCGGTCTTTAACAATATGGCGCTTCAGCATCAAAATAAACCAGGACCAATAGCGGTGGTCCTCAGTCAGTACCACCGCGAATGTCATAGGATAACACTTATTGGACGGTGTCATCCCAATAGCGATCAAGATCTTTCCTTCGTACTTACCATATAGATGGGTCCCGTCAATCGTGAGGACAGGTCAACAATATCTCCATCCGACCACAGAAGGTTCGAATGCCCAAAAGACCATGTCGAATGTCGAATAACCAGCTACAGCAGTCGGAACAATACTCCATTCGACAATTGTCCCAGGATTAAAGTGCTGTAATGCCGACATGAATTTCGGCAATTTTTGATACGATTCATCCCAATCGCCAAACAAGGTCTCAATGGCTTTAGATCTAGCCAACCAGGCCTTTCGGTAGGAGATAGTGAATCCCCGAGACTCTTTCACGGACGCAACGATAACACCCATCTTCACTTCTGGATCCTCTTCGACCTGTCCAAGTATCATGTCAGAAATGACACCCGAATCCAAGTTTCCATGATCCAATGCCGTATAATTATAGAAACACGTGTGTCGCCCGTTGTACTGCGTAATCTGGAACATTCCCTGACTCTGTTTTATAGTCGCCCGTATCCGCCACCCACAACCATGCTTGCATTTAATCGACCAAATTTTTTGGTTCGTCTCTACCACACGATACTCTTTATTTTTCATAACATGATAATATTTCACAGCATTCTGAATATATTTCTTGTCCTTAAAGACCATGCCACAATTAAATTCGTCCATTTCCGGGGTTCAAAAATTCTTTCGCAACTTTGGCTCATACTTTGCCATATCATCATCATCACCCCATTCCAACTGATTATAAAATGAAGGAACCTTGTGTAACGGTAATTGTTCACTCCCTTCCATTGTCGGCTCGACATCCATATCTTCATCTTCATCTTGATCTTCATCTTCATCCCCACCATTCTCATCTTCCTCTAACGCAAAAGCACCATCTAACTCTGTTTGTTCGACATCGTGAAAACTATCGACTGTATTCGTCCCACCCTCCACATTCTCGTGCGGTGGAGCGGCAGAACTGGTGCCTGAATCATGATCAATCACTATGTGGGGATGATATTCTTCAGGAATGTAAGGCGATCGGTAAGTGTAACTGGATTGAACAACTTGAGGGTCAAACATAGGAGATAACGCGGTAACATGAGGATTGAAATTTTGACTTAAAAATTGGGTAAAAAGATCAGGTTGAAAAGAAAATATTGGAGCGTGATTAAAAGCTTGTTCTACCTCCACATATACCTCAACACCAAGTAGTGAGGGCACCCTAAGAGGTAATTGAAGCACATGGTCTAATGCCGCATCATCATCAATTGAATACAACATGTGTCTATAATTCTCAGGACCAATAGTAGCTATCGACAACCTACATTGTAACTTTAAAGTTCCATCAACTCCATCCTCGAAGATATATGGTCGTAACATCGCAATTAATTCGTTTAACGTAATCCCCCGACAAACATCTAACGATTTGACCGTAGACATGCTATATGACACTCCAAACTCAGTTCCTTCCAATATCTTTCCACCCCAATACAAATATAATGTAACATTCTCCATTTCAAACAACTACAATTTCACAAATCAAAATAAAACACGGAACGTATTATTATGATTATCAATTATATTACTAAAAAAAATTAAATTGTCCAATCTACTTCATAAAAACTGAAATCCTTCTATACACACACACACACACACACACACACACACACAAAATAAAACCGAAAAAATCGAGAAAAAAAAAAACGAAACCCCAAAAGAAAAAAATTGTTTTACATCTATATTTCTAGATCTAGATCTACATTACGAAAAAATCGAAAAAAAAAAAATTAGTTTACTCACCAAAATGAGACGAACAGCGGTGGAAGAGCTAGATCGGCGGCGGATGAGTGGGTGACGGCGACAGAGGGCCGATATATCTACATTTTCGGGGAAAAAAAAATTAAAAAAATGCAAAATAAAAAAAAAATTCATATCTCGTATACACACACATACCCGACAGACGACGGCCGGACGGTCGGAGAAGCGACGGCGGCAGATCGGCGGAGCGGCGGCGTCACTGGTTCACTGTAATTTTTTTCCCTTCTGTGTGTTTTTTACCCTAGTGAAAATGACGAGCAGCAAATGAGGAAGAAGAAGGGTGGGGCGGTGGGGCATTCAGTTAAAAACGCAGAAGCATTCTGCGTTTTTACTTTTCATTTTATTTTTTTTTTTCTTTTGGTTTTGAAAAACGCAGAAGCGTTCTGCGTTTTTACTTTTCATTTTTTTTTTCTTTTGGTTTTGAAAAATGCATTTATGTTCTGCGTTTTTAAAAACGCAGAACACAAATGCGTTTTTGCCATCTTTTTTTTTTTTATTTCTTTTGAAAAACGCAAAACTGATTTGTTTTTCTTTAAAAATGCACATTGGTTTTGCGTTTTTAACTTAGCCCCGGTTTTTTAAAAATGCATTTTGAAAATGCGTTTTTTGAAAAACGCAAATCGATATTACGTTTTACTCCAATCCAATAAATAAGTTTCGACCGTACTGTTTTCAGAAATTAAGTTTTTAATATATATTTATTTCGTTAAGAACTCGGGAAATGAAACATGCATGGGTCCCACGTGGCAACACTTGGCAAAGAATAAGAAGAGAAGTAATCTCCATGATCAAGGCAAAACAATGAACAAAACCATTTCTCTCACTCTTTACGTGTGTTGATAGAAGTTGGCTCATTCCATTTCTCCACTTTTTAAACCCATTTTCTTTTCTCTTTTGGATAATGACCACTTGAAACTTAAGGTAAGATTTTTCCTTCGTTTTCTTTTATTAATTGTTTGGTTATTTTATTTATTTGGTTTTCAAATAGCATATACATAAATATAGAGTTTATACAATTTACCTCCCTTATCTTTTTGTCTTAAACCAAATAACTCCCCTGTCATTTTACAAATACCAATCAACTCCCTTATCATTTTGGTCAAACACCACTTACTTCCCTTATATATAAAATATTAATAATTTTTTTATTATAATGACAATTTTACTCTCAGTCATTTAAAAATGATTAAATCATTCATAATTAAAATATACAAGTAACTCTTAAATTTGTTATATATATATATATATATATTCATCTTTTATATTTTAAACAACCCCTTTATAAAATATATACCTTTTTATAACCCTTTTTTAACAAAACCAAAAAAAAAATGATTTTCTTCTTCTTCCCGTCTCTCTCTCTCCCCACCATCACTTTATCTCTCTCTCCCCACCATCACCCCCCCGCCCTCTCTCCGTCATGGATTTGCCACGAGCACAGATTCCCCGTGGTTTCGAAGAACACACTTGATAAAAGGGAAATACAAACAAGAACAAAAATTAGGCTTAAACGTCAATTCAATCTAAAGAGCAAAACTAGAACAACAATTGAACACTTGTTGAATTAACCTGAAGGGCAAAAACATCAATTCTATCTAAAAAAATCAAAACAAAATTATGCTTAGCCACCAAAATTCAACAATAGAACGCCAAACCGCAGCTTGAAAAAGTTCAACATCCAACTCTTCTATAAAAATTAAATAGCAACTCAAAATGTAAAATTTCACTTAATTAAATACAATTTCTTGTACAAATAGATTCACACAAAAAACGCATACAAATATATACATAAAAATAGATTTGAAAATGAAGTATACCTAAAAAACAAGAAGCAGAAATATCATAGACCAATGAGAAAGAGAAAGAGAGAGTGGGTGATTGAGTTGGGCTTACTTATCGATCTCCTTCGCGCCGACGATGACAATCGAACGAAGAGCGTAGTTCGTTGGCGAATTGGGACCCAGGCTTGACCGACCATGGCCGCTTTTAATCGCCTAGACAACTAGCAATTGGGACTCTCTCTCTCTCCGGCGCGAATATGTGCGCGTGGAGCATAGATCAAAGCTTCAGCGCACATATCGGAGAAGATGGGTAATCTTGATTATTTTGAATCAGGATTTTTTCAATTTCTGCACTTGGGGTTGTGAAAGGGAGGAAAGAGAATCTGAAGAAAGGGAAGGATTTGATTAGGGATTTATCGATGCCGAAGAAACGGGTTGAGGCGATGGTTTGGACGGCGGCAAGTGGGCGGTGGCTGGGGGGAGGGACATGAGGAGAGACATTAAGAAGAAATAGAAAGAAAGAAAGAAATTTGAAAAAAAAAAAATTACAAATATTTTTAAAAATAGGGGGTTGTTAGTGGATTTTTGTAAAAATAGAGAATTTTTTTTTATGTATTTTCTTTTTAAATAAGAGATGGGTATTAATGTCTTTTTGTACAAAAAAATTAGTTAAATGAATTAACTGGTTTTTGTTAAATGACAGGGGAGGTAACTGGTTTAAGGCAAAAAGACAAGAGAGGTAAATGGTATAAACCCCATAAACATATATAGATACACACACACACACATACACACATATAGGTTTGGAAAAAATGTACTAGTTTAAGTTTATTTATTTTGTGAATTTTTTTTAATTTAAAGTGAAATATTGTCAATTTGTTTAAAATGATAATTGTAGTAATAGTATTTTGTTTATTTTAAATAAATTGTTAATTTAGGCCCTATTGCTGTTAGGTTCACAGGCGCCGCCGCCCGTGTAATCTTTCGACGGCAATGTTTTTGATAGCATAAGAATCGAGGTGAGTGTATTATCTTCTATGTAAATTGTAAAATTATATTTTCGTACTAAAATGTGAAAAAAAAAAAAAAAAAAAAAAAAAAAAAAACTTTATTAAAATGAATTATTTTATAACGTTACGCGGATCAAGTAAATTTTTAAATGTGAAAAGTTATTTTTATTATCTTTCTATGTCATAGTTGTCTTCTCGTCAGGAGGGCAAGTCCTGCAAGGTAGATATTTGTTGTTACCTATCAGGAAACTCCTGCAGGGTGGATATTTCTTGGTACCTGTCAGGCAAGTCATGCAAGGTGAATATTTGTTGTTACATGTCAGGCAAGTCTTGCAGGGTGAATATATGTGGACCTGTCATGAGTGCAAATCTTGTGGGTGACTGCCCCTACCATTGGGGATATTTAAAATTGCCTTGGCACTGATAGTCACTTTAGATGACACAATTTTACAGGTTAAGATACTGTCGTAACTCCCGATCATGAGGTGAAATGATTCTATGGCTAATAGAAAAAATATGAGTACAGTATTTTATTATATGTCGAAATATTTGGATTTGTTGATTTAAATGCATTATCTTATTGCAATGATGACAATGAAATTTTATTCCGATATGTTATGCGATTATATTATATTATATTTTGAAAAGTGATATTTGATAATTATACTTGATCCATAAAATATTTTTATACTATGAAGACAGTACACCGATAAAATATTTGGTTTCAGGTGTTGCATCTAGAGACAGGTCCACTATTGGCACTAGGTAGAGTCAGGAGGTGGTGTCATTTTAGAAGGGTTGGCTGGACTGGGGTGAACCATGAAAGGTTCAGTTTTCTTTTTGTGATTTTGTTGTGAATATTCGGGACATATGTATTCCCAAATTTTGAAATAGGTAAATGTATTTTTGAAAAAAAAAATATTATAGCAGTACACACACACACATATATATGTATAATTGTTGATCGGTCAGGTAACATTGGGTCGACGTCACGCTCGTCTTCGGGCGATGGGGGCTCGGGGAGGGGTGTGACACTGTTTGGTATCAGAGCTTTGGTTATAGGTTCTGTAGATTGATGTTAGGTTGTCTAGCCAGTAGTAGACTAGGAGATAGGGTGTCGATAGGAAGGTTCGGCACATGAGTGGTAGTTATTTTATTAGATTAAATAGTACATTTTCATTATGCACTGTCGTTTGTCTGTTGGCCCTGTTACTTATTAAATTTTATTTCAGATCTTAAGTATAAAGCGCGAAAATGAAAGTACTGGGAGTATTAGATCCTAGAGAAAAAGGGATAGGACATAAGAAAATTTAGATGCCGTGGAGTGAATTTTACAGACTGTTGCGCAATAAACAGAGCAGTAGACGAAAATGATTAAATGTCAGAAGGCCCAAACCGAAACAACTGTAAGACCTGAATTTTTGCATACGCGTAATTTATAGTTGTATTCTAGAATATTTAGAAAATAACGGGGTAAATTGTGCCAAATCAATTTTATTTTAAGAATTTTAGGAGTTAATTAGTAATTTTAAAAATATTAATTTTAGATTTTGGGTGTAACTAATAACCTAGAGATGATTAAGGGGTGATTTGTGTAATTTAAATAAAATAAATAAATAAGTGGGATAGTGGGATGAGATCATTTCCTTCATTGAGAAGAAAATAACCTCATTCCCTTGTGTGTGTGTATATATATATATACACATTGTAGGGAGTGTAATGTTCAGCCGGTAGGTGTGGGTTTCGATAGTCGATCGTTCGGTCGGCGGTGTACAGTCTGGCGTGGGTGTCGGTCGTTCGGTGGTGTATGTGCGTGTATGTTGCTTGTCTGTTCAGCGTGTGGGGGGGGTGTTCTGTTCGTTTAGTGATTGTGTATGGGTATGTGTGGCGTCGCCGTTCGTTCGTCATATCTCTGTGTGTGTGTGTGTGTGTGATCGTCGCTATTCAGTCGTCGACTGTGTGTGTGTGTGTTTGTCGCTGGCAATGTGTGTGTGTGTGTGTATTTTCCTCCGTTTGATCCGGCGTACATGTGTGTGTGTTGTTCGATCAAATGTGTGTGTGTGTATGTGTTCTGTTCGTCTGAAAGTGTGACTCTGTGTGTGTGTGTGTGTGTGCGCTGTCGATTTCGTGTGGGTGTATGTGCAGACGATTGTGTGTGTATGTGTGGTTAGTCATCGACAGTGTATGGGTGATCGTCGGTGGGTATGTGTTGCCGTTCGGCTGTGAGTGTGTGTATGTGTGTTCGACTGGAACGCCGACGGTGGGTGTGTGTTGTCGTTCGGCAGTGAGTGAGTAAGTATGTGTATGTGTGCTGGCTGAAATGAACAAAAAAAAAAAAAAAAAAAAAAAAAAAAAAAAAAAACCAACCACCTCTCGGCAGGCAGACGATTCGGAACAGGTAAAAATTTAGTCGATTACTATTTTTGTCAAATTAAATTATTAACAGTAATTTTTGTAACCGTTATTATAATAATTTTTGTACAGTAAATATTAACATAGGGAAAAGGGGTATATAATAATTTTACATAATTAGATTTGAGGAATGAGAAATTATACATTTTAGGGCCACGCATTGCATATTAGGTTTATTTTAAATAAAATGTTAATTTAGGCCTATCGTTGTTAGGTTCATAGGCGCCACCGACCCGGTAATCTTTTGATGAGGTATTTTTGCAGTGCGAAAATTGAGGTGAGTGTACTGTCTTCTATGTAAATTTACAAACTATATTTTTGTATAAATTGTGAAAAAAAAAAATATTTATTAAAATTGGATGATTTTATGACTTATGTGGATCAAGTAGATTTTAAATGTAGAAAGTGATTTTTGTCCGACTATGTCATAATTTGATATTGTCAGGAGGGCATGTCCTGCGGGATGATATTGACCTGTTAGAAGGGCACGTCCTGCAGGTGGTTGATTATGTTGTGATATATTATGACCTGTCAGGAGTGTCAATCCTACAGGTGGTTGATTATATTATGACTTGTCAAGAGGATTAGTCTTGCAGATGGCTATTGATATTATGACATGTTAGGAGGATTAGTCTTGCAGGTGGTTGATTAACCCATCAGGAGTGCAAATCCCGCGGGTGGTACCCGTACCATTGGAGATAATAAATGGCCCTAGCACTGATAGTCACGTTAGGTGGCACAGTTGTACAGGATACGGTACCGTTGTAACTCCCGATTGTGAGGTGAAACGATCCTATGGCTAGTAGGAAAGGATGGGTCCGGTATTTTACTATACGATGAACTGTCTGGATTGGTTGACTTAATTATATTATTTTATTGCTTCGATGACAGTGAAAATTGATTCCGGCATGGTATGCTATTATATAATATTATATTTTGAAACATGGTGTTTAATAATTATACTTGATTCATAAAATATTTTTATATTATGAAGACAGTATACCGATAAATTATTCGGTTTCAGGTGTCGTAGCTAGGAGTGGGTTTACTACTGGCACTAGGAAGAGTCCGGAGGTAGTGTCATTTTAGAGGTGGGCCGATCGGATGCGAACCGTGGAGGGTTCAGTTTTTTTTTGTGATTTTTGTTGTAAATATTTGGGGACCGGTGTATTCCCAAATTTTTGGAAAAGATAAATATATATTTTTGGGGGAAAAAATGGGTAGCGGTACGTGTACACACACACACACACACACACACACACATATATATGTATGTATTTAGTTGATTGGGCAGGTAGTGTTATGTCGACGTCACTCCCGGCTTTGGGCAGTAGGGGCACAGGGTGGGGGTGTGACAACAGCCACTTCCCAGGCGGTACTCCTAAAAAGATTCAAAGAATTAGACCCTCCGAATTTTATGGGAACTGCGGGTCCTACTGATGCTGAAAATTGGTTGAGGGGCGTAGGGCACATATTTGAGGCAATGGAAATTACCGATGACAGCCAAGTTCCTCTTGCCACTTTCCAGTTGAAAGGAGAGGTTGAACATTGGTGGAAGGAAATGAAGCGGTTAATTGCAGTTTCAGGCAAAGAAATTTCTTGGGATCGATTCGTTGCTTTGTTTAGTGAAAAATATTTTCCTGAATCCTATCGGTTCCAGATAGAGGGGGAGTTCATATTACTGAAACAAGGGAAGATGATCGTTCTGCAGTATGAAATCAAATTCGATGCCCTTTCTCAATTTACTCCTGATTTGGTAAAAACAGAAAAGGCAAGATGTAGACGATTCCAAAAAAGACTTGATCTAGAAATACGTTCCAGGTTGACGGACAGACAGATCAAAAGTTATGCAGAATTGGTAAACACAGCGAAATTAATAGAGAAAGATGTACGGGAAGCAGCCGAGAACCGTAAGCAGTATAAGAATAGTAGATTCGAGTTATTTGGCTAATATCCAGGTGGCACTTCTCGAGGAACTGTAGCTTGACTGCCACTTACTCGGTCCCCAACAACCGACCAATTTGCTAGGAGCCGAGATTCAGGACAATCACACTCTGGGCGACAGTAGAATGTATCCGGACGGAGTTTTGGTTAGCAAGGACAGGGTAGGAGCCAGATGGTTAGTCTAGCCGGGATACTTGTATGTTATCAATGTGGATCACCAAATCATTTCACTAAGGACTGTCCCATGGGAGGCCCAATATAATTTCGTTGTCATTAGCCGGGTCACATATCTCTGAATTATCCGAAATCTGCTTTTACATCTACACCTTCTACGAGCAGTGTGGGTAGTGTTGGCCCTAGCAGTGTTTAAGAGCATTGGTAGAGAATTGGTCGGTAGACCTCCGACTCAAGCTCGTGTATTCGCTACTACCCGACAGGATGCCCAGGCTACCTCGGATGTGGTTACAGGTATCATGTTTTTATATGATAAAGATGCACATGCACTTATTGATCCCGGTTCTACTCATTAATTTGTTTTGACGACCTTTATGATGCATGTATACAAATTTCTTACTTCTCTGTCATATAGTGTCATTATCTCTACCATTGTGGGTGAGTCAGTATTGATAGATAGTGCGTATAAAGACAGTCCACTTCGTATTAGTGATAAAGAATTGTCGGTGAATCTGCTACCTCTGAGTATTTATGATTTTGATGTGGTACTGGATATGGATTTGCTATCCGACTATCATGCTACAGTGGATTATTTTAAAATAGAAGTTACTTTTCAAGTCGCGGGCGAGCCGGAGTTCGTATTTTCAGGGGATAGAATCATTACACCTATCAATTTGATTTCAGTCCTAGAGGTCAGGAAATTAATAAAGAAATGATGCTAGGGATACATTGCGCATGTGATTGACACCAGTCAGAATGAGGTACATATGGCAGATATGCTAGTGGTCAGGAATTTTCCTGATGTATTTCCAAAAGAATTATTGGGTTGACAATGGATAGGGAAATTGAATTCACTATCAAGTTACTTCTAGGAACTTCTCCTATATCAATTTCACCATATCGTATGGCGCCTATCGAGCTAAAGGAACTGAAAATTCAGTTGCAAGATCTATTAGACCGCGGGTTTATCAGACCTAGTGTTTCTCCGTAGGGAGCCCCAGTGTTATTCGTAAAGAAGAAAGATGGCACGTTAAGGATGTGTATTGATTACAGACAGTTGAATAATGTGACAGTTCATAATAAATACCTGTTGCCTAGAATTGATGATATGTTCGACCAATTGCAGAAGGCCATGGTATTTCCAAAATAGATCTTCGATCAGGATATCATCAACTGAAAGTCAGAGACTGTGATGTGTCGAAAACGGCGTTTCGTACAAGGTATGACCATTATGAATTTCTAATTATGTTGTTTGGGTTGACAAATGCCCCTACTGCTTTTATGGATATAATGAATCGGATTTTTCAACCTTACTTAGATCTGTTTATTATCGCGTTTATTGATGATATATTGATCTATTCCCAAAATAAAGAAGAACATGCAAAGCATCTTAAGATTGTGTTGCAGACTTTGGGAGAAAAGCAATTGTATGTGAAATTCAGGAAATGTAAGTTTGGTTTGGATAGAGTTGTATTCTTGAGGCATGTTATCTCAAGGGATGGTATTCAAGTTGACCCAAAGAAAGTTGAATTCGCTGTCTAATGAGAAAGGCTAAAAAATGTCACCGAGGTTCGAAGCTTCTTAGGATTGACGGGTTATTATCGTCGGTTTGTACATGAATTTTCTGTTATAGCTGCCCCATTGACCTGATTGACCCACAAGGAATCTAAATTCGAATGGACTGACAAATATGAGTAGAATTTACAGGAGCTGAAAAGTAGACTAATATCCGCGCCAATACTTTTTATTCCAACATAATGTGGTAGTTTTGTGATCTACAGTGATGCTTCACACCAGGGGTTAGGGTGTGTACTGATACCCATGTGATTGCATATGTCTCTCAGTAATTAAAGACTCATGCGCGTAACTACCCGACGCATGATTTGGAGTTGGCGGCAATTGTGTTTGCCTTGAAACTCTAGAGACATTACCTGTATGGCAAGACATGCGAGATATATACTGACCACTAGAGTTTGAAATATTTGTTTACTCAGAAGGAACTAAATCTGAGACAGAGACATTAGATAGAGTTGATCAAGGATTATGATTGTACTATTCATTACCAACCTGGAAAGGCCAATGTTGTAGCAGATGCGCTGAGTCACAAATCAGCAGGTTCAATTGCACATTTTCAAGTTGTTCACACTAATTTATATGTCGAGCTGAGATCTCTGCGAGTCCAGTTAGCGGTTGGTCAGACGGTAGCGTTGCTTGCGACTTTGACTTTGAGACCGACATTAATCAACCGTATTATAGAGGCACAGAAATCGGATGGCCAATTGTGAAAGATCAGAGATGAAGTGAAGAATGGTTAAAGAACCGACTATCGTGTTAGGGATAATGATGGAGCTTTGATATTTGAGAATAGACTATGTGTACCTAATAATGTCAATCTAAAGAAAGATATCTTAGAGGAAGCGCACAGCTCAGCATATGCGATGCATTCTGACATCATTAAAATGTATCGAGACTTAGGAGAACACTATTGGTGGAATATGATGAAATGAGAAATTGCAGAATTCATTGTCAGGTATCTCATTTGTAAGCAGGTCAAGATCGAGCACCAGCGTCCAGGTGGATTGCTACAGCCTTTGCCTATCCCAGAGTGCAAATGAGAACACATCACAATAGATTTTGTTTCGGGATTACCCCACACTCAAAATGGACATAATTCCATCTGGGTAATTATTAATAGACTTACCAAGTCTGCCAATTTTCTAGTCGTGAAAACAACATAATCCCTGGATAAGTATGCAATATTGTATATTAACAAGATTGTCCGATTGTACGGTGCGCTAGTTTCTATAGTGTCAGATAGAGATCCGAGATTTACTTCGAAGTTCTAGCTAAGTCTTCAAGCTGCTATGGGTACCAAGTTAAAATTCAACACAGCTTTTCATCCTCATACTGACGGCCAATCAGAGTGTACGATTCAAACGTTAGAAGATATGCTAAGGGGTTGTGTTCTGGAATTTTTTGGTAGTTACGATGATCATTTGACGTTGATGGAGATTGCCTATAACAATAGTTACCATTTGGTAATCGAGATGGCACCATATGAAGCGTTGTATGGCCGGAGATGCAAAACTCCAGTCTATTGGACCGAAGTGGGAGAACAAAAATTATTGATGCCGGATATAGCCCAGATGACGCCGGACAAGGTAAAAGTGATTCAGGAAAGACTGAAGACTACTCAGAGTCGGCAAAAGAATTATACTGACAAGCGTAGGCGGGAGTTAAAATTTGAAGTGGATGATCATGTGCTTTTGTGTATATCCCCGTGGAATGGTATAATGAGATTTGGGAAGAAGGAAAAGCTAAATCTGAGGAACATCGGGCCGTACGAGATTCTAGAACGGGTTAGCATAACGGTATCGACTTACCTAGCACCAGAATTGTCCAAACTACACGATATTTTCCACGTATCGATGCTTAAAAAATATGTGTCAGATCTTTCGTATGTGTTGACTTCTCAACCAATTGAAGTAAAAGAAGATTTGACATATGTTGAGGAGCCAAACCAGATTCTGAACCATAAAGATCAAGTGTTGTGGACGAAAACGATTACATTGGTGAAAGTGTTATAGCGTAGTCACTCAGTAGAGGAAGCGACATGGGAGCGAGAAGATGAGATGAGAGGAGTGGGGATGGTCATAGGCTTGGGGGCCCGCTAAACCTACCTAACCCGACCCTATTTTTATAGGGCTTGGGAGCAAACTTTGAGTCCATGGATAGGGCTTGGGCTCAAGCTTTAAGGCCCGATGATATCTAGGGCCTGGCCTGATTTTTTTTTTTTAATTTTCAACTTTATATATATATATATATATATATATATAAGTTGTCTAATACTAAATTACGTTAAAATATAAGCAGTGCATTAAGGGCCCTATTGGACAATTAAGGTCACGTGATCATTTCCATCACTTTATCTTTTTTTTTATTCACTCACTCTATCAAATCAACAAAAGTCTCTTTTCACCCCTCCCCAATTCACGTGATCATTGTCCCACTATTTTTTTTTTCTCTCACGGATTCCAATTTCCTCCGCTCCAATTCAACCCCATACAGCTTGTCATCATTGTTGGACTTTACCCAATTTTCACCACCAACCGGTAACTATTTTCTTATCTTCACAGACCAAACCAGTCTACTCCCACTTCCAACTTCCTAGAATCTCTACCTCAGTCCCGAAAGAGAAAGCGGCTATATGCTACCTCCCTCCATGCTTGCCTTTGTCCTTGCCTTGCCTTGTTGCTACTCAGTTGCTCATCGCCGATTGTTGCCTTATTTCGCCTCACTGTAAATCGTTGCCTCTTGTCTTGTCTCACCTTGCCGTACAACTTGTCATCATTGTTGGACTTTACCTAATTTTTACCACCAACCAGTAACCATTTTCTTATCTTCACCGGCCAAACCAGTCTACTCCCACTTCTAACTTCCTAGAATCCCTACCTCAATCCCGAAAGAGAAAGCGGCTATATGCTACCTCCCTCTATGCTTGCTCTTGTCTTTGCCTTGCCTCATTGCTACTCAGTTGCCTATCGCCGATTGGTGCCTCGTCTCGTTTTACTGTCAATCGCTGCCTCTTGTCTTGTCTCGCCTCGCCGTCGATCTCACCTAGCTATTTCCACCACTGACAGCTCAATCATGCCATTCAAGGTTTCGTCACGACGGAGTTTAGGTAAGCATATATCCCTAGATTTGTTTGTGTTCATGCTTCAGATTCACGATTCATTGTTTGGCGAGTACTTGACAAAAAAAAAATTGTTTAGCGAGTACACGATTCATTGTAGGAATTATTATTATTATTATTATTATTATTATAGAAATGAGTGGTTTTTATTTTTGTTTAATTTTTAAATTTAAAATAAAATTATAGGATCCGGCTTGGACCCTTATTATTTTGATAGGGCCAGGCTTGGGAATGAAAACAAGACCCGACCATAGGGTCGGGCCGGGTTAAGGCCTTGTATATTTTTGTAATACCCTAGTTAAAGCCCGGCCCGAGCCCGGCTCATGACCAACCCTAATGAGGAGTAAATATCCGCATTTATTCATTCGAGGTAACTAACATTTCAAGACGAAATTTATTTTAGGGAGGAAGGATTGTAAGACCCGAGTTTTGCACTTGCATAATTTTTAATTACATTTTAGAACATTTTGGAAATAATAGGGTCCGTTACGTCATTTAAATTTTACCTTAAAAATTTATGGGATTAATATGTTAATTTCAATTTTTGACTTTTAAAAATATGGGGGATCAATTACTATTTTAAAATGTTAATTTTAACTTTTGGATTTATATGATATTTAAATATTCAAGTGGGGGGAGATGTATGTAATTTATTTTATTAGTCACAACAATAAGGGATATGAAACATGCACAGGTCCCACGTGGCAACACTTGGCAAAGAACAAGAAGGGAAGTAATCTCCACGATCAAGGCAAGGCAATGAACAAAACCATTTTTCTCACTCTTTACGTGTGTTGATAGAAGTTGGCTCCTTCCATTTCTCCACTTTTTAAACCCATTTTATTTTCTCTTTTGGATAATGACCACTTGAAACTTAAGGTAAGACTTTTCCTTCGTTTTCTTTTATTAATTGTTTGGTTATTTTATTTATTTAGTTTTCAAATAGCATATACATAAACATATATAGATATACATACATATGTACACACACACACACACACACATAAATATATATAGGTTTGGAAAAAATGTACTGGGTTTAAGTTTATTTATTTTGTGAAAAAATTTAATTTAAAGTGAAATATTGTCAATTTGTTTAAAATGATAATTGTAGTAATAGTATTTCGTTCGTACAATTAATATGGATATAAGAAAGTGGGCGTGTAGTAATTTCGTATAATCAAAATTTGGGAAATGAAAAATAATGCATTTTAGGGCCACACATTACATATTAGGTTTATTTTAAATAAATTATTAATTTAGGCTCTATCGATGTTAAATTCACAGGTGACGACACCCGCGTAGCCTTTAGACGACAGTGTTTTTGGTAACGCGAGAATCGAGGTGAGTGTATTGTTTTTTATGTAAATTGTCAAATTATATTTTTGTACTAAAATGTGGAAAAAAAATTTTATTAAAATGGATTATTTTATAACGTTATGCGGATCAAGTAAATTTTTAAATGTAAAAAGTGGTTTTAATTATCCGAATATGTCATAGTTGTCTTCTCGTCAAGCGGGAAAATCTTGTAGGGTGACTATTTATTGTTACCTATCAAGAAACTCCTGCAGGGTGGATATTTCTTGGTACCTGTTAGGCAAGTCCTGCAGGGTGAATATTTGTTGTTACTTGTCAGGCAAGTCTTGCAAGGTGGATATATGTGGACTTGTCAAGAGTGCAAATCATGCGGGTGGCTACCCCTACCATTGGGGATATTAAATGGCCCTGGTACTGATAGTCACTTTAGATGGTACAATTGTACAGGTTACGGTACCGTCGTTACTCCCGATCGTGAGGTGAAACGATCCTATGGCTAGTAAAAAAAATATAAGTACGGTATTTTATTATATGTCGAAATGTTTGGATTGGTTGATTTAAATGCATTATCTTATTGCAATGATGACAGTGGAATTTTATTCCGACATGGTATGCGGTTATATTATATTATATTTTGAAAAATGATATTTGATAATTATGCTTTATTCATAAAATATTTTTATATTATGAAGATAGTACACTGATAAAATATTTAGTTTCAGGTGCCGCAGCTAGAAAAAGGTCCACTACTGGTACTAGGTAGAGTCAGAAGGTGGTGTCATTTTGGAAAGGTTGGTTGGACTAGTGTGAACCGTGAAAGGTTCAGTTTACTTTTTGTGATTTTGTTGTGAATATTCGGGACAGGTGTATTCCCGAATTTTGAAATGGATAAATGTATTTTTGGAAAAAAAATATTATTATTGCAATATATATATATATATATATATATTAATCGGTCAGGTAACATTGGGTCGATATCACGCCCGACCTCAGGCGATGAGGAGTGTGATAGTGTACTTGCAGAAGGCTCAAACCAAGATTCGTCCAGGTAAATCCCCTCTGGCGTGGTAATCAGTGCTCAGAGAGAAAATGTACAGTAATGCAGCAAGTAAACAAATGAATTAACGCATAATGTAAAACGTATTTTTGTGTACCTCGAGCTTGCATAGCCCCCGATATATATAGGAGTTGGAGATGATTAGTCAGGCCTAAACACGGTTAATTAGCCGAAACCCTATGTGTTAACCGATAATCCGAGGTATTTAGGAGATAATCGTTGGGCTTGGGCTTTTGGGCCTATTTAGCGAAACCCGCGGACTTCATCAGGCCTGCGGCGATGAGTTGGTGAAGGAGAGCGAAGATCCGTAGAGTCCTGGAGAAGAAACGAGCCAGAAAGGAGAGCCGATCGAGGTGAACGGCTGAGTCCCTAAAATTGACCGTCCAGGGCACAGCACAGAACTTAGAGCGGCACGCCCCAGCAGGGCTCCTATCTCCTCCCTAGGTGCAAATGAGATTTCAGGGAGAAGCCGTGGTCGGCGTATGCTCCAGCGTGGCATTGTAGATTTCGAAATGCGTCCCTATCACTACGACGACAGATGTGTGGCTGAGTCCCAAGTGTTGACTCAGAGGTGTCCAAAAATATCCTCATCAATAACTTTAAAAACAAAAAATAGAAGACCATATAATGCAAACCCCAAACTAATAGCGGTACGCATATTTCTTCAATCGAGTAAATACATAATTTGATTTTTAATCATATTGAGTAAAGTCATTTTTAAAATGACTTTTCATTAAGGTTTAAGATTGATTTAAGTGAAATAGATAAATGAGATTGAATTACGAAAATTTTGGAGGAAATTTTTTCACATTCCAAATTTCAAAAACAATTGAATTAAATTATATTTTGTACCATTTAAATTATATATATGCACACACATTCTTTTATCAGTTAGGGCCCGTTTGGTAACCGTTTCGTACCCATCCCATGCAGTGAGATAAGGATGGGATGGGATGAGTGAGAATTTTGTTTTCTTTTTTGGAATAGAATCACATTTGGTAACAACAATATTTTTTGAATCTAGGAACAGAATCGCGTTTGGTAATAATTTTATCAAAAAAATCAAGAACGAACCCTAAACCACAAATTCAAGAACACCAAGAACAAATTCAAGAACAACAATCACAAATTCAAAAAATTAAGAACAAATTCAACCTATTTCGATTTCGATTTCGATTTCGAAATCGAAATAGGTTTCGATTTCGAGTTTATGTTTGAGTTTCGATTTCGAAATTGAAACCTTATTTCGATTTCAATTTCGAAATCGAAATAAGTTCCGAATTTGATTTCGAGTTTCAATTTCGATTTTGAAATCAAAACCCTAAAGCAGACGACAAACGCGATGGCCACGAAGGCGACGACAATGGTGAAAAAATAGGATTCGACGATGACGACGAAGGCGATGGTGACGATGACGATGGAGCAGCACAACGAAAGTGATGGCAACGATGGATGTCACGACCCGTCCCGAAATGCCAATATCTCGGGCTGGCGTGACGACATCATGACATCACCAAAAACAACCAATCAACCATCTATTACACGACAATATGCATATATATAAACAAACCATCATCTATATGAAGTTATACATATTTCTGTTATAGCATATTTCTGTTATGGGAATACACCCGTTCTCCCAAATATACTAACAACAAAATCTAATACCATGAACCCCTACAGGTTCGCCTCATAAAGCTCGTCTCAACCCTCTACACGACTCCATCGTAGGACTCTACCTAGCGCCAGTAGGGGACTGACTCTTAGCTGTTTCACCTGCGAGTGTACTGCCTTCTTAGTAAAAATATTTTTAATAATAAAAACTCATTCTACAACATCTAAATGGATCAAGCGTAAGTTTGTAAATACCACATAGCTCGTAAAATCTCCAGTATATAAATAGGGAAAATAAAGCGACATAATTGGGTTTCATTCAAATCCAATTAATATAAAAATCATACTAATCACCATGATAATAAATATCAAATTAACTAATATACGTAAAACACCACATCTCAAGCATACTATTTAAGCACACAACTCAAACACACACCTCAAACACATACACTGGTCAGCCTTAGTGATCGTTTTAACCTCACGATCAGGAGTTTGCAACGGTACCGTACCATCCGTAGGATATGCCTTCCTACGAACACCCATCACTCCGCCGAAGCGGATAATTACTGCGCAGTATAAACGTCTAACATCACTCTACCGAAGCAGATAAACATCACTCCACCAAAGCGGATAACATCACTCCGCCGAAGCAGATAAATACTATGGCATAAATCAATAACATTGTCAAATTAATAACATCATCATCAAATCACAACGTAATGATATCGTCTAATCAGCATCGTCAACTCACACATCCACCTCTCTTTTCCAAAACCACTTTTCCACTATTTATTTTTAGAAAACCAGACATGTTTAGAAAAATAGATATTTTTCACTCTCTTTTAAAACCACCAAATCCAACGAAAAACCATTTTCACATTCCTTTCAAAAACCATCGTAATCTCCCAAAAATCCATTTTACCAATTCACCCAAAACTTGCTTAATCCACAAAATTTTAAAAGCATCTAATGTAATTACAACCATTTTCTATCATATATAGATATAAAAATAGTTGGCAAGAAGACAATACACTCACCTGGCTATCTGTTCCGAACAATTTTTACTGACTATCTTCTACCGATACTCCAGTGTCTGCGAGTCTAATAGTGATAGGGCCTAAATTAATATTTTATGTAAAATAACCGAATCATGCAATGCATACCCTAAATTCCATAATTTCCCCCGTACCCACTTTTTATTACGAAAAATTGTTATCCGGTAAATTTCGTTTCGTTAATAATTACAGTACGCATTTGTTAATATGGACGGTGACAAAAATTACTAGAATTAACGATTCTAAATTATAATCCTGTTTGCTAATAATTTAATTTAACAACAATGGTAATCGATTTATATTTTACTTGCTCCGAATCGTCCGTCGGCCGCGAGATAATTTTTTTTGGATTTTTGTTGGGGTGTTTGTGTAATTTTTTCTTTTTCTTTCTTTTTATTCTTCCTTTTTTTTTTTCCTTTTCCTGTTTTGCGTATCTGTTTACTGTTTTTGCTGTCTCGCCGTCGATCAAGCCTCACCGTCCCACCAACCGAACACACGCACCTCCGGACAAACGAACCCACACACTTCCACGTCTACCCCCATGCACTGTCGATCGTCCACACACTCACTGCTCTCTCTCTCTCTCTCTAACTTTCCGACGACGGCTCCGGCGACCACCACACACCACCATGCACACCAATGACGATAAACACACACACACTGTCGAGCAAGACTGCGAAGATCACACCCACGTCGGAACCCACCGTCTCCGGATGACAGACCAAAACACCCACACACACTCACGATGATCAAAACAGAGGAACGACCCCCATCCAGTCACACGCACACCCTCACCTAATGCCTGAACACGGTAGTGATAATCACACCCTCCCACATTCCCATAATCGTCGGCCGAACAGAACAGAAACCACGCCTACCGGCGATCACGAACAGCCCGACGACGCCCACCTCCGATCCTCTCTCTCTCTTCTCTAAATTTTTTCTGATTTTGCTTTTAGATTTTTCCTGATCATAACTATGCATGAGGGTATTTATATGCATGTAAATGGTGGATGAATTTTGGACCTCCTCACGCCACGTCGCCCCTCTTCCCGTTCCTCTGTTCCCGCCGGTCGATCTTACAGTACACGCGTACTTATGCATGTATATATATGTTTATAAAAAAATCTTTAGTTAAAATGCACTTTTCTCCCCCCAACTTCCTTTAAGATCTTATTTTAATCATTTTCAACTTCTACAAGTTTCTAAAATTATAATTTCACCCTTACTATTTTCAATTTTTGATTTTAATTATCCATCTGGATCTCAAGTTTAATTTCCATATTTTTCTAAATTTCAAATTTGACTCCTAAACTTTTAATTTTAATTTTTATTAACAAAAATTTACCCCAAATTTCTCAATACTTTAAATACAACTATTAATGACGCACGTACTATGATTTGAGCCTTACAATGGAGCAGAACGAACGATTTCGAAATCGAGAGACAAACCCTCGTGTTTTTGTTTCGATTTCGAAATCGATCCCTATTTCGATTTCGAAATTGAGAGCCAAACGAACGAAGAACAAAGAAGAAGAAAAAAAGAGAAGAAAAGATGGCTACAAAGTTTGAAGGTTGGTCTCACTAACAAATCCAAAAATTCTCTCTGTGTCTTTTTTTAAGAATGGGAGTGGAATAGAAAATCTTGGGCATAATTCCTATTTTAGAATGAAATGAGAATAAAAACGAAAAAATGGGAATGATTACCAAATGCTATGCCCGATAAAAATTTGGAAATAGGATGGAAGTGGTTAACAGACGGGAACTTAATTTTTTTAGATTATTATTTTTTCTATTTATAAATTTAAATATGGATATACTAGGAGTATGTATTTTCCAAACCTGGGCCTCAGCAGTCCAAAAACTGTGGCCCAAATTGAACATCTAGTCCGGCCCGTTTGAATGCGAGACAAATAAAAAAATAAGATATTTTATCATGCGCCTAAAATCCATTATTAATTCATTCTTATATCAATATAGTCATTTAAATTTAAAAAAAATATAATTGATATATGATAATTATTTACTGTACAATAATATTTACATCCTCATTCATTATGTTGATATTGATATTGTTGTTGTGCAGTAATATCTGTATCTTCACATTCATTATGTTGCTATTAACATTGTTGTTAAGTAGTAATATTTGTATCCTTTTATTTATTATGTTGTAATTGATATAGTAAGATAATATATATTTCGGTTTATTTTAAATAATAAATATATAAATAGTATTTTTTTAATATGGACTTGCAGGCATTGCCCAGGCTCTCACACGTGTTAAAACGATTCCTCGTGCCGCCACGTAGGGTGTAATGAAACCGCCACGTCGATGAACCCCACCAACGTTATCCTCTTCTGTTGTCCAGGGGAAATCGACACGTGTTAACGTCGTTTCGGTGTCCGACCATCTCGTCCTGATGATCGTACACGTGTCACACCGCCGTGAAACTCCAAGGCCTACTTAAAGCGTCAATCTCCAACGAGGACTATCGGAAAAGATTATTTTACGTTGATCGGAAGTGAAAAATGCAGTCGGCGAAGGAAAAAGCTGCGAACGTCGCCGCGTCGGCGAAGTCCGGCATGGAGAAGACGAAGGCCACCGTCCAAGGGAAGGTCCTTTTTTTTTTCCGATCATGTTTTTTTTTTTTTTAATTAATTATTATATTTTTTCGATCATGGTGATTATTCATGGAACTTGGGTTTCGATACTCCACGGATCGACCCGACTTTGTTCCATAATCTAACAGTTTAATGTTCTTGTTGGTCTGGACAGGCGGAGACGTTGACGTCGCGAGATCCGGTCAAGAAACAGGTGGCGGAGCAGAAGAAAGAAGAGAGGATGACAAGGGCCGAACTCGAAAAACAAGCGGCGCGTGAGTACAACGCGGCGTCACGGCAATCCGGAGGGACACATGGGTACACCGCCACCGGTGCTGTTGACCACGGAGGTGGGACGTACGGAACCGCCACGGGGACCACCGGATTGGATTACACCGCCGCGGCGTCACGTCAATCTGGACGGACGCACGGGTACACCACCACCGGTGCAACAGACCATGGAGGTGGAACGCACGGCTCCGGCGCTGATTATACAACCGGAGGGTACAGCACCGGCCATCCTACCGGACGGGATCCTGGCGACGTTGATCCATTGAAAGTCGAGTCCGTCAGGGTGGAGGAATTCGCTGAGAAACAGTATCCTCCCGGAGCCGGCACCGGGACGGGAAGAACCTCGGCTCCCGGCACCGGCGTGGGCGGACGTCGTGACACCGGTTATGGAACCGGAGACACAGTCGGCGGCAATTACTAAGTATTTATGAATAAATAAGTAATGTCCTCGTACCATGTGAGATTAATGCCGTTCGGGTGCATGGTTATACATGGTTATCCTTTTCAATAAGTATTTTTTTTCATAAATTCGAAGCATCCCGTTTTAACTCGGGCAGGTTTTATAGCTTCAGCCACACTATATTGATAAATAAGTGTAATGTTTTTCTTAGGATTTTGTGTGTTTGATGTTTGCTGTAATGTATGAAATGAATATCGATTAACTATTAATTTAATTTAATTTTCATGTCTTCATGGTAAATTATCAAAAATTATGTACTCTTTGAAATATTAAGATTTTTTTTTAATTAAAGTAGTAATTTTTATTCATTTATTTTTTTTTATTTTTTTTTATAGAATTATATCGATATTGCTTAAAGAATATTATATTCATAATCAGCTAGATATTATTATAAGATATTTACGCTTATAATTATCTTATAACTCACTCTTGATGTTATCTCTTTTTTTTTTTTTTTTATTTCTTGAGAATACTTTATTAATTCTTAATCTGAAAGTATAATGTCGGCAAATATATCGACGATGCACTATTTGTAAAAAAAAAAATTATTTTTTTTTTTAATTTTTTGAGATTTGTAAAAAAAAAAAATTTTTTTTTTTTAATTTTCTGAGAATACTTTACTAATTCTTAAAGTATATCCACGATGCACTATTTGTAAAAAATTATATCCACGATTTTTTGGATTTATCACTTGTCTAAATAATAAAAAAAAAAATATTCACCAATTAACATAATGTATTACAACTATTTTGAGATTGACATTTTAAATGAATTTCTCAAGATTAATGCAATTTTAGATTTGATGGTTAAATATTTCAATTGCGTAGTGGCACCGATTCCACCACCGGCTACTCAAACCTTTCAGAAGAAATCCTTGCTACGGATTTTGATTCTAAAAAGATCAGAGTGCTTTATAAATAATGTTTCAGAAAGTGAGTCTGCCGGTGCCGGCGAGTATTCCAGTTACCGGCGACTTTTTATTAAATAATATTTGGTTTGGACTTGCTAAGAACATGGTTTTAAGACTTCAAATTTTGAGCCCATTTTGGGCAATTATAATTTTTTGGGGAAAAATATATCGTTGACAGAAAAAATTTATTTTTTAATTTTTACAAAAAAATATTCACTACTCATTCTTAGGATTATTGATTTTCGGGATTTAACTGTGGTTAAAAAAATTTATTAAGTTGAATTTGATAGTATTTATTATGATTAATTATATTGAATATCTGGCCAATAATTATATTATAATTTGTTTATTTTTACATGATTAAAATATACAACCATAATCGTCTAATTTACCAACAAGGTGTGTAGCTCAAATGGCAAAATACATTTGAACTAAAGTAGTTAAAGATCTCTATAAGGTCATAAATTTGAACCTGCAAAAAAATGAGCTAATCTTTCATCCTATGTTCGTAGGTGAACATTCGTGGGTATAACAAAAAAAAAAAAAAAAAATGATAATCTACTAATTTAGAGTTTCAAAATTATATCTTAATCATATTAAAATTTAAAATTAATCATTTTGATTACATTGAATTTTGATGATTAAAGTGAAATTCGTACAAATCAAGGATATGTGACAATATATAATATTATATACATCGCGACAATGTTGTGTAATATTATATTTAACAATAATCATGTCTTGAAACTTAACCACGTTACAAATAAATATAAATCTTCTACAAATATAAAAATCTATAAACGTCTTATAACATTCGTCTTAGAAAACAACAAATGAAATGACAAAAAACTACAATTCTTAAATGTAACATTCAACAAGCAAATTCGCATATAAAATGAATTATGTTTTTTGAATACAACATAAATAATATTTTGTGTTCAACGTATTTTTTTCGCGAACGGTTGCTTGGTAGTTTCGGGTCCAAAACTATAGTTTCATTTTCAAAACATTTCAATTTTGTACTCATTCAAGCATGGACTACCAAATTATAAAAAAAATAAAATAGAATTGTCCAAATCTGATTAAAAACAAAATCCACAAATCATAGTACACAGAAACGCTAATAATATTTCAAATAATTTAATCTCATTACCCATTTGTCTACTCCTTGAAGAAAAGATGAAAGCAAAAGAAGAAACACAAGAAGAAACCCTACTTTACTACAACAACTTTGAAGGATTTTACCATTAGACAACTCCGGATTTGCGCAACTCCGCCGGCCCATGCGCGAAATGACACCTCTCCCCAAATGTGCAAGACCCTTTCGCAAAATTCTCGCACATCTTTGTCTTGTAGTTGTTTCTCATTGCGGGAGCCGCTGCACCACCACCACCACCACCACCACCACCAAAGCCGCCTCCGCCTCCACCTCCGCCTCCGCCTCCACCGAATTTTCCTCCCGGTCCAGACCCTGAGCTGATACTCATAATCAGCTCACGAACCATGCTACTTGCTTCCTTAATCTGCTCAAACGTACCTTCGAGCTCGATGTTTTTAAGATTCGCGTCCGTTTCGTGATCACGGATCGAAAGTTTAGCCCCCGTTTGTCTGCAGATCTGCTTGGAGTGCACACCACCTTTTCCGATGATGGCTCCGGCGAGGGAGCCATCGACGCTTATTTTGGCGGTGGCAGAAGCGCCGAAACTGGCCGGAGCTTGTGGTGGCTCCGGCATCCGGTTAGGAAACCGGCCACCACCCATACCACCACCCATACCGCCACCCATACCACCCATCATACGAGGATCTTCATGCGCTTGTGAAGGTGGATGAGAAATGGGTTTTCCGAGCTCCCACTCCCCGTGGGCGAAATTACATTTGTCGCCAAATTTGCAGCCCTCGGCAGTGTTGAATCGGTTGCAGATTTTGGTTTTGACAGCAGGCGGGGAGGAGCCGTTTGGGAAAGGTGTTGGTGGTGCAGCGGTGTTTCTTGGCTGCGGTGCGTTTGGAGCAAGGTTCATCATGTGGGCAACGGCGTTATATCCACCAGGAACGTAGTGAAGGAAGTGACAGTTCTCTCCAAACGGACATCCAGCAGTACTACATCAATGGACAACAGGATGATTAGACAAATTTTACTTCAAACAGCAGAACCATTTTATGCAATAAATAGGATGGAATCTAAAGTGGGTATTTGGTAGTGTTTGGAAGCACAGAAGTCTAGTATGAGAATTGGATTTAGAAATCAACCCCGGTGGGGTACGCACATCAAACACTACCTTAGAAAACGGGTATTAGGTCGTCTTCGACGCAAATTTTAAGATTTTGCATGCATTCGTTTCTAATTCCAATTCCTAATCCCCAATTCCGAGCAACCAAACATCACCTTAGTAAATTTTGTTCTCAGTCAGAAAAACATTGAGGGACGCCTCTATGCCTTGCTCGCATTGAGGTACAAAACCAAGTAATATATCTGTCTTCCACCATCCTTTTATACCCGAAATCAACATACATAGCTGACAAATCCAAATACTTACCAAATAGTTACCAATTGCAAATAGAGAGGCTAGAAAGTATAAGATCCATTATAAAAATGCTGCAACTCTTACCAATTTTACAGTACCGAATTAGGTTTAGCTGGTAGCAAAAAATAAACAAAATAAAGACGGTCTGGATGAACGAAAGCAAGGACATGCCATCAAATTGAGACAATTGTACCCTTCAAAAATCATTATATTGCTACCAAAAAATTGTACAGAAGAAATTTATCAAGGGCCCTTTCAGTTGTCTAAATTATCCTGTTTCGTGAGAAAATTTTAAGCTATATTTTACTCTAATTACACGAGAAAATAGCACATGAACTACGCTACAATTCCTACAACCAAACACTGAACTATAACAGTTCAAATTATTTCAAACAAGCCGAAGGAGCTAAATTTACGGGGGTCGTGCCTAGCGAACAAAATGTAATAGATACGGGTGACATTGATTCAAGCAAGTTCCAGATGCCACCGATAGTTTATTTGTTGCGCTACCAGACTGACTATGGCAAGTTGTGGCATCTAAACATAACTTAAGACAATTAGTTATTATTATGAGAGAACCATAAACATAAATGCAATGCAGAATTAGAACTCAAAAATTAATGTAATCTTACATTTCACTCGGGCATCATTAACTAACAGTTTTTCCAGAGTACTTATTTACTTTTCAGACAAAAAGAACTCAAAATAATAGTAGTGTTTGTCTTGCATTTTAAAAAAGTAATTACAAATAAAGAGAGTGGGAATTACTTTTTCTAAGAGCGAAAAATAGTTGTTTTTTAATTTTTCGAATATTTATATTTGAAGAGATTGATAGACTAGGATCTCTCCAATTAAATTTTCTCAACCTCAACAAAATTACTTTGGATTAAGCAGTGTTACAAAAGGCATTTTTAGGCAAGGCCCGGGCAAGCCAAGAGGCAGGTCATAAGTAGAAATGCCCCTGGGCTATGTGTGAGGAAAAATGATCATTCAGGGTACGCCCCAAGCTTCTAGGTAGAGCCCTGGGCATGGGGCATGAGCCCAATGGACTTATTCATTTTTTTTCTTATTTATATGAATCAGATAATAATTAAAATTAAGTTATTTTAAGTTTTTAACTAAGGTTAGCAGTGAAAATAACTTGAGCTACTATTAGAAATAACCCTCAAATATGATCAAACATCTTGATCTTCCCATTGAGTGATTAAATATATACCTCTACCAAGAATTGAACTTACATCTTTACTTACATTCCATTACCATGTAAAAGTTTTCATGATTTTGTTAGTAACTAAGCATATATTTTTTATACATGTTATCCATTGTTTTTCCCCATCTTATATTTGTTCAAATTATTATTATTATTATTTGTAGGTATTTTTAATAATTATATTTTAAAAATATTAAAAAGAAGTATTAGCTGGGGCTTATGCCGCACGCACGCCTTTAAAGCGCCCCACCTCACGCTCACGCGTTTTACAACACTGGGATTAAGAGACCCTTTAAGTGGATAATAACACTAAGATATCATATCTACATTAACAAACCCACTTTTTGCTTTAATGTAAAAGTACTATTTTTGTTCAATTGTAATTTTTTCCACAAAAAGTACTAAAGGAAAAAAGAGTAACCAAACGGTGCCTTGAACACACACACACACCCAGGTAGAGGAAAAAGAATATCTGCAAGAAAATTTGTTACCTCACTGTCCTCACCTGGTGTTTTATGCAAGTTATCATATGCTTTTTTTAACTTCAGTTGGCTTAATTCAAAGGAATCAACAATGTAAGCTTGATGCCTTGCCACTTAGTTTCAGAGAATTAAAGCTGCCATCATAAAACCTGTCTTGCAGATATAAATTTAAAGACATTGAATTTCAGTATATTTTTTAAATGATTCCTTTTCCACGTTACCAAGTATAGGATGGATATACGGTCGCATGTTATGGCAACCCCAAATCTTCTTATCTCCCATACACTGTTGATTATGCTTAAACCCAATAAAGCCGGGTAATACTATTTCACATCACTTTTAAGTTGTTGATAGGGATATTTCAGCTGAAACCCATTAGTCAGTTTGACAAGGGGCAATATTATACTTCAATCTGTATGCGAATAGTTGATATTGTTCACCAAAACCATTAGATATTAGTTCCTTAAGAACATTATGAGACATTATTAATAATATTGAAGAACATTAACATAAGAAAATTGCAGATTCAATAATTATATTAGATGGGTGAAGATTTGAACCTGAAAAACTTCGTACAAGGCTTCGATTTGCTTCCTATACCACTTGAGTCCATTTCTGTTACAAAGATTAATTACTTTCTGTTTGTTAGCACTTTCATCACTTTTTTAACTTCAAATAGGTAGCCAACAGACATTAAATAACATATTTACCAGTAATATCATCATAAGAAATATTGAAATTGTGCTTAGTTGTCTATATGTGTACTTGAGAAAGTTTATTCCAAAAGGACTGTATGTTCTTTAGTTATAATGAAGTTCATCTGTATTCAGAGTATTAACTTGTGTGCACATCTTAGTATACAGAGCTTATTAGCTTAAGATGATTTTATCATTCCCTTGGTAGATTCCAATACAGTAATACAGGATTGAAAGTTAATTTCATCTTTTTCTTCGCTTGAACGAGCTTCTTTTGCCAACAACAAGTATTAAGAGGCTTACAGAGCCTACGATTTAGTGAAATTTTTGAGCTCGTACATCACAAACCATGGAAGAACACGAATACTAAAAGAAATCTAGCAAATTAACCAGAAACTATACTCTAATCTAATGTTCTACGCAAACATCGCATCAATAAACGCAATATATCGATAAGAACAACTAATACACATAAATCTAAGCTAATACACAACAAATTAACAGCCGAATCAGTGCCGAATACGACTAGATGGCGAGAATCTGAACAAGGAAACTCAGATCTGTATCTGCAAAGCACAAACAGGAAAAATCTGAGTACAGGAAATAGAAAAACAAACCTTGCTTGGATCTCTTAGCACCACCATTGGCGTGTTGAGGACGACCTCTCTTCCGAGAATCCATAAAATCAGATCCGAGGGCGAATCAGCCACAAAAATCAATACAGGAAGTCACAATTCGGAACCGGCGAAGCAGATCTCAACTCCCGAGCGCGCCGCGAATCCACAAAAGCCCTACTAGGGTTTTTGCCAAGATGGAATGGCCTCGAAGGAAGAGAGAGAGAGAGAGAGAGGAGAGAGAGAGAGTGATGATAAGATATAAATACTACTGATATATATTTATTGGATTTGTGTTGTGGGTTTAAATTTGGTTAGTACTTTGAGTTGGATTCCGGAGCGCGATTCCTGTGTTTCGATGACGAAAAATTCGGCTCACGTGCTACTCACGTGGAATGACATCATCATATCCACCCTCATCTCAATAGTAACACTAGCAAAACGTTCCGTTTCTTATCCGGTAAGCAACAGAAACAATGCAGGTTATGTGATAGGAACGATATTGTGCATCAGTGTAACTGACGCCTAACCTGCAATGACTTGTTTCGTATAGTTGAAGCTGGCAGTAGCGCAAGGTGCAAAAACCCTAAGACGTTAGCGCTTGTTCAACCAGCCTGCTTAGACCGCATAAGCTACCGCACAACCCTAGTGCACAACTATCTTTTAGACGCGCATAACGTTTTAGCTGTGCTGAAATTACACTAGAACCAAGGGTGGATGCCTATCTAGCCTCCTTTGTAGAAGGTTTAGAGTTTAATCCGTTACATCAACAATATGTTAAAAAAATGTATGTGATATTTTAATTTGATTACATATATAAATAATTAACAATTAAAATATTAAAAAATAAAAAGATACTTTTGTCTATTTTATTCACAAATTGGATGAAAACTTTAATTTCATTAATTTTGAAACATATTATGTTAATTTAAATAGAAAAAATAAATAAATTTTCACTTTGTTTAAAAGTAAAATCAGGTAAAATATCATTTTTAAAAAGTGAAAGTGAGTAAATTGATGATTAAATAAAATACGGAGGCAATTTATTCTACATATATATCATCGAGAATATAGAGTTTTAAAAAGAATAAATTCCGGAACACAACGAAATCTACTCAAAGACAACTCAACAGACACCAGCTAGTAATATCTCTGCATAATTCAAGGACTCAGCACATAAAAGAAAGCAACTTGCAAAACAAAACAAAACACCACCAATTGACAGGTAAAAAAATATCATTAATTATGCAAACTCGAACAACTTCAGAATTTCTCCTTCTATATAATAAGAGGAGCAAGCTCCAACATAAGGAGAGAGGTCCAGAAAGTAGGAATGGTCATGGATCGGACTCTGGCCTGACTCTACTTTGAATATTAAAAAAAAAAATAGTAAACCTAAGCTCGACCCTATCGTCGAGCCTTATTAATATTATCCTGCCCAAGTTTACCAGTTGTAAAAAATTTCAAACTCAAGTCCGGCACTAGAGTTGGCCCGCCCCTATAAATTTTTTTATTTAAAATCACTAAAATAACAAATAATAATTTAAAAATACATTCATCCATAGTAATAATGAGTACTTACCATTTTTTTAATAAATGGTAGGGTTTTGAATTTAGCCCAATTTTATATATAGGGTTTGGCTTATAATACAATTGTCCTTTTAGCTGTATTGGATACAACCGACAAAGTTATAAGATCGACCCATATAAGTTGCAGGTTATTCCACTGAAATTACAAGTTCGTTTGAAAGCTTGTAATTTCACAGGTTACAAGTTTTTCCATAAAAGTTACAAATTCACTTAAAAACTTGTTACTTCTTTGGACCGACTTTATAAGATTTGCAAGCTGTACCGAGCTGTAGCTGCATGGAAGTAAAGGCCTTATATATAACACTTTTTGTTCTTCTATTTTGATGTTTTTGGAGAATTTTTTCATTTTATTGAAAATGAATATTGTTTTCTTTTTCCAAAAGATTTATAAAGGTTAAATTGTCTTTTACTCCTTTTGGTTTGCTAATTATCATTTTATTCTCTTTCACTTCAAAAAACTATACTTTATATCAACATTTTATCTACTTCTACTTTTGAACCATGTGAAAAATAATTTTTTTTTGTTTAAATTAATATAATATGCTTAAAAATAGATACAATTAAAATTTTCATCTAATTTTTGAATGAAATAAATAAAATTATCCTTTTATTTTTAGGAAAAAGTACAATTTAGACTCTCTAACTATTGACACATTTCTAAGTAGTCCCTCTAAATTTCAACGTTTCATTTTAAACCCTCTACGTATCATAACGTTTCAAATTCGTCCCTCCGTAAGAGATTCCGTTAAAATTAACAAAATCTCAGGGACAAAATAGTCTTTTCACATTTTAAAATTTTTTTAATCATTTTTAATTATTATTATTTTTTTTTTCTCTTCCTCCCCTTCCTCTCTCTCTCTCCCTCTTCCTCCGCTTCCCCTCTCTCCCTCCCACCCCTTGCAACAGGCCACCCCCTGTTGCAGGGGGTGGGGTGGGAGAGAGAGAGGGGAAGCGGAGGAAGAGGGAGAGGGAGGTGGCGGGGAGAGGGAGAGAGAGAGAGAGGAAGGAGAGGATGAGAGAGAGGGAAAAAAAAATTTAAAAAATAATAATTAAAAATGATTAAAAAAATTTTAAAAACGTGAAAAGACCATTTTGTCCCTCAATTCCGTCAGTTTTAACTTATTTTCTAACGGAAAGACGAATTTGAAACGTTATGATACGTAGAGGGTTTAAAATGAAACGTTTAAACTTAGAAGGACCACTTAGAAATGTGTCAATAGTTAGAGAGTCTAAATTATACTTTTCCTTTATTTTTATTTATTTTTAAATATTTATGATAAAAAAATAAATTAAAATTTAAATAAGAAACCATTTTCATCAATTTCATCACAAAACTGAATGATAAATTTCATCAATTTTTAGGCATATTTTTTTTTATTTAAATGAAATAGATAAATAATTTTCGTTCAAAAATAGAAATAGATAAAAATGACTTTTTGTCATTTTGTCCTCAACAGAATGCAAAACCTTTTTTATCACAACAATTTATACTTTCTGCTCATTCATCCAACAAATCACTATTTAGAAAAAGTTCGATAAAAAATTGTTAAATTTAATAGAATAATAAAATTACAAAAATATCCTCAATCATTTGTTAAACACAATCCATTTTCCACAATCACTAACAAGTAACAATATTTTTAATTTTACAAAGTCTAAAACGTCGACCAACGTGCACAAACCCATAAATTTAAGGACCAAAAATATAATTTTCCTTAAAAATGAACCAAAAGATACAAATAAAAAAATCTAGACAAACTTTGCAAACCTAATAAACACTTTCACCAAAAATAAGGATGGAAAGTGTAAAGTTTCTCAACTTTTAAAACTTACCAAGACATCATATTAGAAAAAATGAAGTTAAGCACCATTAAGTCAATTACGATTAAGCACTAAACAATCAAGTTAACCTAGGTGTAAAATCTCAATGAACACATACATAATCAAACTACCATACACTAGGGGCATAAATTTAAGCCAACCCGACCCGTACCAACAAGCCATTGGGTCGGTCAGATTTTTTCTGGGTTTTTTGCTTTACCCGAAACCACCCCACCCGAAACACAAAGCCTCTCGAATCAGGTGACTTGCTACCCATACCCAGATCGAACCAATAACCCTAATACTAGCATATGTAATCAAACATGGCCATCTCATCTAAAGACTATATATACTTTAAACGCCACCTCTCTCTCTCTCTACATATATATCCTTCTCTCTTATCCAAGCTTACGCTTACCCTTCCGAATAGCGGCGCCTTTTGCCGCCGGATACTCATTTTCCGGCGAGTCTTCGACAACAGTTTGCTCTTGCAAAACCAGACCTCGATTTCTTGATAATTTTCTAATCGGTGTTGTGGGCTGTGTTGATTGATTTTCTCCAGAATCTCGATCGGGTTGAGGAGGATTTATCGACATGTTTATTTCTTCCCTATGAGGCATCAATTCATCTCCAGCTCCAACAGAACTCATCATTATCTTGAAAAAAAAAAAAAAGAACTTTAGATGTAAGGGAGTGTTTGGTAACATGAAAATTGAAATCTTGGAATTGAAAATAAAAAAGTGTAAATTTGTGTTACGCTTAAAAAAATACATTTTAAATTCAAGTAATACATACATATATATATATATATCAAAAAAAATTATTTTTTTATTTTATTTCAATTTTTGAATGTTAAGAGATTGATGGAGTAAAATCTCTCTACCCAAATTATCTCAACCCTCCATGAAATTCTTCAGGATTAAGAGATGGTTTATATAGATTAACAATAAAATATCACCTCTACATGATTAAACATTCTTTTTCACTTATGCTTTTAATTTTAAACAAAAATAACTTTTTTGTTCAATTAAACTTTTTTTATTATTATTTTTATATAAAATACTTAAAAAATATTAACAAAGGGTGCATGTAAGTAGTGATAAGCTTGTTTTGGTACCTTCCAATCTCTGTAGTCAAATCTGAAGACAAAGTGCATGTAAGACACCTCCCCAGAGGCAACAGCATTGGCAGCAGGGGCATTCCTTGGTGCTGTAAGCAAAATTCACTTGTAAGTGACTAAAAAAAAGGCAGTCCAGTGCTACAAAGATCTCGCTATGCGTGGGGTCCGGATAAGGGTCAGACCATTTATAAGTGACTACTGAAGGTTAAAGTGTGAGGAAGGAAACAGCCAAACAGGTGGATGGAAAATGAGGAAGGATATTGATTTTGATTTGTTTGGGTAATGAAGGAAAAAAACAGAATGAATGAAAAATGGGGCGGAAATCTCATCCACCCAAAGATACGGATAATTCTAAACGTAAGCCCCTTTTGAACCCAAAAAATGCACTAACCCCCATACCCCGCCGGCACCCCCCACCGCCTGCCCCGCCAGCACCATCTCTCTTTTCACTTCCTCCTCCTTCTCCGGATCTGTGCAGATCCAGCGCCTGCAACGCATAAAAAAAACATCTGCAACGGTGACGATTGCCGGCGGACAGCATAATCTGCTCACCGGAGAAGAAGAGGGGGAGAAGAAGAAAAATGAAAGAAAATATTAAAATTAAAAAGTTCGAGAGATATATGTGTTAGTAATTTAAGGGGTGTAGAGCTAGCCAAACGGGTTGTACATTTGGAAGCACCCAAAAATAGGAGAGAAAGTAAAAGGAAAACATTAAATTTACCATAATATCCTTGCTTGCAGTATTAGACTAGTAATTACCCGTGTCTAAAAGCAATCACTTTTAGCATTAGTCTAATAAAAATAATGTTATGCAATGTAAAATTATAAATTTAAAATGTAATCGATTAATTGTCTTAAATATCTAATCAATATTATAAGCAACATGGGCTCCACATGGTAATTAAGGTTATGTATACAAAGATTAAGATCTCTCTAAATATACAATCCAATGGATGAAAAATATCTCTTCAATTAGTTGGTTGAGATTTACTTCAAATCTCCTCTAATAGATCTCAACCGTTTTATTGACCGAAAATAATAGGTGAAACCCACGCAATGTTGATTTATGATATAAAGTATAAACTAGCATATACCCCCAATGCCTACGACGACTAATTTTAATTGCACACGTGAATCTTGAATATTGTATAGTTAGCTAAATACATTAATCATGAAATGACATTTCGTTTAGTATTTATTATTTAGTTTCTCAACAAAATCTAAATCAACGGTTAAAAACATCTCCAACATCCAATGGTAAATAAATATTTCAAATGTGCAATATGTCCTAATTTATAGAATAGACTGATATATATCTCATGCCTCAAAGGCACTAATTTTTAATTCAATACATTTTTTAAATATCCAATAGTTAGTTCAAATACATTAATTGTGAAAAGACATTTTGTTGAAATCTTGTTACTTGGTTTCTCAACAACCTAAATCAATGGTTGGAAATGTCTCCAACCATCCAATGGTAAAAAATGTCTCAAATGTAAAATATATACTATAATAATTATTATTCATGTCTAATAATTATACTAATCCATGTCAAAAATTTATTTTTATCCATGTTTTGCCCTTCCAAATTTTGTTTTTCCTACCAAATGGACCATAAAAGAAGAAAGAGAGAACAAAATTATAATAAAAAAAGAGGGTGTTTGGAGAAGAACATACAGACGAAATGACAGCCTTTCCCGTCGACTGAAATTTCAGCGCGTCCATCTTTAGCTAGGAATGACAAAGCAAATAGATTCTCCACTGTCTGCGCAAAAGAGTTCCTGTTCAAAACTAAGTTTTCAAGCCTGGCCCTTCTGTTCTTCCTCAAAATATCAAACATTGTAGCCATGTTCTTGTCAGTATCGGTTTTCTCTTCTGTAACAATCCCATCAATCTGGAAGGATGTAATGTAAGTAACACATCAAGAGAAAAAGTGGCACAACAATATGTTTTACGGCAGCAGGACAACTAGGACATGTTTGGTTTAGAATTTGAAAATGGTTTTTTGAAAAGTTCGAAAAGAATTTTGAAAATTAGTTATTGAAAATTGTGAAAACCTTGTTTGGTTTAGGTTTTGAAATTTTTTTAAAACAAAATTTTTTATTAAAAACAAAATTAGAAGTAATGTGATGTGATGCGGTTGACTAATTTTTTCGAGAAAGTGAGAGATTATTGACGTGATTGATCAAAAATGCGTGTTTGTTTTTTTAAAACAAAAATCTTTATTAAAAACAAAATTAGAAGTAATGTGATGTGATGCGGTTGACTAATTTTTTTGAGAAAGTGAGAGATTATTGACGTGATTGATCAAAAAAGCGTGTTTGTGAGGGAAATTTTGAAGGAAAAAAAAAAGGTATCAAGGAAAAGGACGTGATTGATTAAGAATTGTGAAAATTGTTTTGTAAAATTGTTCTTGAGTTATGTTGTAAAATTAGAACTAGTTCACTTCTGTTCTTGAAAACAATGAATACAACTGGGGTAACCCAAAAAAACCTTACATTTTTATCAAGACTTTATAATTCATCTTTACAAGTGAACCCCCATCCCAGCTTGAAAAATAAATCAAAAATGCCAAATGATTTTGAAAACACATGTTTATAGAAATAATTAACTTGACAAAGTATGAATGAAGCATATCACACGTAAGAACAGCTGAATTTTACCTCTTCAGGCTGAGCACTTTCCGTGGGTCTCACACGTTTTCTATGGACAGCGGCTTTACGTTGCTTGATTTCGGTATTCATGGGACCGAGCCTGTTAAAAGAAAGCACCAAAAAAAAAAAAAATGGATAAATCACAAAAATGAATATAAAAATAATTATAAAAATATGGGGAGATGTTTATTGTTAGTTACATGGTGCAACATCCCGGTCCCCTGCTGAAAATATGAGAGACTGCGAGCCCGATGTCCTTCCAGCAAACAGAATTCATACCCTCATTTGTGCTGGTACTTGCTCCACCTGGCTGCCCAAAATCCCTGAGCAGACAAGTCACAAAATCTGAAGGAGTCAATCCCTCATTACTGTGTGCCCTAACGGATACCACAAGGGTGTTCATAATGTCCAATAAAGCTTCAGCATCCGCAACTTGTTCTCTGGGATTCTGTACTGTAGATAATAAAGGTAAAAGCAAATCAAGATTTCAAACAATGTCTTTAGATTTACATGTTTAGACACACACACAAAAAAAAAAAAAAAAAAAAAAAAAGTAGAAAAGCAAAAAAAATCAAATTCAAATGAAAAATTCTCCTTAGAAATCAAGAATTCGATGGGAAACTAACTAATAGGTTGTGGGTTGTAAGGATTTACTGGCAAAAGAACTCGGCCATTTTGCACTGCTGACTTGCATGGTCCATGGCTAAGGGCTTGTTTGGTTGTCTAGATTATCTTATTCAATGAATTAACTTATTTTTGATAAACTGATTTGTATAGTTCCCCATTTATCTATGATCTAATTAAATTTACATATTGTTTGTTTGAACAAAGAACCATAGTTTTAGCCTACTTATATTTTATATTACTCCAATTACATGAGAAAATTGCATACGAGGTACAACTAAAAGGGTCGGCTAGCTTATTTAAGAATTTTGGATTCTTGCAACCAAACACTAAACTATAAAAATTAATAAATCAATCGACTAATTGAAAATTTGTACAATTTGCGAATTGAAGGACAACAAAAAGGAAACTTAATCTCACCCTAGCTATTAGGGGAAAGCAAGTCGCGGCCCATAAAGAGTCAAAGAGCCTCTAAGACTCATTGTTGAGAGAGAAGTCGATTCAGAAATAGGGTAGGGGGTTGGTTGGGCCCTCTCCATTCAAAAAGGGAAAGGTTTCGAAGTTGCGAAAAGAAAATGGAGATGTTTTCAATGCTCCTATGTATTGGGATTTGTTGACGAAAAGGAACATAAGAGAGTCGAAGGGAACATACATAAAAAGGTTTTCAAAATCAAATTTTATGGTTTGGCATTGTATAAGCTAAAAAAAACACTTAAAACGGATTAATTCAACCGTAAGTGTTGAATATCACTAGACTTTGCTCGCTCCTGGAAACCTATTTCTTCAGCCTATGCTCATTTAGGAAAATTAGCATGATTATCATCCACCAGAAACCAGATTAAATTTTCAGGAATACCTAGCTGATGCAAGCTCTCAAATTCATCAATGATCGAATTGAACTTATTAGAATCAACCTTTGATAAATCATCCCGTTCTTCTGCAACAAGCAATACGAGCAAATCAGCAAACAGTGAAATCAACAACCAATCGCAATGTATCAATTCCTCCAATTAAAACAAAGAAACAACACCGCACATAATTATTTACCGTTAATGCGATTTTTGAACGTGAGATATCGTGATCTCAGGACCCTACGATCAGTAACACCTTCGACTCCGGAAGGATTGCTGGAACCACCGATTTCTCCATTTTCAGCTCTGCCTCTTCTACTGCCTGGTTCGCGTTTTACTATTCGAGCCATAGCTCAAAAACGTTTCCTCTTCGCCAGAAAAAAAAAAAAAAAAAAAATTGGAAATGATCAGAGAACAAGTGAAGAATCAATTACTTGAAATCCTCCATGATTGAATCTCGATTGAATTGAAAAAATCGGATAGTTTACAAAAGAATAGGAAAAATCAAAAGAGTAAAGTGATTCGAATATTCTGTTCATCACCATAAACCCTAGAATTGAGCTATGGAGCCAAAAATAGCCCTACGAAATTCAAAAGGAACAGAAATGAAAATTTTGCTCCGCTTGAACCCGCGTCCTTCTTTTAAGTAGTTTCCAAAATCTCGTCTCGTAGATATCGGACTCAAATAAACAAATAATTAAAGAAAAAATTGATTCTAACTCATCTCCGTGACTTTTTAGAGTTTCAAATCCCTATATAAATTAAAAAAATTATTCTACTTAATATTAATATTATATAATTTTAAGTTAAAATCTCCTAACACAATATCACAGTTAAAATTATGAGTTTTTTATTTCCTCGGAATCAAATCATTCGTACAAATCGAAAATTGCACTTAAGGGCAGTTAATAAATTCTTATCCCACATCGCTCATTTGAGAGTTCTCAAACCACTATATAAATTAAAGAAGTTACTCCACTTAGTATCATATGATTTTACGTTGGAACCTCCTGACATGGTATCAGAGTCAAGGTTATGGGTCTCTTATTTCCTCGTAGTCAAATATTCCGTGCAAGTCGGAGGTTGCACATTTTTCATTATTCTCCCGTAGTCAAATTATCCGTACAAACCGGAGATTGCACTTAAGGGTGGGTGTTAAATTCATGTCCCACATTATTCACTTAGTACTATATGGTTTTAAGTTGAAACCTCCTAATAGATTCAAAGTATTTAAGTTTGAATCAAATGATCACGTTGTCCAGAAAATTCGACCTATTTAGTTTCAATTTCAAAAAATGCAAAAATTAGTAATGCCTAATTAGTCTCTGCGTGATTTACGAAATTGAAATTTTCATGTTTAAATTTCACACAAAATTATTTTATTAACCGCTTATTTAGTAGGAGTAAATTTGTTTACAAATTATCAGAATGACTGATCAGTGCAAACTAAACTGTTTGGGTTCATTCGGTAATTTTCACTGCAAAACAGGATTGTTTGGTAAATGCCCCCCTATAATTTGATCAAATTGTACTTTATTCCTTTTATAGTATTTTTATAAACACTTACCCCTAGTTTAGACTAAAGTATCACGATTAATTAGTTTAACAAAATTGATTAAAATAATAAATTTACCATTATACTCGATCCCGATTGACCTGGCCTGACTGGGGAGAATAAAAGAAAGAAAAAAAAAAGTACTAACAAATATTACTGGATTTGTCCCGAACCAAAGGGTATAAATATCAATTAACATTAAATAATCTATTATTTTTTATTTTTTGAGATTTGAGATTTGAGATTTGATTGTTAACTTAAATGAAAAATATAATCGATGCATGTTGATCTGAACAATAGGGGGTAAGACGGTAAGTGCTTACAAAATCGGTGAAACCGCATGGGTAGAATGTCATTAACCCTAATTAAAAATTAGGGTAATTGCATTCAACTCCTTGTATTTAGATTCATTTTAATTTTCTCGCATATACTTTTAGAATAAAATATTTTACTTCTTTCAACTTCAGATTGAAATATAAAAGTAATTTTCCTGCTAAATGTGAGAGAATTGACAAAAATAATGAGACGCTCTTGACACAAACAAAATTTAATTTTTAAAGATAAATTGAATTACTCAAATGAATTTCATTTTAAATTATCAACATATGCATAGATGTTTGAAACATCTGTACCACTGTCGTGGCCACCAGGTGCCACCATTGTTATTGATTCGATGCTAACGTTGTTGTCAAAAAAAAGTTTCACCCAACAATAATCTTATCACCAGGACTGACCCGTTAAACACATAGTCAGAGCATCTCCAAACCACTGGGCATCATCCGCGTAAAAAAAATAACGGTCATTTTACTTAATCGAAGGAAGAAAACGAAGCTCCAATGCACTCGCCAAATTGCAAAGCTCTGATTATGCGAGCCATTCCTACCAATAGTCCACAGGAAAGGTAAACTTTCGCGATCAAATTTCAGAACCGTTGGTCGTCGATCTCTCTCTCCTTCTTCCTACCTCCTCTGAAAATGACGATATGAAAATGAAAACTAATTTAGGGTTTAAATGTTTTTACTTAGGCTTAATAAATTTTCTTTTCTTTTCCTTTAAGTTGGACCGGATTGGGTTGGGCTTAAATTAATTAATTGGATTTTATTTAATCATTTTATATTTAATTTTATTAAGTGGTTTACTTAAATAATTTATTTTGAATTAAGTTAATGAATTAATTAGGCTAATAAATAAATATTATGTAATTAATTGTTATAAATTGATATAAAAATTTAATTGAATAAAAATGTTTAATCTCAATACCTATTTGGTTTGGAGTGTCAACATATTTTTTGCTAGGTAAAATATTGTTCAGCTCAGCATGTTGTTCATTTAGGATGCGTTTGGTTGGGTGAAAAATAGATGGAAAAGAAAATGAAAATTAAAATAGGATGGAAAATGAAAAGAAAAAAGAAAAAAAAAAAAAAACTTGTTTGATATGGATTAAAAATAGGAGGAAAAAAATAGGAAGAAAAATGCACAATTTTCGAAACAAATTTTTTCCCACACAAATTTGAGAGAAAAATGAAGGAAAGTGAGGCAAAATAAATAAATTTACAATTATACCCTGATAATATAATTTTTAATTTATTTTTGTAATATATAAGGGTAAAATAATAAATTACATTAAAGTGAATTATTTTTCTTCCTATGTTTTTTTTCCTAACCAAATAATACTAGGGAAAAAAAAAAAAAATCACAATAAATAAAAATATTATATTCTCATTTTCTTTTTCCTTTTCCATCATTTCATCCAAACGTACCATTTTCCATCCATCCAAACGTCCATTTTTTCTTAATTCTCTCATTTTGCAATTGGTGTGGTGGTGGTTGGTGTTGGAAGGTGGCTGAAGGAAATCTAGTTGGTGGTTGTTTGCGTGTGGGCGTGGTGTTGGGGTCATCGGCGGTGGTTTAGGATAGGCGCCCAATGTTCGAAGAAAAATTAATTTTGAAAAAAAAGTAAATGGTTTAGGATAGGCGCCCAATGTTCGAAGAAAAATTAATTTTGAAAAAAAAGTAAAAGAGTAGGTATGTCAATTAGTTGAATTTCAAGAGACAAATATAATTATTTTTTAACTCTAAATTTTATTACAAAATATATAAAATAAATTAATTATAATTTTTTATTTAAATTCAGTATTTAATAGTAATAAAAGAAAAAAAAAATCATCATTCTCTCGCTCTAGCTCTCTCTTTAAAAAAAAAAGAAGATAAAATAACATTTAAATTAAAATAAAGGGTAATTTGTTCACTTCATATAAATTTAAATTAGATTATTAATTTAAATATCTTTTTAATATTTTTCATTAAGTTAAAAAAATTAAAAAAAATCAATGTATAATACGAAGAAGGGAATAAAATGTAATTTTTTAAAATCGAGGGGTCAAAATAAAAAACATAAAAGTAATAGGTGGTAAAGGACAATTAGACTTATTTTTTCGGTGTGTGAGTTTTGGCTATGGTTATATTTAGTCGTATTTCATTTTAACCCCTCCATTTAAAAAATCTACACATCAACCCCTCTTACTGTGCACAAATGGAGAAATTCACATTTTATTCAAAAATAAATATATAAAATGACTTAATTCTGATTTTATTTTTAATTTAAATTCAGTATTTAATGGTATTAAGAAGAAATAAACAATAATTTGGTTCATTTTGTGTAAAATTCAGATGGAATATTTAATTTCACAAATTTTTAAACATATTTTGTTAAGCTAACAAAATACTATATGTATATTTAATTTATTATAAGTAAAACATGGCAAAGTGTAATTTTATAAATAGAGAGGACAAAATGAAACAAATCAAAGAATAAGGTGGTGTTTGGTACTGATTCGAGATAAGATTAGAATGACCATGAGAATGGTTATTCCATTCCTATGTTTAGTACATGGGATTTAATTTCATTCCCATTACTAAGGATTTCCTAAACCCACAAAACATGAGATTAGGTTCTAATCAATATTCGACCAAAAAACGAAATCAAATACTAAACAACTATTTGAATTGGAATGAAATTTAATTAAATTAACTATTATACTATTTGAAAATTTAGTTAAATTATTATTTTACCCTTTGATGTCATTTCAATGTCGCATGTAATCCCTTTTCGCTGCGTTTGGTACGCTGGAATAGAAGCAAATTGAATGGAATGATAATAGGATTGAAATTAATATGATAATGGAATGGAATGATCATTACCATTCCTATATTTGGTGACAAAAAAGATTACATGTGGTATTGAAATGACATCAAAAGTAAAATAGTAATTTAATTAAATTTTCAAACGGTATAATAATTAATTTAATTAAATTTTATTCTAATACAAATATTTAGTTAGTATTTGGTTTCTTTTTTTTTTGCCGATTATTGAGTGAAATCTGGTCACATTTAATTGGGATTAACTAATACCAAATTTATCATGATATTGGTTAATCTCATGTTTTGTGGGATTAGACAATTTTTGGTAATGGAAATGTGATTAAATCCCATATACCAAATATAAGAATGGAATGACCATTCCCATAGCCATTCCAATTCCATCTCAAATCCCGTGTACTAAACACTGTTTTTGCCACTAAATATAGGAATGATAATGACCATTCTATTTCATTATCATACTAATTCTAATTTTATTGTTATTCTATTCTATTTCAACGTACTAAACGCAGCGTGTGAGAAAAAACACAACTGACCCTCTTGGTTACCATTTTAAATGTTTTCTATTTCTAAATTCAAAATTATATTTAATTATTATTTTTTTCACATGTAAAACGAGTAAAACGTCCAAGTAATTATTTTTGTCTTTTTTTTAGCATATCTATGTACACTCCTTTTTGTTAGCATATATCCCTTAAAAAAAATTATTTAATTTAATTTAATTACTATGTTATCTTTTAAATTACTAATATATATATATATATATATATATATATATATATATATATATATCTTTTTATACTTTTTTTTTTCCTCTTTTTTTCCTTTTGGAGAGCAGAAGTTGTCGCTCGCTCGTCACCGATAGCCAAATGCCGTTCCTCATCATTGGCGACATATTTTTTTTCTTTTTCTGCTGTTGCGCGTCCATGGATCTTTGCAGATCCAGAGAAAAATAAGAAATAAAAGATAAGAGAACGAAGAAGAACTAGAAGAAGGGGGCAACTGGATTGGGGATGGGGATTTAGTGCAAACTTAGCCAAAAAACGAAAATAATAAAATAAAAAATAAAGAATAAAAAAATTATTTTAAAAAGAATAAAAGAATATTTTTCATTTTTTAAAAATGGAATATTTAGAAATACCAAACCTTGTAAAAAATTTATATAGAAACATTTTATTCATCTTTTCGTTTGGAGATTTCTGCACTTTGTAACCCCGAAGTTTTAGAGAAAATCTACTTTAGTCCCTATCTTTTCAATTTTAGCCCTGAATTATTCAAATCGTGTAAAGACAATCCTTCTATTATTTTTATAACAAAATTTATCCACGTGGGTGATCTTGTTTTTGACACGTGGCTCATTTCCATCATAAAAAATGATAAATTACCGATTTCAATTGACTTAACACGATTTGAAAACTTCAGGATTTTAATGTATTTAAATTGAAAGTATAAAAGCTAAATTGGAATTTTTCTAAAACTATAGGGGTGCAAAGTGTAATTTTTTTTATTTTTTTTTCTTCCATAAACTTGTGATTTGGGGACGCTCACCAAACATCACTTTAAAATTCACATTCATGAGTGATTTTGTATTTGACACGTGACTCATTTTCATCATAAAAAAATGATTAAATTACTGATTTGAACTGACTTGACACGATTTAATATGTTTAAATTAAAAGTATAGAAGCTAAATTGATTTTTTTTTTAAACTTTAGGTGTGCAAAGTGTAAAAACCTCATTTTTTTCTTCCATAAACTTGTGATTTGGGGACGCTCACCAAACGTCACCTTAAAATTCACCTATGTGGGTGATCTTGTATTTGATAGGTGGCTCATTTTCATCATAAAAAATGATTAAATTACCGATTTGAACTGACTTGACACGATTTAATGTGTTTAAATTAAAAGTAGAGAAGCTAAATTGGAATTTTTCTAAAATTTTAGGGGTGCAAAGTGTAAAAACCTGTTTTTTTTTTCCCCATAAACTTGTGATTTGGGGACGCTTACCAAACGCCACCTTACCACTGTTGTAATTAAGTTGCTCAACTTACCCAAATATGTAATTTTACATCATAATCGGGGGGCAGTACAGTAATTTAACCAAAAAGGGAGCGAGTCATCTTTGAAACCGTGGTGCCATAAATTCAAAGCCGAGTCGACCAACGCAAAGGAGGCGAGCGAAAGCCCTACCACCAGCCGGAAAAATTAACCGTAGAAGAATGAACATGTAATCTAAACATGGCAAAACCTAACGATACTGTAGCCGGAGGAGCGCCGGAGACGGCGTGGGGGACGTGGGAGGAGCTCCTGTTGGCTTGCGCCGTGAACCGGTACGGCACCAAGAGCTGGGACTCCGTCGCCATTGAACTCCAGAAGCGGTGCTCCTCTCCGGTCATCCACCAACAATTAACGCCTCGTAACTGCGAGCGGAAATACCTAGACCTCAAACGCCGGTACAGTACGTCACAGGACCGGAAACGAGACGCCGATGTGGACGGCGACGATGACGATAAGGTACAGGCCGAAACTGTTCCGTGGCTGGAAGAGTTGAGAAGACTACGAGTTGATGAACTCAAACGCGAACTCGAACGCCGCGACCTCTCCATCCTGTATATCTCGGATTCACCTCTCTATACACGTCCGTACATGTTTAGATACATATAGGAAAAGTTATCGTTGAAGATCTGAATCAGATCCGAACAAATCTATTAACTAATTCTTGTTAATTAATCAACTCTAATTTGTACGATCTGAAGTTTCATTCATATACATGCGCGTATTTGTAAATATCGGATCAATTATCGTAAATGAATGACAACTGTTGTTCCTAGAAATTTGATTTGGATGCTTTGTCTGCTTATTGCTTAGGTCGTTACAATTGAAGGTCAAGAAATTGAAAGAAGAGAGAGAAAACAATGGAGAAGAGAAATCAGATCTGAAGAGTGAAGAGAGAGAAGGAGAGGCGGAAGGGAAGAGCAAGGAAGAGGCTGAGCCAGACCGATTGTTGCCGCAATCCGTCGCCGGTAAACCAGTCCCCGACGAGGAATCCGACAGGGAGAATCAGTCCGTGAACGCATCGAATTCAACAGATCCGAAATCCGGTGGTTTGAAAACCGGTGTTAAAAACGGCGAGAAAGAACCAGGATTGGCTAGAACCGGAGTTGGAAAACCCGAACCGGATAGAGCAGGCGGAACAAAACCGGTCCGGGAAGATTCGTGCAACGGTAGCTCCGATAGCATAGAAGCACCGGTTCTTAAGTCGATAAAGTTTGAACCGGTAAGTGACTCGGCGGCGCTGTTGGAATCGGTGGCCGAGTCGAAAGGAGAAGGCGCCGGCGAAGGAGATGTCAAAGAGAATTCAGATGTGCAAAGCTCAGCGAGCGAACGGAGGGGAGCGAAGGCTGATAAGGTGCTTCGCCGGAGTAGCGCCGGCGATGAGCCTGAGACTGACGATCAATCTGCCGCCGTCAAACCATTTGCCGTCGAAGCTCAGCCGTTTGTCGATTTCCTCACGACTCTCCGGTCTCACCAACACGGCTCGATGTTCGAGCGGCGGCTCGAGAGCCAGGTACGCCTTCACCACATTTCAAATTTATATACATTTTAAATGCTTTTTGAATTTTAATTCATTTTTCAAATAAAATAGAATTTAATTATTTTTTTTTCGATTTTATTGTGTGTATTTTTATAATATTTTGTATATATAAACATTTATATGATAATTTATAAGAAATTAAAAATTGAAATTTAAATAGAACCCTAACTTATTTTTACAATGTTTAAGTAATTTTTATCCCTTTTTATTCTACTTTAATAATTAATTTTATATTTTAATGTGAATGTTTAAGTTACTAATTAGTTTTATAAATTAAATTATAAGATTAAAATTAATTGTTAATACCTTTCATCCAAATTTTAATCTTATTAATTTTATAAAATTTAATTTGGAATCATGCAATAATGAGTCTATCCACCAACTAACCATAACTCATTTTGAATGTCAAAATATGATTTAAAATTAATTATACTCTAATTAAAATGGATGTATGATTGATCAACCATTTATTATATTAAGTATAAAACATGGATTAAAAATTAATTAACATAATTTAATTAAAATATATCTTAATTAATTTCAAATTTAAATCAATGAATTGTGGTTATTTAAAATATCAATCGAATGACTAATTAAGAATTAGGGTTTTTTGTTTTTTGAACAATTTACTAATTTAAAATTTTAGCCTATGCAATGCATCTAATTATAATAATTCTTTCAAATGTCTAAAATTACTGTAAAAAGTTTAAAAGTCACTATATGCCATAAAAATTACTGTAATTTTTTATATAGAAAAATTACGATAATTTTTTATGTTTTACAGTAACTTTAGACTTTTAGAAAAAAATTACTGTAACATGTGGACAACATGCGTTAAAATTTTAATTTCGTGAACTGTTAACCAAAATTCGCTGTGGTTTAAGGGAGAAATTGTTTTTTTTTTTAATTTTTATAGAGGTATTTGAAGTTGAATAAATAATTTTGATTTTAAAAGAAAATGAAGAAAAATAAAATGGGGGTGAAAAATAGTAATTAAACAAAATATCATGTTGAAACTGAAATAGAGAGAGAACAAAATATTATCTATTTTTTAAAAATAAATCAATATATTTTAGAATTTGAAAGAATATCAAGAGAGATGAAACAAGATTTGTTAAAGAAGAATAATGATATGCATAAAAGTACTTGTACATTGCAATCATTTAATGCATAGAAAATATTATTTTTAGTCAATTTGTACATTTGTACAAGGATTTTATGCATACGTGTAATATTTCTTAAATATAGCGAGTGTAACACAAACTTTAATTTAGTACCTTAAATTAATTTTTATTTGCGTATTAATTCCATATGTGCTCAAACCTATATAATGTTACATGTATTTTGTATAATATTTGTTATATTTAACAAATATTTTATATATAAGTTAGATACACATAACTGAGAGAGTGCAACGTGTATAATGGGTCTTTCGTCGTTTTTTAATGTGCGGGACTAAAATAAAACTTGCAATTGCATAAGGGATGGGACGGTAAAATAAGTGACTTGGCACAAAACACCCATTTTTTATGGATAAGTAGTGTTAGGAAATTTTGGACTGCGTTGTCCAAAATGTTTAAATTAGGTCATTAGTAGTTAAACCAAAAACAAACACTGAATCAATTGTTAATCTTTGTGTAAAAAATAATAAAATAAATAAATTAGTCATTTTACGTAAAATTTAAAATTTAAAAAATACGATTTAATTCAATCGTCTTAGAAAATATTTGAGAAAAAATAATATATTATCTATTTGGTGATTTAAAAAAAATTCATGTTCATGTTCATTTAGGTATCGTTTGGTAACCATTTCTATTCTCATCCCAGCATTAGGATGAGAATGGAATGAGAAAAGATGCGATGAGAATTATATTTCCTTTTTGGGAGTAGAATCGCGTTTGATAAATATAATTTTTTTTTTGTTTTGGGAACAGTGGCGGAGGTTTTGGGAATGGAATGGAAATAATGATTTTTTTTTTTTTATTTCTCATTTCTTAAGAAAAAAGTAGACACATGGGAATGAAATGAGAACGGGAACAAAAATTACTAAACGCTATTCTCAAACAGAAATTCTAAAAATCTGAGAATAGAATAGAAATTTCTGGAATGAAAACGGTTACCAAAATGTTAATTTTGATTTTTTTTTTCTTCAGGAAACGACAAAATACCGGGACTTAATTCGACAACACATGGATCTAGAGACAATACAAACAAGACTAGAAGAAGGTTGGTACTCCGACTGTAACCTAAAATTCTACCGCGACCTATTACTCCTAGCCAACAACGCCATCACTTTCTTCAGCAAAAAATCGCCGCAATTCACCGCCGCCGTCGAGCTCCGGCGGCTCATTTCAAAACAAACTGCCGGAATCAAGACAAAGACCGACGTAACCCCCGCCGAAAAACCGCCTCCGAAACCTCCTTCCAAACAAGAGCCCCAGTCGGATTCGATTCTATTGAAACCAAAACTATCCGGGCCAATCATCGTATGTCGAAAACGAAGCTCGATCGCGGCAAAAGCTTCCGGAACCGAGCGGAAGAGGGAGCAAACGGAAAAACCGGCCATTGGTTTTCCAGCATACAAATCCAGCGAAACTGCAGCCACCGCGGTGGAGGAGGAGGATATTCCGATTACGGCTGTAAAAAAGAGATCGAGGGACAGATTTGTTTCGGGTACGAAGAAAACCAAAAACCGCACCAATAACTCGAGTGAAAACCGAGGAAAGGGAGTGTCCTCGTCATCGCCCGTTACCGACCAATCAGATCCACCTCCTCCTAAAACCGAGAAGAAGAGTAATCAAGCTCCGGCCATGACCGACGCAAAGAAGAGAGGCGTAGCTAGTTTCCTAAACAGAATGAAGGACGGATCTTCCTCTAGTAATGGATCTTTACCGGAGACAACAAAGAGCCCTTCTGTTAGCGAAGGTACCAGCAAAGGAGGTGGCGCTGAGCAGAAGCGAAGCGGAGGCGGCGGTGGCGGTGGGAAGAAAGAGGTGTCGAATAAAAGGAACGCGGTGAAAAAACAAGAGAGCCCGGTGAAGAGGAGTAGCGGGAGACCACCGAAAAGAGCTGCCGCCGCACCACCACCACCACCACCTCCGGTGTCGGGTAAACGGAGGAGGGATAACGGGAATGAAGGTGATGGAGGGGGATCAAAACAAGGGAAAAAGAGAAGCAGGAAGTAAGTTTCTGTACATAATGTTTTTCTTTTTGGGTTTTCATTATAAGTTGTTGTGTATTTGACGAATGTTAAGGGGGTTTGAACCACAAACAAGGGGTGGGGGGGGTGGGGGTGTTAGTCTACAAAGCAAACAATAGGCGAAAGTGATTGAATTTAGTTAGCACCTAAAATTAAATTTAAAAGACCAAAAAAAAATATAAAAAATAAAATAAAATTGTTTTGGTGTTATTTGATGAAAATTCGCATCAACGCCGTGTGCATTAAAGAGGTGGTTGTTGACCCGTTTGCTAGATTTGTTGATGCTCTCCATCTGAAATTGAAAGCAAAAAGAAAGAATGAGATCCAGAAATAAAATCAATAAAATAGGAAATTGGATAAAAAGGAGAGGGGGACCATATGGAAAGATGATAATTCTTTACTTTTGAATTCAAAGCCACTTAAAGATTTTATCAAGGGAAAATTACACTTTCGGCGTTTTAAGTTCAGGGTGGGTGTTTAAGTGGCCCATGAGGTTTTAACTTATAATTTGACTTTATATTGGTCCAATTGTAAACGGTGTTACGGTAATTAGACAAAATTGGTCACTTGTTGAGCACGTGAGACACATGCTGTATTTTCAAACCCAATATCCTCCCATGACTGTAAATATAATCAATGTCCATTATTTCCACTCTTTCTCCCTAGAACCAACAAATTCAATGAACAATCATGACCCTATAAGTAGTAAAATGGAAGAAAGGAGTGGGGAAAAAAAAACACGGGATAAGTTTTGGTGCTTAGAAGATGAAAAGAAACTTATGTACAAATGACAATCTGTGTCCAATTTCACTAATAAAATTTTAAATTAGACCAGATTGAAATCAAATTATAAGTTAAGGGACCAAATATGTTAACTACAAAATCTGAAAGACCACTCAAACATCCACCCAAAACTTAAACACGCATCCTAAAAAGGACAAAAAAGGTAATTTCCCCTTTTATCATAAAGGATATGCATATTAACAAGTGTCACGTAAACATAAAAGGGTCATATTTAGCTACTCTCTATGCATATAAACAAGTTATTTTTTTTTGGGTAAAGAAAAGCAAAACACAAAAACTAAAGACTACGAGAGCAAGCCTCTTCATATCGGCTATGAGAATCCTCTCTAACCCTTTCAGGATATATAAACAAGTGTTACCATGTAAACATAAAAGAATCATATTTGGCTACTTTCTCTCTCTACATATATACACACACACTAACATGCAATTAATACCTCATTTTGTTTAAAAAAATAATACTAAATCTTAAGGTAAGTATTTATCTTCAACTTTGATAGTCAAAATAACAAGCGGAGTCTTTAGTGAAAAGTCTACAAACTTAATTTTTTTTTTTTTTTTCATATTTACATTTCACGCGCTATAATTATTTCACTACATGAAAATTACTGAAACGTTACCTGTAAAAATTGATACGAATTTTATATAGTATTCTAACAAAAATATTGAACTTCACAAAAAGTTACTGTAGTAATTGAATTATCCACAAATTCAAGGTCGATGCCACGCCAAAAAAAAAAAAAAAAAAAAAACCAAAAAAAAAAAACCAATAAATTAGGAAACTCAAAATTCAAAATAATTAGTTGGCAAAACTTCTGAAAACTGGTAATTTGCTTAGTTCGTATATATGCTTGAAAAATGTTTATTTGCTTAGTTAATATACATGCCCTATTTTATACTAGGGATTTTCCGTGTCCAAAGGGGACTATATCAATTTTTAAATGTTTTAAAAAAAATAAAATAATAAAGAATACAAATTTGACTAATAAAATATATAGATAAAACTTAAGGTATAAAATGTAATTAAACTCAACCGTTTTATAATAGATTTGTAAGAGATAAAAATTAGGGGTAAAAATTTATAAAATATTGAGGAAGATTTGTGAGGTGAAAAAATAACGTGAAAAATATTATAAATTGATCTAGACCTTTGGATCAAAATTCATCCAATGGTAAATAATGTCTAAAATGTAAACTACGTTATGACTTATAGAATAGATTTGAGACATTTTTTACCATTAGATGATTGAAGATATTTTAAACAGTTGATTCACATTTTATTGAGAAACTAAACAACTTCTCAACAAAATATATTTTCATGATTAATATATGTGAACTAACTGCAGTGTATTCAAGATACTGTATTGAATTAAAATTAGTGACTTTCGTCACATGGTATATACTAGTACGATATATATTTGAACTAACTCCAGGATATTCAAGATTACTATATTGAATTAAAATTAGTGACTTTAGTCACATGGAATATACTAGTACAATATATATTTCAACCAACTATAGGGTATTCAAGATCACTGTATTTAATTAAAATTAGCGACTTTAGTCACATGGAATATACTAGTACAATATATATTTGAACCAACTACAGGGTATTCAGGATTACTGTATTGAATTAAAATTAGCGACTTTAGTCACAGAGTATATACTAGTATATGTTTGAACTAACTAAAGGGTATTCAAGATTACTATGCTGATTAAAATTAGTGACTTTCGACACGGGATACCTACTAGTACGATATTGTAAATGAATTGAGAAAGGTGAGCAAATGCAAGTATTACCATTTTCACTATCAGAAGCATCTGTTGCAAGCCTTGCAATGACATTAACCAGTGCTTGTTCATGGTCCTGCATTTACAAAAACACAAATCAATTTCACATTTTCCCCAAATGACATTTTTTTTTTGGTATACCCACGAGTGTCTCCACACCTACACAGAGTGTAAGACTAATTTCGTTCGGGGTGCGTGGCTGCTCTTCTCAACAATTATTTTTCCACAGACTCGAATCTCTGACTTTGCAGAGACCTTTTAACTGCTTTAACTCCTTACCGCTTGAGCCACACCACTTAGCCAAATGACAAAATTTCAATATGAATGATTGATTCTGCAAGTCTAACCTTGAGCATTTTCTTTGCCTTTTCAATCTCAACTATATCAGGGTGAGTTGCATCACATACCACCCTCTCCACCTGTTAATATCAACACAACAAAAATAAATAGTCAAAATTGAAAAGATTGGGCCCCCATTTGGTTACTGTTTCCGTTTTCTGATTTCTGTCCCAAAATTTTGGGATTAATGTACAGAAAAGCATTTGGTAAACATGTTTTTATTCCCAAAATTTTGGGAGTAATTTTGTTGTAATTTCCTAATTCCTTAAGAATCTGAAAAACAAAAAATGTTGATTCCTATTCACTCTCACAAAAATATTCTCACCACCACCACACCCTATTGGCCACCCTACATTCAAAGCCACAAAAAAAAAAAAAAAAAAAAAAAAAGAAAAAAAAAGAAAAAGAACAAAAGTTGCAACAGAACTTGTTTCTTGTTTCTGTTCTCATCAATTAAAAAAAACAATTTTGGGATAATGGTCGTCACCAAACATGTTTCCATTCCCAGAATACTCCATAACGAAACAAAATTTTTATCCTAGTTTATTACAAGCAGAAACAGAAAGACTAATCTAAAGCCACCCCAGTGACTACTCAAGTTGGTTTAATAATATGCAACTCAGGCCCCATTTGATTCATTTTTCGAAAACCGTTTTTAAAATTAAAAATGTTTTTAAAAAACGTGGGAAGATGTTTGGTTTAGTTTTTTTAAAAAAAAAAATTACGAAAAGAGAATATTTATTAACAATGCATTAAAAATTTGACATGTAAAATTGATTTTAAAAAAGAGATAATTATGATAATTGTTGAAAAAGAGTGATAATAATGATATTTGTTGAGTGAATGTGTGGCAGAAAAAAATTATCAAAAAATATAATATAAAAATATTAAGAAAAAAAAATATAATTAATAAAAATAATAAAAGTATAATATTAAAAGTAGATAATGTGATAGATTGAGTATTGCAAAAATTGTTTTATAAAAGTGTTTTTGTGTTGTTTTTAATAGAGTAATAGTTGCATTTTGTGTTTTTTGTAAACAGAAAACAATTTCCAAAAAGTGAACCAAACATAATATTTTAGTCCATAGTAACAGTTTAGTCGAATTTAACTATATGACATAAATTTGGTGTAGCAAAATTTACAAATCCCTTCTTGAAATGAAATACATTCCACAAACGCATCCTACGTATATAATTCTAAAAAGGGATTTGGACACTTTGTACCCTGAAGTGTAACCTTGATTTCTCTTTCGATCCCCATAGTCATCTTGAAGTTTCGTAATTATCTCATTTCAGTCCACATAACACCCTACCGTGAACCCAACTATTTTTAGGAAGACTTTAAGGACATTTTCAACTTCACAATATAGAAATATATATTATATATATTTATGTTATATGAATATTTCTAAGTATTTGGGCGGAAAGAAGAATGGGAGGAAAGGAGGAGACTAGAATTGCCCATAAAACCTCTAAAAAACAATCACGCGAATGGTAGGTGATTGTTTTCCATCCAAAATTGTATTGGGGATAATGACATGGATTATAATGAGATGATTAAGAAACTTTGAAGTGTTGTATGTTCAAATTGAAACCATGGGACCAAAATAAGATTTTGGTCAAATTTCAAGGGCATCAGGTGTCAAAACCCCCTTCAAGAATTATATAACATTTTTACTCACAAGTACCTGTTTTATCAGAGTTTCTGTATGCAGGATCTCGATTTCATCGGAAACATTTATAAGACCATTTTGTGAAGGCAGAATTCCACTTCCGGGACTATGAATAGCCCCATTGCTCGTGGGATTCTTAGCACCAACACCGCCTTGACCATTGGAAAGACGTATTCCCGGGTCGTCACCTACCCATCGGATATCCTCAGGAGGAATCTGGGAATATAGCAAGAAATCCTATTATGTTACATCACTACCTTAATGCAAAAGAATAGCTACCTTAATGCAAAAGATATAGGTTACCTCTTTGAGATCAACCCACTCCCAGGTTTCATTTGGAGTGTTGCTATCATAAACCAAGGCATGCCTACCCTGCAAAAGCAAGATAACTATTGGTTATAGTCAATTACAAACAAACAAGCCAGTTGCTAATCAACCAATCACGGTCAGTGTAAGAGAAGAGGGTAGAATCATGAGCCACGCGTCAAACACATAATCATCTACGTGGGTGAATTCCGTCATAAAAAAATGGCGAAAGGACTGACCTGACACGATTTGGATACTATAGGATTTAATGAAATCAAATTGAAAGGACAAGGGGATTTCTCTGAAACTTCAGGGGTGCAAAGTGCAAAAATCTCTACAATCATTTTCAACATATTCAGAAGTTGCCTAATATATTTGCAGGCACTCCCTCCGTCCCAAATTAATTATCCTACTTTCTTTTTTATGCCCCAATTTAATTGTCATCTTTTTTTTTTTAAACAAATATATTTTATCACATTTCCTAAAGCAATCCCACTTCTCAACCGCACATTCAAATTTTAAAAAAGAAAAAAAATAGAAATTTAAGTACCATTCCCAACAAAGGCAATATGGTAAAGTAAAAAATGTTTAGACACTACGTAAAATGTTGTTAAAGTCAACTGGGACAATAAATTTGAGGAAGATGGAGTATTATTTCCTAGACAAACCGATAGCATATTCACAAAAGATAAACAAGAGAGAGTTGAAAAGTTCATCAAAAAGTGAATCACACCGGAAGTTACAAGAGATTCAAAAATTAAGGTAGTGTTTGGGAACACAGAGTTAAAGCCATGGAAGTGGAATTCTAAATGAACGAAAATAAGTTTTTGGATTTTTACATGAGTTCATTTCTAATTCCAAGTACTACCTAAGAGTAAAATTTAAGTTGTTTTTTTTGGGTTGGGTTGGGTGGGGTGGGGGTGGGGGTGGAGAAATGTAATTTTAGGACTAAAAATATACAAAAATATGTAGTGATTTGCTAAATATTTTACCAACACGGTCCAAGCGCAACACATATCTTACTCGTTAGCAAGACATAACAATAAACAAAGTTTAATATATCAAATACGTACTTCACCATCTTACAAGGGCAAATCTAGAAAATTAATTGGGGAGGAGGGGGCCTAAGAAAATTGTTTCAGATTTTTACTACATATTTAAATAAATCAGGGATAACATATGTAAAATTTTAAACCTTCTAATTGATTATTTTTCTTAAAATATAGAGATAAAAGTGAGAATTTTCAAAAATTGAGAGGGGGCATTGGATGGCTCTGCCACTGGCACCACCTTAGCAAAAGACAAGCATAGAGGTGGCCAACATAGAACAGTCATTTCAAACATACCTCTATGGGATTGTAATCACTCACGACAGCCTCATAAAAATTGTTGTCCTCAGGCCATCTAGTCATCACTTTCCGTCCAATTAATGGGTTACGTTCTGCTTCACCATGGTCGGCCGCCATAAAAGCACCAGAAGAACCATTATTAGTAGGATGACCCCTAGGACCTCTAGAAGAGTGTTGTTGTTTGGACTTCACCGAGGATAGCCCTGGCATCTGATGACATGCCAAGACACACACACACACACAAACCATAAGTAATAATCTCGACACAACACTTATCATCGCATTCACGCCAATATAACAAACTTACTGGTTTAGGCCTCTTGCCTCCAGCAGCTCCCATGGAAGGTCCCAATCTTGAAGCTGAAGATAATGGGGGTGGTATAGCAACAATTGACTGGCTATGCAACCCCTGCATTGGCATGCCATATCCTAGAGGCGCAGACTGGGCCGTCTTCTGTCTCTTGCGAGACCCTGAAACGGCTGGACTGGGCACTGAATCGTGAATGGGTTGGGCCATATTAGTGACTACAGAAAGGTTCCCGCCCACCTTTCTCCACTCTCTGATCCTTCGAATAATGTCATCTGCATTAACCTTGGTGAGTAGTTCCCGGTGTTCATCATCTGAGACCCTGAGCTCTTTCCTGAGTTCGGTTATTAAACCCTCCTTCTCCTGTGGAGTTAACACAATGGTAAGGAACCTCAACATGGTCAACTTGAAACAGAGGTATCAACGAAAATTTGGGTTATTTTTTTGGTTAATTTAGCATTTTGCAACCCTAAAGTTTGGGTGGAGTTTCATTTTACTCTCTAACGTTTGTTGATATGTGCCCCTTGAAGTTTATTTTTCATATCAATTTGGTCCAATTAACAAATTACCGTCATTACTGGAGTAAGTGGGAAAGTGTAAAGACACTGAAACTTTAAAGGTTCCGAGTTCAACTTAATATTTTTATTGTATAAATTTATCTCATGCGTAAGTCATATGACTAATTATGACAATAAAATTAATACGAATCAGACAACTGGACCAAATTGATACAAAAAATAATTTTTAAGGGGCAATTTAACAATTAATACATCAGGGGGCAAAGTGAGACCACTACTAAATATTAGGCGTGCAAAGTGCAATTCAGCCTTTTTTTTGAGCGTTTGGGTATCAATAGTATAAAAATACATGGGAAGATAATGGAATTATAATACCCATGTAAGAGCATCAGACTGTGCTTTAAAAGCTCGAAGGATTGCACCATATGCTTCCTGCTCAAGGTGGTGAATTTCAGACTCCATATCTACATGCATCTTTGGGTATGGGGTTGAACCTACAGCAGATCTTCCATTTCCTTGAGTGTAGTTTCCTTTTGAACGTACATTATAATTTGATGACGGAAGATCATCATCAGTACCTGCAATGTTTCCATAAAAAATTAACAAAATAAAATAAAATATATATATTACAACATAATGTACAGTTAATACCTCAGGAAAATATCTTCATCACACCAAGCAAAGTAACATTAATGGATGCAATAACTGTGATACTGATCAGTGTTCAACAGTATCATTTGTCGGGCCACTACAAGATTAGCCTCAACATGATTGCCCAAAATGGTGGGATGTTATAATATACCTCATTTGATAACCGAATTTCCCAATTTTTCAAAAGGAACTTCTGATCATGAAGAAGCATAAAATTTTGCAAAGATCAAGTTTACAGAAATGGTTAGCAATTGCCATGATTTTGATATCATCTATAGACTCACAATATTGATGTGAAAACCATGAACTAATTATTAGGGGAAGAAAAATACGCTATTCTAAATGTCTCCAGGACACTGGAGGAAGCAACAGCCTACACGCCTAACTACCAGAGTAACCATTATTACTGAAGGTGCAAAAACTTTCTATCTTAAAGTGAAAACAAATGACCCAAAATGTAAAAGCACAAATGGATAAAGAAAAACAAGAACATTTTTGCTATACATTCTTTCATCCGGCGGCTCAAATCGTCTGGATCCAACCCTCGTGAATCACAACATGAGAATTTTAATGAATCAGCAATCGCCACCCCAAGTCCAACCAAAAGGTGGGCGGCATCTCATGCTCAATCAGTTGGAACGAGTCATAAATTAAGGTAATACATTGAAGAAATTGAAAATGTTTAGATGCCAACAAGATAAAATAACAAAGGCTTCCTGTGCTGATACCCAACAAAAAGTGTTAAGTGGGATTATCATAACAAAAATATGCATAAACTCCGGTGTGTTAAAAAGGGTAGAACTTATGCAAGCTAGAGAAAAACAGCAACACTTGTTCTTACTGATATACTTTATATAACTTGCCCAGTTGGATTAAAGTTCAATTTCGTCTACAATCCACCATAACCGGGAGAAGCATATCTGATTGGAAATCAGAAAATAATAGAAAGCCAGAAACAAGAAAAATGATGAACATCATATTTATTTTCGCTGGAACCCTTTTACAATTTGGACGAGCACCAAAATATAGATTCAAACGCCAATGTTTAGACTATAGCGAATTCAAAGTGAAATCTCGAAACATAATTGAACATAATAAATCCGAACCCTAACTAAGCACATGAAAACAAATTCCAACCGAACCCAAAATTAAACACTAAAAAAATTAAAAAAAAATGACGATAAAAATACCTCAAACAAAGTATCCACCACTTCGTAAACCCTAAGCCCTAATCATTTACACAACAATCTTCCCGACGAATGTACAAACAGAACCGAAAATTTCCCAGCTCAAATCATGCGCAACAAATCATCAAATCCACGAAAGAAAGATTACAAGATAAAATTCATCTTCATTCACAATCAATAATTCGAAATCGCGTCAAACAACTACTGGATTATAAGAATCAACTCACCGCTGCTATCTACGCGTTCATATTCCATACAAATAAAGATCAATCCGCTCCACCAGATCTTCAAAGCGCGATTCCAATTACTCCAAACGAATATCAAAACAGCGGATGCTGAATCTAACAAAGCTGAAATTAACTAACAATTTCTTCAGATAACTGCTACAGGAGGGAAATTGAAACGGAGGGGAAATTTTTAGAGAGAGAAACAATGATTTTCGAATACGTAGGAAATACAGATTTATGGAGGGGTTGGGGGTATATATAGAAAAGCTTGATGGGCCTTTTTGTATTCAAATTTTGAGGGTTTGGGCTTTCTTTAAATAGATTAAAATTCGGCCCAAAATAGGCCCAATTAAATACAGAACTTCAGTCGTTTTAAGCCCATTATATGTGGGCTGGTGTGACAGGATAAACAAGTAAGTAGATAGGGCACCGTTTGGTTACTATGACAACATTTAGAGACGATTTGTAAATAATGTCTTTTTAAATACTTACTGAGACACTTAATCATAACGTCCTTATAATAATTATTGGTCAGGATTTTGGCAGCAATTGTCCCGTGATGGAGGCTCAGGTGTGGGTGAAGTCACAGTCGAATTCCGTAGGCGCTTGTGTGTGCTGAATGTACTATAAGATTAGGGTATATGCTTTTCCTAACACCAATTGATTTTAGGATAAATAGTTGCGTCTGAGGTCCTACAAGTGGTATCAGAGCCAAGATCACGGGTTCGATTCCCAACGGGAGCAATTGCTGTGGGGGAGATTGTTGGCCAGAGTTTTGGCAGCAATTGTCTCGTGGCGGAAACCCAGGTGTGAGTCAAGTCACAGTTGAATGCTGTTGGCGATTGTGTGTGCTGAATGCATTATAAGGCTAGGGTATATGTTTTTCCTAATATCAATTGATTTTAGGATAAATGGTTGCGCCTGAGGTCCTATAATATTTATTTAAGAAGACACTTTAAAAAATATATAATAAAAAATAAAAAAATTATCCTAATAAATATAAACTAATGGGACAAATAAATTGTTCTTATAAGTTATTATGACAACCTTTTATGAGAATCTTTTAATTATCTCAATACCTAATTTGTCTCAAAATTGTATATATTAGGACAAGCCCATAAAAGTGAATTTTGTTGTAGTGTTTCTGTTCCCGCATTTGGTAAATATGTTTCCATTCCTGAATTTTGGGAGTAATTTCTGAAACCATTCCGCCGGTCACCACCACCACCCGACCACCATATATTTAAAGAGAAAAAAAGAATAAATGTTGAAACCATTTTTTTTTTTTGTTGTTGTTTCTATTCTCATAAATCAAAAGAAATAGTTTCAGGATAATGGTCGTTATCAAACATATTTCTATTCCTAGAATATACCAGAATAGAAATATAATTCTCATCCCATTTTATTGGAAGTAGAAACAGAAAAGTAGAAATATTAACCAAAAGCCATTTAGTCTTTTTTCGATGTGCTGAACACGTAGCTTTTAATAGGGATATTTTTGTCATTTTATCACTTCACTAAATTTAAAATATTTTCTCCTACCAATGATTCGATTTTCTCTCTCTCATTCTTCAAACGAAACGTTGTTAGAAAAAAGTAAAGAGAAACATCTTAAATTTAGTGGAGTTATGAAATGATGAAAATATCTCCACTAAAAAGCCACGTGTTGCGCACAATCAATTTTCCCTTCAAAATCATAAACAACGTTTTTAAGTTTGTTGGTTTATAACGATTAACAAATGTGAAACTCGAAAGATCAAATGTGTAATTTGGCGAACCTCTGAATCTACATAGACACCCACCCCTGTACTTCAGGGACCAAAAATATAATTTTCCCTCAGTAAATAGTTTTTTATTGAAAATATGCAAGTGATTCTACAGGCATGTTTGATAGCCACTTAAAAATTAAGTGTTGAAAATTTAAGTACTTAATTTTAAGTGCTGAAAATATCAGAAGGTTATTTGATAAAATTGTGCTGAAAATTTAAGTGCTGATTTTTTTTTTTGTTTTATAAGTACAAAATTTGTATGCTAATTTTTTTTTTAATTTACATAATTACTTTTGAATCAAGATAATATGAAGAAAAAAAAAAAATAAGACCAATATAATAAAATCAGGGTGCCATTTTTTTTTTTAAATTATATTAAAATTAAAAGTAAAAATTAACTCAAAAATATATAATATTATTTATTTTTTATTCAGTTTGGTTGCTTAAATTAAATTATAATAATAATTTAAATATAAAATAAAATTAAAACCCTAAAATAATTCATATTTAATCCAATTCTTATTAAATCTAACCCTAATTAAACCTTCATAGGGGATCAAGGGTAAAATGGTTAAAATATAATTTTTTTAAGTGAAAAATAATAGAGTGCATTAAGTAAAATGAAATAAGTGAAGGCCTTAAGTTAACTTAATTAATTAAGTAATACTAATTGTATTTATCAAACAAACTTAATTAATTAAGTACTTAATATAATCAATTTTAAACACTTTAATTTTTTTTTTTTATTTTTTTATCAAATATGCCCTAAGTCTTCCCGATAAAATTTAAAATTAAGTGTGGAAATTTATAACTATCGAATATATTAGGTATTTACTTTAAATACTTCTAACTTAAAAAAATCTCTCCTTATAAATTTTTTTGTACAAATGATTGAAGTCTTGGACAAGTTTAGTAAAATTGAAAAGCAAGATTTGACAACTTATAAGTACTGAATTATAAGCATTTAATAAATTAAGTATTTGATTTTTAATATTTTTGAAATTTTAAAAAATTTATGTGTACAATTTTTTTTTTCACTAAAATAAATATTACAATTGTATTTTTAAAAAAAAATATTATTTCTCCATAATTCTCTCTTTCTCTATTTTTTCTGAGTTTAATACTTTTCTCTATCTATAATTATTTCAACATATTTTTTTTTAATTCATGTTAAATAGTGATTGTGGCAGATAGATATTTGATGAATACGTACTTAATGCATTCAGTTTTTTTCCATAATAGACTTGGCCATCTAATTTTCAAACTATCCAGTTTTCTGGGTGATATTTGATGAGTACTTTAAAACGCGCGACTTGTTTCTTTTATTTTTTTATTCAAAAATATATTTTTAAAATAATTTAAAAATGGGAACATAAATTAATATATAATCTATTTATTTATTTTCAAAAGATATTTTTTTGACTTTTTTATTGTGTTCATACTTTAATAAGAATAGAAACAAAATTAATTTTACAAATGTCACCTTACAAATGATAACACATAAAAGCGGTGAAAAGAAGAAGCTAGCTTTTACGTAAAGGTATTAATAAAGGACTTTGTCCAAATAAGAATAAAATCACGAGAAATTGACTTAGATTTTACAAGTTTTGTAAAGTCATGAACAAGATTGATTTGATTATTTATTTTTTTATTTATTTTTTTCCGCTAGACCTCTCACTAGGATGATACAGTAGATAAACCCAAATACTGACTCGGTGAAGCTCAAAAATTACCCTCATCAATTACAAATATTATTTATATCTATCTATAACTATTATAAAAATAAAAATTTTCTTCACTATTTATTTGTACACAAATTGTCCTTAAAAGATTAAAAATTAAAGACTCATATTTTTAATTATTATTCATTAGCGAAACATTTAATATATATATACACAAATTTTCTTTTTCAATATTTTTATTTGCAATATAGAATTACAAATTGCAATTAAACAATTTAAAAACAAAACATCAGGAGTATTTTTGTATTATTCATTTAAAAATAATATTTTTTTGCATAAAAAATACTCTAATTATTTAATAGAAACCTAAATATGTGTAATGATGAAGATTTTTTAAAGTAATTTTTTGTGGGACTTTTTCATTTAAAATTATTTTAATTTTGAAAAAAAATCATGGACCTTTCTTTATTTATATAGTTTTATAAAAAATATCTTAAAGTATTATTCGATTGTCAGTATATGATATACTAATTCTGTGAATGATTTTTATAATTTCATTTATCAATCATAATTTTACATCTTTAAGATATTGAATATTATTTTGTACTATATTATCTAAAATCATAATCATTTTGACAATTTGTAATCCCATGCATTTGTTTATTATTATTATTATTATTATTATTATTATTATTATTATTATTATATTAAGTGATATGATTATTATACATATATATGTATATATATACATATACATATGTATATATATATATATATATATATATTGACATATATATATATATATATTTTAAGTAATTGATGGTAATCATATCACTTAATATAATAATAATAATAATATAATTGTCAATATAATTGATGATAAAGGGATTTTGCAACTTTCAATAGAAATCTCATCTCATTTATCGATTTATAGTTCATCATCACTATTAAAATTTCTATCAATATTCATTTGTATGGGTAGAATAAAAAAAAAAAAAAAAAAAAAAGTTGCTTTTTAACTTGTTTTAATAAAAATGTTTAATATATGACAAACATATTAAATCCCACTTATTTTTTGACTTAATTTGTTATTCTTTTGTTAATTGTAACTAAAAACAAAGATGATTGTACCTAAAATTACTAATGAATATTTTATTTACAATTTTTTTAGTAACAAAGATGGTGATGCAAACAGCAGTATCGATGGCTGGCGATGGACAAAGACAATTGGTGAAGGTGGCGAACAATGAGACTACAAATTATATCTAAAAATCGCAGGATATAAATTAACGGCTCATTTGGTTGGACGAAAAGAAATGAAGTTAGAATAGAACGGAAGAAGTAATAGAATGAGAGAAGGAATAAAATGAAATTGTCAATGGAATCACTATTCCATTCACTTGTTTGGTTGATATGGAATGAGGAAAATAATAAAATAGTGAAATATAATAAAATTTTCATTATGCCCTTATAATAAAATTTTATTATATTTTACTATTCCATTCATTCTTTCATTTTATTATATTTCACTATTCCATTCAATTTTCAATTCTATTCTCTAATTTCTGTTTCTGTTATCAATTTTTCAGTTTCAGTTCTCTAATTTTTGTTTCTGTTATCAATTTTCATTTTCTATTTTCAATTCTTTGTTATCTAATTTTCTGTTCTCCGTCTTTCTGTTCCTGTTCTTAATTTTCAGTTATCTAATTTTCATTTTCTGTTCTCAATTTTTAGTTTCTATTCTCAATTTTCTGTTTTTGTTCTTAATTTTTTGTTTTTGTTATCTAATTTTTTGATTGAACTGGATCAGCGATATTTCTTTTGTAATTTTAGTTTTGATTTCATTTGGTTGGATTTGATTCCATTCAATTTCAAATGGAATCTCATTCCCTTGATTTTCATTCCAATAGGATTATAAAAGTGATTCTATTAGAAAACTAAACAACGGAATAAGAATTGAAGGAGGAATGCAATTCCATTCCGCCCCCGATTCCGTCCAACCAAACATACCGTATTGTTTCCAATATTCTTATTATATGACTCCATACAATCTCAATAAACATTGAAAATATTAACAATTATTACACTTATTATTGGAAATATGACTCCATAATATTATTCTAATATGACTCCATAATATTAACTGATAAATAGGCGATTATCCAATTATATATTACAATTATTGGAAATAGTAACAATTATTACTAACTAAATAGAAATTCAAATAAATTATAATCTAATAACCCATAATTATCTAATACTAACCCAAAATTATCAAATAGTTACTTTTTGTTGTTGGAACTTGATCTTAATATTTAGGGCACCTGAAAAACATATTCATTATATTTATACACTAGACAAATGGCGAGAAATCTGAGAAATTTTACATATTACAGTGATCATTATAATTATTGAATTCATTAATTCAAATTTTACAATCGTAAATAATAAATACAACTATCACAAATAGAAATTCCTATATAATTCCTTACACCATTTCCTTCTCACTGGCTCTGCAATCAAAACTGTGGGGTTGTGATATATCGCTCAGTAGAATTTCAACCCCTCTAATACATGTATCTAATTAATACAACAAATAAAACACATAAGTATGTATTACACATAACTTTCACATAATCATAACTATTTCATGCGAACTAACAATTGTAATTCAACTACAATAATAATATCAATCACACAATGGAAAGATTAAATATATGTATTAAAAGAGTTAGAAATTCTACCAGAAGTTCGAAGCCAAAATCCAAACCGAAATTACTATTGTATTGATCGAACTTTGTTTTTAAAATATACACATATATGTGTTTAGGAGAAATAACATTTTAAATCCTTCAGGTATTGACATTTTTCTAGTTGGTCCCTCTCCATTTGAGCGTTTCATTTTAAACTCTCTAGGTATCAACACGTTTTTATTCGGTCCTTCCGTAAAAAATTCCATCCAAACTAACAGAATATAGGGGCAAAATAGTCTTTTTACTTATTTTAAAAATATTTTTTCCCTTAATATCTCTCTCTCTCTCTCTCGATCATCTCTTTCTCTTCTCCCTCCTTCCCCCCCGTTATGACTTCTCTCTCTCTTCTCCCTCTTTCCCTCCCCTTGCTGGCCCCGTTACGGGGGTGTTTTCACCCTCATAACAGGGGGTGATCACTCCCTGAACAGGGACCCCTTGTGAAAAACAAAGGGTGTTTTTACCCCCTATTAGGGGGTGAAAAATACCCCTGTAACAGGGGCCAGCGGGGGGAGGGGGAGAGAGAGAGAGAGAGGGGGAAAGGAGAGAGAAGAGAGAGAGGGGAGGGGGGGAAGGAGGGAGAATAGAGAGAGGGGGAGAAGTCCACCAAAAAATAAAATAAAAAATATATATATTAAAAATTGATTAAAAAATAAAAAAAATATAAAATGACGATTTTGTCCTCATAATTCGGTTAGTTTTGACAAATTTTTTGATGGAAGGATCGAATTAAAACGTATTGATATCTAGAGAGTTTAAAATCAAACGTTCAAACGGAGATAGACCAACTAGAAAAGTATAAATACCTAGAAGGTTTAAAATGTAATTTTCCTATGTGTTTAATATATAATCTCCATAATAGTGTAATACATATATATATATAAAAGTTGATCCAAGCCTGTCACACCCCTCCCCGGGCCCCTATTGCCCGGGTTCGGGTGTGACGTTGACTTGATGTTACTTGACCGATAACAAAAAAAAAAATAAAAAATTAAAAAAATAATATATATATATATATATATGCACTATTATAATAATTTTTTTTCTTCCAAAAATACATTTACCCATTTCAAAATTTGGGAATACACCTGTTCCAAATATTCACAACAAAACCACAAAAAGAAAATTGAAACTTTTACGGTTCACACCAGTCCAGCCAACCCTTCCAAAATGATACCATCTCCTGACTCTACCTAGTGTCAGCAGTAGACCCACTCCGAGCTACGGCACCTGAAACCAAATATTTTATCGGTGTACTGTTTTCATAATATAAAAACATTTCATGGATCAAGCATAATTATCAAATACCACTTTTTCAAATATAATATCATATAACCGCAAACCATGCCGAAATCAATTTCTACTGTCATAATTGCAATAAGATAATATATTTAAATCAACCAATCCAACATTTCGACATATAATAAAATACCGTACTCATATTTTTCCTATTTACTATATGATCGTTTTACCTCACGATCGGAAGTTACGACAGTACCGTAACCCGTGCAACTATGCCATCTAAAGTGACTATTAGTGCTAGGGCCATTTAATATCCCCAATGGTAGGGGCAACCACTCGCAGGATTTGCACTCCTGACAGGTTCACATATATCCATCATGCAGGTCTTGTCTAACAGGTAATCCACATCTCGCAGGACATGCCCTCCTAACGAAAAGACAACTATGGCATAGTTGGATAATAAAATCCACTTTTCACCTTTAAAAATTTATTTGATCCACATAAGTTATAAAACCGTCAATTTTAATAAATATTTTTTTCCACAATTTATACAAAAAATATAAATTTTCAATTTACATAGAAGACAGTACACTCACCTCGATTTTTGCGCTACCCAAAAACACTGTCGTTAAAATACTACGCGGGCATTGCCGCCTGTGAACCTAACAACGATAGGGCCTAAATTAATAATTTATTTAAAATAAACCTAATATGCAATGCGTGACTCTAAAATGCAAACTTTCCCATTCCCTAAATTTTTGATTATACAAAATTACTACACGCCCACTTTTCTATGTCAATATTAATTGTACGAAAATTATTATAATAACGATTACAAAAAAATTCGTGTTAATAATTTAATTTGTAGAAAAATATTAATCGACTGTTAATTTTTTTATTAATCGACGAAATACTAAAAATTATCGTTTTAATAAAATTTACAATTTTTATTTTAAACTGTATTCTTCGCAAATTAGATGTATTTATACCGACTATATTTTTCGAACCCACGTATATATTTTTGACATATAACCATACCTGTGCATAGGTCCGTACAAATTGTTCCATAAATTAAACGAGATATATCTTTTATTTTAGAAATATATATATATATATATATATATATATATATATATAATCTATACATGTGTATAAATTGTTTCATTTATATGTATAATCTATACATGTGTATGCGTATATGTATACATATACGCATACACATGTATAGATTATACATATAAATGAAGAAAGAAAAAAAGAAATTTAACTGTTTCAGTTTGCGGTCGTGAGCTTCTCTCTTTTTTTTTTTTTCTTAACTCATGTATATATTATAATCTACTAAACATAAATATATATATATATATATATATATATATATATATATATGGCCAAAACAAGTTCCACCACCTAACTTTTCTCTCTCTCTACTTTGTATTTTTTTGGTTGATTTGTTGTCTCAATTCCACGAAACCAGGTCCCTTTCCTTTATGATTTCTCCCTTTTGTTTTCAAACCATTATCCATTTGATCACAAATATAGATCCTCCACTTGCAAAAATTACACAAATCCCCCCTTAAGTTTATGAAGAGTTAAAATTAATATTTTATAATAACAATTATCCCCAAAGTTTAATTTAAAATATTATAATGACCCCTAATTTTATTTATTTATTTATTTGTTTTTTTTTATATAATTATTAAATAACACAATGCACTCTGTTATTTTCCTAAATGTTTCGAAATACAATTAAAAATTATGCACATACAAAAGTCGGTGTTACAAAGCCATTCAATGCCTCCTTAACTTAATATTTTATTATTATTTTTCTCTTTTGTGTTGAGCGACACATGTCATTTTTCCTACACGCACACATATATGTGGATAAATTTTTGTTCCTTCTTTGTGTTGGAACAATTGCAACCACATATATTTTATTTATTATTATTAATAAATTTATTTACACAAATATTTCTCTTAAAATAATAAAAATATTAATTATATTCCAAAATTTTTAAAAATATATTTTAAATAACATAATAATCCCAAATTTTTTAAAAGTCAATTTAAAATCAATATTTAACCCCCTAAATTATCAAATATTATTTATACCATAAATTTACAAAACAATCCCAAAAATATTAAATTTATATAAAATAATATTTTCAAAAATAAAAATTTTCGGGGTATTACATTTCTCTTGGTTAAAATGAGGATTCACATCGCACACGAAAAATCAGTAACATGTTTTTAAATAGACCATGAGCTTACTTGTAAGCAATTTTTTTTTTTTTTTTTTTTTTTTTTTTTTTTTTTTTTTTAATACTAAAAAATATAAAATTGAAGTTTTATTTGTAATTTTTTTTTATCCATGACAGGCACACACTTGTTTGTGCTCTCTCCCTAGTTGTATTTGATATAGTCAAGATTAACTAAAATATTAATAGAAACTAAAAATAGAAAAAATATATATTTTTGGTCCCTAAAGTATGGGGTCGGTGTCTATGCAGAGATTTGTCAAATTACATATTTGGTCCTCAAGTTTTACATTTGTTTTAATTCCATAAAATTAAAAAAATTTGTTAATGATTTTAAATGAAAAATGAGTCGTGACCAACACATGACCTTCTAATGAGAATATATTCATCATTTCATCACTCAACTAAAGTTAAAATATTTTTCCTACTATTTTTCTAACAAAATTTTGTTCGAAAAATCAGAGGTAAAAGATTGAATCATTGTTAAGGGAAAATATCTTAAATTTAATGAAGTGAGAAAATGACAAACATATCCATATTAGATAATTGCGTGCGATTCCAAGGTTTATAACCTAGTGGATATGCCCTAATCTTTTTTCTGAAAAATCTAGAGTTCAACCTCCTTATCTAACATATGTACTAAAAAAAAAAAAAAAAAAGAAGATCTCATACTGATTATAATTGGTTTTTCGTCCAATATCATTGATAACATTTTTAATTTTGTAGAATTGAAACAAATATAGAACTTAGAGAATCAAATGCGCAATTTCGCAAACCTCAGGGTCCACTGTAATCTGTTGAATTCAATATTTCTCTTTCCAGTTCAATTAAAAATCAACCGTAAGTATAAACTGTAAATCTGATCATGACAATTTACTATCATAGTTTTCGCTTTGAACTCTAAACTATCATTTTATTTTATTTTATTTAAATAATATATTCCATAGATTAATAATTATTTTAAAGTTGACCGTATATATAGCTAAGTCTTTATAAATTCAAAATTTAATACAGGTGTAATGAGGTTGACATTAATTGTTTGACATTCATTGTAATTGGACATGTGATTGACAGAAGCAACCACGTAACAAAATCTAGGATGCTGTCGGAAGCATGTGGTCATGGGTTGTCTAAACAAATAAATATTTATTTTTATAGCCTACAATATTATATATATATATATATATATATATATATAGTTTAATTGTATTTTAAATAAATGAATTCTGAAAACTAGTATACGGAAACATATTTACCAAATACTGATAACGACGCTTAAAAACGCAAATGTTTTATGTGTTAAAAAACAAAAAAAGCGCTAAAAACGCAAAACTAAAAGCAGTTTATACGGTTTTTTTTCGATTTTGAAGAAAACACAAATTGATTCTGCATTTTTGAATGAGAAACCAAAACCCATTTGCGTTTTCTCACTGCCAATACATCGCCTCTGTTAGCTAATTTCCAATATTATTATTAATGCAAAAAATCTCCTTTTCTTGAAGTCTGTTTGGGCCACTTTAGGTTTTATTCAAGGCGAGGATAATAACAATGTGTGGGGATAAAATAATTTCCTTTCTATTTTCTATCATGATTTTGTTTTTAATTTTTTTTTTCTTTTTTTAGGTATTTAAAGAAAAAATATCTCTTTTTTTGTCAATCAGAATTCGATTTTTATGAAAAATGTTTGCTAATCATGATTTGATCTTATTGGGGAACACTCTAAGAGTAAAATATTAAATGCACCAAGTCAATGTGAAAGAATGTGCCTTTAAGATTATCCAAAAAAATGATTAATCGAGGTGCACGTTAAACTGATCATTCAAGACACCAATCCGATCGAATATTGATTAGTTCAGTAGTCGGCATAATATGGTTGTAGAACCCGCTGTCTATAGTGATCCCAAGATCCAGGTCAACCCTAACATTCAAATCTAACATCATTTCTAGGTCACATTTTAATTTTTATACTACAATAGATTGATGGACTAGAACATCTTCACCCACTTGTTATTAATTATCTGCGAACTTTTTTTTATTTTATTTGGAAGTTACTTAATATCACAAAAAATATTTTTAAAATGAAAAAATATATTTTAAAACGACTTGTATTTTAAAATGAAAAAAATTAATATCACCAAAAATATTTATACTTGACAAAAAAAATTAATACAAGTCGTTTTAAAAAATTAATATCACAAAAAATATTTTAAAACATTTTTTTTTTTGATGCAACAAAAAATAAAAAAAAATTAATAGAAGTCGTTCCAAAATATTTAAAAAAAATATTTTGTTATTAAATATATTTTAAAAACGACTTGTATTATTTTTTTTTTTAATTTTTTGTTGCATAAAAAAAATATTTTTTTTTCGTTTTAAAATATTTTTTGTGATATTAATTTTTCAAAAAGACTTGTATTAATTTTTTAATTTTTTTGTGATATTAATTATTTTTAAAACGAAAAAAATATATTTTAAGATGACTTATATTATTATTTTTTTGCTAAGTAGAAATATTTTTTGTGATATTAAGTAACTGCCAAATCAAAAAAAAAACTTCACAGATAATTAATAACAAGTCGGTGAAGATGTCCTAGTCCATCAATTTATTGTAGTATAAAAATTAAAATGTGACCTAAAAATGATGTTGGATTTGGATGTTGCGGTTGACCTGGACCTTGGGATCACTATAAACAGTGGTTCTATAACCATATTATGATGACTACTGAACCGATCAATACTGGATCGGATTGATGTCTTGACAGATCAACTTTACGTGATCCTCGATTAATCACTTTCTTGGGTAATCTTAATGACACACTCTTTTACATCGACTTGGTGCATTTAATATTTTACTTTTAGAATGTTCTCTAATAAGATCAAATCTCGATTAACAAATATTTCTCATAAAAATTGAATTCTGATTGACAAGAAAATAAATACTTTTCCTTTAACTACACAATATGATAAGATAGTTTTTGTTTTCAAAAACAAAATCATGATATGAAATAGAAAGGAAATTATTTTATTTCCACACATTGTTATTATCCATACCTTGAATAAAACCCAAAGTGGTCCAAACATGAGACTTTAAGAAAGGGAAATGGACTATTTAGTCCCAAAATACAAAAAAAATTATCAATTATTCCCATCACTTTTTTTTTTTTGCACTAATAAGTTTTTTTATCTTTTTCTGATTAAAATACCCCTCATATGGATGTTGGATGTAACATCAATTTTTTTTTTTTTTTTTTTTTTTTTAATGCTATTTTTTTTTTACCAAAATACCCTTCATGTGGATGTTGAATGTAACATTCAACACATGTGAATATTGAATGTAACATCAACTGTTTTGTTTGTTTTTTTTTTTTGATTTTTTTTTTTATGATGTTATTTTTTTCTGACCAAAATACCTTTTATGTGGATGTTGAATGTAACATACATTATTCTCTTATTTTTTTATATGCAGAATAAAATACATATGATATTATATTGAACACCTGTAAATGTTACATTCAACATCTGTAAATGTTGAATATAACATCAATTGTTCTCTTGATTTACGTTACGTTTAGTAATGATTTTATTCTAAAATCAAGATTTTTTTTTTTTTTTTTTTTGAACATATAAAAAATGACAAAAAGTCATAAAATTTAGGGTGAAAGCTGTAATTTATGGCAGCGGCGACCGGCGGCGGCAACGCACTAGTGTGATGACCTTCCTTCTCGATGTGAAACTCACGAGAGGGCATTTCGGTAAACTTAATCCTCACCATTTTTGAAAACGGGACTAATTGGTGCAAGAAAAGGTGTTAATAAGACTAATTGGTACAAGAAAAAGATGTTGATGAGACTAATCGGTGCAAAGAAAAGTCGATGGGAATAGGTAGTAAATAATTTCTTTTTTTGGGATTAACAAATACATCTCATAAAAATCGAATTCTGATTAACAAAAAAATAGATATTTTTCCTTTAACTACACAATATGATAAGATAATTTTTTTTTTTCAAAAACAAAATCATGATATGAAATAGAAAGGAAATTATTTTATTTCCGCACATTGTTATTATCCATTACCTTGAATAAAACCTAAAGTGGTCCAAACATGAGACTTTAAGAAAAGGAGAGCATTAATAATAACATTGGAAATTAGCTAACAGAGGTCATTGGGAGTGAGAAAACGCAACTGGATTTTGTGGATTTTGCGTTTCTCATTAGGTTCGAAAAAACCGTATAAACGACTTTTGGTTTTGCGTTTTTACTTTTTTTTTTTTTTTTTTTTAAGCATTTGCGTTTTTAAGGAAAACACAAATTCATTTTGCGTTTTATCATTATTTGATAAAAATGTTTCTGTATATCACTTTTCAGAATTTATTTATTTAAAATACAATTAAACTGTAAAGATATCTCTATATATTTTAAATTATGGTTGATTGGTTTTCACCCCCATTGATTTTGTTTCATTTTATCCCCTCTATATTAAAAAATCTATATTTAAACCCCCTTCCACTTATAACAAATTTCGAAATTAACTTTTTCAGTTTACATTTTTTTGGAATAAAATACATTTTTAAAATTTATGTGAAATGCACAAAAAACACTTTATTTAAATTTAAATTTTATTTTGTCTTTAATAATTTTTTTTTTATAAAAATAATAGAGAGAAAGAGAAGTGGACAGAGAAATTAATTTTATTTTATCTTTAAAAAAATGTAAAATAAGGGAGAGAAAGCAAATCGAGAAAGAAAATGTTAGTTTTTTCTTTTTATGACCATTAAATTTTAATTTAAAATAAAAGAAAATTAATTCATCTTATATTTTTTTTTTGAATAATGTAAGGGTATGATGTGTAAGTTTTTAAAGTAGAGGGGTAAAATTGAAACAAGGCTAATTAACCCTTTAAATTTTTTATTTTAAGCATTATGTGAAGTAATATTTGGTTTAGATTTAAATAGAAAAATAAAAGTAGGTAAAAATATAGATTTTTGAAATAGATCGAGATAAAATAATAATTAGATAAAATAGAAAGATGCAAATCCTAGTATTTTTTTAGTGTCTAAATTAATGTTAAATAACTGTCGCTGTTTGACTGTAAGCATATAAACCACGTTGTATTGTCTCCAAAAATAAAAATAAAAATCCCTCGTATAAAATTAAGTAACCCATTTTTCTAAAAATACAAAATATTATCATGGTCTTTTTACAAATACCACCAAAATATCTTCTGAATATTTATATATTAACCCCTAAAATTGACCCCTAAAACCTTAATTTTCTTGGATCAAGAGCCCAGTAAGTAATACTAGTAGCTACCTAACTAAAAGATTCTCACACCAAGTCAACACTTTTGTCCAAACCTTATATATATATATATATATATATATGTCTCTACACCCACGTAGGTGTGAGACTAATCTCGTTCGGGTCCCTTCCCAATAAGTGTTTTTCCGCAGGCTCGAACCCTTAACCCTGTAAAGGTCTCTCAATTACTATGACTTAAATAGATCTTACCACTTGAGTTATATTATGTTAATTTTGAATTATAAATTAACTAAGAGAAAAATAAAATAAATAAAAAATGAAGCCCCCTGTGCCCAGTCAAGCTAATTAATTGCAAATTGATTAGAAAATCAAATTTTTAAATGTGAAGTTTCACATCTCATAGCCCATGTTAAAAGTTTTCTATTGGTAGTAATTAAAATAATTCAAGTTGAATGTCACTTATTTTACAATTGTATTGCCTTGTAGTTCTATGGTCAATTGTAACTATAGCGTAAGATTTGTTCCAACTATATAAGATACTGATTGATAATGATTTTTAAGTAATTTATTTTTATTTTTATTTTTAAGTAGAGATTATTTTACAATTAAAAACAGGGACAATTGGTGGGAGGTCCTCCATTTAAGTTTTAATTGGTTAAAATCCTACATGCGGTAAAATTTTTTAATTTAGTCTCATCTGTTTTAAAAATGAAGAAACCTTACTCACGTGATAGTCACGTGCCAGTTACATGTAACTACTTTGTGTGTAATATTACTGTATTAGTTACATGTAACTAATTTTTATTTTTATTTTTTTCACAGTTACATTTTTCAATAATATGTAACTTTACATATTCTGATATGTAATTAAAAAGTTTGATATTTTTCAGTTACACGTTTCAATAATATGTAACTTTTTAATTACATGTCTCTGAGATGTAATTAAAAAATTTGATATTTTTTTCAGTTATGTCACAAAATATTATACATATATATGTAATTATAATATATAATTAATATTATATAAATACATGTAATTAAAAATATTCAAATATGTGTAAAAAGTAACAATTATGAAATTGTACATGTAATTGAATTCAATAGAAAAACCGAATGTACTCACTAAAAGGCTCCCAACAATCCCTGTAATATTCCTACAATTCCTACAATGCGAGATTAAAATATAAGTGAAATCTAACTTAAAGGACTAAATCAAAACTTAATAACACAAAAGGACTTTTCACTAATTACACTTAAAAAAAAAAAATTTTCACCGATTTTCTCTTAAAAAAAAATGTAAGAAAGTGATTTTAAGAAACCAATGGATTAAGACCTCACTGCTGATGTTTTTTCAAAATATATTTTTTTTAATCAAGATATCATTTATAGAGATAATACTGGGATATAATCGCTATACTATCTTGCACGTTTTTTTATTTTATTTTTGAATAAAAGTATTTTTTTTTTTACTTTTAAAAAATATTTAAAGAAAGCATTATCGAATAGTGCCCAAATTACTGGGATTTTTTTTTTGATTACAAAGTGGGTGGCGGCAGTGGCCGTGACGACTGGCGGTGGAATCTGGCAACAACGGTTACAAATGACTTAACATTAATTGTGAAAATTATTCCCATTAAAAATATTGTGTAAAATTGAACATAAAATTAATTTTTTTTTTCAAATTTATCTAATTCGGTCTCGTCATGCTAACTCATCACAATTGCGTATATTAAGGTAGACAAAATTGTGATATTAAGACCCCGTTTGGTTACTGTTTCCATTCTTTGATTTCTGTTCTAATTTTAAGACAATAATTGTTACCAAATATGTTTCTATTACTAGAATACTTCAAAACGAAAATAAAATTCTTATTCCATTTTATTAGAAGTATAAACAGAAAAGCAGAACACCCGAAAATTTTACAAATCCAATTCTCCAAAAAAAAAAAAAAAAAAAACTATGCATATGTTAAACTGATACTAATCCTATCCTAAAGAAAGATAAAAAACTAAGAAAAAAGATGAGAGAGAGAGGGAGGAGAGAGAAAAGTGAGAGTTTAAACACTTCTAGGCTGTAGCAGCGAGAGATAGGAAGAGAGAGAAGAAAGAGTTTGAACCCTTCTAGGCTCTAGCAGGAGAGAGAGAGTTTTTAATTCTAGGCTCTGGCCCATAGCGTGGTAGCGAAATTTCTTGTCGGGTCAGTTCCGACCTGCACGATTCGAGTATTGTTTCGAAGAGAGTTCGGTGAAAGGTGTAATGATTTGAGTATTGATCGAAAAGAGTTGGATGAAATAGACATGCATATGTGAAGATGCGTACTACCGATAGAAAGAACCATATATTGAGCAGAGAGAGAGAGAGTTTAAACACTTCTAGCCATCATTTCTTGGAACATACGGTAAGACTCCTGCTTCTCCAGCCAGAACTTCTCATGGCAGCTCGCAATGAACATATCCGCCAGCCGGTCAATCTCGTTAACCTCCTTCTCCTCCCCCCCACCACCACCACCGCCATTCCCAACCTTCCTTTCCTCTACCCACTGGAGATACTCCTCCAGCCGCCACTCAGCCTCCACCACACCGCCACCGTCTCCGGGAGAAGGCACAGGCATAACGTGGGAGGAGGACCAGTTGTAGTGCAGTCTACGTGAGGAGGGGCCAAAGAAGAGCCTCCTTTTCTTGGTGGCTGCAGTTGGGAGGAGGAGGAGTTGAAGGAGGCCGTGGAGGAGGAGGGACTTGGCCTTGGCGAGGAAGCGGATGAGGTGGGAGAAGACAAAGGTGTGGAGAAGGGTTTTGAGTTTCACGGAGGAGGTAATTAGGGCGGTGGTGGTGGCGGCCGCGGCGGAGGAGGGAGAAGATGGCGATTTCATGGAGAAAACATGAAGAGAGTGGAGGAGTTTTAGAGGAGATTGGGAAGCCATTTTTTTTTTCCTTTCTTTTTGTGTGGGGGCAATGTTCAAATGTTGTTTGTGTGGATTTATAAAGGGGATTGATTACCAAATTGCCATTGGATAGTAGGTAATTTATATAAATTGCCAACCACTTTGCATAGTGAGACTTCTTCCTTGTGGGGGGTAGCGTGGGGGGTAGCGTGCGGGGTAGCACTAAACAATGACAAGGACTTTGCTTATAATTGTCATACAAGGCATGTTTGGCTGCATAAACAAATAGATTATAGGGTTAATTACAATTTTTTTCCGCTATGGTTTGATTAATTGCACTTTATATCCGTGTAGTGTTTTCGTCATCGGTCATCTGACCCCTATGATTCAGACTAAAAGACAACGGTTATATTTCTATTAAAGTTAACGGTCGGACCTCAAAAGGTTAAATTAATATTTTATTTAATATCAATCGATATTTATATCTCAGACATTTGTCCCTTTTTTGACGCAATTTTAGTTATGAGAATAATTTTGTTATTTTACGCGTTTCTATTAAATATTTAACAAATTCATTTAATTCTCAACCATATGAGAGTAATTGATGACAAAAAAATCACAAGAGTATAAAGTATAATTTGGTCAAATCACAAGAGACAAAGTGTAATTGACCCTAAATTATACCCATGGTAAATTTAAATTTAGAGGTATCAAATAAAAAATAATTTTTGGTGAACCGTCCTTGAATATAAAAGTTTAGCCCATGTAGTCAACACGTTACACTATTTTTTTTAAAAAAAAATTCTAATTTACTGTACTATATAAAAGTCACTATAATTTCAAAAATTACAGTAACATTTATGACATAAAGTGATTTTTGAACTTTTGAAAGAATTGTAGGATTTTTCAAAAAATAAGTGTACAGAGTGGATTATATATATATATTAAAGAGATTTGTATTTTTTTAAATTATTCATATTAAGTGAATATTCTTAAAAATTGAAGACCTAACTAAGGTGACGTCACTTGATCGTTCATTATGGAGCAAATAAATTCGTGTAGCCAACTCTACTTAAGTGAGACAAAGACTCAATTATTATTGTTGTATTCTTAGTGAGTCATGGTCATTCTCTAACTATATTACATTTAACTTTTTTTTTTTTTTACTTTTAAAAAATACTAAAAAAAAATCGACAGTCGATGGCCAGAGGCCTGAGGTCTAACAACGGGCAAGGCAAGTGGTGACAGAGGGTGATACCTGCCGATGGTGCAAACCTTAGTTAAAATATTTGATTGGAGATATAAGAGAATATTGACCATTAGATTAAAATACAAGGTAAAACATAATTAAATGATTTATACTCAATTTAAAATCAAAATAAAATAAATTATGGATTAGACTGTTTAATTAGGACTATCGACAGTATAATAATTATTAGATTAATGTTGAAGACTTTGGAGTCTATTATTTATTTTTTAACTTGATTGAAGAAGTAAAAGAAAACAAGTAAAAAAATTGACAAATATTTATTTAAAATTCACAAAATAAGACATAATCCAGGTCTTACGGAGGCTGATTCTTCACCGAAATTACAATCCTAATAATTATTATTTTTAATTAAAAAATATGACCAATAAAAAAATATATATTCAAATTTATTAAAAATACTATGAATATTCCGTGACTAAAGTCATTATATTGATTAAATTTATAACTGTTAAAAATAGTAAATAATAAAAAATTAATTAATAAAGTATATATATAAAAACTTAAAGAGTATACTCAATCGGCGAAGTGTGAATTTCCGTTAACAGGTCTCTCTTAAATATTTTTATCAACTCATTTCAATCACCTAAATATTTTATCATTTCATCTCTATCGTGCATTTTCCTCAAATTAATTCTTAATGAAAAAATATTTTTTAAAAAAGGGTCTTGGCAAAATGTCATTTTTTAAAATTAAATCCTTTTCCATTAATTTTTTAAAACGGTCTTGGCAAAATGTCATATATATATATATATTCACACTATATCTTAATGGACAATTACACTGCATGTTAGTCTCGTCGGTAAGAGTAAATATTACATTTTTTTGTCAATTAGTGTTAGATTCTTTTAACTAACATTAATTTTAAATTTAATGTTGAATGTATCAGGCCGACGTAGAAAACGGAATCTCTTTAAAATTTAGTCAAACAATTCAAATTGGGATGGGCAAAAAATAAAAAACTATAACAATTAGAATTGTGTGAGAGTGCAATCGTTAAAGTACTATAGAATGATAATGTCACAAGATCCCCCCAAATTTTACCTACTATTGCGGTAGTTATCAATTCTTTTCAAAGTAAAGGGATTTTGATATTTTACACCCCTAAAATTTAACCATTATTGCACTTTGATTACTATAGTTGCAATTTAAACACATAACACCCTAATGTTCCATAATCATCCCATTTCAGTTTAGATCAATAACTCCATTACACTTTGGGATAACAACAGTCAACTGTCGTGCACCTAACTATTTTTTTAAGGGATTTTCTGGGTATTTGAAACCGTTTTTTTCCTCACAAATTTCCAATTTAACAAAAAAATAACACACACACACACACAAATATATATCTTGTGTTATATGTATATTTCCAGGAGCGATTGACCATAAAACTTCTTAAAAAGGGTCAAGTGCATGGTAAATGATTACTCCGCATCAAAAATTTTAGTAGGGATAATGATTAATGACTTGAAATGTAGTGGAATGATTAAGAAACTTTAAGATGTTGTATGTTCAAATTAAAACCATGAAGATCAAAATGAGAGTTTAATAAAACTGAAGGGGTTCAAAGTGTCCAAACCCCCAATGTATAAGTTTTTGTTTCAATCTCCAAAGTTTTCTTCTATGAGAAGTTTGTTCTCCAAGTTCTTTTTCCCTTTATTTTTATTTTATAAATTCAATATCCAAAAAGATTTTATTACACAAAAATATTTTGTTTATTTTGCACATAAAAAATATTTGTGGAAAAAAAATAAAAATATATATGAATATAATTTTAAATACTTTTTTTTTTTTCGAAAAGTAAAAGGTAATTGCATTTTTTTTAATAATTTATAATTTTTTTTTTCATTAAGAGATTATTTATATGGATAATATTAAGATAACGTTTATACTTGAGACACTTTTATCATTTTTATAATATGCCAGACACCTGTTGCCAAATTTTATTGACAAAAATACTCTTGTAATTATATATATATATATATATATATATTTTTTTAATTTTTTTATATATATATTTTTTAATTTCTACTCTTTTTGTTTATCTTTTGTTTCCTATTTTTTTTTAAAATTTTTTTTGGTTTTCGTTCAATAATTTTTTTTAATTATTATTATTATTTTTTTTTTTTTTTTTTTTTTTTTTTTTTTTTTTTTGTATATGGTGTTTATATACGAAATAAAAATTAAAAAAACTAGAAAATAAAAAGCATAAAAAACTTTACATTTTAAAATGAAAATAAAAAGATATTTCTTTTTGTTTTAGTTTTTAATTCACTTTTTTTAAATGATCTTTTTTGATTTTTTAATTGATTTTTCATTTTTCAAATATTTTGTTTTTTTTTTAATTTGTATATTTTGTTTTCGAGATTAATTTTTATTTTTTAAAATTTTACGAATACTAAAAATATAAGATCTAAAAAAATATAAAATATATTATAAAAATATAAAATAAATAATTTATTGTGAAGGGCATTTTGGATAAGAATCCATCTTTTAGTATGAAAATTTAGATGAAAGGATAAAGAATCCATTTTCCTTGGAATGTATAAAAAGGTCCAATGAAGTTGACATTAATGGATGGACATGCATAGTAATTGCCATGTAAATGACAGAAGCAACCTTGTAACAAAAACTAGGATGCTGTCAGAAGCATGGGGTCATGGGTCGTCTAAAGTGTGCATATATATATATATATACATATATATATATATATTTAAATTATGGTTAATTGTTTTTCACCATTGATTTTGTTTCAGAGTTATTTACCATATAATTATTTTTTAAATAATTAGACTTTCTAAAATTAAAAGTCTAAATTTGAGAATGAATGAGAGTTCATAAAATTATTTTTCTTGATTCTCCTTGATTTCTCTATTTATTATTTTATTTAAATATGTTTAAATATTATGCTTATTATTAAATATAAGAATTTGAGCGAATTTAATTGTTATTTATAATTAATATATGGTGGGGGTAATGAAATTAAAATATTTTTTATATTTGAAATAATGAAATTTGTCTTTTAAGTAAAGGACAATTTTTAGAATAAATAACAAAAAACATAATTGAGATTTTTTTAATGTAAAAAAATTATTTTTCTTTTTTTTAACTTTTTATATTTTTTATTTTCCATATAAGTGTTTATAAAAATGATGAAAAAAAAAAATCAATTTCCATTTTTTTAGTGTAAAAAAAATATTTTTCTTTTCTGAATTTTTTATATTTTTTATTTCTCATATAAGGGTTTATAAAAATAATAAAAAAAATAATAGATTTCTTTTTTATGCAATATTTCATATACATGAGTCTATAAAACTATTTTTCTTGATTTCTATATCTATTATTTTATTTAAATGAGTTTAAATATTATGCTTATTCTTAAATATAAGAATTTGAGTGAATTAATAGAGCGCGTTTAAGGTAATTAAAATATTTTTTTATATTTGAAATAATGAGATTTGCCTTTTAAATAAAAAAAAAATTAGAATAAATAATAAAAAATCATACTTGAATTTTTTTAATGTAAAAAAATTATTTTTCTTTTTTTATTTTTCATATAAGTGTTTATAAAAATGAAGGAAAAAAAAAAATCAATTTCCACTTTTTTAGTGTAAAAAAAATATTTTTCTTTTTTGAACTTTTTATATTTTTTATTTCTCATATAAGGGTTTATAAAAATAATGAAAAAAAAAAAGATTTCATTTTTATGCAATATTTCATGTACATGAGTTAAAAATAATATTTATAAGTAAAACCTAAAATTGAAAGCCTAAAAAAAATGGATTTCCTGTGTAACAATATTTCATATAGGTGAGTTAAAAATGACTTCTATATATCATATCATATCATATAATAAAAATTAAAAAATTAAAAGTAAAAGCCTAAACTTTCAAATGACTGAGAATTCACCAATTTTATTTTCTTTATTTCTCATAATTTTGAGTATATTCTAATTATTAGAAGTATTTTTCACTTGATTTTATTATCATAATTCTACTAATTTAATACTTTTAATGTGTGAATATATCAAAAGTTTCCAATCATTTCATTGTCATAATTCCATTAAAAGTACATAATACTACTAATGGTTAGAATTTGAGAGGACTTCAAAATGGACACACTTTAAAATTGCCTAAATTTTTATATATTCTTTTGTTTATTCTTTAAACTTTTGCTATTATCAATACCTTGTCAATGTATATGCCAAAAACTTGCCAACATCTTGCCATTTAATTGTAAAATAATTAGTTCGGGTTATGTGCAATTATTGATACGAGGGCTTCGAGATTGAGATCGACGTCGACTGAAAGAGCTGGATCGTTAGTTAATATGTCAAATTAAAAGTAAGAAATATATTCATTGTATTTATTTTATTTATTTTTTTGCATGAAATTCAAGTCCGATTTGTGTGTGAAGTTTTGAATTTTCTCTGTATGTGTTTCATTTGTTGGTTTGAAGATTTTATTAATATTGTCATTTTATTTTATTTTATTTTAGGGGATGGATAAATGATATTATTGAACATCATAGCATCGAATAGAACGATTTATCTTTTATAAGTAACTGTACATTTGAAATTAGGACACCTTATTAAAATACATAAATTATGAAGTAAGCCATATTTCTTGGGATTTTCATGTATTAGTAACTTAGTAATGAAATCCGAAATGATGACTTCTATTTGATATTATTTTGGTACAATTTTTAAGAACTCATACTGTTTCTTCCTCTTCATTTTATAACATTCTAACTTTTTGAGAGCTCAACAATACTATATTCCTTATTTTTCAACATTTTTGAGTATAGTTAAATTATTAAAAGTATTTGTTAATTAATTTCATTTTAAATAATTTGAACGCGCATATTTCTTTAAAATTAAAAATTATGTTGAACTAAAATTTTATCATTTATCAAATATTAAACAATACTTTTAATTTCAACACCCAAAAGTAAAGTATTCATAATACTAATTGAAAACAAATATTACAAAATTGAAAAAATAAATATTTCAAACATTGCAAAATAATACATAATTCACCCACTGAAAAAAAAATAAAAATATAAACCCCACTAACTAATACAAAATATTTTTTCGAAAATAAGAAATATAAATTATATTTAAATAATCAAATAAAATAAACAAAAAAAATATTTCAAAACCCGCGCTTAGCGCGGGCTAAAATTAGTTCAAACTTATTTACGTAACACTTATAAAACGCAGGTTAGAAATGCGTTTTTCAAAAAGCACATCTTGAATTTGCATTTTTAAAACGAAACCCACCTGAAAACGCATAACATTTATACGGTTCTTTTAAAAAAATCATTTTTTTTAAACGCAAAACATATTTGCGTTTTCTAGAAACACAAATATGTTTTGCGTTTTCTTTAAAAGGAAAAAAAAACACTCAGCAGCCTTGTCTTGCGTTTTTTAGAAATGCAAATATGTTTTGCGGATTTTTTGAAAGGAAAAAAAAAAAAATCTCAACCGAAACCTTGCCATGCGTTGCCATTAGAAATAAAAAAAATTGCACTATTATCCTTTAAGTTTTAGAATAGTGTTAACGTAAACTCTATTGAAATATTTAAGGGTATAAATGTCTCTTAACTCAAATTGGCCGATTTAGCTTTATCATTTTCTCTCTTGTTAATCTAGCTAATATTCATTTCAATAAAAATAATTATTTTTCTTAAATTTGTGTTTAGTATTTAATTACAAAATAATTTTTTATTGTTATTTTATAATCAAATAAAATTTTCAAATACTAATTGGAATGAAATTCTCCGTAGTCTACATTAGCGAACATCGATGAGTTAAATTTCGACTCACATCTGATGACACTTTTCTAGACTGTCAAAAAGTGACATAGAAATGATATTGAATTTGGATGGAGAAGAAAAAGAAACAGACAACGGGGCTTAAAAAATTGTTATTCTAATCAAGATAGACATCAATTTAAAATTAAAAGCGATAAGAAATACAAATAGTAATCATAAAAGGATAAAAAATTAAATATTACATAAATTAAAAAATAGTACCCATTATTGAACTTTTGTAGCATCGATAACTACTTAGTTTTATCAATCCATTTGTAGTGAATCTCTCCGTCGATAGTTCTGGGTCATCGGTGTATTTGAGATCAGTAAAATACTCCAGTGTCTGCTCGTTTGCATTTGGGGCATTAGCTTTCCGAATTTGGTGAAGTCTCTGTTTGACATGAATCCGTTTCTCCATTTGTTTTATTTCTCGTTTTAATACGTGACAAATTTTGCCGATGTTATCCGGTTCGTTTTTCAAAATTTCAAAAGACCGTAATTTGTAATCTTAAGGTGGTATATAGGAGATCTTGCCTTATAAATGTTTCTTTTTGTCTTTAGTGTTGGCAATTGTAAATTCTTCACCTTTTCACTATCCTTGTCCCATTCAGTGTAGCTGTAACTCTCGTGGTAACGACGATTGACCTATCGAATAGTTTGTTTGAAAGGATCACCGTGTACTAAGAAAGTTCATTTCCTCGTGATAGGATTAAGCCATGTGCCAGAGAGATCTAGTTGTCGCTGAACACCAGTGATATATGTAATAATGTAATAATATTCTACGGACCGCACACGTCTTGTGAGTAACACAATATTTCTCAGGCGTCATACTATAGTAGTGGGCAGCGTGGTTCGTCTTCACTCCAATGTATGACCTTTGAGCGACGTATCTGGATTGCATACCATGTCCTTGAACATGGTATGGTCCCTTGGTACTTGGTATGGTCCCTTGTCCCTGAACCCTCTCTGGTGCAATGGATCTTCATTTTTTTATTGGCTTTGCCCTTAACCTTATCGTTTGCTGACCCGCTTACCATTTGAACTGATTTTTTGAGTAATGAAAATGGAGAATAGGAATGAATGTGTGCAAATGATAATTTTGAAAATATAGATGTATATATAGGTAATTTTTGGCACCTTCCTTATTTTCGGCCAGCCACTATCCCGCCAATAGAATTCCCGCCAATTTTTTTTTTTTTTTTTATATTTTTTTCTGTGGCCTTTTTCCCACCAAAATATTTCCCACTATTTTGTTTCTCAACTTTCCGCCAATTTGTTGCTATTTGCCCACCTTAAATTTTTCTATAAATAGGAACAACTTTAGTTCTTAATAAGCAACATGTATTATCGAAATCAATCTTTATTTCGTTTTATTCCCAAAGACAATGAATAAAATTTACAAAAAAGATCACAGTGAATGTTTTTGGATATATATTATTTTTTTGACAATTGGATGAATCCAATATTTGTTTTTGACAATTGGTTGTTTTGCAGGGAAGTATTTAGTGTATGTCAGTGGCTACATAACTGGTGAGCATGTCGCCGTATTAGGGGGGCCTAATTAGAATGAGAACATGCAACTAGTATAGTGGTTTTGCAGGGATAGAGTTGGTATGCGGTAACACTTTACCTGAGCGTAAAAAAGATGTTGGCATACGAAGTATTTGATAAGGTATTTTAATGCTGAATCAAACAATGTTCACAAACTACGTAATTTACTGTGACTGTAAGACTTCGGTTGTGGATGTGATAAACACTGGTAGGCTTGAACGACTTGTAAATGAGATAGGTAGCATGGTGAAGTACTTACCAAAAACGATGAACAACTTGGCAGTTAGGATGACTTCAAAGGGTTGAGATTATTTATTTGAATTTAATGAGTTTGTAGAATTTCTTAATAGTCTATTCATGGAATATCTAACTACCCTTGAAGATATCCGAGTACGAAAGTTTGTTGATTCGTCTGTCCAACAATACTCGGTTCCAAACTTGTATTTTATAGTAGTTGTGTTTGTAATGGATTATGTGGTTCTTTCTACGTATTGTCGTAATATTGTAAACATTTGGTATTGTATGTGTATTTTTAGAATTTAAATGAAGAGAAAATGTATGTTGTTTGATAGAAATACATAGTTAAATTGCAATTGACCAAAGTGAAAACATTAAACATTATTCTTGTTGACCCAGTGAGCTATCTAAGAGGGGGGGTGAATTAGGTAGATAAAAAATTAATCCAAATAATAATACTTAAAAAAATCAAATAATTATTTTTTATTCTAAATTAATTATTATCTTTATAGCAGCGGAAATATAATATCAATTAGGTGCACACCAAACAACAAAATATAAATAAAGTAGCACACCAGAAATTTATATTGGTTCACCATGTTATTCTTGACTAATCCAGTCCTCCAAGCTCCGCGGAGAGTCGCACCCACTAATCACTATGATTCCTTTAATCAGATAGGAACAAAACCTTTACAAAATGATTCTTTTCCCAGACTCAGAATTAAGCTTTACAATTTTTTTTCACAGGCTCAGGAATAACCCTATTTTTTTCACAGGCTAAACATTAACTTAATTCTTTTATACTTAGGCTAAAAATTATATCTCACACAGAAAATACTCCAAATATCATTTTACCTGATAAGAGTTGAACCGTTACAAATTCACTCACAAATTAATTCTATTAAGGAAGAATTTACACCTAATCTTTTTATACTCTAGGCAAAGATTAAAATCTCAATATATTTACCGGAGGAGATTGAAACCAGCTACCCCTTGATTAAACACTCCCAATAGTATCTAATCTGACTCTCCACTCACCAATTACAAAATTGATAAGTGATTTTTTCACTCCAGCTTCTACTACCCTAGATAAATTTGAACTTAATTAATGTCCCTATACTAGTGATAAAAATACAGTGAGAATTTTAAAATATGATTTTAAATAAAAACGGGTAGCAAACAATTTAGCAAATAATCAGATTTTCTCAAGAAATTGTTTCAAAAATAATTTTCAATTTAAAATTCAGGAAAACGATTTCGAAGATCAAATTTTCAAGTAATAGATAATAATATCAAATAACAATTAATAACAAATAACTTGGAACGATCTCACTAGGAATCCACCGAATAAATAATGATAAGTAATGAAATTTCAAGTCGACAATCAACAATAATCCATTCCAAAATTTCTCAAAAATAAATCTCAAGAAAATTCTCATAATACTTTCAGTATAATCTCAGAATGATCACTCTTAGAAAGCACTAGAACTAAATAGCTTTTTAGAATTGAATGATTGGAATTATTGAAACCTAAAAAACGCAGGCCTATTTATATGGGATTAGAACAAACTCTCTAACGGCTAGTTCTCATATTTAATCACAAATAATTACTCCAATAAACCCCTTATATCATAAAGACTCAATCCTGGTATAATTCACATAATTATATCTTTTAAACTATCTAATTTAGTTCCTCAAACTTTTTCTCAATCTCAATTAGATAGGATTGAAAGAATTTCATAAATCAAATTGAGAAATATCCAAAATACTTGAACCATACCTATAGGGATAACAAAATATTAATCATATATCTTAAATTCCATTAGATCCATAAGATTGTCCCATATCCTAACCATAAAATGACTATTTTTTGGATCAAAACCATGAAATTCTCAAATTCTGAAGCTGTCCATCGGTTGACCGACCAACATCCATTGGTCGACCTCCCTATTCAGGATGTAGTCCAAGACAAAATCTCTTTGCCATAGGTCGATTGTCCCTTATGTTTTTGTCGACCGGAAGATTCAGAGACTTTCATAGGTCGATCGCCCTGTCGACCTATGGATTCAAATAGTTCATATTTTAGCCATAGGTCGACTGATCCTACACCATAAGTCGACCGATTAATTCAGAGACTTCAACATATTTTAACTTACACCCATCGGTTGATCGATCCTCTTAGGTAGGTCGACCGAACAATGCTGGATAACTTTTTCCTTAATTAATTTTTTACTAAATTTCTTTGACGTTTTTGCCCCTTTAACCGATTTCTTTTCTCGTTTAACTTCACTAAATCCTTAAATTCAATTTTAATAAATTATCTTTCTTAAATCAATGTTTTTTCTTCAATTACACATAGGAACAAACATGTTAGCTAATTAGCATCCTATTAAAAACACACCAAATTGTAAAAATATTTTGTATCCTGTGTGATCCTAATCGGGATATATTAAGAATAAAAATTTAATCTGAGTTATTTTTTCCTACATTCTTCAAGATCTTCGGTCTCTTAATATTCATTATCTTTGTCAATCTCTTTAACATTCATTTAGTATTTTTCTCAACTTCTTCATGATAATATATTCACTGGAATTAATAAACTGAAATACTCAACAAAATTGTTAGTTCTAACAAAAACATTAACATTTAATTGTTCATCAAAATTTTAGGATCAACAATCTCTCACTTTTTGACGATGAAAATTAACTTTGATATTTTTGTTAAAGTAATATGTAACCACACTCCCCCTAAATTCGAGGACGGATTTTTAACTCAATAAAGCACAATTATAAAAAGAATCATAAAATATTCAACAAAGCACAAATAATCATCTCAATAATTTCAAAATATGATAAATAATTCATGCTCCTCCTTAAGATATTTAACAAAACAATTTAAGCTCCCCCTTAAGATATTCAACAAAATATCAATAAATTCTCTCCCTTTGTTATCTCAAAAAGTGGGGAAGAGGAATCATAAATAAACACTACTCTAGACAAATATCGTTATGCCTAGCCATTCCCAAACCACGAATGATTTTCACAAACTGATCTTCCGTTAAAGGTTTGGTAAAGATATCAGCAAGTTGGTCGAAGGTATCAATATATTCAATGACAATGTCCATTTTTTGAATGTGATCACGAATAAAGTGACTTCTAATCTCTACGTGCTTAGTTCTTAAGTATTGTGTATGATTCTTACTTAGATAAATAACACTTTTATTGTCGCAATAAATCGAGACTTCCTCCATACATATTTCAAAATCATTAACTGTTACTTAATATATAAAATTTGAGCACAATAGTTATCAGCTACCATATACTTAGCCTCAATAGTGGATAAGGCTATCGAATTATGTTTCTTACTTGACCAAGAAACTAAAGCGTGTCCTAACAAATGACAATACCCACTTTTTCTTTTTTGCTCAACTTTGCAACCAGTAAAATCAGCGTCGGAGTAACTTATTAATTTAAAATCACTCCCCTTAGGATACTATAACCCTAGGTCAATCGTCCCCTTTAAATATCGAAAAATTCGCTTAATCGCAGTCAAGTGCGATTTTTTAGGATAAGACTGAAATCTAGCACATAAACAAACGCTATAAATAATGTTACGTCTACTAGCAATTAAGTATAACAAGCGACCAATCATACCTCGATATATTTTTTCATTAACGTTTTTACCCGTGTCATCTTCGTCTATCTTTATAACTGTTGTCATGGGAGTTTTGTACTCTTTAGCACCATCAAATCTATATTTGTTTAACAACTCTTTGATATATTTAACTTGGTTTATGAATATTTCTTCTTTGGTTTGCTTAATTTGCAACCCAAGAAAGAAATTCAGCTCTCCCATCATGCTCATCTCAAACTCAACCAACATTATCTTGGCAAATTCTTGGCCAATATCCTCATTAGTAGATCCAAAAATAATGTTATCAACATATACTTGTACTAATAGGATTTCAGAATCAGTTTGCTTAACAAATAGCATTATATGACAAATATTCATTCGAAAACCATTTTCGATCAAATATCGGCTAAATCTCTCATACCAAACTTTAGGAGCTTGTTTGAGCCCATACAAAACCTTACAAAGTTTAAATACGTGATCGAGAAATTTATCATTTTCAAATCCCGGAAGTTGTTTCACATAAACTTCTTCTGCTAAGAAGCCATTTAGAAATGCACTCTTAACATCTATTTGATATAACTTAAAATTACGTGAGCATGCAAAAACGAGTAGCATTCTAATAACTTCTAATCTAGCCACATGAGCATATGTTTCATCATAATCAATTCATTCATCTTGATTATAACTCTGTGCTACTAATCTTGCTTTGTTTCTAATTGCTATACCAGATTCATCATTTTTATTTTTAAAAACCCATTTAGTACCAATACAAGATGAAAATTCAGTCTAGGAACTAGACACCATACTTTGTTTCGTTCAAATTGAACTAACTCATTTTGCATTGCGAAAATTCAAGATTCATCAGTTAATGCCTCATTTACATTTTTATGCTCAATTTGATATATAAAAAAAAAGCAAGACTTATTATATCTCTAAGGGAAGAACGAGTGCTAACACCTCTTTCAAAATTACCGATGATTTCTTTTATCGAATGTCCCGGTACTTTCTTTATAGCTCATGGTGATTCCAAATCTTTTTCCTTAGTCTCTTCCTCTTTTTGAGATTCTTTTGTCACATTATCGCCTTGGTTTTGGTTATTTGAATACCTACATCATCATCATCCAAAATCTTTCTCGACAAAAATGGGTCAGCTTCCTCAAAGACAATATGCGTAGACTCCTCAACTATTAACATACGTTTATTATATACTCTATAGGCCTTACTGTTAGTAGCATATCCAAGAAAAATCCAATAATCAGATTTAACATCAAATTTACTTAGATTATGCTTATCATTCAAAATGAAGCATTTACACCCGAATACTTTAAAGTATGAAATGTTAGGAGTCTTACCATTCTAGATTTCATATTGGGTTTTATTAAACCTTCTACAAATTGATACCTGATTTACCACGTGGCTTATCGCTTCGGCCCAAAAGTAGGTTGGTAATCGATTTTCATTAAGCATTGTTCTGGTCATCTCTTGAAGCGTCCTATTCTTCCTTTCCATAACACTATTTTTCTGTGGTAATCTTGATGTAGAAAAGTTATGAGCATAACCGTGCTCATCACAGTAACTGATAACATCTTCATTTTTAAACTCTCTTCCTCTGTCACTACGAATGTTAATAATAGAGTATTGTTTCTCATTTTGAACATGTTTATAAAATTTAGAAAATACAGAAGCAACTTCACTTTTCTTAACAAGGAAAAATACACAGGTGAATCTAGAATAATCATCAACTATTACGAAAGCATAAAACTTACCACCGAGACTAGCAACAAAGTTTGGACCAAATAAATCAAGATGCAATGATTCAAGACATCTAGATGTGGACGCATGCATCTTTTTCTTAAATGATGATCTAGATTGCTTGTCTAACTGACATGCTTTATCTTTCATAAATTTCAAATTATCTAGGCCACATACGAGACTCTTCTTAGATAAATTAAAAATCAATTCCATACTAGCATGCCCAACTCTCCTATGCCATAACCAACTATTCTTAGATAAAGCATTCAAACATAATAAATTTTGAAAAGTAAAATCATCAAACGAGCAAGTATAAATATTCTCAAAACGTGATGCAACTAACAGAATACTACTATCATGTCCATTCTTAATAATGCATTTATCATGATCAAATACGACACTATAGCCCTTGTCACATAGTTGACTTATATTAAGCAAATTATGTTTGAGACCATCAACTAGTAACATATCTTTAACTAGGGCATAACCCGTGCCTGAAGGCACGAACGAAAAAAAAAAATTGAAATTAAAAGAAACCAATATAAACTCATCTATTTATACAACATTCTACACATATTTTATTAAAAATCAACAATAATAAACACTTCTAGTTTGGGTAATGAATCAACCATGTTCTCTATCGAATAAGCACCATTAAAAAAATTAAAAATATTGACATAATTTACTTTGTTTATACGACACATTCCAATATTTGAAAGTTATTCAAATATTGAAGACGATCAATAATTAATGTAAAAAAAAAAAAAAAAATTGGACATAACTCCCTCTATTTATATGACATTCGAAATTATCAACTCCTGTTTTATAACACAACACTGACAAACAACCAATATCAATCAAGTACGAAAACAACGAACACAATCATATCAGACAACAATAAGACCATAATCTACAATATGAAATTTAACAATACGACGAATAATAACTATGTATATACATTATAAATTTAGTAATATAAGTCCACCACCCAGGACACTGGAGCCCACCACCCAGGGCTACTGGAACTTACCTTAATTATACTATGTCAAGCCATAGATTTCTCCATTTGTCTTCAATATTTGAAGTGGCACATATTTGAATACCGTCTAGTGAAAATCAAACATAATAATTATCAACTGGACAAATAAATTATAATCATATTTAAGACAAACAAATAAATAAATCAACTCATGGTTAGAAATCTATAAACGATTACTTTCCAAAACCCATATATTTTCGTTCCAAAACGGAAACCCAATTTTTTTTTGGTTTTCGTATAACCTTTTATGTTCCCAAATGAAATTCACAGCTGTTTAGTGGCATTTGTTTAGTGTTTCTCTTCTCGGATTTAAGCTTTTGTTCCCCAAAAAACATGAAACAAAAAACAAAAACAGAAACAAAAAACAGAAACAGAAACAAAAAACAGAAACAGAAACGGAAACAAAAATAGAAACAGAAACAAAAAATAAAAAACAAAAACAGAAACCCATTTATTTCCTGTTTCCATTGCGGGGAAAAAAAATTGAGAACAAAAAACTTGTAAGGAGAAAACAATCAATATACATAGAAATTGACGCAAAAATATACGTGGCCATGTTAAACCGTTTATTAACATTCAAGTTTCAAGAATTAGATTTAGAGCAGTGGCTCTAAGTCTAATTTTTTTTATCTATGATTTTTAAGAACACCAAACATAGTAAATAGGAAACAGTAACAAAACACGGGTACCGAAAATCGGGAACAGATCAGGCTAATTAGAATTCTCATAAACAGATTAGGCAAGGTAAACAGAGAAATATGTGAATAAAAGAACAACTCAACAGACTGTGTTTCACAGATAATTCAGAACAACTCAAAAATCAAACCACTTGCAGATAATCCCAAAAATCATGTTTATATAGATAAGAAAAATCATTAAGCTGGGGTATTCAAAGAAGAACATTTACATCAGATATAAACTTAATATTGCGGTTAATAGTTAATGAACTACTTAAGACTACACGCAGTGAGAAAAACAAATGGTGGACTTGTTGGACAAATGAACTACATATGAAGAAAAAAATGCCACCTCTGATTCATGCTAACATGTGCATAGTGGGTATTGTGCGAGATAACTTATCAAATTTAGAAGCAAATAACATCAAACCAATAAGAAGCAAAGAATTCAGAAAACACAATTGAGCAATTTGCAGTTCAGCTATAAAGAAATAAAATGAAGCTAAGGCTCATAGAAAAAATTTAGCTAGGCCAATCCAAGGTATCAATTACAATTTTGTTTTGATTGATCAAAACTCACTCACCATAGCAACCTCAAAGCCTCCACCGCGAGCTTCTCCATATTTAGATCGCATTTGTTTGGGTTTTGAAAAAGAACGGAAGCATAAATATGAGACAACTTCGTTTTGTACCCCTGTTTTATGTAGGAAAAAACATAATTGAAAAAACACACAAAGAAACAGAATTAAAAATAGAACCAAAAGGGCAAAAAGAAAAACATTCAAGCAAATCTATCACAACATTCGAGTATGTTTTTTTGTCAAAAATGGTTTCGCATTGATTTTAGGTGGTGTTGCGGTGCTTGGTTGCACGGATTTAGAATTGGAGAAGTGTATACATACCTTTATAGCATGGGATGAATATCATGCCCATTAGAGATATTCTGCAAGGATTCAATGTTGAAATGATTAGCTTCTATTTGATGCACTTCTTTTTCTTCTTTACTTGGAATATACACCAAAAAGATTGAAAACCTTACATGCAGCAAATTAGGTGGTGTTTCAGTTCCCAGATTTCTACAAAAATAGCAATTGAGGAACAATTATGTTCCCAGAATATTATTCTGAAAAACTATAAACTGAATAGATATAGATTTTTGTGTTCTCATAAAATTCTTGATGAATACAAAAACATTTCAATGGTAGAGGAATGGCCGATAATCTCGCTACGTCCAAAAGGTGACTAACTTATTTGAGAGAAAAATCAATAAAAACCATAATGAGTCAAATTCAACACCCAAAATCGATCAAATTCAACTAAAATAAGGGGGGGGGGGGGGGGAAGGAAAAAAAAAAAAGATCAAAATTTAACCAAACAGTACCTAATTACCGTTGTTTAAGGCATCAACGAAGAGACAATTTGGCAAGCGTTAGCACCAATACCTTAACCCCACTGGCTATGTCTTTGGTTGAGGCAAAGATCTATTTTGAGCCGATTTTTGTTCTAAATTTTTAAGCTGCAAATCACTTTAATTCGATAAAAACATTCAAGCAAATCTATCACAACATTCGAGTATGTTTTTTTGTCAAAAATGGTTCCGCATTGATTTTAGGTGGTGTCGCGTGTTTGGTTGCACGGATTTAGAATTGAAATTAAAAATCAACATGTATAAAAAGTAAAAATTGTGTATATATATATATATATATATATTTCAATTTAAATATGTATATTTTCTAGGATGAAAAATGGAGAAGTGCATACATACCTTTATAGCATGGGATACGCTTCTTTTTCTTCTTTACTTGGAATATACACCAAAAATATTGAAAACCTTACATGTAGCAAATTAGGTGGTGTTTTAGTTCCCAGATTTCTACAGAAATAGCAATTGAAAACTCAGAAACAAAAACAAAAACAAAAATTCAAAATAGACAGTGGGAACACTCAAATTAACTGCGCATATTAATCAAACAAACTGTATAAATCTGCGCATATTAATCAAACAAACAGTGGGAACACTAAAATTAAATCATATTTTTCAGAATAAAAATCAAGAAATGTTGATTTAGATTAAAAAGAGAGCGTACATTTAGGGCATCCGTAAAAATGTCGCAATAATAATGCTTAATATATATTATATTTGGAATTTCAATGATTAAACTCTTCTTTTCTTTTCTTTTTTTTCTTTTTTCTTTTTTTATATATATATATATATATATATATATATATATATATATATATTGGCCTGAAATAAGATCAAGCGATTCTATTTTCTGTCTCTTGAATGTTCATTCATATATTTTTCATTGGAATTTCAACAAAACAATATCATTACGTCTACTCACCTCTTTAAACTATTTTTTGGTAAACAACAGTAAAGATATTTAATAGGATACAAAACAGTAAAGGTATTCAAGGGGAAGGATGAATAACAGTAAAGGTAATTGTGTTCATTGTTCAAATGTAAACCAATTAGTAACTAATACCTGGAGAAATTTCACATGATTAGGGAAACACCATACAATTTTGCACCAAAAACAGAAACAGAAAACTCACAAATTGAGCATGAATTTTAGAGTGAACAAATTAGGGAATGGAAATAGAATGGAGACTGACCTGAGTTTGGTTCAACGAAGGGATTGTGCTTCGATGCTGATTGTTGCGAAGAAGCTGTGCTTCGGTGATGATGGCGATGGAAAGACGATGGGATCGATCAAGTCCCTGAGTCAAGGAACCCCAAATTAAAATTGAAAGGAATAAAAATTAGAAATCGTAAATCAAAAAATCAAAAAATCAAAAAAATAAAAATTCTGGGACAAATACTTACCATGAAGGCCGAAGGGACTGAGTTTGGTTCGATGAAGGGGCAGTGCTTCGATGGTGATTGTTCAATCAAGAGACGATGGAGCAGGGATGGCGTGGTGATGGCGATGGTTGGCGGTACGGCAGCTGTTATTCTGGCGATGAGAGAGCAACCCTAATTTGGAGAGGGCACAACGGTAGAGAGAGAGCAACCGGATCAGACCACCGACGGCCATCGCCATCTAGATCCGGCCAAGTCAACGGCAACGCTACTGCGACAGATCGGGGCGACGATGGCGATGGTGATGGCGAAGGAGCTCTGCGAAGACAACCAGCCAAGTCGATGGCAACGCTACTACAACAGATCGGGGCGACGATGGCGATGGTGATGGCGAAGGAGCTCTGCAATTATGGAGGGGAGGGTATGAATTCGGCGGAGAAGAAGACGAATCCGTGGAGGCGAAAGAGCTCTGCAATTATGGAGGGGAGGGTATGAATTAGGCGGAGAAGAAGACGAATCCGTGGAGTGGGCAAGTCTCGATGCAAGCACTGTCTCTGCTCCCTAAAAATTTGGAACATGAACCAAAATCTGGGAACATAACAGAAATTTGTTATAAAAAGCTAGAAGCAGAACAGAAACAAAATCTGGGAACATAACAGAAAGTTGAGGACAGAAACAAAAATCTGGGAACAGAAACACCAACCAAACAGGGCTTAAGCATATCCATAGGATTAAAACTCGACTTTCTCACCTGCATTTCATATTTCCATCCCTGTGATTGAAGAGCTTGCCTAGTTTCAAATATCTGTTCATTTCCATTTCCGGTTTTAAACTAAACAAAATCTACATACTAACAAAAAACAGAAACAGAAATAGGGAATAGAAACAGAAACACAAACAGGGAACATAAACAATCAACAAATGGAAACAGAAACCCAATACAATGGTGGAACGGTGCTATTTCACCATTTTAATTATTCACATTTACTAACAAAAAACAGAAACAGAAACAGGGAACATAAACAGAAACATAAACATGGAACAGAAACAATCAACAAATGGAAACAGGAATAGCAACAGTAACATAACAGAAACAGTAACAGGAACAGGACAGAAACAGGGACCGATCTTACCCAATCTGCAGCAACCATTTGCATCAAAGTGTTTTTTGCCTTGATCTGGCAAAAGGAAAAAATAAAAACAATTATCAGATTTCGAGGTTGAAAAAAAAAAAAAAGTATCAGGATTCAAAGAAATGATTTTGAATTTAAAGTGCTCTTTGTTTAGTGTTTTTGTTCCAAAAAACCCAAAACAAAAAACTTTGGCTACAAACGGAGCCTTAACCGGTTCAGGGCAACTTTGGCTCACGGGACCGAAGATTCAAACGAAGAAACCATAGCTAGGGTTAGAAACAATAAGCGGGATTTGCCTAAACCGGTTCAGGACAATGGCTCGGAGGCTAACTCAACGTGTCGCCGAAATGGAAGCCAAAATCGAAGCTGTGACAATGGAGATAAAGTGAGTACCTGTATATCGGCAGGTCCGGCAATAAGCAGAGGTCGATTGTTGGTGGAGTTGAAACTGAGGTGGTGGAGGTGAGAAATCGAGATCGTCCAGATTCGACCACCGTCGTACGCCGTCCAGATCCGGCCGCACACCGTCATACGCCGTCCAGTTCCTACCAATGCCATCCAGATCCGACCGGCGCCAGCCATCACATCCAGATCCGACCACCGCCGGCTATCGCCATCGTGATCCGGCCAAGTTGACCTCAGATCTGACCAAATCGACGGCGACGGCTACTGCGATGGTGGTAGCGGTTGTCGATGGCGAGCGAGATGGAGACAGAGGCTGGCGATGGAGGATATGTCGGTGGCGATGGAGATGGCGACGACGACGACGGCGATTGCCATAAATTTAGGGAGATCGTTGAAAGGGAGATGGGTTTGGAGGTCGTGAGAGAATACATGGGGAGAGGAGAGAGAGAGACGGATTTGAAATTTGAAATGGGTTTGAAAATGATTAGGGCTAGTGGGAAGATGTAATCACAACTGTTGATGATGATTGATCCTAAGGCTACAAATATTTGATGGCCCTTGGATAAGATATTGTATATATATATTGTATATATCTAGAGACATCCGACGGTCACGAATATCCAGAGACATCGGACGGCTGTGAATGTAAATGAGCTGATTTATTATATAGATAACAATAGTACCATTACCGATATTACCATACCGATAATTTTACCATTTGCATTGTCTCCAAATGTTACATGACCTCCATCTTTAAGTGTTAAAGATGTGAATTTTGTTTTGTCTCTCGTTATGTGTCGAGAACAACCGTTGTGCAGGAACTATTTGTCTTTGCTTATCGATGTTTTTAGAATAACTTGTAAGGAGCACCTCAAATAGTTCCTAAGTGGTATATAGTCTAAGTGGGTCCGATCTTGTTAATTAGGACAACCTTAGTTCTTTTTGGAACCCAAACTTGTCTACAGTTAAATAGTTTAGCGAAACATTTAAGAATAATATGCCCGAAAACATTACATTTAAAACATTTAACAAGACCTCTAGTTTCAAAAAAGAATTTATGAAAATGTTTTTTTTCTTAAGATGTTTCTGAAACCCAATACTGGCTTTATAAAAAAAACCACATGAACTTCCCAAAAGTATTTTCAAGTTATTCTCACCGCCGGTGAATTTGAGAGCAATTGAATGTAAATTCGATATCTTGGATTTCAATTCATTATTTTCAGATTCATAGTCCATTACTTGCTTGTTTAATGTATTAATTGTACTTTGAAAGACATTTATTTTAGAACATTGATTTTTATAATCATGCGTAAGTTCTTGATAAATATCAAACAATTCATCAAAATCTAAAGGACAAGAACTTAAACATTTTGTTACCTCATTACTAGTGGCCATCAATGCAAACATGGACGTTTCTTCACTTTCTGATTTTTTCGAGCTACTTGATTCGGTATCATCCCAAGTAGCTTTCATGGACTTCTTCTTGCTCTTCTTTTCTTTTTTTTTTTCTTTATCCTTCTTTGGTTCGGGACAATCAGTTTGAAAATGATCGGTCTTGTGACAGTTGCAACATTTCACATTGTTCATGTTGAAGTTTCTTCTTCCATGAAATGTACGTCGAGTCATTCTTCTAAAATTCTTTGTGAGAAGCGCCACATCATTTTCTTGCTCACTATCAAGGCTTACATCGTTATTATCATCATCTTCTTCAGGTTTTTAAGCCCTTAGTGCTAAGGATTTATTTTTGCTATGTCCGGTGTTATCCTTATATCCTCGAATTGCCGTTTCATGCGTCATCAGGTTGTCAATGAGGTCATCAATTTCATATTTGCCAAGGTCCTTTGCTTCCTCAATTACGCTCACCTTCGGCTCCCATACTTTGGTTAAAGATCTTAGAATCTTTTGAATTTTGTCTTCCGCGGAGTATAACTTTATAAGTTGGCTCAAGTGATTGCAGATGTTATTGAACCGAGTGTACATCTCTTGGATCGATTCATTTTCTCCTATTCTGAACAGTTCAAATTGCCTAATAAAAGCGTTAATTTTTGACTACTTCACTTGACTTGTTCCTTCGTGGGTGACCTGTAACTTATCCCACATTTCATTTGCCGATTTATAACCTGAAACTCTCGATTATTTATTAGTATCTAAAGAACAAAATAAAATATTAATAACTTGAGAGTTTATAGAAAGTTTCTGCTTATCGGAAGCAGTTAGCTGTTCTTCCTTCTTCTCGACTTCGTTTCCCATAGAGACAAATAGACCATCCTCAATTGCTAGCCACACGTTATAATTCGTGGCTTGAAGAAAAACAATAATTATGTCATTCCAGAATGCATAATTTTCACCTGCAAACAAAGGTGGTTGGTGCATAGACTGTGTAAGACCCTGATTTTTTTTACGCACAATTTAAGTTGTATTTTAAAACATTTTGAAAGTAACGGGGTAGATTATGTTATTTATTATTTAATTTAAAATTTGAGGGGTTAATTAGTAATTTTCAAAATATAAATTGTAAACTTTTGGACTTAAATGATTTCAAATTTTAATTAGGAAAAATTAATGTAATTTGGAAAAAAAAATTAATATATATATATATATATATTAAAAGGGTAAGTTCGGTGGAGCTTGGCCTCTTTTTTTTCAGCTCATATATATATATATATATATATATAACTTCATATACACGCATGACAGTAGAAGGAAAAAGAGAAAACAGAGAGAAGAGAGAAGTGGGCGATGGGTGATCATCATTGTTTTCATCACCGGTGTGGGTTTCGGTTGTCCGTCGTTTGGCCGGTGTGTGGCTGGTGAGATCCGGCATTGCCGTCATTATTTGGGTATGTGTCGTCGTCAAATTTCAAAGAGAGAGAGAAGGCGGTTCACTCTGGTGGGTATGTGATCGCCGTTCGTCCGGTGGTGCGTAGTCATCGCCGTTGTTCAGTAAGGGTGTATGTGTAAGACCCGGATTTTAGCATGTACGTTATTTTAGTTGCATTTTAGAGTAATTGAAAAAATACGGGGTAAAATTGTGTTAATTCATATCCAAATTAAAAGTTTAGGGGTCAGTTTGCAAATTTAAAAACATTTATCCTAAACTTGGGATTCAAATTTTCATTCAAGTTACAAAATAAAAATTTTAAAGGGTGAAATTACAATTTAAGAAAAATCCTAAAAGGTTGAATTGGACTAAAATGAATAGTTAAAGAAATTAGGGGGAGAAAAGTGTAATTAAAATAAAAGATATTTTTTTGTATATATATATGCATGTTGTGCGTGCGTGTGCCGTGAGCTCAGTCGGAGATAGAGAGGATGGGAGAAGGGCGACGTGGCGTGAAGAAACCCAAAATCAATTCACTAAAACTCATACAAATTAAATGACCCATAAAAATCTTGATCCCAAAAGTCGGAAGAGGAGGAGAAATCAAAAAACTAGAGAGAGAGAGGGTCGTCGGAGTTGTGGTGATCACGGTGGTGGTGGGTGCTTCGATGCGATTGTATGTGTGTTCCTTCGGTTGTTTTGAAGATTTCATGTGTGTGAGTGTATGATCGCAGTGTGGTTCTGTTGTTAGTGGTGTGGGTGTGTGCTCTGTTATGTTCGTCGCCGTTTTGTTCGTTGTCGGTTTGTGGGTGAGCGATGGTGGGTGTGTGATTGACTTTGTTCAGTACTGACGTATGCATGGGTGTGTTTTGCTTGACGTCGGAGTGGTGTATGAGTGTGTTTGATCGTTGGTGAGGGGTAGTGAAAGAGTTGCAGGAGTTAGTGAAGAAGAGAAAGAGAAGGGGGCTATTCTGACCAAAGCAGGAGCTGAACGAGGAAGACGATCATTTGCCTAGGCGGTGACAAGATTCAACTAGGCGATGAAGCATTAGAACGCAAATAGAAAAAAAGAGAGGGTGGTCGCCTAGGCGGTAAAGACGACGGCCTAGGTGGTGGCAAGTCAGTAGCGAAACAAAGAAGAAGAAAACGCAGTTCACCGAGGCGGTGGAAAATCTCGCTGAGGCGGTGGCACGTCAGTAAACAAAACAGAGAAAAGAAGAAGCGTGTTCGCTGCGACGGTGGATCCTTCGCCGAGGTGGTGAGTACTGGAGCAGAAACTAAATTTTTTTAAGGAAAAAAGAAATCGACAACCGTTTCGAAGTGGGTAACGTTTCTTATTAAAATTTATGTTTGTTAAATTTAACTACTAGTACCAAAATTTCGTAATCGGAATAATAAATTTTGGGACCATTCGTATTAGTAAAATTTATATAGTAAATTTTAACAAAGTGAAACCTAGTCGAATGATAATTTTTCAAAGTAAAATGTGGGACGGGAAAGTTGTGATACTTAGGGCCTGCATTACATGATTAAGTTATTTTAAATAGATTATTAATTTAGGCCTTATCACTATTAGGTTCGCAGGCACCGGAGTCTTGGTAGAGTGTAGTCAGTGAAAGTTTTGCGGAGCAAATAATAAGGTGAGTGTACTATTTTTTTACGTAAATTACAAATTGTATTTTCGTATATATTATGAAAAATTGTGTTTATTTAAAATGGACGAATTTGCAACTCATATGGATCAAGTTGTTTTGGGTGTTTGAGAAAAAAATGATTTGTTGAATCTAGAAAAGGGTGAAAAATGATTGTAGACTGAGTCGTTTGTTGTTGAGGTAGAAATTGATGTTGGATCCGATTACGCCATGGTATTTCTTTCCGAAAGGGATGTGGATTATCTACTAGGCATAGTTCGACAGAGCGTTGATTATCTGCTAGGCATAGTCCTGCAAAGCGTTGTTTATCTACCAGGCATAGTCCGGCAGAGCATTGATTATCTGCTAGGCATAGTCCTGCAGAGCGTTATTTATCTGCTAGGCATAGTCCTGCAGAGCGTTGATTATCTACTAGATAAAGTCCGACAAAACGTTGGCTGGTCGGAGAGTGGTGTGGTGTTTTATCGGATACAGTGAACCGGTTGAATAAACTTGCATATATATATATATATGTTACTTTATACTGGATCGGATGGATTGATGTATCTATTATTTTGGTTGTGTTATACTATTTGGTTAGATATAGTATTCTGTTGGATTTTCACTGCTTGGTTAGAGTATTATATATATATGAGTTTATTTCTGTGGTGACAGGAAACAATTTTTTTTTTTTTTTTTCTCAGTGTAGTATGTGATTACAGTATTATTATTTGAAAAATGTGATGGTTGTATTATTAATTGAAATATGGTATTTAAATTATTATCATACTTGATCCATACAAATATTTTTTATTATGAAGACAATACACCGATAAAAAATTTGATTTCAGGTGCAGCGGTTAGGAGTCGGTCCCCTACTGACACTAGGTAAAGTCCTGCGGTAGTGTCGTTTGGGAGTGGGCTATCTGAGGCAAACCTGTGGGAGGTTCATCATTTTTTATTTTGTTGTTACTATTTTTGGTTGTATATATATTCTGGGGCAGATGTGTCCTAGTTGGGATAACGTTGTATAGTTGTATGCCTGTATATGTGTTGGTGTATATATATGGAATTTTCTGGTTGGTTGGTTGGTCGTTCAGGGGATGTCATATCGACGTCACACCGGCCTCACCAGGGTGACGTGTGTCCAAGGTGGGGTGTGACAGTATAGGTGTGTCGTCTGTTCGTAACAGTGGTTGTGGGTATATGTAGGTGGTCGTTGACGTTGCATGTGTGTGTGGTTGTTCGTCGGTGGTGTGTAGACGGTATGGGGGTGCTGTCAGCGTTGTCGTGTGTGTGTGTGTTGCCTGACTTTTCCAGCGATGTATGGGTGTTGCTGGGTGTAGATGTGCTGCTGTGGTATGTGTGTGTTCCTCTGTCTGCTTCGGCGAGGGATTGCGTATTCTGTGTGTGTGTGTGTACGATGGGGGTGTGTGTTGTGTGTGTATGGACATATAGATAGGTATGTGGGTGGTGGTCGTTGGAGTTGGTGAGGAGAGAGAGAGAGACGGTCGGCTGAAAAACCAAAAAATAGAGTAGAAAAAGAGGACCATCGCCGCGGCAGTGAGGAGTCAGTGAAGCAGAAATTGAACCTGCAGAGCGTTCACCACGGCAATGAGGAGACGGCTGCGGTGGTGACCGCCGTGGCGAAGCTTCAGTGAGCAGAACAGAAAACGGGAAGGGTGTTCGCCTCGGCGGTGGGGCTGGGCGTAGGAAAACATAAAATGAAATAAAAATAAAAATCTAAAATCCAATCTCTCGGTAGGCAGATGATTCGGGACAGGTAGAATTTTGAACTCTCTTAATATATGTATTTAATTGTCTCATGGTGTGATGATGAAATTATTTGGTAAATCGTTGTGACATTTTACCTGTTTAATCACATGAAATAATTTGGATAATGTGAAATTTATGTGACAAGCATGTTAATGTGGTTTATGTTTTATATTAATTAAATGCATGTATTAGAGGGGTTGGAGTTCTACTGAGCGTTGACTCACAACCTCATAGTTTTTGGTTGCAGGGTTGGCGGGGATAAAACAACGAAGAGACTTTTATTTAAATTTCCATTTGTAATAATTGTAATTATTTATTATTTTAAACTGAAAAAGGAAAAATGAGAATATTTGCAGAAGATTATTTATTTAATTCTTTCAAATTGATGGGAAAGGAAAAGAAAGAGAGAAAGTAGGATGACGATAGATAAATTAGTTGAATTTCATTATCTATATTTTGAAATAGTTGTATTGTATAAATTTGTATTATTACTAGGATTATAAATGGATGGATATAAATTGGAGAAAATGATAATTATAATTATCGGGGTTGGTTGTAAAATATCTCAATTTTGGAAATATTGAATATTTGGTTTTAATATAATTAATTTAAGATAACTGATTTAAATAAAATGGTGGGAATTGGGCTTTTAAACTATGAATTCGGTAATTATAAATTTTGCCGCGATATTGTAAATTAAAAGATATATATATTTATAAACAAATTTCTACGTTCTTGTCGCTATATATATGTATAATATGAGGATTAAATTAAAATAGATGATTGATTTTATTTGGTATTTAAAATGGTGATTATTATATTTGATAATTCCCGTTGTGAAATCGACAACTAGAGTTTTTGTCATTATTATAAAATTTACCGAATTTTGTAGATATAAATTTTGGCCAGTTGGTTTTAGGTAGAATTCTGTATAGGAGAAATCATATTAGCAGCCCTGGGAAACCGGGTCCTTACAGATTGCCTCTTAGCTAGTGTGCCTATTGTGTGAGTCATGTGATCTTTGTTAGCTTAGTTTATCAAGCTAAACTAACTCTGATACCAATTGTTGACCGAGTGAGCTACTCAAGAGGGGGATGAATTGAGTAGATAAAAAATTAATCCAAACAATAATACTTCAAAAAATCAAATAATTAATTTTTACCCTAAATTAATTATTATCTTTATAGTAACGAAAATATAATATCAACTAGGTGAACACCAAACACCAAAATATAAATAAAGTAAATAAAACAACACTCCAAAAATTTATACTGGTTCACCAAGTTATTCTTGGCTAATCCAGTCCCCCGAGCTCTGCGGAGAGTCGCACCCACTAATCACTATGATTCCTTTAACTAAGTATGAACTAAATCTTTACAAAATGATTCTTTTCGCGGGCTCATAATCAATCTTTACAATTTCTTTTCAGAGACTCAGGAATAACCCTATTTTTTTCATAGGATAAAGATTAACCTAATTCTTTTATACTTAGGCTAAGAATTAAACCTCATACAAAAAATACTTCAAGCATCCTTTTACCTAATAAGGATTAAACCGTTACAAATTCACTCACAAATTAATTCTATTAAGGAAGAATTAACATCTAATCTTTTTATACTCTAGGAAAAGATTAAAAACTCTATCTCTTTACCAGAAGAGATTGAAACCAGCTACCCCTTGAATAGACACTCCCAATAGTATCTAATCCGACTCTCAACTAACCAATTACAAAATTGATAAGTGATTTTTCCACTCCGAGCTTCTACCACCCCAAATAAATTTGAATTCAATTAATGTCCTGATACTAGTGATAAAAATACAGTGAGAATTTTAAAATCACAAAAACGGGTAGCAAACAATTTAGCACATAATCAATTTTTCTCAAGAAATTGTTTCAAAAATAATTTTCAATTTAAAATTCAGGAAAACGATTTCAAAGATAAAATTTCCAAGTAATAGATAATAATATCAAATAACAATTAATATCAAATAACTTTGAACGATCTCACTAGGAATTCACCGAATAAATAATGATAAATAATGAAACTTCAAATCGGCAATCAACAATAATTCACTCCAAAATTTCTCAAGAATAAATCTCCAGAAAATTCTCACAATACTTTCAGTATAATCTCAGAATGATCACTCTTAGAAAGTACTAGAACTGAATAGCTTTTTAGAATTGAATGATTGGGATTATTGAAACCTAAAAAACGCAGGCCTATTTATATGAGATTAGAACAAGCTCTTTAACAGTTAGTTTTCATATTTCATCACAAATAATTACTCCAATAGATTCCTTATATTGTAAAGACTCAATCCTGGTATAATTCACATAATTATATCTTTTAAAATATCCAATTTAGTTTCTCAAACTTTTTCTCAATCTCAATTAGATAGGATTGAAAGAATTTCATGAACCAAATTGAGAAATATCCAAAATACTTGAACCATATTTATAGGGATAACAAAATATCAATCATCTATCTTAAATTCCATCAAATCCATTTGATATCTCCCATATCCTAACCATAAAATGATTATTTTTTGGATCAAAACCAAGAAATTCTCATATTCTGAAGTTGTCTATCGGTTGACCGACCAACACCCATTGGTCGACCGCCCTATTCAGGACGTAGCTCAAGCCAAAATCTCTTTGCCATAGGTCGACCGTCCCTTATGTTTTTGTCGACCGAAAAATTTAGAGACTTTCATAGGTTGACCGTTCTGTCGACCTATCGATTCAGAGAGTTCATATTTTAGCCATAGGTCGACTGATCCTACACCATAAGTCGACCAATTGATTCAAAGACTTCAACATATTCCAACCTATACCTATCGGTTGACCGACTCTCTCAGGTAGGTCGACTGAACAATGCTGGATAACTTTTTCCATAATTAATTTTTACTAAATTTCTTCGACGTTTTTACCCCTTTAACCGATTTCTTTTATCGGTTAACTCCACTAAATCCTTAAATTCAATTTTAATCAATTATCTTTCTTAAATCAATGTTTCTTATTCAATTACACATAGGAGCAAATATATTAGCTAATTAGGATCCTATTAAAAACGCACCTAATTGTAAAAATATTTTGTGTCGTGTGTGATCCTAATCGGATACATTAAGAGTAAAAATTTAACTTGAGTTGTTTTTTCCTAGATTCTTCAAGATCTTCGGTCTTTTAATATTCATCATCTTTGTTAGTCTCTTTAGCATTCATTTAGCATTTTTCTCAATTTCTTTATGATAATATCTTCACTGAAACTAATAAACTGAAACACTCAACAAAACCATTAGTTCCAACAAAAACATTAACATTTAATTGTCCATCAAAATCTTAGGATCAACAATCTTTCACTTTTTGATGATGGCAATTAACTTTGATATTTTTATCAAAATAATATGTAACCATGTAATCACACTCTCCCTAAATTCAAGGACGGGTTTTTAACTCAATAAAGCACAATAATGAAGAGAATCATAAAATATTCAACAAAGCACAAATAATCATCTCAATAATTTCAAAACATGATAAATAATTCAAGCTTCCCCTTAAGATATTCAACAAAACAATTTAAGCTAATTCTTAAGATATTCAACAAAACATCAATAAATTCTCTCCCTTTGTTATCTCAAAAAGTGGGGAAGAGGAACCATAAATAAACACTACTCTATACAAACATCGTTATGCCTAGCCATTCCTAAACCATGAATGATTTTTACAAACCGATCTTCTGATAAAGGTTTGGTAAAAATATCAGTAAGCTGGTTGAAGGTAACAATATATTTAATGACAATGTCCTTTTTCTGAATATGATCACGAATAAAGTGATATCTAATCTCTTTGTGATTAGTTCTTGAGTGCTGTGTAGGATTATTACTTAGACAAATTAGACAAACAACACTTTTATTGTCACAATAAATCGGGACTTCCTCCATACATATTCCAAAATCATTTAACTGTTGCTTAATATATAAAATTTGAGCACAACAGTTACCATTTGCCATATACTCAGCCTCAGTAGTGTATAAGGCTATCGAATTATGTTTCTTGCTTGACCAAGAAACCAAAGCATGTCCTAACAAATGACATGACCCACTTTTGCATCGCATGTAAATAAGAGTTTTGTCAACCAAACCTTTTTGTAGACTCTCACGTGCAATTATTTGAAGCTTGTGTCGAAGAATTTAAATTTTCATTCAGTTATTTTTTTCGCGGTAGCAATGCAACGCCATCTGATGATCAAGTGGTGTGTCTATTGGTATTTTTCTGGATAATTGACGCACTATTGGTATATTGTATTGTCTGTATCCATTGATAGTGTATTTGCTTGGTTCACAATGAAAAGTGTATTCCTCCCACATCCTTGCAATCCAATACGGAGAGTAACGAACTCTTGAATCTAAAGAGTATGAGAATTCGTCCTCTAAAACTCAGTGGTGTCCCATTTAACGATATAGATCTAATATTGTGTACATTTGCAATCGATCAAAATCTGTTTGAAGATTGATATAGTGCTATGTGTGTGTGTGTGTGTATATATATATATATGTCTGTATGTATGTATGTGTGTCTGCATTAATGATAAACGATTGCCATGGTCAAATTCGTCGTACTAAAGTTGAATAGTCGATTATTACTAATAACACTAAAAAATACCCATTGATTTGTCAAATCAAATATGATAATGGTTGTATTGATGACAAAGGCTGGGAAAGACTGAAAAAAACTAGAAAAGACTGATAAAAATTGAAATGTCAATGACAAAAGCTGAAAAAGACTGAAAAAAAAGCTGGTAAAGGCTGAATCAAGATGAAAAAGACTGACGAAAATTGAAATGTCAAAGACCAAAGCTAAAAAATGCTGGAAAAAAGTTGGAAGAGACTTAATCAAGCTGAAAAAGATTGACGAAAGTTGAAATATAAATTACAACCTGAAAAGGGCCGAAAAAGACTAACGAAGCCTAGAAATCTCATGAAAAATGCTGTTAAAAAGCAATAAAATGCGTGGCCCGAAAACGTCAATGAAAAGTGATTAAAAGCTGGAAGGGCTTATATTTTATTCAATTGAAGTTTATGTAATTTGAAGTCCAGGATCTATATAAGATTCTCTTATGTTATTGAAAAACCTATAGAAATATTAATTTCACTTTATAACATTCGTGAAATGTCTTCAAACATTAATTCAAGTGAAGAAAGCTCATTTGGTATTTTGAGTAAGAAAATTCATATGGTGTTTGGGGTTGTCCTGGACCTTGGGATCAATATAGATGGTGGCTTTTACAACCATATTATGACGACTACTGGACCGATTAAGATACCAATCCGATCGAGTATCGTGTTAGCCTACGACATGAGTGAAAATATAGGGTAAGAGAGACTAACAACCTTGTAAGTTCTTTGAGAGCTCTTAATGATCTTATTTCGCATCGTCGAAGTCTTTAGATGCCTCGTAGATGTCAAATTGATGACACAAGTGAGATAGAAGATGCTATTACATGAATTCGCCTGGAGAATAATCGAATGTTGTTGCGAAGGAGTCGATATTATCTGCTCCAACTAGCTAATGAAATGGCCGCCGCAAGTAACAGAACACTCTTTCAAAACGAATACAATAATGCGATGACGAATGACGATTACTTGTTTGAGGGATACATATCGAACGAAGAATAAATATATTTAGCTACTTGTATGGTATTTGTTATGTGTTTTCATGTGAATACTTTTGTGATGTTACGTATTGTATTTGTTATGTATTGTATTTATTATTTGTTTTCATGTCAATACCTTCGTTATGTTACGTCCTGTACGTTTTAGAAAGTTCCTAGTTTAGCGTAGATCATCGTTATGTTATTTCTCTTTGCCGCCGTATAGGAAGTTGAAGTTTCTCTACCTTATTTGCCTGAAGATGATTAATTTGAGTAATGTGTCCCAAGTCCATGGTAGATGGATTCAACGGTTCCTCCGCAATCAACATCGAATGCTCATCGTTTGGCGCCCAAAGGACCGATGACACATGTCTTTGAATTCCTCTGGGTACGCCACGTGTCACACTAGGAATAGGTGCTGAGCTCGATGATGGACGCTCCATCATTGGGGTGACAAATGTGTTACCTAGTGACGGTCTACGACTGATACCCTGGTCGGTTCTATACTTTGAAAATAAATCCTCCATCACTGCATCGCCTGCTCGGTACATGTCATCATCCTAGTTTACGACAAACCTGGAAGACGACTCAAACGGCGGATCTGGTATGCGCTCTTACCCCGGAACAACGTCACTTGACATCTGGTATTGTAACTATTGATACAAGGCCCAGGAATAAGTATTGTGCATTAAGTGTACAACCTGTTCAAAGTCGCTTGGTTGTCTTGTTCGCAATGCAAGGTCGCTCATATGCAGTAAGGTTGAAATATCTAGTTCCTGCAATATAAAGTTGATTGCATCTAAGTAAATGAACATTAATAGCAATACATAATAAAAAATATATGTTCTAATTAAATTATACCGCTATCGTTGGACGACCTCCTATTGCATGATGGCCGAAGTTCGGTCGGTAAGACAGGTTCACTATGAACCGTCTAGTGACTCCCTAGTACCAGGGCATGTAATCATTAAGGACCCCTGTCCCAACCTGGATGTCACTCAAATTAGGTGGTCGTCGACTATCCCATGCCTGTGTATGTTGCGCGTGCACTATCGACCAATTTGTACCAAAATTTTCTCTTCGGCTATTCAAACGCAATTCCTTATACGTGTTGCTTAGCCGTGGAATCCCTTGGAGAAATCCAAATTGTCGTAACGTACAATGAAGATAATGGTACTCTACGATTTCATAGCAAATTAGGGTCACAGACGCCATCCAAATGGCTTGGCCATCTCTACAGTATGCTTGTAATTGCTCCAAAAGATCGGCTAGATACGGCATCGAAATCACCTTGCAAACAACATACAAATAAATTAATTAAATAAATAAATAAACATCAGTAACATCTTACGTAAATCTATAACTGACCTCGTAATCCTGTAGACGATCTAACTAATTACAATACATAATCAATATGTGCATCGTCTCGCTATCCAGATTAAAAGATATTTTCCAACTGTACGCAAAAACAAAAATTAATTATCACTAAATGAAATGAAAAATTTAAAATGCGTAGACATTAATTATATAATAATGTATTGAGACCCCCAAGGGGCGCCTGGGAACCTGAAGTCCTCCATCTGTAGGTCACCTATCCAATCGCCAGTCGTAGAGAGACACACATGGCATAGTCTAGGGAGCCATTCCCATGCCCAACACTGTAATAAGAAGAGGGGACCGAACATCTTTTTTGTCTCCTTACAATATACCTTGCATAGCTCCCGATACAGCACTGCCAGCATGGCACTGCCCCAACTATATGGATGCGACCTAGACAAATCGTGCAGTAGTGGTAAGTTGCTTAACTTGACCAAATTATTTGATTTTTTTGGCATTAACACTGTGCCTATCAATATCAAGCAGTACGCCAGGGCGTAGTGTCACGGGCCGAGCCTTTTGAGGCTAGAAAGTGGACCGTGCGGCGCTAACTAGGGGATCGCCTAGTAGCAAGCCTGAAGATCAGAGGATCTTAAATAGCGGAAGCGGTTTCAATAGCAACGAGTTTCCCTACAACAACACATGCCGGCAATGTAGAGAAGAATACAATTACAATAACAACAACAATTGTATTAATATCAAAGGCTACAAGGTGTGAAAGGCTTGAATGACTTCAAGAGCATGTCCTCCCACATAATACTTTACGGAAAAAAATACAAGTGACCACAATAGACATCATTATGCTCGAGGAGTCATAATGGTGTCTTTCTACAAGAAATGAAAGAAATAAACTAAACTAAGCTAATCTAAGCTAAATTAGTCTAGAAAACAAATGAAAAGGGTCACGGACAAGCGGCCATGTGCGAGAACAAACACTGGACAAGCTAAGACCGTGACACGTAGCATTGCATAATGCGCTCTTTGGCATCGTTGAGTATAAGATCGAAAGTGGACTGTAGCCATTTCAGTTTCAAGCAGTCGCACTTGATTTTGTCCTCTGGGGGTGTGTAGCCGAGGAGGTCCTAGTAAAGTTTCTACCAACATGAGGCTGGTAACGTGTCCTCAATCCTGGTAATTGGTTATCCGTTCATGGGCAACCTGAATTACACTGCTACGTCTTGCAGTGTCACTGTCATCTCGCTAGTCGGAAGATGAAACATATGTGTCTCCTGACGTCATCTCTCGACCAGCGCGGTAATCAATGTGTGGTCTAACTGCTTCTTCTTTAATTGAAAAGATCCATACAGCCTGACAACTTGTATCAATTGTACCACATGACCGGGTACATGTTCCGTCTATTAAATTGGAAATCGTCCCGCTCCGGAACAGTCAAGCTGAGAAGAATGCTGAAATATTTTAAAAAATACAAAATACAAAAAATAAATAATTTAATACACTGATTAAATATTTTTTTAGTACAACCAACACTCTGCGTTCTTCCCAAACAACCACAAATTTGTGATCTCTCTGCAATAAAGCAACGACTGATCGACGGGACCAGGCTCAGCCATAATTGTAAGAATTAAAAAAAAATATTTGGCGTGTCTACAAATTGTGCAAAATTTAAATATAAAACTAGTGTTAAAAATATTAATTCGAAATTAAAATTTCATGAACTAGTACTATAACAAATAAATATTATGTTTATCAACTAAATGATAATAGAATACAACACAATACGAATGTTGTTACAACCATAAATTAAATTAAAAATAAAAATTGTTGTCTCTATTACAATGAAACAACCTAATTATACTAATTAATTAAGAATATTCATTGGGGTCGGGATAGACATGTCTGTCTATCATGGCCAGTTTGAGAACACTACCCACACCGATTTGTCATTGTCCGCTGCGACTCATCTATCTCGTTACGAATGTGAGTGGATTTGGTCGCCCGCGCTTCACAACTCGAAATCTATTCTTGTTAGGAAGAAAGATTGGAAAATTAACCACCGGCCAATAGTCCTTGTGAACGATCGGTTCAAACGATGACTCCCAAATTTTCAGCAAGTTCGCTATTGTGTACTCGAGAGCGATGTGGCGAAACGCATCTATGCCACAATACTCGGTTACCGCAAGCATGCGTAAGCATGGACATCTAAAAGCCTTATAGTTTCCACAAGTATAATCAGGGTTATTACCTAAAGTAACTTTATGTGTAACAATACCACTAACCAAAGTCTTTCTCGTTTTCACGTGGTAACGTGCATTCTCTCTATTATTAAATATGTTTATACATCAAATTAGATGATAAGTTAAATCATTTGTATTATAAATATTAAAAAAATTTAGTAATTAATAAATTACAAGTTAAAAAACCTTACCGATTGAATATTTGGATGTTGTATGTTTTGGACTTGGCTTGAGATTTCTGAATTTTCTCAACGACGTGTTTTACGTAGCCCAAACCCATGGCCATGTCCTTTAGAGCTTTCTGTCGACCGAGATCAAAGTATTTGATCAACTTATAGAAAGTTATTGAAACGGCTACTGTAATTGGGACATTCTTTGCACCTTTCAAACAGTTGTTGAATACTTCGGCATAGTTGGTCGTCAACACGCTCCAACGTTTACCATCATCATGTGACCTAATTCATTTCTCTTTGGTTACATTATCCAACCATGTATACGCCCCTGTTTTTATTTTTTTGATCTCTTCCATGATAGCATTATACTTTCAAACTTGAATTGCAACACCAGTGTTCTAAGCAAGATCTTTTAGTTGTTAATTTTTAAACATGTTGTTAAAATTGCTGCAAAGGTGTCGTAGACAAAATTGATGATACCGAGCGGACTTGTTCAGTTGATTAAGTCATAAAGTTCTGACCGTACTCATAACGCTCGTGTGTCTGTCAGATATCAACGTAACCTCTAGACGGTATTTAATAATATGACGCTTCAACATCGAAATAAACCTAAACCAATCAGTATGACCACAAACGCCAAAGGATAACACTTATTGGACGGTGTCATCCTAATGACGATCAAGATCTTCCCCTCGTACTTACCGTATAAATAGGTCTCGTCAATCGTAAGGATAGGCCAACAATATCTCAATCCAACCACAAAAGGTTGGAATGCCCAAAAGACCATGTCGAACGTTAAATAGTCAGGTTGATCGGTCAGAACGATACTCTATTCGACAATCGTCCCAGGATTAAAGTGCTGCAACGCGAACATGAACTTGGGCAACTTCTGATACGATTTGTCCCAATCACCGAACAAGGTCTCGATGACTTTAGATCTAGCCAACTAAGCATTTCGGTAGGAGATGGAGAATTCCCGAGACTCCTTCACGGAGGGAATGATAACTCCCATCTTCACTTCCGGATCCTTTTTGACCTGTCCAAGTATCATGTTAGAAATGACACCTTAATTCAAGTTTTCATGATCTAAGGTTGTATGATTATAGAAACACGTGTGTGGGCCCATTGTACTGCGTAATCTGGAATATTACATGAACTTTTTTCAGAGCCGCCCGCATCCTCTACTCGCAACCATGCTTGCATAAGCGACCAAACTTTAGGATGCATCTCCACCACACAAAACTCTTTATTTTTCATAATATGATAATATTTCATGGCATTTTGAACATGTTTCTTGTCCTTAAATACCATGTCACTACAAAATTCGTCCATTTTTGGGTTCCAGAAATTCTTCCATAACTTTGGCCATACTTTGCCATATCATTGTCATCACCCCATTCCAACTCATTATAGAATAAAGGAACCATATGCAATGACAACTGTTCACTCCTTAACCCGCTCGGCTCGACGTCCATATCTTCATCTCTATCCCCACCATTCCCTTCTTTCTCTAACACAACAATATCTTCTAAATTTGTATGTTCGCCGTTGTGGAAACTATCAGCTATAACTGGCTCATCCTCCGCGTTCCTATCATACCTACCACAATTGTTATCGTGCGGTGGACTAATTGGCGAATGATGGTGATATGGAGCGACAGAACCGGTGCCTGCGTCACGGTCAATCACTGTATGGGATTGATATTCTTCGGGAATGTAGATAGATCGGTGAATGTAGCTGGATTGAACAACTTGGGGATCGAACATAGGAATGTTATACAAAGAAAATTGTCTAGATAACGCAGTAACATGAGGATTGAAACCCTGACTTAAAAATTGGGTAAAAGGACTAGGTTGGGAAGAAAATATTGGAGTGATCAAAAGCTCGCTCTACCTTGACATACACCTCAACACCAAGCAACGAGGGCACCTTATGAGGTAACTGAAGCACAAGGTCTAATCCCGCTTCGTCAACAATTGAAAACAACACATGTCTATAATTCCCCGACCTAATAGTAGCTATCGGCAACCTACACTTTAACTTTAAAGTTCCATCAACTCCATCCTCAAGAATATAAGGTCGTATCATCGCAATCAATTCGTTTAACGTAATCTCCTTAAAAACATTCAACAATTTGACAGCAGACATACTATACGACACCCCAAATTCAATTCCTTCCAATATCCTACCTCCCCAATACAAATATAATGTAACGGTTTCCATTTCAAACAACTATAATATCACAAATCAAAACAAAATAAAGACAATACTATTATCATTATCATTAAAAAAAAAATGAATTCAAACTACTTAAACACACAACTTTGGGTTGAAAACAACTAACTTATTGAAAACACCCAAAATAAAATTTCTAATTGAAATAAAAAAATAAATTTGTAACTAAAACCGAAATATAATAACAACGAGATCTAAAACCGATCTACACAAATAAAAATCGAAATCTAATGCAATTAATTAATGAAAATCTTATATCCTAAACACAAGCACAAACACAAACCTAGATCTACATTTCCAAAAAAAAAAACCAAAAAAAAAAAAAAAACCAAAAAAAACCAACAAATATATACACACATATATATAAAAAATTCATATTTTGATTTTTACATACATTTTTACAAATATATACACATATATACACACAACACACATTTCAAAAGCCAAAAAAAAAAAATAAGAAAAAAAAATACCAATTAATGGAGAAGAGGAAGGAGCGGTGGCCGACCAAAAACTTCAAAACCGAAATGAAAAGGAAAGGAGTGGGTCTAGGGTTTGAGAGGGAAAAACACAATTCGAATTTGCGTTTCATATAGAAACGCAAAGAGGATCTGCGTTTCTCACTGCGATGGAAAGGAGAAAAGGAAGGAGCGGTGGCCGACCAAAAACTTCCAAACCAAAATGAAAAAGAAAGGGGTGGGCCTAGGGTTTGAGAGGGAAAAAGTCGAATTTGCGTTTCATATAGAAACACAAAGAGGATCTGCGTTTCTTAAAGAAAAGCAGATTTGTACTGTATTTCTCATCGGAAATGAGAAACGCAATTCCCATTTGTGTTTTTCCCCACCGTATAATTGTTTTTCCCATTTGCGTTTTCATTTTTTTTGTTCGATGAAAAATGCAAAAGGGATTTACGTTTTATGAGACCTTTTGTAAATAAGTTTCTGAACATTATTTTTTAGAATTTTTTTATTCACTAATTAGTACGTGAAGAACTCTTTTGTTTTATTTTATCCCCCTATATTAAAAAAAACTATACTTTACCCCCTTCTACTTATAACAAATTTGAAAATTAACTTTTTCTCTTTTAAAAAATTTTGAAATTAAATATATTATTTAAATTTTATGTGAAATGGACAAAAAAACTCTTTATTTAAATTTAAATTTTATTTTGTCTTTAGTAAAAATAAATAAATAAATTAAAATGACAGAGAGAAAGAGAAGTAAATAGAGAAATTAATTTTATTTTATCTTTTAAAAAAAATGTAAAATAAGGGAGAGAAAGCGAAATAGAGAGAAAAAATGTTAGTTTTTTCGTTTAATGACCATTGAATACTAAATTTTAATTAAAAATAAAATAAAATTAATTTATCGTATATTTTTTTTTTGAATAATGAGAGGGGGTGATGTGTAAGTTTTTAGAGTAGAGGGGTAAAAATGGAACAAGGCTAAAGTACGGGAGTAAAAGGTACTTAACCCTTTAAATTATTGATCTTGAGTATTATGTGAAGTAATATTTGGTTTTAATCATATAACAGATTTTTTTTTTTTAATTTAAAATAGAAGTTGGTAAAATGTAGATTTTTGAAATAGATCGAGATAATGTGATAATTACACAAAATATAAGGATGTAAAAGACAATTTATCCTAGTATTTCTTTTTACACAGTGTATAAATTAATGTTAAACATTGTAATATACAACTGACGCTGTTTTATTGTAAGCGTATAAACCACATGTAATGTTCTTTGAATAGACTTGAATTGAGTTGCGATCAAAATCTCTTGACTCAGTTTTCTTGAAGGCTAGCGTGCTACCTCCGATCTCTACCGTAGGTGTCAAAAGATAAAAAAAATCAAAATCAAAATCCCTCATATAAAATTAAGTAACCCTTTTTTATAAAATAACAAAATATTATGATGGTCTTTTTACAAATATCATCAAAACATCTTCTAAATATCTTTAAATTGCCCCCTAAAACCTTAATTATCTTCGATCAAGAGCTCATTATTAGCTACCTAACTAAAAGAATCCAAAGAAGCAAAGGCCTCACCAAGTCAACACTTTTGTCCAAACCTTAAAATATATAAATTATTTAGATTATATATATATATATATATATATATATATATATATATATATATATATATATATATATATATATATATATATATATATATATATATATATTTTGGTACATGTCCCTACATCCACATAGGGTGTGAGACTTATTTCGTTTGGCATGCGTGGCTGTTATTCCCAACAAATATTTTTTCACAGATTTGAACTCCTAACTTTGTAGAGGTCTCTCAACTGTTTTAATTTAAGCAGACTTTATCACTTGAATTATGGTTTTAGATTATAAATTAACTAAGATAAAAATAAACAACAAAAAAAAAATAAAAATTGAAACCCCTTGTCACCAATCAAGCTAATTAATTGCAAATTGATTAGAAATATCAATGTTTTAAATGTGAAGTTTCACATCTAATAGCCCAAGTTAAAACTTTTCTTGTGGTAGTAATTAAAATAATTCGGGTTGAATGTCACTTATTTTACAATTGTATTCCATTGTAGTTCTATGGTCAACTGTAACTAAATCGTAAGGTTTGTCTAACTATGATACTGATCGATAACGTTTTTTAGTAATTTATTTTTATTTTTATTTTTAAGTAGAATTTATTTTACAATTAACAAAATATAAGAAAGTGGTTTTAAGTATTATTTTTTTTTCTTCATAAAAGTCAAAAATAGTGTTTTTTTTTAAATTATAAGAAATCGATGGATTAAGACTTCACTGCTGATATTTTTTCAAAATATATTTTTTTAATCAATATATCATTTATTGAGATAATACTGGGATATAATCGCTATCCTATCTTGCACGTTTTTTTATTTTTTACTTTTTCTTTGAATAAAAGTATATTTTTTCCACTTTTAAAAAATACTTAAAGAAAGCATTACGAATAGTGCCCAAAATTACTAAGATTTTTTTTGATTACAAAGTGGGTGGTGATAGTGACCAAGACTATAGGTCGTAGATTCTGACGACAGAGATGACTTAACATTAATTGTGAAAATTACTCATTAAAAATATTGTGTAAAATTGAACATGAAATTAATTAATTTTTTTTTCAAATTTATGTAATTAGGTCCCGTCATACTAACTCATCACAATTGCGTATATTAAGACAGACAAAATTGCGATATTAAAGCCTCGTTTATTTACTCGTTTCCATTCCCTGATTTTTGTTCTCATAAATTAGAAAAGAAATAATTTCAAGACAATAATTATTATTAAATATATTTCTATTTTTAGAATATTCCAGAATGAAAATAGAATTTCCATCCATTTTATTGAAAATAGAGACAGAAAAGCAGAAAAACAAACCAAACAGAGTGGAAGCCAAATTTTTCGTTGAGTATTGTTTCGAACAGAGTTCGGTAAAATAGACATGTATGTGATGATGTGGATTACCGATAGAAAGACCAATTGAGCAGAGAGAGAGAGTTTAAACACTTCTAGCCATCATTTCTTGGAACATACGGTAAGATTCCTGCTTCTCCAGCCAGAACTTCTCATGGCAGCTCGCAATGAACATATCCGCCAGCCGGTCAATCTCGTTAACCTCCTCCTCCTCCCCACCACCACCACCGCCATTCTCAACCTTCCTCTCCTCTACCCACTGGAGATACTCCTCCAGCTGCCGCTCAGCCTCCGCCACACCACCACCTTCTCCGGGAGAAGGCACCGGCATAACGTGGGAGGAGCACCAGTTGTAGTGCAGTCTACGTGAGGAGGAGCCAAAGAAGAGCTTCCTTTTCTTGGTGGCTGCAGTTCGGAGGAGGAGGAGGGACTTGGCCTTGGCGAGGAAGCGGCTGAGGTGGGAGAAGACAAAGGTGTGGAGAAGGGTTTTGAGTTTCATGGAGGAGGTAATTAGGGCGGTGGCGGCGGCGGAGGCGGGGGAGGAGGGAGAAGAAGGTGATTTCATGGAGAAAACATGAAGAGAGTGGAGGAGTTTTAGAGGAGATTGGGAAGCCATTTTTTTTCTTTCTTTTTGTGTGGGGGCAATATTCAAGTGTTGTTTGTGTGGATTTATAAAGGGGATTGATTACCAAATTGCCAACGACTTTGCATAGTGAGACTTCTTCCTTGTGGGGTGGGGTAGGGGTAGGTGGGGGCTTCACACTAAACAAGGACAGGGACTTTGCTTATGATTGTCATGAAGGCATGTTTGGTTGCATAAACAAATGGATTATAGGGTTAATTACATTTTTTCAGCTATAATTTGATTAATTGCACTTTATATCCGTAAAGTGATTTCGTCATCAATCATCACTCACTCCTATGGCTAAGACTAAAAGACACCGGTTATATTTCTATTAAAGTTAATGGTCGGACCTCAAAGGTTAAATTAATAATTTATTTAATATTAATTGATATTTATACCTCAGGCGGGATCAAATAAAATCTATTTACCCCTTTTTTGACGCAATTTTAGTTATGAAGATAATTTTGTTATTTTACGCGTTTCTCTTAAATATTTAACAAATTCATTTAATTATCAACCATATGAGAGTAATTGATGACAAAAAAAAAAAAAAAAAAATCACCAGAGTATAAAGTATAATTTGGTCAAATCACAAGAGACAAAGTATAATTAACCCTAAATTATACCCATGGTAAATTTAAATTTAGAGGGATCAAATAAAAAAGGATTTTTAGTGAACCGTCCACAAATATAAAAGTTTAGCCCATGTAGTCAACACACTACACTATTTTTTTTTAAAAAATTTAAATTTACTGTACTGCATAAAAGTCATTATAATTTTTTCATGTAAAAAATTACTGTAACATTAATGACATAACGTGATTTTTGAACTTTTGAAAGAATTGTAGGATTTTTCAAAAAATTACTGTACAGAGTGGATTATCTTGTTGATGATTTTTCATAATCATAATAAGACGAAATTAAACAATAATTTAAAGTATACATGATTATTAGGACACAATAATGAAAAACGGTAATCGAAAGTGTACCTGTTTGAGCCATCGTAGGAGATTGAATCTGTCGTAGCGGATTACTAACTATGTCTTCATTCTTATGATATAGATTTCGTGGTGGCGACTCTCAATGAGAAGAAACTCTTAATCTAGATTAGGAAGGGGTCCTAGTTATATATACTAGGGTTTCTCGTCTGGCCCTCCCATAACGGGCTTCAATGAAATCCTAAACCTACACTTGCCATTTAACTGAGTTTCTAACTAAAAGACGTCACATTCCAAATCAAAATATGATCACTGATTATTTGGGCTGTTTAAATTTTAGACTCTTTTAATTAGCATTTTAAGAATTAAATTTTGAATTTAATCTTGAATGCATCAGGACGATATACGAAATAGTGTCTCTTTAAGATATCTTCCAGCATCTAGAAGATGATTAGTCAATTTAAATTGATATAGACAAAAAATAAAAAAACTATAACAATTAGAATTGTGTGAGAGTGCAATCGTTAAAGTACTAGAGAATGATAATGTCACAAGATCCCCCCAAATTTTACCTACTATTGCGGTAGTTATCAATTCTTTTCAAAGTAAAGGGATTTTGATATTTTACACCCCTAAAATTTAACCATTATTGCACTTTGATTACTATAGTTGCAATTTAAACACATAACACCCTAATGTTCCATAATCATCCCATTTCAGTTTAGATCAATAACTCCATTACACTTTGGGATAACAACAGTCAACTGTCGTGTACCTAACTATTTTTTTAAGGAATTTTCTGGGTATCTGAAACCGTTTTATTCCTCACAAATTTCCAATTTAATATATATATATATATATATATATATATATATATATATATATATATATATATATATATATATATATCTTGTGTTATATGTATATTTCCAGGAGTGAGAGAAAACTCAAGGAAGGAGTTTGGAATTGACCATAAAACTTCTTAAAAAGGGTCAAGTGCATGGTAAATGATTACTCCGCATCAAAAATTTTAGTAGGGATAATGATTAATGACTTGAAATGTAGTGGAATGATTAAGAAACTTTAAGATGTATGTTCAAATTAAAACCATGATGATCAAAATGAGAGTTTACTAAAACTTAAGTGGTTCAAAGTGTCCAAACCCCAAAAGTAAATGTTACAACTTTTTGTTTCAATCTCAAAAAGTTTTCTTCTATGAGAAGTTTGTTCTCCAAGTTCTTTTTCCCTTTATTTTTATTTTAATTCAATTTTTGCACATAAAAAATACTTATAAAAGTAAAAATAAAAATATATATGAATATAATTTTAAATATTTTTTTGGAAAAGTAAAAAGTAATTGCATTTTTTTCAATCATTTTTGGTTTTTTTTTTTTGATTAAGAGGTCTATGGATAATATTTATCGCCGTGGTCTAGAAGTCAAGAATTCGAGTTGTGGAAACAACTTTTTGTAAAGTAAAGTAAGACAGTGTACAATAAACCTCAATGATCTAACTCTTCTCCAGATTCTGCGCATAGCGTGAGCTTTGTAACACCTAAATACCTACATTATTAGTTTTACATCAAATTTTGCTAAAAGAGAATCATATCCATAGTTAAAAAGATTGCATCGGTGCAAAACTTTTGTAAACATGAAAAGAGTAATCAAACGGTGAAAGGAAAATAAAGCTTTTTTTCCCCTTCATGACACTGGCAGAAGCAAGAAGAATCTAAAAAGCAAAGACAATAAAGCAAGTCATTTTTTTTAGATTAAGTAATAAAGCATAGCAGTAATGGTTGAAATACAAAGGGTTCGACACGCTATTGTAAACCTTTCACACCTCTAATTTTCGGTATTAATACAATTGTTGTTGTTTTTATGATTATATTCTCAGTACACTATCTGCATGTACTGTTATGCTGAATCTTACTATATTAAAACTATTTTTGCTGTTTTAGATCATCTGATGCTACTAGACAAATCTCTAGTTAACGCCGCAAGGTCTATTTTCCAACCTCAAAAGCTCGGCCGTGACAGTTGATTCGGAAGAACAAAAAATACTTAAATTAGCTAATTAAATGTATCTTTATTCAAACATATAATATACAAATTTCATGAAATTAATGATATCTAAATAATAGGATAATTTAAACAACCAAACAGGCCCTAATAAACCAACTCGACCTTTATTCATCACAGTGAAAGGGTTGAAGTACATCACCCTTTTCTTTTGATGATATTCCTTGGAATCACTACTCACCATCTCAGAAAGCCCCATGCCATTCTCAAGTAAAGAATCCTTGGAATGTTTTCTTTTATGAATGGTTTTTTTTTTTTTAAAGGATAACATGTAAAGTTTAGTTCCGGCACATGCATATTTCTAGTTGCATTTTAGGGATTATTATGATATTTAAAATTTAGTTTCAAGAATTTTGGGGTTAATAAGTTAATTTGAATTTTAAATTTGGGGGTCAATTATCATTTTAAAATGTTAATTTTAACTTTTAGACTTAAATGATATTTAAAGATTCAAGGGGATAATATGTGTAATTAAACTAAAAGATCAATCAATATTAAGGATAAGATTTGAAATGAAATGGACATTTGGGGTTTTGTGGACGAGGACACGTGGAGCGTCATCATCACATTAAATGCTTTTGTTTAGCTTGCATATATATATATATATATATATGAACTTAGAAAATATAGTAAAATATATAAATGTATTTAATTAGTAAAGAATTCAATTTAAAGTAAAAATTATAAATTTATCAAAATTATAATTTTTAGTGTTTCGTTGACTAATAATATTACTGATAGTCAGATAATATTTATTTTAGTAATTAAATTATTGACTGATAATTTTTATAAATGTAACTATAATATGTATAGTTAGTATTGGTTTGAGAAAATAAAACGTTTAATTTTTAATAATTTTATGCAATTTAGAAAATTTGAGAATGAAAAATATTACATCTTAGTGTCACGCGCATTCCATTGCATATTAGATTTATTTATATGAATTCTTAGTTTAGGTCTTGTTATGATTAAGTTTACAAGCGGAGCCGACTCCGTCAGTGTTACGATGGTAGTGTGAAAAAAATAGCGTAATTATCGAGGTGAGTATACTGTTTTATATGTAAATTGCCTAATTATATTTTCGTATTAAAATTGTAGAAAAAAAATAAAATGTTTATTAAAATTGACTGGTTTATAACGTTAGATGGATTAAGTAAAAAGTTTGAATGTGAGAATTAGTTTTTATTATTATTCCTATATGCCATAGTGTGATTTCGAAAGGAGGACATGTCCTATGGGATGTTGTTGTGTTGTGACCGGATAGGAGGGCAAGTCATACAGGATGGTTGATATCTGTTCTTGTTATCGTTGTTGTTGTTGACGATGATGATTATTATCTCGATATGCTGGTTTATACCACGTGACTCATATAATTGGAGATATTAAATGACTTTGACAAAAAGTAGCATTAGTGACAAACTCTAGCAACGAAAATAAAATTCGTCGCAGAAAGGTAATATTAGCGAGGAAATTTAATTTTTACACTAAAGCTCAATGATTATTAGCCACGACACAAAAAATTTCTCACTGAAAATTAGTTTTAGTAAGGAAATATAAATTTTGTCACTAAATTAGTCACAAATACTTTACCGCTATTTAATTTATTTTAGCAACAAATAAAAATTTATTAATGACAATTATTTTTTAGGGCTAAAAAATTTGTAACCAAATAATTCCTCACTAATTATCAAAATATTAGTAATGTATAATATAATTATCAAAATGTTAGTATAATAATATACGGACACAACGCATTTGGTCAATTGCTCAAAAATAACCCTAAACGTATTAATTCAAGGAAAAATTGGTGAAAAGTTCTATTTTTTAAGTTTAATTGGTGAAAAGTCTTTTTGTATTATTATGTTTTGATTTAATCATTTAAATTAGATTTCACTTGTGTTTTAGTCCCGCATTGCAGGAATTGTAGGGAAATTGTAGGAATTGTAGGGAACCTTTAGTGAGTACATAGATTTTTATAGTGAATTTTGTTACATATAACCAATGTTAATTACAATTTCATAATTGTTATTTTTCACACATATTTAGGTATTTTTGGTTACATGTATTTTAGTTATATGTTACAATTACATATATATGTGTAATATTTTGTGACGTAACTGAAAAAATATCAAATTTTTTTGTTACATATCAGAGAAAGTTACATATTATTGGAACATGTAACTGAAAAAAAATCAAACTTTTTAGTTACCTATTAAAGACATGTAACTCAAAAATTATATATTATTGACACATGTAACTGAAAAATATCAAATTTTTTAATTACATATCAGAGACATGTAACTAAAAAGTTATATTTAATTATTTACCTTTAACTAATTATATATATTTTGTGACATCAAATAAATTTTTTACACACAAAATTGTATCATGTTAAAAAAAAAAAAAAAAAAAAAAATTACTTGCAACTAATACAATAATATTACACACAAAATAGTTACATGTAACTGGCGCGTGATTATTATATGTGCGAGGCTTCTACTTTTTTAAAATATATGGGATTAAATTAAAAATTTTTAATGCCTCTAAGAATTGTAACCAATTAGAACCTAAATATAGGACCTTTCACCTATTACCCCTTAATCCAATGAACCCAGAACCCACTGAACCTGTTCTCTACCCTAACATTGAAGAAAAGCTCAGCCCTCTCTTCCGGTTTTCTCCTTCACTCATTCGCGAACCTCGTGCCTTTCTCCTTCGTTGCTAAATCGTCGCCTCTCCCTGCCTTCATCATGTTGCTGCTCAATCCCCGCCATTCTCCTCCGTTGTTGAATCATCGTCTTCCTCATTTAGGTGCTCAATCGTCGCCTCACTTATGTCGTTGCTCAACCGACGAGAGACCTACTGCCATGGAAGCCAACTCTCTAGCACGGTAGCACCTCCCTTAGTCTCAGGCTTCCCTCAGATTCATGAAGCCCTAGATCCGACCCTCAGATTCACTTCAATCTCACCCTCAGTTCGTTTAGGTTGCAACTTTTTACTCTTGACAATGGTGCAATTCTTGAAAGAAGGTTGTATATATGTTACACTTGCCCATATGCGCAACGTGGATTACTCGGAATTGTAAGGTTGTGCTTAATTGAGCTCCCTATGATAAGTTAAATTACGTTGGGTCTTGAGCACTGGATTATCTCTAATTGTTTGTATGCATTTTTTTAATTGGGAGTAGGGGTTGCAAGACAGATCAAAGTGGTTCCTATTGATATGTGTTGAAACAAATGAATTTTAATTTAATTTTTTGAATAGAAAGTGCCAAATGTGTATAAATGATTTTTTCCTCAAAACCTTTTGTCCCACATTGGTTGGGAGAGGAAAAATTAAAGTGGATATCTAGGGGTATGTGAGACACTTGGGGTGTGCCCCAAGGGGTACCCACATTTTGTGGAGGGGAGAGGAGTTACATCCCTATCGGTTTACCACACGCGCGCCGCCGTCGCCGTCCGTCCGGCCGAGTCGCGTCGTGCGTGTGATGAGGTGGCACTTATTTATTTTTTTGAGAAAAAAAATAGTTTAATTAAAAAAAAAAATACTAAACAAACAAAACATTTTTTTTTTGGAACCGTTGGAGATAAAAAAAAAAAATAATAAAAACGTTTTGAAACGTTTTTGAATAAATTCTTTAAAAAACGTTTTTATTTATTTAATTTCGGTATTAATTCAAACGTTTTTTTTTATTTTTATTCTCCTATAAATAGTGGTCATTTTTCAGAACAAATATAGAACAAAAAAACAGTGTTTTCTGTTTCTGCTCCCAGTTCCGTTTCTGTTTCTGCTCCCAGTTCCGTTTCTGTTTCTGTTCCGGAATTTTTTTTCTGTTTAAGCTTCTGTTTCTGTTTCTGTTCCGAAACAATTTTTTTTTTGATCTTCCGGAATTGTTCCGATTTGTTCCGGTACTGTTTTGTCAGTCCTATTTTGGTTTCCGAGCAGTTTGTTCGTTTTGCGAACAGTGTGTGGGGGTGTTTGGTATTCGGGACTTCTACAGTGCAAAGAACGTCCTAGACAGAGGAGAATTCTGGGCTGTTTTATCCTGGGGACGACGGGGCTGATACACTGCTTGCACGTTCTTGGGCAGAGCCGCGAAACGTCTTAAAGAGAGCGACCTAGTCCGCGACTCATCCCAAGAAATTTTGGTAAACTCGTTCTTTACTTATTTTCTGCAACAACAATATGCCATACAGGTTGGCTTGGTAGAAAGAGAGGATTTACCTGTAATCAAGGTAAAATATGTTTTCGTTTTGGGTTTTTTTGAATGTGATATTATGGTTCTGTTTGGTTTAGCTTTGAAAGTTTCTGAAAATTATTTCTGATAATTATGTTAAGTCGTTTGATTAGTTGAAAACTGTTTGGTTTATGGTTTATGGAGAATAATATTGAATATTGACACTTGCAGTTATGGTGTATCACATCAATTCATCTTAGTAAAATTTTCTAATTTACTTCCTAATTTTGTATTAGACAAATTGCCTTGTGAAATGGGATTCAGGTATCTCATGACAATGACAATAATGGTGTCACACCCCACCCCCGGCACCAATCACTAGAGGCCGGGTGTGACGTCGACCTGACGTTACCAGACCAATCCACAAGCATCCAAATACATATATATACATCTACACTCGTGCTACTATATATATATATATATATACTTGTTCTAAGAATTTGGGAGCACACCTGTCCCAAATTTCAATAACCAAAAACACTAAAGTACCTAAACCTTCCACGGTTCACGTCCAACCGACTCATCTCCAACTTGACACTACCTCCAGACTCTCCCTAGTGCCAGTAGTGGATCAATTCCTAACCGCGGTACCTGAAACCAATTTTTTTTTTTTTTTTTATCGATGTACTGCCTTCATAATAAAAACGTTTTGTATGGATCAAGTATAAGAATTTAAATATCCCATTTCAAAATAATAAATAATAAACACCATGTTTCGAAATATAATATAATATAATTAATCACGTACCCGGTTCCACTACCACTAATGAAATGAAATAATATAACAATAATACCGTATATAATAATTGAAACCCATTTTCAACTGCCACCACTGTAAAGAAATACTGTATTTAAAACACCCAATACAAATATAATATAATCACACATGGAAACTCAGCTTTCCTGTTACCACAGAAATAAACTCATATATGTATAACACCTTGTCCAAGTAGCATAAATCAATCAGAATATTATATCTATCCAATTAGTGTAAATCAACCAGAATAATAGATATATTTATACGCCAATCATTTTAAAGTAATATATATATCTAACCGAATCACTCCAAACAGTTCATCGTATACAACAAGACACCACACCACCCTCCGACTAGCCATAGGATCGTTTTAACCTCACGATCGGGAGTTGCAACGGTACTGTACCACCTATAGGATTTGCCTTTCTAACAGGTCATAACAATGCTCTGCCGGACTTTGCTTAACAGATAATCAACGCTTTGCAGGACTATGCCTAGCAGATAAACAACGCTCTGCAGGATTATACCTAGGAAATAATTAACGCTCTGCCGGACTATGCCGAGCAGATAATCAACGCTCTGCCGGACTATGTCTAGCAGATAAACCACATCCCTTTCGGGAAGAAAATACTATGGCATAGTCGGACCAATCATCAATTTTCACCTCAAAAACAAACGACTTGGTCCACAATCATTTTCCACCCTTTAAGAAACCAAGTAGATTTAACAAATCATTTTCCACCATTTTAAAACCAATGTAATCCACAAAATATTTTTCCACAAACACCCAAAACCACTTGATCCATATAAGTTGTAAATTCGTCCATTTTTAAATAAACACAATTTCCCATAATATATACAAAAATACAATTTGTAATTTACGTAGAAGACAATACACTTACTTTGATATCCGTTCTGAAAAATTGCTACTGATCACACTCTATTGGGACGCCGGTGCCTGCGAACCTAATAGTGATAGGGCCTAAATTAATAATCTATTTAAAATAACCTAATCATGCAATGCAGGCCCTAAGTTTCACAATTTCTCCATTCCCACATTTTATTATGCAAAATTATTATTCAGTTAATTTTGCTCCGTTAAAATTTACTGTATAAAATTTGATAATACGAACGGTCCCAAAATTTATTATTTCGGTTACGGAATTTTTGGATACTAGAATTTAATTTTACAAAAATAAAATTTAACGAAAAACGTTACCCGTTCTGAAACGGTTGTCAATTTTTCTATTTTTCCTTAAAATTTGATTTTCTGCTTCTGCACGCACTGCCTAGGCGAAGGATTCACCGCCTTGGCGAACGCACGCCTTTCCTTCTTTGATTCGCTTACTGACTCGCCACCGCCTAGGTCGTCGCCTCACCGCCTAGGCGAACATGCTCTGTTTCTTCTTTCTGACGCTTCACTGCCTAGGCGACGATGCAACAGTTTTCCGTCTCTGCTTCGTTTCAGTCGATCTTTTTGCTCTGCTTTCCTCCCAGCTCCGGCTACCTCTCGCCGCCCCACCTCACGACCAAAACACACATACACCGCAACCCGTTCTACCAACAACACCCCCCCACAAGTTTGATCAAATCACCCTACAATCCAACACCTACACACCTATGAAACACAAAACACGACAATCACTCCCGCCGGCAAACTTTCCTCTCTCTCTTTTCACTCCGGTGACTGAACACACACCACACACAGTAGCACACACACACTCACAGCCGAATCAACCACACACAACAAAATACACCTACCCACATACCGATCACCTACACCCATACAGGAAACACACACACAGTAGCAGCAGTGGCATTGAACAGAGCACACCCACGCCGTCACCACCTGAATCAGAGCAACAAACATACACACCCACACACCTGAACACAACAACGACGATCACACCCTCTCATATTCCCAAAATTGTCGGCTGATCAGAATAGCACCCACTCCTATCGGTGATCACGAACAGTCCGACGAACCCCCTTTCGATCCTCTCTCTCTCCTCTGTGTTTTCTAGATTTTTCTCTTCAGATTCATCATCATACTATGCATGGGGTATTTATATGCATGAAGATGGTGGTTTGAGAATGGATCTCCCACTGCCATGTTGCCGTTTCCTCCTTCTCGGTTCTCCGGCTGTCTTCACGGCACACACACGTACGATTATATATATATATATATATATTCACACTATATCTTAATGGATAATCACACTGCATGTTAGGCTGGTCGATACGAGTAAGTACTATATTTCCTTGTCAATTAATTTTAAACTCTTTTAATTAGCATTTCAAGAATTAAATTTTGAATTTAATTTTAAATGTATCATACCGATGATGATTAATCAAAGTGCACAATTCAAATTGGGATGGGCAAAAAATAAAAAACTATAACAATTAGAATTGTGTGAGAGTGCAATCGTTAAAGTACTATAGAATGATAATGTCACAAGATCCCCCCAAATTTTACCTACTATTGCGGTAGTTATCAATTCTTTTCAAAGTAAAGGGATTTTGATATTTTACACCCCTAAAATTTAACCATTATTGCACTTTGATTACTATAGCTGCAATTTAAACACATAACACCCTAATGTTCCATAATCATCCCATTTCAGTTCAGATCAATAACTCCATTACACTTTGGGATAACAACAGTCAAATGTCGTATACCTAACTATTTTTTAAGGGATTTTCTGGGTATCTGAAATTGTTTTTTTCTTCACAAATTTCCAATTTAACAAAAAGCACCACACACACACACAAATATATATATATATATATATATATATATATATATATATATATATATATATATATATATATATATATATATATATTGTGTTATATGTATATTTCCAGGAGGAATGAGAAAAAACTCAAGGAAGGAGTCTGGAATTGACCATAAAACTTTTTAAAAAGGGTCAAGTGCATGGTAAATGATTGCTCCGCATCAAAATTTTTAGTAAGGATAATGATTAATGACTTGAAATGTAGTGGAATTATTAAGAAACTTTAAGATGTTGTATGTTTAAATTAAAACCATGATGATCAAAATGAGAGTTTACTAAAACTTAAGGTGTTCAAAGTGTCCAAACGCCAAAAGTAAATGTTACAACTTTTTGTTTCAATCTCAAAAAGTTTTCTTCTATGAGAAGTTTATTCTCCAAGTTCTTTTTCCCTTTATTTTTATTTTAATTCAATATCCAAACAGATTTATTACACAAAAAATGGTGTTTATTTTGCACATAAAAAATATTTATAAAAGTAAAAATAAAAATATATATGAATATAATTTTAAATATTTTTTTTGGAAAAGTAAAAAGTAATTGCATTTTTTTCAATCATTTATGTTTTTTTTTTTTTTTTTGATTAAGAGGTCTATGGATAATATTTATCGCCGTGGTTAGAAGTCACGAATTCGAGTTGTGGAAACAACCTTTTGTAAAATAAAGTAAGACTGTGTACAATAAATCTCAATGGTCTAACTCTTCTCCAGATTCCGCGCGTAGCGAGAGCTTTGTAACACCTAAACGCCTAAATTATTAGTTTTGCATCAAATTTTGCTATAAGAGAATCATATCCATAGTTAAAAGGATTGCATCGGTGCAAACCTTTTGTCAACATGAAAAGAGTAATTAAACGGTGAAAGGAAAATAAAGCTTTTTTTCCCCTTCATGACACTGGCAGAAGCAAGAAGAATCTGAAAAGCAAAGACAATAAAGTAGAGTCATTTTTTTTTTTTTTTAGATTAAGTAATAAAGCATAGCAGCAATAGTTGAAATACAAAGGGTTTGACACACCATTGTAAACCTTTCATACCTCTAATCTTCGGTATTAATACAATTGTTGTTGTTTTTGTGATTGTATTCTCACTACACTATCTGCATGTACTGTTGTGGTAAACCTTACTATATTAAAACTGTTTTTGCTGTTTTAGATCATCTGATGCTACTAGACAAATCTCTAGTTAACGCCGCAACGTCTATTTTCCAACCTCAAAGGCTCGGTCCGTGATAGTTGATTTGGAAGAACAAAAAACACAGCTAATTAAATGTATCTTTATTCAAACATATAATATACAAATTTGATGAAATTAATGATATCTAAATAATAGGATAATTTAAACAACCAAACAGGCCCTAATAAACCAATTCCAACTTTATTCATCACAGTGAAAGGGTTGAAGTACATCACCCTTTTCTTTTGATGATATTCCTTGGAATCACTACTCACCATCTCAGAAAGCCCCATGCCATTCCCAAGTAAAGAATCCTTGGAATGTTTTCTTTTATGAATGTTTTTTTTAAAGGATAACCTGTAAAGTGTGGTCCCTGTACATGCATATTTCTAGTTGCATTTTAGAACATTTAAAAAAAAATAATGGGGTCTATTGTGTTATTTTAAATTTTATTTTAAAATTTTTAGGGATCATTATGATATTTAAAATTTAGTTTAAAAAATTCTGGGGTTAATAAGTTAATTTGACTTTTAAAATTTGAGGGTCAATTATTATTTTAAAATGTTAATTTTAATTTTTGGACTTAAATGATATTTGAAGATTCAAGGGGATAATATGTGTAATTAAACTAAAAGATCAATCAATATTAAAGATAAGGCTGGAAATGAAATGGACATTTGGGGTTTTGTGAACAAGGACACGTGGAGGGTCATCATCACATTAAATGCTTTTGTTTAGCTTGCATATATATATATATATATATATGAATTTAGAAAATATAGTAAAATATATAAATGTATTTAATTAGTAAAGAATTCAATTTAAAGTAAAAATTATAAATTTTATCAAAATGATAATTTTTAGTGTTTCGTTGACTAATAATATTACTGATAGTCAAATAATATTTGTTTTAGTAATTAAATTATTGATTGATAATTTTTATAAATCTAACTATAATATGTATAGTTAGTATTGGGTTGAAAAAATAAAAAGTTTAATATTTAATAATTTTATGCAATTTAGAAAATTTGAGAATGGAAAATATTACATCTTAGTATCACGTGCATTCCATTGGTTACTAGATTTATTTAGATGAATTCTTAATTTAGGTTTTGTCGTGATTAACTTTACAAGCGGGGCCGATTCCATCAGTATTACGATGGCAGTGTAAAAAAAACAGCGTAATTATCAAAGTGAGTGTACTGTCTTATATGTAAATTGTCTCATTATATTTTCGTATTAAAATTATGGAAAAAAATAAAATGTTTATTAAAATTGACTGTTTTATAACATTAAATGGATCAAGTAAAAAGTTTGAATGTGAGAACTGGTTTTTATTATTATTCCTATATACCATAGTGTGATTCTGAAAGGAAGGCATGTCCTGTGAGATGTTGTTGTGTTGTGACCTGACAGGAGGGCAAGTCCTATAAGGTGGTTGATATCTGTTGTTATTGTCGTTGTTATTGTTAACGATGATGATTATCATCACGATATGACGATTATACCACGTGGCTCCTACCATTGGAGATATTAAATGACCTTGACCCTGATGACCTTAGATTGCATAATGATACAGGTTATGGTACTGTCGTAACTCCCGATCGTGAGGTGAAACGATCATATGGCTATTAGGGAAATATATATGCGGTATTTTATTATATATGAAAATTATTTGATTGGTTGATTTAAATGCATTATTTTATTACAATAATAGCTGTGGAATTTTATTTCGGCTCAGAGTGCGGTTATCTGTTATATTTTGAAAAGTGGTGTTTGATAATTATGCTTGATCCATATAAATTATTTTTATATTATGAAGACAGTAAACCGATAAAATATTTGGTTTCAAGTGCCGTAACTAGAGACGGGTCCACCATTGACACTAGGTAGAGTCAGAAGGTGGTGTCATTTTTGGAGGTCTGTTTGGACGGGTGTGAACCGTGAAAAGTTCAATTTTTGTAGTTTTGTTATGGATATTTGGGACACGTGTATTTCTGGGTTTTGAGATTGGTAAATATATTTTTGTAAAAAAGAATCTACAGTAGTACATGTTTACATAAATATATTTTTGTTGGTTGGTCAGGTAATATCAAGTCGACGTCACACCCGGCCTCAGGCGTTAGGGGCCCGGGGTGGGGTTGTGACATAACCCCTACATTTTGTTTTCATTAATAACTAGTTTTCTACCTGCGCATTTTCCTTTTGTATTTAATTTATTTTTTTCGTTTTTTTATTTAGTTAATCCAATTTGGATAGTACTTATTATGTTGTGTGTTTTAGTGTAATTATTCATTATTATTTTTTTTTTTTATAAAAGATTAACATGGGTATATATTAAATTGAAATAGAGTATATAAAATAATTCAGAATTATTAGTTACGAATAGTTGATTTGATCAAAAGTAATTCTTTTGAGTGACGTGAAATGAAAAAACTAAAATATTTTTAATTTGATGATGAGTTTTTTTTTTTTTTTTTTTGTTATACTTGGTATTAGTAAGTAAGAGACAATTAAAAAACTTTAATGTGGTAAAACTATTTGGATCAAAGTGAGATTATAGTCAAATTTTAGGTTCAAAGTATTAAAACCCCTACTAATTATTGAAATTTTGATATATAATGTTTGAAAAAGATAATATTGTTAGTTTGGTAGGGCTATAAGGTGTGTATTTTTTGAAGATTATAGCATGAGATTGCGGGAATTGATTTTTTTATTTTATTAATTTATTAATAATTATCTCTATTTTTTTTAAACTTCAATATATGTTTTATTATTATTATTATTAATTTATTAAATTTCTTATTGTTATTTAAAAAAAAATACTTCTACTACAAAACTTTAAACTCCTTAATGTTTTTGAACATTAATTGTGAGGATATTGGAGAGTTGGGAATGAAGATAGTAAAGATAATTAATTGTGAAGTGAAATTTGGTGACTTAAGGTAATGTTGGCCGTCTATTTTTTAGATTAAGTGAATCTTGGCCATCCATTCATCAAAATCAATAAGAATGTAGAGATGAATAATTCTTGAAGTTGGTTCATTCCTGAGTAGAGACTTCCGTTTTTATATATATAATATAGATTCTATGGAGTCAAATTCTTTATTAACTTGAATTCTTGGACCTAAACGAAGAATTACAAATCCAATTCTTTAAAAATTGAGTCCAAAATATTTTTGTAAAATGAGCTGTTTTTTATTGAGTTTATACCTGAAACACCTCTGTCATTTCACAAAAACATCCGAGACATTTCTTATCACATTTTGTTGAAAAAAATAACGTTCAACATTTTTTTTTCTTTTTTATTTTTTACTCTATCTTTCTCTCTTGTTTTTAACCTCTTTTTTTTTTTTTTTGTTCCGTATTATTTATTTATTTTTCAAATATAGTGTTTGTTGAGAAAAATAAAAGTAAAAAATTAGAAAACAAAAAATAAATTAAATTTAAAAACATAATAGAAAAAAAATCTGTTTTTCTTTTTTTGTTTTCTTTAATTCTTTTTTTTTTTTCAAATCCTATTTTTAGTTTTTTGTTTTTTGCATTTCTTCTAGAGTTTTACTTTTATTTTTTTATGCAAATACCATACCTAAAAATTTTAAAAAATACAGAATCAAAACAAAAAATACAAAATACAAAATAAAAACAAAAAAATGAAAAGGAGAAGAAAAAAACCGATGCTTCTATGAGTGTCATTATTTTTTGTGTAGAAAGTAAAAAAAAAATAAAAAAATGTGTGAAATGTATTTTTTTTTTCTATCAAATTTTGTTACCATTCATAATTAAAATAATAATGGTAATTATAGTGGAATTATAAATGAATGATTTGATAATCGAAATGATGGAATTAGAATTAGAATGAAGAAATCATAATTGAATTTCAACATACTACCAAACAATAAAATTCTAATGTTATGGCATTACAATTCTAGTGAATTCTAATTACATAGAATTGCAATTCCAATTTTGTGCAGCCAAACACTACCTAATTAGGTAGTTTTTGATTTCACAGAATTTGAACCTTGGAATTGAAATTAGAAACGAACAACAACATATATGCGTTCATTTCCAATTCAAATTCCAGTTCTAAATTAATCTTCAATTTGTGTTACCAAAACGCTGCATTTATGTGCATTTTCGAGAAGTCCAACTTGCATGATTTAAGCACAGTTAGCGTTCATCCTGAGCCGAAACAGTGAAATGTGTCTAACTCAGAAAAAACACCGATGGCCAGATGCCTTGGTGATGAAATGTTAGACACACGAGAAACCTCGAGACACCTACGGTACTTTTTGGGAGGTAACTGCGTTCATCAATTATAGTCAACAAAGAGGATATATACTCCACCTATATGTCTCTCTTCCTCTTACTCTCATTTTTTGAAGTAGTCGATCCTTTAGATTTGATGTCAAATATACTCCACGATTTTGAATCACAAGAGAAATTTTAAGAGATGGTATTTTATAAATTTTTCTTTTAAGAAAATTTTACAAATTCTTTATTGAAATGAAACACCGCACCCAAATATACCATTAACCTCTAACTTCTATATATATATATATATATATATATATATATATATACATCTAATAATTTAACCAACATTTCAAAGTTTAAAGTAGTGTTTAGTAGTTTGAAATTGGATGAAATTAGAAATGAACGCATATAAATTTTTAAGTTTTTAAATACTAAATCAATCACGAAACAATTGGCAAAAAATTATATAATGTATTGAAAAAATTAAAAGAGTCATGAGGTGAAGTTGCTTGCCGATGACCACATGATGATTTCAGTATATGCATGACAATAAAAACAACTTCAACTCACTAGTCATTTCATGAGTCAAATAACCAAACTTAAAAATTTAGATCACTCCAGCTATTTTACCTAATAGTTATTTCAAGAAGCAATTCTACCTATAGTGGAGGGGTTAGCTAAAATTTGGTCGGAATTTTTAACTGTCAATTCTCCAACCTACAGGTAAATGATTATTTAGTCAAAATTAAAATTAAAATATTAATAACTAATTCATTTGACTGACATGGTTGGAGTATAATTTCATATTTCTATTAGTCAAAATGCTATTCATGAGGTAGAGTAGTATTTTAGCTAACGTAAATGTCTATTTGAGGCGGAATTGCGCTAACAAAATCTCGCTTTTTTTCCATAGTCAAGCTGTCAAGATGCACTGAATCATCTTTCATCTGCAATGCAATTACAAAAGCAAGAGTATACGTACAAGCAAAAAAAAAAAAAAAAAAAAAAAAAAAACATTTTTTCTTCTACCTAATAAAACATTTCCAAAAAAGTGAAAATTATACATAATTATTGGAAGATCTAAGTGACTTCACCCCAATAGTCATCTTCACATGGGGGGGGGGGGGGGTAGGGGGGGTTCTGCCTCTTGAATGACATAATCTTGAAGCAATGATAAGAATTATATGCATGCACTAATTATTAGAAGGGTAAATTGCCTTTTATCCCCCTCTATTTTGTTTAATTATCATTTTATATCCATCTATTTCAAAAAATTACACTTAACTTACTTTTATTTTTAAACAAAGTGAGAAACTAAATTTTTTCTATTTAAATTTGACGGAAGATGCCTAAAAATGCATGGAGTTTAATTTTTCATCCAATTTTTGGATAACATAAACGAAATTGTCCATTTATCTTAATTTCGATTTTTTTTTTTATTTTTTATCATAACTATTTTTTAACATAAAAGGGTAATTCTATCTATTTCAACAAAAAAATGGATTGAAAATTTAATTTTATTAATTTTTAATCGTATTCCATTAATTTAAATGGAAGAAAAAAATATTTTCTAATTTTATTTAAAAATAAAAATAGATAAAGTGTAATTTCTGAAATAGAAATGAGTAAAATCATAAAATGTAACTCTAGAATGACATAATCTTGAGACATGGTTCATCAGTCGATGATATGAATTATATGCATGCACCAATTATTAGAAGGGTAAAACACTTTATTGTTTCTCCACTTCAAAAAATTACATTGTTTTTACTTTTAAACAAAAAAAAAACTTCTTTTCCTTGTTTAGATTAAACGGAACATGCATAAAAATATAGGAGTTAAATTTTTCATTCAAATTTTAGATGATATAGACGAAATTGTCCCTTTATTTTAATTTTGATTAATTTTTATCATAAATATTTTTTAAAAATAAATTAAAATTAAAATTATGGGATAATTTTGCTTATTTCATCCAAAAATTGGATAGAAAATTTAATTTCATCTATTTTTAATCATGTTGGCCCAGTGGAATACCCAAGAGGGAGGATAGATTGGGTAATTAAAAATATCAGAGAGAAAATACTTAAATAAATCAAATAATTAATTTTAATCATAAATTAATTATTATCTTTATATCACAGTGGAATTATCAAATCAACTAAGTGCATACCAAATAACAATAATAAAATAAAGATTGCAGCACACCAGAAATTTATACTGGTTCACCAAGCTACTCTTAGCTAATCTAGTCATCCGAGCCCCACGGAGAGTCGCACCCAATAATACTCAAGATCCCTTTAAAGGTAGGAACCAAACCCCCTCAACGATTATTTTACAGGCTCATAATCAACCTTTACAAAATCATTTTCACAAGTTAAGGAAGAACCTCTACTTTTTACCAGCTAAAGAATAACTTAATTCTTTTTAATACAAAGGCAAAAGAATCAAAACATCATCAACACTCCAAATATCTTTTTACCCGGTAAGGATTGAACCGTTACAAAATTCACACAAATCAATTCTATCCAGGAAGAATTATTACTTCAATCTCTTTACACGAAGAGACTGAAACCGGTAACTCTTTGATTAAATACCCCCAGCAGTATTTAATCCGTCACACTACTCACCAATACAAATTGATAAGTAAATTATCTTATTCAGAGTTTCTACGACCCCAGATAAATTAAAACTCGATTAATATCCCAAAATTGTGATGGAAATGTGAGATACTAAAAAATATTATTTTTAACAAAAGATGGGTAGCACGTAATTTAGCACGTAATCAAATTCAAGAAATAGTTTATAAAATATTTTCTTCAATAAAAATCAGAAACAATTTCTAAATATCAATTTTCAAAAATTAAACAAACAATACAATATAGAAATTAATTGGAAATATCTCACCCGGAATCCACCGAAAAAAATAATTAGAGCATAGTTGCTTCAGATTCGGTAATAACAATGATCAACAACCAATGATTATCAAGATTGTCTTTTAGAATAACTCTTACAAAAACTTAGCATGATATTTGTTACACCCCACCCCGGACTCCTGTCACCCTGGGGCCGGCGTGACGTCGACATGACATCACCTAACTGACTAGACAACTACAATAAAAAAAATAATAATATACAAACAAATGATATGTACAACATATACATAATTCCCACTGATAGGGACACACTGTCCGAAATATAAGAATAACCAAAATTCGAATCTCATGAATCTCACTTAGATTCATCTCTGACACCTCGCCGCAAAATTCATGTCAAATGACTCCATCGCATGACCCGCATAACTCTATTTAGCGCCAGTAGGGGACCGACCGACTCCTAACTGTTTTACCTGCGAGTGTACTGCCTTTTTAGTAAAAACATTTTGTAATAATAAATCATTCCACAACATCTAAATGGATCAAGCGTAAGTATGTAAATAACGCGTAACTAGTAAAATTCTCCATAATATAAGCAGTGGAAATTAACCCATAAGTATAAGTTTCATCCAAATCCATCTAATATAAAATCATACCAATCACCAGAGTAAATAATAAATTCCCCAATATAAGTAAAACACCACATCTCAAACACACACACTGGCCAGTCCTAGTGATCGTTTTAACCTCACGATCGGGAGTTTGCAACGGTACCGTACCATCCGTAGGATATGCCTTCCTACAAACACCCATCACTCCGCCGAAGCGGATAATTACTGCGCAGTATAAACATCTAACATCACTCTGCCGAAGCAGATAAACATCACTCCGCCGAAGCGGATAACTTCACTCTACCGAAACCGATAAATACTATGGCATCGTCAAATCAAATACAGCATCATCAAATCATAACTCAATAAATATCGTCTACTCAACCTCGTAAAATTACCACGTCTATCTCTTTTCCTCAAAACCAACTTTTAAATCCAAAAAAATCATATTTCACACTTTATTTTAAAGAAAACGTCCGATTTTATCAAAACCACTTTTCCACCCTTTATTTTTTAGAAAACCAGGCATTTTTAGAAAAACAGATGTTTTCTATTCTCTTTTAAAAACACCATCTGATTTCACCAAATTCAACAAAAAATCATTTTCAACTTCATTTCGAAAACCACCGAAATCTTCTGAAAATCCAGTTTACCAACTTACCCAAATTCGGCTTGATCCATATCATTTCTAAATTCATACAGTTTCAGTAAATACATATTTCATCATATATATACATAGAAAAATAGTTTGACAAGAAGACAGTACACTCACCTCGTTATCCGCTCTCCCAAACCTTCCCTGACCATACTCTATCGGGACACTGGTGCCTGCGAACCTAATAGTAACAAAGCCTAAATTAATATCTTATCTAAAACATCCTAATCGTGTAATGCAGACCCTATATTTCGAATCGTTACTATTTTATGTACCACGTAATTAAAAGTAATTAATCGTTACGAAATTATTACGATTTTAGGATTTGTAAAAATTTAATTTCATGAAAATTACTCATCAATTGAAATTTCACATGTTTCCAAGTCGTTTGGCGATCACGTGATCGGTTTTAGATTTTCCTGGGGTGATTTCTGCAAATTCCTTTTCTTTTTTTTTTTTCCTTTCCCGTTTCTTGCTTCTGCTTTTCGCTTTTGTTTGCTGTTCCCTGCAGCCGCCGGCCTCTTCCATTCCTCCCGGCCACCGTCCGCCGGCCAACCCACAACCGACCACCCGCCTACAATTGTAGCAGCATACACACAGCACTCATACCGAGACAACCACACACCCACACACACATACCCACTTCCCCTCTCTCTAACTCTCCGGCGACAACTCCGGCGATCCACACACACACTGCCGAACGGCAACACCACCGGATGCCCGGACCCACACACGGCCAATGGAAAACACACCCATTTCTCTCTCTAAGCTTACCGCCGGCGAACATCCGGCGACACCCACACAACCACCGCCGTCTACGCCACGCCCACAAGACATGATCACCCACACACGCATCAGACTACACACACAAGCTGATTGCAAATCACACCCAGACACACACAAACACGAACGTCCGAAACACACCCACACATACACTCGTCGGACAAAACCGTACCTTTCGACCAAACAAACCGACGAACCCCACCTTCTCACAGCGTTGGGGGTCACCGTCAATCGATCAGGAAACGCACACGCACACACATTGTCCCAAACAGAAGAGCCTAACAGCACACCCACGTGTACACACAAAAATCGCCGGAGGAGCAAATGACGATTCCACCCATTCTCTCGCAACGTCGACCTGCACAGAACACACAAGCAACACACACACACCTACTTACCAACGACGACCGACACACCCACGCCGGAACAGCGCCGTTGTTTTGAACCCATCACCGCCGGCCAAGCTTCCTCTCTCTCTCTCTAGAATGTTGTGTTTTCAGATTTTCTTACCTCGTTTTTTTATCATGATCCCTGCATAGATGCATTTATATGCAAGAATTGAGTGGTATTTGTTGATCATAACGCTGCCACGTCATGAGTTCGATTTGCTCTGGATTCCACCGACGACATGTACGCATATATATATATATATATATATATATATATATATATATATATATATATATATATATATATATATATGTTTATTAATTCATTTGTCAAAATTACATTATCCCCCCCTCAGTTTTCATTAGGTCTTTAGTGGAACCCAAATTCAAATTTAATATTTTGAAAATTGCAAATTGACCTCTACACTTTTGAATTTTTTATTTTTTATTTTTTACTAACAAAATTTATCCCAAATTTCCCAATACTTTAAAATACAACTATTAATGACGTACTTATTATGATTTGGGCCTTACAATATCACTTAGAAAAGCTCAATATGATGTCTTGATTTCTTAATCTCCTTTAACCACTCTTAAGGATATGAAAAACGCAAGTCTATATATATGGGATATAAATCACCTCTCTAACAGTTAGTTCCCGTATGGCATGACACTTAAATGCTCTCTCAGACCCCTTATATCATTCTGATTTCATTTTGGTTCAATTCACTTAGTTATAGCTTTTAAATCTCTTAATTAAGTCTTCAAATATTTCTCAATCTCAATTAAATAGAATAGAAACAATTTTATGTACCAAATTGAGAAACATTAAAACTTAATGAACCAAATCAATAGGAATTAAATAATAGGTGTAGAATATTTTAAATATCATAAAATCCCTAAAATCTCTCACAAATCCTAACAAAAAGCAGCTATTTTTTTTATATGAATTCGGAATCCTTAATATCCTGAAACTGCATCATCAGTCGACCGACCAGTCGATCGCTTGATTCAGGATGTAGCCAAACCAAAGATTCTGTGCCCATCGGTCGACCTATTTGTCGACTTAAAGATTCACAAAGTTCCATTTTCCTTTACTGGTCAACCTTCCTGTTGACTTAGAGATTTAGAGAGTTCCATTTCTCTTCACCAGTCGACTTACCTGTCGATTTAGAGATACAGAGAGTTTCATCTGTTTTGTCCGGTCAACTTACCAGTCGACTTATGCATGCTGGATCTATTTTCTAAACTCGTTTTTAATATATTCTCATTTATGTTTTTGTCTCTTTAACCATTTTCTTTTCTTAATTAATTCCACTAAATATTTAACTCCAATTTTAATCAATTATAAATATTTTTTTTTTCAATTACACATAGGAGCAAATAATTTAACTAATTAGAATCCTATTAAAAACACACCTATTTATAAAAATTATTTAAAAATCTTTTTGTGTCGTGTGTGATCCTAATTGGGATATTAAGACTTAAAATTTAAACCTAAATTGTTTTTCCTAGGTTCTTCAAATTCTTCAACCTCTTAATTCCTTTATCATTTTCATCATCAAATCTTCATCATTCGGAACTAATAAAGTGAAACATTTAAACAAACCGTTAGTTCCACAAAAAATATCAACATTTAATTATCCATCAAAATCTTAGGATCAACAAATCATATTCCATTAATTTAAATGGAAAAAAATATAATTTCTCACTATGTTCAAAAGTAGAAATAGGTAAAATGTAGTTTTTGAAGTGGAGGGAATAAAACGATAATTAAACAAAGTAGAAGGGATAAAAGGCAATTTACCCTTATTGAAATTTATAAATTAATATTTATCACTTACTTCCCCTATTATTTTATCACAAACCTCCCGTATTATTTGAAAAATTTAGTCAATCCATTGAACTTTTTTCTTTGAGGAAAAAAGGACATAAATGTTCTTATCTTATTTAAAAAATATATTTTTTATTCACCTTTTTTTTTTTTTTTTTTTTTTTTTTTTTTTTTTTAAATCACTACCACCTCCATTAAGAAAAAGACTTTTTACTCCCATTTAAAAATAAAATAAAATACATTTAAACTTTTAATCCATCCCACCCAACCCACCTACCATCTTATTTTTTTTAATCTGTTGAAAAAGAAAGAGGTGAAAAAAATATTTTTATTTAAATAGGGATGTTAATGTAAAAAGATAATATATATATATATATATATATATATAAAATTAAAGTCACATTTATGTATTTTAAGTTTTAGTTATTTATTTATTTTGACTTCAATAAAAATTAAAGTCACATTTATGTAATTAAAGTCATTACAATAAAAGCTTCAATAACTATTCAAAAGTTTATGAATTACAGTTTTTCATAAAAATGACAAAATCGAGCTTTTTCAGTGAGTTACACCTAGGGGTGTGCACATCAATCCAGAGACCTGACCCACTCGCTACCACTGCCCGATCCGCACCCGTCAATCCCGGTTGACTGTATAATATTTTTCGGTTTGCTCGGTTGAAATCCGATGTAATTCCTTAGCATCGGATCGACCTGTGGGTTTATATACTGCCCACCCAAACCAACCAAGCTTCCTTCATATATATAGGATTTTTGGGTTTTTTAGGGTTCATTTTCACACTGCCTCTCTCTCCTCAAGTCGATCTTCGACTGAAACTCTGAATTGTTTTCGATTTTTCGTCTCTTATTCTCTCTTCTTGTTCTCGTTGTCTTCGATTCTTCGTCTTCGACCATGAGATCATCTTCAACGGTGAGTGACGGCACTGGCACAATCAACAAGCACTACCACATCCGTGATTTTGAAGAAGGAAACCTTAGATTCAAGCCTATTTGGCAAAGGTCGCAACAACTTCTGGGCATTGGCCGCCATATTATTGTGAGAAGATATTGTTTTTACAACTTTTGTTTCCAATTTTTCCAATTTCTATGAGTAGATATGTTTTGTTTGTTGTTCATTTCGATCTTCATGTTTAATGTGATTGATTCCAAACCTGACCGTCTTTGACCGACATCCAAAACCACCCACCAACGTCGGATTATTGATCGCCGTCGATTGAGAATAGTTGACAAAAATCCTAACCCGATGCATATCAGGTGGGGCTTCAGATTTCCCCAAAAAAAAACACTACCCTACCCGTGCACACCCCTAGTTACACCCTTTCAAAATTTTATGATTACTATTTTTTCATGGAATTGGCGAAGTCATATATTTTTTGAGAGTCATAATCTTTAAAAATTTAACGATTTGGAGTTGGTTGAATCGATGGGAGGTTCCCTATTTCACCCTTAATTGGTGAAAAGTCCTAGAGGTAGAAGAAACTTTAATTTTAGTCTCTCTTATTTTAAAAAGGCTGAAATCATGCACACGCGTCTGTATACGCGTGGTTACATATAACAATTTTATGTGTAAAATTTTGTTATATGTTACAAATATTACTGTATTTTGTAACATGTAACAATTTATTTATTTTTAACATGTAACAATTTTGGGTGAAAAATTTTGTTAGATGTAACAAAAATCACACAAAATACATGTAATTAATTGCGGGTAACTAAATGTACACAATTACATGTAACTAATATTAAACAAATTTTTGTATCCAATATTTGTTAAATGTCACAAATATTATACAGATATATGTAATTGTAACATGTAACTAATATTATATAAGTACATGAAATAAAAAATACACAGATATATGTAAAAAATAAATAAAAAAAATTATGAAATTGTAACTAAAATTCGTTACATGTAACTAATATTCATTATAAAACTGAATTTACTCACTAAGGTCTTCCTACAATCCTCGCAATGTCTCTACAATCCCTGCAATGCGGGACTAAAATATAAGTAATATCCAACTTAAGGGACTAAATCAAAACCTAATATTAAGAAAGGACCAATCACCGATTAGACTTTAAAAATAGGACTAATCACCAATTTTTTCTTTAGAGTTTTCCATAAAATTTGGGATACTAGGTATTTTTGTTGTGTTAACATTTTAAAAAATTAACAATTTTGTGTTTTTTCATAAAATTGATGAAATATAGTATTTTTGTGAGGAATTTTAGATTTTGAGTTTTTCATAAATTTGAAAACAGTAATATAATGAAAGAATATATTTTTCTAAATTTTTGTATTTCGACCGTTTGAACGAAACCTAATAATCTGGGGTCAAAGATTGCATTGCAACAACTAAACCCCATTTTGAATGCATGGGAAGAGGCCATTTTCACGCTATCATTTTTTTTTTTATCTCGTAAATATCAAAATAAATTTTAGATTTTTATATTTAAAGTCAAACCAATTCTTTAAACAAAAAAAAAAAAAAAAAAAAAATTCATATATAGAGAGAGGAGTAAAGAGAGAAATCAAATGGTAAAACTACATTTTTATCCGTCTACTATATCTTTATTTTCACTTTAGTTCCTGAAGTATTGATTTCAACAATTTCAACCCCAATGTGTTGAAAATTCATCCATTAAACTATTACTTAAAAAAATTCAAAATAAGTATGACTCGTTTTTGTAACTTTTTCTCTCTAAGCCCTTACTCTCACATCAGAGGAGGCTTCGCCGGGACAAATTCTGGCTCGGCCTTGTGCAAATATAGCCCCCTGAAGTGCAGGACTCTGGACTCCAGTTAGTTAGTCCCCAAGTCGTCAGTTACAGTTCACTCGAAGAATTTCCAACTCCAGCTTCGACTAATCAACTTCACCTCAACAGGAGGGCCCACTTATTCATGACTGGACCATACTCGAGGTGTCTGCAACTTTGGGACACCAACAAGATTATTTGTTTGTTATTTTATTACACATTAGTAAAAGTTAATTTGGAGAAATATAATTTCTCTTTTATGATTATTTATGTAATTTTTAATATTATATTTATATTCGGTATTTATAAAACACTATTACTCACTAAACCCTATTTTCGCATTCGCTTTCGGATACTGTTGCCAAAATAATAAAATGATATCTACGTGTTTCGTGTTTCAATATTAAGAATTTATTATAATTTTTTTCTGAACGTGGAATGCGCGGGTCTAAACTAATTTATTAGTTAGTTTAAATTTTTTATTTGAAAATAATTTTATTAATTTGGTTTGATTATTCAAATATCACATATTTTTTTCATGCCCTTTTAATTAATATTAATTATTTACTAAAAAAATAATTTCAAAAAAAGTGAAATAAAGTGAATGGTCAATTTATTGAATTCGAATACAAGGATAACTAAATAAAAAGTATAGTGATCAATTCGAAACTAAAATATAACATTGAGGTGTGATACTGTAATTTACTTCCATACCCAGAACCCTTAATTTGGAGTTCAGTTCATCTTCTCTCTCTATAGGATTTTGCAACCTGAATAATAGTTGAATTTTTCAAAACAAAAAATATTTATGATTTTTTTAAAAAAAATAAAATAATAATCTGATTTTGATTTTAAAAATCAAGATAGACTGAGTTTAAAAATCAAGATAGACTGAGATGAGCCATACTGACTAAAGGGAGATTTTATTTTCTTTCATTTCCTCCGTAGAAAATTTCATTTTCCGTTTCACGGCGGCGACGATCGGTGACTTTTCTATTTCACAGCGGTAGTCATCGGTGACTATGGATGTAGAGAAGATGTTTTGGCAAAAGATTCAGCAGGAAAGACAGATGGATATTTTCGACCTGATAGAGATGGCCATCGGTGTGGCTTCTCTCAAGTCGGAGTTCGAGAACCGACGATGAAGATTGGCCGATCTTGTGTTCGATCGGCCCATCAGTCCTTTGGGGGATTTCAACGGCGTTCAAGAAATGAGCGACTTCGAAATGGGGTCCCAAGAGTCTATCAACTATATTGGAGCGGAGCGATGAGGCACCATCAAAATCAAGATCAAGAAGTTACCCTCCGTTGGAAAAATCGATACGAAGGAGATAACAGTGGCGCCGGACCGGATTTCTAGCAACAACGAAGGCAGCAACACCATCAAGTGTTTGGCCATGGTTGATCCTTTCGACATGGAAGAAACACATGCGAAGAATCGGGTTGCCATTGTTCACCGGATGAGGGCAGCACCTGCCAAGGATTTCGTCAAGTCTTCGAAGAGTCCGGTTGTTGTTCGAGTCGTCCAAACGGAAGTTTCAAGCCAGAAACAATTAATCGAAGGAGACGAGGAGGAAGATAAAGATGATCGACATGAAGGATCTTCCTCCTACCAGTTTCAATAACGAATGTTCTCGCAAAAGAAGGCTATGGTAATAGATTCTATTTAGGGTCAATCCACCGGTGGTCCTCAAAATAGCAGCTATTTGCTAAAAACTCCCGAAGCCAAAAGTGATTTTCGTTTTAGTCCCACTCAATATAAAAAGGCGGAATGCCAAATCACACGTGCCAATACACGCGCCCTGCCAGCATTCCCGCTGAACTGCAGACCGCATTTGCTGTCCTACGCGAAAATTTAGAGATTAGACCATCATGGCGCAGCGTGTTAGACCGCAAGCCGACTTTCTACGCAACAAATCGTTCCACTAAGATGCAAAACTGTCTCGTCGTCTTCTTTATTCTAGAAACCCTAATAAAACCCTCTACTCTGAAGAAAATTGTGTTTTCAAAAAACTCTAGAAAAAATCCTTCTTCCTTAAACGATGTCGAGAACACAGTTCGGCGCCGACTCACTTTCTGCTCCAAAAAGAGGTAAAAACCCGTCCATTTCTTCACGATTCTACTCTGTTTTTTGAGACTACTAGTTCATCTGTCTACTATTACACGATTTAGTAACTATTCAGACTACAATAGTTACATGCACCTCGAAACATTTTGTGACATGTAACTAGAAACGTATATATGTCATTATCGGAACATATAACTGAATATTACCCTTTTCTGTACAATTTTCGACTTATATCTGCGACTTATATCTTTTTTGTTTATGAAAATAGTTACTTGTAACTAATATTACAGAAATACGTATTATTATGCACATGCAAAACGTATTCGACATATGTCAGAAATATCAAACTTTTTAGTTACATGATATCAGATACATGTAATTAAAAAGTTACATATTATTAGACATAACTGAATATTACCTTTTTTTGTACTACTTCCGACTTATATGTGTGAAAATAGTTACGTGTAACTAATATTACTGAAAATATGAACTAAAAAAAGTTACAAGAAAATATCAAATTTTTTAGTTACATGATATCAGAGACATGTAAGTAAAAAGTTACATATTATTAGACATATAACTGAATATTATCTTTTTTTTGTACTATTTTCGACTTATATGTGTGAAAATAGTTACGTGTAACTAATATTATTGAAAATATGAACTAAAAAAAGTTACAAGAAAATATCAAACTTTTTAGTTACATGATATCAGATACATGTAACTAAAAATTACATATTATTAGACATGTAACTGAATATTACCTTTTTTTGTACTACTTTCGACTTATATGTATGAAAATAGTTACGTGTAACTAATATTATTGAAAATATAAACTAAAAAAAAATTACAAGAAAATATCAAACTTTTTAGTTACATGATATCAGAGACATGTAACTAAAAAATTATATATTATTAGAACATGTAACTGTATATTACCTTTTTTTGTACTACTTTCGACTTATATGTGTGAAAATAGTTACGTGTAACTAATATTACTGAAAATATGAACTAAAAACAATTACAAGAAAATATCAAACTTTTAAGTTACATAATATTAGAGATATGTAACTAAAAAACTTACATATTATTAGAACATGTAACTGAATATTATCTTTTTTTTTATTACTTCAGACTTATACGTGTGAATAGTTACGTGTCATTAATATTACTGAAAATATAAACTAAAAAAAGTTACAAGAAAATATCAATTTTTTTAGTTACATGATATCAGAGACATGTAACTAAAAAGTTACATATTATTAGAACATGTAACTGCATATTACTTTTTTTTGTACTACTTTCGACTTATATGTGTGAAACTAGTTACGTGTAACTAATATTACTGAAAATATGAACTAAAAACAATTACAAGAAAATATCAAATTTTTAAGTTATATAATATCAGAGACATGTAACTAAAAACTTACATATTATTAGAACATGTAATTGAATATTACATTTTTTTTGTACTACTTCCGACTTATACGTGTGAAAATAGTTACGTGTTACTAATATTACTGAAAATATCTGTCATAATGAACATATAACTAAAAATGTTTGTAATATTTATCATATCTATATATTGAAGCATAGTAACTAAAAAAAGACATAAAAAAAAGTTTTAAAATTTTATTTATCAGCTACTAATTTGTAGTAACTAAATGTACTTTGTAATAAAATACAACTAACTTATATTGTTATAGATCCAAGAAAAGGAAAAGCACCGGTAAGTGAAGAAGAAAAGGTAGAAAATGTTCTTTCCTTGACTCCAAGTCAAGAAAAAAAGTGTTACCATCAGTTCAGATCATCATTGAATTAGATGATAGATCTTTTGACCGAACTAAAGCTTAGAGACGACAACAAGGAATGTTTAGCCAAAACATCTTTTTGGCAAACATTTAGAACCCTAATTGAGAAAGATGTCACTCCGCAATAGTGTAAAAAAAATAATCACCTAATTCTAGACATCATTTCTCGATATAATCCCTATAAAAATGCATTCAAAATTGCTGGGAAGTACCTCAGGCTGAAGCCCTGTGATGTACGGCTCATATTTGGGATTAGGTCTGGAATAGAAGTGATCAATTGTAACTATGGGACGCGAGTGTCATCAAATTTTGTAATCAGAAACAGACTGGAAGGTGTACCGAAATTTACAGTCCGCATGATCAAAGAGATGGCAAAAAACAAAGTAACGGGTACAACACCACTTAAGGTTAGTGATGTTGTCCGCCTACTATGCATGCAATTGTTTGCAACTTGTTTTTATGCAAACAAGGGACAATTTATTCCCTATGGCTTGGTCAAGTAAGTGGATGACATTGACAAGATGATGACATACGCTTGGGCTGAGTCGATACATGAAAATCTGATGGCGTCTATTCGGTCAGACTACATTAATCCAGTAGCGGTGAAAGGATGTGTCTTTGTTCTCCCAGTAAGTACATATTCTAACAAAAAAATCCTTAAATTGTCAAGTTACTAAAAATATTATTGTATTCTGACATAAAATGCAATCTTTGTTGAAAACAAATGCAGTATTGGTTGTGCGAACATACCACAATACAAAAACCAATTTCCGGAAGACTGAGAGCAATTCCACGTTTCACAAAATGGGATCTAAAGAGATTAAACAAGAAGTTAAGGAAATTGGGATTGCTTTATGTGACACCAAATCAGGTACCCGATCTTTGTTTTTTTATCATATTTCTTGCAAAAAAAATACTAAAAAAAATGTAAAGTAGAAAGAGTCAAAACATGCATACAATTACTGTAAAAAAGAACTAGACACATGTAACTAAAAAATTTGAGAAAATGTAACTAAAAAAACTAGGGGAAAATTGGTGAAATATCTCATGTTTAAATTCTAATTAGTGGAACATGTAACTGAAAAAAATATAAAACGTTTTAGTTACATATCAGATATGTGTAACTAAAAAGTTATATATTATTGCAATATGTATCTGGAAAAAAAAAATTAGTTACCTATAACTAATAAAAGTAGTTACCTGTAATCCATGTATACGATTACTAGACATATAACTAAATATATGTAAATTATTAGAGACATGTAATTAAAACACTTATATTTATGATTACAGGTTTTATCGATTGAGGTATTTGAGAAACTGGGTGAAATTCAACAAGGAATTTGCAAACCAGTAGAGAGAAAGACAGTAGAATATGATTCAGATATTGCAATAATAGAAGAGCGTAGTGCAAAGGAAAAAACAACTGATGATACTCATATTGGAAAAACAAGGAGAAAATTAAGGAAATCGGTTCATCTGCCAGATATACCCAATTTTGATTTGGGGATTTCTGAATCTGACACTACAGCCCCAAGGGTAGATCGAGAGAAAGAACAACTGAAGGAAAGAATCCTGTGTCTGACAGAACATACTCAGGAGCTGAAAATGCAATGTGCCCAATATGCTGAAAGGATTGAGGAATTGAATGGAGTTATTGAGGTGTTTACTGAAAAACAAGAGAAGTTAGAGAAAGAGATAATGGAGTTGAGTGTGCAGCTTGTCACTCAGCAATATCGTATTGAGCATCTATTTAGAGAGTAGATCCAAGACCTCGATTGCTACTACAAACAGTTGGTGGCAAGAAAAGATGAAGAAATTGATAGTTTGGAAGATCAACTTGCTGGACTTGATGACAGAGAACCAAATGTAAAGGTGAAAGAGTCCTTTGACGATGAAGAATCATACGTGCCAACAGCACATTTGGGTGCAACTTGTGACTTTAGACATAGTCCAACAGAGGAATCGTTTGAGCAGAAATTAAATATTCAGGACATAATGACAAGAGACGCCACGCCATAAATGGAAGAGACAGTTAGGCTGTCAGCTGATTCGATTGATGATGGAAAAAGACAGCTTATTCAAGAAGAAAATGCTGCTGTCAAGCCTTCACACCATAAACAAAAAGTCAAATTGAAAGCCAAAAAAACTGGTGACCCAAACTCTCTCATCAAACGAATCAAATCAAGATCACGGAAGCAAAAGGCACATGAAGAAGAATATGTGTATAATAATCTTGTGAAAAGGATGAAGACAAGAAAAGATGATGAAGAGAGAGTCGATGAACCCATGGAGGTGGACAGTTATGCAGTCCCTGATGAAGATCCACAAAAATGCCATCAAAGCATAAGATTTCTGTTGCGCCGTTCTTGGATGACGAGGACTGGACACTCATGAAGACCATTTATGATCTTGAACAATCAGGGTACTAATTTACATCTAACATACATTTTTTTTTACCAACTACATGTACTAAATACAGAAAAATATGAAATTCTGCAGGTGTTTTGTGTTTGGAGGTGAAGAAGTAAAAGCACAAGTGTCGTTGCGTGATTTGTTTGGAATGCTTGTCGAAACAGAAGTTTCAAATTTTGTAAGTTTCTATAATGTCTCTAAATTATAAATTTATAATGTTACTCATATATAACGTATAATTTTTTTTTTTTTACTATTTTTGTAGATGATAAATGGATATGCTGAAGTTCCAATGAATAAGCAAGAACAAAAGATTACGGAGCTTAGTCTAACGCAATAGACTTTATTGAGCAAATCATTCTTCACAATCAGCTCAACATGGGTAATTTTGTATATTATTATAAATTTATTATGTTTTAGCGAAAAATATCTAACATCTGATAATTTTTTTTTTTGCAGAAAATGATGAATGACAATTCAACAAAATACCTCGAAGATTATTTCTATCCACAGTTGGTACAAGCTTTAAGCGAGGACTATAGATACATCCATTTCCCAATGAATTTTCCAGGACGAAGTACGATAGAGAACCATTGGACATTACTCGTTTTGGATACGCATGAGAATACATGGAGATTCTATAACTCGTTGCAGTCTAAAACTAGAAAACAAGAGGTCGACTACTATTTCAAAGATGCAAGGAAATTGGTATGTTAATAACATGGAAGCAATACACATTTGTTTAATTATATTATTTATTTTTATATATATTTCATATATGTTTGTTTTTTTCAGAAATTGTTTATTGAAACATTTATTAAGAAATATCGAAATCAGGATGCATCAGACCTCAAGTCTGAATCTAGGATGACATATGTCAAGAACACTCCACAACATCACCCCGGCAGGTTTAAAAAAAAACTTTTATTTTGTCTGTATGCTAGTCTTCTTAATTTGATAACACTAATTTTTTCTTAAAAACAAATACAACAAAGATTGTAGAGTTTTTGTAATGTACTTCATGAAGCAAATAGCACTGGAGGAGAAAATTGATCCAGATTTCACAAGAGATGAGATTAGAAAAGAGAGGGTATTAGTCATTGAATCTCTGTTGCATCATCCAACAAAATCTTAGACTATGAATGACTATTTGGCAAAAAAATTAGCAGCAAAACTGGATCAACAAACCGTACGCTAATTATTTTGAACAAAAATCGTTTCATGTGTGTAATGTTTTTTGATGGTTTGTTTTCATGCAATTTTTGCTATCAAAATTTCATTTTGCAACTATCGTATTCCAGATGCATGTCTGTCCAACGATTTTCGTAGTAATATATTTGATGTTTTTTGGTTTCTAGACAATTATAGTAATCTAGTTACATGTCACTAAACGATTCACATTTATTGTACTACTTAAATAAAACAAAAGTAAATAACAAATAGTTATGAAGAACTAGAATCAATATCATTTAGTTGCACCTATGTTTTATTAAAAATAAATAAGTAATTTAAATAAAAACTAGTTATAAGTAACTAGAATCCCCTAATTATCATTAATTCTAGTTACATGTATCTGCACCTCTTTTTTTTTTTTTTTTAAAAAAAAAAATATAAAAATAAATGCTTATTATATATTTAAAAAGTGAAATGTGAAAAAAGACGCTAAAAACATAGGCATTCGACATCACTGCAAAAACCAATATATTTATTATATATTTATAAAAATATATAAATCTCTTTATACTTATATATTTTAATAATTTAAAAATAAAAAATTATTTAAAATAGAATACGTGTCCCTAGTATCCCTATATTTTGTAACTAACAATTGGATTATTAGATTCTTTTAGTAATATATTTGTTAATTAAAAAACTAAATTTTAAGACAAAACACTTTACCTAGTTACATATACCTAGAATATAGAACTAAAAAATTAAATCTAGTTACATGTACCTAAAAACACCATGCCTCATCGTCAGTACATTTCAAAAAAGTGAAATGTGAAAAGACTAATCACACCATGCGTCATCACTGCAAAACCAACGTGATGGACTCTTAAATGCACTTCAATACTTAAAAAAACCTCTTCATATTTATATATTAAAAAAAAATTAAACAAACACGTGTCCCTAGTTACAAGTAACTAAAAATAAAAAAACACTAAAAGTTAATTAAAAAATAAATTTAAAATAAAATATAATAATTAAACGTAATAATTACTTCTAATTTAGTACTATTAAACCACTATCCCTAGTTACATGTAACTAAAAATCTTAAACTATAATTAAATCTAGTTACATGCAACCATAAATAAACTTCCAAATATATTCCAAAATAAAAATAAATAAAATGGTAAAAATAAAAATAAAAATGATTTAAATAAAAATTAATTTAAATTTAAAAATTAATCCTATTAATAATTCAATAATTCCAAAAAAGAATAATTTAACGATAATATACTCACATGTAAAAATAAAAAAAAAAACAAAAAAAAATAAAAATACTATGTCTAGTTACATGTACCTAGAATGTGTAAACTGCATAGATTCTAGTTACATGTAATCATGATAAACGTATTTATTATATACGAAACGACGTGATGGATGTTGTATGCAAGAAAATGATTCGTGTGCTACATGTAATCGTTGTTCTATCTAAAAAAAATGACTATAAATACGAAATCGCCGTCGTTCGTGTTCATATCTTCTGCGCAAAAAACTCTTAGAGCAAAAACAAATGGAAAACAAGTTTGAGACTTCCATCAAGACATGTTTATCAGAGTGCAACCATTTCATGAAAACGATACAACAACTAATGTGGAAACTGGGCGCAACTCAGACAAGTTATCAGTGGATGAGACAAGAGAGAGATCAAGCAATAAAACATGCAGAAGATATGCGATGGAAATTGGGTGCAGCGCAGTCAGAATGCCGACGGATGAAGGATGAATGAGATGAAGCACGACGACAAACACGGTGGAATGAGATAGAGACCAAACTCCCCAAAGATGATGTCGACTTTTACAAGAACGTTCTCGCAAGACAAATCGCAAACAAGTAATACCACATCTCTTTTTTGTCTTTTCAAAAGTTTTTATATGTATTTTGTTCAGTGAAAAAGCCTACTTTTGTATATGTCTATGGATGTTTTTTTGTTATATATATTTTGAATTTTTGTACTTAACCACATATGCCTAAAAAATCTAAAAAAAATTATTGCATGTTAAACAATGTACAAAAAATCGCAGATTTCAATGACATGTAACTAAAATTTATTTCAATTAAAATTGAAAAGAACTGAAAAAATCAAGTAACGCTTTCTAAAAAATCACAAACTGAAAAAGAATAGAAAAAATGTAAAAACATTCTTCAACTAAAGCGCAAGTTTGCACATTTTCCTATTGTGTCTACCTATTCGACCACACCGACCACACTTACGCTCCCTCACCTCACCCCTTGAAAGGATTCTTTGCTTTTTCGGTCGTCCAGGTTGCCTTCTTGATAAAGGTGGCAATATGACAGACTCTGTCTGTTCAAAAATAGGTATTTCCATTGTTGGCACTGGGTATATGCTTTTCGAATAACTCTCACGATAGAAACTACAGTGAAAGGAGTCTTCCACAAAACCATATACCAACGAGCCTGTTCTCATAATTGCTGCATAGGCATGCAAACACGGGAAGGAATTCAATTGCCACAATTGACACGAACATTTTCTTTTATTTAGGTCAACATAAACGGAAGGGTGGCAGTGCACTTCATAGGCTCCTTTTGCGCCCTCGCTAACCAACCATGTTCGACATTCACTTATATGCCGTGACAATTTCGCATCCCAATGAGGACATATAATTCCACTTAAACGTAATGAATCATTCCTCCGTTGAGACATTTGTTCCATTAATGAAATCCTTATCTTGTCAACCATTACAATAATTGGCATATGCTTGTAATTCCTAATCCATGCATTAAAAGACTCAGCCAAATTTGAGGACATCTCTCCATACCTTGTGCCTCGAAAAAAAGCTCGACTATATCTTTCTTTTGGCAACTCTTCCATAAACTTCTCCACCCGTGCTCCCCTTTGAACAATCATGTCATCATATGCAACATGGTATAATTCCGGAGTAACTGCATAAGCACACTCAGATAATTTGGCAACAAAAAATTCCTTTGTTTTGGTAGTCTGTCCACTCAATGCAGCTTTCAAGTTCATTTTGAGATGGTGTAAACAAAATGCATGATAACAATGTGGAAATACATTTAGGACTCCTTGAATAATGCCGTTGTGCCGATTAGAAATAAATGTTATGACACGTTCCGGAGGTAATATAACAGACAATTGTGTCAAAAATCAGAACCAATAATCATCATTTTCAGCATCAACAATGGCAAATGCAAGTGGAAACATACCTAAACAAATGAAAAAACAAACAAAAAAAAATAACAGTAAAAAACCAAAATTTTTATAAATGTATACAAAAACAAAAAAAAAAAAAACATCATGAAAAATATATAAAAATTAGATAAGAATAAAGAAGAAAAAGTATAATGTGATTAAAATGGTATAAAAAACATATATTGTATTTTGTTAACAAATAAAACAATATTTGAATAAATTATTGACATGTCACTAATATTACATCTTAAAAATGTAATATAAACTGTGACATATTATAAAAGAAGATACATGTCACTAATTTTACAAATGACTCTAATTTAAGTGACATGTAACTAAAAAATGATTTAAAATTAAAAAATTTAAAACTTACTTACATGTAATAGAAATGTGTTAATTTAAGTACCTTGATTGCCGTTCTTACCACAAGCAGCAAAAAGAACTCCTTTGTATCTACCAGTAAAAAATGTCCCATCCAGAAATAACATTGGGCGTATAAACTGAAATCCATGAATACACCCATGGAAAGCAACAAAAAAATGCTTAAAACGATTTGTGTCGCCTTCATACTCCAACAACATGTAACTGTTGGGATTTGTTCTATTGCATGCTTCTACATACCATCTCAATTGATTGTATGCAGATATATGATCCCCAAAAAGGTTATCCCTCGCCTTTTCAACTCCAAGCCAAGCATGATTGTATGTAATCTCAAGACCATAACTTTTCTTAAACTTATGAAGAATATCAATAGGACGTGTTTTAGGTTTATCCTTGACAGTTTCCGACAAACAACTAGCAACAACATTAGAACTCATCATCTTGTTCTTCATAGTTCTATATGCTGCACCACATGTATGTTCATTCAGCAACTCCTTTATCTTAAAAAATCCATTCAAGGTATCAGTACGCGCATGTACAAACCACTTGCAATCTCTTGTATCTCTAAATGAACAATATGCAGTGATACGGACTTTATCATTTTTCTTATACTTGTAACTAAATCCAATTTCAATCGAATACTTCCTCAAGACAGTACGAAATTCTTCCGCCCCACCTTTAAAACACTGCCCCACACAATTAATACCTTTTGCCCACTCCGAAGATTGCAAGTACTTCTTTTCATGACGCCAAGAATAAGGCAACATATTATCATCATCATCATAAACACATAGACTTGATTCCCCTGATCCACTAGGACCACTATCTGCTACATCACTTGAACCCCAATAAGATGTAGCACTAAAAACATGTCCAGGGATTATAGAATTGCTCTTTATTACAACTTCCATAAAATCAACACTAAATGATCTAATCAACACAATCATACCATCATAGTTATCTTGATCACATAACATATAGTTTGGATAACCAGGCAGAGAATAATGCATATCAAAAGAGATTATTGACAAGCTATTCCATCGATAGACAACCTTTTCCGCGAAACTAATAAAATTCATCTCACTATCAATTTTCTCAATTCCACTGTAATCCTTGTATTTGCACAAAGCAATCGCCAAGTTTGACATTTTATATTTAAATGCAGTAGATATTGCTACAAGAAAAACACAGAATTACAAAAAATGTAACTAAACTTACTCTAAAATTGGTAGAATGTAACAACTTTTGAACTAAACTCATAACATAAAAAACAGAACAAAAAACAACACACAATTAAAAATGAAACTAAAAAAGTTACACTAAAACTAGTAGCATGTAACTAAATTTGCACTAAAAAGTTTATAAGGTCAGAACACATATCACACAATTAGTATGTAAACTAAAAACTTACACTAAAACTGGTAGAATGTAACTAATTTTTCACTAAAAAAATCCAGCTAAAGATTCGAACATGTACTCTAAAAAATCCAGCAAAAAGGATCAAAACACATCAACGAAGGTCAAAATCTGTCGCGTTTATCAAACTTATATATCACCTTATTAAAAATATTTCGTCCTATATGCAAAAAGACTTAAAGATTCGAAAATAAATCAATAAATCAATAAGATACTTTGCGAAAAAATACAGTCAATTCATATCCAAAAAAGATCAAGATCTAACCAAATTTGCGTCATAAAAACCAACGATCAATGAACAAATCACTAAAAAACAGTGCAAAACAATATATGGTACTTACATTCGATTCGCTGATCATTAGTCGACCTTCTAAATCAATAGAATCCGAGATCTGCAAAACCCTAGCTCGCCGACGAACAAAATCACCGAAAATATATGGCAAAACTCTGAAACTGAAACTATATATAGGTGCGAATTCAAACTACAACGACTAACGATCTCAAAGAATTGCCCTATACGCTCCAAGAACCATACGTGAGCATGCGCGAGACTAAAACAAGGGAGAAAAACAGATTTAGGGACTAATTCTAAACCTAATCATAAAAAAGGACTAATTGCGGATTAGACCATATAATTAGGACTAATTGTCAATTTTCCCTTCTATTTATTGTACTAAATAATAATAATAATAATAATAATAATAATAATAATAATAATAATAATAATAATAAAAAAGGTGAGAGTGAGAGAGAACTACATGCAGCTTGATCCCGGATAGTTTTATAAAGGGTAAATAATATTTTGTTTTTTTTATGTGTTTTACGTAAATTACAGTTTATCCCACTATAGTATTTTCGTATTCACATAATTCCTTTGTACTAATGTATCATGAGTAATTACAAGAGGTTGTATGCTTACGAAATATAAATTCAAGGGGATTATGTGCCTAAGGAAATATCACAGTGTGGTAAAGTGTAATTCGTGCAAAACACAAGAGAATAAAATGTCATTTATCCTTTTAACTATCTGTGTACGTAGGCAGCCTGATCGATAGAGTTGTATTATTATTTAAAATCTTCCTATAAAAATATCATATATGGTTGTACATTATATATATGGTGTATGTGTCTTTGTGAATTCTTTTTTTTTTTTTTTTTTTATAGTTTTTTTTCCTCTCTGTTTAAGTAACATTTGAATTTTTGTGTATTTAATGCACGTGGGATTAATCTCGTGTGGAGTAAAAAAGAGAAGGTATGTTAGGGCGTTGTGTTACTTGATCAAAATTGTAGTACTACTCAGAGGGTAGAGATTGAGGGTAATTGGAATGCGAAAGATGAGGGGCATACGACTGATCATTTGAGAAAAGGGTTTATTGCTGAGAAAGTGTCAACTTGTGAGTGCGATAAATGTGTTGTCGTAGAATCTTCTTGGTCCCAAGATGGTTGTCTCTCTCTCGCAGATGAGAGTGAATTGGCCAGTATAATTTGCAACAAAATCAAAAGCCCTTTTGGAGTCGCGTTAAAACAAAAACTGAGGAAAGAAGTGAAAAAGCGTATCGAAGGTAAAATTAATTATAATGATCTCATTTGTGGTATTTCCACTTCCGATGAGGAGATTATCAATTGCGCTAAGATCACTTTCCGAAGATTGAGTAAAGTGAGAGAGGTTGGGAGACTATTTGGACATTCGATAAATCTTATTGAAATGGATTTAAGAGAAACTATCTGAATTGGTTTTCAAAGAATGAGAATCTAGGAGTTGAGACAATCTCATTAATTTATCCGGTAATGAATTTTTTGGGAGGGTAGGGTTTGGTTGAGCTTCCAAGAGTGGCGAAATATGATGCTTGGTACATATTCAATTTTGATTATTGGTTATGGCCGTGATGTTGGCTGTTTTTGGTAGGCTTGGAGTTGTCTACTTAGGTGGGGATATTCCCAGTAAGAGTTCAACTTTGGAGATTGGTGTGTTTATCGCCTATCAACGAATCTAAATCTATAGTAGTTCACGGCTATTTTTGAGTAGTTTGTCGTTGGCTTTGGCAAAGTGACAGTTGGGTGGTTTTTGATTTAGGTGTTGTCCTTCTCCGGTTGCGCCTTCTCTATGGGTGTATGTTCGTTGTTTATTTTGTATTCATGGAATCTAGTGTTAGATATGTTGTGTAGCTATTGTGAATAGCCATGGTGTGTACCTGTTGGGGAGTGCTTGTCTTGATCCCGGGTCTTTGAATTTAGATAATCGGTGTATTTTGTTGGCTTGGGGTCTTGCAAGCTACTCGACAACACGTTCGCGTGTAGCAAGGAAGGATGCCATTTTTATGCTATCATTCTTTTTCTTTTTTCAATTTTTTTCAAACATACCAAAATATAAAATTTATATTTTATATTTAAAAAATAATTCTTTAAAAAAAAAAAGTAAACTCAATTTTCAAAATTTAATTTTAATTTAATATGAAAAGTTTCAAAATTAATTGATTTTATTTTAAAATTTCACAATTTTGAGTTTTTCTAAAAAAATTAGTGAAGTCAAGAATTTTGGGGAGCTAGCATTTTAAAAGTTCATGAATCACAATTTTTCGTAAAGTGATAAAATCGGGCTCTTCCAGTGAGTTTCACCCCTGGAGCTAGCCTTTCAAAAGTTCATGAATTACAATTTTTCATAAATTGACAAAAATCAGTCTTTTCCAATGAGTTACATTCTTTTAAAATTTAACGATTTTGAGTCTTCCATAAAATTTGTAAAGTTCATTGAGGTATAATCTTACAAAATTTTATGATTTTGAGTTTTTCATCAATTTAAAAAAAAAATATATATAATGAAAGAATATATTTTTCTAAATATTTGGATTTCGACCGTTTGAAGGAAACCTAATAATATATCTACTGAAACCCTATTTTGCATGCATGGGAAGAGGCCATTTTCACGCTATCATTTTTTTTTAATTCGATTTTTTGCAAAATATTTTTTATTTAGTTATTAGATTTGAATTTGAAAATAATTAAAATTTCATGAATAAATAAAGCATCATTAATAAATAAATAAAAAATATGTTATTTTCTTATTTAAAATAAAATTAGATTCTTTAAAGAAAACAAATTTAAATTTAGAATAGTTTATTAAAATAACAAAAAATAATGAATTTTTTAAAATTTAAATTTAAAAATTAATGTGATTCTTTTTTCCAAATTCAAATTAAAATATTTTTTTTTTAAAAATATCAAAATAAATTTTATATTTTATATTTAAAAACTAATTCTTTAAACAAAAAAAAAAAAAACATATCGTTTATCAATTTGAAAAAGTAAGCTCGAATTTAGTTTTAATTTAGTTTGGAATTTTGAAATAATTATGGACAAAAAAAAATGAAAAATTTAGTTTCTTAATCAAAAGCAATACAAAATTTATCAAAAACACAAAAAAAAAATACATAATATAAAAAAATGATAACTTTAATTTCTTAATCAAAAGCAATACAAAATTTATTAAAAACATACAAAAAAAAAATACATTATTCAATTTATTAATCAAAAACAATACAAAATTCATTAAAAAAAAATACAAAAAAATAAAAAAATAAAGACTCTTTTTATCATCAAGATTAAACAACGTAATTGTTTAAAAGATAAAAAAAATCTTTACACCAACAGAACGGATCGCTGCACACCGGATGACCACCGGTGCTGCATTTCATCTCCGGCGAGGGACGATAGGTGGCTCCCGTCGTGTTTTGTAACAAATGCATAATCAGGTCGTTCAAGGTGGAGTAAAGAGATGTCGCATCGTCCTCCGCTTCAGTACTCGTCGTCTGTATATCTTCACTCCTCACTTCAAAAATCACAGACTCCATGACCGGGAAACTGTTCACCGGAGCTCGTGCATCTTTCAAATCATGTCGGAGAATGTAGAAATTCTCCGGCACCGGAAAACTAGCACTGGAAGAGGGTACGATCTCAGTCCTATCTACCCTCCGTCTTCTTTCCCTCCTCGATCGCTTCAGAATCACGTAGATGTAGCAATCTTTCTCACGAGCTACGGCGGCGAAATCAATCTTTGCCGTGATCAGAATCCTCTCGTAACCTTCCTCCGCCCACAGCTCCTCATTGTCGTGAACAAGATAGCTTAAATTCTGATTCTCCGGCATTTCGATCAACCGGCTCAACATGGACTGATATGCTTTGAATGTGAGCGAGGGGCGAATCGGAAGGTTTCCGGCGTCAGTATCTCTCTCTCCGTCGAAGAACACCACCGGAAAAATCACATCCGCCATCTCCAACAGTTGAATATTTAAATTAAAGATGGCGAGGAGGGGTATTTATAGGGGGATTCATGGCAAAAATATCGGTATTTTGTTATACAAGATATCATAAGACGACTTTTTTTTTTTACCGTTAAAAAATTCTAGAGAGAGAAGAATCAAGAGAGAAATGATATGATAAAACTACATTTTTATCATTCTACTATATCTTTATTTGCACTTTAGTTCCTCAAGTATTGATTTCAACAATTTGAACCCCAATTTGTTGGAAATTCATTAGGGATGGAAAAAAAATGAACCGACGGATAACAGAGAGAAACCGAATCGAATGGTTCAGTTTTAAAACCGACTAAGTAATTTGGTTGCGGTTTTGGTTTTGGGATAGTAATTGCGAAACCGAACCATAAAACCGAATCACGAAACCGATATTTTAGATATATATTTCTAAGACATATATATCCACATTTTTTTTTTTTTTTATATATGTACAGTTTAATCGTTTATATATATGTGTGTGTTTTTATTTGTTTTCACTTTAATCCCTCCTATATATATATATATATATATATATATATATATTTACACTTTGATTTGTATCATTGTGACGAGTATTTATTGACGTATTTGAATTATTGTTAGAAACATTTATTGTAACAATTAATAGTTTTGTGATTTGATTTTATTTTTTGATATTTATATTTTAGTTATATTTTTGTTTATATATAAAAAAACAAGGGTCCACTGTTTTGCGGTTTTTTTTTTTTTTATAAAATTAAAAAATATTAAATGGTTTCGCGGTTTTGGTTTTGTATAAATTTAAATAGTTTGGTTTAAAATCGTTTAAAAAAACCCAGCAGTTTTGTTTTTTTAATTTGATATATGTCGAACGATTTTGATTTTGGTTTTATATAAAACTAGACCGAAACCGAACTATTAACATCCCTAAAATTCATCCATAAAACTATTGCTTAAAAAAGTTCAAAATAAGTAGGACTTGTTTTTTGTCATAATTTTATTTTTTATAATTCCTAAATTTATATATAGAGGTGAAGAGGTATTTAAAGGAGAACAGGGCCCCCAATTTTGAGATATGTTATTTCCACTACAATAATTTTTGATAAGTCTATAATTTTATTAAAAATTCAAAGCTACTGTCCAACATGAGGGTAATGAGTGCCATGACTCTCACATGATATAGTAATTTAAGGTTGCATTTTAGTAAGAAATTGGATAATTTTTTAGAATTTGTAAATGATGGGACTGTAATGTGGGGAAAATTCCCAACATGATTTGTAGAAGCCGGTGTCAAAAAGTCTGGTCGGATTAGCTGATAAAACTTGACCCAACAGAAGTGGTCTGAGAGCTGATCATGAACCGATTGTGCTAACAACCTAAATGTAAGTGTGTTTGGTCTATCTAGGAAGCCCAGTGATGCATGGTCTAATCTGGTATAGAATAAGGTCTTTTAATAAAGGCCTGATTATCAACAATAAGGACGGTAGGTCAACGAGAACAGTTACATAACCTTACCTACCCCCCATGCTCACAAAGGGTAATTGTCGTAACAACCCATAATGGGAGCATGGACAACATTCACTGCAGTTAAATATGAAACGCGGAGAGAATTATGGGAAGGACGATTACGAGGTAAAATGGTTCGAATATATGTGAGGAAACAGATATCACAAAAAAAATACTCTAAAACAGTCTTAAGCTTTCTATTATAAAAAACAGTTAGACTTATTCTCATGTTCGAGATTCTTTGGCCGACACCACACCGGTGTCCCCTTAAAACTAATTGATTTTTTAGGTTAAGATTATAGGTTGTGGAGATTTCTGACACTTAAGGAGTTGTTACACGTATCGAAATTTTTTTGGCAACATCATTTGATGCCGTCTGTGGAAAACGAATAAAAAGAAGTTCACGGTCAAGATGAGACAGTTACAGTCAAGAGCAACAGGTTTGGGTCAGGGAAGATAAATTCCACATCCAGTGGATACAGAAGCACGTATGGAAGCTTTAGGTGGAGTCCATACTACTCCTCCTCCTAAGGTGCAGTATGATGACCAATTAAATATTGATGTTTTTGTGGAACTAATGAGTTTATTGAGTGTTTCAGTGTTAAAGTTCCGTTAATGATGTTATTGTGAAGAAATTTGCTAAGGATACTAAGGATGCAAAGAGACGAACATTAAAAGATTGAAGATCCTGAAGAATCTAGGTGAAAACAACTCAGATTAATTTTTACTCTTAATGTATCCCGATTAGGATAACACACGGCACAAAAATGAATTTATATTTATGTGTGTTTTTATTAGGATCCTAATTAGTCCACATATTTGCTCTAATGTGAAATTGAAGAAAAAATATTGACCTAAGAAATATTAGTGTTTAAAATTGATTAATAATGTCAGTTAAGTTAACTAAGAAAAGAACGGTTAAAGGGTCAAAAAGGTCGAAGATTGGAGTTGAAATGAACTACGGTAAAGTTGTTTCAACATTGATTGGTCAACCGACCAAGTAGGATCTATCAAATGATGGGCGTAGGCTAGAAAATGGAACAGTCTCTGAATCGATCGGTCAACTGATCAAGAGAGATCGGCCAACCGATGACCGAGAAGTGAACTCTCTGAATCAATCGGTTAACCGACTAGGGCCAAAAAATGGCCTGGAGAAACATCCTGAATTGATCGGTTAACCAACCTTTGGGGATCGGTCATCTGACTATGTTTTAGAAATGGCATGGGCTATCACCTGAATCGATCGGTCGACCGATGGGTCATTTGGTCGATCAACCGACCTGGTAGTTTTAGGATTGGAGGATTTCGAGGATTTGATCTAAAAGTAGCCGTTAACTAGCCATTTTTGGCTGATTTTTTGGAGTTATCTTAGGGATTTAAACTAATAATAGATATATCATCCTTATTTGATTATCTATATAGATATGGTACACTTATTTTAAGTGTTTCTCCAATTGGTACATTAAATACTTCATATCTTCTTTTATTTGAGATTGAGAAATATTTGGAGTACTAAATTGAATATTTTAAATGTTATAATTAAGTGAATTGAACCAGGATTGAGTCATATTAATTTATGGGGTTTATATGAGTATTTAAATGACATATTTTGTGGGAATTAGCTGTTAGAGGACTTGTTTCAAATCTATTTAAATAGACCTACGTTTTTCACTTTTAGATATATCATTCTATAACAAACAAATCAGTTCCTGAGTTTTCTGAGAGTTACTATTCTGAAAATATACTGAGAGTTTATTGTGAGATTATTCTTGAGGAAATTGCTAAGATAAAGAAAATGTTAGTTTTTTCTTTTTATGACAATTAAATTTTAATTTAAAATAAAAGAATATTAATTCATCTTATATATATATTTTTTTGAATAATGTAAGGGTGTGATGTGTAAGTTTTTAAAGTAGAGAGGTAACAAGGCTAAAGTACGGGGTAACAGGTAATTAACCCTTTAAATTTTTTATTTTAAGCATTATGTGAAGTAATATTTGGTTTAAATTTAAATAGAAAAAATTAGTTTCTCATTTTATTTAAAATATAGATTTTTGAAATAGATCGAGATAAAATGATAATTAGACAAAATAGAAGGATGCAAATCCTAGTATTTTTTTACACACAAAATGTCTAAATTAATATTAAAATAACTGTCGTTGTTTAACTGTAAATGTAAATGTGTAAACCACGTTGTATTGTTATCAAAAAAATAAAATCAAAATCCCTCATATAAAATGAAGTAACCCATTTTCTAAAAATACAAAATATTATCGTGGTCTTTTTACAAATATCACCAAAATATCTTCTAAATATTTATATATTAACCCCTAAAACCTTAATTATCTTGGATCAAGAGCTCATTAAGTAATACTAATAGCTACCTAACTAAAAGAATCCAAAGGAGCAGCGGTCACACCAAGTCAACACTTTTGTCCAAACCTTAAAATATATAAATTATTCGGATTATATATATATATATAAATATTTAACCCGTACCCGAGGGCACGGGTATAAAAAAATACACTTAAAAAAAATTGATATTATGGAAATATATTACACATGCATGTAATTTCATTTTTCCTAATCCCATAAAATTAGGTACATAGAGACTAAATTAATAGCATAATTTTTCATAAAAAATCAGACAATTGTCATACCTTAATGTTTGCCCAAGATTCTTCAAATTCAAATTATTCATAAGATCATAATCACAATAGTTGCAGCCTTGCCAAATCAAAGAGAGGACAGTTAAAAAAAAGGGGGTATATTAGATTTATAAAAAAAATGATGGACAATGTCGTTTCTTGAAATCGTAGCTGGATGAAAACAAAATAATAACCGATAAACATGACAAATATAAATAACAAAATTAAGCAACCAATGCGAAAAAAAAAATAAAAAAAATTCTCTTATCAAGAGGAAATAATTTACTAATTTTAACAATTGTTAAAATGCCAAAAGGTCTTAACACTAATTTTATTAATTAACAATTCCACTAATTTTTGCCCGGATAAAAAAAAAAGTTTTGACACTACATCACTCATCACTACCCTTATATATTTTTTTTAAGAGTTAAGTAGATGGTAATTTGATTTTATTTTTGTATTATTCAATTTGACTTAACCCAAATAAGGAGAAGAGAGAGAAAGAGATGGAGGATCCAATTAAGAGCGGGAATTAATTTATTATTTTAAGTTTTTTTTTTTCACTACATATTTTTTATAATTTTCAATCAATCCATCACATACCTTCTCTCCTATTTGTTCAAAACAATATTAATAAACATTCTATTTAAATAAAAATAACTTCTTAAAACCCAAATAATTTTTCAATTTTCAAAGATTATTTTCGAAAAAATTTTAACCCCCACCACATAACCAAGCTCACATACCCGCCTCACCTTTGTCCGCCTCAGACTGAAATTCATGTATTTCGATATCAATATCAAAACCTCATTCCTTTACATATTTATATATGAAAACAACTCTTTTTTTTTTGCCTCAAACACCCCCACCCCCAATCATTCTCTCTCTCTCTCTCTCTTAAATTTGAAAAAAAAAGAAAGTGAAAATGGATCATGAAGATGATCTTAACCTCAAAGCGACTGAGCTAAGGTTAGATTTATTCGGAGGCGTTTCGGTAAAATCTATTTACTTATTCATTTGAATGAAGATTTGAAGAAAAAAAAAAAGAAAAAAGTTAGCTTTTTTCAATCATCCATGATGCAGGCATTTCCCTCAACCGATCGATGGCAGCCGCTCAGCCGCCGCATCGAGTGCCGATCCGAAGATCAATGATGAGACTGAAAGTGTCGAGATCCGACCACCGCCATCATACGCCGTCCGGATCCAACCACATGCCATTTTACGCCGTAAAGATCCGACCACCGCTGGCCATCGCCATCTAGAACCAACCAAGTTGAATTCAGATTTGGCCAATCCAAACTCAAATCTAGCCGAATCGACGGCAACGGCTACTGCGACAGATCGGAGAGGCATAGATGACGTGTGAGTACGATTTGAACTGGCCACATGATGACATATGAATCCGACCACTGCCGGCCAATTGAGGGATCTACGATGGCGGTGATAGAGCATCGGTGCTTCGGTTGTGGCCGCGATGAGGGACGGCGATGACAATAGTGAAGGAAACAGCAACAAATCAGTAGTGCTCAGAGATTAATATTTTTGGGCATGATCAGTCGTCGCACCAATTGTCGACCACCGCCATCCGAGCCCTCGCCGAACCAACCACCAACTATCGTCATCTACATCTAAGCACTATCGCCATCCAAATCTGAATAAAAGTTCAGATTGATAATAATAAAAATAATAATAGCACAAAACCAAATAAATATAATTATTTGTTAAAAAATAATTTTATTTGAATGAAAATTAATTTAATTTTTTTAAAAAATCAATATTATAAAAATATTTATTTAAAAAAATAAAATAAAATTTTGAATTGATAATATAAAATAAAAATAAATAAATATTATAATTAATTTCAATACAAATTTTTATTCATCTAATGTCATTGTAAGAGATAAGATATTAGCAATTTAAAACACCACTTTCTAGGTCCCATCCCAAAGGCGAAAAAATCCCTTGGATAGAACTTCCATAAGTAGTGTTTTTCACTTATGGGACCTTTAGAGAAATTTCATTTTATTTTTATTTAATAAGAATAAAAACTTTTAAAACTTGTCTTCTTCCACTAATAAGATTATAAGATTATGGATTAAAATTAATCTTTAGATTATGGATTAAAATTAAACATTGTTTAACTCCACACATGGACATGCTCTTCCCATACCCAACATCCCCGATCTCTCAAAACAAACACCCCATGCTTGTCCAACTCTTGTCCCAAAATGTAGAATCATTTTGCTTCAAATGTGCTGCTAATACTACCAACAGCTTTAGCCCAAACTTTGTCCAAAATTCATGCACTTTGATATTTACACAAACACCCCCTTACAAACAAAAAATAGTAATCGAAATTCAAAAACAGTAATTAAGAAACCAAAAAATACCAATTTGGGAGTCGGTTCAGCTTCAGCTCTTTCAAAATAGAGATGAAGTTTTTTTTGCCAAAGGGTCAATTAGAGAAAATAGAGGTATGTTTTTTGTTAAATTAAGATAGAGTAAAATTTTAAAATAGATGGTTTGAAAATTAATTAAAATAAAAATATAGGGAAGTAAGAGACAATTAACCCAATAATAAATGACGTGAAGCACTTCAATATCCCTACCCGTCCATCAAAAAACTATACCCATTGAGATGCAGCCGATGGTTTATTCCGACGACCAAATTGGTACCTTGCATCACCATCTCAATAGGCAAAATGTACCTCAATACCTTCACCTCCGTCCCCTTCATCGGAATCTCCAGGTTCAACAACAGATACGATGCCGTGAAATTGAACACATGCGGCTAAAATTTCGGGAATCATTTGAAAGTGATCAAGTGTTTAAAATGACCCAAATTCAAAATGTGTAGACATTTTCAAATGAGTTAATTCAAAGGCCCAAAATATCTCCCTCCAAAAATATGCAGAAGACATTTTCAGTCAACCACAACCTAATTTTTTCGGAAACTGTTAATTTAATACTATAAAGTGCGTTGCAATTTCAAAAAAATGGACAAATGGACAAACACAGATATTTTATTAAAACATAGGCTATCTAACACATCAATATCTAATAACACAGATATTAGGATATTAAAATAATACCACAATTAAGCAAAAAATGCTAACTAACTATCCAAATTTTAGTACTTTAATGCTACATTTTGCATATGGAACTAAATAATTAATTAATAATTCAAAAATCAAAACATGGTACTTTATCTATGACTTCTATTTTGTTCTTCACCAACAAAAATCACCTTCAAGTTTTTTGATTTAATTACGTTGGCCTAAAATTACAATGAAGTTGAAGTAAGACAATGAAACCTGTAAAAGGAAAAGATATAAAAACTTAATTGGACATGTGAATCAATAAAAATAAAAAATTAATATTGATGTATTATAACAAAAGTCGTTGAAACACATAGGAAATCACTCAATTTAGAATAAAATAATTTAAAAAGAAGATTCAATGGATAGGTTAAAATCACAAATTCTTACCTATATTCATTGGTGGATTTGAGAAACTATAGCCAATTCATCCAAAAAAAAAATGGTAAAAATATAAAGAAATTGTTTAACACAAAAAAATAATAATCATCATTAGAAAATATTTTGACCCAAAATTAAAAACAAATATAATGAAGCTCAGTGAAAACAAATAAATTGAAAATAGTGGTAGGTTTAAAGTGTAATTTGACCCCAAAAAACATAATCACACTTGATTTTTGTTGCCTAAAAAAGTGGGAGAGAAAAAACTATTTTTTTTTTGTTTGGCAAAATAAAAAAAAAAAACATTCCAGCTGCCATCTTTAAGCTCTCTCTCAAAAGGAGGAGAAAAAATGAAAAGGGAGGTTAAAGGTGAGGGCAAAAATGTAAATAAATTGTTCAAATTTCATAATGTTGAAAGATTTTTAGAAAACAGAGCATCGGTCTGTGTTCCAATGATGAAACAGAGTTGAGCAAAAAAAATGATGAAACAGAGCATTCTTTGGCTACACAATATTAAAATACCCCATTTGTTTCAGCAGTAGCTGTTGAAGCAAGAAATATCCTTTACATAGTATCCTGCAAAATATTCGAACAAATTTGAATTACCTTAGTTCCTGCAAAATTCGCTTGATGAATATTTGTTCTCGATTTAGTTCATAGCATACCTTTTATAGCCTTTCATTCAAAACAGCTGAGCACAGAAATATCAATAGGATTTTAACTAATTAAATTAGTAAACAATTAAAGCTAACTAAATTATCAAACTAAACACTACATTTAACATCCTAATTATTAATTTCAACAATTACTCATACCTGAACATTGAACATTGTTGTACTTCTCCTTTATGTAAAGAAACAAATTTTTAATCCCTCTTGGATACACAAAGAAAGCACTCACTCCAGTCTGAAACTCACCAAGATCATGATAATTAAATTTACATTTTGCACCCCCTAATTATAAGAATAACCAACATTTTGCACCCTCAACTATCATGTTCGATTTCTAATAACCAGACAATAAGAATAAAATTAATGATTTATAGGTGATAAATTTAAAAATTAAATTAATTAACTTTTTTTTATTAATTAAAATATCAAACCAATCATAGAAAAAATAAATAAAAGATCAATAAATTCAATACCCAAAATGGATGTCACCCTCTCATCCACTCTTTAGAATGTCAAAAGAGCAATAGTGAAATTGGGGAGTAAAGAGAATTGGAGAGAGAGAGAGAGGCGTGCAAGCAAAGCGAGACATTGTTATGGGTTCCAGACCTTCGGGTTTCTTGGAGGAGATGATGTAAACGGCCGAGGCAACGGTGAACACGGCATCGACGACACCCAAAATCTGAATTTCAAGCGTACCCATAAAATCCATCGCTACTGAAACCTGTGTATACCAAGGATGTTTCGATCAGAAATGAGAAACGGATCTATTCATCGCTGCTATGAAATTGAGATCGTGATGGCATACCTGGGAGATGAACAGCAAGGGAGGTCGTCAGATCTGGCCAAAGCAACGATAGCAAGTGGCGGCGATGGACCGACGACAGCAAGCGGCGAAGGAGATGGTTCTTGGAGGTGATGGCAAGCGGACCTCGGCGGTGATGGCCGGTGGTTTATGGATGGCGATTGCGATGGCAAGCGCGCTCAAATCTACACAAATCGGTGGTAGATCTAAACAAATCTAAGATCAGGCAGCGAACCGTCATCGCGCAACGGCGAGAGATTGGCCCGCCATCACCATCACCTTCAACATCGGGGCAGGGGCTTCAATGACAGGGTGATGGAGGATGTGATGATGGAGAGAAGAAGAAAGAATGGCTGCAATTTTTGTGGATGAGAGTTTGGGGTCGATAAAGATGAAGGCGGTGGAGTGCTTTTAGGAGAGAAGTTACACTTGATTAGCGAGATTTGGGGGGAGATTTTGACCGAGACCCTTGCTAAGTGAGATTTATGTGAAAAAGTAATTAATATAATTTAATATTTGATCTCAACCGTTAGATCTAAAATTGATCCGATGGTCGATAAAGATGAAGGGGGCGGAGTGTTTTTAGGAGAGAGGTTACACTTGATTAGCGAGATTTGGGGGGAGATTTTGACCGAGACCCTTGCTAAGTGAGATTTATGTGAAAAAGTAATTAATATAATTTAATATTTGATCTCAACCGTTAGATCTAAAATTGATCGGATGGCCAATTATGTCTATTGGAATCATTTAATTTTGTCCGTCGGATATTCAATCCAATGGCCTAAAATGTCTCAAATATAAAATCTCTCAAAATGTAATCTCAGCCGTCAGATATTCGATCCGACGGTTAAAAATGTCTCAAAATGTAAATATGTTGTGATTTATAAATAGATATATATATATATATATATATATATATATATATGTCCCCATACCCACATAGGGTGTGAGATTAATCTCGTTCGGGGTGTGTGGTTGTCCTTTCCAATAAGTATTTTTTCGCAGACTCGAACCCTTGACCCTATAGAGGTCTCTTAACATCTTTAACTTAAGCAGATCTTACCACTTGAATTACATATGTTAATTAATTGCAAATTGATTAGAAATATCAATTTTTTTAAATGTGAAGTTTCACATCTAATAGACCATTTTAAAAGTTTTCTAGTGGTAGTAATTAAAATAATTCAAGTTGAATGTCACTTATTTTACAATTGTATTGCCTTGTAGTTCTATGGTCAATTGTAACTACAGTGTAAGGTTTGTTCCAACTATATATGATATTGATCGATAACGTTTTTTAAGTAATTTATTTTTATTTTTAATTTTAAGTAGAGTTTATTTTACAATTAAAAAAATGTAAAAAAGTGATTTTATGAAATCGATAGATTAAGACCTCAATTTTTTTTTAATCAAGATATCATTTATAGAGATAATATTGGAATATAATTGCTATACTATGTTGCACGTTTTTTTTTACTTTTCTTTGAATAATATATATATATTTTTTTTAAAAAAAAAAATACTTAAAGAAAGCGTTATCGAATAGTGCCCAAAATTACTTAAGATTTTTTTTTTTTAATTACAAGGTGGGTGGTGACAGTGGCTGTGACGACTAGTGCTAGACGACTTAACATTAATTGTGAAAATTACCCTCGTTAAAAATATTATGTAAAATTGAACATGAAATTAATTATTTTTTTTCAAATTTATGTAATTAGGTAATTAGGTGTCCGTCATACTGACTCATCACAATTGCGTATATTAAGACAGACAAAATTGCGATATTAAGGCCTTGTTTGGTTACTGTTTTCATTCCCCGATTTCTGTTCTCATGAATTAGAAGAAACAATTTCAGGATAATGATCGTTACCAAATATGTTTCTATTATTGGAATACTCCAAAATGAAAATAGAATTTTCATCCCATTTTTTTGGAAATAGAAACAGAAAAGCAGAAAAACAAACCAAACGCCACCTGAAAATTTTACAAATCCAATTCTCCAAAAAAAAAAAAAAATATGCATATGTTAAACTGGTACTAATCCTATCCTACTCTCCACCACATAAAAAAAATTGATAAAAAAAAAATAAGAAAAAAGATTAGAGAGAGTGAGAGGGAGAGAAAAGTGAGAGTTTAAACACTTCTAGGATGTAGCAGAGAGATATAGGAAGAGAGAGGAGAAAGAGTTTGAACACTTCTAGGCTCTAGCAGGAGAGACAGTGAGTTTTTAATTCTAGGCTCTAGCCCACAGAGAGGTAGCGAAATTTCTTGTCAGGCCAGTGAAATAGACATGTCTTTGAAGATGTCGACTACCGATAGAAAGACCAATTGAGCAGAGGGAGAGAGTTTAAACACTTCTAGGCAAGAGAGAGAGAGAGTTTAAACACTTCTAGCCATCATTTCTTGGAACATACGGTAAGACTCCTGCTTCTCCAGCCTGAACTTCTCATGGCAGCTCTCAATGAACATATCCGCCAGCCGGTCAATCTCGTTAACCTCCTCCTCCTCCCCACCACCACCACCGCCATTCTCAACCTTCCTCTCCTCTACCCACCGTAGATACTCCTCCAGCTGCCGCTCAGCCTCCGCCACACCACCACCGTCTCCGGGAGAAGGCACCGGCATAACGTGGGAGGAGCACCAGTTGTAGTGCAGTCTACGTGAGGAGGAGCCAAAGAAGAGCTTCCTTTTCTTGGTGGCTGCAGTTCGGAGGAGGAGGAGGGACTTGGCCTTGGCCAAGAAGCGGATGAGGTGGGAGAAGACAAAGGTGTGGAGAAGGGTTTTGAGTTTCACGGAGGAGGTAATTAGGGCGGCGGGGGAGGAGGGAGAAGAAGGCGATTTCATGGAGAAAACATGAAGAGAGTGGAGGAGTTTTAGAGGAGATTGGGAAGCCATTTTTTTTCTTTCTTTTTGTGTGGGGGCAATATTCAAGTGTTGTTTGTGTGGATTTATAAAGGGGATTGATTACCAAATTGCCAACTACTTTGCATAGTAGTGAGACTTCTTCCTTGTGGGGTGGGGTAGGGGTGGGGGGTGGGGGTAGCTAGGTGGTTCACACTAAACAAGGACAGGGGCTTTGCTTATGATTGTCATGCAAGGCATGTTTGGTTGCATAAACAAATGGATTATAGGGTTAATTACATTTTTTTCCTCTATAGTTTGATTAATTGCACTTTATTTTACTAAAGTGTTTCATCATCACTCATCCCTATGGTCAATTCGGACTAAAATACAACGTTAACCGCCAAACCTCAAAAGGTTAAATTAATGATTTATTTAATATCAATTGATACTTATACCCTGGGTGGATCAACCGTTTGTCCCTTTTTTTGGGAGCAATTTCAGGTATAAGAATAATTTTGTTATTTTATGCGTTTTTGTTAAATATTTAACAAATACAGTTGATTTTGAATCATATGAGAGTAACTGATGATGAAAATACCATAAGAGTATAAAGTATAATTTGGTCAAATCACAAGAGACAAAATGTAATTAACCCTATATTATACCCATGGTATTAAATTTTGAGGGATCAAATAAAAAATAATTTTTGGTGAACCGTCCACGAATATAAAAGTTTAGTCCATGTAGTCAACACATTACACTATTTTTTTTTAAAAAAATTCAAATTTACTATATTACATAAAAGTCATTATAATTTTTTCATGTAAAAAATTACAGTAATATTAATGACATAAAGTGATTTTTAAACTTTTCAAAAAATTGTTGAATTTTTCAAAAAATTACTCTACTGGGTAGATTGGATAAATAGTGAATTGCAAAATTTAAGATTATAACCAAAAAATAAAAAAATAATTATATATATATATATATATATATATATATATATATATATTTTAAAGAGATTTGCATTTTTTTTTAAATTACTAAGTGAATATTCTTAAAAATTGAAGACTTGACTCATTAAGGAGATGGTCCTTGATCGTTCATTATGGTGTAAACGAATTTATGTAGACGACCCTACGTAAGTATGACAAAGGCTTAGTTATTGTTGTTGTATTCTTAAAAATTGAAGTGAGTCATGATCATTCTCAACCTGTATTACATTTAACTTAAACTTAATCGGCGAACTGTGAATTTCTTTTAGCAGATCCCTCCTAAATATTTTATCAACTCATTTCAATCACCTAAATATTTTATCAATGCATTCTCCTCAAATTAATTCTTAATGAAAAAATATTTAAAAAAAAGGTCATGGCTAAAAAAATCTGAATATATATATATATATTTACACTATATCTTAATGGACAATCACACTGCATGTTAGTCTCGTCGGTAAGAGCAAATACTACATTTTCTTGTCAATCAATGTTAGATTCCCTTAACTAACATTTTAAGAATTAAATTTTGAATTTAATGTTGAATATATAGGGAACGACATCTCTTTAAGATTTAGTCAAACAAAAAACTATAACAATTGGAATTGTGTGAGAGTGCAATCGTTAATGATAATGTCACAAGATCCCCCCAAATTTTACCTACCATTGCGGTAGTTATCAATTCTTTTCAAAGTAAAGGGATTTTGATATTTTATACCCCTAAAGTTCCATAATCATCCCATTTCAGTCCAGATCAATAACTCCATTATACTTTTGGACAACAACAGTCTACTGTCATGCACCTGACTATTTTTTAAAAGACTTTCTGATTATCTGAAACTTTTTTTTTCCTCACAAATTTCCAATATATATATATATATATATATATATATATATATTTCCAAGTCCAAGAGGAATGAGAGGAAACTCAGTAAGGAGACTGTAATTGATTATAAATCTCTTAAAACGGTCAAGTGCATGGCAACTGATTGTTCCTCATCAAAAAATTTAGTGGGGATAGTGATTAATGACTTCAAATGTAGTGGAATGACTAAGAAACTTTAAGATGTTGTATGTTCAAATTAAAACTATGATGATCAAAATGAGAGTTTAATAAAACTTAAGGGGTTCAAAGCGTCCAAACCCCAAAAGTAAATGTTACAACTTTTTGTTTCAATCTCAGAAAGTTTTCTTCTATGAGAAGTTGGTTCTCCGAGTTACTTTTCCCTTTATTTTAATTTTAATTCAATATCCAAACATATTTTATTGTTTATTTTGCACATAAAAATACTTATAAAAATAAAAATATATATGAATATAATTTTTATTTTTATTTTCAAAAAGTAATTATATTTTTTCCAATCATTTATAATTTTTTTTTGGTAGTAAAAAGATCATTTATATGGATAGTATTAAGATAGTGTTAATACTTCCTAGTTAACATTTTGACAAATACCAGGACCACTCTTATCATTTTCGTAATACGCTAGACATCTCTTGCCAAAGTTTATTGACAAAAATACGCTTGTAATTATATATTCTTTTCTTATGTTTTTATTTTAATTTATATATATATATATATATATATATATATATATATATATTTATTTCTACTCTTTCTCCTATCTTTTGTTTTCTATTTTTTATTTTTATATTTGTTTGTTTTTGTTCAATATTTTTTTTTATTTTACTTGTTTTATTTTTATTTTGTGTATATGGTGTTTATATAAAAAATAAAAAAGTAAAAAACTAGAAAATAAAAAACATAAAAAAAATTACATTTAAAAAAAAATCGTTTTATTTCTATTTTTTTTTAATTCATTTTTTTTAAATGTTATATATATATATATATATATATATATATATATATATATATATATATATATATATATATATATATATATATATATATATTATTTTGCTTAACGAGAGTTTTGTAGCACAAAATTATCTAAAAAAGACGTTACCAAACCGTAACCGCTAAACGCCTAAATTATTAGTTTTACATCAAAGTTTGCTTAAAGAGCATCATATCCATAGTTAAAAAGATTGCATCAGTCTGGCAAAGCTTTTGTAAACATGAAAAGAGTAATAAAATGTTGAAAGGAAAATAAAGCTTTTTTTCCCCTTCATGCACTAGCAGAAGCAAGAAGAATCAAAAAAGCAAAGGCAATAAAGCAGATTTTTTTTTTTCGTTTTTTTTTTAATTAAGTAATAAAGTAGAGTGGTAACAGGTTGAAACACTAAGGCGCGTTTGGTTGAAAGAATTAAAGACACTTAAATTAACTAACGAAACGTATCTTTGTTCGAATGAATAATAGGATAATTTAGAGAACCAAACATGGCCTAATGAACTAACTCTACCTTTATTCATCACGGTGAAAGGGTTGAAGTACATCAACTTTTTCTTTTCATGATGTTCCTTGGAATCACTAGTCACCATCTCGGAAAGCCCCATGCCATTCTCAAGTAAAGAATCCTTGGAATGTTTTTTTTTTGAATGTATTTTTTAAAGGATAAACCCTACATTCTGTTTTCATTTATAATTCTATGGAGTCAAATTCCTTATTAACTTGAATTCTAGGACCTAAACGAAGAATTACAAATTCAATTCTTTAAAAATTGGGTCAAAAATATATTTGTAAAATGAATGGTTTTGTATTGAGTTTATACATGAGACACCCCTATCATTTCACAAAAATACCCAAGACATTTCTTATCATATTTTGTTGAAAAAAACAACGTTCAACATATTTTTTTTTCTTTTTCTGTTTTGTTTTTTACTCTATCTTTCTCGCTTGTTTTTTTTTTAGCTTTTTTAAAACTTTTTCTCCGTATTTTTTTTTTGTATATAGTGTTTATTGAGAAAAATAAAAGTAAAAAAAATTAGAAAACAAAAAACATAAAATAAAACAAAAAATAAATTAAATTAAAAAACATAAAAGAAAAAAATCTGTTTTTCTTTCTTTTGTTTTTTTGTTTTCTTTAATTTTTTTTTTTCAAATCCTATTTTTAGTTTTTTTTTTTTTTTTTGCAATTCTTCTAGATTTTTACTTTTATTTTTTTATACAAATACCATACCAAAATTAAAAGTGAAAATTTTAAAAAACACAGAATTAAAACAAAAAATAAAAAATACAGAATAAAAGTAAAAAAATAAAAAACAGAAGAAAAAACCCGATGCTTCTATGAGTGTCATTATTTTTTGTGTAGAAAGTAAAAAACAAAAGTGTGAAATGTATTTTTTTTTCTATCAAATTTTGCTACGATTCATAATTAAATAATAATGGTAGTTATAGTGGAATTATAAATGAATGATTTAATAATCGAAATGATGGAATTAGAATTAGAATTAAGAAATTATAATTGAATTCCAACATACTACGAAACAATGAAATTCTAATGTTATGGCTTTACAATTCTAATGAATTCTAATTACATAGAATTGCAATTCCAATTTTGTGTTGCCAAACACTACCTAATTAGGTAGTGTTTGATTTCACAGAATTTGAACCTTGGAATTGAAATTAGAAACGAACAACAACGTATATGCGTTCATTTTCAATTCAAATTCCAGTTCTAAATTAATCTTTGATTTGTGTTACCAAAACGCTACATTTATGTCCATTTTCGAGAAGTCTGACTTGCATGATTTAAGCACAGTCAACGTTCATCTTGAGTCGGAACAATGAAAGGTGTCTAACTCGGAAAGAACAACGACAGCAAGATACCTTGGTGGTGAAATGTTGGACACATGAGAAACCTCGAGACGTCTATGGTACTTTTTGGGAGGTAACTGAGTTCATCAATTATAATCAACAAAGAGGATATATACTCCATCCATATGTCTCTCTTCCTCTTACTCTCATTTTTTCCAGTAGTAGATCCTTTAGATTCGATGTCAAATATACTCCACGATTTGGAATCAAAAGAGAGGTTTTAAGAGATGGTGTTTTATAAATTTTTCTTTTAAGAAAATTTTACAAATTCTTTATTGAAATTAAACACCGCACCCAAACAGACCATTAACCTCTAACTTCTATATATATATTTCTTAATACATCTAATAATTTAACCGAAATTTCAAAATTTAAAGTAGTGTTTAGTACTTTGAAATTGGATGAAATTAGAAATGAACGCATAATTTTTTTTAAGTTTTTAAATACTCAATCAATCACGGAAAAATTGACAAAAAATTATACATTGTATTGAAAAATTTAAAAGAGTCGTGAGGTGAAGTTGTTTGCCGATGACCACATGATGATTTCAGTATATGCATGACAATAAGAGCAACTTCAACTCACTAGTCATTCCATGAGTCAAATAACCAAACTTAAAAATTTATGTCATCCCATCTATTTTACTTGATAGTTATTTCCACAGGCATTTCTACCTATAGTGGAGAGATTAGCCAAAAATTGGTCAGAATTTTTAACTATCAATTCTCCAACCTACAGATAAATGATTTTTTAGTCAAAATAAAAATAAAAATATTAATAACTAATTCATTTGGATGACATGGTTAGGGTATAATTTTATATTTTTATTAGTCAAAACGCTATTCATGAGGCAGAGTAGTATTTTAGCTAACGTAAATGCCTACTTGGGCGGAATTGTGCTAACAAAATCTCGTTTTTTTTCCATAGCCAAGCTGTCAAGATGCACTGAATCATCTTTCATCTGCAATGCAATTACATAAGCAAGAGTATACGTACAAGCAAATTAAAAAAATAAAAAAAAAAAAAAAAAAAAAAAAAAATAAATAAATAAATATATATATATATATATATATATATATATTCTACCTAATAAAACATTTCCAAAAAAGTAAAAATTATACATAATAATTGGAAGATCTAAGTGACTTCACCCCAATAGTCATCTTCACATGGGGCTGGGGGGTTTCTGCCTCTTGAATGACAAAATCTTGAAACAATGATAAGAATTATATGCATGCACTAATTATTAGAAGGGTAAATTGCCTTTTATCCCCCTCTATTTTGTTTAACTATTATTTTATATTCATCCATTTTAAAAAGTTACACTTAACTTCTATTTTTAAACAAAGTGAGAAAATAATTTTTTTCTATTTAAATTAACCTAAGATGCCTAAAAATATATGGAGTTAATTAAAATTTTCATCAATTTTTTGGATAACATAAACGAAATTGTCCATTTATCTTCATTTTGATTTAATTTTTTTTTATCATAAATATTTTTAAAATTAAATTAAAATTAACATAAATGGGTAATTCTATCTATTTTAACAAAAAAATTGGATTAAAAATTTAATTTTATTAATTTTTAATCGTATTCCATTAATTTAAAGGAAAAAAGAAATAGTTTCTAACTTTATTTAAAAATAAAAATAGATAAAGTGTAGCTACTGCAAATGGAGAGGAGTAAAATCATAAAATGTAACTCTAGAATGACATAATCTTGAGACATTGTTCATCAATCGATGATATGAATTATATGCATGCACCAATTATTAGAAGGGTAAAACACTTTATCGTTTCTCCACTTCAAAAAATTACACTGTTTTTACTTTTGAAAAAAAAAAAAAAAACTTTTTTTTTTTCCCTTTTTAGATTAAACGGAACATGTTTAAAAATGTATGGAGTTAAAATTTTCATCCAAATTTTGGATGTCATAGACGAAACTGTCCCTTTATTTTAATTTTGATTCATTTTTATCATAAATATTTTTTAAAAATTAATTAAAATTAAAATTATGGGATAATTTTGCCTATTTCATCCAAAAATTGGATAGAAAATTTAATTCCATCTATTTTTAATCATATTCCATTAATTTAAACAGAAAAAAAAAATGTAATTTCTCACTTTGCTCAAAAGTAGAAGTCGGTAAAATGTAGTTTTTGAAGTGGAGGGAACAAAATGATAATTAGATAAAGTACAAGGGATAAAAGGCAATTTACCCTTATTTAAATTTATAAATTAATATTTATCACTTACCTTCCCTATCATTTTATGACAAACCCCCGTATTATTTGAAAAATTCAGTCAATCCATTGAACTTTTTTTTGAGAAAAAAAAGGACATAAATGTTCTTATCTTATTTAAAATATATATATATATATATATATTTTTATTCAGTTAGTTTTTTTTTTTTAAAAAATAAAAAAATCACTACCACCGCCATTAAGTAAAAGACTTTTTACTCCCATTAAAAAAAAAAAAAATACATTTAAACTTTTAATCGATCTCACCCCAACCCACCCACCATCCCATTTTTTTTTTAATATGTTGAAAAAGAAAAGAGTGAAAAAAATATATTTGTTTAAATGGGAATGTTAATGTAAAAAGATAATATATATATATATAAAATAAAAAATTAAAGTCACATTTATGTATTTTAAGTTTTAGTTATTCATTTATTTTAAATTGTTAAAAGTAATATAGTCATTACAATAAAAACTTCAATAACTTTTCAAAAGTTCATGAATTACACTTTTTCATAAAAGCGACAAAATTGAGTTTTTTCAGTGAGTCACACCTAGACGTGTACACATGAATCCGGAAAGCTGACCCACCCGCTACCATTGCCCGATCTGTACCGGCCAAACCCGGTTGACTATATAATATTTTTCGGTCTGCTCGGTTGAAATTCGACGTAATTCCTTAACATCGGATCGACTAGCGGGTTTATATACTGCCTACCTGATAGGTATAAAATACCTATCTACTTCTAAACCGGATTTGATAGTTTCCGAGTGTTTTAGTTATATTTAATTACTTTTTAGTTTGTTTTTATGTAATTCAGGTGTAGGGACGCAAACAAGCGACAAACGAGCGAAAACAGTGGAAAAACGGTAAAGAAATAATGAAGAAACAAGGTTTCAAAATTACAAGAGCCACCGCTACAGCCAGGAATCCACCGCTGAGGAAGTGAGAATGCAGAGGATGCTTAAAATATGAGTAGTCCTTCGGCCTAGGCAGAAATTCCACCGCCTAGGCAGAGAAGAAGCAGAAACTTTGGAGCAGTCCCACGACTTAAGCGGAGATTCCACCGCCTAGGCGGTGAAACGGCAGAACCTTAACCAACTTAACCTTCGCCTAGGCGGTGACCTCTGCATAGCAAATAGATATTTTGAAACCTTGTGCCTATTAATACCTATTATCCCACTTCCCTTAAGAACTCTTGGAGCATGGAACGTCCCTAACTTTAGGAGCTTGATTCTTGGCCATTCTTGAAGAGGATATTCATCATCCGGAGAAGAGGAAACATTGGTGAATCGGTCTTTAGCGACAGTGAATCACTCCACTTTAAGATTTGATCTTTCTCTTTTTATTTCTCTCTTTGTAATTTCATGTTTTATTCTAAATGATGATAAATATCTCTTGGTTTATAGTTCTAACAGCCAAGATCATGTTAGATTAGATAAATATTAGCTAGAGATCGATGTAATTGTGTAAATACTCATTTGATTTAATATATGTTTCTTTAATGGTTGTTTGCTTTTAAATTCGATTGTGTTTATCATTTTATGACAACTTCAATATGCTTGTTAAGGTATTAGGGTTGGATTTGAGAATCTAGGGTTTGACACTCGGAAGATGTAACCCTGGATTCGGATTAGGGTAAACACATCGTTACGATCTAACGACCTGGGAGGGCGTTAGTTAGTGTGTAATCGATGACGTAGGGACAAGATTCACGCGGCCTAGAGTCGTTAAGACGTTGAGGGGGACCTCGGCGTTAACACAAAGTTGCGTATTCCCCCGTCTTACACTCGAAAGAGGTGGCGGAGGAGTTTTAGAACCAAGATTGTTGGATACCATAAACTCCGTTATTGTTAACTAAAATGAAATCAAATGTGTATTAAGTGAACGAAATCAATCCCTAGGTAATAAACTTAGTTATGATTAACCCACTAATTGTAGTTTAGTTTAGTTTTAATTAGTTTAATTTAAAATCATTTATTTAACCGTCTGGATAATAGGAGACTATGCTAATTGCGGTATTCAACTTATTCAAATCATCCCTGTGGGAATGATATCCGATCTTAAATGATCTACTATATTAAAATTAGACTTCGTGCACTTGCGAGTAGTCAATACGCGAGCGCGTAACAAACGCCTCGTCGTACAAGTTTTTGGCACCGTTGTCGTACAAGTTTTTGGCACCAAAAACTTGGGAGGTCTGGACACTGTTGGACGCCCCTAACTTTAGGAGGTGATCCTTGGCCATTCTTGAAGAAGAGATTTATCATCCGGAAAAGAGGAAACATTGGTAGATCGATCTTTGGTGATAGTGGATCACTTCACTTTAAGATTTGATCTTTCACTCTTTATTTCTCTCTTTGTAATTTAATGTTTTATTGTAAATGATGATGAATATCTCTTGTATTAATGCTTATATCGTCAAGATCACGATAGATTAGATAAATATTAGTTAGGGATCGATGTAGTTGTGTAAATACTAGTTTGATGGAATATACGTTTTCTTAATGGTTGTTTGTATTTAAATCCGATTGTGTTTATCATTTTATGAAGACTTTAATATTCTTGTTAAGGTACTAGGGTTGGATTTGAGAATAAGGGGTTTGACACTCGGGAGAGGTAACCCCGTATTCGGACTCGGGTAAACACATCGTTACGATCTAACGACCCGGGAGGACGTTAGTTAGTGTGCAATCGATGAGGTTAGGGCAAAACTCACGCGGACTAGAGTAGTGATCAAACAGTGCATGCAATGTAGAAGAAGTTGAAATTCTTGACTCTTGATCCCGAGATCAAGTATACGTTGAAAAGGATAAGGAGATAAACAATAATCCAACTTCAATACCATGAATCGTGATCCAACGGAGAATGTTTTTTCCCAAATTCCTTGTCTATGAGGGATTTTGGTGAAAAATGCTCAACCAAGTCCAGTTAGGGATATTAAATCAAGCAAGTTACATTTTTTTGATCCAAAACCGAGTGTATCAAGTTTTACCCTATTTTTTGCTATTATTTATTTTTTGGAGGCCGGATTGGTCTCGGAGCGTGTTTGGAGGTAAATTAGGGAGTGACGATAATCATAGATGTGTTTCGCACTTATAAACATTGAACAAGCTAAGTGGAAACACATGGTGTGGAGCTGTTGCGTGAAAACTTGAAGAAAAAATAAAAATCCAGCAGCAGACTCACTGCCGCGGCGGTGAAAATACAGGATGTCAAGTTTTCAGCATCAACGTCTCACCGCCGCAACGGTGAAATAACAGAGTGTTATGTTTTTTAAAAAGGCGGTGACACGGTAGAATGTTTTGGTTTTAAAAAGGCGCTTACATCGCCGAGGCAATGATTCCCACCGCTGCGACGGTGAGGCCTCTGTTTGATTAAAACAATCCTGCTTTTCAAAAACGTCACAACCACCTCTAAAACTCCAAAAAAAATTCATTTTCATCCTCCCAAACCGTTTCCAACCCTCAAATATTCATCCTTCCCTTTATAGAATTTGTGATTTCCACCCCAAATCATCCACCAAAAATCAATTTTCAAACCCCCATTTTCGCGATATTCTTTATCACTACAGGATTTCAATTTTATTTTTGGTGATAAACTAGGTTTTTCATGGATTGTTAAATTGTGTGAAACAAAATTGCATGCTACATGTTTATATTTTATTCAAACGTTGTGATTAGTGTGTGCGCAAGATCAAATTTATAGGTTCATGTGCGACCACTTTGGCATGTGTCGCCGCACCTTTTGCAACCGCCACAATTTCCATTCCGACGTGATAGTGGTGGAGATGACTATCCTCCCAACGAACAGTAAGGGGTGAGACTTTTAAGTCTTAACCCCTAGGTATGTGTCGACACCCAATTTTACTTGTCATTACTATAAACCGTTATTGGGTTCGCTGCTTAGTCAGTAACGACATTGCATCTTCTTAAGTTTGGGGGGAATGTACATCATGTTTTGTGTTGTTAAAGAAAGATGTGAATGATAAAAATATTTTTTGTATGTAAAACTTTAATTTTTAGTTAAGTTTTATTTAAATTTTTGTTTATGCATGTTAAATTCTTAATTTAGTATATGTATGTTAGTATTTAGATTTAATGTAGAAATGTTTACGTATGAAGTCGTTTATACTTGATGAGTTGTTGAATTCGTCTAGGTCCATTTCTCAATGATGAAAATTATCTCTTAATTGTATATCGATGTCGGGGATAATGCTAGTCATGTATGTTTTGTGTGTATGATCCTTAAATCGCACGATCGCATGAACTCAATGTATAATTATTTGAATGAATTGACGTTGATTATTCAGTAATAAGTTTATGACAGAAAATAGGAATCTAGAACTTGATTTGGGGGTAGACTTGAGGCGAAATCTTAGGTAAGGTAATTTCGGAGCCATGATTTAGGCCTTCACTTTTTTCGCTTGAACCTTTGAAGCTAACCTGAAAAATTTATACCCCTTGTTACCCTGTCGAAGTCGATAATCTTTTCAATTCTGAACACGTTTCAATCCTCTATCCAATTACATTTTTTCAAACTATTATCGCTAAGCCTAAAAGTTAAAATCGAGTGAAATCAAGTTGCATAGACTAATGCACTTGAAGTGAGCGATTGGGGTTTTGGATGAATTGTTATTGGTTCAGTATTACTGTATTCACTTGTCATTATTTTTTAACGCCCCTAAAATTTTACAAATTCGAATAAGTTTGGGGGTGTGACAATGTTTCTAAAAAAAAAATCTATATGAATATAGTTTTTATTTTCATTTCTTTCGACAAGTGAATACAGCGTTCTTAAATTTTTGTTCAAGCTTGTATTTTCAATGTGTGGGGTTATGAGAGAGTGATAGCGACAAGCATTTGTACTTTGGGTATCGTTTTATCTTAACGATTTGCTATTTTCTATTCATACGATACCTTTGGTCATTCTTCAAAGCTTAACCAAGCCCTATTGATCTTTGAGAATGTCCGAACGTACATTAGTGGATAGTCGAGTCTAGTCAAGTGTATGATTTTCCTGAATCTTTTAGGGTTTAAATTATGAACTTGTCTACTAAATGATCCAATATGGAGTTTGGTTAGTTATACATTTAAACTCTCTTTCTCACACACATTTCAATGGATCTAGAATGGTTTTTATTGATATTGAGTGTTGAAATTCTAGAACACCACTTGGTGTGTATTATTTCCTGAACCTGATCAGATTTAGGGATGTTGAAGGAGGACCAACTTAGTCTCTTCGATTGAATTTGGAACTCGCATGTGTATACTTCTTCTTTGTTATGTTATTCATTTTTAGATTAGTTGTTAGTTAATTAGAGTAGTTAGTTTAATTTAGTGTTAGGGTGTTTTACTCGAGGAATAGCAAAATACCAAGTTTGGAGGTATTTGATAGGTGTAAAATACCTATCTACTTCTAAACTGGATTTAATAATTTTCGAGTGTTTTAGTTATATTTAATTGTTTTTAGTTTGTTTTTATGTAATTCAGGTGTAGGGACGCAAACAAGAGACAAATGAGCAAAAACGGTGGGAAAATGGTGAAGAAATTATGAAGAAATAAGGTTTTAAGATTACAAGAGCCACCGCCGAGGCGAGGAATCCACCACTGAGGTGGTGAGAATGCAGATAATGCTTAAAATATGAGCAGTCCCTCGGCCTAGGCGAAAATTCCACCACCTAGGCGATGAAGAGGCAGAAACTTTGGAGCAGTCCCACGGCCTAGACAGAGATTCCACCGCCTAGGCGGTGGAATGGAAGAACCTTAACCGACTTAACCTCCGCCTAGGCGTTGCCCTAATTTGATGACCAACGACCACCATTGGCATCTTGCTCTTCTGTGCTCCTCTTCCCTGAACTTTATCAGCAACCCAACTCTTCGCATGTGTTTCTTCCATGTCGAAAGGATCAACCATAACCAAACACTTGACGGTGTTGCAGCCTTCATTGTTGCCAGAAATCCGGGTCGGCGCGGCTATTATCTCTTCCGTATCGATTTTGCCAACGGATGGTAACTTCTTGATCTTGATTTCGACAGTGCCTCGCCGCTCCGCTCTATTATTGTTGATAGACTCTTGGGACACCATTTTAAAGTCCCTCATTTCTTGAACGCCATTAAAATCTCCCAAAGGATAGATGGGTTGATCGAACAGAAGATCGGCCAATCTCGATCGCCAGTTCTCGAACTCTGGCTTGAGAGAAGCCACACCGATGGCTATCTCTACCAGATCGAAAATACCCAACTGTTCTTCCTGCTGGATCTTTTGCCAAAACATCTTCTCTACATCCATGGTCACCGATCACCACAGCTGTGAAAGAGAAAAGTCACCGATTGCCGCCGCCGTGAAACGGAAAATGAAAACTTCTCGGCAGAAAATGAAAGAAAATTAAATCTCTCTTTAGTGAGTGTGGGTAAGATTTTTAAACTCATTTTCCCCGCCTTTTCTAGAAAGAAAATCAAAATTAGATTTTATTTTATTTTTTGAAAAGTCAACTATTATTTAGGTAGCAAAATCCGAAAGAGAGAAGATGAATTGAACTCCAAATTAAGGGTTCTGGGTAGGAAAATAAATTACAGTATCACCCCTCAAAGTTCTATTTTATTTTCGAATTAAACACTAGAATTTTTATTTAGTTATCCTTACATTTAGATTCAATAAATTGACGTTTGACTTTATTTACAAGTGCTGAAATTAATTTTTTTAGTAAATAATTAATATTGAAAAGTGCATTACGATGTCATAGAAAAAAATTATAATAAATTTTTAATATTGAAACATGAAACACATAGATATCATTTTATTATTTTGGCAACAGTATTTGAAAGCGAATGCATAAATTTTGTTGAGTAATGTTGTTTTATAAATACCAAATATAAATATAATATTAAAAATTACATAAATAATCATGAAAGAGAAATTATATTTCTACAAATTAACTTTTACAAATATGTAATAAAATAACAAACAAATAACTTTGTTGATGTCCCAAAGTTGCAAACACCTCGAGTATGGTCTAATCAGGAATAAGTGGGTCCTCCTACTAATGTGGAGTTGCTGAGTCGAAGTTGGAGTTGGAAATTCTTCAAGTGAATTGAAACTGACGATCTGGGGACTGATTAGCTAAAATTTAGAGTCTTACCCTTCAGGGAGCTGTACTTGCACAAGGCCGAGACGAAATTTGTCTCGGCGAAACCTCTCTGGTATGAGAGTAATAGCTTAGAGGGAAAAAGTTACAGAAACGAGTCATACTTATTTTGAATTTTTTTAAGTAATAGTTTTATGGATGAATTTTCAACAAATTGGGGTTGAAATTGTTGAAATCAATACTTGATGAACTAAAGTGAAAATAAAGATATAGTAGACGGATAAAAATGTAGTTTTACCATTTGATTTCTCTCTTTACTCTTCTCTCTATATATGAATTTCTTTTTTGTTTAAAGAATTGGTTTGACTTTAAATATAAAATCTAAAATTTATTTCGATATTTATGAGGAAAAAAAAAATGATAGCGTGAAAATGGCCTCTTCCCATGCATGCAAAATAGGGTTTAGTTGTTGCAATGCAATCTTTGACCCTAGATTATTAGGTTTCGTTCAAACGGTCGAAATTCAAAAATTTAAAAAAATATATTCTTTCATTATATTATTTTTTTCAAATTTATGAAAAACTCAAAATCTAAAATTATACCTCACAAAAATACTATATTTCATCAATTTTATGAAAAAAAAAATCAAAATTGTTAATTTTTTAAAATGTTAACTCTAACAAAAATACCTAGTATCCTAATTTTTTTTGAAAAACTCAAAAGGAAAAATCGGTGATTAGTATTAACGATTTTGAGTTTTTCATATAATTGACGAAATATAGTATTTTTGTGAGGTATAATTTTATAAAATTTCATGATTTCAAATTTTTATATTGAAAAAAAAAATAATATAATGAAAGAATATATTTTTCTAAATTTTTAAAATAATCTAGGGTCAAAGATTGCACAACATTCACCCTATTTTGCATGCATGGGAAGAGGCAATTTTCACGCTATCAGTCTTTTTTTTCCCCTCGTAAATATCAGAATAAATTTTAGATTTTTATATTTAAAATTAAACTAATTCTTTAAACAAAAAAGAAATTCATATACAGAGAGAAAGAAGAGTAGAGAGAAAAATTAAATGGTAAAATTCATTTTTTTTTTCACTATAGTTCCTCAAGTATTGATTTCAACATTTTCAACCCCAATTTGTTGAAAATTCATGCATAAAACTATTAATTAAAAAAGTTCAAAATAAATACAACTCGTTTCTGTAACCTTTTTCTCTTTAAACTCTTTTTCTCATGTCAGAGGAGTTTCTCCAGGACAAATTCCGGCTCGGTCTTGTGCAGGTACAACTCCCTGAAAGACAGACTTTGGATTTTAACTAGTCAATCCCCAGGTCGTCAGTTACAGTTCACTCGAAGAATTTTCAACTCCAGTTTCGACTCAGCAACTTCATCTCAGTAGGAGGATCTACCTATTCATAACTGGACCATACTCGAAGTGTCTGCAACATTGGGACACCAATATAATTATTTGTTTGTTATTTTATTACATATTAGTAAAAGTTAATTTGTAGAAATATAATTTCTCTCTTTTATGATTATTTATGCAATTTTTAATATTATATTTATATTCGGTATTTATAAAACACCATTACTCATTATAATTTATACATTCGCTTTCGAATACTAATATCAAAATAATAAATTGATATCTGCGTGTTTAACGTTTCAAAATTAAGAATTTATTATAAATTATTTTTTAAACCCACGCAATGCGCTGGTCTAAACCAGTTTATTATTTATTTTCAATCATTATTATATCAAATTTTTATTTGAAAATAATTTTATTAATTTAGTTTGATTATTAGAATATCACATTTTTTTAATTAATATTAATTATTTACTAAAAAAATTAATTTCAGCACTTGTAAATAAAGTGAAGGATCAATTTATTGAATCCGAATACAAGAATAACTAAATAAAAATTATAGTGATTAATTCCAAACTAAAATACAAATTTAAGGGGGTGATAGTGTAATTTACTTCCATACCCACAACCCTACAATTCATCTTCTCTCTCTCTAGGACTTTTTCAAAACAAAAAATTTGATTTTCTTTCTAGAAACGGCGGGGAAAACGAGTTTAAAAATCTTACCCATACTCGCTAAAGGGAGATTTCACTTTCTTTCATTTCCTGCCGAGAAGATTTCATTTTCATTCATTTTCCGTTTCACGGCGGCGGCGGCGGTCATCGGTGGCCATGGATGTAGAGAAGATGTTTTGGCAAAAGATTCGGCAGGAAGAACAGTTGGGTATTTTCGATCTGATCGAGATGGCCATCGGGGTGGCTTCTCTCAAGCCGGAGTTCAAGAACCGGCGATCAAGATTGGCTGATCTACTGTTCGATCTACCCATCGGTCCTTTGGGGGATTTTAATGGCGATCAAGAAATGAGGGACTTCGAAATGGAGTCCCAAGATTCTATCAACAATATTGGAGCGGAGCAGCGAGGCACCATCAAAATCAAGATCAAGAAGTTACCCTCCGTTGGAAAAATCGATACGGAGGAGGTCAGAACGGCGCCGGCCCAGATTTCTGGCAACAACGAACGCAGCAGCACCGTCAAGTGTTTGGCCATGGTTGATCCTTTCGACATGGAAGAAACACATGCGAAGAGTAGGGTTGCTGATAAAGTTCAGGCAAGAGGAGCACCGCAAAGCAAGATGCCAATGGTTGCTGTTGGTCACCGGATGAGGGTAGCACCTGCCAAGGATTCCGGCAATAGTGGAGGTTACACTGTCAAGTCTTCCAAGAGTCCGGTTGTTGTTCAAGATCCATACACAATGAAGTTCGAGGCGTCCAAACGGAAGTTTCAAGCCGGATACAATCAATCGAAGGAGACGAGGAGGAAGATAAAGATGATCGACATGAAGGATCTTCCTCCTGACAGTTTCAAAGATAGATGTTCTCGCAAAAGAAGGCTATGGTAATAGATTCTATTTATTGTACTAAAAAAAAGAAGAGGTGAGAGTGAGAGAGAACTACGTGCAGCTTGATCCCGGATTGTTTTATAAACGGTAAATAATATTTTATTTTTTTGTGTTTTACGCTAATTGCAGTTTATCCCACTGTAGTATTTTCGTATTAACATAATCCCCTTATACGGATGTATCGTGAGCAATTACAAGAGGTTGTATGCTTACGAAATATAAATTCAAGGGGATATGTGCTTACGGAAATACAACAGTGGGATAAAGTGCAATTCGTGCAAAACACAGGAAAATAAAATGTCATTTATCCTTTTAACTATCTGGGTACGTAGGCAGCCTGATCGGTGCAGTTGCATTATTATTTAAAATCTTCCTGTAAAAATATCATATATGGTTGTACATTATATATATATTTTTTTGGTAGAATTGTACATTATATATATGGTGTATGTATCTTTGTGAAGAAAAAAAAAATATAGTTTTTTTCCTCTCTGTTTAAGTAACATTTGAATTTTTGTGTATTTAATGCATGTGGGATTAATCTCGTGTGGAGGAAAAAAGAGAAGGTATGTTTGGGCGTTGTGTTACCTGATCAAAATGGTAGTGTTGTTGGAAATGGTGGGTTTCAAGGGGGAACGCATCAGTTGTGTGATAGTACTACTCAGATGGTAGAGATTAAGGGTAATTGGAATGCGAAAGAGGAGGGACATACGACTGATCATTTGAGAAAAGGGTTTATTGTTGAGAGAGTGTCAACTTGTAAGTGCGATAAATGTGTTGTCATAGAATCTTCTTGGTCCCAAGATGTTGTCCTTCTCCGGTTGCGCCTTCTCTCATGGGAGTATGTTCGTTGTTCATTTTGTATTCATGAACTATAGTGTTAGCTATGTTGTATAGCTATTGTGAATAGACATGGTGTATACTTATTGGGGAGTGCTTGTCTTGATCCCAGGTCTTTTAATTTAGATCATCAGTGTATTTTGTTGGCTTGGGGTCTTGCAAGCTACTCGACGACACGTTTTCGTGTAGCAAAAAAAATACCTTTTCTCTTATCTTATATATAATATTTGCTTATAAAAAAAAAAAATAGACATGGGAGGAGGCCATTTTTATGCTATCATTCTTTTTCTTTTTTCAATATTTTCAAAAATATCAAAATATAAAATTTTATATTTTATATTTAAAAAATAATTCTTTGAAAAAAAAAAAAGTAAACTCGATTTTCAAAATTTAATTTTAATTTAATATGAAAAGTTTCAAAACTAATTTATTTTATTTTAAAATTTCACAATTTTGAGTTTTTTTTTAAAAATTAGCGAAATCAAGTATTTTGGGGAACTAGCTTTTCAAAAGTTCATGAACTACAATTTTTCATAAAGTGATAAAATCGGGCTCTTCCAGTGAGTTTCACCCCTGGAGCTAGCCTTTCAAAAGTTCATGAATTACAATTTTTCATAAATTGACAAAAATCAGACTTTTCCAATGAGTTACATTCTTTTAAAATTTAACGATTTTGAGTCTTCCATAAAATTTGTAAAGTTCGTTGAGGTATAATCTTACAAAATTTTATGATTTTGAGTTTTTCATCAATTTAAAAAATATATATAATGAAAGAATATATTTTTCTAAATATTTGGATTTCGACCGTTTGAAGGAAACCTAATAATATATATCTACTGAAACCCTATTTTGCATGCATGGGAAGAGGCCATTTTCACGCTATCATTCTTTCTTTTTTTTTTTCTTTTCAATTTTTTTGCAGAATATTTTTTTTAGTTACTAGAGTTGAATTTGAAAATAATTAAAATTTCATGAATAAATAAAGCATCATTTATAAATAAATAAAAATGTGTTCTTTACAAAATTTAAAATAAAATCAGATTCTTTAAAGGAAACGAATATTGAAATTAGAACGGACTATTAAAATAAAAAAAAAGAATGAATTATAAAATTTAATTTTAAAAATAAATGTGATTCTTTTTTCCAAATTCAACTTAAAATATTTTTTTTTTCAAAATATCACAATAAATTTTAGATTTTATATTTAAAAACTAATTCTTTAAACAAAAGAAATTCATAGTGTTTTCCAATTTGAAAAAGTAAACTTGTTTTAAAAAATATAGTTTTAATTTTGAAATAATTATGGATAAAAATAGACAAAAAAATGAAAAAATTGATGTCTTAATCAAAAGCAATACAAAATTTATTAAAAACATACAAAAAAAATACATTATTCAATTTATTAATTAAAAACAATACAAAATTCATTAAAAAAAATACAAAAAAAATAAAAAATAAAAGACTCTTTTTATCATCAAGATTAAACAACGTAATTGTTTAAAAGATAAAAAAAATCTTTACACCAACAGAACGGATCGCTGCACACCGGATGACCACCGGTGCTGCATTCCATCTCCGGCGAGGGACGATAGGTGGCTCCCGTCGTGTTTTGTAACAAATGCATAATCAGGTCGTTCAAGGTGGAGTAAAGAGATGTCGCATCGTCCTCCGCTTCTGTACTCATCGTCTGTATATCTTCACTCCTCACTTCAAAAATCGCGGACTCCATGACCGGAAAACTATTCAGCGGAGCTCCTGCATCTTTCAAGTAGAAATTCTCCGGCACCGGAAAACTTGCAGTGGCAGAGGGTACGATCAAAGTCCTATCTACCCTCCGTCTTCTTTCCCTCCTCGATCGCTTCAGAATCACGTAGATGTAGCAATCTTTCTCACGAGCTACAGCCGCGAAATCAATCTTTGCCGTGATCGGAATCCTCTCGTAACCTTCCACCGCCCACAACTCCTCGTTGTCGTGGACAAGATAGCTTAAAATCTGATTCGCCTGCATTTCGATCAACCGGCTCAACATGGACTGATATGCTTTGAATGTGAGCGACGGTCGAATCGGAAGGTTTCCGGCGTCAATATCTCTCTCTCCGTCGAAGAACACCACCGGAAAAACCACATCCGCCATCTCCAACAGTTGAATATTTAAATTGAAGATGGTGAGGAGGGGTACTTATAGGGGGATTCATGGCAAAAATATCGGTATTTTGTTATACAAGATATCATAAGACGATTTTTTTTTTTTTACCGTTAAAAAATTCTAGAGAGAGAAGAGTCAAGAGAGAAATTCTTTATTTGCACTTTAGTTCCTCAAGTATTGATTTCAACAATTTCAACCCCAATTTGTTGGAAATTCATTAGGGATGGCAAAAAAAAAAAAATGAACCGATGGGTAACAGAGAGAAATTGAACCAAATGGTTTGGTTGCGGTTTTGATTTTGAAATTAGCAACCAAAGCGGTTTTGGTTTTGGGATAGTAACCGTGAAACCAAACCATGAAATCGAATCACGAAACTGATATTTTAGATATATTTTTAAGACATATGTACCTTCATTTTTTTTTATATATGTACAATTTAATCCCTTATATATGTGTTTATATGTTTACACTTTACTTTTTTATATTTATATTTGATATTTTAGTTATGTTTTTGTTTATATAAAAAAAACAAGGGTCTACTGTTTTGCGATTATTTTTTTATAAAATTAAAAAATATTAAATGGTTTTGTGGTTTTGGTTTTGTTTAAATTTAAATAGTTCGGTTTTAAAATTGTTTAAAAAAAATCAACGATTTTAGTTGCAGTTTTAATTTGATATATGACTAAAGGTTTTGATTTTGGTTTTGATTTTATATGAACTCGAACTGAAGCCGAACCATTGACATCCGTAAAATTCATCCATAAAACTATTACTTAAAAAAGTTCAAAATAAGTAGGACTTGTTTTTTGTCATAATTTATTTTTTTACAATTCCTAAATTTATATGTAGAGGTGAAGAGGTATTTAAAAGAGAAGAGGGCACTAAATTTTGAGATCTATTATTCTAGCTACAATAATTTTTTTATAAGTCCATAATTCTATCAAAAGTTTAAAACTATTGTCCAATCATAAGTGCAATGACTCTCATAATTTTAGGTTGCCTTCATCAATCATGCAACTAATTTTTTATTTAAAAAAAAAAAAAAACGAACTCTTTATATATAAAGTGGAAAAAGTTACAACCTCAGGCGGGAACTCTTTATATATAAATTGTTTTTTATCAACAAGGTGTAGTTCAAGTGGTAAGGTCGTTTGAGTTAAAGCAGTTGAAGAGTTTTTGCAAAGTCAATGGTTCGAGCCTGCGAAAAAATACTTGTTGGAAGAGGCAGTCACGCACCTCGAATGAGATTAGTCTTACACCCTATGTGTAGGGGACAATCGTGGGTATACAAAAAAAAATTGTTTTTTACTAGTTTGTCTAATTATCATTTTATTCCCCTCTACTTCAAAAAATTAAGCCTTACCTATTTCTACTTTTGAATAAATTGAAAAACAAATTTATTTCCATTTAAATTAACAAAACATGCATGTTTAAAAATGGATAGAGTTAAATTTTTCATCCAATTTTTGGATAAAATAGACGAAATCACCAATTTATCTTAATTTTGATTTAATTTTTTTATTATAAATATTTTAAAAGTTAAATTAAAATTAATGGATATTTTCATCAATTTTTATCACATATTTTTATCAATTTTTTATTTTTATCAAATGCTTGTTACCCCTCTCTAGTTTGTTTAATTATCATTTTATATCCATCTACTTCAAAAAGTTACATTTAACTTATTTTTATTTTTGAACAAAGCGAGAAACTAAATTTTTTATATTTAAATTAACGGAAGATGCCTAGAAATGCATGGAGTTATATTTTTCATACAATTTTTGGATGATAAAGATGAAATTGCCCGTTTATCTTAATTTTGATTTAATTTTTTATCATAAATATTTTAGAAATTAAATTAAAATTAACATAAATGGGTGATTTCGTCTATTTCAACAAGAAATCGAATGGAAAATTTCATCCATCTCAAGACCTTGTTCACCAAAAGATGATATTTATTATGTGCATTCAAGAGAAGGTACTCCCTTACCTTATTAACCAGGATTCGACTCTTCTGAGATCACTTTGAGAATTAAATCTTAAACTTAATCCTGAATGCACCAAGCCGATGTGAAGGACTGTGTTCTTAAGATCGTCTGGTGAGGTGATTAGTCGAGGTGTGTGTAAGCTAGCCGGGACCCACCTTATCATATAACCAAAGGAAAAAAAAAGAGTTAAGTTGCTCTTTATCCTTCACTACTTTATTTGATTATCATTTTATTCTCTTCCACTTAAAAAAAATTATACTTTATCTATTTTTGCTTTTGAATAAAGTAAGAAAATAATTTTCTCCATCTAAATTAAAAGAACAAGCTTAAGAATAGATGGACTTAAAAATTTTCACTTCATAGACGAAATTGTCACTATATCTTAAATTGATTCTATTTTGTCTAATTATATTACATTACTGAAGATATTAAGGGGTAAAGTTCAATTTGATTCGGTGAAACGGCGGACGGGAACCCTAGAGAGAGAACCTGCAGCCATATGCAATCGTGAAACCCTAGCCGCCGCCAGCTAGAGGGGGGTCACCGTCGGTTTCTTCGCCGGTGCGGGAGCTGCGCCTGGGGGGGATCACTAAGGCAGTCCTTTGCTGTTTCTCTCTCTCTCCTCTCTCTAAGATTCTCCCGCTGCAGATACCCTAGTCGCTACAAGCACCACTGCTGTCTGTTGTCTGCTGTTCGTTTTGCTGTTTTGATCCGGGCATGGCAGCTCCATTAGCACAGCCTGCAAGAAATATAGGTTTTGTGCGATCCTATGCAGCTACTCTACAAAAAGCAGTCTGTCTTCCACCTATAGATGTGGAATCTCGATCATACACAAAAGATGGCATGTCGGTTGTCTCATTCTCTCCCTCCACGCTGTGCCAATCAGAGGCCCTCTTTGATCAAGCAACGGTTTTGAAATTTCACAATGGCCGTCCCTCTTTGGAAGTTATCCAAACAAAAATAAGAACCTGGAATCTCACAGGGCAGTTCACAATGGGGTTGATTGACTCAAAAACGCTTCTTCTTCGATTCCTTAATGATAGCGATCTTCTCAAAGTCCTTTCCCGTGAAGTTAATGCGATAAAGGGATTTCATTACAAGGTATTCCGATGGAATAAAGCTTTTAATTCTAAAAACGATGCCTCTATTATTCCAATTTGGATTCAATTCCCAAAGCTTCCAATCAATTATTTTGTTCCCGATATCCTAAAAGCGATAGTTAGCACGATTGGTAAAGTTGTCACTATTGATTTTACTACTTTAACCTTGACAAGATTGAACTCCGCCAGGGTGTGTGTAGAGGTGGATCTCTCTAAACCTTTACCACCCAAAATATGGATCGGAAAGCAAGACGGGCTTTCTCAAGAGGTTATCTACGATCGGATTCCGTCCTTTTGTTCCTATTGTAATATTTAGGGTCACTCTTTCGACATATGTTGGAGGAAAAACCCTCTGTTGAATAACAAGAAAAATACATGGGAAGAAGGCTCTAATAATTCAGAAAATACACTGTCAAAAAGCTTCAAACGAAGACGTAATAGGGCGATGCAGAATGTTGGTGGGCAGCAAGAAAGTGGTGCCGATCCGCATGAAAATGGTGCAAATTCTGGTTTACTGCAGGAGGCTGTTTTGGGTACCGTTTTGATGCAAAAAAAATGATGTTTTACCGCAAGTTCCAGGTTCAGCTGCTGAGATTCTGCAAGGGGCTGATTTGGGTACTATGTTGACGCGAAAAAATGATGTTATACCGCCAGTTGCAGGTTCGGTTGCTAAGCTACCGCAGGGGGCTATTCTGGGTACTGTTTTGAAGCAAAAAAAGGCTGTTTTACCGCAAGCTGTAGGTTCGGTTGTTGAGCTACCGCAGGGGGTTGTTTTGGGCACTGTTTTGGCGCAAAAAAAGGTTGTTTTAATGCAAGCTGTAGGTTCGGTTGCTGAGCTACCGCAGGGGGCTGTTTTGGGTACTGTCTTAACGCAAAACAATGTTGTTTTACCGCAAGCTTCAGACTCGGTTACTGATCTAACGCAAGAGGCTGTTTTGGGTACTGTTCCAGCAACTGTTTTATCGCATGGGGCTGTTTTGCTGGACAATTCTAATATTGCTGTTGAAACCGGAATGCAATCTGGTCCGGCGAAGATAATTCTGTCCGAAAACTTGGTTACCGTTCATTCAAGCTCTCCTTCGTTGCATGTAGTGGTTCATGATCATATTCAGACTTTTCAAGTTCCTTTTGTGGATGAAGAGGGAGAAAATTATGTCGCCAAAGGGGACTTGCAATCGGAGCAAGGGAATTCTTTGTCTGATGATAAGGGAGCAATTGGTTATGCTACAGATACGACAAACAAGGAACCGGATGGATTTCAAATCGTACGAAGAAAGAAAGGAAAATTGCAGGTTCCGGAGTCGATTGGAGGTCTCTCCAAGACTTCGGGAATGGTAACATGCCATCAAGTGAAGTTTAATGTCTGACTCCATTCTGTTTTGGAACTGTAGGGGGATCGGCAACCCGGGCACCCTTGCTAGACTAAAACGAATAGTGAAGTCTTCGAAAGTTTCATTTGCCAGAGTTATTGATCCGTTGATTGATGATTTTAACATGGGAAGGGTTAATAAAACTATCAAGTTTCACTATGCAATCTCTAATCAAGGTGAGTCGGGCAAAATTTGGGTTTTATGGAGAAATAATCTCGAAGTTCAAATAGTTCGTACGCATCGCCAATTTATTGCTTGTAAGTTATCTTGGTTAAATTTGGATTTCTTGATTGTGGTGGTTTACGCTAGCTGCTCTCAGATCGAACGGCTAATTCTCTGGGAGGATCTTCTCATTACAATTGCCTCAGTCTCAATTCCGATAATTTGGGGGGTGATTTTAATGTTGTTAGGAGTATGTCCGAGAAGTTGGGTCGTTTAACCCTTTCTTGGAGTGTCATGCAAGAGTTTAATGCATGTATTAATTCAGCCGGATTGGTGGATCTCCCGTTTGCTAGGTCCACCTTTCCTTTTTGTAATAATCGTTAAGGGTCATCTCGCCAATATTCTTGGTTAGATAGAATCCTGGTATCACCAATGATTTTTAATTCGTTTGAAGGCCGGGTGGAGCATTTGACGCGTATTAATTCGGACCACTGCCCGTTGATTCTGCATTGCTCATCTTTCTCATATAATGGTCCGAAGCTTTTTCGGTTTCAGCGAATGTGGACCCTGCATGAGGGATTTCTAGACATGGTTAAACTTGCATGGAAGGCTTCTCATCAAAACCCCTTGGTTCGTTTAAGTCTGAACATCAAATCGACGATGGCAGCCCTTAAAGTTTGGAATGCTTAAACTTTTGGGAATGTCTTTGTTGAGTTAAATTCATGGAAGGATATAATAGAAGCTTATGATTCTATGCTTCAGACCAACGGGTCTCAGAGTGTTTCGGATTTATTTGATCAGGCTACTACGGAGTATAATAATCTTCTTAAGAGAGATGAAGTATATTGGAAACAAAAGTCTCAAGAGCATTGGCTAGCAGAAAAGGATAGCAATTCTAAATTCTTTCACGCATCCGTTAAAATGCGTAATTCCCCTATTTGTTTGTCTGCAATTTGTCATGAAAATGGGAGTAGCTTGGCGGAGCCCAATAAATTTCATGAAGCTGCAATTGAGTTTTTTAAGAATTTATACTCTACTGCCCAGGTGACTGTTTCTGACACTGTCTTTGATTCCATCCCTTGTATTGTTACGGATATGTATAACAATATATTATTGGCTCCTTTCTCGTTAGAGGAAATCAAAGATGCTCTTTGGTCCATTCCCATTGATGGTGCACCAGGTATGGATTCTCTATCTTCTAGTTTTTTCCAATTTTCCTGGGATATAGTAGGTAAAGATATATGGGAAGCCGCTAATTATTTTCTTAAAGGGAACCCCCTTCCTACTGCTCTCTCTAGTACCTTACTGGTTCTTATTCCGAAGAAGTCTCAACCGTATTCTCTCAAAGATTTTCGCCCGATCAGCTTATGTAATATTTGTTATAAAATCTTTGCAAAGGCTTTAGCTACTAGATTGGCATCTATTCTGCCTAAGTTGATTTCCGTTCAGCAGCATGGTTTTGTGAAAGGTCAATCCATCACAGAAGCGATCGGGCTTGCCCAAGAGCTAATCAAGGAATTGGGTAAGGATATACATGGGCGTAATATTATTCTCAAACTTGACATGGCCAAAGCTTATGATCAAATCGAGTGGAATTTCTTAAAAGAGGTGCTTAATAGATTTGGTTTCAGCCCCGGATTTATTGTTGCTGCTTCTAGATGTTTTGACTCGACTTATTTCTCCGTGATGTTCCAAGGGGTATATAAGGGTTGGTTTCCTACTTCTAGAGGACTTCGTCAGGGCGACCCTATTTCTCCTTTACTGTTTATCTTAACTCACGAGGTCCTCAGTTGAAATATCCATCGATCCATGATAGATGGCCCGGTTCAATCTTTTGTTACTAAAAGACGTTGTCCTCTGATTTCTCATTTAATGTTTGCAGATGATACCCTAATCTTTTGTAACGGAAGCCCTCGCAGCATTAGAAACTTAATGAAAGTGCTGGAAGAATATCAATTAGCATCGAGTCAACTTGTGAGTACTCCAAAAAGTAATTTCTATATTCATCATAATTGTCCTAATGCTTGTCGACTGGCTATTGGTTTTTCCACAAGTTTTAGTCAAGGTATTTTTCCTTGTACTTACCTTGGAGTGCCCCTTACATATGGTCATCTTAAAGCAAATCACTTTGTTGTCTTATTGAGAAAGTATCCAAGACTATTGATGGGTGGAAAGCTAAGCTCCTATCAAGTTGAGGTAAACTTGTTCTGGTAAAGCATGTTTTATCCTCATTTCCTCTGTATCTTTTGGCTTCCACTTGTGTTCATAATAGCATTCTGGCGGATATGAAATCCATGTTTGCGAATTTCTTTTGGGGGCACTCGGATTCAGGAAAGAAAAGGCATTAGGTGGTTTGGCAAAAAATCTGTCAAGATACCTCTTCAGGCGGTCTTGGTCTTCGTAACCTGAAGAATATGAAGTTGGCTTTCTCTTTCAAGAGGATTTGGGCTCTTCTAAAAGGGAATTCTCTCTGGTGTGATTTTATGCGGTCCAAGTACATTAATAATCTACCTTTATCTCTGTGGACAGATCAGATTCGGAGTTCCAAAATGTGGAAAGATATCATGTCGGCTAAAAATACTTTTCTGCGGTTATCGAGATGGAAAGTTGGTAATGGTGAGCTAACTAGTTTTTGGCAAGATGATTGGGGCTTTGGTATCCTTGCTAATGACCTACATTTTACCAACTCGTTGTCTTTTGTCAAAATTTGCCTTCAGGATAAGGAATGGATCTCCCCAGACTTGAAAGATGCTACTCAGGAGTACTTGGAGGGCTCCCTCTCTTCATTGTCATTAGAATCCGATTATCTTATTTGGCTTCCTAGCGATAATGGCGTCTTCTCCATCAAATCAGCTTAGAGGGCTATTCAAGGCGAGGTAATCCCAATTGATCATTATTCTAAACTTTGGAGTCTCCGCTCTCCATTGAAGATTAAAATTTTCATGTGGCGGCTGTTAAAAAATAAACTAGCAGTTGATGTTTCTATCCAGAGAATGAGAGTGATTTTGGTCTCGGGTTGTCGATGCTGCCTCTTTCGTTTTAATGAGAGCATCCAACATCTTTTTCTAGAGAGTGAGGTTGCTTCAAAAGTGGGGCAGACCTTTAGCTCATTCTTTAATATTCCTTTTATCCATCAACCCTTAATACATCGTATTAAGTTGTTGTGGAGTAGACTTAAAGGAAGTTCTCAGTTTCATAAATTAGGGGCATTGATCCCTTTGCTGATTTGTTGGGAGATATGGTTAAGTCGGAACCGTGCTATCCATGATAATATCTCCATGTCTGATAAAAATATTATTTCCAAAGTTAGGAACTGGGTTAGTACGCTGAGCCCTATGATTATCTCTAAGTCGGTCTCCTCTTCTTTTGGGGTTCATTCTCTGGCTCTATTGGGTTGCCCGATCAAGCAGGTTATTCGTCGTCGGCCGCTGGTTTGCCGTTGGTCCCATCCACCTGAGGGGTTTTTCAAGCTAAACGTGGATGGAGCTTTGAAACGGGGGACAATGACGTCTTCTTGTGATGGGGTTGTTCGCGACAGTACTGGAGCTGTTAGTTGGGCTTTCTTCTGCCCCCTAACGGTTAGTTCGAGTTTCCTAACTGAGTTTCACGGGTTGTTCTTAGGGATTCAGGAAGCTCTGCGTTTGGGCCAGCTCCTCTTGCTGGTGGAAAACGATTCATTAGCTTTGGTTTATTCTATAAGGAAGGATAGTCCAGCCTGGTCGATTGCCCATCTTTGGAACACAATTCGGTTCTGGTTTCTATCATTTCACATTTAGATTGCTCATGTTCATCAAGAATGTAACTTTGTTGCCGATAGTCTAGCTAATATTGTTTCGAATATCCCTTTATTTTTTCCTATAGATAGCCCATTACCTCAAGAAGTTCTTTCTTACGTTCATGAGGATCAAGAGGGTTTTCCACGCCTTAGATTGTAATTTTCCCGTTATTTCAACATAGAGTTCCTTTTTTTTAAAAAAATAAAATAAAATTATATTACATTACTAAAACAGAAAAATATAGTTTCGTTTAAAAGTAGAAATAGATAAAGTGTAACTTCTTGAATTGGCGGGGAGTAAAATCATAAAGTGTAGATCTACAATGAGATAATCTTACGACACCATTCATCAATCGATGATATGAATTATACCTCCCTATTTTGTTTAATCATCACTTTATTTTCTTCCACTTCAAAAACTATACTTTATCGACTTCTACTTTTTAACAAAATGAAAAACTAATTTTTTTTTCATTTAAATTCATGGAATATGCTTAACAATGTATGGAGTTAAAATTTTCATCCAAATTTTGGATGACATAGACGAAGTTGCCTCTTTATCCTAATTTTGATTTAATTTTTTTTATCATAAATATTTTTAAAAATTAAATTAAAATTAAGGGTAATTTCATTTATTTGATCCAAAAGTTGGATGTAAAATTTAATTACATCTATTATTAATCATATTCCATTAATTTAAATGAAAAAAAAATGCAGTTTCTCATTTTGTTCAAAAGTAGAATTAGGTAAAATGTAATTTTTGAAGTGGAAGAAATAAAATGGTAATTAGACAAAAAGAAATGGGGTAGTTACTAACAAGTCCTCATATGAGGACAAAACTATCAAATACACTTTTTTTAAAAACATGTTACAAAATAATCTTTTTATTTTTTTGTGATGATTTTACCCCTTGTGTTATATTCAACACGATGGTCGTGTTATATTCAACTCAATCTCATATCGTGTTACATTTAACACGGGCTCGTGTTGAATATATCATGAGATTGTATTATATTTCACTTTCACTCCATTCAAATTCTACCAAGCCACTGTACCCATTCCATCTCATCTAAACAACAATAATAATATACCCAACATAAGTTTCATTCATCATGGGCATAAACCAAAGTCCTTTTTTTTTTTTTTTTTTTTCTCTCTCTCTCTCTCTTTTACATTTGTTTAAGGCAACGAGTTCGGGACCATCATCCAAGCACATGAATGTAGAGAAAGAATTATTAACTTGAATGAAAAAAATGAAATATAACACGATCTCATATTATATTCAACACGAGATGGTGGTGAATATAACACGAGATCGTGTTATATTCTATTTTTTTTTTAATTCAAATTGATAATTCTTTTTCTACATTCATGTGCTTGATTTTTCCCAATTCAAATTCTTCTAATCAAGAACCGTGAAAAAAATTTCCTAGAAATGCTCTGAAAATTTATAACCTAAATTCCTAAGCGGCATTACAGCAAGCAAATTGCAGACAATATAAAACAAGGATGTGCAAAACCTCCACTTCAAGCTTCAATTGGAATTCGGTTTATATATAAGCGAATTCATCAGAGCACGTAAGAGGTTTCAAACTGCTCGATTAAGACGTTTGAAATGCTTCTAATGGAGGAGATCTAACACCCATTTCTGTTTCGACAACCCTAGATTCAATCAACGACGATGCAATGACTTGCAATGGCAACCGACGGCAACGATCAAAAGAATTTGATAATCAAAGAGTTTGAAAAAATAAATTCGTTTCACGGCGATCTCTATGCCGCCGGCCACGGCCCCTTTGTAGACCTAACCATTGCATCCAATTCCAATCACGTTTTGGTCGGACAAATTGTTTGTTGCGGATTCGATTACTTGGTATGGGATTCTATGTGGCCAGTATTCTGATTCCCAATCCTCGATTTCAGCTCTCCCTCATCTTTTTCTTCTGGTTCGTTTGATTAGAAAAAGAGAGAAAACAATAGAGATTACCAGGAGGAGGAAGAGGGATATTGTCATGCCGGCCATGAAGGCTGTTGATCGAAAAATTGGGGTCGGCGGGAGTTCGAACGTCGGAAGGCCACTTGTGTTGAGGGCTTTGTTGAGGGAGAAAACGTGAAAACAAAGAAGAAGAAGTAGGGCTTTGTTGAGGGAGAAATCGTGAACTCTCTCAATCGGCTGTAGAGAGAAGACAGAAAAGGAAGAGAGAAGGATAAAATTGTCATTTCAAAATGTTTAGGATCATCTTGTGCAAACGAACGCTTTTTATGGGACTATATTGTGCAAAAAAAAAGGTTATAGGAGTATCTTGTAAATTTGGTGATTTAAGGAGACTATTTGGTATTTTTCCCAAAAAAAATTTACCCTAATTTAAATTTATAAATTAATATTTACCACTTACTTTCCCTATCATTTTACCACAAACCTCCGGAATTTTTTGAAAAATTCAGTCAATCCATTGAAATTTTTTTGAGAAAAAAAGACATAAATCTTATTTAAAAAAAATATATTTTTTATTCTTTTATTTAAAAATAAAAATAAAAAATCACTACCACCTCCATTTAAAAGAAAAAGACTTTTTACTCCCATTTAAAAAAAGAATTTATACCAAAGACTTCCCCTGTCTTTTGGTTTTATACCATAAACTTTATCTGTCATTTGACAAATACCAATCACTCCCTTGTAGTTTTACAATTGAAACCATTTACCTCACTGTCAGCGAATAGTTAATGACACAACATTTATATTAACAAAAAAAAAAAAAAAAAAAAAAAAACTACCCTATTTTCCTTTGCAGAGCCGTCAACACCAACGACAAGCTTCTCCTATCCTCGCCAAGTGGATGGCTTCGACGACCTTCATCACCCCCGCCATAGCCTTGCAACTGCCACTGACAACGGCACCTCCGCGCCCTCAAAAAATGGTCGTCACCACCGAATCCAGTTGAAGCCATCGTTGTCCTCCCTCTCACATCTCCACCTCAATCGAACACCGAATAATTAGAATTCAAGTGATCTACAATCCATAAAAAAAAAAAAACAAATCCTCCATTGGAGGAGCAGGAAGTTGAAATTCTAAGAAAAAGAAATACAGCTGAAAATCGAACAATTATATACCACTTATAAGCGGAAATTCATCAATTAAAACATCGATTGTGTCAACCCGAAATCGAACAAAAGGCTTCTCCTATATCAACTTGCAGAAATTAGTGCAAAAAAAATTGTAAGAAGACGAAGAACTCTGTAACAGAAAATTCGAACAAGAACGGCACGATTAATCGAAAAATACGATCAAATTGTTTCGTAAATCACCTCCAAATCCATCAAAAAAAGTCAAACGTCTTCCCGAATCTCCAAAAATCAATCCAAAACCCTAAAATTACACAATTCGAGATGACAAAAAAAGATAGAAAATCTTACTTGGTAAAACGAACTGATATGAGTCATCGTTCTTCTTTCAATTTCTACCCCCGTGTTTGGTAGATTAAATCGCCGAACAGATTTAAAGAATAAATTGCCGCCAGAGCCGAAGAAATCTACTCGTGTTTGGTAGATTAAATCGATTTCTTCATTGCCGGTTTCAATGTTAAAATTCCGTTAATGCTGTTATTGTGAATAAATTTGCTAAAGATACTAAGGATGTAAAGAGACAGACAAAGAGACGGACATTAAAAGATTGAAGATCCAGAAGAATTTAAGTGAAAACAAATCAGATTAATTTTTACTCTTAATGTATTCTGATTAGGATAACACACGGCACAAAAATGAATTTATATTTATGTGTGTTTTTATTAGGATCCTAATTAGTCCACATATTTGCTTTAATGTAAAATTGAAGAAGAAATATTGACCTAAAAAATATTAGTGTTTAAAATTGATTAATAATGTCAATTAAGTTAACTAAGAAAAGAACGGTTAAAGGGTCAAAAACGTTGAAAATTGGAGTTGAAATGAACTAAGGTAAAGTTGTTTCAGCATTGATTGGTCAACCGACCAAGTAGGATCTGTCAAGTGATGGGCGTAGTCTAGAAAATGGAGCAGTCTCTGAATCGATCGGTCAACTGATCAAGAGAGATCGGCCAACTGATGATCGAGAAGTGAACTCTCTGAATCAATCGATCAACCGACTAGGGCCAAAAAATGGCCTGGAGAAGCATCCTAAATCGATCGGTTAACCAACCTTTGGGGATCGGTCAACCGACCATGTTTTAGAAATGGCATGGGCTATAACCTGAATCGATCGGTCGACCGATGGGTCATTTGGTCGATCAACCGACCTGGTAGTTTTAGGATTGGAGGATTTCGAGGATTTAATCTAAAAATAGCCGTTAACTAACCCTTTTTGGCTGATTTTTTGGAGTTATCTTAGGGATTTAAACTAATAATAGATATATCATCCTTATTTGATTATCTGTATAGATATGGTACACTTATTTTAAGTGTTTCTCAAATTGGTACATTAAATACTTCATATCTTCTTTTATTTGAGATTGAGAAATATTTGGAGGACTAAATTGAATATTTTAAATGTTATAATTAAGTGAATTGAACTAGAATTGAGTCATATTAATATATGAGATCTATATAAGCATTTAAATGACATATTTTGTGGGAACTAGCCGTTAGAGGGCTTGTTTCAAATCTATTTAAATAGACCTGCGTTTTTCACTTTTAGATATATCATTCTATAAAAAAACAAATCAGTTCATGAGTTTTCTGAGAGTTATTATTTTGAAAATATACTGAGAGTTTATTGTGAGATTATTCTTGAGAATTGTTCTTGAGGAAATTGTTGAGATAAAGAAAATGTTAGTTTTTTCTTTTTATGACCATTAAATTTTAATTTAAAATAAAAGAAAATTAATTCATCATATATATATTTTTTTGAATAATGTAAAGGTGTGATGCGTAAGTTTTTAAAGTAGAGAGGTAAAAATGGAACAAGGCTAACGTACGGGGTAAAAGGTAATTAACCCTTTAAATTTTTTATTTTAAGCATTATGTGAAGTAATATTTGGTTTGGATTTAAATAGAAAATTAGTTTCTTTCTCATTTTATTTAAAATAAAAATAGATAAAATATAGATTTTTGAAATAGATCGCGATAAAATGATAATTAGACAAAATAGAAGGATGCAAATCCTAGTATTTTTTTACACACAAAATGTCTAAATTAATGTTAAATAACTGTCGTTGTTTGACTGTAAGCGTATAAACCACGTTGTATTGTTCTCCAAAAAAAAATCAAAATCCCTCGTATAAAATGAAGTAGCCCATTTTCTAAAAATACAAAATATTATCATGGTCTTTTTACAAATATCACCAAAATATCTTCTAAATATTTATATACTAACCCCTAAAATTGACCCCTAAAACCTTAATTATCTTGGATCAAGAGCTCATTAAGTAATACTAATAGCTACCTAACTAGAAGAATCCAAAGGAGCAGAGATCACACCAAGTCAACACTTTTGTCCAAACCTTAAAATATATAAATTATTCGGATTATATATATATATATATATATATATTGGTATATGTCCTCATACCTATATAGGATGTGAGACTAATCTCGTTTGGGTGTGTGTGGCTGTCCCTCCTAATAAGTGTTTTTTCGCAGGCTCGAACTCTTGACTCTGCAGAGGTCTCTTCATTGCTTTAACTTAAGCAGACCTTACCACTTGAGCTACACTATGTTAATTTTGGATTATAAATTAACTAAGAGAAAAATTAAAAAAAAAAATTAAAAATTTAAAAATGAAACCCCATGTGACCAATCAAGCTAATTAATTGCAAATTGATTAGAAATATCAATTTTTTAAATGTGAAGTTTCACATCTAATAGACCATTTTAAAAGTTTTCTAGTGGTAGTAATTAAAATAATTCAAGTTGAATGTCACTTATTTTACAATTGTATTGCCTTGTGGTTCTATGGTCAATTGTAACTACAGTGTAAGGTTTGTTCCAACTATATAAGATATTGATCGATAACGTTTTTTAGGTAATTTATTTTTATTTTTAATTTTAAGTAGAGTTTATTTTACAATAAAAAAAATGTAAGAAAGTGATTTTATGAAATCGATGGATTAAGACCTCAATTTTTTTTAATCAAGATCTCATTTATAGAGATAATACTGGAATATAATCGCTATACTATCTTGCACGTTTTTTTTTTTTTTTTTTTACTTTTTCTTTGAATAAAAGTTTTTTTTTTTTTTTTTTTGTTTTTTTTTTACTTATAAAAAATACTTAAAGAAAGCGTTATCAAATAATGCCCAAAATTACTAAGATTTTTGTTTTTTAATTACAAAGTGGGTGGTGACAGTGGCTGTGACAACTAGTGCTAGATTCCGGCGACAGAGATGACTTAACATTAATTGTGAAAATTACCCTCGTTAAAAATATTATGTAAAATTGAACATGAAATTAATTATTTTTTTCAAAATTTATGTAATTAGGTAATTAGGTCCCCGTCATACTAACTCATCACAATTGCGTATATTAAGACAGACAAAATTGCGATATTAAGGCCCTGTTTGGTTACTGTTTTCATTCCCTGGTTTCTGTTCGCATAAATTAGAAGAAACAATTTCAGGATAATGATCGTTACCAAATATGTTTCTAGTATTGGAATAATTCAAAATGAAAACAGAATTCTCATCCCATTTTATTGGAAATATGAACAGAAAAGCAGAAAAACAAACCAAACGCCACCTGAAAATTTTACAAATGCAATTCTCCAAAAAAAAAAAAAAAAAAACTATGCATATGTTGATCCTATCCTACTCTCCACCACATAAAAAAATTGATAAAAAAAAATAAGAAGAAAGATGAGAGAGAGAGAGAGGAGAGCGAAAAGTGAGAGTTTAAACACTTCTAGGCTGTGGCAGAGAGATATAGGAAGAGAGAGAAGAAAGAGTTTGAACACTTCTAGGCTCTAGCAGGAGACAGTGAGTTTTTAATTTCTTGTCGGGCCAGTTTCGACCTGCACGAAAGGTGTAACGATTTGAGTATTGTTTCGAAGAGAGTTCGGTGAAATAGACATGTCTTTGAAGATGTCGACTACCAATAGAAAGACCAATTGAGCAGAGAGAGAGAGTTTAAACACTTCTAGCCATCATTTCTTGGAACATACGGTAAGACTCCTGCTTCTCCAGCCTGAACTTCTCATGGCAGCTCGCAATGAACATATCCGCCAGCCGGTCAATCTCGTTAACCTCCTCCTCCTCCCCACCACCACCACCACCGCCATTCTCAACCTTCCTCTCCTCTACCCACCGGAGATACTCCTCCAGCTGCCGCTCAGCCTCCGCCACACCACCACCGTCTCCGGGAGAAGGCACCGGCATAACGTGGGAGGAGCACCAGTTGTAGTGCAGTCTACGTGAGGAGGATCCAAAGAAGAGCTTCCTTTTCTTGGTGGCTGCAGTTGGGAGGAGGAGTTGAAGGAGGCGGTGGAGGAGGAGGGACTTGGCCTTGGCGAGGAAGCGGATGAAGTGGGAGAAGACAAAGGTGTGGAGAAGGGTTTTGAGTTTCACGGAGGAGGTAATTAGGGCGGCGGCGGCGGCGGAGGCAGGGGAGGAGGGAGAAGAAGGTGATTTCATGGAGAAAACATGAAGAGAGTGGAGGAGTTTTAGAGGAGATTGGGAAGCCATTTTTTTCTTTCTTTTTGTGTGGGAGCAATATTCAAGTGTCGTTTGTGTGGATTTATAAAGGGGAATGATTACCAAATTGCCAACTGAGACTTCTTCCTTGTGGGGTGGGGTAGGGGGGTGGGGGTAGCTAGGGGGTTCACACTAAACAAGGACAGGGACTTTGCTTATGATTGTCATGCAAGGCATGTTTGGCTGCATAAACAAATAGATTATAGGGTTATTACATTTTTTTACTCTATAGTTTGATTAATTGCACTTTATATTCCTATAGTGGTTTGTCATCACTCATCTCTATGGTCAATTCAGACTAAAATACAACATTAACAGCCAAACCTCAAAAGGTTAAATTAATGATTTATTTAATATCAATTGATATTTATACTCTGGGTGGATCAGCCGTTTGCCCCTTTTTTTGGGAGTAATTTCAGGTATAAGAATAATTTTGTTATTTTATGCGTTTTTGTTAAATATTTAACAAATGCAGTTGATTCTAAATCATATGAGAGTAACTGATGACGAAAATACCACAAGAGTATAAAGTATAATTTGGTCAAATCACAAGAGACAAAGTGTAATTAACCCTATATTATACCCATGGTATTAAATTTTGAGGGATCAAATAAAAAATGATTTTTGGTGAACCGTCCACGAATATAAAAGTTTAGTCCATGTAGTCAACACACTACACTATTTTTTTAAAAAAAAAATGAAACTGACTGTACTGCATAAAAGTGACTATAATTTTTTTCATATAAAAAATTACAGTAACATTTATGACATAAAGTGATTTTTAAACTTTTCAAAAAATTGTTGGATTTTTCAAAAAATTACTCTAATATATATATATATATATATATATATATATATTAAAGAGATTTGCATTTGTTTAAATTACTCATATTAAGTGAATATTCTTAAAAATTGAAGACTTGACTCATTAAGGTGATGGTCCTTGATCGTTCATTAGGGCGTAAACGAATTCATGTAGCCGACCCTATTTAAGTATGACAAAGGCTTAGTTATTGTCGTTGTATTCTTAAAAATTGAAGTGAGTCCTTGATCATTCTCAACCTGTATTACATTTAACTTAAACTCAATCGGCGAAGTGTGAATTTTTTTTAGTAGGTCCCTCCTAAATATTTTATCAACTCATTTCAATCACCTAAATATTTTATCAATTCATCTCTATCATGCATTCTCCTCAAATTAATTCTTAACGAAAAAATATTTTAAAAAAAGGTCTTGGCTAAAAAAATCTGAATATATATATATATATATCTATATATCTATATATATATATATATATATATATATATATATATATATATATATTGTAAGATCCCGACCTTTCATATACGAATAATTTAAGTTGCGTTTTAAAATATTTCGAAAACATCGGGGAGATTACGATATTGATTATGCAAATTAAAATTTTAAGGGGTTGGATTGAAATTTTTATAAACATTAAAACATATATTTGGGTTTAATTACTAACCCACCATAATCTAAGGAGAGGTTTGTGTAATTTTACAAAAATATCTTCTTTTATATACACACACACACACACACACACACACACACACACACACGAAGAAAATTCGAGAACCGAAGAGAGAGAAAGGAGAGAGAGTTCGGGTGTAGCGTCGACGGTGAGGTGCAGGGCGGTCGGCGGTGGGCTATTTTGTTCAGGGAGTTCGTTCAGCGTGGCGGTCGGTTGATCGTGTCGTCGTCGGCGGTATTACGGTTCACCGGAGATCTGCGGTAGTCCGTTCGGTGGTGCTCCGAGGTGATTGTGTGCGTTCCAGGGTGTGTACGGTGTGTGTATGTGTGTTCTGTGCTGTTCAATCTCCGGCGAGTGTGTGTGTGTGTGATCGATGAAGGATGATCGGCGGTGTGGCGTCGCTGTTCGTCATTGACGTTCGACGAGTGTGTGGGTGTTGTTCGGGTGTTCAACCGTGGTGGGTGTGTGAGCTGTGCAGGCGTCGGAGGTGTGGTTGTTCGGTCAGACGTGTGTATGTGTGTCGAACGTGGTGTATGTGCAGGCCGGCGGTGCGTGTGTGGTTGTTGTTGTCCGACGGTGGGGGTGGTTGTGCCAACAGCGTGTGTGTGTTCCTTATTACTGCTTTCATTCTGTTTTTGCTTCCGTTCCATGTTTGTTTCTGTTTTATTTTGTTCCAGATGTGGGTGGTGGTCGGTTGTTGGCTGGTTGTTTGGTTGGTGGTGGTGATTGCCGGAAATTAGTGAGGATAGAGGGAGTGGACGGCTGAAAAATCGACAAAACAGAGCTGAAAGGAGGAGGAGCACCCGCTTAGGCGATGGGAAATTCGCCTAGGCAGTGGAAGATCAATGTCAGAATGAGAGAAAGTTCGCTTAGGCGGAAGTTTCTCGCCTAGGCGGTAGGTCGTCAGTGTATAACTTAGAACGGTAAAGGAGCTCGATCGCCTAAGCGGTGGTTTGGCGCTCAGGCGGTGAAACTGCAATATGCAGTTGAGAGTAAGGGAGAAGCAGTCACTCGTTCGCTTAGGCGGTGGGACATCGCTTAGGCGGTAGGGGAGCAGAATAAGAAAATACATGGAATTTTAGGGAAATCCACGATCGGTTCGGAATGGGTAACCTTTCTAATTTATTTCGTGAATTCTAAATTTAGTTTTCTAATCTTAAAATAATAAAATGAAATTAATAAATCTTGAGATTGATTATAAGAACAAAGTTTATAAATAGTAAACCGTAACGAAACGATACTAGTTAAATAGTTATATTTCGTAATAAAGGATGAGAAATAGGAAATGAAGGAAATTAGGATTTCATGGCGTGATTAGTTTGTTTTATACAAAAATATTAATTTAGATCCTTTCACCGTTAGGTTCGCGGGCACCGGAGTTCAGATACTGGATAGTCGGTTAAAGTTTACGAAAACGGATATCAGGTGAGTGTACTGCCCTTCTTGCCAAACTATTTTCATATAAATATGATGAGATATGTGTTTATTTAATTGTACGAATTTTATAAATTATATGAATCAAGCCAGTTGTGGGTGAGTTGGTAAAATGGATTTCCATTGAAATGTTTGGGTTTTAAAATGAAAGACTTTATAAATAATCTGTTGGATTTGGTGATTTTAATAAAAGATGAGAAAAACATGATTTTAAATTAAAAGTGGGTTTTGTTAAAAAAAAGGTGGACAAGGGTGATTTTGAGGGTATTGATGTAATGGCAATTTTGTCGATATTATTGAAGTGATGATTATTATTATGGTCTGTCCGGAGGGTGGTCCGGCAGACGGATAATTATTTGCGATTGTGTGATGATAGTATTGATTTGACTATGCCATAGTTTATGATGTCCTGTCCGGCAGGTGGTCCGGCAGGTGGAGATTCATGATAGATACTTATTATGTGGTGATTTATATTATTGGCCTCCGGAGACGTCCGGTTGGCGGTGATCTGCGCAGTTAGGTCCGCTAGGAAGGCATATCCTACGGATGGTTACGGTACCGTTGCAACTCCCGATCGTGAGGTTAAAACGATCACTATGGCTTAGCTGGTGGATATACATATAATTACGTTTGATCCATATGAATGTTATATTATTTAGAATGTGTTATTATTATTATTTAAAAATGGTTTTATTAAGAAGGCAGTACACTCGCAGGTGAATTCTTTAGGAAACGGTTCCCTATTGGCATCAGGTGGAGTCATCTGGGAATATGTTTGAGTTGAGCTGTCAGAGAGGAACAATAAGGAAATAAAAGATTATGTATAAGTTGTGTAATGAATTGTATAGTGAATTATTGAAATTTGTAAAGTGTAATAAGATTTAGATGAAATAGGTGATATCATATTTTTGTCACACCGGTCCTGGGATGACGGGTGTCCGGGATGGGTTGTGACACACACACACACATATATACATTCACACTATATCTTAATGGACAATCACACTGTATGTTAGGCTGGTCGATAAGAGTAAGTACAATATTTTCTTGTCAATCAATTTTAAACTCTTTTAACTAGCATTTAAAGAATTAAATTTTAAATTTAATCTTAAATGCATAAGATCGATAATGATTAGTCAAAGTGGACAATTCAAATTGGTATGGGCAAAAAATAAAAAACTATTACAATTAGAATTGTGTGAGAGTGCAATCGTTAAAGTACTATAGAATCATAATGTCACAAGATCCCCCCAAATTTTACCTACTATTGCGGTAGTTATCAATTCTTTTCAAAGTAAAGGGATTTTGATATTTTACACCCCTAAAGTTCTATAATCATCCCATTTCAGTCCAGATCAATAACTCCATTACACTTTTGGACAACAACAGTCAACTGTCGTGCACCTGACTATTTTTTAAGGGACTTTTTGGTTATCTGAAACCTCTTTTTTCCTCACAAATTTCCAATTTAATTATATATATATATATATATATATATATATATATATATATATATAATGTTATATGTATATTTCCAAGTCCAAGAGGAACGGGAGGAAACTCAAGGAAGGAGATTGTAATTGATTATAAACCTCTTAAAACAGTCAAGTGCATGGCAACTGACTGTTCCTCATCAAAAAATTTAGTGGGAATAGTGATTAATGACTTCAAATGTAGTGGAATGACTAAGAAACTTTTAGATGTTGTATGTTCAAATTAAAACCATGATGATCAAAATGAGAGTTTAATAAAACTTAAGGGGTTCAAAATGTCCAAACCCCAAAAGTAAATGTTACAATCTTTTGTTTCAATCTCAGAAAGTTTTCTTCCATGAGAAGTTTGTTCTCCCAGTTCTTTTTCCCTTTATTTTTATTTTAATTCAATATCCAAACAGATTTTATTGTTTATTTTGCACATAAAAATACTTATAAAAATAAAAATATATATGAATATAATTTTTAATTTTTTTTTTCAAAAAGTAAAAAGTAATTATATTTTTTCCAATCATTTATAAAAAAAAAAATTGGTAGTAAAAAGATCATTTATATGGATAATATTAAGATAGCGTTAATACTTCCTAACTAACATTTTGACAAATAACAGGACCATTCTTATCATTTTCATAATACGCCAGACACCACTTGCCAAATTTTATTGACAAAAATACGCTTGTAATTATATATTCTTTTCTTATGTTTTTATTTTAATTTTTATATATATATTTTTTATTTTCTACTCTTTCTCCTATCTTTTGTTTTCTATTTTTTATTTTTCTATTTGTTTGTTTTGGTTCAATATTTGTTTTTTTTTTTTTTTTTTTTTTTGTGTATATGGTGTTTATATTAAAAAAATAAAAAAGTACAAAACTAGAAAATAAAAACATTAAAAAAAAAAAAATTACATATAAAAAAAAATCGTTTTATTTTTATTTTTATTTTTTAATTCATTTTTTTTAAATGTTATTTTTTGATTTTTTTTTTTTTTTCAAGATTATTACTTTCAATTTTTTCCCTACTATAACGATTCAAAAAAAAAAAAAAAAAAAAAATACAACATAAAAGTAAAAAAGTTAAATATATATATATATTTTATACTTAACGAGAGCTTTGTAGCACAAAATTATCTAAAAAAGATGTTACCAAACCGTAACCGCTAAACGCCTAAATTATTAGTTTTACATCAAAATTTGTTTAAAGAGCATCATATCCATAGTTAAAAAGATTGCATCAGTCTGGCAAAGCTTTTGTAAACATGAAAAGAGTAATAAAATGTTGAAAGGAAAATAAAGTTTTTTTTCTCCCTTCATGACACTAGCAGAAGCAAGAAGAATCAAAAAAGCAAAGGCAATAAAGCAGATTTTTTTTTTCTTTTTTATTTTTAATTAAGTAATGAAGTAGAGTGGTAACAGGTTGAAACACTAAGGCACGTTTGGTTGAAAGAATTAAAAACACTTAAATTAACTAACTAAACGTATCTTTGTTCAAACGAATAATATACAAATTTCATGAAATGATATCTAAATAATAGGATAATTTAGAGAACCAAACATGCCCTAATGAACTAACTCTACCTTTATTCATCACGGTGAAAGGGTTGAAGTACATCAACCTTTTCTTTTCATGATATTCCTTGGAATCACTAGTCACCATCTCAGATTCTCATGTAAAGAATCCTTGGAATGTTTTTTTTATTTTTTATTTTTTATTTTTTTAAAGGATAAACCCTACATTCTGTTTTCATTTATAATTCTATGGAGTCATTCCTTATTAACTTGAATTCTAGGACCTAAACGAAGAATTACAAATCTTGGGTCGAAAATATTTTTATAAAATGAATGGTTTTTTATTGAGTTTATACCTAATTACACAGAATTCTAATTACATAGAATTGCAATTCCGATTCTGTGTAGCCAAACACTACCTAATTAGATAGTGTTTGATTTCACAGAATTTGAATCTTGGAGTTGAAATTAGAAATGAACAACAACGTATATGCGTTCATTTCCAATTCAAATTCCAGTTCTAAATTAATCTTGAATTTGTGTTACCAAAACGCTACATTTATGTGCATTTTCGAGAAGTCCGACTTGCATGATTTAAGCACAGTCAACGTTCATCCTGAGCCGGAACAATGAAAGATGTCTAACTCAGAAAGAACACCGACGGCAAGATGCCTTGGTGGTGAAATGTTAGACACTTGAGAAACCTCGAAACGTCTGCGGTACTTTTTGGGAGGTAACTGAGTTCATCAATTGTAGTCAACAAAAAGGATATATACTCCATCCATATGTCTCTCTTCCTCTTACTCTCATTTTTTCCAGTAGTAGATCCTTTAGAATCGATGTCAAATATACTCCACGTTTTTGAATTAGAAGAGAGATTTTAAGAGATGGTGTTTTCTAAATTTTTCTTTTGAGAAAATTTTACAATTCTTTATTGAAATTAAATACCGCACCCAAACAGACCATTAACCTCTAACTTCAATATATATATATATATATATACACACACATCTAATAATTTAACCGACATTTTCAAAATTTAAAGTAGTGTTTAGTACTTTGAAATTGGATGAAATTAGAAATGAACGCATAGAAATTTTTAAGTTTTTAATTACTAAATCAACCCCGGAAAAATTGGCAAAAAAATTATACATTGTATTGAAAAACTTAAAAGAGTCGTGAGGTGAAGTTGTTTGCCAATGACCACATGATGATTTCAGTATATGCATGACAATAAGAGCAACTTCAACTCACTAGTCATTCCATGAGTCAAATAACCAAACTTAAAAATTTATGTCATTCCATCTATTTTACTTGATAGTTATTTCCACAGGCATTTCTACCTATAGTGGAGAGATTAGCCAAAAATTGGTCGGAATTTTTAACTGTCAATTCTCTAACCTATAGGTAAATGATTTTTTAGTCAAAATAAAAATAAAAATATTAATAACTAATTCATTTGGATGACATGGTTAGGGTATAATTTTATATTTTTATTAGTCAAAACGCTATTCATGAGGCAGAGTAGTATTTTAGCTAACGTAAATGGCTATTTGGGGCGGAATTGCTCTAACAAAATCTCACTTTTTTTCCATAGCCAAGCTGTCAAGATGCACTGAATCATCTTCATCTGCAATGTAACTACATCAGCAAGAGTATACGTACATGCAAATTAAATATAAAATAAAATAAAAAATCTTCTACCTAATAAAACATTTCCAAAAAAGTGAAAATTATACATAATTATTGGAAGATCTAAGTGACTTCACCCCAATAGTCATCTTCACATGGGGGTGGGGGGGTTCTGCCTCTTGAATGACATAATCTTGAAACAATGATATGAATTATATGCATGCACTAATTATTAGAAGGGTAAATTGCCTTTTATCTCCCTCTATTTTGTTTAACTATCATTTTATATTCATTTAACCTAAGATGCCTAAAAATAAATGGAGTTAATTAAAATTTTCATCAATTTTTCGAATAACATAAACCAAATTGCCCATTTATCTTAATTTTGATTTAATTTTTTTTTATCATAATTATTTTAAAACTTAAATTAAAATTAACATAAATGGGTAATTCTGTCTATTTTAACAAAAAATTGGATTAAAAATTTAATTTTATTAATTTTTAATCGTATTCCATTAATTTAAACGGAAAAAAAAATTCTAACTTTATTTAAAAATAGAAATAAATAAAATGTAGCTACTGCAAATGGAGAGGAGTAAAATCATAAAATGTAACTCTAGAATGACATAATCTTGAGACATTGTTCATCAATCGATATGAATTATATGCATGCACCAATTATTAGAAGGGTAAAACACTTTATCGTTTCTCCACTTTAAAAAATTACGTTGTTTTTACTTTTAAACAAATAAAACTTTTTTTCCCTGTTTAGATTAAACGAAACATGCTTAAAAATGTATGGAGTTAAAATTTTCATCCAAATTTTGGATGATATAGACGAAATTGTCCCTTTATTTTAATTTTGATTAATTTTTATCATAAATATTTTTTAAAAATAAATTAAAATTAAAATTATGGGATAATTTTGCCTATTTCATCCAAAAATTGGATAGAAAATTTAATTCCATCTATTTTTAATCATGTTGGCTCAGTGGAATACCTAAAAGGGGAATGAATTGAGTAATTAAAAATATCAAAGAAAAAATACTTCAATAAATCAAATAATTAATTTTAATCCTAAATTAATTATTATTTTTATATCACAACGGAATTATCAAATCAACTAAGTGCATACCAAACAATAATAATAAAATAAAGATTGCAACACACCAGAAATTTATACTGGTTCTCCAAGCTACTCTTGGTTAATCCAGTCCTCCGAGCCCCACGGAGAGTCGCACCCACTAATACTCAAGATCCCTTTAAAGGTAGGAACCAAACCCTCACAACAATTCTTTTACAGGCTCATAATCAACCTTTACAAAATCATTTTACAAGTTAAGGAAGAACTTCTACTTTTTACCAGCTAAAGAATAACTTAATTCTTTTTAACACAAAGGCAAAAGAATCAAAACATCACCAACAACTCCAAATATCTTTTACCCGGTAAGGATTAAATCGTTACACAATTCACACAAATAAATTCTATCCAAGAAGAATTACTACCTCAATATCTTTACAGGAAGAGACTGAAACCGGCAACCCTTTGATTAAATACCCCAGCAGTATTTAATCCGTCACACTCTCGCCAATATTAATTGATAAGCAAATTATCTCACTCGGAGTTTGTACGACCTCAAATAAATTAAAACTCGATTAATATCCCAAAACTAGTGATAGAAATGTGAGATACTCAAAAATCTGATTTTTAACAAAAGATGGGTAGTACGTAATTTAGTACGTAATCAGATTCAAGAAATAGTTTATAAAATATTTTCTTTAATAAAAATCAGAAACAATTTCTAAAGATCAATTTTTAAAAATTAAACAAACAATACAATATAGAAATTAATTGGAAAGATCTCACCCTGAATCCACCGAAAAAAATAATTAGAGCGTAGTTGCTTCAGATTTGGTAATAGCAATGATAAACAACCAATGATTATCAAGATTGTTTCTTAGAATAGCTCTCACAAAAACTCAGTATAATATCTCTTAGAAAAACTCAATATGATCTCTTGATTTCTTAATATCTTTTAGCCACTCTTAATGATATGAAAAACGCAAGTCTATATATATGAGATATATATCACCTCTCTAACGGCTAGTTCTCATATGTCATGACACTTAAATACTCTCTTAAACCCCTTATATCATTATGACTTCATTTTGGTTCAATTTACTTAATTATAGCTTTTAATTTACTCAATTAAGTCCCCAAATATTTCTCAATCTCAATTAAATAGAATAGAAACAATTTTATATACCAAATTGAGAAACATTAAAACTTAATGAACCAAATCAATAGGAATTAAATAATAGGTATTGCATATCTTAAATATCATAAAATCCCTAAAATCTCTCACAAATCCTAACAAAAAGAGGCTATTCTTTTTTATATGAATTTGGAATCATCAATATCCTGAAACTGCGCCATCAGTCGACCGCTTGATTCAGGATATAGCCAAGTCAAAGATTATGTGCCCATCGATTGACCTATCTGTCGACTTAAAGATTCAGAGAGTTCTATTTTCCTTCACCGGTCAACCTACCTGTCGACTTAGAGATTCAGAGAGTTCCATTTCTCTTCACCAGTCGACTTACCTGTCGACTGAGAGATACAGAGAATTCCACATGTTTTGTCCGGTCAACTTACTAGTCAACTTATGCATGTTGGATCTCTTTTCTAAACTCGTTTTTAATACATTCTTAATTACGTTTTTGCCCCTTAACTATTTTCTTTTCTTAATTAGCTCCACTAAATACTTAACTCCAATTTTAATCAATTATAATTTTTTTTTCAATTACACATAGGAACAAATAATTTGACTAATTAGAATCCTATTAAAAACACACATATTTATAAAAATTATTTAAAAATATTTTTGTGTCGTGTGTGATTCTAATTGGGATATTAAGATTTAAAATTTAAACCTGAATTGTTTTTCCTAGATTCTTCAAATTCTTCAACCTCTTAATTACTTCATTATCTTCATCATCAAATCTTCTTAATTTGGAACTAATAAAGTGAAACACTTAAACAAACCATTAGTTCCACAAAAAATATCAACGTTTAATTGTCCATCAAAATCTTAGGATCAACAAATCATGTTCCATTAATTTAAATGGAAAAAAATATAATTTCTAAGTTTGTTCAAAGGTAGAAATAGGTAAAATGTAGTTTTTGAAGTGGAGGGAATAAAATGATAATTAAACAAAGTAGAAGGGATAAAAAGCAATTTACCTCCTCTATTATTTTATCACAAACCTCCAGTATTATTTGAAAAATTCAGTCAATCCATTGAACTTTTTTTTTAGGAAAAAAGGACATAAATGTTCTTATCTTATTTAAAAAAAATTATATTTTTATTCACTTTTTTTTTAAATCACTACCACCTCCATTAAGAAAAAGACTTTTTACTCCCATTTCAAAAAAATAAAATAAAATACATTTAAACTTTTAATCCATCCCACACCAACCCACCACTACAACAAAAATTACTTATTAGGACACTTTTTTAGAGACAATTCATAAATAATGTCCTTATAAAACCTTATTGAGACACTTAATCATAGTGTCCTTATAATTTGCTCCCAAAAAATAATATCTTTATAATATTTATTTAATAAAACACATTTTAAAAAATATATAATAAAAATATTATAAACAAATTTAATAAGACACATATAAAAGTGTCCTGTTAAGGGCATAAATAAAATTTTTATTTTTAATCTCTAATTAGAAAAGTATAATTATGAATCAAATTGAAAAAGAAGTATAAACTATTTGTATAATTATGAACTAAAGTGTTTTGAGACTTCTCTTCTATTTTATTTATTTTCACTTTGGTCCTTGGTAGTTTCAATTAAAAGAGTTTGACCTAAAATAAAAATGTTAATTTTTTGATACACCTAGATGTAAATACCCACTTTTTGATTTGGTCTTATTTTCACCAAGTGTGTTCGGCAGAATCCCTTATTTCATCTTGAGCTAGGTAGTGGGAAAATCATTTGCAAAGAAGCTCGACCAGAAGCTCAATCCATTCATCCATTCATCTTCAGACCTTCATCCATTCATCCATTCATCGCTCAATCCATTCATTTCCAGAATCTTCACTCCTCTTCCAACTTCTCTTCTGACTTCTCAATCGATCAAAGAAAAGGAATGAAGAAATTTTGAGAATCGATCGGAGCTTAATAGCGGATAATCGTTCCAACCGAACCAATTTCTCAAGCAATCGATTCAATCTCAAGTTGTTCTTCTTCAAGCTCGGTTTCGGTTGCTGCTTTTTAGGTATGTTTATGTTTTAGGTTTAGGTTTAGGTTTTCTGGTATTTTTGCCTTTTAGCTCCGATTATTTCTGGAATTGCTTACTAATTTTCACCGCCAGATCTGGAATTAGGTGATTGAATAGATCCATTTCTTTTTTACTCTACTATTGATACATAAATTCAGCTGACTAATATAATTTTCTAGTATACCTTAATGATTATATTGAGATTTAGGATTCTAGTTAGCTTTCAATTAAGTTTTGTATGAGTGCATATGTGTGTGCGTGCGGCAGTGCAAGTCTATATCTGGTTTGATTAGGTTATATAAACTCATTAGAGGAGGTATTTGGAACTAGAGTTGAACAGCAAAACTTACATCTCTAAGCAATCGTTCGGTATGGAGTGGTTGTCGAGTTGATTTTTGTGATGGATTTTAGAGGAAGTTATCTTAGCTTCCTTGATTAAATTCCTACTAGACTACTATTATGCTTGATGAATGAACCTAACTCGCAGCTGAAGAATCTTCTCTGCTATTACCGTGCTCTCTGCTCAATTTTCGCAGACATTCTTCTAATTCAATGCTATTGTTGTTATTATGCTGGCAACGGGTACTTGTCCCATTATTTCTTCAATTTCACAATCTAAAATGATAATCCATGTGTTTTGACTTGGTTTGCTTGTTGTAGAGCTATAACTTTGTAATTTCTGCGCCTGCATTGAATCCATCATCTGTCACGGAAATGATTACATCTGATTTTCAAATTTTTAGGCTATCCTCAAACAGTTTGGAGCTGGTCGATATGGAGGTTCAGATGGTGTTATTGCCGACAAAGCAGAGGTCCTACAACATCAAAAACTCGAGAAGCTTTACATATCAACACGTGCTGCCAAGGTTTCTCTCTACCTCTCTTTGTAACCATAATTATTATCAAAAGAAAATTACTATATTCTCCCATCTACTTTCACAGCCTGTGAATGTTTACTTTTTAAATTTCAGCATTTCCAAGGGGATATTGTTCGAGGTGTGGAAGGTTATATAGTTACAGGGTCCAAACAAGTTGAATTTGGTGAGTTTTTTAAAGCTACAAATCCATTTGATTTGCATCACAGTTAAACAGAGTGTATTTATACTCTTTATCTCTCTCCAAACAGGTACAAAGTTGTCACAGGATAGCTGTAAATATGGTGGTGAGAACACATGCACAAATGGTAGCACATTATCCAAAGTTGCTCTAAGTTTTGCAAGAGCTCGTGCCCAGATGGAGAAAGAGCGTGGAAATATGTTGAAAGCGCTTGGCACACAGGTTTTAATCTTGACCTTTTCTTCGCTCCTTACATTTGATATGAATGCAAGGTCAAGTGGGGATGATATATTGAGGCGTATTTGCAAAGTGAAACATTCAACTATCAATTCCGCATCGAAAATGAAAATTTTAGATGGGTTAGAACAGATTTGGAAGATTTTTAGAATACCATAGCAATCGTGATATGGTCTTTTAGTATGTAATATATGATCACTTCGTGTTACCTTTTCTCATTATGGCTAAGTATTTTTCACTCACATTTTCTTTCTCAACTTCCAAGATCTTTATCAAGTGCGCACAATTCACAATTAATAAAAACTCCAGATTTTTTTTCCCAATAGGGTATTAATCTTTTCCAAGTTTGTTTGCAAGCAAAAACTAGATAATAAAACAGAAGCACTAACCAAACTGCTCATAGTGTTTGTTATCTTCTCATTATTAAGCCAATTTGTTTTTCTTGAAAAACAGGTTCCTGACTATGTAATGCGCTTTGGGTGGTAGGTGTGCTTGGATATATAAACTATGTATAACCTTGGTGTAATGAGTGACAGGGAGATAATGATTATGAACTTGTGAAGGATGTACTCATTGATGACTTTCTTCGCAACCGAATAAAAAAGGTATGCTGATTCACGTTCAAGGGGCTCTCCATCTGTTTTAGTCAACTTTTACTAATGGCCATGCTTATGATTTGGAAATCGTAGGTGACTTCCTTTTAGTGATTTTTTGCGTGTTAATGATCTAGAAGAAGAAGAAAAAAAAAATCTTGTCTTGGGTTTGTTTGTTTGTGGGAAGCCTTGTTCTTGGAGATTACTGGACCACTCCTATTTCCATTCACAATCACTAGAATTTCTCTTCCTTCCCGAAACAGAATCATTTCAATCGTTGATGTGATTTAAGATCCCTCTGATTGATCTTAAGGTAAGGCTGAGTTTTCCTTTTAGGGTAATCGATTTTTACTTCTTGCCCTCATCGCAACCTCTATGCACATACATAAATGCTCTAATTATGAGGTGCTTTGTCTTCCTTCATTCTATAATCTGTCTGTCTGTATATGAATCTCTTCCTATTGGGCAACCATCCTTTTGAATCAAATTTCAATCTTTGTATAATTTATTTCTTCCCAAAACACACTAAATGAAAAGAAGTGATCATTTTTACTTGTGCTATTCCAATTTGAAGGAAGATGAGTGGAGCTGTGCTTGTGGCTGTTGCTGCTGCCGTTGGCAACTTGTTGCAAGGATCGGAGAACGCTACAATTGCCAGTAAATTTTGTATTCTTCTTTCAGATTTAAGTTTATTTACATCCTTAATTCATATGACTTTTTCTTCCTAATGCCTTTTTCTTAATTTATGAATTATGTCAACCAAAGCAATCTGAATTTGACTCCTGAGATACATGACTTTTTTCTCCAAGTATAGAAACAGAAATCTCCAAGTTTTACTTTAAATATAAAGGATGTACTCAAGAATTTTTGGGAATGGAAACCTGTTTTTGTTCTCTTCTCCATTTTTCAAAACAAAACTTACGGGAAACAACTGAAACAGTTTTTTTTTTGTGATGTAGCTGTAGCAGTGCAGTGCATGTAGCTGAAAAAAGGGGTACGAGGACCAACGTTTAAGCGCAATATTTGGGGTCAAAGTGATGCGCAATTTTTTGTTCCTGTTCTCAGAAAACAGAAAACAAAAAATTTTGTTTGAAAAAAGATTTTGTTTGTGTTTCTGTTTTCAGACAAAAATATGGACTACATAGTAAACATATCTGTTATAGTAAGCATATTTTTTTGTTTATGTTTCGATTTTGTTTCTAGATTTTGTTTCACAATTTTTAGTAATATTTGATTTTCAACTGGATAAATTTGGATTATTGGTTTTAGCCAAATTAAATATATTTATTATTTTTAATTTTTTTTTTACTTTTTGGGACATAAAATTGTTGTATAAATTATTTATTAGTGGTTAAAGGAATGCATTGTTTTGTCCTATCAAAAATTTATTGAGACACTTATGTAGGTTTCGAAAGCTTTTCTAATACAAATGCCTAAAAGATTTATTAGGATACATAATAGTGTTTTAATAAATATAAACTAATGCGACAAAAAGTAAGTGTCTTTATAAGTTATTGGGACAATAGTTTATATGACACATTTTTTAATTGTCTCAATACATAATGTGTCCCAAAAGAATATATATTAGGACATATTTAGGTGTCCTCAAAAGTATTTTTTGTTGTAGTGCACCCACCATCCCATTTTTTTTAATCTGTTGAAAAAGAAAGGGGTGAAAAAAATATATTTGTTTAAATAGGGATGTTAATGTAAAAAGATAAAAAAAATATATATAAAAAAAAATTAAAGTCACATTTATGTATTTTAAGTTTTAGTTATTCATTTATTTTAACTTCAATAAAAATTAAAGTCACATTTATGTAATTAAAGTCATTGCAATAAATGCTTCAATAACTTTTCAAAAGTTTATGAATTACAATTTTTCATAAAAATGACAAAATCGAACTTTTCCAGTGAGTTACACCTAGGGGTTTGCAAATGAATCCGGAGACCCGACCGACCTGCTACCACTGCCCAATCTGCACCCGTCAAACCCGGTTGATTGTATAATATTTTTCGGTCTGCTCGGTTGAAATCCGATGTAATTCCTTAACATCGGATCGACTAGCAGGTTTATATACTGCCCACCCAAACCGACCAAGCTTCCTTCATATATATATAGGATTTTTGGGTTTTTTCGGGTTCATTTTCACATTGCCTCTCTATCCTCAAGTCGATCTTCGACTGAAACTCTGAATCGTCTTCGATTTTTCGTCTCTTCATGTTCTCATTGTCTTCAATTCTTCGTCTTCGACCATGAGATCATCTTCAACAGTGAGTGACGGCGTTGGCACAATCAACAAGCATTGCCACATCCGCGATTTTGAAGAAGGAAACCTTAGATTCGAGCCTATTTGGCAAAGGTCGCAACAACTTCTTGGCATTGGCTGCCATATTACTGTGAGTAGATATTGTTTTTACAACTTTTGTTTCCAATTTTTTCGATTTCTATGAGTAGATATGTTATGTTCGTTGTTCATTTTGATCTTCATGTTTAATGTGATTGATTCCAAACTTGACCGTCTTTGACCGATATCCAAAACCACCCACCAACGTCGGATTATTGATCGCCGTCGATCGAGAACAGTTGACAAAAACCCTAATCCGATGCATATCGTTTTTTTTTCCTCGTAAATATCAAAATAAATTTTAGATTTTTATATTTAAAGTCAAACCAATTCTTTAAACAAAAAAAAAATTCATATATAGAGAGAGAAGAGTAAAGAGAGAAATCAAATGGTAGAACTACATTTTTATCCGTCTACTATATCTTTATTTTCACTTTAGTTCCTGAAGTATTGATTTCAACAATTTCAACCCCAATTTGTTGAAAATTCATCCATAAAACTATCACTTAAAAAAATTCAAAATAAGTATTACTCGTTTCTGTAACTTTTTCTCTTTAAACTCTTATTCTCACATCACATCAGAGGGGCTTTGCCGGAACAAATTCCGGCTCGGCCTTGTGCAAGTATAGCTCCCTGAAGGGCAGGACTTTGGACTCCAGCTAGTTAGTCCTCAGGTCGTCGGTTACAGTTCACTTGAAAAATTTCCAACTCCAGCTTCGACTCAGCAACTCTACCTCAGCAGGAGGACCCACTTATTCCTGACTGGACCATATTTGAGGTGTTTGCAACTTTGGGACACCAACAAAGTTATTTGTTTGTTATTTTATTACACATTAGTAAAAGTTAATTTGAAGAAATATAATTTCTCTTTTATGATTATTTATGTACTTTTTAATATTATATTTATATTCGGTATTTATAAAACACCATTACTCACTAAAATTTATGCATTCGCTTTCAGATACTGCTGCCAAAATAATAAAATGATATCTACGTGTTTCGTGTTTCAATATTAAGAAGTTATTATAATTTTTTTTCTGATCGCAGAATGGGCGGATCTAAACTAATTTATTAGTTAGTTTCAATTTTTTATTTGAAAATAATTTTATTAATTTAGTTTGATTATTCAAATATCACATATTTTTTTCATGCCCTTTTAATTAATATTAATTATTTACTAAAAAATTAATTTCGGCACTTGATGCACTTGTAAATAAAGTAAAATAAAGTGAATGGTTAATTTATTGAATTCAAATACAAGGATAACAAAATAAAATGTATAGTGATTAATTCGAAACTAAAATATAACATTGAGAGGTGATACTGTAATTTACTTCCATACCCAGAACCCTTAATTTGGAGTTTAGTTCATCTTCTCTCTCTATAGGATTTTGCAACCTGAATAATAGTTGAATTTTTCAAAACAAAAAATATTTATGATTTTTTTTTTTAAAATAATAATCTAATTTTGATTTTAAAAATCAAGATAGATTGAGTTTAAAAATCAAGATAGACTGAGATGAGCCATACTCACTAAAGGGAGATTTTATTTTCTTTCATTTCCTCCAGAGAAGATTTCATTTTCACGGCGGCGGCGATCGGTGACTTTTCTCTTTCACGGTGGTGGTCATCGGTGACCATGGATGTAGAGAAGATGTTTTGGCAAAAGATTCGGCAGGAAAAACAGATGGGTATTTTTGATCTGATAGAGATGGCCATCGGTGTGGCTTCTCTCAAGCCGGAGTTCGAGAACCAGTGATGAAGATTGGCCGATCGACCCATCAGTCATTTGGGGGATTTTAACGGCGTTAAAAAAATGAGCGACTTCGAAATGGGGTCCCAAGAGTTTATCAACTATACTGGAGCGGAGCAGATTTCTGGCAACAACGAAGGCAACAGCACCGTCAAGTGTTTGGCCATGGTTGATCCCTTCGACATGGAAGAAACACATGCGAAGAATCGGGTTGCCATTGGTCACCGGATGAGGGCAACACATGCCAAGGATGAGAATTATGTTTCCTTCTTGGGAGTAGAATCGCGTTTGCTAACGATATTTTTTATTTTTTATTTTTTTTTTAATTTTTTTTTTTGAGAATAGAATCGCATTTGGTAACAATTTATCCTAAAAAAAAATTATTTTGAGAACATTTTTTTTTGTTTTGGCCGGACGGTGGCTGGCGGTGGCGGCGGTCGGACGGTGGGCGGCCGACGATGCCGAAGATGACCAGCGACGGTTGCCGGAGATGGCTGCCGGCAGCAGGCGGAGGGCGGAGGCAGACGGCGAATGAACAGTAGCGGTGGCTTTTGGGATTGAGATGGGAATAGTGAGAAACATTTTTTTTTATTTCTCATTTCTTAAGAAAAAAGTGGGCACAATTCTCAAATAGGAATGAAATGGGAACGGGAACAAAAACTACCAAACGCTATTCCCAAATAGAAATTCCAAAAATCTGGGAATGAGATGGGAATTTCTGAAATAGAAACGATTACCAAACGGGGCCTAAATTTCTCGGGGTATTACATTAGATTTGTTTTTTTGGGACTTTCAGCCAATTAACACTTAAAAAATTGCACAATATCTATTTCTACTCTAAACAAAATAAAGAAACTTACTTTTTTTTTAAAAAAAAATGAGAAATTATTTATTTCTTGCTCCCAAAATTTTAGGATTAATATACAGAAACACAATTTGGTGAACACATTTCTGTTTTCAAATTTTTGGGAGTAATTCATGATTTCTAGAAGAATCTGAGAAACAAAAAAAATATTGATTTCTATTCACTTTCACAAAAACTATTCCTACTACCATCCAACAAGCCGCTACCACCTCGGCTGGATTCAGGGTCCATCCTAAACACGCACGCAATGTGCAAGTTACTATGGGTAGGTTTTTTCGATGCGGTTTCATAATTTGGGCAAGTTTGGCTATTAACCAGGTCCGCTGCACATCCATAATTTTAAAATTAGGTTCTTCCAAATATAAGTCCAGTTGAAAATGAAATGGGAGTAAATATTATGGTTAATTTCTCTTACACACACACACACACACACACACACACACACACACACACACACATATATATATATATATATATATTAGTAAATGGTCATGGTCGGGCTAGACCGGGACAATCCTAAACGAAAATGGTCATGCCCAAGCTCGACCCTAAAAAATAAGTGAGCCTAAATCTTGAGGCCCTAACCCTGCCCATGGGTTTAAACCTCAAGCCCAAACTCTAAAAATAGCTAATAGGTTGGGGAAGCCTCTCGGCTCATGACCACCCTTACGGGTTATATGGTAGTTAGGGGTGTGTAGCGGGTTGGATCAACCCGCCAAACCCGCCAAATTGCAACACCTGCACCGAAACGCAAACCGTCCATAGTAACCAACGCATTATTGGACGGTCTACGGTTTAAACTAGCTTTACCTGCATAATATTGGTTTACTCTGCAGTTTTGGGTCAAACCACCCCAACCAGTTGATGAGTGAGTTATTTACCAACAAATTAAGAACTTTTAGATTTAAATATTTGTGTGTTTTCAATCATTTTTATTAGTTTAATGTGTTTTTATGTTGTTTTGTAGGTTTACAAATAAATGGGAGAAAATGTGGAAAATCTATGCAATTGATGTAACTTCAAGACCAATTTTGACCACGGTTCAATTCAATTTTGGAAAAAATCAAACTATAGAAGTTGTAGTTCTATGTCTTATATTTTCATAACTTTTTGAATCATATCAATCGGAGTTTAGATTAGAAAGTTACAGCCATTATCCCGAAACCTCATGCTGCAGCGGGAGAGACCCGCGCTGCAGCGCAAATTCGCGCAAATTGGCATAGCAGCGCGGTTCCATTGCCCAAATTCTACAGCGCCTTTTGGCGCTGCAACGCGAGCGTTCTGCCCTGAAATAAATCCCTAGCAACGAAGCGACACTGCAACGTCAATTCCACGAGGCTATAGCGCTAAAACACTGATCTGAATCCTTAAATGAGCCATTTTGGCTGATTTTGACGGAGGAGGAGGAGAGATCGGTAGAGAGCGAGAGCGGGAACACAGAGAAGAGTCCAGTTGTTGTTCAAGATCCATACACAATGAAGTTCGAGGCGTCCAAATGAAAGTTTCAAGCCAGATACAATCAATCGAAGGAGACGAGGAGGAAGATAAAGATGATAGACATGAAGGATCTTCCTCCTACCAGTTTCAATGACGAATGTTCTCGCAAAAGAAGGCTATGGTAATAGATTCTATTTATTGTACTAAATAATAATAAAAAAAAATAAAAATAAAATAAAAAAAAGAGGTGAGAGTGAGAGAGAACTACGTGCAGCTTGATCCCGGATAGTTTTATAAAGGGTAAATAATATTTTATTTTTATGTGTTTTACACAAATTTCAGTTTATTCCACTGTAGTATTTTCGTATTCACATAATTCCCTTATAATGACGTATCGTGAGCAATTACAAGAGGTTGTATGCTTACGAAATATAAATTCAAGGGGATTATGTGCTTACGGAAATACCACAGTGTGGTAAAGTGCAATTCGTGCAAAATACAGGAGAGTAAAATGTCATTTATCCTTTTAACTATCTGGGTACGTTGGCAGCCGATCGATAGAGTTGCATTATTATTTAAAATCTTCCTGTAAAAATATCATATATGGTTGTACATTATATATATGGTGTATGTATCTTTGTGAAAAAAAAAATTATAGTTTTTTTCCCTCTCTGTTTAAGTAACATTTGAATTTTTGTGTATTTAATGCACGTGGGATTAATCTCATGTGGAGGAAAAAAGAGAAGGTATGTTAGGGCGTTGTGCTACCTTATCGAAATGGTAGTGTTGTTGGAGATAGTGGGTTTCAAGGGGGAACACATCAGTTGTGTGATAGTACTACTCAGAGGGTAGAGATTGAGGGTAATTGGAATGCGAAAGAGGAGGTGCATACGACTGATCATTTGAGAAAAGGGTTTATTGCTGAGAGAGTGTCAACTTGTGAGTGCGATAAACGTGTTGTCGTAGAATCTTCTTGGTCCCAAGATGGTTGCCTCTCTCTTGTAGATGAGAGTGAATTGGCCAGTATAATTTGCAACAATATCAAAAGCCCTTTTGGAGTCGCATTAAAGCAAAAACTGAGGAAAAAAGTGAAAAAGCGCATCGAAGGTAAAATTAATTATAATGATCTCATTTGTGGTATTTCCGCTTCCAATGGGGAGATTATCAATTGCGCTAAGATCACTTTCCGAAGATTGAGTAAAGTGATAAGAGGTTGGGAGACAATTTGGACATTCGATAAATCTTAATGAAATGGATTTAAGAGAAACTATCTGAATTGGTTTTCAAAGAATGAGAATCTAGGAGTTGAGACAATCTCATTGATTTATCCGGTAATGGATTTTTTGGGAGGGTGGAGTTTGGTTGAGCTTCCAAGAGTGGCGAAATATGATGCTTGGTACATATTCGATTTTGATTATTGGTTATGGCCGTGATGTTGGTTGTTTTTGGTAGGCTTGGAGTTGTCTACTTAGGTGGGGATATTCCCAGTAAGAGATCAACTTTGGAGATTGGTGTGCTTATCGCCTATCAACGGGTCTAAATCTGCAGTAGTTCGTGGCTATTTTTGAGTAGTTTGTTGCTGGCTTCAGCAAAGAGGCAGTTGGGTAGTTTCTGATTTAGGTGTTGTCCTTCTCCAGTTGCGCCTTCTCCCATGGGAGTGTGTTCGTTGTTTATTTTGTATTCATGAACTGTAGTGTTAGATATGTTGTGTAGTTATTGTGAATAGCCATGGTGTGCACTTGTTGGGGAGTGTTTGTCTTGATCCCAGGTCTTTGAATTTGGATAATCGGTGTATTTTGTAGGCTTGGGGTCTTGCAAACTACTCGACAACACGTTTTCGTGTAGCAAGGGAGGAGGCCATTTTTATGCTATCATTCTTTTTCTTTTCTCTATTTTTTTCAAATATACCAAAATATAAAATTTATATTTTATATTTAAAAAACAATTCTTTAAAAAAAAAAGTAAATTCGATTTTCAAAATTTAATTTAATTAATGAAAGAATATATTTTTCTAAATATTTGGATTTCGACCGTTTGAAGGAAACCTAATAATATATATCTACTGAAACCCTATTTTGCATGCATGGGAAGAAGCCATTTTCACGCTATCATTATTTTTTTATTCAATTTTTTGCAAAATATTTTTTATTTAGTTATTGGATTTGAATTTGAAAATAATTATAATTTCATGAATAAATAAAGCATCGTTAATAAATAAATAAATAAATAAAAAACATGTTATTTTCAAATTTAAAATAAAATCAGATTCTTCAAAGAAAACAAATTTAAATTTAGAACAGTTTATTAAAATAACAAAAAAAAAAAATGATTTTTTTAAAATTTAAATTTAAAAATTAATGTGATTCTTTTTTCCAAATTCAAATTAAAATAATTTTTTTTCGAAAATATCAAAATAAATTTTATATTTTATCTTTAAAAACTAATTCTTTAAAAAAAAAAAACAAAAAAAAAAAACAAAACATATCGTTTATCAATTTGAAGAAGTAAGCTCGAATTTAGTTTTAATTTAGTTTGGAATTTTGAAATAATTATGGATAAAAAAATGAAAAATTTAGTTTCTTAATCAAAAGCAATACAAAATTTATCAAAAACATAAAAAAAAAAAATACATAATATAAAAAAATGATAACTTTAATTTCTTAATCAAAAGCAATAAAAAATTTATTAAAAACATACAAACAAAAAAATACATTATTCAATTTATTAATCAAAAAAAATACAAAATTCATTAAAAAAAATAAAATAAATAAAGACTCTTTTTATCATCAAGATTAAACAACGTAATTGTTTAAAGATAAAAAAAATCTTTACACCAAATGACCACCGGTGTAAAAAAAATCTTTACACCAAAAAAATCTTTACACCAAGATCGCTGCACACCGGATGACCACCGGTGCTGCATTCCATCTCCAGCGAGGGACTATAGGTGACTCCCGTCGTGTTTTGTAACAAATGCATAATTAGGTCGTTCAAGGTGGAGTAAAGAGATGTCGCATCGTCCTCCGCTTCAGTACTCGTCGTCTGTATATCTTCACTCCTCACTTCAAAAATCACAGACTCCATGACCGGGAAACTGTTCACCGGAGCTCGTGCATCTTTCAAATCATGTCGGAGAATATAGAAATTCTCCGGCACCGGAAAACTAGCAGTGGCAGAGGGTACGATCTCAGTCCTATCTACCCTCCGTCTTCTTTCCCTCCTCGATCGGTTCAGAATCACGTAGATGTAGCAATCTTTCTCACGAGCTACGGCGGCGAAATCAATCTTTGCCGTGATCAGAATCCTCTCGTAACCTTCCTCCGCCCACAACTCCTCATTGTCGTGAACAAGATAGCTTAAATTCTGATTCGCCGGCTTTTAACGTTTTCTTGTGGTGTTCACATTGAAATTTCTGATTTCATAAAACACTTGAACTAAACAAGATACAAATCTCACTTTGTCCTTAGTTATGTTTTTTTGCCAGTATGTTAATTGTAACGGAGGAAACAATATGAATTACGGTCACAAGAAATATTCTATATTCAGAGATAAAAGAAGCCGGCTTGATCACTCCAATGTTCTTAATTTCTTCTATAAATAGGAGTTTCTTCACCTTCAATTGAGTAAATTAAGACAACACAAACTCAAAAATCTAGTGTGTAATCTTGATAGGGTGTGTTTAAGAAGTGAAAATGGCAGAGTACACAAAGAAGGCAGCTGCGTTCTTCAACATGGTCCTACTCATTTCCCTTCTTTTTGCCTTTGCTGCCGAGAGCAGACAACTTGGGAGTAAGTCTTAATTAATTCAAATTCCTTTCAGAAAGAAAAACAAAAAAAACAGCATTGATTTATCGAAACGCATATATTTTGAGTATTTCTGATATTGCAGTTGGATTTGGAAATGCGAAATCAACTCTGGTTTGTGACTCGACCTATGGTGCACAACTAGGTGACACTTGCTTCAGTATTGCCCAACAATTCAATTTGGACACCGATACTTTCAGCAAGTTTAACCCTAATCTTGTTTGCGACGCCATCTTCGTTGGCCAGTGGCTTTGCGTCGATGCTTCATCCAATTGAGTTGTTGTTCCTGTTCTTGAAGTACTTTATTTTTGGAGCCACAGTGTAGTTCTTGAATAAAAGAAGAGAGGATCAACTCTACTTCCTTTCATGCTGCCCTTTTCTTTTTATTTACTATCATTTTGGTGTTTTTTTTTTTTTTTTTGTACTCCAGTTTCCAAACACTGCTGTTGTTATTGAAGGATCCTATAATTTAATGTTATGTGATATAAAAATTTGTTTTGACAATGTTATGCCCCGTTTTATTTTAATTTGGACAATTAAAATTTACAATGTTAATTAAAGTGATTAGTCGAGATGTGCGTAAGTTAGTCTAGACATATCTTACCGTATAATAGTCAAAAAAAAAAAAAAAAAAAGATAATTAAAATTTACAATCTTTCATTAGTTTAAAGATTGAATTACACGAGACATAATTTCATTAAGATGAGATTTTTGTGTGAAAAACAAAAATGTAATGGTCTTACTTTTCCTTTTTACACCAATAATTTATAGGAAAAAAAATCAAATAGTCTACTGAAAAAGCTAAAATTATAAGATGGCCCCACTACTTTTTCTTTGCACCAAATTGTCCTTAAAAAAACGCTAGTTTGCACAAAATAGTCCTTAATATTTTGAATTGACAATTTCGCCCTTCTTTCACCCCCTTCCTTTTGCCCTTTGATATCTCATCTCTATTGCCTCTTCTCCCTCTTCACCAGCAATTCCTTCATGATTTGCATCACCTCTTGATGGTATTCCATCGCAAATTAACAGCCAATTTATCGAACTTCCTCCGCTGCTCGAAGGGCAACTCGTCTTGTCTCGGCAACTAATTTTAGTCAATTCCTTCGCAAATTCACAGCCAATTTATCAATCTCGATGAGTCGGTTTTTGTTAAAATCTTTGTTTTGATCGCGTATTTGTTTGAAAATTGTTTAGTTTTGTTCTTCTTTTTTCTGTTTTTCATGTTGGTGATTTGAAGATTTTAGTCAATTTGGTGGAATCGATTTGTTTGGGGTGGGCATCGAATGTGTTGATAGCTTAATATTGAGGTGATTCTGGAGGCGAAAGGTTTGCGATGAATGATGTCGGCCTTTAACTGGTGGTTTGTGAGGTCGAATGTTTTGGTGTCGTCGCAAAATATAGATATTGATGGTTCAATGTAGCAGAGGCCGTCTTGGGATATCGACGACTTGAAATTCGCCGGCGGAAATGAGGATTTGATCGTAGAGGCTGCTGAACCGATGCCAAGGCTCGTCTTCGGTGGCACTCCGACTCTTCAGGAAGCCACAACTGAACTCACGAAACCATTGGAGAGTAAAATCTTCTTGCCCTAAACAGTAAACACCAATCCAATCCCAACCCTAGGTCTTCAATTCGCCATCAATTGCATCATTTTCAATTTGAATGAAAAAAATTGGAATATTGGAAAAAAAATTGAGCATATAAATGTAGAGAGAGAATTATTAATTTAGATGGAAAAATTGGAATATAACATGATGACGGCGGCCCAGAACTCATCGCCCTAAACAAATGTGTGAGAGAGGGAAAGAAAAAAAAAAGAACTTGAGTTATGCATCTGGTGGAGTGGAGTTTATGTTGTGTATTTTGTATGGTTGTTTTGATGAGATATAATGAGTACAACGACTTTATAGAATTTGAACGGTGGTGAAAGTGAAATATAGTACGATCTCATATTATATTCAACACAATCACATGTTATATTCAACGCGAAAGGTAAAATCGTCACAAAAAGACAAAAATATTATTTTTATAACATAATTTTAAAAAAAAATATATTTAGTAATTTTGTCGAGAACTGGGCCTAATTTATAAAGAATAACATAATCTACAATTATTACATTACGTGACTCTTGAGTCAATGACCTGAATCAACACCCTTTTACTATATTCAAAGGCCAACAAGTCTCTTTTATTTTTAGGAAGATTGGCACCTATTCTCAAATCGATGGATGTCATTTATCCATTTCAAAAATTTTCATTTTGTAACTTTAGAGATAGTCTCGCTAACTATTATGCCATTGAATTTTTATGGTATAAATCATTCTATTATATGATCTATTTTTTAATTATTGAGAAGGTAACACTTATTTGATAACGTTAAAATTTTAAGTATTGAATATATTAATTATTCAATTTTTAATATTTTAAATTTTTTTAAAAAAAAATATTTTTGAACAATTTTATGCTCTTAAAATAATTTTTATAATTTTATTTTTTAAAAATATTATCTTTTTATTTTTTAAATTTAATTTTTTCTCCATCTTTAATTTTTTGTGTGTAACTTTTTCTATAAAATTGGTGTAAGATGTGATTGTGATAATTAGATATTTTATGGTATTAAATTAAATGTGCTAAAAAGTTAAGTAAGTCACACATCACTTAAAATTTGAACAATATTTAAGTGATATTTATATTATAAATAGTTACTTCATTTTGTTATCAAACTTAATTTTTTAAGTACTTAATGTATTCAATTTTAAGTGTTTAATTGCGTTATTAAATGGGACATTAGTGTAGCAGATGTATCAATTAGAAAAACATGATATAATTCTAATATTTAATCTTTACATGTAGTTATACCATTTTGAAAGCATTTGTGAATCAAATGTAACAATCTAATTGCATCTTACATTTGTGTATAGTGAAAAAAAAATTAATAGGGTGACTACGTTATGTGCAATTACAGTATAAATTATTTTTATTACTATGTTATATTTTAATAGAATGTAACTGTACTGTTACAAAATGAACACTATTTATGAAGTGTTTATTTATTTTTTCCTTAAATAATAATAAGGAAGACATGATTATTTTAATGGAAATAGTACATTTTTAAAATGGCAAATAACAAATCCACGGAGGATAATTCTTAGGTTATGATGTAGGGATTTAATTAGTAGCGCAATCCTGTAACTAATGCTCCAATAAATTTAGATATTCTCATAAGTTTAGTTTATATGATGACTAGACACTAGAGAGATGAAAATGTCAAAATAAGTATACCCAAGATTTAGAGTGTAACTATTTTTAAATATTTTTTTGCTACAAACGGTCAAAAATTATTATTGGAAAGGTCTTGTAAAAGAATAAAATTATGAATTTCCTTTCAAGATTTTTGCACTTTGTACCCCTTCAGTTTTAGAAAAATTCACTTTAGCCCTTATTTAATTTATTCAATTTGAACATATTAAACCCTGAAATATCCAAATCGTATCAAGTGAGTTCAAATTGTAAATCGTTAACCTTGTCATTAATTTTTTAAGAAGATCACCCACGTGGGAAACGTGTGAGTTTTTTTAGGTTTTTTCTCTTGGACAATCCAATTCCTTTTCATTTTCCCCATTTTCACAGAATTTGTAAGCTAATTCTTGTAACCCTAAATTCATTCTACCCCTAATGTTCAATCATTCCATCCCTGTAAGCTACGACGAGTGGGGAAAAGATCGAAGGATTCGACTGCACGGAAGGCTTATTTATATCGAGGAATCGCTTTTAATATCATGTCGCTCAAAACCGGATCTATCCATCGTAAAATTAAAACAATAAAATAGGAATAACTAAATCACATTTAATAAATAATATATCTTTTGGCACTTCAGCCTCAAAGCTAGTAGCATGATCAGAAAAGGCTCTTCTAAGCACGTCTAGACACGATTCGGCATAGGTAACCGAGAGCAATTCCCTTAGAAAGAAAACGAACACTAGTAGTATCCATCATCTTTGTATGGATACTATTCTCTAATAGTATCCTTACAAAAAACTTCGAAAGAAAAATGTTCTTGAGATTTATAAGAATCTCATTCTGATCCCAAGAAGGTAGAATAACTCTAATTTGAATTTAGGTGGTAGTAAGATTTAAATTAGTAAATGTAAATACATAAAATAGAATATCTAAGACACAAGAAATTGGGGATGGCAAAAATCTTCCTAGGGTGGCTGAATTTCTCATAAAACACCGGTCATTAGGTCTCTTCCTATCCAAATAATCTGTCTGGGGTTTAAAAACATGTACTCCTTTCTACATTTTAACTTTGGCTTTGAACTTCTACAGTTCAACATTAATATGAATTCTTTTTTCGAGCATTTTTCTAACTTCTATTTTCCTTTGTGTGTGACCCATTAGGTTCATATCAAAAGTTGAATGGTAAAATTAATTAATTAATTATTTTACTAATCAAGTAATTAATTAAAATTGGAACTATTTTAATTTTACCATTCCAAAAGAAAATACTTTTTTTAGGCATTTACTCCAACTGTGAGTCACTTTTACCCACATATCATCGCCATGTCCAGTTGGTAAGAATTTCACCAAGAAAACCTCCTTAGGTATGATTTTCGTATTATACAATCTATATATCTTGTGTTCCCGAAAGGACCAAGAGGGAATTAATAAAGTCAAAAATCATAATCCAATCATATGTATATTTATTTATAATATAAATTCATTGTAAGACTTATTGGAATCTCATCCCAATCGTTACACTACTCTAACCAGAGACTTGGGTGAACTAAATTAATCGAACCACATAGGACATATATTTTTTTGCTGAGAGTGATAAATCTTATATTGTATACTTGTATATTTATATGTATATCACACTATACCCAGTAAATACCTTTGAAGTCTTGTGGTTAGGGTACAACATATAGTATTATCAAAATATAACAACATATACAATATCTCAAGTCTAAATATGACAAATACAATTGTATCTTAGATATCCTATTTCGACATTGAGAAAATCTTTCATGTAGAGTATCAATGATGATCACATTCGGTCACTTACTATACTAGTAAGTCCCCTTATAGTTATTCTAATATCTCATACTAATAATTTGAGACTCAGCATTCTTAAAAGAGAAGACAAGATAACAAGCCAGCTTAAATTGTTGAATACCAGTTTTCAACAACCCAATACTGAATATCAATAATAAATAATATTAAGTTACCAAATGCCTTTACTGAGAGTATGACACATCTTAATATCATTAAAGAGTTAAGACATTTCAACTTAATATTCAAGATTTATAGTGTTACACCCCATCTCGGCCCCCCCATCAGAGGCGAGGTGTGATCTCGACTTAACATTACCTAACCAAACAAATATAACTTGAATTGACATATATATACTTAACTAACAATTAACATAAAATTTTAAAATTTTGCATACTCACGCTATCTTAGGGTAGCACAATGACCATACCAAATATCCTATCTGGCCAACCAAAACATACTAACTATACATATACAACTACTCTACAACAAAATTACAAAAGACTAAATCTTTTACTATCGACAACTGCCCTGACAACCTCAAAAGTATTATCGCCCTTCCACTCTATCAAATGCCACTAGTGGACTAATCTTTTCCTATATCACCTGAAATTATATATTTTATCGGTATACTGCCTTTATAATATAAAAAAATAATTTATGGATTAAGTATATTTATTAGAATTCATTATCCAAAACAGAATACAACCCACACATTAAGCAATATAAAAATCTGATTTGATAAGATTTTTAAAATATTTTTAAATATATCAAAATCATATTTATCAGAATTCATTATCCAAAACAGAATACAATTCACACACTAACCAATATAACAATCTGATTTGACTAGATTTTTCAAAAATATTTTTAAATATATCAAAATCTAATTAAGGCATAATATAAAATTTAAATTTAAAATTCAAAATTGAGTTGCTGCAACGATAACCACCACCGTGTTGCCATGGTGGTTCGTTCCATCGCGACAACGCCACCACAATGCTGGAGCGTCGAGGTAGCTCCCCAAAGTGGCAACGCCATTATGGACGACGGCGCATGGTGGTGGCATCGTTATTACTGTGACTCCTATTGGCATCGTGATTTTTACTATGACGTTGTTCTTGGATTCCTCGATTTTTAATTTTTCTAATAATTTTCAATTTTGTTTTTTACAAAATTAATTTTAAAAAAATAAACAAACAAACAGACGCTTTCGAATTTATATTTAGATGAAACTGTAGGGATTATTGAGGTAAGAAACCTAATTTTTTTTTGGGTAGATTTTGGGTCAATTTAATTTTTTTGCAATCGTGTGCGCGCGCGCGCCCATATATATATATATATATGGTGTTTATGTAATACTCCGAAAATTTATATTCTTGAAAATATTACTTTATATAAAAGTTTAATATTTTTGGAGCTGTTTTGCGAATTTATGATGAAAATAATATTTGATAATTTTTTAGAGTTAACTATTTATTTTAAATTGATTTTAAAAGTTTTGCAACTGATGTGTTATTTAAAATATACTTTTAAGAGTTTTGAGGTATAATTAATATATTTTTTTATTTTAAAAAGTGATATTATATAAATAATAAATAAATAAATAAATATGAGGTTGGGTTTGTTTCCTTCTTAAAGAAGGAAACAACCCAAATATCACGCATATACTTGTATGTTTAAATGACACGTGTATGTGTATATAATAATAATAATAATAATGATGATGATGAAAAAAGAGAGTGATAAGTGATCAAAAGCCAATCCATTCATTATATATAGAGAGAGAAGCGAAGTGGATTAGGGGTGAAGAAAAAAGGAAAACCTTAATACCAACATATACATGTACACACACGACGCATATAGCTGAACGGTGATAGTATTACATATTTTGAATATTTCAACTCAGATTCCGACTTGGAATTAAGTAGAATTTTTAACTTTTTTAATATATGTATTTAATTTTTTCATTGTGAGATGTATGTTATTATTGTCGATGAATTTATCGTTATTAATTCGCATGAAATAATTATGATTATGTGAAAATCATGCCAAGGTATTTGATTTGTCGTGATAATTAAATGCACGTATTAGAGGGGTTGGAATTCTACTAAGCGTTGGTTCACAACTTCATAGTTTTGATTGTAGGACCGGTGAGAGCGAAACGGCGACCGGAAGTTATATTAGAAAATCTATTTGTAATAATTGTAATTAATATTTACTGTTGTAAAATAATTAACTCGATAAATTGAATATAATTATTGTCGTCGTGTTGTAAAATTTAAATCGATAATTATAATTGACGCTATAATTGTATATTAAATTACAAAATTATTATTGTATTTGAAATCGGTTGGGACAAAATTGATTATTGTCGAGATTAAATAATAAAACAAAATTATTATTAGTATGATATATATTGATTAAATATAATAAAATAGATTGTTATTAATTAATCTACTTTATTAACTGGTTATTAATAATCAAAGTGGTTATTAATAATCAAACTCAAGTATATTGTAAAATTTTATTTTAAGGTTTAAATTGACCGGTGCCAGAAATTTATTTGGGTATTTAAAAATAATGCGGAGATAGGAATTTCAGCTGAATTTCTAATTAATTGGTAATAGTTGAATTCACTATTTATCGGTTTAAAAATTAAATCAATCAATTCGATATTTGTGATTGTCGCCGTTGGTTGTAAAATTTCTCCGATTAATTCATAATAAATTATTGGTTATTCGGTTGGATTTAAATTTTAATTATTCTATTTATTGGTTACCATTGCAAAATCAACAACTAAAATTATCGCCGTTATTTGTAAAATTCATCTGATTATATAAAATAAAAATATTGGTGATTCGCTTTTAGTTAAGTTCTCTCGTAGGAGAAACAGCGTAGCGGCCCTGAGAAATCGAGTTGTTACAGTTTATTACTTTAAAACTAAGCATATTGATGTTTTTTTTAGCATAGTTGGTATTGAAGATGTAACGGCCCGGTTTCCCAAAGCCGCCACGTGGTTTCTCCGCTCGGAGAATTAACATTAAAGTCGATTGACTAAAATTTTATTTTTATATAAATCCGACAAATTTTACAAAACTACGGCGATAATTGTAATTATTGAATTATCGCGTCAATTTTATAAATATAAATAATAAATACAACTATTATAAATTAAATAGAAATTCAAATAAAATTCCACCATGAATAATTCGCCATTTATAAATTAATTAATAACAAATAATTAAATAGATAAATTATAATTAATCGATAGTTGAATAAAATTACATCCAACTATCAACAAAATAACAAAACTGACTTATAGAAATTCATTAAAGAATAGTGGCTTAGTTAATTCATTAAGGAATTCCGATTCAACTATCAACATAATTCCGTAACAGTGGCTTAGTTAATAATAAGCCACATATCATTCGTATCATTTATTATTAATATGGTAACAATGACTTGGCATTAAGGAATTTCCAATTCAACTATTGATTATTTATATAAATAACAAATACAACTATTACACGTTAAATATAAACTCTAACATAATTTCTAGCGCCGTTTCACTCTCACAGGTCATGCAATCAAAACTGTGGGGTTGTGAGCCAACACTCAGTAGAACTCCAACCTCTATAATACATGCATTTCATTATCACGACAAATAAAACACATTGACATGATTTTCACATAATTTTCACATAATCATAATTATTTCATGCGAACTAACAACGATAAATTCACCGACAATAATAACGTAAATCATTCAATAGACAGATTAAATACAAATATTAGAAGAGTTAAAAATTCTACCTAAAATCTGAGTCGAAATCCAATCGGAATCTCTTTTCTCGCTAAAAACTTTCCGTATCCTATTATTGTAACTTTATATGTATTATTTTTCCATCAAGTGTCATTATTTCTCTTCATATGATCATTTCATATGATCATTTCTGAATCCTATTATTATTATTATTATTATTATTATTATTATTATTATTTTTATATATAAACACGTAAGTGGTGACTCATGAGTTAAAATTATGAGTCATCACTTATTTATATTAATAATTCTCTGAAAATAAAGAAAATATTAATTATACTCCAAAACTCTTAAAATTTATATTAATAATTCTCTAAAAATAAAGAAAATATTAATTATACTCCAAAACTCTTAAAAGTAAATTTTAAATAACTCAATAGTCCCAAAACTTCTAAAATTAATTTAAAATAAACATTTAGCTCTTAAAAATTATCAAATATTATTTATATCATAAATTCGTAAAATATTTCAAAAAATATTAAACTTTTATATAAAATAATATTTTCAAGAATCTAAATTTTCGGAGTATATATAATTTTTATTTTTTTTTAAATTGTTTTTTCTATTAGTATTACGTAGTTTCTTCAAGAGTTTGTTAGTTAGCTTGCTGCTCTTATATTTTCTTTGTGAACGTATTTGAATTTAAATGTTCTAATTGTTTGGAGATAGTGGAAGATGCAATTTAAATACAAGGATTTTAGAGAATTACTGTCAAAATGCAATACGAATTTACACTAAAATTTATTATACTTTATTTGATAATTTTATTTTTTTAATTTACAGAGATAACTATTGTTTCTGTGTTATATAATTACCTTGGTCATAATTTTCTAAGGTATAATATATATCTGAAAACAAAATTATTCTATTTTATTAGTAATTAAGAACATATTACATTACTGTTCTTAGGTACGGGTATACAATACTTCACTTAAAAAACACAAAGAGAGTAATATAGCAAGCAAGTCTTTTGTTTATTCTTCATCAAAAAGATACTGCATTATTTGTGGCTTGAAAATTAGCAACTCAATTTGACGATCCATCGACGCAATGCCACTGGCCGACGAAGATTCCGTCGCAGTTAAGATTGGGATTGATTTCGCTAAAAGTTTCAGCATCTAATTTGAATTGTTGGCCTACACTGAAGCATGTGTCTCATTTTTCTGCACTGTAAACCAAGTTGCAAACCAAAACCTACTCTTGTTTCGATAATCCAACTGCAACCAAAAAAAAAAAACAAGAGCTTGATTTCTTTTGAATTAAATTTTATTGAACTAAAAAAAATGAAAAGAAGAAAGAGTAACGATCAATCAAGACTTACTGCCAAGTTGTCTGCTATCTGCCGCGAAAAAGAGGCAAAGAGAAATGAGTACGATCATGTTAAAAAAAGATGGTTGCTTTCTTTGTGTATTTGGCCATTTTCACTGATTCTATTTCTCTATTCTCTTCTGTGGTGGTGTTTGTGTTAGTGTCCTCTTCACTCTTCATGGGGCTCCTACTTTTAGACAAACTGCATTGGATTGATCTACATATGGGCACAAACTTCATCCAGTTATACATTTTCTTTTTGAGTAATTAATGAATAAAGCAGCCGGCTTTTAACTATTTCTTGTGGTGTTCATATTGAAATTTCCGATTTCATAAAGAGATTGTTATGAAAAAACAAAGGATCTTGACACTTAAACTAGACAAGATATTGGAATATAGCTGAATTATATTGAACTATAGATGCAAATATCACTAACTACTCGCTCATTTTTTCTTGATCAAGTTGTGTGTCAACAGGGAAAACAATGCCAAAACAAGAATTATATGTTTTGAGATATGGAGAAGCCGGCTTCGTCCCCCCAATCTTCATAATTTTATCTATAAAATAGGAGTCTAAAAATTATGAAGACACAACACAATTAAAAAAAAAAATTCTTCCAAAGGAGAGTTTAAGAAGTGAAAATGGTGAAGTACGCAAAGAATGCAATTGTGTTCTTCAACATGGTCCTACTCGTGTCTCCTCTTTGCCTTCTCTGCTGAGAGCAAGCTACTAGGTAGTAAGTCCTGATTGATTTAACGTTATTTTTTAAATTTTAGTATTGATTTTTTTTAAATAAATCTTTGGACATTACAGTTGGACGTGCAAATGCAAAATCGACTCTGGTTTGTAACTCCAATTACAGTGTACAACTAGGCGACACTTGCTTTAGTATTGCCCAAGAATTCAACCTAGATGCCGATACTTTCAGCAAGATCAACCCTAATCTTGTTTGCGACACCATCTTTGTTGGCCAGTGGCTTTGCATCGATGCCTCAACCAACTAAGTTGTTGTTGCTGTTCTTGAAGCCACAATATAGCAAGGTTGTTGTTCAATAAAAGAAGAAACTATCAAAGTCATGTCATGTTGCTCATTTTCTTTTGTTCACCTTTGTCCTTATGGAAGTCTCATCTTATATTGCAATGTTATTTCAAATAAATATAAGTTCGTTCTCACAATGTCTTTACTTTTCTTTTCTTTTTTGTCAATTTGGACTACGATGTGGATTAGTTATGATTGAATTACGCAAGACATAACTTGATCAAGGGAAACATTCAAAAAACTCATAGGCATAAAGTTGAACTTGAGCTTCCTATTTTTGTACAACTGGTGTTTTTGTTTCCTGAATAATTGAGATGTTCTTCAACTGAGAAACACTAGTTATTGTACAACTGGTGTTAATTGTTTCCCGAATGATTGAGATGTTCTTCAACTGGGCAACACTAGTAAATCATTAAAGACAATACTCTCCCTCTCTCTCCAGCATAACTAACCCACAACAACTCTGGTCACTAGACTCACCACTATGGAGTCTCTATCTCACATCGAGCCAACCACTAACCTGAACCTGCAACCCTAGTCACCGCCATCTGCTTTGTCTAAGATCGGAGCTAGTGAAGAAAAAAAATAGATCTAAAAAATGAGATATCTCCATCTCTCTATTTTAAATATAGGTATGTTAGGACATGACTATGGCAGACTAGTAGCCCATAACCTATCACATATTTTTTAAATATGAAACTATATAATTAGAAATATAATCGAACCATAACACCTAAATCAACTAAAAAGCCCCCACAAAATCCCAATAGCATTTATATAAAAAAATACTTAATATTTTCTAAACATATTATTGGATGTAAGGCATACGGTCAATCTTGCATTTATACGTTCAATGACGTTTATCTGTAAAATTATTAATTACTATATATATATCTTGCATTTTTTAATGTGATTAAAAGGCAGAGACCATAGATATTTTGTAACTTGTATCCTGAAATGTTCCTAGTCGGTATTAGATTGTTCAAACAAGTCTTTAGCAATCCACTTTAGTTATGGTATTTTCTCTTATAAGAATGATGAGTTTTAACCATTAATATGAGATACTAGAGCACCACAAGGGAACATATGAGTGTGGTAAGGGCCTAAATGTGATCACGCAAGATATCTTATATGTAAGACCCCGATCTCCCACGTATGTCATTTTATTTTCACTTTAGAGCATTTAGGAAATTACGGGGTAAAAATGGAGTTAATTGAAAGCCTAATTAAATTTTTGGGTCAATTAAAAATTTAGAAATATTTATTCTAAACGATGGGATTCAAATTGTCGCTTAAATTTTAAACTAAAAATTTTAAAGGTGCAAACTACTATTTAAGAAAATTGAAAATAGTACATTGGGCTCAAATAAGAAATGTAAAGAAGTTAGGGGGAGAAAAGTGTAATAAAACAAAAGTTTTTTTAAAACACACACATATATATAACATATACACGTGCGTGTGTGCTGTGCTTGCCGGCCGAACCATGAACCGAAACAGAGAGAAGGGTGAAGACCGGCGACGTGGCAAGATTTGATCAAGCAATCCATCCACTTATTTCATGCATATAAAAACCATGCACGAACATCATGAATGCAGATCTCAAAAGCGGAGGAAATCTGAAAAAAAAAGAAAAAAAAAATCAGAAAAGAATCTAGAGAGAGAAAGAGAAGAACGGAGGGAGGGCGTCGGGTGTTCGAGATCGACGGAAGGAGGGGAATGGTTCCGATCAGCCAGCGATTGTGGGTGTGAGAAGGTGTAATCAGGGATGTTGTGTTCAGACGTGAGGGTGTATAGGGTTGCTGTTCGGGATCGCTGACGGTGGACGGTTCTTCGACGAGCAGGGTGTTTCGGTTGCAGGGGTGTGTATGCATGTGTGCGCTCTGATTCCAAGGGTATGTGATTGGGGTGATCATCGGTAAGATATATGGGTGGTGGTCGCCGGAGTTGACAAAAAGAGAGGACAGAGAGAGGATCGGCGGTGACGGGTTCGGTGGCCGCAGTTGGTGAGTTCGTCGTCGTTCCTCCGGCGATTTCGCATGTGTGGGTATGGGAGGTGTTCGGCGTGGTGTGTGCGTGTGCCTAAACGTTGATAGTGAAGATCAGCGGGAGGAGTGAAGATCGGCCGGCGTTGAAGAGGTCCGGCGGGTGCACGAAACCGAAAAAAAAAAAAAAAAAAAAAAAAAAGGAAGAAAAGGAAAGAAAAAAAAAAAGAAAAAAGAGAAATTACAAAAGCAACCCCAATAAAATTCAAAATCCATCTCGCGGCCAGTGAACGTTTCGGAACAGGTAACATTTTCATCGGATATCGTTATCGATTGAATTAAATGGTTGAGCATGAAGATTTGTCGCATTTGCAATAGAAATGGTCGTTGGCGTAATAACATTTTTACAATCGCTAATTTTTAACAAACGAGTACAGTAAACTTAACGGAGCAAAATTAAAACGAATAATAATTTCTTATTTTGATAAAATATGGGGAGTGGGAAAACTATGAAGAATTAGGACTTGGATTCGTCTAATTAGGTTATTTTAAATACGATATTAATTTAGGCCCTATTATTATTAGGTTTGCAGGCACCGGAGTTTCGGTAGAGAGTAGTCAGTAAAAGCTTTTGGGAGCGAATCATGAGGTGAGTGTACTGTCTTCTTACCAAACTATCTTTCTATGTATGTGTATGATGAAATATGTATTTACTTAAATTGTATAAATTTATAAATGATATGGATCAAGCAGGATTTGGGTGAGTTGGTAAACGGCTTTTGGAAGATTTCGATGGTTTCCAAAATGAAACTGAAAATGAATTTTTGTTGAATTTGATAAAATCAGACGGTGTTTTTAAAAGGAAATAGAAAACATCTGTTTTCCTAAAAATATTTGGTTTTCAAAAGAAAAATAAAGGGTGGAAAAGTAGTTTTGAAATAATCAGACAGTTTCTCTAAAAAGGAAAGTGTGAAATATGCTTTTGGGGTTAAAAGTTGGTTTTGAGGAAAAGAGATAGACGTGATGATTTGACGATATTTATTGAGTTGTGATTCGATGATGTTGTATTTGATTTGACGATGCCCTAGTATTTATCTATTTCAGTAGAGTGAGATTATCCGCTTCGGCGGAGTGATGTTATCCGCTACGGCGGAGTGATGTTAATCTGCTTCGGCAGAGTGATGTTAGACGTTTATACTGCGCAGTGATTATCCGCTTCGGCGGAGTGATGAGTGTTCGTAGGAAGGCATATTCTACGGATGGTACGGTACCGTTGCAAACTCCCAATCGTGAGGTTAAAACGATCACTAGAGTTGGCCAGTGTGTGTGTGTTGGAGGTGTGTGTTTGAGATTGGTGCTTGAGATGTGGTGTTTTAAGTATATTGATTGATTTGATATTATTCATTATGATGACTGGTATGATTTTATACTAGATGGAACTTATCTATACCACTTTATTTTCATTGCTTATATACTTGTGCTTGATTCATACTAAATTGTGGAAATATTTAGAACATATTAATATTTTAAAAATGTTTTACTAAGAAGGCAGTACACTCGTAGGTATAACAGCTAGGAGTCGGTTCCCTACTGGCACTAGGTAGAGCTACGTGATGAAGTCATATAGGCGTTTGAGAGAAGTTGTCAAGGGCGAACCTATTAAAAAAAAAGATTAATGGATAAATACTTTTAGCTAATGAAAATTTCGGGACAGGTGTGTTCCCCATAGTAGACGTTTGTATTATACAGTGGGTGTATATTGTCATTCGTTTGGTTATTTGGGTATTGGTCACGTTGTAGTCACGCCCACCTCGGGATGACGGGTGTCCGGGACGGGTTATGACATTATACATGGTAGTTTCGCTCAATACCAAAATGGAATATCTGAGTTATGATTGCACTTGTGATCTTTAAACCTGAGCTACTGTGTATTACACATACAGGTTGTTATACTTTGATGATACTGAGTTTTATACTTGGTTATAGAGAAACATTTATGTAAATATACAAGTATGCAAGATAGGATTTACTATTTTTAGTAAAAAGAGACATGTCCTATGTGATTAAATTTAATATAATTCATCCAAAACTTTGCCTAAAGCAATGTGATTTCAATTGGTGCCACAAGGGATTACTGAAGGAATTGGATATTAAAATCATAAGATTTACGAAACCAAATATAATAAATCTAAATTACATTTAATATCATTTTCCTTAAATTCGAATCTATCCGTTTCAACCTAAAATAAATAAAAGTATAAATATTAAATCTAATTAAATTGATTGCCTCTTCTAGTACTTCAGCCTCAAAGTCAGTAGTTTCTCAGATGTGATTTGAGAATGCTCTTCCTAGAGTGGCTAGATCTAATCTGGTTTCGGTAGTAGAGAAACAGTTCTCCTAGAAGCAATACAAGTGTCTTATTACTAAATGTAGGAATGTTGTCAACCACTGAAATATGGCTTTCTCAAAGTTTCCCCATGAAGTATTTGGAAAAGCAACCTACATACTAGGCATGAAGATATATAGTGATAGATCTAAAATGATGCTAGGTTTATTCGAATCTGGATATATAGATAATGTGCTAGAGCGATTCAGTTTGGTGAATTCCTAAATGACCTATCACCCAATCCAACATGGAATTTATCTTTCTGAGAAGATCTTCCAAATTGAAGATTGCGATGAGTAGGATTCCATATGTCTCGACAATTGGAAATCTCATCTATACAATGTAGTGTACTAGGCCCAATATCTCCCTTACACATCGAGCCCTTAGTCATCTAAACCTCAACCAGTATCTCCCTAGCCCTATGGCCATTGTTGGGCTAGAGTTTTGTAATATGGGCGCTCTGATACCAATGTATAGTGGTCTTGAGTCTCTTTCAACCCCAAAAATTAGCTCACGATGTGAGCCTTTCACTCATACTCATAACTTAACCACTAGCGATTTCCACATCCGATGTAGGATAAACCCAACAGTTGGACTATTTGGGTTTCTTTGAAAACAGGAAGATGTAAAAGGGAAAACATTATTAAAATTATTGAAAATAAGTGTAGTTTTTTGGGGGTTAGTAGCCCTTTGCCATATAGTTTGGCCGAATGTCACTTTAATCCCTGCAGTATTTTCATTAGTACTTACCCATCTTGGGGTTAATACTAAAGTGTAATGGTTAAATATTTTATAAAATTTGATAGAAATGATCAAATGTAAGGGTACTTTCATCATTTTTCTTAATAACTCAAGAGAGATATCCATTTAAATAATCATCCAAAATTCAAGAGCGCAAAGTGTATTTTTTCTTATTTCATTCATATTCCTCATGGAATACTATTGTTTCCACTGCCCATGCTCTCACAACCATCACCACGACTACAATCTCCGATTTATGCTCGTTGTTTCTCTTTCCCCCTCCCTCCCCCTCTCTATATATCTCTATCTCAACGAGGAAGTGATATGGGCGGTAGAGGCCGTGTGTGGGTGGTGGAGGAAGGGGTTGTTATCATGGTCGATGGAGGAAAAAGAAAGAATATCTCTTTAATCTCTGTAGTATTTTCATTAGCACTACCATCTTGTGGTTAAAACTAAAGGCTAATGGCTTACTGTTTTATAAAATTTGATAGAAATTATCAAATGTAAGGGTACTTTCATCATTATTCTTAATAACTCAAGAAAGACATCCATTTAAATAATAATCCAAAATTCAAGAGTCAAAAATGTATTTTTTTTTTTTTTTTATTTCATTCATATTCCTCCCGCCATGGAATACTGTTGTTTCCACTGCCCTTGCCGCCACTACCATCACCACTACTACAATTACTGATTTCTGTTATTTGTTTCTCTTTTGCTCTCTCTCTCTCTCTCTCTCTCTCTCTCTCTCTCTCTCTCAAACAGGAAGTGATACGGGTGGTAGAGGTCGTGTGTGGGTAGTGAAGGAGGCAGGGGTTGTCGTCATGGTCGATGGAGGAAAAAGAAAGAAAATTAAAAAATCTATATTTTTTTTTTAACCTTGAATTTTGGATGGATGTTGAAATAGTCCCTATTAAATCAGTTTAAGAGTATAAATTTCAATTAATATTAAATAGCTTATCAATTTAAAATTTTTAAGTTTGACTATTAATTTTAATAGAAAATATAACTATTGCACTTTAGTCTCTAAAATGCATAGGGGTTAATACTGATGAAAATATTACAGGGGTAAAGTGGAATTTTATCAAATCACAAGGGAAAAAGTGCCTTTAATATTTTTTTTTTATAAAGTGCACAATAGTAATTATGCTATCAACGTTTTGCTTTACTTTTTAAATTTCTTGAAAGGATAAAATAGTGATTTTGCCCTCTCTTTTTTCTAACAAGGATTTCTTGGTAGTTCAAGCATGTGAACTGGTGTCATTGATTTTTTAAGCAATGAGAGGGGTGTCCGGAGCATTAACCCCAAAAACGTTTGAAGAAATCCAAAGAATTAAGAGAGAAAAAGAGGTGCATGGGTAATAGAACATTGTTTTCTTTAATATTCTCTCAAAATATGTAATAAAATATTGTTTTCTTTAATATTCTCTCAAGATATCTAATTGAAATCTATTTGAAAATATGTCTAAAAACTGTATACTTAGTTGTTTTATTATATAGATTAGTGTATAATTTGTGCTCGAAAGTATAGAATAAAAAGGTGATTTTGATTTAGAAAAAAAAAAAATACACTTTCATAGTTAGGCAATGATATACGAATTTAGTTTGAATCTATACCTATAGATGTGTAAGAAATTTTTTTGTGACTTGTTAAAAAAAATTAATCACCATGCATAAATAATTTGACAATTTATTAGAAGAAAAATAAAAATTATAAAAAATTATTAGGTGGACCCAAATTAAGAACCAAATTACCAATTAATACTAATTGTTTGCGATTAAACTAATTAATTTCATTGACTTGACTTTTTGAATTGTTTACTCCCAATTTTGAATTATTTAATCTCAAGTTTAAAAGGGCAAAAATTATAATGACTAAAATACCCCTGAAAGATCTAGAGAATTTAATAGTTTTTCTTATTAATTAAATGGTGTTAACAAAAAAAATATTTTACAGAAATAACAAGCGTGGTAATTAATGAATGTTATATTCAATATCCAAATAAAGACAAGGGTTATAATTGTGTGCTTCGCGGAAGACATATACTCTAATTTATAAGTAATTCATGTTATATGTAATACCAATACACAAATATAATAATGTATTTTTTTCGTCTTGTAATGCATACTATGTTGAATATATCATCGAATATTTTCAACATCCAAACAAACGACGAGTATTATGATTGCATATTTCACAAAAGACATAAATTTTACTTTACAATTAGTTCATATTATATGTAATTCCAACAAACAAACTTAACAATGTATTTTTTCATCTTGTAATACATACAATGTTGAATATAATATGAATTTCTATCCAGCACTCCAAAAAAAAAAACGATTGACGTCTCATCTTAAAAATAGTGAAATGGAGATCATTCTTGTATAAATGAACGATGGATCAACGAAGACGGTAGGGAAAAAAATCTATGATTTTTTAAAAATAATTTTTTTTGCCAAATTGTTGCATAGTTTTAGCACAAATTTAGGGAGTGTATATACATAAATATTGACTAGTCTGAAATGGAAGGTAACAACACATTAATAGAGGTAAATCATTCTATATTTGTTAATAGGATCCCTCTATTGATTGAAATACAGTTGGGTTCATTCAACAATTTCGATACCCAGTTAGGATCAGGTGGTAAGTGCCCCCAATAATTATACACCAATACATGGCAATAGGTGTTCTAAAAAAATATACACATATGGTATTTTTTACATCACAAATAATATTGGTGATCTTATTACAAAGTTTGCATATATATTTTTTTTACCTTTATTTTTTTTTTCCTATTTTTAATGTAATATATGGGCTTGGCCTATTACGTCAAACCCTAACTCTAGGGTTCCCCACTTCTCCTATAAATAGTCCTATTGCATATCTCAGTAAAGTACATTATTTTCCTGAATATCAATACAATCGTTTTATGTTCACCATTCCACTTCTCAATTATTCTATGATGGTATCAAGAGTCAATATTTCCTAGCCCTGTTCCTATTAAAAAATTTGAAACCCTAATCCTCTCAAAGTCTTTCGCTGCCACTTTTTTCCCGTGGTATTCGTGACTGCTACGACCTCACCACTGCTCCAGTATCAACTATCATCACACCACGACCTTTGTCTTGAAGAGACGAGCTCAATTCCATCAAAATCACCGCCACCGGAGACACCAACACGCTCCCACGCGCCGCCAAACCAAAGCAGTAACACCACTACTAGTCGTCACAAATTTTGGGCTCTATAGCAACAATCGGTGCTCAAAATTCACCTAAGGCCACACCGTCAGAACCGTCTCAACGAGACGATTCCAAATCCACCAACAATGTCCCAATCCGAGCACGCATGTGCCTCCATGCTCGGGAAGAAGCCACTATCTTTTCTCCTTTCGTATACACGCGTTGCCGCCATTGTTCAACGATTTTTTTTCCTACCACATTAGCCCCGATCCCTGCCTAGTCAGTGCCTATTTAGCGCCCAGTTAGCACCACATCAACGGCCAGTCAACCCCTCTACCACGTCAGCAGTTCTTAGAGCTACTCTTATTTGGATCAGTTAATGCCTTTTTAGATCGATTTTCTACAAAATTGGTGATTGCATCACATTTTACGCAATTTAAACCACTAAATTAAATTTTGTTATTCTTTAAAATAAATTAAATTAGTATAATCGATTTATTTTAATTGGTTTCATAGATTTTTTAAATTAGCCCAAAAACACTGCAATTTGGAGCAAAACGGAGACAAAAAGGATAAAAAAAAAAAAAAAAAAAAAAAAAAAGGGTCAATTGGTCGGTTTAAAATTGTTTAAAAAAAACCGGCGGTTATGTTTTTTTAATTTGATATATGTCGAACGATTTTGGTTTTGGTTTTATATAAAACTGGACCGAAACCGAACTATTGACATCCCTTAAATTCATCCATAAAACTATTGCTTAAAAAAGTTCAAAATAAGTAGGACTTGTTTTTTGTCATAATTTTATTTTTTATAATTCCTAAATTTATATGTAGAGGTGAAGAGGTATTTAAAGGAGAACAAGGCCCCCAATTTTGAGATCTGTTATTTCCACTACAATAATTTTTGATAAGTCTATAATTTTATTAAAAATTCAAAGCTATTGCCAACATGAGGGTCATGAGCGCAATGACTCTCACATGATATAGTAATTTAAGGTTGCGTTTGAGTAAGAAATTGGATAAATTTTTAGAATTTGTAAATGATGAGACTGTAATGTGGGGAAAATTCCCAACATGATTTGTAGAAGCCAGTGTCAAGAAGTCGGGTCGGATTAGCTGATAAAACTTGACCCAAAAGAAGTGGCCCAAGAGTTGATCATGAGCCGATTATGCTAACAGCCTAAATATAAGTGTGTTTGGTCTATCTATGAAGCCCAGCCATGCATGGTCTAATCTGGTATAGAATAAGGTCTTTAATAAAGGCCTGATTATCAACAATAGGGACGGTAGGTCAACGAGAACAGTTACATAACCTTACCTACCCCCCATACTCACAAGGGTAATTGTCGTAACAACCCATAATGGGAGCATGGACGACATTCACGGCAGTTAAATATGGAACGGTAAGAGAATTATGGGAAGGACGATTACGAGGTAAAATGGCTCAAATATATGTGAGGAAAACAGATATCACAAAAAAAATACTCTAAAACAGTCTTAAGCTTTCTACTATAAAAAACAGTTAGACTTATTCTCATGTCGGAGGTTCTTTGGCCGACACCACACCGGTGTCCCCTTAAAACTAATTGATTTTTCAGGTTAAGATTATAGGTTGTGGAGATTTTTGACACCTAAGGAGTTGTTACACGTACCGAAAATTTTTTGACAACATCATTTGACGCCGTCTATGGGAAACGAATAAAAAGAAGTTCACGGTCAAGATGAGACAGTTAAAGTCAAGAGCAACAGGTTTGAGTTAGAGAAGAGAAATTCCACATCCAGTGGATACAGAAGCACGTATGAAAGCTTCAGGTGGAGTCCATACTATTACTCCTCCTGAGGTGCAGTATGATGATCAATTAAATATTGATGTTTTTGTGGAACTAATGAGTCTATTGAGTGTTTCAGTGTTAAAGTTCCGTTAATGATGTTATTGTGAAGAAATTTGCTAAGGATACTAAGGATGCAAAGAGACAGACAAAGAGACAGACATTAAAAGATTGAAGATCCTGAAAAATCTAGGTGAAAACAACTCAGATTAATTTTTACTCTTAATAATGTATCCCAATTAGGATAACACACGGCACAAAAATGAATTTATATTTATGTGTGTTTTTATTAGGATCCTAATTAGTCCACATATTTGCTCCAATGTGAAATTGAAGAAGAAATATTGACCTAAGAAAGATTAGTGTTTAAAATTGATTAATAATATCAATTAAGTTAACTAAGAAAAGAACGATTAAAGGGTAAAAAACGTCGAAGATTGGAGTTGAAATGAACTAAGGTAAAGTTGTTTCAGCATTGATTGGTCAACTGACCAATTAGGATTTGTAAAATGATGGGTGTAGGCTAGAAAATGGAGCAGTCTCTGAATTGATTAGTCAATCGATCAAGGGAGATCAGCCAACCGATGACCGAGAAGTAAACTCTCTGAATCAATCGGTCAACCGACTAGGGCCAAAAAATGGCCTGGAGAAGCATCCTGAATCGATAGGTTAACCAACCTTTGGGGATCGGTCAATTGACCATGTTTTAGAAATGGCATGAGCTACAACCTGAATCGATCGGTCTACCGATGGGTCATTTGGTCGATCAACCGACCTGGTAGTTTTAGGATTAGAGGATTTCGAGGATTTGATCTAAAAGTAGCCATTAACTAGCCCTTTTTGGCTGATTTTTTGGAGTTATCTTAGGGATTTGAACTAATAATAGATATATCATCCTTATTTGATTATCCATATAGATATGGTACACTTGTTTTAAGTGTTTCTCAAATTGGTACATTAAATACTTCATATCTTCTTTTATTTGAGATTGAGAAATATTTGAAGGACTAAATTGAATATTTTAAATGTTATAATTAAGTGAATTGAACTATGATTGAGTCATATTAATATATGGGGTTTATATGAGCATTTAAATGACATATTTTGTGGGAACTAGACGTTAGAGGGTTTGTTTTAAATCTATCTAAATAGACCTGCGTTTTTTACTTTTAGATATATCATTCTATAAAAAACAAATCAGTTCATGAGTTTTCTGAGAGTTATTATTCTGACAATATACTGAAAGTTTATTGTGAGATTATTCTTGAGAATTGTTCTTGAGAAAATTGCTGAGATAAAGAAAATGTTACTTTTTTTTTTCTTTTTATGACCATTAAATTTTAATTTAAAATAAAAGAAAATTAATTCATCTTTTTTTTTCTTTTTTTTTTTTGAATAATGTAAGGGTGTGATGTGTAAGTTTTTAAAGTAGAGAGGTAAAAATGGAACAAGGCTAAAGTACGGGGTAAAAGGTAATTAACCCTTTAAATTTTTTATTTTAAGCATTATGTGAAGTAATAGTTGGTTTAGATTTAAATAGAAAAAATTAGTTTCTCATTTTATTTGAAATAAAAATAGATAAAATATAGATTTTTGAAATAGATCGAGATAAAATGATAATTAGACAAAATAGAAATATGCAAATCCTAGTATTTTTTTACACACAAAGTGTCTAAATTAATATTAAACAACTGTCGTTGTTTGACTGTAAGCATATAAACTACGTTGTATTGTTCTCAAAAAAAAATCAAAATCCCTCATATAAAATGAGGTAACCCATTTTCTAAAAATGCAAAATATTATCATGGTCTTTTTACAAATATCACCAAAATATCTTCTAAATATTTATATATTAACCCCTAAAATTGACCCCTAAAACCTTACTTATCTTGGATCAAGAGCTCATTAAGTAATACTAATAGCCACCTAACTAAAAGAATCCGAAGGAGCAGAGGTCACACCAAGTCAACACTTTTGTCCAAACCTTAAAATATATAAATTATTCGGATTATATATATATATATATATTGGTATATGTCCCCATATCCACATAGGGTGTGAGACTAATCTCGTTCGGGGTGTGTGGTTATCCCTCTTAATAAGTATTTTTCCGCATGCTCGAACCCTTGACCCTGCAGAAGTCTCTTTACTGCTTTAATTCAAGCAGACCTTACCATTTGAGCTACACTATGTTAATTTTTGATTATAAATTAACTAAGAGAAAAATTAAAAAAAAAAAAAAAAAAAAAATTAAAAATGAAACCCCATGTGACCAATCAAGCTAATTAATTGCAAATTGATTAGAAATATCAATTTTTTAAATGTGAAGTTTCACATCTAATAGACCATTTTAAAAGTTTTCTAGTGGTAGTAATTAAAATAATTCAAGTTGAATGTCACTTATTTTACAATTGTATTGCCTTGTAGTTCTATGGTCAATTGTAACTACAGTGTAAGGTTTGTTCCAACTATATAAGATATTGATCGATAACGTTTTTTAAATAATTTATTTTTATTTTTAATTTTAAGTAGAGTTTATTTTACAATTAAAAAAAATGTAATAAAGTGATTTTATGAAATCGATGGATTAAGACCTCAATTTGTTTTTTTAATCAAGATATCATTTATAGAAATAATACTGGAATATAATTGCTATACTATCTTGCACGTCTTTTTGTTTTTTTTTTACTTTTTCTTTGAATAAAAGTATTTTTTTTTTTAAAAAAAAATAGTTAAAGAAAGCGTTATCAAATAGTGCCCAAAATTATTAAGATTTTTTTTTTTAATTACAAAGTGGGTGGTGACAGTGGCTATGATGACTAGTGCTAGATTCTGGCGACAGAGATGACTTAACATTAATTGTGAAAATTACCCTTGTTAAAAATATTATGTAAAATTGAACATGAAATTAATTATTTTTTTCCAAATTTATGTAATTAGGTAATTAGGTCCCCGTCATGTTAACTCATCACAATTGCGTATATTAAGACAAACAAAATTGCGATATTAAGGCCTCGTTTGGTTACTGTTTTCATTCCCTGATTTATGTTCTCATAAATTAGAAGAAACAATTTCAGGATAATAATATGTTTCTATTATTGGAATACTCCAAAATGAAAACAGAATTCTCAATCCCATTTTATTAAAAATAGAAACAAAAAAGCAGAAAAACAAACCAAACGCCACCTGAAAATTTTACAAATCCAATTCTCCAAAAAAAAAAAAAAAACACTATGCATATGTTAAACTGGTACTAATCCTATCCTACTCTCCACCACATAAAAAAATTGATAAAAAAAAGAAAAGAAAAAAGATTAGAGAGAGAGAGAGAGGAGAGAGAAAAGTGAGAGTTTAAGCACTTCTAGGCTGTGGCAGAGAGATATAGGAAGAGAGAGAAGAAAGAGTTTGAACACTTCTAGGCTCTAGCAGGAGAGACAGTGGGTTTTTAATTCTAGGCTCTAGCCCACAAAGAGGTAGCGAAATTTCTTGTCAGGCCAATGAAATAGACATGTCTTTGAAGATGTCGACTACCGATAGAAAGACCAATTGAGCAGAGAGAGAGAGTTTAAACACTTCTAGGCAAGAGAGAGAGAGAGTTTAAACACTTCTAGCCATCATTTCTTGGAACATACGGTAAGACTCCTGCTTCTCCAGCCAGAACTTCTCATGGCAGCTCGCAATGAACATATCCGCCAGCCGGTCAATCTCGTTAACCTCCTCCTCCTCCCCACCACCACCACCACCACCGCCATTCTCAACCTTCCTCTCCTCTACCCACCGGAGATACTCCTCCAGCTGCCGCTCAGCCTCCGCCACACCACCACCGTCTCCGGGAGAAGGCACCGGCATAACGTGGGAGGAGCACCAGTTGTAGTGCAGTCTACGTGAGGAGGAGCCAAAGAAGAGCTTCCTTTTCTTGGTGGCTGCAGTTCGGAGGAGGAGGAGGGATTTGGCCTTGGCGAGGAAGCGGATGAGGTGGGAGAAGACAAAGGTGTGGAGAACGGTTTTGAGTTTGACGGAGGAGGTAATTAGGGCGGCGGCGGCGGCGGAGGCGGGGGAGGAGGGAGAAGAAGGTGATTTCATGGAGAAAACATGAAGAGAGTGGAGGAGTTTTAGAGGAGATTGGGAAGCCATTTTTTTTCTTTCTTTTTGTGTGGGGGCAATATTCAAGTGTTGTTTGTGTGGATTTATAAAGGGGATTGATTACCAAATTGCCAACGACTTTGCATAGTGAGACTTCTTCCTTGTGGGGTGGGGTACGGGGGTGGGGGTTCACAATAAACAAGGACAGGGACTTTGCTTATGATTGTCATGCAAGGCATGTTTGGCTGCATAAACAAATAGATTGTAGGGTAAATTACATTTTTTTCCTGTAGTGTTTTGTCATCACTCATCCTTATGGTCAATTCAGACTAAAATACAACATTAACAGCCAAACCTCAAAAAGTTAAATTAATGATTTATTTAATATCAATTGATATTTATACCTTGGGTGGATCAGCCGTTTGCCCTTTTTTTGGAGCAATTTCAGGTATAAGAATAATTTTGTTATTTTATGCGTTTTTATTAAATATTTAACAAATGCAGTTGATTCTAAATCATGTGAGAGTAACTGATGACGAAAATACCATAAAAATATAAAGTATAATTTGATCAAATCACAAGAGACAAAGTGTAATTAACCCTATATTATACCCATGGTATTAAATTTTGAGGGATCAAATAAAAAAGGATTTTTGGTGAACCGTCCACGAATATAAAAGTTTAGTCCATGTAGTCAACACACTACACTATTTTTTTTAAAAAAAATTAAATTTACTGTACTACATAAAAGTTGCTATAATTTTTTCATGTAAAAAATTACACTAACATTTATGACATAAAGTGATTTTTAAACTTTTCAAAAAATTGTTGGATTTTTCAAAAAATTACTCTACTAGGTAGATTGGATAAATAGTGAATTGTAAAATTTAAGATTATAACAAAAAATAAATAAAATAAAATATATATATATATATATATATATATATATATATATATATATATTAAAGAGACTTGTATTTTTTTAAATTACTCATATTAAGTGAATATTCTTAAAAATTGAAGACTTAACTCATTAAGGGGATGGTCCTTGATCGTTCATTATGACGTAAACAAATTCATGTAGCCGACCTTACTTAAGTATGACAAAGACTTAGTTATTGTTGTTGTATTCTTAAAAATTGAAGTGAGTCCTTGATCATTCTCAACCTGTATTACATTTAACTTAAACTCAATCGGCGAAGTGTGAATTTCTTTTAGCAGGTCCTTCCTAAATATTTTATCAACTCATTCCAATCACCTAAATATTTTATCAATTCATCTCTATCATGCATTCTCCTCAAATTAATTCTTAATGAAAAAATATTTAAAAAAAAGGTCTTGGCTAAAAAAATCTGAATATATATATATTCACAAAGATATAGATAATCACACTGCAGGTTAGTCTTGTCGGTAAGAGCAAATACTACATTTTTTTGTCAATCAATGTTAAACTCTTTTAACTAACATTTTAAGAATTAAATTTTAAATTTAATCTTGAATGTAGCGAACGGCATCTCTTTAAGATTTAGTCAAACAATTTAAATTGGTATAGACAAAAAATATAAAACTATAACAATTAGAATTGTGTGTGAGTGCAATCTTTAAAGTACTATAGAATGATAATGTCACAAGACCCCCCCCAAATTTTACCTATCATTGCGGTAGTTATCAATTCTTTTCAAAGTAAAGGGATTTTGATATTTTATACCCCTAAAGTTCCATAATCATCCCATTTCAGTCCAGATCAATAATTCCATTACACTTTTGGACAATAACAGTCAACTGTCGTGCACCTGACTATTTTTTAAGAGACTTTCTGATTATTTAAAACCTCTTTTTTCCTCACAAATTTTCAATTTAATTATATATATATATACATATATATATATACATATATATATATACATATATATATATACATATAATGTTATATGTATATTTCCAAGTCCAAAAGGAATGGGAGGAAACTCAGTAAGAAAACTGTAATTGATTATAAATCTCTTAAAACGGTCAAGAGCATGGCAACTGACTGTTCCTCATCAAAAAATTTAGTGGGGATAGTGATTAATGACTTCAAATGTAGTGGAATGACTAAGAAACTTTAAGATGTTGTATGTTCAAATTAAAACCATGATGATCAAAATGAGAGTTTAATAAAACTTAAGGGGTTCAAAGTGTCCAAACCCCAAAAGTAAATGTTACAACTTTTTGTTTCAATCTCAGAAAGTTTTCTTCTATGAGAAGTTGGTTCTCCGAGTTCTTTTTCCCTTTATTTTTATTTTAATTCAATATCCAAACATATTTTATTGCTTATTTTGCACATAAAAATACTTATAAAAATAAAAATATATATGAATATAATTTTTATTTTTATTTTCAAAAAGTATAAAGTAATTATATTTTTTCCAATCATTTATAATTTTTTTTGGTAGTAAAAAGATAATTTATATGGATAATATTAAGATAGTGTTAATACTTCTTAGTTAACATTTTGACAAATACCAGGACCACTCTTATCATTTTCATAATACGCCAGACATCTCCTGCCAAATTTTATTGACAAAAATACGCTTGTAATTATATATTCTTTTCTTATGTTTTTATTTTAATTTTTATATATATATTTTTTGTCACACACCACCCCTGACACCCGTCACCTGTGGGACCGGCGTGACGTTGACACGACATTTCCTAAACAACAAACCAATTAAAAAGCGACGGTATGCATTCATAATTATACACACATCAAAATACAAGTCATAAACATCGTTCCCAAGCCAGAGACACACTCGTCCCTTCTATTTTCTTTTAGAAGAACAAAAGAAAAAGAAAAAAAAAAAAAGAAACAAACGATGAACCTTTCCTCGGTTCGCCACAGACAGCGCTTCCCAAAAAAAAAAGATTTTTTTTTCCTTGCTATACCATCGACGGACTCTACCCCGTGCCAGTAGGGGACAGACTCCTAGCCGTTTCACTTGCGAGTGTACTGCCTTCTCAATAAAATCATTCTTATTTAATAATAATAATACCTTCTAAATAACACAACATTTACACATGGATTCAGCATAAACACCATATATGCAGTAAAAATGAAATAATATATATAAGTTCTATTTTTAAAACCATGCAGTATAAATATCATACCAATCGTCTGAAATAAATAATAAATTACCCAATATAAACAAAACATCACACCCCAAACCATCACTCCACCACAACACACACTGGCTAGCCATGGTGATCGTTTTAACCTCACGATCAGGAGTTTGCAACGGTACCGTATCATCTGTAGGATATGCCTTCCTACGAACACCCATCACTCCGCCAAAACGGATAATCACTGCACAGTACAAACGTCTAACATCACTCTGTCGAAGCAGATAAACATCACTCCGCCGAAGCCGATAACATCACTCCGCTGAAGTGGATAAACATCACTCAATAATATCGTCTAATCACCACATAATTTTTCTAAAAGCTTCTAATTTAAATACAACCAGTTTTCATCATGGATATATATATATACAAATAATTCGGCGAGAAGACAGTACACTCACCTCATTTCTGGTGCTACAAAACCCCCACCGTCCACACCTTACCGAGGTGTTGGCATCTGCGACCCTAGAAATGATAGGGCATAAGTTAATATTTTATGCAAATCACCTAGTCATGTAATGCAGGCCCTAAATTCCACATTTTTTTTTTCTATTTCCCATATTTTCTCCCTGGGATTTGTTATTATACTAATAATTTCGTTCTGTTATTTTTTTTACATCAGAAATCTTATAATCTGAACGACCCTAAATTTATTACTCCGGTTATAAAGATTTTTAGGTTAAGATTGAATTTAACCAAACTAGAATAAATCTAACGGAAAACGATATCCATCCCGGAATCGTTCACGGGTCGCGAAAAGGATTTGAATTTGAATTTGAATTTTTTTCCTTTTGTTGGGGTTAATTGTGCAATTTCCCTCCCTTTTTTTTTTTTTTTTTTCGTTTTTGGTTCGTTTTTTTAAGACCGACGGCCGCCACTCTCTCTCTCTACGGTGGCCGACCGCCGGTGGCCTCCCCTTCCTTGCCGACTCTCTTGCCGCCCCTGCACCACCTACAACCTCCCTCAGACACCCCCCTCCGGCCGTCTCAACAGCTCAACCGCACACCCAACCCCTACAGTGCACGCACCCACGCACCCTGCGACACACACACGACCACCCATGCATGCAACTATACTTGCATGCCACTGTCGACGGCACGCCACGGGACCAACGATCCCTGCCGACGGAGACCCACACACACGGCGACACACCGCAGCCGCAACCAACTCCCACCACCGCCACCGCGTTGATCGTCCTCTCTCTCTCTCTCTCTCTCGGTTTTTCCCTTCCCTTTTTGCTGGATTCTCGTCGACACATTATACATTTCACACACACGCACACTCGCACACAGTAGCCGGAAAAATCAGAACACACACACACAAACCCACATGCAGCCGGAAAACAAAAACCGAGCACACCCCCCACACCGCCGGAAACTTACCGACCCAACTCGTCACGCTCATGCATGCCCACATCTATCAATTAATTAGAGAAATACATGTAAATACTCATCTTCCCGACGATCGTCGATGGTCGAATGGCGATTCGCAACTCTGCTCACCGGCGACGCTAACACGAGCACTGCCTCTCCGTCGACGAACCACACCACCGGCCGAACCAATATCTCTCTCTCCCTGGAATTGTTTACAATGCCCACACGACCACGCTACCGGGGGAACGTCGATTCAAGAAAAACCGACGACCACTCCGCTCCGGTTCTCTCTCTCTCTAGAATTTCTCAAGTGTTTTCTCCGGTTTCCTCCTTTCTTTGCATGGGGAAGGGCTTTTATTGCATGATTGTAGTGATCGAAGTGATCCTCAGCTCGACACGTCGCCCCCCCGATCGCCCCTGCTCTAGCCGGTGGATCGCCCGTTGTCGGATGGTTATATATATATATATATATATAAGGTTAAATTACACTTTCCTCCCTCCAGTTCCTTTAGGATCTTCATTTCGGTAAGTTTAAGTTTTAAAAGTTCCAATATTTATAATTTTGCCCTTAACATTTTTACTTTTGGTTTCTAATTGCCAATCCAAATCTCAAGTTTAAATTTTTGTGTTCTCAAATTCCCAATTTGACCCCCAACTTTTGATTTGAGTTTTTTATCAATAAAATTTTTACCCTAAAATTCTCTAATATTCTATAATACGACTATTTATGACGTACGTCCTACAATTTAGGTTTTACATTTTTTATTTCTACTCTTTCTCCTATCTTTTGTTTTCTATTTTTTATTTTTATATTTGTTTGTTTTTGTTCAATATTTTTTTTTATTTTACTTGTTTTATTTTTATTTTGTGTATATGGTGTTTATATAAAAAATAAAAAAGTAAAAAACTAGAAAATAAAAAACATAAAAAAAATTACATTTAAAAAAAAATCGTTTTATTTCTATTTTTATTTTTTAATTCATTTTTTTAATATATATATTATTTTGCTTAACGAGAGCTTTGTAGCCCAAAATTATCTAGAAAAGACGTTACCAAACCGTAACCGCTAAACACCTAAATTATTAGTTTTACATCAAAGTTTGCTTAAAGAGCATCATATCCATAGTTAAAAAGATTGCATCAGTCTGGCAAAGTTTTGTAAACATGAAAAGAGTAATAAAATGTTGAAAGGAAAATAAAGCTTTTTTTCCCCTTCAAGACACTAGCAGAAGCAAGAAGAATAAAAAAAGCAAAGGCAATAAAGCAGATTTTTTTTTTCTTTTTTTTTTTTTTAATTAAGTAATAAAGTAGAGTGGTAACAGGTTGAAACACTAAGGCGCGTTTGGTTGAAAGAATTAAAAACACTTAAATTAACTAACTAAACGTATCTTTGTTCGAACAATAATATACAAATTTGATGAAATGATATCTAAATAATAGGATAATTTAGAGAACCAAACATGCCCTATTGAACTAACTCCACCTTTATTCATCACGGTGAAAGGGTTGAAGTACATCAACTTTTTCTTTTCATGATATTCCTTGGAATCACTAGTCACCATCTCAGAAAGCCCCATGCGATTCTCAAGTAAAGAATCCTTGGAATGTTTTTTTTTTATTTTTTATTCTGTTTTCATTTATAATTCTATGGAGTCGAATTCCTTATTAACCTGAATTCTAGGACCTAAATGAAGAATTACAAATTCAATTCTTTAAAAATTGGGTCAAAAATATTTTTATAAAATGAATGGTTTTTTATTGAGTTTATACCTGATTACATAGATTTCTAATTACATAGAATTGCAATTCCAATTCAATTCCAATTCTGTGCAGCCAAACACTACCTAATTAGATAGTGTTTGATTTCATAGAATTTGAATGTTGGAGTTGAAATTAGAAATGAACAACAACGTATATGCGTTCATTTCCAATTCAAATTCTAGTTCTAAATTAATCTTCAATTTGTGTTACCAAAACGCTACATTTATGTGCATTTTCGAGAAGTCCGACTTGCATGATTTAAGCACAGTCAACGTTCATCCTGAGGCGGAACAATGAAAGGTGTGTAACTCGGAAAGAACACCGACGGCAAGATGCCTTGGTGGTGAAATGTTAGACACACGAGAAACCTCGAGACGTCTGCGGTACTTTTTGGGAGGTAACTAAGTTCATCAATTATAATCAACAAAGAGGATATATACTCCATCCATATGTCTCTCTTCCTCTTACTCTTATTTTTTCCCGTAGTAGATCCTTTAGATTCGATGTCAAATATACTCCACGATTTTGAATCAGAAGAGAGATTTTAAGAGATGGTGTTTTATAAATTTTTCTTTTAAGAAAATTTTACAAATTCTTTATTGAAATTAAACACCGCACCCAAACAGACCATTAACCTCTAACTTCTATATATATATTTCTTAATACAACTAATAATTTAACCGACAATTCAAAATTTAAAGTAGTGTTTAGTACTTTGAAATTGGATGAAATGAGAAATGAACGCATAGAAATTTTTAAGTTTTTAATTACTAAATCAATCCCGGAAAAATTGGCAAAAAAATTATACATTGTATTGAAAAAATTAAAAGAGTGGTGAGGTGAAGTTGTTTGCCGATGACCACATGATGATTTCAGTATATGCATGACAATAAAAGCGACTTCAACTCACTAGTCATTCCATGAGTCAAATAACCAAACTAAAAAATTTATGTCATTCCATCTATTTTACTTGATAGTTATTTCAATAGGCATTTCTACCTATAGTGGAGAGATTAGCCAAAAATTGGTCGGAATTTTTAACTGTCAATTCTCCAACCTACAGGTAAATGATTATTTAGTCAAAATTAAAATTAAAATATTAATAACTAATTCATTTGGATGACATGGTTGGAGTATAATTTCATATTTTTATTAGTCAAAACGCTATTCATGAGGCATAGTAGTATTTTAGCTAACGTAAATGCCTATTTGGGCGGAATTGCGCTAACAAAATCTTGTTTTTTTTTTCATGGCCAAGCTGTTAAGATGCACTAAATCATCTTTCATCTGCAATGCAATTACATAAGCAAGAGTATACGTACAAGCAAATTAAATATATATGTATATATATATTCTACCTAATAAAACATTTCCAAAAAAGTGAAAATTATACATAATAATTGGAAGATCTAAGTGACTTCACCCCAATAGTCATCTTCACATGGGGCTGGGGGGTTTCTGCCTCTTGAATGACATAATCTTGAAACAATGATATGAATTATGTGCATGCACTAATTTTTAGAAGGGTAAATTGCCTTTTAGCCCCCTTTATTTTATTTAATTATCATTTTATATTCATCCATTTCAAAAAGTTACACTTAACTTCAATTTTTAAACAAAGTGAGAAAATAATTTATTTATTTTTTATTTAAATTAACCTAAGATGCCTGAAAATATATGGAGTTAATTAAAATTTTCATCAATTTTTTGGATAACATAAACGAAATTGTCCATTTATTTTAATTTTGATTTAATTTTTTTTATCATAAATATTTTAAAAATTAAATTAAAATTAACATAAATGGGTAATTCTGTCTATTTTAACAAAAAAAATTGGATTAAAAATTTAATTTTATTAATTTTTAATCGTATTCCGTTAATTTAAACGGGAAAAAAATAATTTATAACTTTATTTAAAAATAGAAATAGATAAAGTGTAGCTACTGCAAATGGAGAGGAGTAAAATCATAAAATGTAACTCTAGAATGACATAATCTTGAGACATTGTTCATCAATGGATGATATGAATTATATGCATACACCAATTATTAGAAGGGTAAAACACTTAATCGTTTCTCCACTTCAAAAAATTACACTGTTTTTACTTTTGAAAAAAAAAGAAAAACTTTTTTTTTTTCCCTTTTTAGATTAAACGGAACATGTTTAAAAATGTATGGAGTTAAAATTTTCATCCAAATTTTGGATGACATAGACGAAACTATCCCTTTATTTTAATTATTATAAATATTTTTTAAAAATTAATTAAAATTGAAATTATGGGATAATTTTGCCTATTTCATCCAAAAATTGGATAGAAAATTTAATTCCATCTATTTTTAATCATATTCTATAAATTTAAACGGAAAAAAAAATGTAATTTCTCACTTTGCTCAAAAGTAGAAGTCGGTAAAATGTAGTTTTTGAAGTGGAGGGAATAAAATGATAATTAGATAAAGTACAAGGGATAAAGGCAATTTACCCTTATTTAAATTTATAAATTAATATTTATCACTTACCTCCCCTATCATTTTATGACAAACCTGCCGTATTATTTGAAAAATTCAGTCAATCCATTGAACTTTTTTTTGAAAAAAAAAAGGACATAAATGTTCTTATCTTATTTAAAAAATATATATATTTTTTATTCACTTAGTTTTTTTTTTTAAAAAAAAAAATTACTACCACCGCCATTAAGAAAAAGACTTTTTACTCCCATTTAAAAAAAAAATACATTTAAACTTTTAATCCATCTCACCCCAACCCGCCCACCATCCCATTTTTTTTAATCTGTTGAAAAAGAAAAGAGTGAAAAAAATATATTTGTTTAAATGAGATGTCAATGTAAAAAGATAAAGAAAAAAAAATATAAAAAAAAATAAAATTAAAGTCACATTTATGTATTTTAAGTTTTAGATATTTATTTATTTTAAATTGTTAAAAGTAATATAGTCATTACAATAAAAACTTCAAAAGTTCATGAATTACAGTTTTTCATAAAAGTGACAAAATCGAGTTTTTCCAGTGAGTTACACCTAGGGGTGTGCACATGAATCCGGAAAGCTGACTCACCCGCTACCACTGCCCAATCCGCACCCGCCAAACCCGGTTAACTATATAATATTTTTCGGTCTGCTCGGTTGAAATCCGATGTAATTCCTTAACATCGGATCGACTAGCGGGTTTATATACTGCCCACCTGATAGGTGTAAAATACCTATCTACTTCTAAACTGGATTTAGTAGTTTTCAAGTGTTTTAGTTATATTTAATTGTCTTTTAGTTTGTTTTTATGTAATTCAGGTGTAGGGACGCAAACAAGAGACAAACGAGCGAAAACGGTGGGAAAACAGTGAAGAAATAATGAAGAAATAAGGTTTCAAGATTACAAGAGCCACCGCCGCAGCTAGGAATCCACCCCCGAGGCAGTGAGAATGCAGAGAATGCTTAAAATATGAGTAGTCCCTCGGCCTAGGCAGAAATTCCATCGCCTAGGCAGAAAAGGAGCAGAAACTTTGGAACAGTCCCACGGCCTAAGCGGAGATCCTGCCGCCTAGGCGGTGGAACGGCAGAACCTTAACCGACTTAACCTCCGCCTAGGCGGTGACCTCTACACAGTAAATAGATATTTTGAGATATTTTGAAATCTTGTGCCTATTAATACCTATTATCCCACTTCCCTTAAGAACTCTTGGAGCATAGAACGTCCCTAACTTTAGGAGCTTGATTCTTGGCCATTCTTGAAGAGGATATTCATCATCCGGAGAAGAGGAAATATTGGCGGATCGGCCTTTAGCGATAGTGGATCGTTCCGCTTTAAGATTTGATATTTCTCTCTTTATTTCTCTCTTTGTAATTTCATGTTTTATTGTAAATGATGATAAATACCTCTTGGTTTATAGTTCTAATGGTCAAGATCATGTTAGATTAGATAAATATTAGTTAAGGATCGATGTAGTTGTGTAAATACTCGTTTGGTTTAATATATGTTTCTTTAACGGTTGTTTGCTTTTAAATCCGATTGTGTTTATCATTTTATGACAACTTCAATATGCTTGTTAAGGTACTAGGGTTGGATCTGAGAATCTAGGGTTTGACACTCGAAAGATGTAACTCTGGATTTGGACTAGAGTAAACACATCGTTACGATCTAACGACCTGGGAGGGCGTTAGTTAGTGTGCAATCGATGACGTTGGGGCAAGACTCACGCAGCCTAGAGTCGTTAAGAAGTTAAGGGGGACCTCGGCGTTGACACGAAGTCGCGTATTCCCCCATCTTACACTCAAAATAGGTAGCGGAGGAATTTTAGAACCGAGATTGTCGGATACCATAAACTCCGTTATTGTTAACTAAAACGAAATCAAACGTGTATTAAGTGAACGAAGTCAATCCCTAGGTAATCAACTTAGTTAGGATTAACCCACTAATTGTAGTTTAGTTTAGTTTTAATTAGTTTAATTTAAAATCATTTATTTAACCGTCTAGATAATAGGAGACTATGTCAATTGCGGTATTCAACTTATTCAAATCGTCCATGTGGGAACGATATCCAATCTTAAACGATCCACTATACTAAAACTAGATCTCGTGTACCTGCGAGTAGTCAATACGCGAGCACGTAACAAACGCCTCGCCGTACAAGTTTTTAGCGCCGTTGTCGTACAAGTTTTTGGCACCAAAAACTTGGGAGGTCAGGACACTGTTGGACGCCCCTAACCTTAGGAGGTGATCTTTGGCTATTCTTGAAGAAGAGATTCATCATCTGGAAAAGAGGAAATATTGGCGGATCGATCTTTGGCGACAGTGGATCACTCCACTTTAAGATTTGATCTTTCACTCTTTATTTCTCTCTTTGTAATTTAATGTTTTATTGTAAATGATAATGAATATCTCTTGTATTAATGCTTTTATGGTCAAGATCACGATAGATTAGATAAATACTAGTTAGGGATCGATGTAGTTGTGTAAATACTAGTTTGATGGAATATACGTTTTCTTAACGGTTGTTTGTGTTTAAATCCGATTGTGTTCATCATTTTATGAAGACTTTAATATGCTTGTTAAGGTACTAGGGTTGGATTTGAAAATAAGGGGTTTGACACTCGGGAGAGGTAATCCCATATTCGGACTCGGGTAAACACATCGTTACGATCTAACAACCCGGGAGGGCATTAGTTAGTGTGCAATCGATGACGTTGGGACAAGACTCACGCGGCTTAGAGTAGTGATCAAACAGTGCATGCAACGTAGAAAAAGTTGAAATTCTTGACTCTTGATCCCGAGATCGAGTATACGTTGAAAAGGATAAGGAGATAAACAAAAAACCAACTTCAATACCATGAATCGTGATCCAACGGAGAATTTGTTTTTCCCAAATTCCTTGTCTATGAGAGATTTTGGTGAAAAATGCTCAACCAAATCAGTTAGGGACGTTAAATCAAGCAAGTTACATTTTTTTTATCCAAAACCAAGGGTATCAAGTTTTACCCGATTTTTTCCTATTATTTATTTTTTGGAGGCCGGATTAGTCTCAGAGCGTGTTTGGAGGTAAATTAGGGAGTGAGGATAATCGGAGATGTGTTTCGCACTTAAAAATATTGAACAAGCGAAGTGGAAACGCATGGTGTAGAGCCGTTGTGTGAAAACTTGAAGAAAAAATGAAAATCCAGCAGCAGGCTCACCGTCGCAGCCGTGGAAGCACCGCCGCGGCGGTGAAAATGCAAGATGTCAAGTTTTCAGTATAAACGTCTCACCGCTGCAGCAGTGAAACAACAAAGTGTTATGTTTTTTAAAAAGGCAGTTACACGGCAGAATGTTTTGGTTTTAAAAAAGCGCTCATACAGCCGAGGCGGTGATTCCCACCGTCGCGGCGGTAAGGCCTCTGTTTGATTAAAACAATCTTACTTTTCAAAAACGTCACAATCACCTCTAAAACTCCCAAAAAAAATCCATTTTTATCCTCCCAAACCGTTTCCAACCCTCAAATTCATCATTCCCTTTACAAAATTTGTGATTTCCATCCCAAATCATCCACCAAAAATCAATTTTCAAACCCCCATTTTCGCGATTTTCTTTATCGCTACGGGATTTCGATTTGATTTTTGGTGATAAACTAGGTTTTTAATGGATTGTTAAATTATGTGAAACAAAATTGCATGCTCATGTTTATATTTTGTTCAAACGTTGTGATTAATGTGTGCGCAAGATCAAATCCACAGGTTCATGTGCGACCACTTTGGCATGTGCCGTCGCACCTTTTGCAACCGCCACAATTTTCATTCCGACGTGATAGTGGTGGAGATGACTATCCTCCCAACGAACAGTAAGGGGTGAGACTTTTAAGTCTTAACCCCTAGGTATGTGTCGACACCCAATTTTACTTGTCATTACTATAAACTGTTATTGGGTTCGTTGCTTCGTCACTAAGGACACTGCATCTTTTTAAGTTTGGGTGCAATGTACATCATGTTTTGTGTTGTTAAAGAAAGATGTGAAGGATGGAAATATTTTTTGTATGTAAAACTTTAATTTTTGGTTAAGTTTCATTTAAATTTTTATTTATGCATTTTAAATTCTTAGTTTAGTATATGTATGTCAGTATTTAGATTTAATGTAGAAATGTTTATGTATGAAGTCGTATATACTTGATGAGTTGTTGAATTCGTCTAGGGCCGTTTCCCAATTATGAAAATTATCTCTTAATTGTATATCGAGGTCGGGGATAATGCTAGTCATGTATATTTTGTGTGTATGATCCTTAAATCGCACGATCGCATGGACTCAATGTATAATTATTTGAATGAATTGACGTTGATTATTCAGTAATAAGTTAATGACAGAAAAGAGGAATCTAGAACTTGATTTGAGGTAGACTTGAGGCAAAATCCTAAGTAAGGTAATTCTGGAGGCATGATTTACGCCTTCACGTTTTTCGCTTGAACCTTTGAAGCTAACCTGAAAAATTTATACCCCTTGTTACCCTGTCAAAGCCAATAATCTTTTCAATTCTGAACACGTTTCAATACTCTATCCAATTACATTTTTTCAAACTATTGTCGCTAAGCCTAAAAGTCAAAATTGAGTGAAATCAAGTTGCATAGACTAATGCACTTGAAGTGAGCGATTGGGGTTTCGGACGAATTGTTATTAGTTCAGTATTAATGTATTCACTTGTCATTCTTTTTTAACGCCCCTAAAATTTTACAAATTCGAATAAGTTTGGGGGTACGACAATGTTTCTAAAAAAAAAAACTAAGTGAATATAGTTTTTATTTTCATTTGTTTCGACAAGTGAATACAGCGTTCTTAAATTCTTATTCAGGGTTGTATTTTCAATGCGTGGGGTTACGAGAGAGTGATAGCGACAAGCGTTTGTACCTTGCGTATCGTTTTATCTTAACGATTTGCTATTTTATATTCATGTGATACCCTTGGTCGTTCTCCAAAGCTTAACCAAGCCCTATTGATCTTTGAGAATGTCCGAACCTACATTAGTGGATAGTCGAGCCCAGTCAAGCGTATGGTTTTCCTGAATCCTTTAAGGTTTAAATCATGAACTTGTCTACTAAATGATCCAATTTGGAGTTTGGTTAGTTATACATTTGAGCTCTCACACACACATTTCAATGGATTTAGAATGGTTTTTATCGATATTGAGTGTTGAAATACTAGAACACCACTTGGTGTGTATTATTTCCCGAACTTAATCAGATTTAGGGATGTTGAGAGAGGACAAACTTGGTCTCTTCGATTGAGTTTGGAACTCGCATGTGTATACTTCTTCTTTGTTATGTTATTCATTTTTAGATTACTTGTTAGTTAATTAGAGTAGTTAGTTTAATTTAGTGTTAGGGTGTTTTGCTCGAGGACTAGCAATATACCAAGTTTGGAGGTATTTGATAGGTGTAAAATATTTATCTACTTCTAAACTAGATTTGATAGTTTTCAAGTGTATAAGTTATATTTAATTGCTTTTTAGTTTGTTTTTATGTAATTCAGGTGTAGGGACGCAAACAAAAGACAAATGAGAAAAAATTGTGGGAAAACGGTGAAGAAATTATGAAGAAATAAGGTTTCAAGATTACAAGAGCCACCGCCGAGGTGGTGAGAATGCAGAGGATGCTTAAAATGTGAGCAGTCCCTCAGCGTAGGCGGAAATTCCACCGCCTAGGCGGAGAAGAGGCAGAAACTTTGGAGCAGTCCCATGGCCTAGACGAAGATTCCACCGCCTAGGCGGTGGAACGGCAGAACCTTAACCGACTTAACCTCTGCCTAGGCGTTGCCCTCATCCGGTGACCAACGGCCACCATTGTCATATTGCTCTGCAGTGCTCCTCTTCCCTGAACTTTATCAGCAACCCAACTCTTCGCATGTGTTTCTTCCATGTCGAAAGGATCAACCATAGCCAAACACTTGATGGTGTTGCAGCCTTCATTGTTGCCAGAAATCGGGCCGGCGTCGCTGTTATCTCCTTCGTATCGATTTTCCCAACCGATGGTAACTTCTTGATCTTGATTTCGACGGTGCCTCGCCGCTCCACTCCATTATTGTTGATAGACTCTTGGGACGCCATTTCAAAGTCCCTCATTTCTTGAATGCTGTTAAATCCCCCAAAGGACAGATGGGTCAATCGAATAGAAGATCGGCCAATCTTGATCGCCGGTTCTCAAACTTTGGCTTGAAAGAAGCCACACCGATGGCTATCTCTATCAGATCGAAAATACCCAACTGTTCTTCCTGCCGGATCTTTTGCCAAAACATCTTCTCTACATCCATGGTCACCGATCACCACCGCCGTGAAAGAGAAAAGTTACCAATTGTCGCCGCCGTGAAACAAAAAATGAAAGAAAATGAAAACTTCTCAACAGAAAATGAAAGAAAATTAAATCTCTCTTTAGCGAATATGGGTAAAAATTTTAACCTCATTTTCTCCGCCTTTTCTAGAAAGAAAATCAAAATTAGATTTTATTTTATTTTTTGAAAAGTCAACTATTATTTAGGTAGCAAAATTCGAAAGAGAGAAGATGAACTGAACTCCAAATTAAGGGTTATGGGTATGAAAATAAATTATAGTATCACCCCTCAAAGTTCTATTTTATTTTTGAATTAAACACTAGAATTTTTATTTAGTCATCCTTACATTCAGATTCAATAAATTGACCTTTGACTTTATTTACAAGTGCATCAAGTGCTGAAATTAAATTTTTTAGTAAATAATTAATATTGAAAAATGCATTACGATGTCATAGAAAAAAATTATAATAAATTTTTAATATTGAAACATGAAACACATAGATATCATTTTATTATTTTGGCAGCAGTATTCGAAAGCGAATGCATAAATTTTAGTGAGTAATGGTGCTTTATAAATACCAAATATAAATATAATATTAAAAATTACATAAATAATCATAAAAGAGAAATTATATCTCTACAAATTAACTTTTACTAATATGTAATAAAATAACAAACAAATAACTTTGTTGGTGTCCCAAAGTTGCAAACACCTCGAGTATGGTCCAGTCAGGAATAAGTGGGTCCTCCTACTGAGGTGGAGTTGCTGAGTCAAAGCTAGAGTTGGAAATTCTTCGAGTGAATTGTAACCGACGATCTAGGGACTGATTAGCTGAAGTTTAGAGTCTTGCCCTTCATGGAGCTGTACTTGCACAAGGCCGAGACGAAATTTGTCCCAGCGAAACCCCTCTGGTGTGAGAGTAAGAGCTTTGAGAGAAAAAGTTACAGAAACGAGTCATACTTATTTTGAATTTTTTTAAGTAATAGTTTTATGGATGAATTTTCAACAAATTGGGGTTGAAATTGTTGAAATCAATACTTGATGAACTAAAGTGAAAATAAAGATATAGTAGACGGATAAAAATGTAGTTTTACCATTTGATTTCTCTCTTTACTCTTCTCTCTCTATATATGAATTTTTTTTATTTTTTTTGTTTAAAGAATTGGTTTGACTTTAAATATAAAAATCTAAAATTTATTTTGATATTTAGGAGGAAAAAAAAAAATGATAGCGTGAAAATGGCCTCTTCCCATGCATGCAAAATAGGGTTTAGTTGTTGCAATGCAATCTTTGACCCTAGATTATTAGGTTTCGTTCAAACGGTCGAAATTCAAAAATTTTAAAAAAATATATTCTTTCATTATATTATTTTTTTTTTTCAATATAAAAAACTCAAAATCGTCAAATTTTATAAAAAAATAAAATCAAAATCACCAAACCGTAGACCCTTGTTTTTAATATATATATATATATATATATATATATATATATATATATATATATATATATATATCTATAATATAAATTAGATACTCATTTGAAAATGTGTGCTACAGTGGTTGAAGACATTTTTGGGCGGGAGAATTTTTTGACCCTTAGATCTCATATCCAAGGGCCAAGATCAAATATTAGTAAGAGACATTTGTAGCCTTAGGATCAAAGATCATCCAACGATTGTGATCTTTCCCTTTCCCTCCAGCGGCAGATATCAGGCCTCACTCTCTCTCTCTCTCTGTCGGCTCTCTCTCTCCCCAGCACTTCTCGCTTCTCTCTCACTCCCATGCCCTTCTTCGTCGCCGATGATACAAAAATCAACGCTCATCCTTCGATCGATCTCTCCTCCACGCACCCAGCTTCGATCGATCGCTCCTCCAAGCACCAATCGTCGATCGAGCCCTCCACCACGCAGAAGCTTCGATCCATCATCCGTTGGTGAACTACGACTCCGTCGTCAAACCCACTGCCGTAAATCCAGCCATCCAGCCGTCGACTACCCCATCTGGCCTCCTCTTCGAGTGCCGTAGCCGTCACCGTCGTCATAGAGGCACGAACAGGTATCCACTTCCTCCGCCACATGTTCTTCTCTCTCTATTTTCAGCCCTATACATTTCGTTTGATCTGAAATCCCCAATTTCTTGCAGATCTGAAATGGATTTTTTTGTTCTAAGTGTATTTTTTTTGTTGCAGAACAAACCCACGGCAACCCAGCTTCGTTCTCTCATTTCTCTGAACCGTCTTCGTCAATCCTCCCCACGGCAACCTCAGATCTGTTCAGGTCACCGCACTACCGAACTTGAAATCCATCTAGGTACGTCTCTCTCTTCTTCTATTTCCATTGACGAAGACGGTTCAGATCTTCAGCCCTATACATTTGGTTTGATCTGAAATCCCCAATTTATGGCAGATCTGAAATGGATTTTTTTGTTCTAAATTTTTGTTTTTGTTGCAGAACAAACCCACGGCAACCCAGCTTCGTTCTCTCATTTCTCTGAACCGTCTTCGTCAATCCTCCCCACGGCAACCTCATATCTGTTCATGTCACCGCACTGCCGAACTTGAAATCCATCTAGGTACGTCTCTCTCTTCTTCTATTTCCATTGACGAAGACGGTTCAGATCTTCGTGGGCCTGGACGGCTGTGGTTGATCGGCAGTTGTTGATTGCCGTAAATTTCACCATCGCGATTGTCGTCGCTTCTACAGTCGCCGTCGCCAGCGCCGATCCGTGCCGTTCTATCACCGCCCCGTGAAGCCATCGCCGCTGCAGCTGCTGCGGCGGCGATGGCTTCACGGGGCTGTGATAGAACGGTAAGGATAGGCAACGAGCTGCCGACGGCAACGTATTAGACAAATGGTACATATTTTTTTGTGGAACTATGTTTTGATTTTTGAATATCAAGCATTATGGTACATATATGAATAGTTTTAGACCCGCTCAATGTGCTGGTTTAGAAAAAAAATTAATTTATATTAATAACTTCTCAAAATTTACACACGAAACATTACGGTACTATTTGGAGGATTTGACAGTAATAGCATGGATTTTAATATAAAATTGAAATTTTAAATGCATACATGCATTGTTTATAGGAAATAAATGCATACATGCATTCAATTTTTTTAAGCATTGTTTTTAAATTTTTGCTCTCCATTTGGATTGGATAAATTGGGGTTTTTAGGAAACAAAACAAAGTTTCCAAAATTTACACACGAAACATTACGGTACTATTTGATTATTTTGACAGTAATAGCATGGATTTTAACATAAAATTAAAATTTTAAATGTATACATGCATTGTTTATAGGAAATAAATGCATACATGCATTCAATTTTTTTAGGCATTGTTGTTAAATTTTTGCTCTCCATTTGGATTGGATAAATTGGGATTTTTAGGAAACAAAACAAAGTTTCGAAATCATTTATATTCGTCATTGAATCTATAGACTCATTAATATAAGACATTGTTGATAGTAAGGAGAGTTCAGGTATGTTTATTGAATATATGTATATTAATATTAGTAAATTAAGGAGAGTTCAAATAAGTTTTTCTAAGTTTTCTAAGCCCTCCAAAGGGTTAACTTCCATTTTTTTCTTCTGAATTTTCGATAAGATGTATCTATCCAGTCCAGCTTAAAGCGACCTGATTTAAGGGGACAAACCATTATATCCTTATTTTTCTATTATTATTTTTAACTCTATTTATTATACAAAACAGAATAGTCCTATTATTAATAGTGATCGCATTAATATCCTTCCAAGTCAACAGTGATGGAAGGGATTTCTTAAGCACAAATGTCCATTTTCTTTAACAATTTCTTAATGTTAACAAACTAATTAAATAATTATGGGAATTAATATTAACATTATTTTGTTAATATTTACACTTTCAATAAATCAATTGTAAAAGAGAACATCATTCAATTATCTTAAAATCCGTAACATATTGAAAAATCGTGAGTATTTACTACCCAAAACTCCACCATTTTTGTTTATGCTTTTGGAAAGCTGAAATGAGAGTTAAAATTTTATGCAAACCACCTGAAATTTTTCGGTGATTAAACGACTTTCCATTTATGTCATTTTGACTTCTGATATTTGAAAATTAAATTTTAATGTTATTTAACATTACGGATATTATCTGGTTAGAATATTAATAGGTCTAAAAATTAAATTGTCAATCGACTTTTTTATAAAAGCATTCCCAAACCACTATGAGCATGCATATATATACGTTCATGCATATAGTGATCACAAAAACCTCTCTCTCTCTCTCTCTCTCTACATCGTTGCATGCATATATATACGTTCATGCACATTAATGGTACAAAAACCAGCACATTGAACGGTAAGGATAGGCAACGAGCTGGCGACGGCAACGTATTAGACAAATGGTACATATTTTTTTGTGGAACTATGTTTTGATTTTTGAATATCAAGTATTATGGTACATATATGAATAGTTTTAGACCCGCTCAATGTGCTGGTTTAGAAAAAAAATTAATTTATATTAATAACTTCTCAAAATTTAAACACGAAACATTACGGTACTATTTGGAGGATTTGACAGTAATAGCATGGATTTTAATATAAAATTGAAATTTTAAATGCATACATGCATTGTTTATAGGAAATAAATGCATACATGCATTCAATTTTTTAAGCATTGTTTTTAAATTTTTGCTCTCCATTTGGATTGGATAAATTGGGGTTTTTAGGAAACAAAACAAAGTTTCCAAAATTTACACACGAAACATTACGGTACTATTTGATTATTTTGACAGTAATAGCATGGATTTTAACATAAAATTGAAATTTTAAATGCATACATGCATTGTTTATAGGAAATAAATGCATACATGCATTCAATTTTTTTAGGCATTGTTGTTAAATTTTTGCTCTCCGTTTGGATTGGATAAATTGGGATTTTTAGGAAACAAAACAAAGTTTCGAAATCATTTATATTCGTCATTGAATCTATAGACTCATTAATATAAGACATTATTGATAGTAAGGAGAGTTCAGGTATGTTTATTGAATATATGTATATTAATATTAGTAAATTGAATAGATGTATCTATCCAGTCCAGCTTAAAGCGACCTGATTTAAGGGGACAAACCATTATATCCTTATTTTTCTATTATTATTTTTAACTCTATTTATTATACAAAACAGAATAGTCCTATTATTAATAGTGATCGCATTAATATCCTTCCAAGTCAACAGTGATAGAAGGGATTTCTTAAGCACAAATGTCCATTTTCTTTAACAATTTGTTAATGTTAACAAACTAATTAAATAATTATGGGAATTAATATTAACATTATTTTGTTAATATTTACACTTTCAATAAATCAATTGTAAAAGAGAACATCATTCAATTATCTTAAAATCCGTAACATATTGAAAAATCGTGAGTATTTACTACCCAAAACTCCACCATTTTTGTTTATGCTTTTGGAAAGCTGAAATGAGAGTTACAATTTTATGCAAACCACCTGAAATTGTTCGGTGATTAAACGACTTTCCATTTATGTCATTTTGACTCCTGATATTTGAAAATTAAATTTTAATGTTATTTAACATTACGGATATTATCTGGTTAGAATATTAATAGGTCTAAAAATTAAATTGTCAATCGACTTTTTTATAAAAGCATTCCCAAACCACTATGAACATGCATATATATACGTTCATGCATATAGTGATCACAAAAACCTCTCTCTCTCTCTCTCTCTCTCTACATCGTTGCATGCATATATATACGTTCATGCATATAGCTCTGCTCAATTGGATCTTTATTAGATCTGCTCAATCTATCATTCATCACCTCCACGAACCATTGCCGTTGCCCTCCATCTGAAAATTACGATTCCAATTGGTTCGATTTGGCCAGATCGGGGTCCGATCTGGCCAGATTTGAGTTTGACTTTGTTTGAAATGTCCAAATCCGGCCACCTCCTTCGCCGTTTGTTCCCTACTCCTTCGCATAAGCTCCAACTTGGACTATAATTGAGCAATATTATTCTTTGATGAGTTGTCGAACATCATGAATGGTATTTTTCATTGAAATTACAAAGCAAACTCCACTAGCCATTTGCTTGCACTTTCTCTTTCCCATTTGCAAGGACAAAACAATTGAATTCTTTAATAACTGTTGCTTCTCCAAAACAATGGAATTATTTAATTCTTTAATTGAGATCAAATCAATGGGTGAAATAATTGTTTTCCCTTCATTTTCCCTTTCCCATTTGCATGATCAAATCATGTGTTTCGCCGTTTACGAGTCGAACTCCCAGTGACGGTGCGCCTCGCGAGAAACTGATTTAGTTTTGTATTTTTAACTATGATGTTTTGGCATAATTAGGACTTTATACTTAATTTGAATTTATTTTTTTTTTTTCAGGTGAAGATCCTAAGTGTTATTTTTTTTGTTGAATGAATCTGCAGTTTCGATCTATTGATTTTCGGTAATTTTCTTCCACTTTTAAACTTAAATTAGTTTGATTTGTCTTGACAATATAATTTGTGATTTATATCATATATTTGTGCACAAAAATAGTTTTGCTTTCCTCTCAATTTTTTGATATTTTTTTTTTTTGCACAAAAATGCGAGTTTCAAAGAGTTGAAGGAGGTGATGTGTAGTATTTTTTAGAGTTGAAGGGTTAAAAATGAAACAAGATCAAAGTGAGAGCGGATAAAAAATAATTATTATTTTTTTTACTTTTTTAAAATATGTTGTCTCGGATCCTATCACACTAAGATTGAGAGACGTGACTTTTACCATGATCTCCACCTTGATTTTTTTGTTAATTTTTTTTCTTTTTTTTTAAGGATGTTGGCACTTAAATTATCAAAATAATTGTATTTTATGTGTTATTTTTGTAATCACTTATGTCTGCATGTTTTAAATTGAAGTGCAAGTGTTGCAATTTTTTTTAAAGTAAATCATCAAATTTTAAAAAGTCCAAATTATCCATCAATATTTATACTGATTATGGTAGAGTTTGATAATATCTGGTTGCGTTTTCAATCCAGGATATATGAGATAATTGTTTATTATTTTAGAGTTGATGTAAAAGTCTTTTTTTACAGTTGAAGGGTTAAAAATGAAACAAGATCAAAGTAAGAGCGGGTAAAAAGCAATTATAATTGCATTTTATGTGTTATTTTTGTAATCACTTATGTCTGTATGTTTTAAATTGAAGTGCAATTGTTGCAATTTTTGTTAAAGTAAATGATCAAATTTTAAAAAGTCCAAATTATCCATCAATATTTATACTGATTATGGTAGAGTTTGATAATATCTGGTTGCGTTTTCAATCCAGGATATATGAGATAATTGTTTATTATTTTAGAGTTGATGTGTAGTTTTTTTTAGACTTGAAGGGTTAAAATGAAACAAGATCAATGTAAGAGCGGGTAAAAAGCAATTATCCATGTTAAAGTAAATTATCATACTTTAAAAAGTCAAAATTAGCCATCAATATTTATACTGATTATGGTAGAGTTTGATAATATCTATTTGCGTTTTCGATCTAGGATATATGAGATAATTGTTTATTATTTTAGAGTTGATGTGTAGTTTTTTTTAGACTTGAAGGGTTAAAATGAAACAAGATCAATGTAAGAGCGGGTAAAAAGCAATTATCCATGTTAAAGTAAATTATCATACTTTAAAAAGTCAAAATTAGCCATCAATATTTATACTGATTATGGTAGAGTTTGATAATATCTATTTGCGTTTTCGATCTAGGATATATGAGATAATTGACAATTTCATTGTTAATTATTAATTTACAACAAAGTGATGTAGTGTCTACTTTTTTGTTTTTGATGAAGACATAAATTAGCGTTCATAATTAATTGGCCTTTACCTCACTCTACAGAAATTTTTCGCGCTCTCTCTCTCCAAACCGGTTCTCCTTATTAGTCACGCTCTCTCTCTATAGTCCTGTGCTCCGCTCTCTCTCACTCGCGCTCTCTCTCTCTCTCTCTACAAACCGGTGCTTCGCTCCGTCGCCATCAGACACTACTGAGATCGTCGCCATCATCCATTTCTCCGCCACGTCGAAGACCGCCACCGTGGCCAGTTCCATCGCTTGAACCAACCGATCTAGGTACATCTCTCGCTCTATTCTTCTATTTGGGAACCGATTTGGTTGTTGAATCTAGCCCTAGCACCGTTGATTTTGGGTTTCCAAATCAATTTTGGAAAAGAACACGACGATCGATTGAGATTGAAGAGTCGCCAGTTCCATCGCCTAAACTAACTGATCTAGGTACATCTCTCGCTCTATTCTTCTATTTAGGAATCGATTTGGTTGTTGAATTAGTTTGTATTTGAGTATTAGTTTTGGAACAGATTTTGGGTTTTCAATCTCCCGATTTTGGGTTTTCAAATCACTGTTTAAATCTTGATTGGAACAGAACTCAATTTGAATTAGTTTTGGGTTTGAATATTGGAACAAAAATAGAACAAACGAATGTGATGGCCGATTGTCTGCACGGTGAGGGTCAATTGTAGTTCATTGGTGGTTGTTGAATCGATCGCCGAAACCTTCACCGTCGTCCTATGTTGAATTAGTTTTGGGTTTGAAATTGAAATCAATTCTAGAACAGAAATAGAACAGAAGACGGTAATGGTCGATTGTCTGCACGACGAGGGTCGATTGTGGTTCATTGGTGGTTGTTGAATCCCACAACCGACCTAGCCCTTGCACCGTCGATCAATCGTCGAAACTTTCACCGTTGCCCTAAATTGAATTACTTTTGGGTTTGCAATTGAAATCAATTTTAGAACAAAAATAGAAAATTATGCTTCAAATTGAAATCAATTTTGGAATAGAAACGGTGATGGTCGATTGTCTGCACGGCGAGGGTCGATCTAGCCCTACCACCGTCGATCGATCTCCGAAACCTTCACCGTCGCCCTAAATTGAATTAGTTTTGGGTTTGAAATTGAAATCAATTTTGGAACAAAAATAGAACAGAAAACGGTGATGGTCAATTAATTTTTTTGACCATCAAAGTTTGTTTGAAGTTGTTTTTTTATCATCTATCTTATATATTATAGCTTTCTATTCTAAAAGAAATCAAACACTGTTAAAAATATATAATTGCTTTAAATCTCTTTTTTATATCTTTGCGATTCTACGGTTTATTCTTTTAAGGATAACGGAATAGCCATGCAAAATAAAGATGCAAACTGCAAAGGAAAGGAGAAAGGAAAAGAGAACGTTCTCCCAATTTGGTATGAATATTTTAGTTATCAAACTACCTTTACAGCTTTTATTGATTGAACATGTTTAAATCTAATTTCATACACCATTATTACGTCAATAATGTAAATCTATAGTTTTCATGATCGTTCTCTAAAACATTTAAACACTTGAAATACACTTCAACATAGATGAAAAATTAAACATGTCGTTCGTTTTTTTCATATCTCTAGAACGTATCAACCGCCTCCTTGGCCCAAAAAAAGAGAAGGGAACGAGAAAGAGTCGAAGAAGCTCATAAAAAAAGAGTACGCATACACTCCGCGGTTCAATGTGAACAGGTGTGTAATCTTTCTTTCGTTTGTTTGATCGAATCGTAAAACAATTTTTCACCAACTTAATTGCATGGCCAATGATCATAGAACATATCAAAAGCTGCCATCGCACAACGAGCTCGAAGGGAGAGAGAGAGAGAATGTCATACTGAGCTTGCAACTGGCCCATCCATCATACATGTTCCACAACTGCTAACGGTCGTGGACATTAATAATGATCTAACTGATACACCAATGGTGGATGCCGAAATTATTCAAGATGAACAGGTGTGTTGCCTACTCTTTAACTATATCTTGCTATAGTTAAATTCGAACAAATGATATTTGTATTGTTATAGATCGTATCAAAAGCTGCACTAGCACAACGAGCGAGAAGACATCGTGAGAGAATTAGTCATCAGTTTTTGTGTCGTACAAATGGTGGATTTATGACTGAAGATCTGCAACGACCCATGACTGTGGATACTGAACATGCTACAAATACAAACTTATCTCCTATGCCCATTATCGATGATGAGACAATTTTGCAGTGTGCACAGGTGTGATCCAGTTAATTATCTAAATTAATGTGCATTACATTTACTTTGACTATGTTAATAATTATCTGACGATAACCACTCAGAACATATCGAACGTTGCTCCTGCACAACGAACGGAAAGAAAACGTAATAGAGTGGAATTGCAACCAAATGTCTTAGATTCCGATCATATATGGTAAAATTATCCTCTCTTCCTAGATCATTTAAGTTGTTAGGATTAAGAATTATTTTCTCCTTTGGTGTAGGCCAACATCTGCGGGTGAATGTTTAGATGAAAGCCAAGCCAATGATGACTTGCAAAATATACCAATTAGTCATTTGGATAATACAAGGTCGAAACGTCATTGTCTAGGTAAAATGGATGTCGTATGCCCTTATTGTTCTGCTTTGCATTGGATGGACGAAAGATTGTCCAAATCAACAACAACACGTCCTTTATTTGGAACATGTTGCTTACAAGGTAAAGTTAGATTACCTTTGCTCACAATGCCACCTTTACAAATCAAAGCGTTATTTGATGGGATAGATGAAATATCTATATCATTCCGTCGTCACATTCGAGAGTATAATGCAACAAATGCTTTTACAAGCCTTGGAGCTAGATTGGATCAAAGAGTATTTACTGGAAGAGGTCCAACATCATTTACTATTCATGGTGAACTACGCCATCGAACAGGATCATTAATTCCTGAAGACGGACAAGATCCTATTTACGCCCAATTGTATATTTATGATCCAGCGCACGCTCATAGTATTAGATGTCGCAGAAATCCTTCTTTGAGAAGTGATGTTCTACAAATTATTCAAGATAGTTTGTTGCAATACAATGCATTCACGAATAAGTTTAGGCAGGCTCACGCAATTCTAAATCAACTGGATTTGAATTTTCAAACGTTGCCTGCAATTCTTCAATACAATTCAAGTGCAGATCGACGACGATACAATTTGCCTACAACGGATGAGGTTGCAGTCATATTACCAGGGGACAGAACTCATTTTGGCGGTATGAGAGACATTGTTCTACACTTACGGGCAGGTAACGAATTATTGAGAATTAATGAATGTCATCCTGCATACTTACCGTTGCATTATGTTCTATTCTTTCCTTTTGGTGAGCTTGGATGGGAACCTGGATTTAGACAGTGGGATGTGTTAAATGGTCAACATACAGATGATCGGTTAACTCAGATGCAATTTTATAGTTATCGATTGTTTGAACGACCGACTGAGTACTCATCGATTCTAAGGGGTGGAAATTTATTCCAAGAATTCTTGGTTGATGCTTGGGCTGCAACAGAGCAAAATCGATTGAATTACTACAGACTTAATCAGTCAAATCTACGTGCTGAACTATATCAAAACCTTACCGACGTATCATTTGACGGGTTAGGACCTGATCAAATAGGTAGGCGAATAGTTTTACCTTCTTCATTCATCGGTGGACCAAGGCATATGTTTGAAATATTTCAAGATTCAATGGCTATAACGCGTCACAACCATCATCCAGATGTTTTTCTAACTATGACTGCAAATCCTCATTGGAATGAAGTGACTTCAGCCTTACTTCAAAATCAAAAGCCAAGTGATCGCCCAGACTTAATTGCCCGTGTTTTCCAACAAAAGAGGAATGCTTTGATGAAAGATATTGAAAAAACACAAGTTTTTGGGAAAAAGGTTGCCCATGTTTTCACAATTGAGTATCAAAAAAGAGGATTGCCACACATGCACTTGCTTATTTTTCTTGACGGGCCACATAAAATTCGAACATGTGATCAAGTGGATCGAATAGTATGTGCAGAATTTCCAGATCAAGTAGAAGAACCAGAGCTTTTTCAGACTGTAAAAAAATGTATGGTTCATGGGCCATGTGGCTTTCGAAATCCAAAATCTATTTGCATGGAAAATGGAAAATGTACGAAGAGGTATCCAAGGGCTTGGGCAAATGAAACAACAATGGATCAAGATGGTTATCCCATTTACCGTCGTCGTAATAATGGTAAAGTTTATATTGTTAGGGGACACCAAGTTGATAATAGGGATGTTGTTCCTTACAATCCGCACCTTTCAAGAATATTCGATTGTCATATTAATGTTGAGGTTTGCGCTGGAATTCGATATGTTAAATATATTCACAAGTATATCTACAAAGGTGGGGATCGAACAACATTGACTTTGGGAGAAATAGATGAAATCAAGCAATATCTTGATGCAAGATACATAGGGCCATCGGAAGCGGCTTGGAGACTTTTTAGTTTCCCTTTGCATGACGAGAGTCCAAATGTTGTACGATTGGAAATCCATTTGCCTGGAATGCATCGAGTTCTTTTTAATCCTAATGAAAGTATGGAAACTATTGTTTCCAGGGCACAATCACAAGTATCAACTCTTACGGGTTATTTTTCCTATTGCGCAGCACATGAGGAGGCGCGTGCATATACTTATCAGGAGTTTCCCCAATATTTTGTTTGGGTGAAAAATGAAAAAATATGGAAACCAAGACAAAAAGGGTTTGCTATTGGTAGAATGTACTTTGTGCCTCCTAATTCGGGTGAACGATTTTATCTACGTCTACTGTTAACAGTTACCAAAGGACCAAAGTCATTTAAGTGCCTACGTACCGTGAATAACTTTGAACATGTGACATTTAAGGCTGCATGTGTGGCAATGGGACTCTTAGAAGATGATGGTGAGTGGATACAATGTCTTCAAGAAGCGTCCATCATTAGAACTGGTCATCAGTTAAGGACATTGTTCTGTGTACTTCTAACATATTGTGCACCGATAAATCCACATGAATTATGGGATCGATTTTCATTGTATTTATGTGACGATATACCACATAAACTACATATATCATACAAAATTTCTGACCCAACTGAAGACCAGATTAAAGATTATGGTTTGTATCTTTTGAATCAACTATTGCAAGAATGTGGTAAAAGTTTAATCGATTTTCCGCCAATGCCACTACCTGTAATGGATTGGAATACAGTTGTAGGAAATAGGCTAATATGGGAACACATACAATTACAACATAAGGCGCAACGATTGGATGTTGAGACTAACATCGATCGCCTTAATGATGGACAACGTAGTGCTTATGAATCAATAATTTCTTCCGTGTTTGCTAACAGAGGAACTATGTTCTTCCTCAATGGTGGTGCTGGTACTGGAAAAACATTTCTTTATAATACAATTGCAACAAAATGTCGTTCTCTTGGTCATATTGTTATTACCGTCGCATCGTCTGGTATAGCATCGCTATTACTAGAAGGAGGCCGAACGGCACATTCTACATTCCGCATCCCATTGGACATACTGGATAATTCAGTATGTGGTTTCAGTAAGCAGTCGTTACATTCTGAGTTGTTCAGGGAGACCAAACTTATTATTTGGGATGAAGTTCCAATGCAACATAGATACTGCGTTGAAACTGTCGATCGAACGTTGCAAGATATTCGAGATAACAAGAAGCCATTCGGGGGTATAACTGTAGTACTTGGGGGAGATTTCAGGCAAATCCTACCTGTTATACCAAAAGGAGTCCGCCAGCAAATTGTTGCTTCGACGTTGCGACGTTCCAACCTTTGGAAGCATATTACCGTGTTGACACTGGAATTAAACATGCGCTTAAGTAGCACAAACAATCGAAATACGGAATTCTCTGAATTTCTACTTCAGGTAAACTGCAGTTGTCGCTATCGAGTTTTACAATTTGTGAATACTTAATTACTTTTTCAAAGTAACTAAATTGGATGTTTATGTTTCAAATTTCAGATTGGTAAGAATCCTCATGAAAGTGTACAATTGCCATCAAACATATACTGTTGTCGTAATATCGATGAGTTAATATCATCTGTTTATCCAGGACTTAATACGCCAAGTATTGTCACTCCTACGTTTCTTACTGAGCGAACCATTCTTTCTCCACGAAATGATGATGTTAGCGTAGTAAATTCGAAGGCTTTAGAAATGTTTCCTGGCAATACCATTACGTACTTGGCAGCGGATAAAATGTCCGAAGAAGATAGAGCTGATCCTCAAATTACAAATCGTTATCCTAATGAGTATTTGAATTCATTAGACCCCCCTGGATTGCCCCCTTTTAAGCTAGATCTTAAAGTTGGTTGTCCAATTATGTTGCTGCGAAATATCGCACCGAATGAGGGGCTTTGCAATGGCACAAGATTGATGGTTGTAAGATGTGTCTCGCGTGTAATTGAGGCAATAATTTTAACTGGGGAAAAAGCTGGAAATACTGCGTTCATTCCAAGAATTTCTTTGACACCTTCGACTACTGAATTTCCGTTCAAAATGACGAGACGCCAATTCCCGGTTCGTTTGGCATATGCCATGACCATCAATAAATCCCAGGGACAGTCTGTAAAATATGTTGGAGTTGACTTGACCATGCCGGTGTTCAGTCATGGTCAACTATACGTTGCTTTATCGAGATGTACGTCATTTGATCGATTGAGTGTCCTACTACCTGATCAGGGATCTCTGTCAACAACGAACATCGTTTATCCTGAAGTCCTATTATAATTTGTCTTAAATATCATAAAGGTACCAATGCCAATAAACAAATAGTCTACCTTATTTTTTGATTTATGAGACCAAACATTGATTTGAATTTGACTATACAGGATTGAGATCTACTGGCTCGAGTCATTGTATAATTAACCAAGAGGACTACAAATCAGTGGATTCAGACAACAGGTATTCAATTAAATTTATAATTTCTAACACATTTTATTTTATTTTCTCAATCATGTAATTGCTTCGACAAAGACATAGTCACCTTATCTATTAATCACTTAATCGCACTCGAACCAAAAAAGTTCCACGTGCACTGGGTGTTGTGTTGGAGTATTGTTTATTTAGGATCGATTTTAACTTTCTATTGTCTAAATTGTTTGTTATTATTGTTGTATTATTGATTGTTTATATTCTTTAAAAAATAGTAATCTTTTTTGGATTGAGTTGTGTGCGAAGGTGGTAGGTCCATCACTAGGCTACCATCTGAAATTGATTTTGTGCATCTTTTCTAAATTAGAATTTTCATGAATTTGCATTGACTTGGGGGGCAGAGGAATTCTTTAGACCATCCTGGATTGCCTCTCATTTGGTGATATATTTTTGCCTTGCAAAGGGAGAATCGTTATGACCCGAAGGTTTCGGTATGCATTTCCCATCTCATTGGTGTCTCATTTTATAGTTTAAAAAAAAGGTACAAAAGCATTTTTTGATGTGTAAAGTGTAATTTGGTCTAACTATAGGGGTGCAAAGTATAATTAATCTTTTTTATATTATAAAAATGGAATGCAATCGGATACTATCGATACACTAAAATTTAACACTTTCACTCCCTCAACCACAATGTATTGATCCTAATTAACGCACAAAAAATGATTCTTTATTAGATGTAAGAATTTATTCTTCTCTTGAATCCGATTTTAGGCCATGAAATGCTCAAGTACTATTTTTTTTTATAAGTTGTGACAACTACTTTGAATCCAGTTTCATTTTACACTACAAGTAATTTTTTTTTAGCATGCATATAAACATTTATAGTACTGTTAAGATTCATAAAGGTGAATTTTTTTTTTTCCTGAGCCAATACTTAGGAGTTGAATCTCACTATTTTTATCCCATTTCTCTCTCCAATGTTGATTGACGAGGGTTTAAAGTGTCATTCCTAATTAATTTTTACTTCATTATTTCTTTAAGTACTAGGCTTTGTCTGGTGTTCAACATTTTTGCATGTTCAGTTTCTGTGACTGAAGTTGATGTTGCAACAGATCGGTTAGCAGCTTCCAAAACAATGATATAGAAGTATACTTTCGGTGATTAAGGTAAGTTCCAGTAGTCCTGGGTGGTGGACTTATCATTACTAAATTTATAATGCATATGATTAATTGTCATTATTTGTCATATTGTTAAAGTTCTTTGTGTTAGTTATTGTTTGAATGTTGTGTTGTTTGAAAATATGAGTTGATAGTTTGGAATATCAAATAAATAAAGGGGTTTATGTCCAATTTTCAAATATTAGAGTGTCGTATAAATAAAGGGGATTATGTCTATATTTTAAATTTCTTATTAATCATGTTTGTTTATACCGTGTTCATTACAAAAACAAGAGTTGATGATAGCACTAACACCTTTCGTCCAATTGCAGTTGAAGAATGATTTTGAGAATTTGTCGACGGAAGCGAATTGAAGGTGTGAGTATGGTTCTAACTTTAAGAGCTACGTTCGAGTTCCTTGAAGTATAGATCTCTTTGGATTATTTTTTGAGTTCCAATTATGAATTGAAATGGATAACGTTAACGCTTTTTGACCAATTGCAGTTGAAGAATGGCTTTGAGAATTTATTGACGGAAGCGAATTGAAGGTGTGGGTATGGTTCTAACTTTAAGAGTTACGTTTCAGCTCCTTCAAGTATACATCTCTTTGGATTATTTTTTGAGTTCCAATTATGAATTGAAATGGATAGCACTAACATCTCCTTTCATCCATTTGCAGATGAAGAATGACTTTGAGATTTTGTTCACGGAAGCAAATTGAAGGTGTTGTGTATTTAATTATTGTCAATGTTTTATGGTGTTTGTATTTGGACCAAGATGTTGCTTAAAATAAGTTCATGAGTTTTTTATTGTCTTTTTACCAGCAATTTTAGGAATATTTGAATTTCGTGCATTTGGCCAAATTTATTTTTTGTAATATTTTTATTTCCTAGATTTGGCCACGATTTGGTGGATCATTGACTTTATTTGGATATCTTTAGCTTATTCACTGAATTTGGATCCCAATCTAGGCTGTCACAGGAATCGAATGTCAGTCAGATTTTGATAATTTCACCATTACCTTATTCGTTCTTTGATGGAATTTTCTGATTTCATATCGATTGCAGTTGTTTATCCATTTCGATTTCATATTGATTCCAGTTGCACTTGGTGTTGTGTTGTACCATACAATTATGTAACTGTGGAACTCGATTGTTTTTTTTTTAAAAATAAATTATAATGAGATTTGGATTGGCGGTAACTGTTTTTTGCCTTTATTGTAGATATTGGGTTATTTGATTTTTAAGAAAACAAGTATAAAGTGTTGTACAAACAAAGGAGATTATAATATTTTTTTGTTTAATTTTTTTTTTCCACCCGTGCCTTCAGGCACGGGTTATGCCCTAGTATATATATATATAAACAAAAACATAACTAAAATATAAAACATAAATATCAAAAAATAAAATCAAACAAAAAAATTATTCATTATTACAATAAACGTTCTTAACAATAATTGAAATACACCGATAAATAGTTGTGACAATAATACAAATCAAAGTATATATCTATATATATATATATATATATATAGGAGAGATTAAACTGTAAACAAATAAACACACACATAAAAGGGACTAAATTATACATATATAAAAAAAGTGAACGTATATATGTCATAAAAATATATCTAAAATATTAGTTTCGTGGTTCAGTTTCACAGTTCGGTTTCGCGGTTACTATCCTAAAACCAAAACCGCTACAGTTGTTAATTTTAAAATCAAAATCGCAACTAAACCACTTAGTCCGTTTTAAAACTGAACCATTTGGTTTGGTTTCTCTTTCTTACCCATCGTTTCATTTTTTTTTTGACCAACCCTAATGAATTTCCGACAAATTGAGGTTGAAATTGTTGAAATCAATACTTGAGGAACTAAAGTGAAAATAAAGATATAGTAAGAGGACACAAATGTAGTTTTACCATATAATTTCTCTCTTGACTCTTCTCTCTCTAGAATTTTTAACGGTAAAAAAAAAGTCGTCTTATGATATCTTGTATAACAAAATACCGATATTTTTGCCATGAATCCCCCTATAAATACCCCTCCTCACCATCTTCAATTTAAATATTCAATTGTTGGAGATGGCGGATGTGGTTTTTCCGGTGGTGTTCTTCGACGGAGAGAGAGAGATTGACGCCGGAAACCTTCCGATTCGTCCGTCGCTCACATTCAAAGCATATCAGTCCATGTTGAGCCGGTTGATCGAAATGCCGGTGAATCAGATTTTAAGCTACCTTGTTCACGACAATGAGGAGTTGTGGGCGGAGGAAGGTTACGAGAGGATTCCGATCACGGTAAAGATTGATTTCGCGGCCGTAGCTCGTGAGAAAGATTGCTACATCTACGTGATTCTGAAACGATCGAGGAGGGAAAGAAGACGGAGGGTAGAAAGGACTGTGATCGTACCCTCTGCCACTGCAAGTTTTCCGGTGCCGGAGAATTTCTACTTGAAAGATGCAGGAGCACCGCTGAATAGTTTTCCGGTCATGGAGTCCGTGATTTTTGAAGTGAGGAGTGAAGATATACAGACGACGAGTACTGAAGCGGAGGACGATGCGACATCTCTTTACTCCACCTTGAACGACCTAATTATGCATTTGTTACAAAACACGACGGGAGCTACCGATTATCGCTCGCCGGAGATGGAATGCAGCACCGGTGGTCATCCGGTGTGCAGCGATCCGTTCTGTTGGTGTAAAGATTTTTTTCATCTTTTAAACAATTACGTTGTTTAATCTTGATGACAAAAAAGAGTCTTTAATTTTTTATTTTTTTGTATTTTTTTAATGAATTTTGTATTGTTTTTGATTAATAAATTGAATAATGTATTTTTTTTGTATGTTTTTAATAAATTTTGTATTTCTTTTGATTAAGAAATTAAAATTATCATTTCTTTTGAATTATGTATTTTTTTATGTTTTTAATAAATTTTGTATTGCTTTTGATTAAGAAATTAATTTTTTCATTTTTTGTCTATTTTTATCCATAATTATTTCAAAATTCCAAATTAAATTAAAACTATATTTTTGAAATCAAGTTTACTTTTTCAAATTGGAAAACAATAGGATTTTTTTTTTTGTTTAAAGAATTAATTTTTAAATATAAAATCTAAAATTTATTGTGATATTTTGAAAAAAAATATATATTTTAAGGTGAATTTGGAAAAAAGAATCACATTTATTTTTAAAATTAAATTTTATAATTCATTCTTTTTTCTTTTTTTTTAATAATCTGTTCTAATTTCAATAATCTGATTTAATTTTAAATTTTGTAAAGAACACATATTTATTTATTTATTTATAAATGATGTTTTATTTATTCATGAAATTCTAATTATTTTCAAATTCAACTCTAGTAACTAAAAAACATATACTGCAAAAAAATTGGAAAAAAAAAAAAAAAGAACGTGAAAATAGGGTTTTTTTTTTTTAGGTTTCCTTCAAACGGTCGAAATTCAAATATTTAGATTATATTTTTTTTTAAATTTATGAAAAACTCAAAATCGTAAAAGTTTGTAAGATTATACCTCACAAAACTTCACAAATTTTATGAAAAACTCAAAATTGTAAAATTTTGAAAAAATGTAACTCACTAGAAAAGTTTGATTTTGTCAATTTATGAAAAATTGTAGTTCATGAACTTTTGGAATGCTAGCTTCCCAAAATACTCTATTTCGCTAATTTTTTTAAAAAAACTCAAAATTGTGAAATTTTAAAATAAAATAAATTAATTTTGAAACTTTTCATATTAAATTAAAATTAAATTTTGAAAATCGAGTTTACTTTTTTTTTTTCAAAGAATTATTTTTTAAATATAAAATATAAAATTTTATATTTTGGTATTTTTTAAAATATTGAAAAAAGAAAAAGAATGATAGCATAAAAATGGCCTCCTCCCACATGTATTTTTTTTTTTTATAAGCAAATATCATATATAAGATAAGGGGAAGGATATTTTTTTTGTTACACGAAAACGTGTTGTCGATTAGCTTGCAAGACCCCAAGCCAACAAAATACACCGATTATCTAAATTCAAAGATCCGGGATCAAGACAAGCACTCCCCAACAGGAGCCACACAACATATCTAACACTAGATTCCATGAATACAAAATAAACAACAAACATACACCCATGAGAGAAGGCGCAACCGGAGAAGGACAACACCTAAATCAGAAACCACCCAACTGTCTCTTTGTCGAAGCCAACAACAAACTACTCAAAAATAGCCGCGAACTACTACAGATTTAGATCCGTTGATAGGCGATAAACACGCCAATCTCCAAAGTTGAACTCTTACTGGGAATATCCCCACCTAAGTAGACAACTCCAAGCCTACCAAAAACAACCAACATCGCGACCATAACCAATAATCAAAATCGAAGATGTACCAAGCATCATATTTCGCCACTCTTGGAAGCTCAACCAAACCCCACCCTCCCAAAAAATCCATTACCGGATAAATCAATGAGATTGTCTCAACTCCTAGATTCTCATTCTTTGAAAACCAATTCAGATAGTTTCTCTTAAATCCATTTCAATAAGATTTATCGAATGTCCAAATTGTCTCCCAACCTCTATCACTTTACTCAATCTTCGGAAAGTGATCTTAGCGTAATTGATAATCACCTCATCGGAAGCGGAAATACCACAAATGAGATCATTATAATTAATTTTACCTTCGATACGCTTTTTCACTTCTTTCCTCAGTTTTTGCTTTAACGCGACTCCAAAAGGGCTTTTGATTTTGTTGCAAATTATACTGGCCAATTCACTCTCATCTGCGAGAGAGAGACAACCATCTTGGGACCAAGAAGATTCTACGACAACACATTTATCGCACTCACAAGTTGACACTTTCTCAGCAATAAACCCTTTTCTCAAATGATCAGTCATATGCCCCTCATCTTTCGCATTCCAATTACCCTCAATCTCTACCCTCTGAGTAGTACTACCATTTTGATCTAGTAACACAACGCCCTAACATACCTTCTCTTTTTTCCTCCACACGAGATTAATCCCATGTGCATTAAACACACAAAAATTGAAATGTTACTTAAACAGAGAGGAAAAAAAACTATAAATTTATTAATTTATTATTTTTTTTTCACAAAGACACATACACCATATATATAATGTACAACCATATATGATATTTTTACATGAAGATTTTAAATAATAATAATGCAACTGCACCGATCAGGCTGCCTACGTACCCAGATAGTTAAAAGGATAAATGACATTTTATTCTCCTGTGTTTTGCACGAATTGCACTTTACCCCACTGTGGTATTTCTGTAAGCACACAATCCCCTTAAATTTATATTTCGTAAGCATACAACCTCTTGTAATTGCTCACGATATGTCAGTATAAGGGGTTATGTGAATACGAAAATACTACAGTGAGATGAACTGCAATTCGCGTAAAACACAAAAAAATAAAATATTATTTACCCTTTATAAAACTATCCAGGATCAAGCTGCACGTAGTTCTCTCTCACTCTCACCTCTTTTTTTTTTTAATTATTATTATTATTATTATTTAGTACAATAAATAGAATCTATTACCATAGCCTTCTTTTGCGAGAACATCTATCTTTGAAACTGTCAGGAGGAAGTTCCTTCATGTCGATCATCTTTATCTTCCTCCTCGTCTCCTTCGATTGATTGTATCCGGCTTGAAACTTCCGTTTGGACGCCTCGAACTTCATTGTGTATGGATCTTGAACAACAGCCGGACTCTTGGAAGACTTGACAGTGTAACCTCCACTATTGCTGGAATCCTTGGCAGGTGCTACCCTCGTCCGGTGACCAACGGCAACCATTGGCATCTTGCTCTGCGGTGCTCCTCTTGCCTGAACTTTATCAGCAACCCTACTCTTCGCATGTGTTTCTTCCATGTCGAAAGGATCAACCATGGCCAAACACTTGACGGTGCTGCTGCGTTCGTTGTTGCCAGAAATTTGGGCCGGCGCCGTTGTTACCTCCTCCGTATCGATTTTTCCAACGGAGGGTAACTTCTTGATCTTGATTTTGATGGTGCCTCGCCGCTCCGCTCCAATATTGTTGATAGAATCTTGGGACTCCATTTCGAAGTCCCTCATTTCTTGATCGCCATTAAAATCCCCCAAAGGACCGATGGGTAGATCGAACAGTAGATCAGCCAATCTTGAACGCCGGTTCTTGAACTCCGGCTTGAGAGAAGCCACCCCGATGGCCATCTCGATCAGATCGAAAATACCCAACTGTTCTTCCCGCCGGATCTTTTGCCAAAACATCTTCTCTACATCCATGGTCACCGATCACCACCGCCGCCGCCGTGAAACGGAAAATGAAAGAAAATGAAATCTTCTCGGCAGGGAATGAAAGAAAGTGAATTCTCCCTTTAGCGAGTATGGGTAAGATTTTTAAACTCGTTTTCCCCGCCGTTTCTAGAAAGAAAATCAAATTTTTTGTTTTGAAAAAGTCCTAGAGAGAGAGAAGATGAACTGTAGGGTTGTGGGTATGGGAGTAAATTACACTATCTCCCCTTTAAAGTTGTATTTTAGTTTGGAATTAATCACTATAATTTTTATTTAGTTGTTCTTGTATTCGGATTCAATAAATTGATCCTTCACTTTATTTACAAGTGCTGAAATTAAATTTTTTAGTAAATAATTAATATTAATTAAAAAATGTGATATTCGAATAATCAAACTAAATTAATTAGATTATTTTCAAATAAAAATTTGATATAATAATGCCTGAAAATAAATAATAAACTGGTTTAGCCCACGGCATTGCGTGGGTTTAAAAAAAATTATAATAAATTCTTAATTTTGAAACGTTAAGCATGCAGATATCATTTTGTTATTTTGGTATCAATATTCGAAAGGGAATGCATAAATTATAATGAGTAATGGGGTTTTATAAATACCGAATATAAATATAATATTAAAAATTGCATAAATAATCATAAAAGAGAGAAATTATATTTCTACAAATTAATTTTTACTAATATGTAATAAAATAACAAACAAATAATTATATTGGTGTCCCAATGTTGCAGACACTTCAAATATGGTCCAGTTAGGAATATGTGGGTCCTCCTACTGAGATGGAGTTGCTGAGTCAAAACTGGAGTTGGAAATTCTTTGAGTGAACTGTAACTGACGACCTGGGGACTGACTAGTTAGAATTCAAAGTCTGCCCGTTAGGGAGTTGTACATGCACAAGGCTGAGCCGGAATTTGTCCCGGCGAAACTCCTCTGATATGAGAATAAGAGCTTAAAGAGAAAAAGGTTACAAAAACGAGTCGTATTTATTTTGAACTTTTTTAAGTAATAGTTTTATGGATGAATTTTCAACAAATTGGGGTTGAAATTGTTGAAATCAATACTTGAGGAACAAAAGTGAAAATAAAGATATAGTGAAAATAAAAATGTAGTTTTACCATTTAATTTTTCTCTCTACTCTTCTTTCTCTCTATATATGAATTTCTTTTTTTCTTTTTTTTTAAAGAATTAGTTTAATTTTAAATATAAAAATCTAAAATTTATTTTGATATTTACGAGGGAGAAAAAAAGACTGATAGCGTGAAAATTGCCTCTTCCCATGCATGCAAAATAGGGTGAATGTTGTTCCAATGCAATCTTTGACCCTAGATTATTAGGTTTCGTTCAAACGGTCGAAATTCAAAAATTTAGAAAAATATATTCTTTCATTATATTAATTTTTTCAAATTTATGAAAACACAAAATCATGATATAAACCAAAGTTTAAATGTATTTTTTTTAAAGGGTTTATACCAAATACCTCCCTTATCTTTTGATCTTATACCACAAATATATCCTGTCATTTGATAAATACCAGTCAACTCTATTTGCCAATATTTTTGTGTGAAAAGACCATTTTACCTCTTACTTTTTATCAGATATTATTCAATTAAAAAGTTCTAAGTAAAATTACCGATTTACCCTCTTGATTTTTCTCCTCTCACCGCCTCTCTACCTGTGTACCTCATTTCTCCCGATCTCTCTCATCAGTCCTCTCCTCTACCTCAGATCTCTTGTTCCGAGCTTCGGCCAAGATTGAAGATCCTGATTTACTGCCTCCGTACCTTAGCCATCCTTCGTTGTTTACGTACTAGGACGTCCTTCGCCGAATCGCCGTCTCGCCGTCGTCTATCTTTGCTCCAGTTCTAAAGAATGGAGTTTGCAATAAAACCCACAATTGTTCTGAAAATCATGGGGAAGACGGGATCTCGAGGACAGGTGACTCAGGTGAGAGTGAAGTTTCTTGATGATCAGAACAAGTTTATCATGAGGAATGTGAAATGACTCATTTCTTCACCCCTTTCATTTTCATTTCTTCACCCTGTGAATCGACTTTCTTCCCCATTCCATCTCCGGTGATGAAGAAATCGATTTAATCTACCAAACACGGGTAGATTTCTTTGGCTCCGGCGGCGATTTATTTTTTAAATCTGTTCGGCGATTTAATCTACCAAACACAGGGGTAGAAATTGAAAGAATTTTGACGACTCACATCAGTTCGTTTTACCAAGTAAGATTTTCGATCTTTTTTTGTCATCTCGAGTTGTGTAATTTTAGGGTTTTGGATTGATTTTTGGAGATTCGGGAAGACGTTTGACTTTTTTTGATGGATTTGGAGGTGATTTACGAAATGATTTGATCGTATTTTTCGATTAATCGTGCCGTTCTTGTTCGAATTTTCTGTTACAGAGTTCTTCGTCTTCTTACAAATTTTTTTGCACTAATTTTTGCAAGTTGATATAGGAGAAGCCTTTTGTTAGATTTCGGGTTGACACAATCGATGTTTTAATTGATGAATTTCCGCTTATAAGTCGTATATAATTGTTCGATTTTCAGCTGTATTTCTTTTTCTTAGAATTTCAACTTCCTGCTCCTCCAATGGAGGATTTGGATTTTTTTTTTTTGATGAATTGTAGATCACTTGAATTCTAATTATTTGGTGTTCGACTGAGGTGGAGATGTGAGAGGGAGGACAACGATGGCTTCAATTGGATTCGGCGGTAACGACCATTTTTTGAGGGCGCGGAAGTGCCGTTGTCAGTGGCAGTTGCAAGGCTATGGCGGGGGCGATGAAGGTCGTCGGTGCCAACCACTTGGCGAGGATAGGAGAAGCTTGTCATTGGTGGTGACAGCTCTGCAAAGGAAAATAGGGTAGTGTATATATATATATATATTTTTCATTTTTGTGGCCATGTAATAAAATGGAAATGCTTTGAGGTAGAGAAAGAAGGGTATACTTGTCCAATAAATTAAATTAAGAAAGAATATTTATGTTATTTTATTGAAATTAAATGATTTTGAGGGTATTTTTGTCAATATCAATGTTGTGTCAGTAACTATTCACTGACAGGGAGGTAAATAGTTTCAATTGTAAAACTATAAGGGGGTGATTGGTATTTGTCAAATGACATGGGAGGTTTGTGGTATAAAATCAAAAGACAGGGGAGGTCTTTGGTATAAACTATTTTTTTAAATGGGAGTAAAAAGTCTTTTTCTTTTAAATGGAGGTGGTAGTGATTTTTTATTTTTTATTTTTAAAAATAAAAGAATAAAAAATATATTTTTTTAAATAAGATTTATGTTTTTTTTCTAAAAAAAATTCAATGGATTGACTGAATTTTTCAAAAAATTTAGGAGGTTTGTGGTAAAATGATAGGGGAAGTAAGTGGTAAATATTAATTTATAAATTAAAATGAGGGTAAATTTTTTTTTTGTCTAATTATCATTTTATTATTTCCACTTCAAAAACTACATTTTATCCACTTCCACTTTTGAACAAAATGAGAAATTACATTTTTTTTTTCATTTAAATTAATGGAATATGATTAATAATAGATGTAATTAAATTTTACATCCAACTTTTGGATCAAATAAATGAGATTACCCTTAATTTTTAAAAATATTTATGATAAAAAAATTAAATCAAAATTAGGATAAAGAGGTAACTTCATCTATGTCATCCAAAATTTGGATGAAAATTTTAACTCCATACATTGTTATGCATGTTCCGTGAATTTAAACGAAAAAAATTAGTTTTTCATTTTGTTCAAAAGTAGAAGTCAGTAAAGTATAGTTTTTGAAGTGGAAGAAAATAAAGTGATGATCAAAAGTAGAAGTCAGTAAAGTATAATTCATATCATCGATTGATGAATGGTGTCTTAAGATTATGTCATTGTAGATCTACACTCTATGATATTACTCTCCGCCAATTCAAGAAGTTACACTTTATCTATTTCTACTTTTAAACGAAACTATATTTTTCTGTTTTATTAATGTAATATAATTAGAAAAAATAGAATCAATTTAAGATATAGTGACAATTTCGTCTATGAAGTGAAAATTTTAAGTCCATCTATTCTTAAGCTTGTTCTGTTAATTTAGACGGAGAAAATTAGTTTCTTACTTTGTTCAAAAGCAAAAATAGATAAAGTATAATTTTTTTAAGTGGAAGGGAATAAAATGATAATTAAATAAAGTAGTGCGGGATAAAGAGCAACTTAACTTTTTTTTTTTCTTTGGTTATATGATAAGGTGTGTCCCAATTGGTTTATGCGCACCTCGACTAATCACCTCACTGGGCGAATTTAAGAGCGCATTCTTCCACATCGGCTTGGTGCATTCAAGATTAAGTTCAAGATTTAATTCTCAGAGTGATCTCAGAAGAGTCGAACCCCGGTTAATAAGGTAAGGAAGTACCTCCCCTTGCATGCACATAATAAATATCATCTTTTGGTGAACAAGGTCTTGAGATGGACGAAATTTTCCATTCAATTTTTTGTTGAAATAGACGAAATCACCCCTTTATGTTAATTTTAATTTAATTTCTAAAATATTTATGATAAAAAGTTAAATCAAAATTAAGATAAACGGGCAATTTCATCTATATCATCCAAAAATTACATGAAAAATATAACTCCATGCATTTCTAGGCATCTTCCGTTAATTTAAATATAAAAAATTTAGTTTCTCGCTTTGTTCAAAAATAAAAATAAGTTAAATGTAACTTTTTGAAGTAGATGGATATAAAATGATAATTAAACAAACTAGAGAGGGTAACAACCAATTGATAAAAATAAAAATTGATAAAAATATGTGATAAAAATTGATGAAAATATCCATTAATTTTAATTTAATTTTTAAAATATTTATAATAAAAAAAATTAAATCAAAATTAAGATAAATTGGTGATTTCGTCTATTTTATCCAAAAATTGGATGGAAAATTTAACTCTATCCATTTTTAAATATGCATGTTCTGTTAATTTAAATGGAAATAAATTTGTTTTTCACTTTATTCAAAAGTAGAAATAGGTAAGGCTTAATTTTTTGAAGTAGAGGGGAATAAAATGATAATTAGACAAACTAGTAAAAAACAATTTTTTTTGTATACTCACGATTGTCCCCCCTCCACACAGGGTGTAAGACTAATTTTGTTCGAGGTGCGTGGTTACCTCTTCCAACAAGTGTTTTTCCGCAGACTTGAACCACTGACCTTGCAAAAACCCTTCAACCACTTGAACTACACCTTGTTGGTAAAAAACAATTTATATATAAAGAGTTCCCGCCTGAGGTTGTAACTTTTTCCACTTTATATATAAAGAGTTCGTTTTTTTTTTTTTTAAAAATGAAAAATTAGTTGCATGCACATAATTCATATCATCGATTGACGAAGGCAGCCTAAAATTATATGAGAGTCATTCCACTCATGATTAGACAATTGTTTTAAACTTTTGATAGAATTACGGACTTATAAAAAAATTATTGTAGCTAGAATAATAGATCTCAAAATTTGGTGCCCTCTTCTCTTTTAAATACCTCTTCACCTCTACATATAAATTTAGGAATTATAAAAAATAAATTATGACAAAAAAACAAGTCGTACTTATTTTGAACTTTTTTAAGTAATAGTTTTATGGGTGAATTTTACGGATGTCAATGGTTCGGCTTCAGTTCGATTTCATATAAAACCAAAATCAAAACCAAAACCGTTAGTCATATATTAAATCAAAACTGCAACTAAAATCGTTAATTTTTTTTAAACGATTTTAAAACCGAACTATTTAAATTTAAACAAAACCAAAACCACAAAACCATTTAATATTTTTTAATTTTATAAAAAAAAAAATCGCAAAACAGTAGACCCTTGTTTTTTATATATAAAAAAAATATATAACTAAAATATCAAATATAAATATAAAAAAATAAAGTGTAAACAAATAAACACACATATATAAGGGATTAAATTTTACATATATAAAAAAATGAGGGTATATATGTCTTAAAAATATATCTAAAATATCAGTTTCGTGATTCGATTTCATGGTTTGGTTTCATGGTTCGGTTTCGCGGTTACTATCCCAAAACCAAAACCGTTACGGTTGCTAATTTCAAAACCAAAACCGTAATCAAACCATTTGGTTCAATTTCTCTCTATTATCCATCGGTTCATTTTTATTTTTATTTTTTGCCATCCCTAATGAATTTCCAACAAATTGGGGTTGAAATTGTTGAAATCAATACTTGAGGAACTATAGTGCAAATAAAGAATTTCTCTCTCTCTAGAATTTTTTAACGGTAGAAAAAAAGTCGTCTTATGATATCTTGTATAACAAAATACCGATATTTTTGCCATGAATCCCCCTATAAGTACCCCTCCTCGCCATCTTCAATTTAAATATTCAACTGTTGGAGATGGCGGATGTGGTTTTTCCGGTGGTGTTCTTCGACGGAGAGAGAGAGATTGACGCCGGAAACCTTCCGATTCGTCCGTCGCTCACATTCAAAGCATATCAGTCCATGTTGAGCCGGTTGATCGAAATGCAGGCGAATCAGATTTTAAGTTATCTTGTCCACGACAACGAGGAGTTGTGGGCGGAGGAAGGTTACGAGAGGATTCCGATCACGGCAAAGATTGATTTTGCGGCCGTAGCTCGTGAGAAAGATTGCTACATCTACGTGATTCTGAAGCGATCGAGGAGGGAAAGAAGACGGAGGGTAGATAGGACTGTGATCGTACCCTCTGCCACTGCAAGTTTTCCGGTGCCGGAGAATTTCTACTTGAAAGATGCAGGAGCACCGCTGAATAGTTTTCCGGTCTTGGAGTCCGTGATTTTTGAAGTGGGGAGTGAAGATATACAGACGACGAGTACTGAAGCGGAGGACGATGCGACATCTCTTTACTCCACCTTGAACGACCTGATTATGCATTTGTTACAAAACACGACGGAAGCCACCTATCGTCCCTCGCCGGAGATGGAATGCAGCACCGGTGGTCATCCGGTGTGCAGCGATCCATTTTGTTGGTGTAAAGATTTTTTTTATCTTTTAAACAATTACGTTGTTTAATCTTGATGATAAAAAGAGTCTTTATTTTTTTATTTTTTTTTGTATTTTTTTTAATGAATTTTGTATTGTTTTTGATTAATAAATTGAATAATGTATTTTTTTTTTGTTTGTATGTTTTTAATAGATTTTGTATTGCTATTGATTAAGAAATTAAAGTTATCATTTTTCTTGAATTATGTAATTTTTTATGTTTTTAATAAATTTTTTATTGCTTTTGATTAAGAAATTAAATTTTTTATTTTTTTTGTATGTTTTTATCAACAATTATTTCAAAATTCCAAATTAAATTAAAACTAAATTCGAGCTTACTTTTTCAAATTGAAAAACGATATTTTTTTTTTTTGTTTAAAGAATAAGTTTTTAAATATAAAATCTTAAAATTTAATTTGGTATTTTTGAAAAAAAAAAGTATTTTAAGTTGAATTTGGTAAAAAGAATCACATTTATTTTTAAATATAAATTTTGAAATTCATTTTTTTGTTATTTTAATAAACTGTTCTAAATTTAATATTTGTTTTCTTTGAAGAATCTGAGTTTTTTTTTTTTTTTTCAAATTTGAAAATTATATGTTTTTTATTTATTTATTCATGAAATTTTAATTATTTTCAAATTCAACTCTAGTAACCAAAAAAAAATATTCTGCAAAAAAATTGAAAAAAAAAAAAAAAAGGAATGATAGAGTAAAAATGGCCTCTTCCCATGCATGCAAAGTAAGATATATATTATTAGGTTTCCTTCAAACGGTCGAAATTCAAATATTTAGAAAAATATATTCTCTCATTATATATTTTTTTTAAAATTGTAAAATTTTGACAGGGTGTAACTCATTGAAAATGCTTGATTTTGTCACTTTATGATAAGCTGTAATTCATGAACTTTTGAAAAGCCCGATCGATTTTGTCACTTTATGAAAAATTATAATTCATGAACTTTTGAAAGGCTGGCTCCCCTAAATACTTGATTTCATCAATTTTAAAAAAATTCAAAATAATAAAAATTTAAAAGGTTATACCTTAAAAACACTCAAAATTGTGAATTTTTAAAATAAAATAAATTAATTTTGAAACTTTTTGTATTGAATTAAAATTAAATTTTAATAATCGAATTTGTTTTTTTTGTTTTTTGTGTGTAAAGAATTATTTTTTATATATAAAATATAAAATTTTATATTTTGGTATTTTTGAAAAAATTAAAAAGAATAAAAAAAGAATGATCGCGTGAAAATGGCCTCTTCCCATGCATGCAAAATAGGGTTAAGTTGTTGCAATGCAATCTTTAACCCTAGATTTCAGTAGATAATATATTATTCAAACGGTCGAAATTCAAAAAATTTGGAAAATATAATTTTCCTTTATATTATTTTTCTAAATTTATAAAAATTCAAAATTGTGAAATTTTGTAAAGTCACAAAAACATTATAATATTTTGTCAATTTAATGAAAAACTCAAAATTGTTAAGTTTTGAAAATGTTAACTCAATGAAAATACCTAATATCCCAAAGTTTATGTAAAACTCAAAATCGTTAAATTTTTAAAAGTTATGTCTCTTAAAAAAATATATGATTTTATCAATTTTATGAAACACTCTAAAACTTGAAATTTTAAAAGAGTATATCTCACTAAAAATATACGACTTTTCCAATTTTATGAAAAAATAGTAATTTTAAAATTTTAAAAGAGTGTAATGCACTGGAAAAACTCGATCTTCTCACTTTTATGAAAAATTGAAATTTGAAAAGCTGCCTCATGAAATCCTCCAACCCCTATCCTATCCACATGTTCTCTCTCTCTACTCTTCTCTCTAGAAATTTTCAAAGGTGGAAATTGGATGGAAATTTTAAATATATTAATATTTTTGCAAAAAAAAAAAAAGGAAAAAAAATTATTCATGATTAGCGGTGTGCAAAAACCCGATTGGCCCGATCCACCCGCGAACAACTAACCGGCCCAAAAAAATCGGGTGTAAGATAAAACGGGTAGAAACGCGCGCCATGTAAGCTGTGTTTTTCGGGTATAGAGTCGGGTAGCGGGTGTGCTCAATTCTAACCACTTAAATCCGTCCCGCCCGCCCCTTTGATATAAATATGCTTGATGCTTCAAATTAGTGTTTCAATCAGACTTGAGACTCCTATTCGCTGCTACCGCTCATGTTGTCACCTGTTTTCCTCCAAACTCGAGCTCTTCTTCCATATTCTTCCTTCCTCCATTCTCCAGCGTTTTCGTCTTTGTCCATCTCGCTTCGTCATCATATCGTCTTCGACTCTTCTTCGTTTTTCCCTCTCGCGTCTTCTCTCTCACATCATCTTCCACTCCCTTTCCTCATCTTAAAATACCTACAAATTTTCAAGGGTTAATTTCACTTTACCCTCTTGTGGTTTGACCAATTTGCACTTACCTCCTGTGGTTTGAAAATCGCCACTTACCCCCTTGTGGTCAGATTTTCAAACCACTTACCTCCCTGATGTAGGGGGATAAGTGCAACAAATATCTCACCACAGGGGAGTAAGTAATTATTTTCAAACCACAGGGAGTAAAGTACAAATTAGTCAAACCACAAGGAGGTAAAATATAATTAACCCAATTTTCAATCTACATCATTGTGCATCCCAATGAGGCTGTGAGGTTGTGACTATGGTAAATGAAGATGCCGAATCAATGAAAACGTTAAGCGACACTGCGAAGGTAAGTTTGATTTGTTTCCATTTTAACTTTATATCTAGATTTCTGACTTTCTGTTTATGTTTTAAATTCTAGCTCTAAATTCTAATTTTTAACTTTAATCGTTAGAAATTTGTTTTTGAAATTAGTGTTTAGTTTGTTTGATCAATGATCATCAACCGACCAGATCCGATGAACTTGCAAAACTAAAACAAAAAATACACAAATATATGTAAAAATATAATAACAATTATGAAATTGTAACTAAAATTCGTTACATGTTACTAAAATTCGTTACATGTATCTAATATTCAGTATAAAACTGAATTTACTCACTAAGGTCTCCCTACAATCCCCACAATGTCTCTACAATCCCTATAATGCGGGACCAAAACACAATTGATATTCAACTTAAGGAATTAAATCAAAACTTAATAATAAGAAAGGACTAATCGCAAATTAGACCTTAAAACATGACTAATTATTAGAAAAGAATAAGAGATACAATGGAATACTGAATTCTCATTCTCATTTAATATCCAACTACAAAAGAAGGTCCCTTATAACAAACTACAAACAACCAAATAACAATATCTATAACAAACTACTAACGAATAACAAAGAGAGAATAGAGAATACAAGAATCTAGTAGGAATAATACTCCTCTAAATCTAATATTCTAATACTCCCGCTCAAGATGGAGAATGTGAATTCTCATCTTGGTAAAAGATGAAAATAAAAACAACAGAACATAGAAACACATTCAGTACACTGCAGTAGCAGAAACCAAAACAAAATACAAAGAGAAATCTAAATATCCACAAAGGGGAATTTATGGAGAAGAGAGAAGAAATCCAAACATCTACGAAGGGGAATCTATGGAGAAGAAAAGGCAGCATGGGGAACAAGCCACATCCGAAAAAGCATCATTCATCCACAACTGTCTAACCATCGAGACAGATGTGGAGAGATCGGGAAATATGGGAGAATGGGAAAAGAGCTAAAAAATAGAGCAAAAAAGGCGGCGTGAGGAACAAGTCATAACCAAAAAACCGCCATCCATCCACTTTCTAGAAGTGGGAGTATGGGAAAACAACTCAAAAATAGAGTAGAGAAATCGGCGTGGGGAACAAGATACACCCAAAAAACCGCCATCTATCCACTTTTGGGAAGTGGGAGGATGGGGAAAGAGCTGCTGAACAAAGCAGTTAGAAGAAAAAAAAAATTGAAATACTATACAAAGGCAGGAAAATGTGCAGAGGCACAAGAGAAAACAGTCAAGGAACAAAGTGCAATTTCTGGAATAATGGCAGGCTTCACTTTAAACAACTTGCAAGTTGACAGGGCGCAAAGTGTAAATAAACAACTGTTACGCAATTTCGCAAGAACAAGTTGTCTTTCAACGGAGGAAATGAATTGATGTTGTCCTTCATCATAGAACACAGCAAAACGGTAAAACAATAGATCGATTGAGGATATAGAAATGAAACAGACTGTTGAGACGATCCGAAATCGATCGTTGATTCAAAATGATCGATCGAAACAACAAATCAATATCAATGATGATAATTCTTGAAAGAGGAGTCGAAGAAATCGCTACTAAAATGGGGCTCGAAAATGAAAAATGAAAATGGCAAGGGAGAAATCGCCGCTGCAAATGAAGCTCAAAAATGGCAGGGGAGGCGACGTGGAGATATAGCCACCGCCTCCCCCCTTGAATATGGTTTCTTTTAGAGAGCGTCGAGTAAAAGGTAATTGCTCCGATATCATATTAGAAAAGAAGAAGAGATACAAGGGAATACTAAATTCTCATTCTCATTTCATATCCAACAACAAAAGAAGGTCCCTTATATAGGCTGAAGGGTGAGCTTGTTACAAACTACTAACGAATAACAAAGAGAGAATAGAGAATAGAAGAATCTAGTAGAAATAATATTCCTCTAAATCTAATATTCTAATACTAATCACCGATTTTTCCTTGAGTTTTTCATAAAATTTGGGATACTAGGTATTTTTGTTGAGTTAACATTTTAAAAAATTAACAATTTTGAATTTTTTCATAAAATTGATGAAATATTGTATTTTTGTGAGGTATAATTTTAGATTTTGAGTTTTTCATAAATTTGAAAAAATTAATATAATGAAAGAATATATTTTTCTAAATTTTTGAATTTCGACCGTTTGAACGAAACCTAATAATCTAGGGTCAAAGATTGCATTGCAACAACTAAACCCCATTTTGCATGCATGGGAAGAGGCAATTTTCACGCTATCAGTTTTTTTTTCTCCCTCGTAAATATCAAAATAAATTTTAGATTTTTATATTTAAAATTAAACTAATTCTTTAAAAAAAAAAAAAAAAAAAAAGAAAAAAAAAAAGAAATTCATATATAGAGAGAAAGAAGAGTAGAGAGAAAAATTAAATGGTAAAACTACATTTTTATTTTCACTATATCTTTATTTTCACTTTTGTTCCTCAAGTACTGATTTCAACAATTTCAACCCCAATTTGTTGAATATTCATGCATAAAACTATTACTTAAAAAAGTTCAAAATAAATACGACTTATTTCTGTAACTTTTTTCTCTTTAAGTTCCTATTCTCATGTTAGAGCTGTTTCGCCGGGACAAATTCCGGCTCGGCCATGTGCAGGTACAACTCCCTGAAGGGCAAACTTTGGATTCTAACTAATCAGTCCCCAGGTCGTCAGTTACAGTTCACTCAAAGAATTTCCAACTCCAGTTTCGACTCAGCAACTCCATCTCAGTAGAAGGACCCACCAATTCCTAACTGGACCATACTCAAAGTGTCTGCAACATTGGGACACCAATATAATTATTTGTTTGTTATTTTATTACATATTAGTAAAAGTTAATTTGTAGAAATATAATTTCTCTGTTTTATGATTATTTATGCAATTTTTAATATTATATTTATATTCGGTATTTATAAAACATCATTACTCATTATAATTTATGCATTCGCTTTCGAATATTGATACCAAAATAATAAAATAATATCTGCATGTTTAACGTTTCAAAATTAAGAATTTATTATAATTTTTTTTTTAAACCCACGCAATGCCGTGGGCTAAACCAGTTTATTATTTATTTTCAGGCATTATTATATCAAATTTTTATTTGAAAATAATCTAATTAATTTAGTTTGATTATTCGAATATCATATTTTTTAATTAATATTAATTATTTACTAAAATACAACTTTGAGGGGTGATAATGTAGTTCATCTTCTCTCTCTCTCTAGGACTTTTTCAAAACAAAAAATTTGATTTTCTTTCTAGAAACGGCGGGGAAAACGAGTTTAAAAATCTTACCCATACTCGCTAAAGGGAGATTTCACTTTCTTTCATTTCCTGCCGAGAAGATTTCATTTTCTTTCATTTTCCGTTTCACGGCGGCGGCGGTGGTCATCGGTGACCATGGATGTAGAGAAGATGTTTTGGCAAAAGATCCGGCGGGAAGAACAGTTGGGTATTTTCGATCTGATCGAGATGGCCATCGGGGTGGCTTCTCTCAAGCCGGAGTTCAAGAACCGGCGATCAAGATTGGCCGATCTACTGTTCGATCTACCCATCGGTCCTTTGGGGGATTTTAATGGCGATCAAGAAATGAGGGACTTCGAAATGGAGTCCCAAGATTCTATCAACAATATTGGAGCGGAGCGGCGAGGCACCATCAAAATCAAGATCAAGAAGTTACCCTCCGTTGGAAAAATCGATACGGAGGAGGTAACAACGGCGCCGGCCCAGATTTCTGGCAACAACGAAGGCAGCAGCACCGTCAAGTGTTTGGCCATGGTTGATCCTTTCGACATGGAAGAAACACATGCGAAGAGTAGGGTTGCTGATAAAGTTCAGGCAAGAGGAGCACCGCAGAGCAAGATGCCAATGGTTGCCGTTGGTCACCGGACGAGGGTAGCACCTGCCAAGGATTCCATCAATAGTGTAGGTTACACTGTCAAGTCTTCCAAGAGTCCGGTTGTTGTTCAAGATCCATGCACAATGAAGTTCGAGGCGTCCAAACGGAAGTTTCAAGCCGGATACAATCAATCGAAGGAGACGAGGAGGAAGATAAAGATGATCGACATGAAGGAACTTCCTCCTGACAGTTTCAAAGATAGATGTTCTCGCAAAAGAAGGCTATGGTAATAGATTCTATTTATTGTACTAAATAATAATAATAATAATTAAAAAAAAAAGAGGTGAGAGTGAGAGAGAACTACGTGCAGCTTGATCCTGGATAGTTTTATAAAGGGTAAATAATATTTTATTTTTTTGTGTTTTACGCGAATTGCAGTTCATTTCACTGTAGTATTTTCGTATTCACATAACCCCTTATACTGACATATCGTGAGCAATTACAAGAGGTTGTATGCTTACGAAATATAAATTTAAGGGGATTGTGTGCTTACAGAAATACCACAGTGGGATAAAGTGCAATTCGTACAAAACACAGGAGAATAAAATGTCATTTATCCTTTTAACTATCTGGGTACGTAGGCAGCCTGATCGGTGCAGTTGCATTATTATTTAAAATCTTCATGTAAAAATATCATATATGGTTGTACATTATATATATGGTGTATGTGTCTTTGTGAAAAAAAAATAATAAATTAATAAATTTATAGTTTTTTTTCCTCTCTGTTTAAGTAACATTTCAATTTTTGTGTGTTTAATGCACGTGGGATTAATCTCGTGTGGAGGAAAAAAGAGAAGGTATGTTAGGGCGTTGTGTTACTAGATCAAAATGGTAGTACTACTCAGAGGGTAGAGATTGAGGGTAATTGGAATGCGAAAGATGAGGGGCATATGACTGATCATTTGAGAAAAGGGTTTATTGCTGAGAAAGTGTCAACTTGTGAGTGCGATAAATGTGTTGTCGTAGAATCTTCTTGGTCCCAAGATGGTTGTCTCTCTCTCGCAGATGAGAGTGAATTGGCCAGTATAATTTGCAACAAAATCAAAAGCCCTTTTGGAGTTGCGTTAAAGCAAAAAATGAGGAAAGAAGTGAAAAAGCGTATCGAAGGTAAAATTAATTATAATGATCTCATTTGTGGTATTTCCGCTTCCGATGAGGAGATTATCAATTGCGCTAAGATCACTTTCCGAAGATTGAGTAAAGTGATAGAGGTTGGGAGACAATTTGGACATTCGATAAATCTTATTGAAATGGATTTAAGAGAAACTATCTGAATTGGTTTTCAAAGAATGAGAATCTAGGAGTTGAGACAATCTCATTGATTTATCCGGTAATGGATTTTTTGGGATGGTGGGGTTTGGTTGAGCTTCCAAGAGTGGCGAAATATGATGCTTGGTACATATTCGATTTTGATTATTGGTTATGGCCGCGATGTTGGTTGTTTTTGGTAGGCTTGGAGTTGACTACTTAGGTGGGGATATTCCCAGTAAGAGTTCAACTTTGGAGATTGTCGTGTTTATCGCCTATCAACGGATCTAAATCTGTAGTAGTTTGCGGCTATTTTTGAGTAGTTTGTTGTTGGCTTCGACAAAGAGACAGTTGGGTGGTTTCTGATTTAGGTGTTGTCCTTCTCCGGTTGCGCCTTCTCTCATGGGTGTATGTTCGTTGTTTATTTTGTATTCATGATATCTAGTGTTAGATATGTTGTGTAGCTATTGTGAATAGTCATGGTGTGTACCTGTTGCAGAGTGCTTGTCTTGATCCCGAATCTTTGAATTTAGATAATCAGTGTATTTTGTTGGCTTGGGGTCTTGCAGGCTAATCGACAACACGTTTTCGTGTGGCAAGGGAGGAGGCCATTTTTATGCTATCATTCTTTTTCTTTTTTTCAATTTTTTTCAAAAATACCAAAATATAAAATTTATATTTTATATTTAAAAAATAATTCTTTAAAAAAAAAAAAAAAAGTAAACTCGATTTTCAAAATTTAATTTTAATTTAATATGAAAAGTTTCAAAATTAATTGATTTTATTTTAAAATTTCACAATTTTAAGTTTTTTTAAAAAAATTAGCGAAATCAAGTATTTTGGGAGCTAGCATTTCAAAAGTTCATGAATTACAATTTTTCATAAAGTGATAAAATCGGGTTCTTCTAGTGAGTTACACTCCTGGAGCTAGCCTTTCAAAAGTTCATGAATTACAATTTTTCATAAATTGACAAAATCAGATTTTTCTATAAAATTTGTAAAGTTTGGTGAGGTATAATCTCACAAAATTTTACGATTTTGAGTTTTTCATAAATTTAAAATATATATATATAATGAAAGAATATATTTTTCTAAATATTTGAATTTCGACCGTTTGAAGGAAACCTAATAATATATATCTACTGAAACCCTATTTTGCATGCATGGGAAGAGGCCATTTTCACGCTATCATTCTTTTTTTATTCAATTTTTTGCAAAATATTTTTTATTTAGTTATTAGAGTTGAATTTGAAAATAATTAAAATTTCATGAATAAATAAAACATCATTAATAAATAAATAAAAAACATGTTATTTTCAAATTTAAAATAAAATCAGATTCTTTAAAGAAAACAAATATTAAATTTAGAATAGTTTATTAAAATAACAAAAAAAATGAATTTTTTAAAATTTAAATTTAAAAAGTAATGTGATTCTTTTTTCCAAATTCAAATTAAAATAATTTTTTTCGAAAATATCAAAATAAATTTTAGATTTTATATTTAAAAACTAATTCTTTTAACAAAAATAAAAAATATATCGATTTTCAATTTGAAAAAGTAAGTTTATTATGAAATAATTATGGATAAAAAAAAATGAAAAATTTAGTTTCTTAATCAAAAGCAATACAAAATTTATTAAAAAAAACAATACAAAATTCATTAAAAAAAATAAAAAAATAAAGACTCTTTTTATCATCAAGATTAAACAACGTAATTGTTTAAAAGATAAAAAAAATCTTTACACCAACAAAACGGATCGCTGCACACCGGTTGACCACCGGTGCTGCATTCCATCTCCGGCGAGGGACGATCGGTGGCTCCCGTCGTGTTTTGTAACAAATGCATAATTAGGTCGTTCAAGGTGGAGTAAAGAGATGTCGCATCGTCCTCCGCTTCAGTACTCGTCGTCTGTATATCTTCACTCCTCACTTCAAAAATCACGGACTCCATGACCGGAAAACTATTCAGCGGAGCTCCTGCATTTTTCAAGTAGAAATTCTCCGGCACCGGAAAACTTGCAGTGGCAGAGGATACGATCACAGTCCTTTCTACCCTCCGTCTTCTTTCCCTCCTCGATCGTTTCAGAATCACGTAGATGTAGCAATCTTTCTCACGAGCTACGGCCGCGAAATCAATCTTTGCCGTGATCGGAATCCTCTCGTAACCTTCCTCCGCCCACAACTCCTCATCGTCGTGAACAAGGTAGCTTAAAATCTGATTCACCGGGATTTCAATCAACCGGCTCAACATGGATTGATATGCTTTGAATGTGAGCGACCGTCGAAGAACACTACCGGAAAAACCACATCCGCCATCTCCAACAGTTGAATTTTTAAATTGAAGATGGCGAGGAGGGGTATTTATAGGGGGATTCTTGGCAAAAATATCGGTATTTTGTTATACAAGATATCATAAGACGACTTTTTTTTTTACCGTTAAAAAATTCTAGAGAGAGAAGAGTCAAGAGAGAAATTATATGATAAAACTACATTTTTATCATTCTAGTTCCTCAAGTATTGATTTCAACAATTTGAAGAAAAAATGAACCAACGGCTAACAGAGAGAAACCGAATCGAATGGTTCAGTTTTAAAACCGACTAAGTAATCGCGAAACCGAACCATGAAATCGAATTATGAAACCGATATTTTAGATATATTTTTAAGACATATATATCCTCACTTTTTTATATATGTACAGTTTAATCCTTTATATATATGTGTTTTTATTTGTTTTCACTTTAATCCCTCCTATATATATATTTATTTACACTTTGATTTGTATTATTGTGACAAGTATTTATCGACGTATTTGAATTATTGTTAGAAACATTTATTGTAACAATTAATAGTTTTGTGATTTGATTTTATTTTTTTGATATTTATATTTTAGTTATATTTTTGTTTATATATAAAAAAACAAGGGTCCACTGTTTTGCCCTTTTTTTTTATAAAATTAAAAAATATTAAATGGTTTCGCGGTTTTGGTTTTGTATAAATTTAAATAGTTCGGTTCAAAATCGTTTAAAAAAACCGGCGGTTTTGTTTTTTAATTTGATATATGTCGAACGATTTTGATTTTGGTTTTATATAAAACGGGACCGAAACCGAACTATTAACATCCCTAAAATTCATCCATAAAACTATTGCTTAAAAGAGTTCAAAATAAGTAGGACTTGTTTTTTGTCATAATTTTATTTTTTATAATTCCTAAATTTATATGTGGAGGTGAAGAGGTATTTAAAGGAGAACAGGGCCCCCAATTTTGAGATCTGTTATTTCCGCTACAATAATTTTTGATAAGTCTATAATTTTATTAAAAATTCAAAGCTACTGTCCAACATGAGGGTCATGAGCGCAATGACTCTCACATGATATAGTTATTTAAGGTTGTGTTTGAGTAAGAAATTGGATAAATTTTTAGAATTTGTAAATGATGGGACTGTAATGTGGGGAAAATTCCCAACATGATTTGTAGAAGCCGGTGTCAAGAAGTCGGATCGGATTAGCTGATAAAACTTGACCCAAAAGAAGTGGTCCGAGAGCTGATCATGAGTCGATTGTGCTAACAGCCTAAATGTAAGTGTGTTTGGTCTATCTACGAAGCCCAGCCATGCATGGTCTAATCTGGTATAGAATAAGGTCTTTTAATAAAGGCCTGATTATCAACGATAAGGACGGTAGGTCAACAAGAACAGTTACATAACCTTACCTACCCCCCATGCTCACAAGGGTAATTGTCGTAACAACCCATAATGGGAGCATGGACAACATTCACGACAGTTAAATATGGAACGTGGAGAGAATTATGGGAAGGACGATTACGAGGTAAAATGGCTCGAATATATGTGAGGAAAACAGATATCACAAAAAAATACTCTAAAACAGTCTTAAGCTTTCTACTATAAAAAATAGTTAGACTTATTCTTTGACTGACACCACACTAGTGTCCCCTTAAAACTAATTGATTTTTCATGTTAAGATTATAGGATGTGGAGATTTCTGACACCTAAGGAGTTGTTACACGTACCGAAAAAAATTTGGTAACATCATTTGACGTCATCTGTGGGAAACGAATAAAAAGAAGTTCACGGTTGAGATAAGACAGTTACAGTCAAGAGCAACAAGTTTGAGTCAGGGAAGAGAAATTCCACATCCAGTGGATACAGAAGCACGTATGGAAGCTTCAGGTGGAGTCCATACTCCTCCTCCTCCTGAGGTGCAGTATGATGACCAATTAAATATTGATATTTTTGTGGAATTAATGAGTTTATTGAGTGTTTCAGTGTTAAAGTTCCGTTAATAATGTTATTGTGAAGAAATTTGCTAAGGATACTAAGAATGCAAAGAGACGGACATTAAAAGATTGAAAATCCTAAAGAATCTAGGTGAAAACAACTCAGATTAATTTTTACTCTTAATGTATCCCTATTAGGATAACATACGGCACAAAAATGAATTTATATTTATGTGTGTTTTTATTAGGATCCTAATTAGTCCACATATTTGCTCCAATATGAAATTGAAGAAGAAATATTGACCTAAGAAATATTAGTGTTTAAAATTGATTAATAATGTCAATTAAGTTAACTAAGAAAAGAACGGTTAAAGGGTAAAAAATGTTGAAGATTGAAGTTGAAATTGAACTAAGGTAAAGTTGTTTCAGCATTAATTGGTCAACCGACCAAGTAGGATCTGTCAAATGATGGGCGTGGACTAGAAAATGGAGCAGTCTCTGAATCGATCGGTCAACCGATCAAGAGAGATCGGCCAACCGATGACCGAGAAGTGAACTCTCTGAATCAATCGGTCAACTGACTAGGGCCAAAAAATGGCCTGAAGAAGCATCCTGAATCGATCGGTTAACCAACCTTTGGGGATCGGTCAACCGACCATGTTTTAGAAATGGCATGGGCTACAACCTGAATCGATCGGTCGACCGATACGTGATTTGCTCGATCAACCGACCTGGTAGTTTTAGGATTGGAGGATTTCGAGGATTTGATCTAAAAGTAGCCGTTAACTAACCCTTTTTAGCTGATTTTTTGGAGTTATCTTAGGGATTTAAACTAATAATAGATATATTATCCTTATTTGATTATCGATGTAGATATAGTACACTTATTTTAAGTGTTTCTAAAATTAGTACATTAAATACTTCATATCTTCTTTTATTTGAGATTGAGAAATATTTGGAGGACTAAATTGAATATTTTAAATATTATAATTAAGTGAATTGAACCAGGATTGAGTCATATTAATATATGGGGTCTATATGAACATTTAAATGACATATTTTGTAGGAACTAGCCGTTAGAGGACTTATTTCAAATCTATTAAAATAGACCTGCGTTTTTCACTTTTAGATATATCATTCTATAAAAAAACAAATCAGTTCATGAGCTTTCTAAGAGTTATTATTCTGAAAATATACTGAGAGTTTATTGTGAGATTATTCTTGAGGAAATTGCTGAGATAAAGAAAATGTTAGCTTTTTCTTTTTATGACCATTAAATTTTAATTTAAAATAAAAGAAAATTAATTCATCTTATATATTTTTTTTTGAATAATGTAAGGGTGTGATGTGTAAGTTTTTAAAGTAGAGAGGTAAAAATGGAACAAGGCTAAAGTACGGGGTAAAAGGTCATTAACCCTTTAAATTTTTTATTTTAAGCATTATGTGAAGTAATATTTGGTTTAAATAGAAAAAAATAGTTTCTCATTTTATTTAAAATAAAAATAGATAAAATATAGATTTTTGACATAGATCGAGATAAAATGATAATTAGACAAAATAGAAGGATGCAAATCCTAGTATTTTTTTACACACAAAGTGTCTAAATTAATGTTAAATAATTGTCGTTGTTTGACTATAAGCTTATAAACCACGTTGTATTGTTCTCCAAAAAAAAATCAAAATCCCTCATATAAAATGAAGTAACCCATTTTCTAAAAATACAAAATATTATCTTGGTCTTTTTACAAATATCACCAAAATATCTTCAAAATATTTATATATTAACCCCTAAACTTGACCCCTAAAACCTTAATTATCTTGGATCAAGAGCTCATTAAGTAATACTAATAGCTACCTAACTAAAAGAATCCAAAGGAGCAGAGGTCACACCAAGTCAACACTTTTGTCCAAACCTTAAAATATATAAATTATTCGGATTATATATATATACATATATATATATATGTATATATATATATTGGTATATGTCCCATACTAACCCTGAGACTAATCTCGTTCGGGGTGTGTGGATGTCCCTCTCAATAAGTGTTTTTCCGCAGGTTCGAACCTTTGACCCTGCAGAGGTCTCTTCACTGCTTTAACTTAAGCAGACCTTACCACTTGAATTACATTATATTAATTTTGGATTATAAATTAACTAAGAGAAAAATTAAAAAAAAATAAAATAAAAATGAAACCCCATGTGACCAATCAAGCTAATTAATTGCAAATTGATTAGAAATATCAATTTTTTTAAATGTGAAGTTTCACATCTAATAGACCATTTTAAAAGTTTTCTAGTGGTAGTACTTCAAATAATTCAAGTTGAATGTCACTTATTTTACAATTGTATTGCCTTGTAGTTCTATGGTCAATTGTAACTACAGTGTAAGGTTTGTTCCAACTATATAAGATATTGATTGATAACGTTTTTTAAGTAATTTATTTTTATTTTTAATTTTAAGTAGAGTTTATTTTACAATTAAAAAAATGTAAGAAAGTGATTTTATGAAATCGATGGATTAAGACCTCAATTTTTTTTTAATCATGATATCATTTATAGAGATAATATTGGAATATAATCGTTATACTATCTTGCACGTTTTGTTTTGTTTTTTTTACTTTTTCTTTGAATAAAAGTATTCTTTTTTTATTTTTATTTTTAAAAAATACTTAAAGAAAGCGTTATCGAATAGTGCCCAAAATTACTAAGATTTTTTTTTTTTTAATTACAAAGTGGGTGGTGATAGTGGCTGTGATGACTAGTGCTAGATTCCGGCGAGAGAGATGACTTAACATTAATAGTGAAAATTACCCTCGTTAAAAATATTATGTAAAATTGAACATGAAATTAATTATTTTTTTTCAAATTTATGTAATTAGGTAATTAGGTCCCCGTCATGCTAACTCATCACAATTGCTTATATTAAGATAGACAAAATTGCGATATTAAGGCCCCGTTTGGTTACTATTTTCATTCCCTGATTTTTGTTCTCATAAATTAGAAGAAACAATTTCATGACAATGATTGTTCTCAAATATGTTTCTATTATTGGAATACTCCAAAATGAAAACAGAATTTTCATCCCATTTTATTGGAAGTAGAAACAGAAAACCAGAAAAACAAACCAAACGCCACCTGAAAATTTTACAAATCCAATTCTCCAAAAAAAAAAACACTATGCATATGTTAAACTGATACTAATCCTATCCTACTCTCCACCACATAAATAAAAAAAAAAAAAAAAAAAAAAAAAAAAAAAAAAAAAAAAATTATAAAAAAAAATAAGAAAAAAGATTAGATAGAGAGAGAGAGAGGAGAGAGAAAAGTGAGAGTTTAAACACTTCTAGGCTGTAGCAGAGAGAGATAGGAAGAGAGAGAAGAAAGAGTTTGAACACTTCTAGGCTCTAGCAGGAGACAGTGAGTTTTTAATTTCTTGTCGGGCCAGTTTCGACCTGCACGAAAGGTGTAACGATTTGAGTATTGTTTCGAAGAGAGTTCGGTGAAATAGACATGTCTTTGAAGATGTCGACTACCGATAGAAAGACCAATTGAGCAGAGAGAGAGAGTTTAAACACTTCTAGCCATCATTTCTTGGAACATACGGTAAGACTCCTGCTTCTCCAGCCTGAACTTCTCATGGCAGCTCGCAATGAACATATCCGCCAGCCGGTCAATCTCGTTAACCTCCTCCTCCTCCCCACCACCACCACCGCCATTCTCAACCTTCCTCTCCTCTACCCACCGGAGATACTCCTCCAGCTGCCGCTCAGCCTCCGCCACACCACCACCGTCTCCGGGAGAAGGCACCGGCATAACGTGGGAGGAGCACCAGTTGTAGTGCAGTCTACGCGAGGAAGAGCCAAAGAAGAGTTTCTTTCTCTTGGTGGCTGCGGTTGGGAGGAGGAGGAGTTGAAGGAGGTGGTGGAGGAGAAGGGATTTGGCCTTGGCTAGGAAGCGGATGAGGTGGGAGAAGACAAAGGTGTGGAGAAGGGTTTTGAGTTTCACGGAGGAGGTAATTAGGGCCGTGGTGGCGGCGGAGGCGGCGGAGGAGGGAGAAGAAGGTGATTTTATGGAGAAAACATGAAGAGAGTGGAGGAGTTTTAGAGGAGATTGGGAAGCCATCTTTTTTTTGCTTTCTTTTTGTGTGGGGGCAATGTTCAAGTGTTGTTTGTGTGAATTTATAAAGGGGATTGATTACCAAATTGCCATTGGATAGTAGGTAAATTATGTAAATTGCCAACTACTTTGCATAGTAAGACTACTTCCTTGTGGGGTGGGGGGTAGATAGGGGCTTCACACTAGACGAGGACTTTGCCTTATGATTGTCATGCAATGCATGTTTTTCAGCATAAACAAATCGATTATAGGGTTAATTACATTTTTTTCCTCTATAGTTTGATTAATTGCACTTTATTTTCCTAAAGTGTTTCGTCACCACTCATCCCTATGGTCAATTCAGACTAAAATACAACGTTAACCGCCAAACCTCAAAAGGTTAAATTAATGATTTATTTAATATCAATTGATATTTATATCTCGGGTGGATCAGTCGTTTGCCCCTTTTTTGGAGAGCAATTTCAGATATAAAAATAATTTTGTTATTTTATGTGTTTTTGTTAAATATTTAACAAATGCAGTTGATTTTGAATCATATGAGAGTAACTGATGACAAAAATACCACAAGAGTATAAAGTATAATTTGGTCAAATCACAAAAGACAAAGTGTAATTAACCCTAAATTATACCCACGGTAAATTTAAATTTAGAGGGATCAAATAAAAAAAGATTTTTGGTGAACCGTCCACGAATATAAAAGTTTAGTCCACGTAGTCAACACACTACACTATTTTTAAAAAAAAAAAAATCAAATTTACTGTACAACATAAAAGTGACTATAATTTTTTCATATAAAAAATTACAGTAACATTTATGACATAAAGTGATTTTTAAACTTTTGAAAAAATTGTTGGATTTTTTAAAAAATTACTCTATTGGGTGGATTGAATGAATAGTGAATTGCAAATTTTAAGATTATAACAAAATAATATATATATATATATGTGTGTGTGTGTGTGTGTGTGTGTGTGTGTGTGTGTTAAAGAGATTTGTATTTTTTTTTAAATTACTCATATTAAGTGAATATTCTTATAAATTGAAGACCTGACTCATTAAGGAGATGGTCCTTGATCGTTTATTATAGCGTAAACGAATAGTTGACCTTACTTAAGTAGGACAAAGGCTTAGTTATTGTTGTTGTATTCTTAAATATTGAAGTGAATCATGATCATTCTCAACCTGTATTACATTTCACTTTTTTCTTCTTTTTTTTCCGAGTTGTCAAAAAATTATATGAATATAATTGAAAAATTCACTAAAACATATAATATAATATGACTAAAATACATTAAAAAATAGTTACATGTAACTAAAAACAAATTGACGGTCGGCAGTCGAAGGCTTGAGGTTTGACAGCGGGAGAGACAAGTGGCGACAGAAGGTGATGTCGGCCGATGATGCAAACCTTAATTAAAAGATTTATACTCAATTTAAAACACAAGATATAAGATTGCCAGTATAATAATTATTAGATTAATGTTGAGGACTTTGGAGTCTATTATTATTATTATTATAACTTGATTGAAGAAGTAAAAGAAAACATGGAAAAAAATTGACAAATATTTATTTAAAATTCAAAAAATAAGACATAATCCAAGTCTTACGGAGGCTGATTCTTCACCGAAATTGCAAGCCTAATAATTATTGTTTTTAATTAAAATATATGACCATTAAAAAAATATATTATTCAAATTTATAAAAAATATTATGAATTTTTTGTGGCTAAAAGTCATTATATGGATTAAATTTATAAGTGTTAAAAATAGTAAATAATAAAAAATTAAGTAATAAAGTACATATATACATACTATAAAATGTAATTAAACTCAATCAGCGAAGTGTGAATTTCTTTTAGTAGGTCCCTCCTAAATATTTTATCAACTCATTCCAATCACCTAAACATTTTATCAATTCATCTAGATCATGCATTCTCCTCAAATTAATTCTTAATGAAAAAATATTTAAAAAAAAGGTCTTGGCTAAAAAAATCTGAATACATATATACATATATATATCACACTACATGTTAGTCTGGTCGGTAAGAGTAAGTACTACATTTCCTTGTCAAGCAATGTTAACATTACTCTCTTAACTAGCATTTCAAAATTTTAATTTTGAATTTAATTTTGAATATATCATACCGATATAGGGAACTGCGTCTCTTCAAGATCTCTCTAGAAGATGATTAGTCAAAGTGGCAATTTAAATTGGTATGGACAAAAAATAAAAACTATAACAATTAGAATTCTGTGAGAGTGCAATCCTTAATGTTAACAATTAGAATGATAATGTCACAAGATCCCCCCAAATTTTACTTACCATTGCGGTAGTTATCAATTCTTTTCAAAGTAAAGGGATTTTGATATTTTATACCCCTAAAGTTCCATTATCATCCCATTTCAGTCCAGATCAATAACTCCATTACACTTTTGGACAACAACAGTCAACTGTCGTGCACCTGACTATTTTTTAAGGGACTTTCTGGTTATCTGAAACCTCTTTTTTCCTCACAAATTTCCAATTTAATTTTATATATATATAATGTTCTATGTATATTTCCAAGTCCAAGAGGAATGGGAGGAAATTCAAGGACGGAGACTGTAATTGATTATAAACCTCTTAAAACGGTCAAGTGCATGGCAACTGACTGTTCCTCATCAAAAAATTTAGTGGGGATAGTGATTAATGACTTCAAATGTAGTGGAATGACTAAGAAACTTTAAGATGTTGTATGTTCAAATTAAAACTATGATGATCAAAATGAGAGTTTAATAAAACTTAAGGTGTTCAAAGCGTCTAAACCCCAAAAATAAATGTTACAACTTTTTGTTTCAATCTCAGAAAGTTTTCTTCTATGAGAAGTTGGATCTCCGAGTTCTTTTTCCCTTTATTTTTATGTTAATTCAATATCCAAACATATTTTATTGTTTATTTTGCACATAAAAATACTTATAAAAATAAAAATATATATGAATATAATTTTTAAATTTTTTTTCAAAAAGTAAAAAGTAATTATATTTTTTCCAATCATTTATAAATTTTTTTGGTAGTAAAAAGATCATTTATATGAATACTTCCTAGTTAACATTTTGACAAATACTAGGACCACTCTTATTATTTTCATAATACGCTAGACATCTCTTGCCAAATTTTATTGAAAAAAATACGCTTGTAATTATATATTCTTTTCTTATGTTTTTATTTTAATTTTTATATATATTTTTTTATTTTCTATTCTTTCTCCTATCTTTTGTTTTCTATTTTTTATTTTTATAATTGTCTGTTTCTGTTCAATATTTTTTTTATTTTACTTGTTTTATTTTTATTTTGTGTATATGGTGTTTATATAAAAAATAAAAAAGTAAAAAACTAGAAAATAAAAAACATAAAAAAATTACATTTAAAAAAAAAATTGTTTTATTTCTATTTTTATTTTTTAATTCATTTTTTGTTTTTAAATGTTATATATATATATATATATATATATATATTGTATTTTGTTTTCAAGATTATTACTTTCAATTTTTCCCTACTATTATGATTCAAAAAAAGTAAAAAAGTTAAATATATATATATATATATATATATATATATATATATATATATATATATATATATATATATTATTTTGCTTAACAAGAGTTTTGTAGCACAAAATTATCTAAAAAAGATGTTACCAAACCGTAAACGCTAAACGCCTAAATTATTAGTTTTACATCAAAGTTTGCTTAAAAAGATTGCATCAGTCTGGCAAAGCTTTTGTAAACATGAAAAGAGTAATAAAATGTTGAAAGGAAAATAAAGTTTTTTTTCCCCTTCATGACACTAGCAGAAGCAAGAAGAATCAAAAAAGCAAAGGCAATAAAGCAGATTTATTTTTTTTCGTTTTTTTTTTAATTAAGTAATAAAGTAGAGTGGTAACAGGTTGAAACACTAAGGCGCGTTTGGTTGAAAGAATTAAAGACACTTAAATTAACTAACGAAACGTATCTTTGTTCGAATGAATAATAGGATAATTTAGAGAACCAAACATGCCCTAATGAACTAACTCTACCTTTATTCATCACGGTGAAAGGGTTGAAGTACATCAACTTTTTCTTTTCATGATGTTCCTTGGAATCACTAGTCACCATCTCGGAAAGCCCCATGCCATTCTCAAGTAAAGAATCCTTGGAATGTTTTTTTTAAAGGATAAACCCTACATTCTGTTTTCATTTATAATTCTATGGAGTCGAATTCCTTATTAACTTGAATTCTAGGACCTAAACGAAGAATTACAAATTCAATTCTTTAAAAATTGGGTCAAAAATATTTTTGTAAAATGAATGGTTTTGTATTGAGTTTATACATGAGACACCCCTATCATTTCACAAAAATACCCGAGACATTTCTTATCACATTTTGTTAAAAAAACAACGTTCAACATATTTTTTTTTCTTTTTTGTTTTTTAGTCTATCTTTCTCGCTTGTTTTTTACCTTTTTTTAAACTTTTTTTCCGTTTTTTTTTTTTTTTTTTTTTTTGGTATATAGTGTTTATTGAGAAAAATAAAAGTAAAAAATTAGAAAACAAAAAATAATTAAATTTAAAAACACAAAAGAAAAAAATCTGTCTTTCTTTCTTTTGTTTTTTTGTTTTCTTTAATTTTTTTTTTTTTTCAAATCCTATTTTTAGTTTTTTGTTTTTTGCATTTCTTCTAGATTTTTACTTTTATTTTTTTATACAAATACCATACCAAAATTAAAAGTAAAAATTTTAAAAAATACAGAATTAAAATGAAAAATAAAAAATACAGAATAAAAGTAAAAAAAATAAAAAACATAAGAAAAAACCCAATGCTTCTATGAGTGTCATTATTTTTTGCGTAGAAAGTCAAAAAAAAAGTGTGAAATGTATTTTTTTTCTATCAAATTTTGCTACGATTCATAATTAAATAATAATGGTAGTTATAATGGAATTATAAATGAATGATTTAATAATCGAAATGATGGAATTAGAATTAGAATTAAGAAATTATAATTGAATTCCAACGTACTAAACAGTGGAATTCTAATGTTATGGCATTACAATTCTAATGAATTCTAATTACATAGAATTGCAATTCCAATTTTGTGCTGCCAAACACTACCTAATTAGGTAGTGTTTGATTTCACAGAATTTGAACCTTGGAATTGAAATTAGAAACGAACAACAACGTATATGCGTTCATTTCCAATTCAAATTCCAGTTCTAAATTAATCTTCGATTTGTGTTACCAAAACGCTACATTTATGTCCATTTTCGAGAAGTCCGACTTGCATGATTTAAGCACAGTCAGCGTTCATCCTGAGTCGGAACAATGAAAGGTGTCTAACTAGGAAAGAACACCGACGGCAAGATGCCTTGGTGGTGAAATGTTAGACACACGGGAAACCTCGAGACGTCTGCGGTACTTTTTGGGAGATAACTGAGTTCATCAATTATAGTCAACAAAGAGGATATATACTCCATCCATATGTCTCTCTTCCTCTTACTCTCATTTTTTCCAGTAGTAGATCCTTTAGATTCGATGTCAAATATACTCCACGATTTTGAATCAGAAGAGAGATTTTAAGAGATGGTGTTTTATAAATTTTTCTTTTAAGAAAATTTTACAAATTCTTTATTGAAATTAAACACCGCACCCAAACAGACCATTAACCTCTAACTTCAATATATATATATATATATATATATATATATATATATATATATATATATATATATATATATATTTCATAATACATCTAATAATTTAACCGACATTTCAAAATTTAAAGTAGTGTTTAGTACTTTGAAATTGGATGAAATTAGAAATGAACGCATAGAAATTTTTAAGTTTTTAAATATTAAATTAATCACAAAAAAATTGGCAAAAAAATTATACATTGTATTGAAAAAATTAAAAGAGTCGTGAGGTGAAGTTGTTTGCCGATGACCACATGATGATTTCAGTATATGCATGACAATAAGAGCAACTTCAACTCACTAGTCATTCCATGAGTCAAATAACCAAACTTAAAAATTATGTCATTCCATCTACTTTACTTGATAGTTATTTCCACAGGCATTTCTACCTATAGTGGAGAGATTAGCCAAAAATTGGTCAGAATTGGTCAGGTAAATGATTTTTTAGTCAAAATTAAAATTAAAATTTTAATAACTAATTCATTTGGATGACATGGTTGGGGTATAATTTCATATTTGTATTAGTCAAAACGTTATTCATGAGGCAAAGTAGTATTTTGTATTAGTCAAAACGTAAGTGGCTATTTGGGGTGGAAATGCACTAACAAAATCTCGATTTTTTTTTTCATAGCCAAGCTGTCAAGATGCACTGAATCATCTTTCATCTGCAATGCAACTACATAAGCAAGAGTATACGTACAAGCAAATTAAAAATAAAATAAAATAAAAAATCTTCTACCTGATAAAACATTTCCAAAAAAGTGAAAATTATACATAATTATTGGAAGATCTAAGTGACTTCACCCCAATAGTCATCTTCACATGGGGGTGGGGGGGGTTCTGCCTCTTGAATGACATAATCTTGAAACAATGATAAGAATTATATGCATGCACTAATTATTAGAAGAGTAAATTGCCTTTTATCCCCTTTTATTTTGTTTAATTATTATTTTATATCCATCCATTTCAAAAAGTTACACTTAACTTACTTCTATTTTTAAACAGAGTGAGGAAATAAATTTTTTCTATTTAAATTAACCTAAGATGCCTAAAAATATATGGAGTTAATTAAAATTTTCATCATTTTTTTGAATAACATAAACGAAATTGTCCATTTATCTTAATTTTGATTTAATTTTTTTTATCATAAATATTTTAAAAATTAAATTAAAATTAACATAAATGGATAATTCTATCTATTTTAACAAAAAAATTGGATTAAAAAATTAATTTTATTAATTTTTAATCGTATTCCATTAATTTAAACGGAAAAATATAGTTTCTAACTTTATTTATAAATAGAAATAGATAAAGTGTAGCAAATGCAAATGGAGAGGAGTAAAATCATAAAATGTAACTCTAGAATGACATAATCTTGAGACATTGTTCATCAATCAATGATATGAATTATATGCATGCACCAATTATTAGAAGGGTAAAACACTTTATTGTTTCTCCACTTCAAAAATTACACTGTTTTTACTTTTGGAAAAAAAAAAAAAAACTTTTTTTTCCCTTTTTAGACTAAACGGAATATGTTTAAAAATGTATGGAGTTAAAATTTTCATCCTAATTTTGGATGTCATAGACGAAACTGTCCCTTTATTTTAATTTTGATTCATTTTTATCATAAATATTTTTTAAAAATTAATTAAAATTAAAATTATGGGATAAGTTTGCCTATTTCATCCAAAAATTGGATAGAAAATTTAATTTCATCTATTTTTAATCATATTCCATTAATTTAAATGGAAAAAAAAAATATAATTTCTCACTTTGCACAAAAGTAGAAGTCGGTAAAATGTAGTTTTTGAAGTGGAGGGAATAAAATGATAATTAGATAAAGTATAAGGGATAAAAGGCAATTTACCCTTATTTAAATTTATAAATTAATATTTATCACTTACCTCCCCTATCATTTTATGATAAACCTCCCGTATTATTTGAAAAATTCAGTCAATCCATTTAAATTTTTTTTTTGAGAAAAAAAAGGACATAAATGTTCTTATCTTATTTAAAAAATATATATATTTTTTATTCACTTAGTTTTAAAAAAAAAAAAAAAAAATCACTACCACCGCCATTAAGAAAAAGACTTTTTACCCCCATTTAAAAAAAAAAAAAAAAATACATTTAAACTTTTAATCCATCTCACCCCAACCCACCCACCATCCCATTTTTTTTTAATTTGTTGAAAAAGAAAAGAGTGAAAAAAATATATTTGTTTAAATGGGGATGTTAATGTAAAAAGATAAAAAAAAAAAATATATATATATATATATATATATATATATATATATATATATATAAAAAAAATTAAAGTCACATTTATGTATTTTAAGTTTTAGTTATTTATTTATTTTAAATTGTTAAAAGTAATATAGTCATTACAATAAAAACTTCAATAACTTTTCAAAAGTTCATGAATTACACTTTTTCATAAAAGTGACAAAATCGAGTTTTTCCAGTGAGTTACACCTAGACATGTGCACATGAATCCGGAAAGCTGACCCACCCGCTACCACTGCCCGATCCGCACCCGCCAAACCTGATTGACTATATAATATTTTTTGGTCTGCTTGTTTGAAATCCGATGTAATTCCTTAACATCGGATCGACTAGCGGGTTTATATACTGCCCACCTGATAGGTGTAAAATACCTATCTGCTCGGTTGAAATCCGATGTAATTCCTTAACATCGGATCGACTAGCGGGTTTATATACTGCCCACCTGATAGGTGTAAAATACCTATCTACTTCTAAATCGGATTTGATAGTTTTCGAGTGTTTTAGTAATATTTAATTGGTTTTTAGTTTGTTTTTATGTAATTCAGGTGTAGAGACGCAAACAAGCGACAAACGAGCGAAAACGGTGGGAAACCAGTAAAGAAATAATGAAGAAACAAGGTTTCAATATTACCAGAGCCACCGCTGTAGCCAGGAATCCACCGCCGAGGCAGTGAGAATGCAGAGGATGCTTAAAATATGAGTAGTCTCTCAGCCTAGGCAGAAATTCCACCACCTAGGCAAAGAAGAGGCAGAAACTTTGGAGCAGTCCCACTGCTTAAGCGGAGATTCCACCGCCTAGGCGGTGGAATGGCAGAATCTTAACCGACTTAACCTCCGCCTAGGCGGTGACCTCTGCACAGCAAATAGATATTTTGAAACCTTGTGCCTATTAATACCTATTATCCCACTTCCCTTAAGAACTCTTGGAGCATGGAACGTCCCTAACTTTAGGAGCTTGATTCTTGGCCATTCTTGAAAAGGATATTCATCATCCGGAGAAGAGGAAACATTGGTGGATCGGTCTGTAGCAATAGTGAATCACTCCACTTTAAGATTTGATCTTTTTCTCTTTATTTCTCTCTTTGTAATTTCATATTTTATTCTAAATGATGATAAATACCTCTTGGTTTATAGTTCTAATGGCCAATATCATGTTAGATTAGATAAATATTAGCTAGGGATCGATGTAATTATGTAAATATTCGTTTGGTTTAATATATGTTTCTTTAGTAGTTGTTTGCTTTTAAATTCGATTGTGTTTATCATTTTATGACAACTTCAATATGCTTGTTAAGGTATTAGGGTTGGATTTGAGAATCTAGGGTTTGACACTCGGAAGATATAACCCTGGATTCGGACTAGGGTAAACACATCGTTACGATCTAACAACCCGGGAGGGCGTTAGTTAGTGTGCAATCGGTGACATTAGGGAAAGACTCACGCGGCCTAGAGTCGTTAAAACGTTAAGGGGGACCTCGGCGTTGACACGAAATCGCGTATTCCTCCATCTTACACTCGAAAGAGGTGGCGGAGGAGTTTTAGAACCAAGATTGTGGGATACCATAAACTCCGTTATTGTTAACTAAAACGAAATCAAATGCGTATTAAGTGAACGAAATCAATCCCTAGGTAATCAACTTAATTAGGATTAACCCACTAATTGTAGTTTAGTTTAGTTTTAAATAGTTTAATTTAAAATAATTTATTTAACCGTCTGGATAATAGGAGACTATGTCAATTGCGGTATTCAACTTATTCAAATCGTCCATGTGGGAACGATATTCGATCTTAAACGATCTACTATATTAAAATTAGACCTCGTCCACTTGCGAGTAGTCAATACACGAGCGCAAAACAAACGCATCGCCGTACAAGTTTTTGGCACCGTTGTCGTACAAAGTTTTGGCACCAAAAACTTAGGAGGTCTGGACACTGTTGGACGCCCCTAACCTTAGGAGGTGATCCTTGGCCATTCTTGAAGAAGAGATTCATCATCCGGAAAAGAGGAAACATTGGTAGATCTATCTTTAGCGGCAGTGGATCACTTCACTTTAAGATTATATCTTTCACTCTTTATTTCTCTCTTTGTAATTTAATATTTTATTGTAAATGATGATGAATATCTCTTGTATTAATGCTTATATGGTCAAGATCACGATAGATTAGATAAATATTAGTTAGGGATCGATATAGTTGTGTAAATACTAGTTTGAAGGAATATACGTTTTCTTAACGGTTGTTTGTGTTTAAATCCGATTATGTTTATCATTTTATGAAGACTTTAATATGCTTGTTAAGGTATTAGGGTTGGATTTGAGAATAAGAGATTTGACACTCGGGAGAGGTAACCCCGTATTCGGACTCGGGTAAACACATCGTTACGATCTAACGACCTGGGAGGGCGTTAGTTAGTGTGCAATCGATGACGTTGGGGCAAGACTCACGCGGCCTAGAGTAGTGATCAAACAGTGCATGCAACGTAGAAGAAGTTGAAATTCTTGACTCTTGATCCCGAGATCGAGTATACGTTGAAAAGGATAAGGAGAGAAACAATAATCCAACTTCAATACCATGAATCATGATCCAACAGAAAAAAACAAAATTCCCAAATTCCTTGTCTATGAGGAATTTTGGTGAAAAATGCTCAACCAAGTCCAGCTAGGGACATTAAATCAAGCAAGTTACATTTTTTTTATCCAAAACCGAGGGTATCAAGTTTTACCCTATTTTTTGCTATTATTTATTTTTAAGAGACCGAATTGGTCTCGGAGCGTGTTTGGAGGTAAATTAGGGAGTGAGGATAATCAGAGATGTGTTTCGCACTTAAAAACATTGAACAAGCTAAGTGGAAACGCATGGTGTGGAGCCGTTGCGTGAAAACTTGAAGAAAAAATAAAAATCCAGCAGCAGACTCACCGCCGCAGCCGTGGATGCACTGCCGCAGCGGTGAAAATACAGGATGTCAAGTTTTCAGCATAAACGTCTCATCGCCGCAACGGTGAAACAACATAGTGTTATGTTTTTAAAAAGGCGGTGACACGGCAGAATGTTTTGGTTTTAAAAAGGCGCTCACATCGCCAAGGCGGTGAGGCCTCTGTTTGATTAAAACAATCCTGCTTTTCAAAAACGTCACAACCACTTCTAAAACTCCATAAAAAATCATTTTCATCCTCTCAAACCGTTTCCAACCCTCAAATATTCATCTTTCCCTTTACAAAATTTGTGATTTCCACCCCAAATCATCCACCAAAAATCAATTTTCAGACCCCCATTTTCCCGATATTCTTTATCACTACGGGATTTCAATTTGATTTTTGGTGATAAACTAGGTTTCTAATGGATTGTTAAATTGTGTGAAACAAAATTGCATGCTACATGTTTATATTTTATTCAAACGTTGTGATTAGTGTGTGCGCAAGATCAAATTCACAGGTTCATGTGCGACCACTTTGGCATGTGCTGCCGCACCTTTTGCAACCGCCACAATTTCCATTCCGACGTGATAGTGGTGAAGATCACTATCCTCCCAACGAACAATAAGGGGTGAGACTTTTAAGTCTTAACCCCTAGGTATGTGTCAACACCCAATTTTACTTGTCATTACTGTAAACCGTTATTGGGTTCACTGCTTAGTCAGTAAGGACACTGCATCTTTTTAAGTTTGGGGGGAATGTACATCATGTTTTGTGTTGTTAAAGAAAGATGTGAAGGATGAAAATATTTTTTGTATGTAAAACTTTAATTTTTGGTTAAGTTTCATTTAAATTTTTGTTTATGCATTTTAAATTCTTAGTTTAGTATATGTATGTTAGTATTTAGATTTAATGTAGAAATGTTTACGTATGAAGTCGTTTATGCTTGATGAGTTGTTGAATTCGTCTAGGGCCATTTCCCAATGATGAAAATTATCTCTTAATTGTATATCGATGTCGGGGATAATGCTAGTCATGTGTGTTTTGTGTGTATGATCCTTAAATCGCACGATCGCATGGACTCAATGTATAATTATTTGAATGAATTGATGTTGATTATTTAGTAATAAATTCATGACAGAAAAGAGGAATCTAGAACTTGATTTGGGGTAGACTTGAGGCGAAATCTTAGGTAAGGTAATTTCGGAGGCATGATTTAGGCCTTCACTTTTTTCGCTTGAACCTTTGAAGCTAACCTGAAAAATTTATACCCCTTGTTACCCTGTTGAAGCCGATAATCTTTTCAATTCTGAGCACGTTTCAATACTCTATCCAATTACATTTTTTCAAACTATTATCGCTAAGCCTAAAAGTCAAAATCGAGTGAAATCAAGTTGCATAGACTAATGCACTTGAAGTGAGTGATTGGGGTTTCGGAGGAATTGTTATTGGTTCAGTATTAATGTATTCACTTGTCATTCTTTTTTAACGCCCCTAAAATTTTACAAATTCGAATAAGTTTGGAGGTGTGACAATGTTTCTAAAAAAAAAAAACTATATGAATATAGTTTTTATTTTCATTTCTTTCAACAAATGAATACAGCGTTCTTAAATTCTTGTTCAGGGTTGTATTTTCAATGTGTGGGGTTATAAGAGAGTGATAGCGACAAGCGTTTGTACCTTGGGTATCGTTTTATCTTAACGATTTGCTATTTTCTATTCATACGATACCCTTGGTCGTTCTCCAAAACTTAACCAAGCCCTATTGATCTTTGAGAATGTCTGAACCTACGTTGGTGGATAGTCAAGCCCAGTCAAGCGTATGGTTTTCCTGAATCCTTTAAGGTTTAAATCATGAACTTGTCTACTAAATGATCCAATCTGAAGTTTGGTTAGTTATACATTTGAGCTCTCTCACACACACACATTTCAATGGATCTAGAATGGTTTTTATTCATATTGAGTGTTGAAATTCTAGAACACCACTTGGTGTGTATTATTTCCCGAACTTGATCAGATTTAGGGATGTTGAAGGAGGACCAACTTAGTCTCTTCGATTGAATTTGGAACTCGCATGTGTATACTTCTTCTTTGTTATGTTATTCATTTTTAGATTAGTTGTTAGTTAATTAGAATAGTTTTAATTTAGTGTTAGGGTGTTCTACTCGAGGAATAGCAAAATACCAAGTTTGGAGGTATTTGATAGGTGTAAAATATCTATCTACTTCTAAACAGGATTTGATAATTTTCAAGTGTTTTAGTTATATTTAATTGTTTTTTTAGTTTATTTTTATGTAATTCAGGTGTAGGGACGCAAACAAGAGACAAATAAGCAAAAACGGTGGAAAAATGGTAAAGAAATTATGAAGAAACAAGGTGTCACATCCCACCCCGGACACCCATTACTGTGGGACCGGTGTGACATCGACACAACCTCACCAGAATCACAAACACCAGAAATAACCATGTACATGCATACCGACGTATCATAAACATATAAATATATATACTCCCAAATTCGAGAAACATCAGTCCCTAAAAAATATTGTAACGATAAAGATACATAACATCTAGACCTCTCGGTGTTCACCTCTAGTAGCACTCCCAAGATATTTTTTTCCTATCGCACCTTCGGAATCAATCTATTGCTAGTAGGGGACGAACACCTAGTTAATGCACCTGCGAGTGTACTGCCTTCTTAGTAAAAATATTTTATAATAATAAATCATTCTATAACATCTAAATGGATCAAGCGTAAGTATGTAAACAACGCGTAACTAGTAAAATTCTCCATAATATAAGCAGTGGAAATAAACCCATAAGTATAAGTTTCATTCAAATCCATCTAATATAAAATCATACCAATCACCAGAGTAAATAATAAATTACCCAATATAAGTAAAACACCACATCTGAAACACACATCTCAAACACATACCTCAAACACACACACTGGCCAGCCCTAGTGATCGTTTTAACCTCACAATCGGGAGTTTGCAACGGTACCGTACCATCCGTAGGATATGCCTTCCTACGAACACTCATCACTCTGCCGAAGCGGATAATCACTGCGCAGTATAAACATCTAACATCACTCTGCCGAAGTAGATAATATCACTCCGCCGAAGCGGATAACATCACTCCGCCGAAGTGAATAACCTTACTCTACCGAAACAGATAAATACTATGGCATCGTCAAATCAAATACAACATCATCGAATCACAACTCAATAAATATCGTCTACTCAATCTCGTCAAATTACCACGTCTATCTCTTTTCCTCAAAACCAACTTTTAAATCCAAAAATCATATTTCACACTTTCTTTTAAAGAAAACGTCTAATTTTATCAAAACCACTTTTTCACCCTTTATTTTTAGAAAACCAGACATTTTTAGAAAAACAGATGTTTTCTATTCTCTTTTAAAAACACCGTCTGATTTCACCAAATCCAACAAAAATTCATTTTCAACTTCATTTCGAAAACCACCGAAGTCTTCCGAAAATCCAGTTTACCAACTTACCCAAATCCGGCTTGATCCATATCATTTATAAATTCATACAGTTTCAGTAAATACATATTTCATCATATATATACATAGAAAAATAGTTTGGCAAGAAGACAGTACACTCACCCTATAATTCGCTCTCAAAAGCTCCTCCGACTATCCGCTACTGATCCTCCGATAAATGTGAACCTATTTGTGACAGGGCTTAAATTAATATTATAGAGAAAAAATAACCTACTCGTCCAAATGCAAGCCCTACATTTTGAAATTTCTCATTCCCCTCATTTTATTATGTAAAATTACTATTCGGTTAATTTCGTTTCGTTGATAATTACTTTACACATTTGTTAATATGGACGATGACAACATTTATTAGAATTAACGATTGCAAAATTATAATCCCATTTGCTAATAATTCCATTTAATGAAAATAGTAGTCGATTTAGATTTTTACCTGTTCCGAAAGATCCGTCGACCGCGAGATGGATTTTGGATTTTATTGGGGTTGTTTATGTAATTTCTCCTTCTTTTTTTTCCCTTTTTTTTTTTCCTTTATTTTTCTTCTTCCTTTTTCCTTTGCTGTTTTGCGTTTCTGCTTTCTATTCCGGTTTGGGTTTCGCAGCCGATGAAGCCTCGCCGTCCTACCAACCGAACACACACACCACCGGACAACCGAACACACACACTTCCACGTCTACCCCTATTCACACCTACCATCTGCCCACCCGACACACACACTGTAACACACACACACACACGCGCTGCTCTCTCTTTCTAACTCTACACTCCACTCCGGCGCTGGACGGATACCTACCACCGACCGAAAGAACCCGCCGGACCAATAACCCACATCACTGGAGATATTAGACAACACACACATATAACGACCCACATGCATACCCACACGAAATTGCCGACGCCCACCGGCCGATCAACACACACACACTAGCTGTCGAAATAGCACACACACACCAACGACACTGAAGAACACACATTTTTACATGTACCGGCGACGATTGAACGGCCAACCGGACACATCCTCACGCTGACCGACATCGCCAGAACAACCGGGCAGCACCGCCGGCGATGACCTTCTCTCTCTCTTCTTTTATTTTTTATTTTTTTCTATTTTCCCCCTACCACGAACGAACGGCGATGATCACTGAACAACACACACATACCGTACACACACCGAAACGCACGTTGAACGACCGATTGAAGCACCCCCTCTGCCGGCCGGCCAACGACACCACCAACACATACACCATCGAACAGAGCAGACGAATCGCATACTCCTTCATCGATCGCACCCATACACGACGCTCCCACCCACATCTTACCGGAAGAACACACCACTCCGGCGACAACAATGGTGACGATCCCACCCACGCCGACCCACTTCCTCGTGTTCCCATTTTTCTTCCTTTCTTCCGAATTATCTCAAAGCTATGGTATATATATATATAGGCACAATAGTGGGATGAGATCATCTACCCATATATTTATGTATATTATTATTTTAATTTTAATTACATAAATCTCCCCCTCAATTCTTGTTAAGTTATTAATTAACTCAAACCTGAAATTAATATTTTGAAAATTGCTAATTAATCCCTAAAGTTTTAAATCAAATTAGGAATGACACATTTTACTCCATTATTTTCTAAATGTTCAAAAATACAACTAATTATTATGTGTATGCAACGATCCGGGTCTTACACAAGGTTTCAAGATTACAAGAGCCACCGCCGAGGCGAGGAATCCACCGCCGAGGCGATGAGAATGCAGATGATGCTTAAAATGTGAGCAGTCCCTCGGCCTAGACGGAAATTCCACCACCTAGGCGGTGAAGAGGTAGAAACTTTGGAGCTGTCCCACAGCCTAGACAGAGATTCCACCGCCTAGACGGTGGAACGGTAGAACCTTAACCGACTTAACCTCCGCCTAGGCATGGCCCTCATCTGGTGACCAACAACCATCATTGGCATCTTGCTCTGCAGTGCTCCTCTTCCCTGAACTTTATCAGCAACCCAACTCTTCGCATGTGTTTCTTCCATGTCGAAAGGATCAACCATAGCCAAACACTTGACAGTGATGCAGCCTTCATTGTTGCCAGAAATCCGGGTCGGCGCCGCTATTATCTCCTCCGTATCGATTTTGCCAACGGATGGTAACTTCTTGATCTTGATTTCGACGGTGCCTCGCCACTCCACTCCATTATTGTTGATAGACTCTTGGGACGCCATTTTAAAGTCCCTCATTTCTTAAACGCCGTTAAAATCCCCCAAAGGACAGATGGGTCGATCGAACAGAAGATCGGCCAATCGCGATCGCCGGTTCTCGAACTCTGGATTCAGAGAAGCCGCACCGATGGTTATCTCTATCAGATCGAAAATACACAATTGTTCTTCCTGCCGGATCTTTTGCCAAAACATCTTCTCTACATCCATGGTCACCGATCACCACAGCTGTGAAAGAGAAAAGTCACCGATTGCCGCCGCCGTGAAACAGAAATGAAAGAAAATGAAAACTTCTCGGCAGAAAATGAAAGAAAATTAAATCTCTCTTTAGCGAGTATGGGTAAGATTTTTAAACTCATTTTCCCCGCCTTTTCTAGAAAGAAAATCAAAATTAGATTTTATTTTATTTTTTGAAAAGTCAACTATTATTTAGGTAGCAAAATCCGAAAGAGAGAAGATGAACTGAACTCCAAATTAAGGGTTCTGGGTAGGAAAATAAATTACAGTATCATCCCTCAAAGTTCTATTTTATTTTCGAATTAAACACTAGAATTTTTATTTAGTTATCCTTACATTCAAATTCAATAAATTGACCTTTGACTTTATTTACAAGTGCATCAAGTGCTGAAATTAATTTTTTTAGTAAATAATTAATATTGAACAGTGCATTACGATGTCATAGAAAAAAATTAAAATAAATTTTTAATATTGAAGCATGACACACATAAATGTCATTTTATTATTTTGGCAGCAGTATTCGAAAGCGAATGCATAAATTTTAGTGAGTAACGGTGTTTTATAAATACCAAATATAAATATAATATTAAAAATTACATAAATAATCATAAAAGAGAAATTATACTTCTATAAATTAACTTTTACTAATATGTAATAAAATAACAAACAAATAACTTTGTTGGTATCCCAAAGTTGCAGACATCTCGAGTATGGATGAATTTTCAACAAATTGGGGTTGAAATTGTTGAAATCAATACTTGATGAACTAAAGTGAAAATAAAGATATAGTAGACGGATAAAAATGTAGTTGTACCATTTGATTTCTCTCTTTACTCTTCTCTCTATATATGAATTTCTTTTTTGTTTAAAGAATTGGTTTGACTTTAAATATAAAAATCTAAAATTTATTTTGATATTTACGAGGAAAAAAAAATGATAGCGTGAAAATGGCCTCTTCCCATGCATGCAAAATAGGGTTTAGTTGTTGCAATGCAATCTTTGACCCTAGATTATTAGGTTTCGTTCAAACGGTCGAAATTCAAAAATTTAGAAAAATATATTCTTTCATTATATTATTTTTTTCAAATTTATGAAAAACTCAAAATCTAAAATTATACCCCACAAAAATACTATATTTCATCAATTTTATGAAAAAATTCAAAATTGTTAATTTTTTAAAATGTTAACTCAACAAAAATACCTAGTATCCTAATTTATTTTGAAAAACTCAAAAGGAAAAATCAGTGATTAGTATTAAAATATTAGATTTAGAGGAATATTATTTCTACTAGATTCTTCTATTCTCTATTCTCTCTTTGTTATTCGTTAGTAGTTTGTTATAGATATTGTTCTTTGGCCATTTGTAGTTTGTTACAAGCTCACCCTTTAGCCTATATAAGGGACCTTTTTTGGTTGGATATGAAATGAGAATGACAATTCAGTATTCCCTTGTATCTCTTCTTCTTTTCTAATATCGTATCGGAGCAATTACCTTTTACTTGACGCTCTCTAAAAGAAACCCTATTCAAGGGGGGAGGCGGTGGCTATATCTCCACGTCGCCTCCCTTGTCATTTTCGAGCTTCATTTGCAGCGGCAATTTCTCGCATGCCATTTTCATTTTTCATTTTCATTTTAGCAGCGATTTCTTCGACTCCTCTTTCAAGAATTATCATCATTGATATTGATTTGTTGTTTCGATCGATCGTTCTGAATCGACGATCGATTTCGGATCGTCTCAACAGTCTGTTTCATCTCTATATCCTCAATCAATCTACTGTTTTACCATTTTGCTGTGTTCTATGATGAAGGACAACGTCAATTCATTTCCTCCGTTGAAAGACAACTTGTTCTTGCGAAATTGCATAACAGTTGTTTATTTACACTTTACGCCCTGCCAACTTGCCAGTTGTTTAAAGTGAAGCCTGCCATTATTCCAGAAATTGCACTTTGTTCTCTAACTGTTTTCTCTTGTGCCTCTGCACATTTTCCTGCCTTTGTGCAGTGTTTCAATTTTTTCTTCTTCTAACTGCTTTGTTCAACAGCTCTTTCCCCATCTTCCCACTTCCCAAAAGTGGATTATGGATGGCGGTTTTTCTGGGTGTGGCTTATTCCCCACGCCGCTTTCTCTGCTCTATTTTTGAGTTATTTTCCCATACTTCCACTTCTCGAAAGTGGATGGATGGCGGTTTTTCGGCTATGGCTTGTTCCTCACGCCGCCTTTTCTGCTCTATTTTTTAGCTCTTTTCCCATCCTCCCACATTTCCCGATCTCTCCACGTCTGTCTCGGTGGTTAAACGATTGTGGATAGATGACGCTTTTTCGGCTATGGCTTGTTCCCTATGCCGCCTTTTCTTCTCCATATATTCCCCTTCGTGGATGTTTGGATTTCTTCTCTTTTCTCCATAAATTCCCCTTTGTGGATGTTTGGATTTCTCTTTGTATTTTGTTTTGGTTTCTGCTACTGCACTGCAGTGTACTGGATGTGTTCCTATGTTCTATTGTTTTCATTTTCATCTTTTACCAAGATGAGAATTCACATTCTCCATCTTGAAGGGGAGTATTAGAATATTAGATTTAGAGGAGTATTATTTCTACTAGATTCTTCTATTCTCTATTCTCTCTTTGTTATTCGTTAGTAGTTTGTTATAGATATTATTATTTGGTTATTTGTAGTTTGTTACAAGCTCACCCTTCAGCCTATATAAAGGACCTTCTTTTGTAGTTGGATATTAAATGAGAAAGAGAATTCAGTATTCCATTGTATCTCTTCTTCTTTTATAATAATTAGTCATATTTTTAAGGTCTAATCTGCGATTAGTCCTTTCTTATTATTAGATTTTGATTTAGTCCCTTAAGTTGAATATCAATTATGTTTTGGTCCCGCATTGCAGGGATTGTAGTGTAGGGAGACCTTAGTGAGTAAATTCAGTTTTATACTAAATATTAGATACATGTAACGAATTTTAGTTAAAATTTCATAATTGTTTTTTTTTTTTACATATATTTGTGTATTTTTTGTTTTAGTTTTGCAGGTTTGTCGGATCCGGTTGGTTGATGATCATTGATCAAAGAAACTAAACACTAATTTCAAAAACAAATTTCTAACGATTAAAGTTAGAAATTAGAATTTAGAGCTAGAATTTAAAACATAAACAAAAAGTCAGAAATCTAGATATAAAGTTAAAATGGAAACAAATCAAACTTACCTTCGCAGTGTCGCTTAACGTTTTCATTGATTCGGCATCTTCATTTACCATCGTCACAACCTCACAGCCTCATAGGCATGCACAATGATGTAGATTGAAAATTGGGTTAGTTACATTTTACCCTCTTGTGGTTTGACCAATTTGCATTTTACCCCTTATGGTTTGAAAATAGTCACTTACCCCCCTGTGGTGAGATATTTGTTGCATTTATCCCCCTACATCAGGGGGTAAGTGGTTTGAAAATCTGACCACAATGAGGTAAGTAGTTATTTTCAAACCACATAGGGGTAAGTGCAAATTGGCCAAACCACAAGAGGTAAAGTGTAATTAACCCTTGAAAATTTGTAGGTATTTTAAGATGAGGAAAGGGAGTGGAAGATGATGTGAGAGAGAAGACGCGAGAGGGAAAAACGAAGAAGAGTCGACGACGATATGATGACGAAGCGAGATGGACAAAGACGAAAACGCTGGAGAATGGAGGAAGGAAGAATATGGAAGAAGAGCTCGAGTTTGGAGGAAAACAGGTGACAACATGAGCGGTAGCAGCGAATAGGAGTCTCAAGTCTGATTGAAACACTAATTTGAAGCATCAAGCATATTTATATCAAAGGGGCGGGCGGGACGGATTTAAGTGGTTAGAATTGAGCACACCCGCTACCCGACTCTATACCCGAAAAACACAGCTTACATGGCGCGCGTTTCTACCCGTTTTATCTTACACCCGATTTTTTTGGGCCGGTTAGTTGTTCGCGGGTGGATTGGGCCAATCGGGTTTTTGCACACCGCTAATCATGAATAATTTTTTTTCCTTTTTTTTTTTTTGCAAAAATATTAATATATTTAAAATTTCCATCCAATTTCCACCTTTGAAAATTTCTAGAGAGAAGAGTAGAGAGAGAGAACATGTGGATAGGATAGGGGTTGGAGGATTTCATGAGGCAGCTTTTCAAATTTCAATTTTTCATAAAAGTGAGAAGATCGAGTTTTTCCAGTGCATTACACTCTTTTAAAATTTTAAAATTACTATTTTTTCATAAAATTGGAAAAGTCGTATATTTTTAGTGAGATATACTCTTTTAAAATTTCAAGTTTTAGAGTGTTTCATAAAATTGATAAAATCATATATTTTTTAAGAGACATAACTTTTAAAAATTTAACGATTTTGAGTTTTATTTAAACTTTGGGATATTAGGTATTTTCATTGAGTTAACATTTTCAAAACTTAACAATTTTGAGTTTTTCATTAAATTGACAAAATATTATAATGTTTTTGTGACTTTACAAAATTTCACAATTTTGAATTTTTATAAATTTAGAAAAATAATATAAAGGAAAATTATATTTTCCAAATTTTTTGAATTTCGGCCGTTTGAATAATATATTATCTACTGAAATCTAGGGTTAAAGATTGCATTGCAACAACTTAACCCTATTTTGCATGCATGGGAAGAGGCCATTTTCACGCGATCATTCTTTTTTTATTCTTTTTAATTTTTTCAAAAATACCAAAATATAAAATTTTATATTTTATATATAAAAAATAATTCTTTACACACACAAAAAAAAAAAAAAAAGCAAATTCTATTATTAAAATTTAATTTTAATTTAATACAAAAAGTTTCAAAATTAATTTATTTTATTTTAAAAATTCACAATTTTGAGTGTTTTTAAGGTATAACCTTTTAAATTTTTATTATTTTGAATTTTTTAAAAATTGATGAAATCAAGTTTTTAGGGGAGCCAGCCTTTCAAAAGTTCATGAATTATAATTTTTCATAAAGTGACAAAATCGATCGGGCTTTTTGAGTGAGTTATACCCAGGAGCTAGCATTTCAAAAGTTCATGAATTACAGTTTATCATAAAGTGACAAAATCAAGCATTTTCAATGAGTTACACCCTGTCAAAATTTTACAATTTAAAAAATATATATATAATGAGAAAATATATTTTTCTAAATATTTGAATTTCGACCGTTTGAAGGAAACCTAATAATATATATCTACTGAAATCCTATTTTGCATGCATGGGAAGTGGCCATTTTCACTCTATCATTCCTTCTTTTTTTTTTTCAATTTTTTTGCAGAATTTTTTTTTTTTTTTTTTGGTTACTAGAGTTGAATTTGAAAATAATTAAAATTTCATGAATAAATAAATAAAAAACATATAATTTTCAAATTTGAAAAAAAAAAAAAAAAAAAAACTCAGATTCTTCAAAGAAAACAAATATTAAATTTAGAACAGTTTATTAAAATAACAAAAAAATGAATTTCAAAATTTATATTTAAAAATAAATGTGATTCTTTTTACCAAACTCAACTTAAAATACTTTTTTTTTTTTCAAAAATACCAAATTAAATTTTAAGATTTTATATTTAAAAACTTATTCTTTAAACAAAAAAAAAATATCGTTTTTCAATTTGAAAAAGTAAGCTCGAATTTAGTTTTAATTTAATTTGGAATTTTGAAATAATTGTTGATAAAAACATACAAAAAAAATAAAAAAATTAATTTCTTAATCAAAAGCAATAAAAAATTTATTAAAAACATAAAAAATTACATAATTCAAGAAAAATGATAACTTTAATTTCTTAATCAATAGCAATACAAAATTTATTAAAAACATACAAACAAAAAAAATACATTATTCAATTTATTAATCAAAAACAATACAAAATTCATTAAAAAAAAATACAAAAAAATAAAAAAATAAAGACTCTTTTTATCATCAAGATTAAACAAATTAAACAACGTAATTGTTTAAAAGATAAAAAAAATCTTTACACCAACAAAATGGATCGCTGCACACCGGATGACCACCGGTGCTGCATTCCATCTCCGGCGAGGGACGATAGGTGGCTTCCGTCGTGTTTTGTAACAAATGCATAATCAGGTCGTTCAAGGTGGAGTAAAGAGATGTCGCATCGTCCTCCGCTTCAGTACTCGTCGTCTGTATATCTTCACTCCCCACTTCAAAAATCACGGACTCCAAGACCGGAAAACTATTCAGCGGTGCTCCTGCATCTTTCAAGTAGAAATTCTCCGGCGCCGGAAAACTTGCAGTGGCAGAGGGTACGATCACAGTCCTATCTACCCTCCGTCTTCTTTCCCTCCTCGATCGCTTCAGAATCACGTAGATGTAGCAATCTTTCTCACGAGCTACGGCCGCGAAATCAATCTTTGCCGTGATCGGAATCCTCTCGTAACCTTCCTCCGCCCACAACTCCTCGTTGTCGTGGACAAGATAACTTAAAATCTGATTCGCCTGCATTGCGATCAACCGGCTCAACATGGACTGATATGCTTTGAATGTGAGCGACGGACGAATCGGAAGGTTTCCGGCGTCAATCTCTCTCTCTCCGTCGAAGAACACCACCGGAAAAACCACATCCGCCATCTCCAACAGTTGAATATTTAAATTGAAGATGGCGAGGAGGGGTACTTATAGGGGGATTCATGGCAAAAATATCGGTATTTTGTTATACAAGATATCATAAGACGACTTTTTTTCTACCGTTAAAAAATTCTAGAGAGAGAAATTCTTTATTTGCACTATAGTTCCTCAAGTATTGATTTCAACAATTTCAACCCCAATTTGTTGGAAATTCATTAGGGATGGCAAAAAAAAAAAAAAGAACCGATGGGTAATAGAGAGAAATTGAACCAAATGGTTTTATTACGGTTTTGGTTTTGAAATTAGCAACCGAAACGGTTTTTGTTTTGGGATAGTAACCGCGAAACCGAACCGTGAAACCAAACCATGAAATCGAATCACGAAACTGATATTTTAGATATATTTTTAAGACATATATACCCTCATTTTTTTATATATGTAAAATTTAATCCCTTATATATGTGTGTGTTTATTTGTTTACACTTTATTTTTTTATATTTATATTTGATATTTTAGTTATATTTTTTATATATATATAAAAAACAAGGGTCTACTGTTTTGCGATTTTTTTTTTATAAAATTAAAAAATATTAAATGGTTTTGTAGTTTTGGTTTTGTTTAAATTTAAATAGTTCGGTTTTAAAATCGTTTAAAAAAAATCAACGATTTTAGTTGCAGTTTTAATTTAATATATGACTAACAGTTTTGGTTTTGGTTTTGATTTTATATGAAATCAAGCCGAAGCCGAACTATTGACATCCGTAAAATTCATCCATAAAACTATTACTTAAAAAAGTTCAAAATAAGTACGACTTGTTTTTTGTCATAATTTATTTTTTTATAATTCCTAAATTTATATGTAGAGGTGAAGAGGTATTTAATAGAGAAGAGGGCACCAAATTTTGAGATCTATTATTCTAGCTACAATAAGTTTTTTATAAGTCCATAATTCTATCAAAAGTTTAAAACTATTGTCCAATCATGAGTGCAATGACTCTCATAATTTTAGGTTGCCTTCGTCAATTGATGATATGAATTATATGCATGCAACTAAATTTTTATTTTTTAAAAAAAAAAACGAACTCTTTATATGTAAAGTGCAAAAAGTTACAACCTTAGGCGGAAACTTTTTATATATAAATTGTTTTTTACCAACAAGATATAGTTCAAATGGTAAAGCCGTTTGAGTTAAAGCAATTGAAAGGTCTTTGCAAGATCAGTGGTTCGAGCTTGCAGACTGATCTTGCAGAAAAATACTTGTTAGAAGAGGCAGTCACGCACCTCGAACGAGATTAGTTTTACACCCTGCGTGTGGGGGACAATCGTGGGTATACAAAAAAAAATTATTTTTTACTAGTTTGTTTAATTATCATTTTATTTCCCTCTATTTCAAAAAATTAAGCCGTAATATTTCTACTTTTGAATAAAGTGAAAAACAAATTTATTTCCATTTAAATTAATAGAACATGCATGTTTAAAAATGGATAGAGTTAAATTTTTCATCCAATTTTTGGATGAAATAGATGAAATCACCAATTTATCTTAATTTTGATTTAATTTTTTTATTATAAATATTTTAAAAATTAAATTAAAATTAATGGATATTTTCATCAATTTTTATCACATATTTTTATCAACTTTTTTTTTTATCAAATGCTTGTTACCCCTCTCTAGTTTGTTTAATTATCATTTTATACCCATCTACTTCAAAAAGTTACATTTAACTTATTTTTATTTTTGAACAAAGCGAGAAACTAAATTTTTTATATTTAAATTAACGGAAGATGAGTTATATTTTTCATACAATTTTTGGATGATATAGATGAAATTGCCCGTTTATCTTAATTTTGATTTAATTTTTTATCATAAATATTTTAGAAATTAAATTAAAATTAACATAAAGGGGTGATTTCGTCTATTTCAACAAAAAAATCGAATGGAAAATTTCGTCCATCTCAAGACCTTGTTCACCAAAAGATGATATTTATTATGTGCATGCAAGGGGAGGTACTCCCTTACCTTATTAACCAGGGTTCGAATCTTCTGAGATCACTCTGAGAATTAAATCTTGAACTTAATCCTGAATGCACCAAACCGATGTGAAGGAATGCGCTCTTAAGATCATCCGGTGAGGTGATTAGTCGAGGTGCGCGTAAGCTAGTCGGGACACACCTTATCATATAACCGAAGAAAAAAAAAAAAAAAAAAAAGTTAAGTTGCTCTTTATCCTTCACTACTTTATTTAATTATCATTTTATTCCCTTCCACTTAAAAAAATTATACTTTATCTATTTTTACTTTTGAACAAAGTAAGAAACTAATTTTCTCCGTCTAAATTAATAGAACAAGCTTAAGAATAGATGGACTTAAAATTTTCACTTCATAGACGAAATTGTCACTATATCTTAAATTGATTCTATTTTTCCTAATTATATTACATTAATAAAACAGAAAAATATAGTTTCGTTTAAAAGTAGAAATAGATAAAATGTAACTGCTTGAATTGGCGGGGAGTAAAATCATAAAGTGTAGATCTACAATGACATAATCTTAAGACACCATCCATCAATCGATGATATGAATTATACCTCCCTATTTTGTTTAATCATCACTTTATTTTCTTCCACTTCAAAAACTATACTTTACCGACTTCTACTTTTGAACAAAATGAAAAACTATTTTTTATCATTTAAATTCACGGAACATGCTTAACAATGTATGGAGTTAAAATTTTCATCCAAATTTTGGATGACATAGACGAAGTTGCCTCTTTATCCTAATTTTGATCTAATTTTTTTATCATAAATATTTTTAAAAAGTAAATTAAAATTAAGGGTAATTTCATTTATTTGATCCAAAAGTTGGATATAAAATTTAATTACATCTATTATTAATCATATTCCATTAATTTAAATGAAAAAAAAAATGTAGTTTCTCATTTTGTTCAAAAGTAGTAGGTAAAATGTAGTTTTTGAAGTAGAAGGAATAAAATGATAATTAGACAAAAAAAAAATGGGGTAGTTACCAACAAGTCCTCATATGAGGACAAAACTACCAAATACACATTTTTCAAAAACATATTACAAAATAGTCCTTTTGTTTTTTTGTGACGATTTTACCCCTTGTGTTATATTCAACACGATGGTCGTGTTATATTCAACTCAATCTCATATCGTGTTACATTCAACACGGGCTCGTGTTGAATATATCACGAGATTGTGTTATATTTCACTTTCACTCCATTCAAATTCTACCAAGCCACTGTACCCATTCCATCTCATATAAACAACAATAATAATATACCCAACATAAGTTTCATTAATCATGGTCATAGACCAAAGTCTTTTTTTTTTCTCTCTCTCTCTTTTACATTTGTTTAAGGCGACGAGTTTGGGACCACCGGTCAAGCACATGAATGTAGAGAAAGAATTATTAATTTGAATGAAAAGAATGAAATATAACATGATCTCATGTTATATTCAACACGAGATGGTGGTGAATATAACACGAGATCGTGTTATATTCTATTTTTTTAATTCAAATTGATAATTCTTTTTTTACATTTATGTGCTTGATTTTTTCCAATTCAAATTCTTCTAATTAAGAACCAAAAAAAAAAAAAAAAATTGCTAGAAATGCTCTGAAAATTTATAACCTAAATTCCTAAGCGGCATTACAGCAAGCAAATTGCAGACAATATAGAACGAGGATGTGCAAAACCTCCACTTCAAGCTTCAATTGGAATTCGGTTTATATATAAGCGAATTCATCAGAGCACGCAAGAGGTTTCAGACTGCTCGATTAAGACGTTTGAAATGCTTCTAATGGAGGAGATCTAACACCCATTTCTGTTTCGAAAACCCTAGATTCAATGAACGACAATGCAATGACTTGCAATGGCAACCGACGGCAACGATCAAAAGAATTTGATAATCAAAGAGTTTGAAAAAATAAATTCGTTTCACGGTGATCTCTATGCCGCCGGCCATGGCCCCTTTGTAGACCTTACCATTGCAACCAATTCCGATCACGTTTTGGTCGAACATATTTTTTGTTGCGGCTTCGATTACTTGGTATGAGATTCTATGTGGCCAGTATTCTGATTCTCAATCCTCGATTTCAGCTCTCCCTCGTCTTTTTCTTCTGGTTTGTTTGATTAGAAAAAGAGAGAAAACAATGGAGATTACCAGGAGGAGGAAGAGGGATACTGTCATACCGGCGATGAAGGCTGTTGATCAAAAAATTGGGATCGGCGGGAGTTCGAACAACGGAAGGCCACTTGTGTTGAGGGCTTCGTTGATGGAGAAAACGTGAAAACAAAAAAGAAGAAGTAGGGCTTTGTTGAGGGAGAAATCATGAACTCTCTCAATCGGCTGTAGAGAGAAGGAAGAGAGAAGGATAAAATTGTCATTTCAAAATGTTTAGGATCATCTTGTGCAAACGAACGCCTTTTATGGGACTATATTGTGCAAAAAAAAGGTTATAGGAGTATCTTGTAGATTCGGTGATTTAAGGAGACTATTTGGTATTTTTCCCAAAAAAAAATTACCCTCATTTAAATTTATAAATTAATATTTACCACTTACTTCCCCTATCATTTTACCACAAACCTCCTGAATTTTTTGAAAAATTCAGTCAATCCATTTAACCTTTTTTGAGGAAAAAAAAGTCATAAATCTTATTTAAAAAAATATATTTTTTATTCTTTTATTTTTTTAAAAAAAAAAAATCACTACCACCTCCATTTAAAAGAAAAAGACTTTTTACTCCCATTTAAAAAAAGGGTTTATACCAAAGACCTCCTCTGTCTTTTGATTTTATACCATAAACTTTCTCTATCATTTGACAAATGCCAATCACCCCCTTGTAGTTTTACAATTGAAACCATTTACCTCCCTGTCAGTGAATGGTTACTGACACAACATTGATATTGACAAAAAAAAAAAAAAACTACCCTATTTTCCTTTGCAGAGCCGTCACCACCAACGACAAGCTTCTCCTATCCTCGCCAAGTGGCTGGCTCCGATGACCTTCATCGCCCCCGCCATAGCCTTGCAACTGCCACTGACAACGGCACCTCCTCACCCTCAAAAAAAGGTCGTCACCGCCGAATCCAGTTGAAGCCATCGTTGTCCTCCCTCTTGCATCTCCACCTCAATCGAACACCAAATAATTAGAATCCAAGTGATCTACAATTCATCAAAAAAAAAAATCCTCCATTGGCAGAGCAGGAAGTTGAAATTTTAAGAAAAAGAAATACAACTGAAAATCGAACAATTATATACGACTTATAAGCGGAAATTCATCAATTAAAACATCGATTGTGTCAACCCGAAATCGAACAAAAGGCTTCTCCTATATCAACTTGCAAAAATTAGTGCAAAAAAAATTGTAAGAAGACGAAGAACTTTGTAACAGAAAATTCGAACAAGAACGACACGATTAATCGAAAAATACGATCAAATCGTTTCGTAAATCACCTCCAAATCCATCAAAAAAAGTCAAACGTCTTCCCGAATCTCCAAAAATGAATCCAAAACCCTAAAATTACACAATTCGAGATGACAAAAAAAGATCGAAAATCTTACTTGGTAAAACGAACTGATGTGAGTCGTCGTTCTTCTTTCAATTTCTACCCCCGTGTTTGGTAGATTAAATCGCCGAACAGATTTAAAGAATAAATCGCCGTCGGAGCCAAAGAAATCTACCCATGTTTGGTAGATTAAATCGATTTCTTCATCGCCAAAGATGGAATGGAGAAGAAAGTCGATTCACATGGTGAAGAAATGATTCCTTTCACATTCCTCATGATAAACTTGTTCTCATCATCAAGAAACTTCACTCTCACCTGAGTCACCTGTCCTCGAGATCCTGTCCTCCCCATGATTTTCAAAACAATTGTGGGTTTTATTGCAGACTCCATTCTTTAGAACTGGAGCAAAGATAGACGACGGCGATTCGGCGAAGGACGTCCGAGTACGTAAACAACGAAGGATGGCTGAGGTATGGAGGCAGTAAATCAAGATCTTCAATCTTGGCTGAAGCTCAAAACAGGAGATCTGAGGGAGAGGAGAGGACTGATGAGAGAGATCGAGAGAAATGAGGTACACAAGTAGAGAGGCGGCGAGAGGAGAAAAATCAAGAGGGTAAATCGGTAATTTTACTTAGAACTTTTTAATTGAATAATATCTGATAAAAAGTAAGAGGTAAAATGGGCTTTTCACACAAAATATTGGCAAATAGAATTGACTGGTATTTGTCAAATGACAAGAGAGATTTGTGGTATAAGACTAAAAGATAAGAGAGGTCTTTGGTATAAACCCTTTAAAAAAAATACATTTAAACTTTTAATCCGTCCTCCCCAACCCACCCACCATCCCATTTTTTTTAATCTGTTGAAAAAAAAAAAAGAGTGAAAAAAATATATTTGTTTAAATAGGGATGTTAATATAAAAAGATAAAAGAAAAAAATATAACAAAAAAAAATTAAATGGATATTTATGTATTTTAAGTTTTAGTTATTTATTTATTTTAAATTGTTAAATGTAATATTGTCATTAAAATAAAAACTTCAGTATTTCATGAGCTAACTTTTCAGAAGTTCATGAATTATAGTTTTTAATAAAAGTGAAAAAAACCGAACTTTTCCAGTAAGTTACACTTAGGGGTGCGCAAATGAATCTGGAGACCCGACACCCGCTACCACCGCCCAACCCGCACCCAGCAAACCCGGTTGACTGTACAATTTTCGGTCTGCTCGGTTGAAATCCGATGTAATTCCTTAACATCAAATTGACTAGCGGGTTTATATATTGCCCACCCGAACCGACCAAGCTTCGTTCTTATATATAGGAGTTTAGGGTTTTTTAGGGTTCATCACGCTACCTCTCTCTCCTCAAGTCGATCTTCGACTAAAACTTTGAATCGTCTTCGATTTTTCGTTTCTTCTTGTTCTCTTTGTCTTCGATTCTTCGTCTTCGACCAAGAGATCATCTTCAACGGTGAGTAACGGCGCCGGCACAATCAACAAGCACCGCCACATCCGCGATTTTGAAGAAGAAAACCTTAGATTCCAGCCTATTTGGCAGAGGTCACTAGAAGTTCTAGGCATTGGCCGCCATATTATTGTGAGTAGATATTATTTTTTCAACTTTTTGTTTCCAATTTTTCCGATTTCTATGAGTAGATATGTTCTGTTCATTATTCATTTTGATCTTTTTGTTTAATGTGATTGATTCCAAACCCGATAGTCTCCACCCGACATCCGAAACCACCCACCAACGTCGGATTATTGATCGCCGTCGGTCGAGAATGGTTGACGAAACCCTAACCCGATGCATATATTTTTCGAGAGTCATAACCTTTAAAAATTTAACGGTTTTTTAGTTTTCCATAAAATTTGGGATACTAGGTACTTTTGTTGAGTTGACATTTTAAAAAATTAACGATTTTGAGTTTTTCATACAATTGATGAAATGTAGTATTTTTGTGAGGTATAATTTTATAAAATTTTATGATTTTGAGTTTTTTATATTGAAAAAAAATAATATAATGAAAGAATATATTTTTCTAAATTTTTGAATTTCGACCGTTTGAACGAAACCTAATAATCTAGGGTCAAAGATTGCAATGCAACAACTAAACCCTATTTTGCATGCATGGGAAGAGGCCATTTTCATGCTACCATTCTTTCTTTTTTTTCCTCGTAATATCAAAATAAATTTTAGATTTTTATATTTAAAATTAAACTAATTCTTTAAACAAAAAAGAAATTCATATGTAGAGAGAAAGAAGAGTAGAGAGAAAAATTAAATGGTAAAACTAAATTAAAATTTACACTTTAGTTCCTCAAGTATTGATTTCAACAATTTCAACCCCAATTTGTCGAAAATCCATCCATAAAAGTTCAAAATAAATACGACTCGTTTCTGTAACCTTTTCTCTTTATACTCTTATTCTCATGTCAGAGGATCTTCGCCTTGTGCAGGTACAGCTCCCTGAAAGGGAAGACTCTGAACTTTAGCTAGTCAGTCCCCAGGTCATCGGTTACAATTCACTCGAAGAATTTCCAACTCCAATTTCGACTCAACAACTCCATCTCAAAAGGAGGACCCACCTATTCCTGACTAGACCATACTCGAAGTGTCTGCAACATTGGGACACCAACATAATTATTTGTTTGTTATTTTATTATATATTAGTAAAAGTTAATTTGTAGAAATATAATTTCTCTTTTATGATTATTTATGCAATTTTTAATATTATATTTATATTCGTAATTTATAAAACACCATTACTTATTATAATTTATGCATTCGCTTTCGGATATTGATACCAAAATAATAAAATGATATCTGCGTGTTTAACATTTCAAAATTAAGAATTTATTATAAAAATTTTTTAAACCCACGCAATACGCTGGTCTAAATCAGTTTATTATTTATTTTCAGTTATTATTATATCAAATTTTTATTTGAAAATAATCTTATTAATTTAGTTTGATTATTCGAATATCATATTTTTTTAATTAATATTAATTATTTACTAAAAAAATTAATTTCAGCACTTGTAAATAAAGTGAAGGGTCAATTTATTGAATCCGAATACAAGAACAACTAAATAAAAATTATAGTGATTAATTCCAAACTAAAATACAACTTTGAGGGGGTGATAGTGTAATTTACTTTCATACCCACAACCCTACCGTTCATCTTCTCTCTCTAGGACTTTTTCAAAACAAAAAATTTGATTTTCCTTCTAGAAACGGCGGGGAAAACGAGTTTAAAAATCTTACCCATACTCGCTAAAGGGAGATTTCACTTTCTTTCATTTCCTGCCGAGAAGATTTCATTTTCTTTCATTTTCCGTTTCACGGCGGCGACGATCGGTGACTTTTCTCTTTCACGGCGGTGGTGATCGGTGACCATGGATGTAGAGAAGATGTTTTGGCAAAAGATTCGGCAGGAAAAACAGATGGGTATTTTCGATCTGATCGAGATGGCCATCGGGGTGGCTTCTCTCAAGCCGGAGTTCAAGAACCGGCGATCAAGATTGGCTGATCTACTGTTCGATCTACCCATCGGTCCTTTGGGGGATTTTAATGATGATCAAGAAATGAGGGACTTCGAAATGGAGTCCCAAGATTCTATCAACAATATTGGAGCGGAGCGGCGAGGCACCATCAAAATCAAGATCAAGAAGTTACCCTCCGTTGGAAAAATCGATACGGAGGAGGTAACAACGGCGCCGGCCCAGATTTCTGGCAACAACGAACGCAGCAGCACCGTCAAGTGTTTGGCCATGGTTGATCCTTTGGACATGGAAGAAACACATGCGAAGAGTAGGGTTGCTGATAAAGTTCAGGCAAGAGGAGCACCGCAGAGCAAGATGCCAATGGTTGCCGTTGGTCACCGGACGAGGGAAGCACCTGCCAAGGATTCCGGCAATAGTGGAGGTTACACTGTCAAGCCTTCCAAGAGTCCGGTTGTTGTTCAAGATCCATACACAATGAAGTTCGAGTTGTCCAAACGGAAGTTTCAAGCCGGATACAATCAATCGAAGGAGACGAGGAGGAAGATAAAGATGATCGACATGAAGGATCTTCCTCCTGACAGCTTCAAAGATAGATGTTCTCGCAAAAGAAGGCTATGGTAATAGATTATATTTATTGAACTAAAAAAAAGAGGTGAGAGTGAGAGAGAACTACGTGCAGCTTGATCCCAGATAGTTTTATAAAGGGTAAATAATATTTTATTTTTTTGTGTTTTACGCGAATTGCAGTTTATCCCACTATAGTATTTTTGTATTAACACAATCCCCTTATACTGACATATCGTGAGCAATTACAAGAGGTTGTATGCTTACGAAATATAAATTTAAGAGGATTGTGTGCTTACAGAAATACCACAGTGAAGTAAAGTGCAATTCGTGCAAAACACAGGAGAATAAAATGTCATTTATCCTTTTAACTATCTAGGTACGTAGGCAGCCTAATCGGTGCAGTTGCATTATTATTTAAAATCTTCCTGTAAAAATATCATATATGGTTGTACATTATATATATGGTGTGTGTATCTTTGTGGGGAAAAAAAATATAGTTTTTTTTCCTCTTTGTTTAAGTAACATTTGAATTTTTGTGTATTTAATGCACGTGGGATTAATCTCGTGTGGAGGAAAAAAGAGAAAGTATGTTTGGGCGTTGTGTTGTTAGATCAAAATGGTAGTGTTGTTGGAGATAGTGGGTTTCAAGGGGGAACACATCAGTTGTGTGATGGTACTACTCAGAGGGTAGAGATTAAGGGTAATTGGAATGCGAAAGAAGAGGGGCATATGACTGATCATTTGAGAAAAGGGTTTACTGCTGAGAGAGTGTCAACTTGTAAGTGCGATAAATGTGTTGTCGTAGAATCTTCTTGGTCCCAAGATGTTGTCCTTCTCCGGTTGCGCCTTCTCTCATGGGAGTATGTTCGTTGTTCATTTTGTATTCATGAACTGTAGTGTTAGATATGTTGTGTAGTTATTGTGAATAGCCAGGGTGTATACTTGTTGGGGAGTGCTTGTCTTGATCCTAGGTCTTTGAATTTAGATAATCGGTGTATTTTGTTGGCTTGGGGTCTTGCAAGCTACTCGACAACACGTTTTCGTGTAGCAAAAAAAATATTCTTCCCCTTATCTTATATATGATATTTGCTTATAAAAAAAAAATACATGTGGGAGGAGGCCATTTTTATGCTATCATTCTTTTTCTTTTTTCAATATTTTCAAAAATACCAAAATATAAAATTTTATATTTTATATTTAAAAAATAATTCTTTGAAAAAAAAAAAAGTAAACTCGATTTTCAAAATTTAATTTTAATTTAATATAAAAAGTTTCAAAATTAATTTATTTTATTTTAAAATTTCAGAATTTTGAGTTTTTTTAAAAAATTAGCGAAATAGAGTATTTTGGGAAGCTAGCATTTCAAAAGTTCATGAACTACAATTTTTCATAAAGTGACAAAATCTGGTTTTTCCAGTGAGTTACACCCCTGGAGCTAGCCTTTCAATAGTTCATGAATTACAATTTTTCATAAATTGACAAAATCAAACTTTTCCAGTGAGTTACATTCTTTCAAAATTTTACGATTTTGAATCTTTCATAAAATTTGTGAAGTTTTGTGAGGTATAATCTTACAAACTTTTACGATTTTGAGTTTTTCATAAATTTGAAAAAAAATATATAATCTAAATATTTGAATTTCGACCGTTTGAAGGAAACCTAAAAAAAAAAACCTATTTTGCATGCATGGGAAGAGACCATTTTCACGCTATCGTTCTTTTTTTTTTTTTTTTTTTTCCAATTTTTTTGTAGTATATGTTTTTTTAGTTACTAGAGTTGAATTTGAAAATAATTAGAATTTCATGAATAAATAAAACATCATTTATAAATAAATAAATATGTGTTCTTTACAAAATTTAAAATAAAATCAGATTATTGAAATTAGAACAGATTATTAAAATAAAATAAAAAAGAATGAATTATAAAATTTAATTTTAAAAATAAATGTGATTCTTTCTTCCAAATTCACCTTAAAATATATTTTTTCTTCAAAATATCACAATAAATTTTAGATTTTATATTTAAAAACTAATTCTTTAAACAAAAGAAATTCATAGTGTTTTCCAATTTGAAAAAGTAAACTTGATTTCAAAAATATAGTTTTAATTTAATTTGGAATTTTGAAATAATTATGGATAAAAATAGACAAAAAATGAAAAAATTAATTTCTTAATCAAAAGCAATACCAAAATTTATTAAAAACATAAAAAAAAATACATAATTCAAAAGAAATGATAATTTTAATTTCTTAATCAAAAGCAATACAAAATTTATTAAAAACATACAAAAAAAAATACATTATTCAATTTATTAATCAAAAACAATACAAAATTCATTAAAAAAATACAAAAAAATAAAAAATTAAAGACTCTTTTTTATCATCAAGATTAAACAACGTAATTGTTTAAAAGATAAAAAAAATCTTTACACCAACAGAACGGATCGCTGCACACCGGATGACCACCGGTGCTGCATTCCATCTCCGGCGAGCGACAATCGGTAGCTCCCGTCGTGTTTTGTAACAAATGCATAATTAGGTCGTTCAAGGTGGAGTAAAGAGATGTCGCATCGTCCTCCGCTTCTGTACTCGTCGTCTGTATATCTTCACTCCTCACTTCAAAAATCACGGACTCCATGACCGGAAAACTATTCAGCGGTGCTCCTGCATCTTTCAAGTAGAAATTCTCCGGCACCGGAAAACTTGCAGTGGCAGAGGGTACGATCACAGTCCTATCTACCCTCCGTCTTCTTTCCCTCCTCGATCGCTTCAGAATCACGTAGATGTAGCAATCTTTCTCACGAGCTACGGCCGCGAAATCAATCTTTGCCGTGATCGGAATCCTCTCGTAACCTTCCTCCGCCCACAACTCCTCGTTGTCGTGGACAAGATAGCTTAAAATCTGATTCGCCTGCATTGCGATCAACCGGCTCAACATGGACTGATATGCTTTGAATGTGAGCGACGGACGAATCGGAAGGTTTCCGGCGTCAATATCTCTCTCTCCGTCGAAGAACACCACCGGAAAAACCACATCCGCCATCTCCAACAGTTGAATATTTAAATTGAAGATGGTGAGGAGGGGTACTTATAGTGGGATTCATAGCAAAAATATCGGTATTTTGTTATACAAGATATCATAAGACGACTTTTTTTTTACCGTTAAAAAATTCTAGAGAGAGAAGAGTCAAAGAGAGAAATTATATGGTAAAACTACATTTTTGTCCTCTTACTATATCTTTATTTTCACTTTAGCTCCTCAAGTATTGATTTCAACAATTTCAACCCCAATTTGTTGGAAATTCATTAGGGTTGGCCAAAAAAAAAAGAACCGATGGGTAACAAAGAGAAATCTAACCGAATAGTTCAGTTTTAAAACCGACTAAGTGGTTTAGTTGCGATTTTGATTTTAAAATTAGCAATTGTAGCTGTTTTGATTTTAAGATAGTAACCGCGAAACCGAACCATGAAACCAAACCACGAAACTAATATTTTAGATATATTTTTATGACATATATATGTTCACTTTTTTATATATGTAAAATTTAATCCCTTTTATATGTGTGTGTGTTTATTTGTTTACAGTTTAATCTCTCCTATATATATATATATATATTTATAAATCACAACATATTTACATTTTGAGACATTTTGAACCGTCGGATCGAATATCTGACGGCTGAGATTACACCTGGAGACATTTTATATTTGAGACATTTTGGGTCCTTGGATCGAACCTTGGATCGAATATCCAACGAACAAAATTAAATGATACCAGTAGACATTTTTGGCCATCCGATCAGATTAGATCAAGGGTTGAGATTTTTTGATCATTTTTTACCGTGGGATCATTTCAATCCAACGGTTTTGGTTGATTATTTTTTTTTAAATCTCTGTAAGTCACGACACTATAGTTTCTCTATCAACAAATAAACCCCCAAATCTCTCACAATCCTGTTATAATTGCAACCGCCTAATATGTTCTCTCAATCTTTTATAGCCATCTCCATTCCCAAAGCGTGAGCTCCACCTTTCCTCTTCAGATCATCCCCAATCCTCACAATCCCAACCGTCGTCGCCGCTACTGCCAGAGCACCACCGCGCCATCGCCATATCCATCGTTGTCACCAGACATCGCCATCTCCATCGCGCCATCAACGCCATCGTCGAACCATCTCCATCGCCAGAAATCGGTTGTCGCTCCTCCTTTCGCCATCACCGCTCTGTCATCGCCCTCTCTCTCCTTCTCTCCCTCACTCCCGCTGCCGTCCCCATGTTATTGTAAACCTCAATCTCTTGATTTTTCCGTATCCCCTTTCATCCGCATCCCCTCCCTCTCGCCCCTAAGCTTGACCATTCAGCCCGTCGTGGCTCAGACTAGATCCATCGCACCTGCAATTTCCGTATCCCCGTTGATCACCCAGTCATCGCCTTCCCTTTCTCACACTTTCCCTCATCCAATCTGAGAAGCTACTTCATTCGCCGCTTCAGGTATGGTCTCTCTCTCACCTTTTCCTCATCTCTCACGCCCATCTCAGCCTACCTTAAATCTCTCCGTGATTCTCTTTCCTCGCCGCCACAGGTAAGGTCTTGCTCTTTCTTTCTCTCTCTCATCCATCTCTCCATCCACATTCCTTTCTCTTTCTACTCTCTACCTTCCCTCCATCGATCTTTCTTTCTCTTTCTTCTTACTGAACAGGCACCACGACGCGACCGTCCCAACCACTGAAGTGATTTCTTGGAACAAATTTTGCTGATATTGAACAAATTTCTTCCATTTATGGGTTCCAAATTCCTCAGGTACGCTACTCTGTCCCTCAATTTTCCCACATTTCTGGCAATTGGTTGGATTTCTAATCAGAGCAATTTGTCTTTTAAATTGGAGCGATTTCATTGAGATTTTATTTTTTTATTTTTTTTTATTTTTAATCCGTAATCAATTACTTTTGCTTCGGTGATTAGGGTTTCGACCTATATTTTGAATTTGTGTTTTTTGTTTTCTGAAGCGCTTAATTCTCTAAATCCAATTTTGAGATTGTGATGATGTTATGTTATTAAAGCTTTGATTTGAATGGGAGTACTTCTATTCGTTTCAAGTGTTTGATCTATTGCCTATGTGAATGAAACAAAGTGAACAACATGAATTTACTTGTTGTTTGAATTTTCTCAGATCTTACTATGGTTGCTTAGAGGGGGTAAGAACCGGATTTCTTTTGGTTTCCCTTTGATTCATTTTGTGTGAAATATACTTTAGTTTAGGAGTGTGCTTTGAAAGTTTTGAAAAATCAAAATGGACAGAGATTTCATTACTTGATCTGAGGAAATACGTAAAACTTGTGTTGGATCAATCTAATTGTCATTTGTTAATCAGGCAGTTTCATATTAACATAGATTAGAACAATCAAAGCCAAGCAATTAGGTAGGGCATTAAAATAATTTATTTCACCAAACCATTAATCTTGCTACCTCATCTGTTACCAATTGTTGGTTGAAAAAACTGGGGATAAGTTAATTATTTTTATGAGTCTTATTTTTTAACTTCTATTTGTCTCTTCCATTTTATTAATGTAGGAAGTGCCTGAGAAATCAAAAGAAAGTGTTGGTGGTCCATGGCAGTTTGTTGGACTACTGCCCCTTTTTGATTCTCCTAGACATGATAGTGCAGAGACGATAAGAAGAACCCTTAATCTTGGTATAAATGTGAAGATGATTGATGGTAATTGGATCATTCATTTATTGTGGAAACATGATAATTAGTCAAATTTATATTGTATGACCTCTTACTTGACTGGTGTGCGAATGTGTAGGTGATCAACTTGCTATTGCAAAGGAGACATGCCAAATACTTGGTCAGGACAAGGATGCTTCCATAGCTGCTCTTCCAGTGGAAGATTTTATTGAGAAAGCCAATGGATTTGCAGGGGGTTTTCTAGGTATGTGATTTTAGGTTTCGTTTTCTAGATTGACTTTCACATGGAAGTGTTTTGATCGAAAAACAGAAAAACACATTCTAGCCTTATTCCTATTTGAGATAGGATCCAAAAAAAAATACTATTTTGATTCGGTCAATCATTTTTCAATTTTATTTATTTGTTTATTATTTATATTTTATTCCTTTTAATTTGTGAAGAAGCTTAACTGCATCATTCTAAATCCTCCCAAGCGGATATGCTATTCTCCATCTTTCCAAGTAATAGCTTAACTTATGAAGCATACTACATGTAAGTAGGCATTAGTACATATTTTGTTTTACATCTAATATTTATGTTATTGTTTTTTTTTTTTATTAATTAATTGAGTTATTTAGTTGTTTCTATAGATTTTTTATTAATTGAGTTATTTAGTAAATTTGATCTACTGATATTTGGTTGATGCTACAGTCTGTTCCCTTCCACCACAGTAAATGTTGGAACACATATTGCAGTTGCTCTCAAAACACAGGTGTGTCATTTTGATGCATTTGAAAGGATCTCAGCTATTAAGCAAATTACAGATCCATGAAATGTTTTATAGATTTAATATATTTTTTTCCACTTAAATGTTTAGACTAAACAAATGGGGAGGATTGTGAATGAACTGGGACTTTGTCCAGTTTTCAATAAAAAAAGACTTTTAAACTGGTCAAGGAAATTGGTAGGCAAGTCAATCTCTAAGATACTGATGAAGTTACTTTTTTTTTTCCATGTTTGCTTCTATTTTATGGTACTTACTATGATTTTGCTTTTAGGTTCCAACTGATATATGTATAATGGCATTGCTCTTCCTTATATTGTGCTAGGTGTCATAGCCATCATTATTGTAAAGGTAATATTTCTATTTTCCATTACATTTCTCTTAATCTTTTGCATATCTCTAATACAAATCAAAGACAGACATTGAATTTAATGGTTAGAATTGCTTTTGAGAAAATGAAGGGTCTAGAACTTGAGATAAAATCTTTGATTTTGATGAGAATTAGTTTTTCACCCCTCTTCCTTTTTGTTGTCGCTTGAATATATTTTACCAAAGGTAAATCTCTCCCTCTAAAGCCCAACACTTACATTAAAATTTTAGGATGCAAACATTGTATGATCCATTTGTGGTCAAATATAAATTTGTGTATATGGAATTTTAGCACAACATTGTATTATTCCTTTTCTTGCAAAATAATTGTTTTACTTTCCCTTTTTGAATTTCCCAAATTAATTGCCAACTTTCAATTTTCAACTAACATATTTCATCACTTTTTCCAAAATGACCAAATCTTTGCAAGCGGATATGTTATGTTCAATTTCTTTAAGTAATAACTTCACTTATGAAGTATATTACATGATAGTGAGTGGGGATAAGTTCATATTTTGTTTTACATGGGACTTTTTTTTGGGGGGGATTAATTGATTGAGTTATTTAGTTGTTTCTATAGATTTTTTATTAATTGAGTTGTTGAGTAACTTTATAAATTTGGGTCTACTGATATTGGGTTGTTGCCATTAGAGAACCATTTATTCATAATTTTTCTTAATAAGGGGTAAATTTTCATTTTCAATTTAAATAGATAAATCATCTTTACTTATCATTATTATTCTCTTATAAAAATATTTTTTTTCCCAAAATAAATCATCTTTACTTTTCAAAATAATATATTTATTTTCTCAAAATAAATATTCTAATTTTTTATTTCTATCTAAACCGTGTGTTGTGTTTTTATGAATATTTCTATGAAGTTTGAGAAATTTGCAAATTACTTATTGTATCTATTTGCTCGATTATTGGTGATTAATTTAATTTAGGGCAAATACTTGAGAACAAATCAGAGTTGTTCCCATATTAGTGTTTTTGTCGAAAGTTTTCTTGAGAACAGAAACAAAAATCCAAACAAAAACACATAGGTTGTGTTTTTGTATTCTTTTTTTTTTTGTTCCATATACTTTTCCAAATTTCTTTTTCTGGTCCATGTTGGCAGGACGAGCTGGTTTGTTTTGTTATTTTGCACCAAATTTTTGTTTCTGTTATTATGGGAAGTGGGAACAAAATAATTTTTCTTTTGTTTAGTTCCTAGATTTTAGGAACAAATTTAATTATGAAAACCGAAAAAATTTGATCCCCAAAGTCTTTATCTTTTCAATGTTTTCTAGGAAAATAAGTATTAAAGTGGCATTTGTTCAATGTTTTTGTTCCCACAAAAACGTGAAACAAATATAGAAATCTGGGAACAATGTACTTTTATTGTTTACTAACATTAGTTTTTCTTGAATTACCAATTCATCAAACACACACATACATCACTTTTCACCACGAGGAGATTCTTCTCGCGGAACTTTCTTAGGAATTTGGTTTTACTACAGAGATATTTAATTTCATTATTTTTTTTATTATTATTATTTGCAGTCCAAGAAGGAATGCAATTATCTAATCAATCTTTGTGAAACCTCATATGCAAAAGTTAATAGTTGTTGATAGTGAAATTGACAAGAGTAGAGATAGTAGGTGTGCATTTTCTACCTCCCATTCCTGCCGTTTCACTTGGATTTGGAACCTGAAGCTCTGAGTCTACATGGTTTCATCCCCCTGCATTTACTTAATCGCGTACTTTTGAGCTTTGACATTCCTATCTTATGCAGAGTCCAGACAAGCTTTGGAACATTTCTGGCCCGAGGACGTGATAAAACAGTCCGAAACATTGAGAAAAGGATTGCGGACTTCACCTTCATTCATGTAGGTATGGAATTGGAGGAACTCTTTTTATCCTTTCTCTTTTGTTTTGAAATTTCTTTTATATAGATTCTTTTTTATGCGAAAGCAGTATATTTTTTTTAAAGGATTAGTTTGCATGAAAATCGTGTGTACTTCATCATACCTTAAGCATGGTATTTCAAAATAACCAAGGCAGTGATTGATGCTAATGCAAATTAGTAGATAATAAGAATAAGTCAGGTGTTAAAATGGTACATTCATACCCTCTTTTGGGTAATACTCTATTTGAAACTGTTGATTTTGACCCGAAATCAATTTTAATTTTTGTTTCCAGATTATATTGTTTTTGTGAAACAACTTGAAATAGATTTCAGTTTAGTTATTTTAGGTAGAAGGGAATTTCTTCAATCGGGTTGTAGTTTATGCATATTGTATGCGCATTGTTTTTACATAGAACTGTTCTAAATCCTTCTTTGTTTTAAATCACATGTTCTAAATCATTTTTGTTTACTAAACAGATTTTTGTTTTTGTTAGCAATTATTTGTGTGTTTTCGTTTATTCTATTTTTTTTTTTGTTCTCTTTCAATAATTAGTTTTTGTCCTAAATTATGTTCTCAAGCATTTTTGTGTATTTTGTGTTATTTATAGGTTTGAGCTCGAGTAGAGATCCTGAGAACTGCGAAATTGAGAAGGTATGGATTTAATTTGTGTTTTCATGTTTCCAGATTGGTTTCATGTTTATCTGAAATGGCTTTGACTTTAGTTAGTTTAGGTAAATGAATTTCTTCTCTTCGATGGTGGTGTTTGTGCACATTGTATAGACAATTGGTTGTATAGTGTTTAGCAATATTTAAGGTCTTTTAATTTCATGCATGTTTGATTAATTTCTTCGATGAGTATTTAGTGTTTTTGTTTTCAATTTTTTGACGGAAGTCTTTTATGTTTTTAATTGCCAAAAAGGTAATGTTTGTTTAGTATTTTTGTTCTAAGTGGTTGTGAAAAAAAAAACGCTTCTAATAGGCAAACGGTACCGAAGAATTTTTGAAAAAAAGAATTTCTTAAATTTCTTTTGTTGTTCTGTCTGTTCCCAGAGTTCCGATTGTTTATTTTTTATGCAATGTTATTTTTTGATTAGTTTTTTGTGTTTAATTCTTTATATTTTTTATTACTTAATTTCTGTATAGTATTATTATTTTTTATTTACTTATGAAGTGTCTATATTTTTTGTTCTTACCGGTTTACATAATCTTGCATCATCTTCATTGTGCCAATGTAGTTAAATGAAAGAAGTTAAAGCTGTTTGACGAAGAATAAAATTGGAGTCATAGAGAGTTGTTTTCCCATTTTACGTTGCAAACTCAAAGTTCTTTTTCTTTTTGTATTTGTTTATTTTGTTTCGGTTTAATTCCTGTTTAATTGTAATATTATTTTAATAGTTGAATATCTACGTTATTGAATACGATTGTATTGTATTTGTAATGTAAATTGTTTGTTGGTGGATAACATTTGTTGATTTTATTAATAAAATAGGCGTAGAATGTTATATAAAAGTGGAGATTATATTTGAAACGAATCCTATTGAATTGCATTTTTTATTAGGAAGTTTGTGGTATTATTTTAATAGTTAATTATCCGTGTTATTGGATATTGATTGTGGTATATTTGTAATATACATTAATGGTGATGTTATTTAAATGTTAATTATTGTTAATATTTAATAAAATAAGTGTAGAATGTTGTATAAAAAAGGAGATTATATCAATTTTTTTAGGTCTAATTTCTTTTTTGACGCCCGTGCCTTCAGGCACGGGTTATACCCTAGTATATATATATACTTTGATTTGTATTATTGTCACAACTATTTATTGGTGTATTTCAATTATTGTTAAGAACTATTATTGTAACAATGAATAGTTTTTTTGTTTGATTTTATTTTTTGATATTTATGTTTTTATTTTAGTTATTTGTTTGGTTTATAAATATATATATATATATATATATATATATATATATATATATATAAATATAAATAAAAAATAAAAAACAAGGGCCTACGGTTTGGCGGTTTTGGTTTTGTTTTTTTATAAAATTGAAAAATATTAAATGGTTTCGCAGTTTTTGCGATTTTGGTTTTGTTTTTGTATAAATTTAAATGATTCGATTTTAAAACCGTTCCAAAAAAATGACGGCTTTAGTTGCGATTTTGATTTGGTATATGTTTAACGGTTTTTGTTTTGATTTTGTATGAAACCTAACCGAAATCGAACAATTGACATCCCTAAAATTCATCTATAAAACTATTACTTAAAAAAAAAAGTTTCAAAATAGGTACTTGTTTTTTGTCATAATTTTATTTTTTTAAATTCCTAAATTTTATATGCAGAGGTGAAGAGCTATTTGAAGGAGAACACGGACCCAAATTTTGGGATCTATTGTTCTGGTACAATGATTTTTCGATAAGCCCGTAATTCTATTAAAAGTTCAAAGTTACTGTTCAACATGACAGTCATAAGTGCAATGACTCTCATAAGATAAAATAATTTTTGGTTGTTTTTGAGTAAAAAAATTGATAAATTTTTGAAATTTGTAACTGATGGAACTCGATTTTAAAATCCCACCATTTATAATTTTTTTGTTTAAATAACTATTTTAAATAAAAATAAAAAATAAAAATTGATTGTGTAATTTCATAATGTCATTGTTTGGATAAGCAAGATTTTGTGCGCATAATTCTAAAATCCATTAAATTTTAATAATGAAAAATATAAAAATATATCTAATAATATAATTTTTATACCTATCTTAATAATAAAAGTTTAGTACCAACATAAGTTGGTCCAAGATAAAAGGGTTTGAGCTACTTAAGTAACCATCCCGAGTTCGATCCACGGTGTTGTGTATGGAAAGTGCTTTGTTGGGCTTCTAGCATCTGACAGTACCTCGAGGGATTAGTATCCGCCGACCGTGGTGTGGAAATACCCCGAAACACCAATAAAAAAATAATAAAAGTTTAGTAATTTCATTTTAACTATACTCTTTTTTCAATTTAAACAATATATTTTTATATAAATTTTAATAATATCATTTTAGTGTTTTTTTTTTTTTTTTACAGTAAGGTGTGTTTAGATCGATTTATGCGCACCTCGATTAATCACCTTATCAGATGATGTTAAGGGCGCATTCCTTCACATTGACATGATACATTTAAGATTTAATTTTCAGAATACTCTCAGGAAAGACTGAGTATTTTTTTAGAAAAGTCGAATTTTTTGATTGACAAAGGAAGAAAGAATAATTTTAAAGAGTCGAACCTGATTGACAAGGAGCCGAAACCAGATATTTTTCTTGATATTTTGAACCAACGAACCTTTTCTTCAACACTACAGTTGGAGTCAGTCTTCCATATCCATGGCTGAAATCAATGCCCGCCTATCAAATTCAATCCTTTTCAGTAGAATTCAAATTCAATCCTCTTCACCCATGTTTCTCTCTCTGCAGACCACTGTTCGCCGGCAGGAATGAGAGACTTGGTCCTCATTGTTGCCTCATCTTCCTCCATTGTTATCCCTCCAAGCTCTTCTCCTTTCCCCAACCCTTCCCACTCCCACCACTCCACAAAATCCAAGCCCAAACCCTCGTTCACACCCTCCGGCAAACAATCGTCGCAGCTCGGATCTTCGCGGTCTCCGGCTCCCCTTCTGTCCGCCGCCCGATGGGACACCACGCTCCGCCGCCGGGGTCGACTGAAGTACTACGCAAACCTCGCATCGAAGCTCGCCGAACAGGGGAGGTTCCACGATTTTCTGATGGTCGCGGAGAGTGTGGTCGGCTCCGGATTGGAGCCTGCTCGATTCGTATCGCTGCTGAACGCCGAGCTCCTGTCGAAGGGGATTTTGTTGATGCTTAGCGAAGGGAACGTTTCGAGTATTGTTGAGGTGATGAGCGGCGTTAAGAAGCTAGGGATTGATCGATTTGAACTGTTCGATAAGGAGGCGATTGCTCGAGAGTGCCGCCGGATTGTGAAATCGAGCGGCGGACTTGAGGAGTTCGTCAATTTGACGGAAGCACTCGCCGGTAATCCATTGATATTCGCTGTTTTAAGGAATTTCACGCATTAATTACACTGTTTGTATCGATTAATTGATGAGTTCTTCATTTTAGGGTTTGGATTCTCAATCAATGAACTAGTGGAGCCTTCTGAGATTGTAGAACTATGCGTCAACAAACGGAACCCTAGTGCTGCGGTAAGGTAACAAATTCACACACACAATTTCGACGAAATCAACATGGATTTCTGTATGAGCATCCATTCATATCACTTCAAGCACTTTCTCTGCATCAATTCATTGTTTTAGCATAATTTCAAAATTGAAGTTCTTCAACTATTGTGCAGCATTTATTTTCAGTTATCTTTGGTTCAATTCTAGGTGGCATTTGTTTATTGTTTTTGTTCTCAGATTTCTATTTCTAAAAACAAAAAATTGGGGAACGGATCAGAAACAGTTTTTTTTCGCTCCTACATTTCTATGATGTTCCCTAAATTTTCCTACTGATATTAAGGCCTCGTTTGGTTCTCCTTCAATTTGCAAATTGTACTTAAATTTGTCAAGTTATGAATTGTTATAGTTTGGTGTTCGATTGTAAGAATTAAAAATACTTAAATTAGCTAGTTAAACGATTTTAGTTCTAGTTCATATGCTATTTTCTCGTGCAATTGAAGTGAAATAAAGTGTAAAAGTTTAACTAATCGAAAACAAATGTATCTTTCTTTGTTCAAACATGCGCTAAATGGAGAAATATACAAATCAATTCATCAAAAATAAGATAATTTAGACAACCAAACATGCTCTAAACAAAAGCCCTTTTCACAGGTATGCATGCACATCATCCGCTTCGCAAATAATATTCTGTTCAGTAATTCATGAATTTGGGAAGAAACGGGATCTGGCTTCTGCCCTAACCGTTTTTGAAGCATCTAAGAAGGAAGTGGATTCTCCTAATTTGTATGCTTACCGTAGAATGATCGATGTCTGTGGTGTCTGTGGTGACTACATGAAAGCTAGGTCGATTTATGAGGTACTACTCTCTCTATATATGTATATGTATATGCCTATCTCTGAGGGAGATTATTAGATTGTTGCAGTTGGTCCCTTGTTCACTTTTGCATCAATATGGTCCAATTGCTTGATTCAGATTAAGTTTATTGTCGATATTTGTCATGTGACTTGTGCATGTGAGAAAATTAATGCAATAAAAAATATTACGCGGAACTCGGCACTATTCAAGCTTGAGTGTTGTTACACTTTATCCTTAGTCTGGAAAAAAGTTGGGCAAAATCAGTTAATTGGACAAAATTGATACTGTAAACAAACTTCAGGGGGCAGATTGCAACAATCAAGATGTCAATGGGTAAAGTGAGACCATACCCAAACTTTGAGGGTGCAAAGTGCAATTTAGCCATAAAAAATCACATATAATAGTTTTCTCTGCATTCTTTGATCCTTTGGGTTTTTAATCCTTCAGTTAACATCAACTAGATTGTATTTTGATATTAACTAGATGTTGAATTTCTATTTGATATCATAGTTACGTTAACTAAAATATTAGTAGAATTAAAATATAAGTTGTTCTGTAAATATGACAAAGAAATGAAAACCGAAAATAGAGAACTATGTAACAGGATTTTATTTTATTTTTAATGCAGGAATTACTCAATCAAAAAGCAACCCCAAATGTTTATGTTATCAACAGTCTGATGAATGTTAATTCCCATGATTTGAGCTATACATTGCATATCTATAAGCAGATGCAAGTAATTCTCTCTCTCTCTCTATATATATATATATATGTGTGTGTGTATGTGTGTGTGTATATGGATGCGCTTATCGACTTGCTTCGTTTCTATATACAGAGTCTAGGTGTCAAAGCTGACATAGCGACTTACAATATACTTCTAAAGTCGTGTTGTTTGGTTGCAAGAGTTGATTTAGCCAAAGAGATTTATAGAGAGGTACAACAATTGGAGTCGAAAGGGGCGTTAAAACTAGATGCTTTCACTTACAGTACAATCGTTAAGGTATGTCTGATGTCTGCAACGTAACATATGTTCTTCATATTTTCCCCAGATCAATTGGAGATTCGGCACTGTTTGGTAACATTTTTTTGTAACTACTATTTCAAATAAACTAAATATTTTTGATAGTGTAGAGAGATTATCTTAGCCACGGTTTTCGTAAAGCTTTTTTAATTACTTTTTTATTAAAAAAAATTTAATTGAACAAAAAAATATTTTCACTAGAAAGTAAAATAAAGAAGAAGTGTGTTTGATAGAATTTGATAACATATAAATGATATGATAGTGTCCTTCATCCATATAAAATCTATAATCCAAAAGAATTTTCTATATGGTCAAGAAATTTAGTCAAAGATGTCCTAATTCTCTCTTAAAATATACTAATCAAAGAAACAAATTTTTTTTGAAGTACTTAAAACCCATGATTTTAGTTTTTAAAATTGTTTTGAAGTATTTTTTAAGTACAAATAGGCGCTAAAAAAAATAAGCGTTATCAAAACGTGCCTTAGCAATTTCCCTCAATTCAAAAAAAAAAAAAATCATATGTGATTGAAAAACATTACATGCGGAGAATTTAGCCTATAGATCAAATCTCTTGAAAATAAAATAAAAAACCAAATGACAAATATTTGTGGCTTAACATCATGTTTTTACTTTTTTCAATTTTTTATGAAGTAATCTTTCGATTGCAAAACAAAAGCTACTTTTAAAATACTTAAACTTTACCAAACGGTGCCTTAGATACCTTTTCTTCTTTCCACCATCTTTACAATGTTGACTCCAAAAATATTCAGGTCTTTGCAGATGCAAAAATGTGGGCCACTGCACTGGAAGTCAAGGAAGACATGGCAGCCGCCGGTGTTATTCCCAACCATATCACATGGTCATCTCTCATCAACGCATGCGCTAGCGCCGGTCTAGTCGATCAATCACTCAAACTTTTCGACGAGATGCTTAATGCCGGTTGCCAACCCAATTCTCAGTGCTGCAACACCCTCCTTCATGCCTGTGTTGAGTCTTGCCAGTTCGATCGGGCCTTCCGCCTTTTCCAATCCTGGAAAGCAATCGGATTTGAAAACGAAAATTTGAATTTGAAGTCGAATTCAAATTCAAATTCTCTGCGTTTTTCTATGAGGACCCCTTTTAAACCGATGGTGTCGACGTATAATATATTGATGAAGGCATGCGGCACGGACTATAACCGTGCGAAAGCTTTAATGGATGAGATGAAGAACATAGGGCTTACTCCTAATATCATCAGCTGGTCGATTTTGATTAGCATTTGCGGGAGAAAAGGGAGTGTCAAGGGCGCGTTAAAGGTGAGGAAGTACAAATCATTCTTTTTGTATTTAACTAGAATAAATAAGCCACTGCTTGGTAACTTTTTTTTTTTTTTGAAATTTTTTTTTTTTTTTTTATTTAAACAAAAAGTACTTAATTTTGAAAGTATCCTGTGTTTTGCAGTTAAAACTATTTTTTCAAAATAAAAATTTAAGAACTTGGTTCTAAGTATTTTTTTACAGAAGTTAAATCATTTTTTGTTTTTTCAATTTTTTATGTTTTATGATATCAATGAATTATGACATCTCTACTCAAATTTTCTCAACCATGTACCAAATTGTCTTGGATTTAAAAGTAGCATTTGTTTTACAGTTGACATATATTTTTTAAATAATAAAATTTGGATTTTAATTTATTTAAAAAGATTGATTTAAACTTTCTTGCATGATAAAATCTGAAGCTCTTGTTGTTTAGAACTGTTTTGGATAATTTATTTTTTCTCATTACAGATTTTGAAATCAATGCGTGAGGCGGGCATTCAACCCGATGTCGTTGCATATACAGCAGCTATTAAGGTTTGATTTCGATAATACCTTTTCTTCATTACACCTTGTTTGGTTGTTGCAATAACATAAGATGTATATTATTTATGTGTGTTTGGTACACAGGCATGCGTCGAGGGTAGAAATATGAAGTTTGCATTTTCATTGTTCACCGAAATGAAAAAAAATAAAGTTCGACCAAATTTGGTGAGTTCTACAAACTTGAAAGAAAAAAGCGTTTTTCCTTTTGTATTTTTAATATTTTGTTTTTCTGGAATTTTGATCTTGACGGCGTTGTGCTTCCTACCCAACTTTTAAATTTTTGTTTTTTTTTTACTTTAATTTCAGGTGACATATAATACGCTTCTGAGGGCACGAAGCAGATACGGTTCATTACAGGAAGTGCAACAATGTCTGGCTATATATCAGGATATGCGTAAAGCAGGGTGAGTTTTTTTTTATTTAATTTCCTTATAGCGAATATGCATATAGTTTTTATGACCTCATTTGTTTTGTATTTCTGTTCTCGGATTTATGTTTAGGTTACCAAAGACCTAGGAACCGAAAGTAAAGTATGGAACTTAAAAATTCTATTTCTGTTCTACTCCCACATATGAACTTCTGGGGGCAGTTACACTGTTTCCAGATTTCTTTCTTGACAAATTTCCCTATAATCTCAGGGGTTTTTGACACTTTGTACCTCTAAAGTTCGACCAAAATATCACTTCGGTCTCCACATTGTTTCAATTCGAACATATTACACCTTAAAGTTTTCTAATTATCCCATTAAGTCATTATCCATTATAATTTGACATAAAATAATCACTTGTCGCACATGGGACTAATTTTAAGGGGCTTTATGGGCATTTCAAGTGGCGTTTGGAAACACATTTTCTCCTTTTCCCCTCCCATTCTCCTTCCTGCCTAAATTTTCAAAAATCAGAAATATAGATATTCAAGGGAGCAAGTCAACGAAGGTTTTGCGCTAGGAATGCACTAACGCGTCATATAGCGGCAGTGTTCTTGTGTAAATAGAAAATTTGTCCTTAAATTTGTAAAGGACAAAGGAAGAAGATAAAAATGCTCTTAAGATCCTCTTAAAAATAGTTGAGTGTACGACAAGTGACGGTTTGCCATCCAAAATTGTAAAGAGCTATTGATTTGGACAGAAGTGGGATCAATTACGAAACTTTAGCCGCAAAGTGTTAGAACCCTAATCTTTGAACAGAAGCATAATTTTGTGACCAATTCTATTACGTTCCCAGAACTCTTTTGTTCTAAACATGGGGAACAAAAAAGAAACATTTATTTTTTGCTTCTAAATTTTCATTTCTATTCCCGATTCTTTAAGGGGAAAAAATCACTAAACAAACGGTGTGTCGGGGCCTAAGAATCTTGTGGAATATTCAGGGGACCAGTTTTTGATTTTACAGGTACAGAGCGAACGATTACTATCTGAAGCAACTAATAGAGGAGTGGTGTGAAGAAGTGATACAAAACAACAATCAAAACAAAAGCCATTTCACCTCCTCTACAAGAATCGAATTCAGTGAATCTCGGAGTCTATTTCTCGAGAAAGTTGCAGAGCTCTTGCAAAAGGATCACGATGAATGCCTTCTAATCGATCTTCAGGGGCTCACTAAGGTAATAACAATAATAATAATTAAAAATTCGAGTTAGTTATTACCGTTATTGTCGTTTTTAGCAGATTTTAAGGAATGGAGGAAAAATCTTTTGGCAATGAATTTGCAGGTTGAAGCTCGGATAGTTGTTCTTGCAGTGTTGAGGATGATCAAAGAGAACTATTCTCCAGGTTAGGCCTTAGGACATAAAAATTGATGGGTTTAGACACTTTGAATTTGAACCCTTGAAGTTTGACCAAAATCTCACTCTTGTCCCCATGGTCTCAATTTGAAAATGTAACACCTTAAAGTTCGTTAATCATCCCAGTACAGTCCAAGACATTATTCACATTATAACTTTTTACGGAAAACAATCATCTACCATGCAATTAATTGTCATTTAAAAGGCTTTATGTGCAATTAGTGCTTTTTTCTTCCCTCTCATTCTTCTTTTCGCTCAAATACTCAAATATATACTTATAATTTTAAGGGAAAAAATAGTCGAGTGCATGGCAATTGATTGTTTTTCATCCAAAATTGTGATGGAGTTGTAAATGTGGATTGAAGTGGGACGATTATATCATGTGTTCAAATTACAACTATGGGAACCAAAGTGAAATAATGATCAAACTTTAAGCATGTAAAGTGTCAAAAGATCAGTTTTTGTTTAAATTGGAGGGTGGGTTTGGTGAACCGTCCCCGAAATTAAAATTTTAGCCTACACAATCCAGACGCTACAGTAATTTTCCGGAAGTTCAAAGTTACTGTAATACATAAATGCTAATGTAATTTTTCCATGTAAAAAATTGCAATAATTTTTATGGCGCATAGTGACTTAGACTTTTGACAATAATTTTGGACTTTTGAAAAATTTACTGTATCACGTGGATTGCAGTTGTTTTGGTTAAGATTGATTGAAGGAAAATCATCCTTCCTTTAGATTGATCTACTCTCTCTCTCTCTCTCTCTCTCACACACGCGCACACATGCGCACGGTCATATTTACTGTGAAAGTTCAGTTGTTTCGGTTAAAAGATTGAAAGAAAGATCGTCCTTTGATTTTGTTGAATGGATGCAGGGTACACAATAAAAGAAGACATGTGCATAATCTTGGACATCCCAGGAACAACCGCCAAACACGACTCCGAGATTCAGGACGCCATCACGAAACTCCTGCAGGATGAATTAGGACTGGAGGTCATTTCATCGGGACCGCCTCTACTCAGCAAGAAAATCGACCTCGAAATTACCCAAAAATCAAACCTGAAAATTTCAAGCAGGAGGCCTAGGGTTCTTCAGAGGTTGAGGATCACTAAGGAATCACTCTATCATTGGCTACAAAGAAGAACACAACATCATCACCTTCAAGGGTGATTTTACTGTATTTTTTTTGAATATATATATGTATAGTTTTCTTTATTGATCGTATCGGTATCGATTTCATATGTATCGTATCACGAAAGTGTCATATAAATAAAATTGAAATAAAATCTCCTTGCATAGTTAGGTTATGAAAATGCAAAAAAAATGTAGGAGCTGTTTGGTTGTGTCCGGGTCAACTTACGCGTACTTTGACTAATCACGTCACCGAGCGATCTTTAAGCCTAGACCATTTTACAATTAGTCGGTTCATATTTGATTGGAATCTTTTATGAGTTTTTAAACTTCGCACACCTGAAATTTTAGAGAAATTACACTTTAGTCTCTATACTTTCAATTTGAACCCATTAAACCCTAAAATATACGTTGGGTCAGTCATTCCGCCATTTTTTATGACAGAACTAATTTATGTCATATAAAATGATAGAGTTACCGATTTGGACTGACTTGACATGATTTAAATTGCTCAATTTATAAATGGTTATAGTTTAGTGTTTGGCTGTAAAGATTGAAAACATGTAGCGTTTATTTGTTTGTCCTCAAATTTATAAATTGTACTATTTTTCAGTTAGTCAATTTATGAATTGTTATAATTTAGCATTTTGTTGTAAGACTTCAAAAAATATTTAAATTAACTAATTAACTAACTATTTTAATTATAGTTTGATGATATTTTCTCGTGTAATTAGAGAAAAATTTACCTAAATATTTAAATAAAGAAATTTACAAATTAATTTATAAAAAAAAAAATATATATATATATATATATATATAGACAAGCTCAAGGATCATATAACATATGCAATTGTACAAGAACAAGCTCTAGGATCATATATATATATATATATATATATATATATATATAACATGTGTATATGTATATGTGTGTGTATATACACGTTATGAGCAACAAGCTTTCAAGATATCTTCAATATCTGGATCATCCCCTGCCTCCTTGTCCTATACAAAATCAACAATGAATACAAGGGCAACTTCACTTTTACTGACTCTACTTTGTCTAATTATCATTCCGCTTCAAAATGTTACATTTTACTTTTATTTTGTTTAACAAAGTGAAAAACTATTTTTTTTTATGTTTAAATTTAACTTAAAAATGAATTAAATTAATTTTTGCCTACAATTTTTGGACAAAATAGACGAAATTGTCTATTTACTTTTATTTTAATTTATTTTTGGAAATATTTATGTTAAAAAAATTAAATCAAAATCAAGATAAGATGGCTCGTCCATCTTTTCTTCGAGATTGGCCGAAGAGCGAAAAAGGAAGGAGGGCACGGAAGCAATTTTTTGCTCGATTCAAATTGGGGTAATTTTGATTATTTCATCTGAAAATTGGATGACAAAATTAACAATGTTCATTTTTAAAGCATATTTCGTTAATAATAATAAATAAATAAATAAATAAAAAATAACACGGTACTAACCCTGTGGATGTATGAAATGTTGTCTTTACCAGGACCAGCAACAATAATTCCACCTTGTTGCCTGTAAGAATTAACACAGCAAATTATTTTTTTGGTACATATGTCAAGGAAGGGGATTAAACTCTAGACCTTCCACAAATAAGGTTAGATATATATCTACGAGGCTACAAGTCTGGAATAACACAACAAATTATAATGACTAATGATTATCCTAATTATAAGCTAATAAGGTGTAATTTGCTTACCATCCACCCTTTGTTCTTGTGTCTTTTTCAAAGGATAGTCCCCAGTCCTGTCTGTAGCCCTCCTGGTATGCTTGTATTATTTTCAAACCAGACTACAATTTTTAGAGGAAATATCAATTAGGCCCTATTTGTTTTGTGTTTTAATGTTTTTGTTCTCGAATTTCTGTTTCTGTTCCAAGTTATTTTGGGAACAGAAATACTGAAGAAACTCCATACATACCCCAAGAGTAAATGTGGTTGAAACTCCGGAAACAAATTTGAGAGCCTTGTACGATGAATAACTAGGATCTGCATATACTTCTGGAACAACAAAACAAGTTAAATTTTTGTTATTTTAAAAATCGATAAATTGAATTTGAACGATAGATATATAAAAAAAAAAAAATCAAATTGTAAGGTTTTTGATGCATGTATGTACCGCCTTGGAATTTTGTTTGCTCGGAGAACGCTTTTGCCTACAAAAATAAGGGGAAAAAAAAGACGATTCTTTTTATGACAAAATTTTCGATATTGTCAATATTTCAATTAATATTAACTATATCCAAAATATAGATTCTTCATTTGGTCAATATTATCTCGATAAATTTAATCTACTTGATTTTAAATTAAGGATTAAACACTTATTCAATTTTTTTTTTAAAATGACAAAAAAATGTAGTTTTTTCGAGGAAAATCGACTAATTTTACCTGGTCTACACTGCCAGGTCCAATTAGAACAAGTGCCGCACCAGATGCATCCATTTGATCCTGTTAAATAAACCCCACCGAAAGGGAGAAAATTATTAATTTTTTCTTCAAAAAAGCCACTTCTAATAAGCACTATTTACTGGGTGAGACGCACCCCCGAGTAAAAGCCTGGTTAATGTTAACTGAAATTTAAAAATAAAAATTGAAGGAAAAAAATAAAAAATAAAAAAAATGAAATTTATATAATAAGAAATAAATAAATAAATTGAAAGAAAAAATGAAGGAAAAAAATTAAAATCGGTGATAAATAGTGTTGAATTTCCATATGATATAGTTAACATTAAGGCAAGGACTAAAAAATAAACTGATAATAATTGAAAAAATAATTTTTTCATAAATGGGATAAAAAATTTAAAAACAAAAGTAAAAGACCATATAATAAAAAATAAATAAAATAAACGGAAAAAAAAATTGATATTAACTCATGTTAGATTTTTATATGATATAATAGTTAACGCTAACTAAAATACTAAAAAATAAGTTGATAATGGATTTTTTAAGTTTGTTGGTAAGTTGTTATATATATATTTTTATTTTATTTTTATATCAAATAATAATGAGTGACTCCACTTAATTTTCTCTCTCTCTTTTTTAATTAATTTATTTTTTTCTAATTAATACATAAATACATAATTAATTTTTTTGGTCCATATTTTAATTTATTTTAAAAAAATAATTGTGATTCAAAAAATATTTCTACTAAAAAAAAAAAAGTTGATACTATATAAATTAATTAAATGAGAATATATTGACTTGCAAAAATTGATAAAATTAATTTTAATTTATGATTATTTGTTTATTATTTTACTATATTAATAAAAGTTAATTTATAAAAATATTATTTTACTTTTATGATTATTTATGTAATTTTTTAATAATATATTTAAATTCGGTATTTATAAAATATCATTACTCATTAAAATTTAAGCATCCGCTCTTGAATATTGTTACTAAAATAATTAAATGATATTTATATATTTAATGCTTCAATATTAATAATTCATTATAATTTTTTTCTAAATCGGCGGGGTTTAAAGCTAGTTCTTATTGATTTATAGAATTTTTTTTTTTTTTTTTTTTATTTATTTTTTTTTTTTTTTGGTTTAAGAAATCATACCTTCTTAGCAGCAAGGTAATCCGCCCTTTTGCGACACAAAACGCAGCTTCAACAATCCAAAAAAGCAACCAAAAATCAATGTTTAATAATCGATTATAATTAAAAAAAGAAAAAAAAAAATTATGAAGAAGATAATTGTGGAGTAAGAATTTAACCCAAAATGGCGAGCAAATGCGACCACAGCTTTCCGATCCTTCCACAAATCGGAAATCGGAACTCCATTTCCGTTCAAATCGAAGACCTGAATGCTATCCAATAACCTCGATGTGTTTCCGTCTTCCATCACCGATAATTCACTTCCTGCAACACATAATCAAACCCTAGCAATTAATTTCAACAAAAATTGTACAGAACTACGTACGTTTGAATCCGATCGGTGTCGAACCAAGAGGGAGGAAATTGAGACTTGCCGGACGAGGTGGATACGGCGGCGACCGTTACGATGCGTCGAGATTCGGACGACGACGACGATGACGATGGCGATGAGAGATCGGTGGCGATTTTTACGAGCTTTAGATTGTACGGAGATTGTTTGGAGAAGGAGCGAGGAGGAGAAGGAAGGGGGATTGATTTAGGAGGTACGGTGGTTGTGGAGAGAGAAAACGCCATGACTGTGAAGACGATGTGGCGGAGGGCCGCTGCAGCGGAGGTGGTGGTTCTGTTTTCGGGTTTGGGTATCGGGGGAGTGGCGGGATTTGTGGAGAATGAAGGTACACGTGGCAATTAGTTTTTTAACAAAAATAAAAAAATAAAAATAAATGGAGATGCGGGGGATCGAACCCCGTGCCTCTCGCATGCAAAGCGAGCGCTCTACCATTTGAGCTACATCCCCAGTTTGCGTACCTTATACTACACTTGTTATTTGTAATTGTTTTTCTCAGTTTCCAAATTTATTTTACAAAAATCCCAATTAAATTATAATTTTCGCCGTCATAGTAAATATTCACTATCACTGTCGTCACCACTATAACAACTATTTATTATCACCATCGTCACCAACACAATAAATATTTGCGATTATTTTCGCTACCATCATAACAAATATTCACTACTATTACAATTGCTACCATAATAAATATTTACTACTGATTAGGACATTTTCGGGTACCATTAGCACCTAGGACCCAACTATGTGTCCATCCTTGTAGTGACATGGACACATTCCAAAATCCATGACACCATGTCGGAATATAAGCCGACCACGGCTTCTCAAGGACGTGGTGCCCTGAGTTTTGCATCGTGTCTTAGACGGCCAACTTTAGGAATTCAACCGTTCACCTTGACCGGTTTCCCATTCCAACTTTCTTCTCTTCCAGGTTTCCACGGGTCTCTATACTCCTCGACCAGCTCACCACCACAGGCCTGAAAGAGGCACGCCAGCTTCGCCAAATGGGCTCAAAAGTCCAAGCCCAGTTATTATCTCCTAAACGATCTAGATTATCGGTTAAATACATAGTTTCACCTAATTAACCGTATTTAAGTCTGACTAATCATCTCCAACGCCTATATATACCGGGGGGCTAATAAAGCTTGAGGTACGCTTTACTATGTGCGCTTTAAGTTCACTTACTTGATGCATCTCTGTACCTTTTCTCTTTAAGCTCTTATTCTCACGCCGGATAGACTTCACTAGGACAAATCCTGATCTGAGCCTTCTGCAGATACCATTATCTGAGGAGCAAGACTTTGGACACAACAGGTCAACCCTCCCAAGACCCAGTACAGCTTGCTTGAAGAATTTTCAACCTTCAACTCTACCTCAGCAAAAGGACATTTATTGCCCAATTGGATCATACTATTGGTATGTACCAATTTTATACACCACCAACTACTATCACTGCAGCCACCCCAACAAATATTGATTATCACCACGACCTCCGATACATCAAACATTTACCACTATCACAGTAAATATTCGCCATCATCACTACTACCACAATCAATATTCACTATCACTGCTACCAACACAACAAATACTCACAATGACCACCATCGCCTCAGTAAATATTCGCTATCACCACTGTCACCGCCACAACAAATATTTCTATCACCGCCACTACTACATCAAATATTAATTATCACCACTACTACCATCACAGTAAATATTTATTGTGATCACTACCAACAAAATAAATATTTATTATCACTATCTCCACTATCACGAAAGCAAATAATTAAAAAAAAAAAAAAAAAAATCAACAATAAATATTAAAATCATACAATTAAAAATATCAAAAAATAGAAAAAATTATTTTGACATAGCCAAAAAAGATATTGATATAATTTTATTATTAGAACTCCCCAACCATTATCCCTATAAACTTTTAAATTTTTATGTATATTTATTTTTAATTTTATAAAATATTTATTTAAAGAAAATGTTCACATGCCTGCCTTGAATTTTTTGTCATCGTTTTTCTCAACGGCTATATTTTTCCCCCAAAAAATTAATCATTCATATATTCACTCAGTCCCGCGCCCCCTTCAACGGTCCATTTCCTCTCTCTCTCTCTCTTACATAATCCCCCCCCTCTCTCTCTCTCTCTCTCTCTAACTTCCGCCATTTTTTCCGACATCTAAAGAAATGGACAATACAGCTAAAGTTCAGCACGTCACTAAAGCTTCCTCCGACGAGCTCCTGAGAAAGTTTGCCGAACTGGGTTCCGACTCCGACCACAGAACCACAGCCAAGAAGGAGCTCCTCCGGCTAGCTAAACGCCGGAAAAGAAGCTCGACGACCGGAGCAGTCGGCCACTGTGATAGCCCCATTAACGGGGGTAACGCTTTGACGGAGAGAAAGTCGCTCCTTCCTCCGGCGACTCGGAGATCGACGGCGTTGATACGGAAGCTGGGGATTGGGAGAGCAAAGATCAGGACAAGAGATCTTAAAAACAAATCCATTTTGGGAGCCATTGGAAAGGTAAGAAAAACCAGGTTACTCTCTCGTTAAATCTAAGCCGTTCTTTGTCTTCAAAGATAAAGAGCGCTCCAGATTGACCTTCCAGATTAACACTGATAAGAATATTATTATGAGATAACTCAATAATTAATATTATTATTGTCTCAATTTTTATTCCAAAAACGACAATCATTATATTTATTTCTTAATTATCTTTATAATTTTTTATGACTAATAAGTTAATTATTTATTAGTCACGTGTTCATTTCAACTTGTCTTTTTTTTTTTTTTTTTAAGTCTGTGCCTTTCGGGTAATTTCCTAATTAGACTATTAATTACTTCTTAATTTAAACAATTTATATTTCTATATACAAATAAATAATATATAAATTTAATTAAAAATCCAATTGTTTTTTACCTTTTTTACTTATAATTTATTTTATTTTGTTCAACCTACTTTAAAACTCAACATTTTATTCCCTTTTATTTATAATAAATTTAAAAACTATCTTTTTTTTTTTATTTAAAGTGATTATTTTGAAAATAGATAGAATTAAATTTTTCATCTAAATTTTAAATAAATTTGGAAAAATTATCTATTTTTTTAAAGAAAAAATAGATATAGAGAGACAAAATATTAATTTTTCATGTTTATTACCTCTAATTATAAGATTTAAATTAAAATAAAAACAATTAACCCTCAATTAAATTTTAGATAAATTGAAAAATATATAAATTAATTCATAAAAAATAAAATAATTTAGACTAACAAAGGGTTCTTATTTTGGTAAATAATAATAATAATTATTATTATTATTATTTATTTGTAATTATTATTTTATTTAATTTTTGGTGATATTTATTTTCAGACGTGGCGTTCAACAGTGGAAAATGCTTCAAGGGTGTTCATGGAGAAGCATTACAATAGGCACAGGCGCTTGATTAATGACAATAATATTGTTTAAATCGACTCAGCACGAAATTAAATTTTTAGTCTACGTAATTCACGTGTATTAATAATTTTTTTTAAAATTTAAAATTACTGTTAAAAATTCAAAGGTCACTGAGTAAGCCATAAAAGTTAATTGTAATTTTTTATATGAAAAAATTATATTAACTTTTGTGTACAGTAATTTTGAATTTTTTAAAAAAAATCGTAGCGCGTGGATTAAATGAACTAAAATTTTAATTTTATAAATTTTTTTATTTTTTATTTCTTTTGTAATTTAATATTATGTATCATTTACATTTTGAGATATGATATATATTTTTTTATTTTTTCTCCTAAAGTGAAATGAGAATTGTACCCAAAAAAAATGAGAATATATAATTACTATTTTTATTTAATAATTATGAATAAGAAAAAGTAAAATAATAATTATTTTAAAGTAACTATTTTACCCAGAGAAAATAGCGTTTTTAGTCCCCAAAATGTGGGGTGGTGATTTATGCGATCCCTGAGATTTGTAAAGTTTCGCATTTGATCAAGTACCATTTTTGTTCATCCAGATCCGCGGGCCGAGTTGGACTCGGTTCGCGGGTTCGGGTTGGTTCGCAGATCGACTTGTTTTTCCTTCAATCTTGATTTTTTTGGGACACTTTCTTCGTCATTTTTTTGTATTTCTTTATTTTTGACTTTATTCCTGCAAAACTAATAAAATTATAGATTTAGGGGAGAAATTTAATACAAAATTAAGAACGATCAACCACCGACCTCAAAATGCTGAATATCATGTGACCAATCATGATGTAGTTGACCTCGTGTTGATGACTACCTCCTAGCAACCAGCACTAAGAGATTCTCCACCACCAAAGTCAGTTGGTCTACTACTACCAGCCACCCTGGACAACAATTTCTCATGCTACCAAAAAAGACTCCATCATTCCCATTAACTGAGCTTTGTCTCCTATTCATCTGGGCCAGTCCATGTGCTTCTCCTGGTGGGCCGAAGGACAAGGGCCAACGGCCTAAATTAGGCCACGCGCCTCCTCATTGGCCACTAGCCGATTTACACTAATTAACCGAGCTTGGAGCTCTAATTTCACGGGACTATTTTGGCATCTCTCTTATAAATAGTAGGATAATAAGTGAACTAGTTATGCAAGAAATTCTTGTTTAATACACTTGAACTCCATTTTCTCCTAAGCCTCTTCCTCTCACGCCAGAGGGACTTCGCCGGCTACACTCTGACGGGTCTTTGTGAAGGTATTTGCTCAGATTTCGGATACATTAACCGAGGATCGTTCACAGGACAACGAATACTGTGCACCAAGAAGATGCTTGATCGCTCAAAAATAATACCGTTAATTGGGTACTGCGATACTGATGTAATACGGTATTCAAGTAGGGTGTCGAACCACATGAATCGATTTTTTAATTATCGATTTCTAGTTACTTTTATTCCTTTAACGAAAATGAAGTTTGATTTGAGGTTTGGGTTTTTAATATAAGAAAAATAAAAAATTAAATTTAAAACAAATGAAAATAGATAACTGAGTTAGGAATTATGGTTGCGTATTTTGGGGTTTATGTTATTTTTTGTATTTTTTTTTAATACAAATTTGTGTAAACAAGTGTTCCTAACTACAAACCGGAACTACTCAGAACGATTAAATTGATTATTCAATGGCATGATTTAATTCTTACGTTATTCTAATCTATGGTGAATTAAAATTTAGACTTAAACCATCAAACTAATAATTAAATTCCAAAAATACTATTGTATGATTGTAAAAACTAATAATCTAACGTTCTAAAAACAATTGAATCTAAAATTTAAAATCATTATAAGAACACTTTGAAAATAAATTCAATCACAATGAAACAATTTCAAGAACGATATTCCTCATCACACAATTGTTTACACACAATTGGAAATTAAATTAAAAACACAATATTATATAAAGCCAAAAACATTTACCCTAATCCTAACATGATTGAAGAGAGATTAGCCGTTCATGAACGTGTTCTTCATTTCCACAAGACATTCAACAAGGTGTTCTATGAAGAATCCCACACCAAAATCCAGCCGCAAAAAAAGAAAGATGAAAAACAAAAAGTAAAATAGAAAAAATAAAATGGAACCTAACATATGTCTATATTTGATTATTTTGTAGGATTTAAGTAGCATTTAATTTCGCATTGATTTTGTTAGTTTCTTATTCAATATAGTGCCGAAAAAGTCAAAAAACAACTGAAAAAAACATATATTGTTTTTCTCCAATTCTTCAACTTTACAAAAACAAATTAAATCAATTAATTATACTAATTTTATTTATTTAAAAGATTAACAAAACTTAAATTAAGAGTATTAGATTGCGTAAAATATGGAGCGATTAACGCCAACTCAGCAAAAATCTGCACGTGGATTCTGATTGGATTAATTGCTGGTATTAGCCAATTTTCGACACCAACATTCTCAAATACATGAGATATTATTTTATTTTATTTTTGTTAGAAAAAAAAAAAGAAAATAAACAAATTAAGGAATACGCAACTAAGTCTCGTTTTTCAAGTCGGCTCCAGGAGTTCCTCAAAGAAATGCATTTCTACTCCACTTTGTGTTCCCATCCTGGAGCGGTAGTCCGCACATCTGTTGTTCAGCCTTCTAGTCGCTTGGATCAGAAAGTCACGGGTATCTATAATGTGTTTGCTCTCTGTGATCCATCCTCTGTAGACATGATTGTCGGGGCAATCACCTTTGATCACGATCACCGCTTCTTCCACGTCGGATTCCACCACAATTTTCGGAAAAACCCTAGTGATCGCCAAACACATACCACCATGAATACTCCCAATACAAATTTATTGTTAAAAAATAAAAAAATAAAAAAAATTATGTCTACCTTATTTTTTAAAAAAATTGGTGGGTAAAATGTAGTTAGAATGATCCAAACTGAATTTGAACGGCAGTTAGAATCTCTCTCTATATTTCACAAATTCAAATTCTGTTCTTCCTCAGTTATTCAGTTAAACCAATCATTGCTATTCCCAGAAATTCTTTCTGGGTGAGCTTCAAGATTCTTGAAAACGAAACTCCGGCGATAAATTCCTCTTCTGGGTTTATCAGTATCTCCATTTTTTCCGGCGTAGTCCTCCGTTTAGACTCATTTCCAAAAAGATGTGGTCGTCGTTGGTAAACATGGTGAAATCTTGCTGGTTTCAGGCGAGAACATACGACCGGCTAAACAGGGACAACCGCGACGACAACGACGACGGTGGTCGTTTGGCGAGTTCTAATCACCCTTTCCTCTGGTTCAGAGACCTGGAAAGACACTCCGGCGGTGAGTTCTCTTTCGCCGTCGTTCAGGCCAACGGCGTTGTTGAAGATTGGAGTCAAGTAGAGGTTGGGCAAAACGCCACCTTCGTCGGAGTTTATGACGGCCACGGCGGTCCGGACGCCGCAAAATACCTCTCCGATCACCTTTTTGACAATCTCACCAGTTAGTTTTTCTTCTAAATTTTCAAACTGCAATTTTTAGATCTTTTGTTAATAAACAAAAATGTAGGGCTCTTTATGTAATTAATACTTTTTTCATATATATATATATATATATATATATATTCTTTTATATTTATCTGATATTTGTCATTTTTTTGTGGGGGTTTACGGTAAGATGTTGTCCGGGCCGAACGAATTTCCCATCCTGGCGCGGTAGTTACGCACACCTGTACTAATCACTTTCCCGAACTAATTTCTTCACATATTTTTATAAAACTAATAATTTCACAAATAAATTATTACATAAAAATAATAAATAAACCCCAATAAATAAATAAATAAGAACTATAATTATAGTTCTTTTTTATTTTTATATTTATTTATTTTTATTTTTTATTTTCTTTGAAAAAAATACTCTTTATTACCCTTATTTTTTTATTTTATGTTATTATGGCCTAGAGTTTATGAGGTTTTTGCACTTTGCAAACATAAAGTTTTAGAGAAATTTCACTTCAGTCTTTATATGTTTAATTTGAATACTTTGAACCCTAAAATATCTAAAATCGTATCAAATGAGTCCAAATCGTTAACCCGTCATACGGAAATAATCATCCACGCAGATGATTTGCATCCTTAACACGTGGCTAATTTCTGTTAAAGTAATAATAGGACTAACGATTTGGACTTACCGACACAATTTGAATATTTCGAGTGTTCAAATTGAAAAGACGTGGACTAAAGTGAAATTTTTCAAAAACTTCTCAATTCATTTAATCGTGAAAGAAATTTATGAGATTTTTATACTTTGTACCCCTAAACTTTTAGAAAAATCTCACTTTAGTCTATTTACTTTCAATTTGAACATTTTAAACTCTAAATATCCAAATTGTGTCAAGTGAGTCCAAATCGTTAATCCAGTCATTTTTTTGACATAAATCACCAACGTTGATGATTTTTGTGCTCGACACATGACTGATTTCCTTAAAAAATGATGACGGGGTTAAGGATTTGAACTTACCTGACATGAATGTTAACTATGGTTCTTTTTTTTTTTTCAGCCATTGCTAGAGAAATCGGAGCGGTTTCTGAGGACGCCCTACGCTCGGCGGTTGTTATGACCGAAGAAAATTTTACGGCATTCGTTAATGCGTCGTTCGAGAGAATACCGAAAATCGAAAAGGTTGGTTCTTGTTGTCTGATTGGAATGATATGGGGTGGGAAACTGTACTTAGGCAATTTGGGTGATTCAAGAGCTGTTATGGGTTGTTTGGATGAAGAGACAAACCAGATAATGGCAGAGCAATTAACGAGGGATCATAATGCACGTTTGGATGAGGTTAGGGAAGAACTCAGATCTTTATATCCAGATGATCCAGACATTGTGGTTCTCAATGCAAGAGGTGAATGGAGGGTTAAAGGCATCATTCAGGTTCGATTAATTTTATTTTATTTTATTTAAGATTTGATTCCTTTATTTGGTTGTGTTAATGATGTTTCTGTTAAGTACCCGTTTGGCGGTGGCAGGCGGCGGGGGGCGGCGGGAGGGGGAGTAAGAGGAGAGTGAGGGTAGGAGGGAAAGAAAGGGTTGGGTAGGGGTACAAGAAAAAAGAAAAGAGGGTGGAAGGAAGAGAAAAGGGGGGGTAGGAAGGTTAAGAAAGAAAAAAATGATGGGTAAATTTTTGGGTTTTTTTTACTTACCGTTCACGAAATTAAATTTTTAATCTATATAATCTATGCATTACAGTAATTTTTTAAGAGTCTAAAATTATTGTCAAAAATTAAAAATAATTATACACCAAAAAAAGTTATAATAATTTTTTACAAGAAAATATTATAGTAAATTTTGTATATTACAATAATTAGAAAATTATCATAGACGTGTACTGTATGGACTAAAATTTTATTTTTGTGATTTTAGGTCAACCCCTATTATTTTTTGGTAAATTAACGACATTTGCTGAATTAGTGACATTGCTTATCATAATATGTAAATTAGTATTGAGCGCTGAATTACAAAAATATCTAATAAATTTTGTTAAAAAATAGCTGCCAACCAATTTTCTGAATAATTTTCACTTGGTATCTATAAATTTGTTCTAAAAATCTGAGAACAGGATGGAAATATTTTTTTGTTCCTATATTTGGTGTTTTGTTCCCAATTTTCTATCTGAAGAATAAAAATGTAAACCCATTTTGTGATAGGTGACTAGAGCTATAGGGAATGTATATTTGAAAAGACCGGAGTATTCGGCCGGCGACAAATTCCGGCAATATCGCCTGGAAGAACCTCTTTTCCGGTCGGTACTGAGTGCTGATCCCTCGATATCAAGTAGAACACTACAACAGACTGATAAATTCATTATATTCGCTTCAGACGGCCTTTGGGATTTCATTTCAAATGAAGAAGCTGTCAACATTGTTCACAATAACCCCAGAAGAGTAAGTTTTTATTAGTATTTTAGCGGATTTTCACTAAAAATTTAGGTGGCGTTTGGTAACTATTTCTGTTCTCATCCCAACAGTGGGATGGGATGAGAATTTTGTTTACTTCTTGGGAATAGAATCGCGTTTGGTAACGATAATTTTTTATTTTTTCGTTTTGGGAACAAAATCGTGTTTGGTAACGATTTTATCCTAAAATAATAATAAAAAAAAAAAAAATTGTTTTGAGAACATTTTTTTTTTGTTTTGGCTGGACGGCGGCGGCCGGACGGTGACCGGCGGGTGACTAACGGTGGCCGGACGGCAGCTGCCGGCTGTGCCAAAAGTTGTTGGACGGTGGGCGGCCGGCGATGCCGGAGGTGACCGGCGACAATTGCCGGAGATGGCTGTCGGCAGCGATGGCGGACAGCGGATAAACAGTGGCTGTGATTTTTGGGAATGGGATGGAAATAATGAGAAACAATTTTTTTTTGTTTCTCATTTCTTAAGAAAAAAGTCTCAAATGGGAATGGAATGGGAACGAAAACAAAAATTACCAAACGCTATTCTCAAGCAGAAATTCCAAAAATTTAGGAATGAGATGAGAATTTCTGGAATGGAATTTCTGGGATGAAAACGGTTAGCAAATGGGCTAATATCTAGTTGATATCAGAGTGGGATTGTTATCTAGTTTATTCTTTAAAAATTATTTTTGGTTGTATTAAATAATTTTTTATTTCGTATGGATATGTTAGTTGACGTTAAATAAAAAACCAACACTAGTCGATATCAATCGGATAAATTCATTTACAATATTACCGAAGGACTAAAAAAATGTGACACCCAATGCCGTCCATTGGCCCAGTATTTTTTTAATCGAATTCACGTGGCTCACAATGCTTAAGTCAAAATATTTGTATTAGTTCACATAATATTATATATCTAGGGATGCCACAAAAAATCAAACCGATGGGTAATCGTGAAAAATCGAATCGAATGGTTCTATTTTAAAATCGACTAAATAGTTTGGTTGCAGTTTTGGTTTTAAAATTAGCAACCGGAACGATTTGATTTTGGTTTTAGTTTTGGGATAGAAACCGCGAAACCGAACCACAAAACCGAACCCTGAAACCGTGAAATCAATATTTTTGATATATTTTTATTACACATACATCCTTATTTTTTTATAAACTTATAGTTTAACCCTAACATATATGTATTTTTTTTTATTTACATTTTTATCCCTCTTATATATGTTTGTAAAAGGACTTAGGTTTTCATTTTTGATTAGTGATTTCACAGCCGTTCTCCCATTCATTTAATTATGGTTACCAGTTAGAAACTTTAATTATGATTACGGGTTAAAAATCTTAATTATGGTTTTTGTTTTTTTTAAATTTATATTTTATATTTTAATTATATTTTTGTTTTTATTTTTATAAAATTGAAAATTCTTAAATGGTTTCATGGTTTTCGTTTTGGTTTTGCATAAATTTAAATGGTTTGGTTTTAAAACCGTTTAAAAAAACCGGCGATAATGATTTTGGTTTTGATTTTATATGAAATCGGACCGTTATTAATATATCATATAATCTTTTTCTTGTTCTTTTGACGTGAGATCTCACAAATAACTGACTTATTTCCGATTAAAATTTCTTACAGGGAATAGCAAGAAGACTTTTGAGGATGATTTTTGATGAGATATGTAGGAGAAGACAAATGACGTACGATGAAGTTAAAGGGCTGGAGAGGGGGGAAAGGAGGGATTATCACGATGATATAACGGTGGTTGTCCTGTTTTTAGACCACAAATATATTCCTCTTGATGTTTCTCAAGAGTTTTCCTTAAAAGGGTTTCAGGACAATGAATGGTCATCGTATTCCTCCAGGATCCGACATCTTACGCCCAATGTTGCCTCCACTTAGAAACCGCTAAAATCTGTTTTGTTTTTTTTGAATTTTGAAGTTGTCTTTTCTTATGTTTTCGAACTCGGATTTTTTTTTTTTTCATCAAGATTGAATATTGAATGTTATAAACGTCAATCGAGAGGTGTTAATCCGATTGATAAAGGAAGGTGTCTCTTGTCTTATCATAAGTTGGTTCAGATATATTTTACCGTAAAACGAAGAAAAAAAAGATATAAAAAGCCAAACCAAACGATGATTGCACAAATCTTCTACATGGTAATATTCATGAAAAATGGAATAAAGAATGGGGAGAAAAAAAGAAGAGAGGAGGGGGGGGGGGAGTGAGAGAAAAGAAATAGAAACCGCTAAAATGTGTTTGTTTTTTTTTTGAATTTTGAAGTGGTCTTTTCTTATTCTTATGTTTTCGAACTCGGGAATTTTTTTTTTCATCAAGATTGAATATTGAATGTTATAAAAGTCAGTCGAAAGGTGTTAATCCAATTGATAAAAGGAGTTGGAGAGGCGCCTCTTACTTTATCATAAGCTGATCTGGATATACTTTACCGTAAAACGAAAGAAAAAAAAATATAAAAAACCAAACCAAATGTTGATAAAGAAAAGAAATAGAAACCGCTAAAATGCGTTTTTTTTTTTTTTTTTTTTAATTTTGAAGTTGTCTTTTCTTATGTTTTCGAACTCGGGAAATTTTATTTTTTTCATCAAGATTGAATATTAGATGTTATAAAAGTTAGTCGAGAGGTGTTAATCCGATTGGTAAAAAGAGTTGGAGAGATGCATCTTACCTTATCATAAGTTGATCAGGATATACTTTACCGTAAAACGAAGAAAAAAAATATATAAAAAAACAAACCAAATGTTGATAGAGAAAAGAAATAGAAACCGCAAAAATGCGTTTTTTTTTTTTTTTTTTTTTTTGAAGTTGTCTTTTCTTATGTTTTCAAACTCGGAAATTTTTTTTTCATCAAGATTGAATATTGAATGTTATAAAAGTCAGTCAAGAAGTGTTAATCCGATTGGTAAGAGGAGCTGGGGAGATGCCTCTTGTCTTATCATAGGCTGATCTGGATATATTTTTCCGTAAAACGAAGAAAAAAAAGATATAAAAAGCCAAACCAAACGTTGATTGCACAAATCTTCTACATGGTAATATTCATGATAAATGGAATAAAGAATGGGGAGAAAAAAAAGGGGGGAGGGAGAGAGAGAAGAAATAGAAAAGAGCAGTAGTGTAGTGTTTTCGGAATTATGGGGATTTCTTCAAGCAGCTCTGTTGGTTTTTAGCATGTAGTAGTAGTAGTAGGAGTAATTTAGAAGCATTTCCTGTGAACAATAGATGGACCAGACTCATCGTACTCTCCCTTTGATATCCACATCTGAATTCAAAAATAAATAAAAAAGAATTAAAAATAAATTTTATATTAGAACATCCTTCAAGTAAGTTACCTCAATTAAATTGATATAATTAATGTTGAATTTATATTCAAAATAATAATTAACCTTTTAGTGATGGAAAAATTAATTTTAAAAATAACGTTTGTCTTATATTACAAAAAAAAAAAAACAAAAAAAAAAAAAAACAAAACTAATTAAAAATAAAAAATATAATTATTTTTTTCTTTATTCGATTTTTATATTATAAGAAATCGAATCATATCAATGAACTTTTATTTATTTATTTTGATAGGGGCAATATTTAGATATCACTATACCATCAAACGTACTTTTGATTTTTATTTTTTTTGAGAAAGTATTTAAAAATAAGTATTACCGAATTGTGCCTTATTTTAAAAGTACTGTTTGTCGTACATTCAAAAGAAAAAAAGAAAAAAAAAGAAAGTAAATTTATGGTTGTAAGTATTTTTTTTCAATCATGCATGAATTTTTATTTTTTTTTCTTTTTAATAGGGACAATATTAAGATATTATTACTACACTATCGAATGCACTTTTGATTTTTATTTTTTTGTGAAATTATTTTTTTATTTTAAAAATATTTAAAAATAAGTGTTACCTTAGTGTTCTCTTTTTTTACCCTATAAAACTTTTAAGCATAGAAACAGAAATACGAGAACAAAAACACAAAACAAACACGACCTAAATAATAATAATACCTGCTGGAAGGTGCTGAGGGAAGCCAATATGGAGCCGCCGATCCAAACACTATATTTCCTTTCCGGCGGAGCCACCACCTTAATCTTCATACTGCTCGGGGCCAATGCGGTGATCTCCTTAGTCATCCTCTCGGCAATCCCGGGGAACATAGTCGACCCCCCGCTCAGCACTATATTCCCGTAAAGATCCTTCCTGATATCCACATCGCACTTCATGATTGAGTTATAAGTAGTCTCGTGTATACCAGCAGCTTCCATCCCGATCATGGACGGCTGGAATAGGACTTCCGGGCAGCGGAATCGCTCGGCGCCGATGGTGATGACCTGCCCGTCGGGCAGCTCGTAGCTCTTCTCGACGGTGGAGCTTGTTTTGGAGGTTTCGAGCTCTTGTTCATAGTCGAGGGTAATGTAGGCTAGTTTTTCCTTCATGTCACGGACGATTTCGCGCTCGGCGGTGGTGGTGAAGGAGTAGCCACGTTCGGTTAGGATTTTCATGAGGGCGTCGGTGAGGTCGCGGCCAGCGAGGTCGAGACGGAGGATGGCATGGGGGAGAGCATAGCCTTCGTAGATGGGGACCGTGTGGCTAACACCGTCACCTGAGTCGAGAACGATTCCTGTGTTTCGAAGCAGAAGAAAAGAAAATCCGAGATTACGAAGATGAAGAAAGTGTGAATGATTGAAGAAAATAAGCGTTTGTCCAGAAATAATTTTTTTTTATTTTTTCAAATACAAATTTGAAGAAAACATAACAGAAACACAGTTTGGTAACCTTTTTTTAAGTACGTTTTAAAATTAAAAAATAAAAATAAAATGAACATGACAAAAAAAGTACTTTCACTTAAAAGGAGAAATCAAAAAATTAACTATTTTTTCCTGCTTCTGGAAACAAAAGAAAAAGGAGAAATCAAACTGTTCTAAGTTTTCTCGGAACATAAACAGATGTTTGAGAACACACATGTATTAAATTTCACAATCCAAATTTTTTGATCTAAACATTAATCTCAATACTTCTCATTCACATGCAAGAAGATATGATAAAATCAAACAAGGGTAGTTTTCTTATTCTTACCAGTTGTGCGACCACTGGCGTAAAGCGAGAGAACCGCCTGAATTGCAACATACATTGCCGGAGCATTGAATGTCTCAAACATGATTTGAGTCATTTTTTCACGATTGGCCTTGGGGTTAAGAGGAGCTTCGGTAAGCAAAACCGGGTGCTCTTCAGGAGCAACACGGAGCTCATTGTAGAAGGTGTGATGCCAGATTTTCTCCATGTCATCCCAGTTGCTGACAATTCCATGTTCAATCGGGTATTTCAGAGTCAAAATACCTCTCTTGGATTGGGCCTCATCGCCCACATAGGCGTCTTTTTGGCCCATACCGACCATCACACCAGTGTGACGAGGTCGGCCAACAATGCTGGGGAAGACGGCCCGTGGAGCATCGTCTCCGGCAAATCCAGCCTGAAAATTAAAGTGATTAGTAAGAAGTATGAAAAGGACTAATTTTTTGTTAATAGATTAATTGCTTTTTAACCCCTTGTAGCCCCCTACTTTAAAAACCTACACGTCACCCCCTTATACTCTTGACCAAAGGAAGAAACTCACATTTTATTCAAAAAAAATATACAAAATGAATTAAATTTCCTTTATTTTTCCATTTAAATTTATTATTTAATGTTAACAAACGAGAAAAACTAACATTTTCTCTCCGTATCTCTCTCTCTTTACACTTCTATATTAATTTTATTTTTAGCAAAGGCAAAATAAACTGAAAAATAAAATAAAGGGTAATTTTTTCCATTCATGTAAATTGGGATTAAAAATTTAATTCCACACGGTTTTTTAATATTTTCGGTTAAGTTAAACCAAAAAAAAAGGTTCGTTTTCCAATTAATTACGAGTAGAAGGGGGCTAAAGTATAGGTTTTTAAAGTAGATGGGGAAAAATGAAACAAGATCAGAGTACAAGGGGGTGAAAGGCAATTAACCCTTTCTTTGTGTGTGAATTTTTGGGTGGTTTTACCTTAACCATTCCTGTTCCATTGTCACAAACGAGAGGCTGAATGTCATCGCTTTCTGCCATTTCTGATTTCTATTTGGATAACACAGAAGAAAAAACCCTTGTTAATTATGAATGTAATTGAGAATATAATCAATTGTAATATAGGGTTAAAGCATACGACCAAAATGTAGGCGACAAGTAGTATCGCTAAATCCGATTATATACATTCCAAAAGTTGTTTTCAGATGGCATTTGCTTAGTGTTTCTGTTTCTCTTCCCAAAAAAAATTGTAACATAAAAGAAAACCGAAATAAAACAAATATATTCTTGTTCCAATACTTGTTTTAAAAATCTTGGAATAGAAACAGAAACACTAATCAAATGACAGCTTATATGTTCCGTTCTGAATTCTATATTTCGAAAGATATTATAATAATCGATTTCGTGATGCAAAAGCCAATCCAGTGGACACAAAGAATCTGTTCATCATAAGGACTCAGCCACTTGCAGCTAATATATGCCAGATTAACACATTTTCGAGTCACAATGCATAAGATTCACATCTGGAAAACTTCATTCCAAATGCATAAAATTGTGATGCATCGTATTTCTATCAATTCAAGGTCCGAAGCTCATGAATTATGAATATTACCGAAATTAGCACAATTGATTCAACAATGCATTCAATCCATATATTGCAATCCATTATGCAAACTGATAAAAATTGTATATTCAAAAAGACAAAGTAATGATCTGAACATTATCAAAGGCAAACTGATGCATCATATTTCAATTAATCCAAGGTCCGAAGCTCACGAATTATGAATAGAACCACAATGGCTGAAATTAGAACAATTGATTCAACAATACATTCAATCCATATATCACAATCCATTATGCTAACCGAAATTAATGGTATATTCAAAAAGACAAAGTAATGATCTGAACATTATCAAAGGCAAACTGATGCATCATATTTCAATTAATTCAAGTTCCGAAGCTCATGAATTAAGAATAGAAGCACAATGGCCAAAATTAGCACAATTGATTCAACAATACATTCAATCCATATATTGCAACCCATTATGCTAACCAATATAAATTGGTTATTCAAAAACACAAACAATTGATCCGAACATTATCAAATGCAAAAATTCAAATCCAAAATGCGACTCATTATCATGCTAAAGATGAATATGATCCGAACATTAACAAATGTATCATGCTAAAGATGAATATGATCCGAACATTATCGAATGCAAAAATTCAAATCCAAAATGCGACTCATGATCATGCTAAAGATGAATATGATCCGAACATTAACGAATGCAAAAATTCAAATCCAAAATGCGACTCATTATCATGCTAAAGATGAATATGATCCGACCATTATCGAATGCAAAAAATTCAAATCCAAAATGCGACTCATTATCATGCTAAAGATGAATATGATCCGAACATTATCGAATGCAAAAAATTCAAATCCAAAATGCGACTCATTATCATGCTAAAGATGAACATTCTGCGTAGATATCACATAACAGAAAAGGAACAAAAAACTGCTAATCGATCTGTAATTTTACGCATCCATAAGCAGGTTTACAAATCAAAACTACGCAATTCATGAACAGATCGAGCTCAAATAAAACACAAACCGATCAAAAAAACAACCAACGAGCAAAAAAAACCTGCAGATCGACGCAAATTTGAACCAAAAACGATGAAAAAAGCTGAAATCAAAGCAAAATTCGTACCTCAAAGAGCTTCGCGGAATGGATTTTCTCTCGTTTTTTCGCTCAATGAATCCAAACGCCCCCTCTCTCCCTTCTGTCTGAAATCCTGCCCGCCCCTCTCGTTTAAAAAACGGGAAAAAAGGGGCCACAAATGAAATTCAGCTTAAATTCACCTCAAATTCATTGGCTTTAGATCTCCACCGTCCGTTATGAGTACATCTATGTGGTGGACCATGACGGGTCACGTTTACAGTGGATATAGCTGTCTCAGTTTTCCTTTTAAAAAATAAAAAATAAATTAAAATTAAAATTTAAATAACTTAGCTGTCAAGACACTTTTGTCCCTCACTTTTTAAAACAATGATTTTTTTTCCGGACCATCTTACGCTCACTCTTCTACATCGACCTGGTACATTCAGGACTAAATTCAATATTTAATTCCCAGAGTACTCTGTAAGAGAGTCGAACCCTGTTTGACGAGGAAATAAAACACTTTCTCTTACTAGTCGAACTAACACCTCTTGAGTTTTTTAAACAATGGTCTAAAAACATATATTTCCTTCTCGTACTAATAATAAAAAATACAAAATATGGATAATTATCGTTTTGAACTCAATCTTAAGTTCAGGTCGATTTTTTTGTAATAAAATGAGCTTGAATCATCTGAGATACTGATATTTGCATTATTTTGTAGATATCCTTATATTTGCATTATTTAAGATACTATGTTGGCTCGTGAATAGCGTTCTGACTAACACAAAATTGGAGTTATACTCCAATCATGCTAACCAAATAATTTAATTATTAATATTTTAAATTTTAAATTTCGTTAAATAATCATTTATCTAGTGGGTTAAAGTAGATAATATTGATATTGAATATGTAAATTATTGGTTAAAAGTTTTTATCAATTTTTAATTAACTTTTCTATCTTTAGTAGGAATAACTCTTGAGATAATATAAGCTAAAAAAAAATTGGCGAACAGTCTACGAAATTAAAATTTTAACTCATACAGTTCACGAGTTACAATAATTTTTTTAGAAATTCAAATTTTTGGACTCTTGACAGTAATTTTGAATTTTTGAAAAAAAAATTATTATATCACGTGAACTGTATGGGTTAAAATTTTAATTTGATGGACTGTTCACCAAAAAACACGAAGATAAAATTGTTACAGTGATAACTCGTGTTCGAACTTAAATTTTTAACTTTATTTAGTTAAAATGATAGTTACACAATTTTGCTCTTGAAATAACTATTTGGTTAGAATTGCTCTTATATACAATGTATAATATCAGTATCTCATGTGGATACGATGCATTATATCAGTATCTTTTCTTTTTTTTTTTTTTTTTTTTTTTTTTTTATACCCACGAGTGAAATATTAGCTCGTTCCCAACAAGTATTTTTCTGTAGACTTGAATCCCTAATCTTACAGAGACTCCTCAATTGTTCTAGCACAAGTGTGTCTTGCCACTTGAACTACATCTTACTAGTGCATGACATCAATATGTCACGTGGTGAATTACGATTATATGTATGATAATATTTTACTCAAATATTAAATAAAAGCATAAAATTACCAAAAAGCCCTTTTGGCTAAATAGGATTTTTAATAATTTGACATTAATTGAACCAATTATGGGGGCAAAAATGTGTCTTTCTAAAAAGGAGGTCCCCCCACTATAAAAGGCAAGTCTTTTTTAAAATTTTGCCAACTCGACATTCCTCATCTCCAGCAAGTCTGGGATTCTTCAATCTTCCTTTCACGTGGGTCGTTTTTTTAAAGGATTTTTTAAGCCACCACTCATTATTAGGGATGGTCATGGGCCCGGAGACCCGATCGGCCCTATTTTTTTAAGGCTTGGATTTGGTGTTTGAGCTCATGGGCCGGATTAGAGCCTAAAAACTAAGGCCCATTCATTTTTAAGGTCGGGTTAGGATTTGATCATTTTTGTTTAGGGTCGGCCCGGCCCGGCCCGAACTTTTTTAAAAATATAAAAAAATATATATTTTATATATATATAGAGAGAGAGAGAGAGAGTTGAGGGACCATTTTGTAATTTTCGATTTCAGCTAGATAATTTAACAAACCCTAATTTTATTCCTCTCCATATAGAAAGAGTTGAGGGGCCATTTTGTAATTTTAATATTTAGTTTTTAGATTTAAAAAAAAAAAATTATAGGGCCGGGCCTGGGCTTAATTTTTTTTTTGTAAGGCCGGGCTTGGGCATGAAATTAGGGCCCAATCATAGGGCCGGGTTGGGTTAGGGCCTAACATTTTTGTGTAATACCCTAGTCAAAACCCGGCCCAGCCCATGACCATCCCTACTCATTAATAATTTATGTGTAAAAAAATTATTGTTACAGGACTCCATAAAGTGGTATTTTTTATGGGATGAGACGTTCGAAAGAATTTCTTTAATTTTTAGGCTAACGCCCGTTTTTGTCAAACATATTAAAATTAGTCATAAAGAATAAACTCATACTAACTAAAACTAATTAATTTATTTAAATTAAAAAAAAAAAAACATTATGAAATAATTTTCACAAAATTTACTGTGCAACAACTTTCATAAATTTTTATTGTAAAGTAATTTTTTACAGTAGTTTTTCAAACAAAGATGGAGAATAACACAATAATGCATTAATAACCCGAAAATTACTTTCAATAACAAAAAAAAAATTAAATCATCTTCGCAAAAACTAAAATTGACATATTTAACAAAAAAAAAATGTTATGCCGCGACTTTCACAATTTTTTTACTATGAATTAATTTTTTACAAAAATCGTTACGCATCAAATTTTCAAATTACCATAAGATGTTATTCACAAAGAAAGAGAATAACACTTGTATAAGTAATAGAGTATTTTAGTTAGGATATTACAAAAAAAATATACTAGGCTCTAGCTCGGCTCAGCCTTATGATCGGGTCTTACTTTCATATCCAAAACCTGCCCTACAAAAAAAAAATCAAGCCTAAGTCAGGCCTTATAATTTTTATTTATTTTTAATTCAAAAAACAAATACTAAAACATAAACACTAAAATATAAAATCAAGCCAAACCAACATCGTCACATGAACTAGGGTTAGGTTTGTTTGATATATATATATATTTAAATTTTTTTTTTTAATAAACCGTCCTAAATTTGATCAGGCATAAAAATTAAAGTCCAAACTCTATCATGGACTTAAAACTAAAATCCAAGTCCTAAAAAAATAGGGTCAGATTCGACGACCCCGGACCCACCCATGACCACTGGGGGTGGGATAGTCGGTTATTAATGGGCTTTGGGGCCCATTGTATAAAACCCCTTTTTTAAATTGGATCTGGTTTGGGCCAAGATGACCTGACCCAAAGCTTAAACATGATCCCGAATAAAAAGCCCAGGCCCATCAAATTACAGAAAAGAAAAAAGAAAAAGAAAAAAAAAATCGTTCACCGCACATTTTTCGTCCGGCGAGATTCCGACTCGATTCACCGCGCTTAAATCGAGCATTGATTCTGAAAATCGCTCCGGGAAGCTAATTTCGATCCTCTTCTCTCGAGTTGCAGGCATGAACAGGGCGACGAAAGCAGCACTAATCGACGCTCAATCCAACGTTTTCCAGCTAAAATCAGCTCTATTTCATTCAACTCCAATCCTTGAACGCAGAAGGCAAAATTACTGGAATCCTGTTAGTTTCTGTCTCTCTCTCTCTCTCTCTCTCTCTCCTGATTCTCGATTTGTATGTATTTTATGTGTGTTTTGATGTATTCAATTATCGTTGTTGTTTTTGTTGAATGTCGTTCGTTAATTCGGTGTTGAGATGCGATTTAGGGCGATGAATTTGAAGACGATTTTGTGAAATAGGGAAATGAATCGAGTTGATGGTTGTTGATGAACATTTATTCTTCTAGGAATTCGGTTTCTAGGAGATAAATATATCAATTCCATTCTCTCTTCTTGTTTACATTTCGTGGAGAAGAGATTTTTTTTTTCTTTAATTTCGTTCATTAATTCCATGTTGAGATGCGATTTGGGGCGATGAATTTGAAATTTTGAATAGATGAAGACGATTTTGTGAAATAGGGAAATGAATCTAGTTGATGCTTGTTGATGAACACTTATTCTTCTAGGAATTCGGTTTCTCGGAGATAAATGTATGATACATTCCATTGGCTCTTGTTGTTTACATTTGGTGGAGAAGAGAAAATATATGAAAATATTGTTCCATTTTTTTTTTTGAATTTCGTTCATTAATTCCATGTTGAGATGCAATTTAGGGCGATGAATTTGAAATTTTGAACAGATGAAGACAATTGTGTGAAATATGGAAATGAATCTAGTTGATGCTTGTTGATGAACATTTATTCTTCTAGGAATTCGGTTTCTCAGAGATGCATAAATCAATTTCATGCGCTCTTCTTGTTTACATTTCATGGAGAACAGATAATATACGTAGAATTTTGTATGTATTGCATTGAATGCAAGGGTTCAGATGAAATGGATTCATTTTCCCCAGTTGCCCAATTATGATGCTTTTCTGTGAGATTTTCCTCTAACTCTAAGTAGGCCTTCCTGATCCTATAAATTTTTCTAAAAACCTTGAATCAGAACATAAACAATATGTTTTTTTGTTTGTTTTCGTTTTTCTATTTATCTTCCAAATTTTTTAGGAACAAAGAAAAAAAAAGGAAAAACAAAAACAGAAACACTAACCAATTGCCACCTTAGCTATGAGCTCTTCGAACACCATTTACATTATATCAACTTAATAAGAACATCATGTAATAGTTCTAAAACATGCCAAATCACAGTGTTTGATTTTAATCCCATCAGTATGAAACTTCATTTGTGTATGCCTAAGTTCTAGTTTTTTTAATACTAGTCCAATATCAGTATTTGTTTCCCATTAGTTACAGGCCTTTTCATCGTTCTTCAATATTTTTTTGGTTACTGAAATTGTTAAATATGCAGAAATTTAATCCCTATGCCAAAAGATCAAGAAAGCTGAATGCAAAACAATCATTACTGCGCAATGTTGGTGCTTTTGCAGAGCACCTATTTGAGGTTATCTAAGCCTTTTTTTCCCACTTAAAAGGTTTCATATATATGCACAACGCACGCATATATACATAAAAGAAAAATATTTGAACTTTAGACGTTTTTTGTTATCTAAAATATTTCAGAGCTGGCAAGTCGACGGTAATGAATATGACCCGTCTTCAAGTCAAGGCAGGTCATGGTTTAGAAGAGATTATCGATCTGATTCATTCAAAGGAGGTGGGTCTAGCAATAATGGACAACGGAGTAAGAGTACGTGCACCTTTTCCTTGATCATCATACAACCCCACGCACACACAAGAAAAAAGAAACTAAGTCAGCATGAGAAAGTAAAAGGGTTCTTATTATATAGTCTTCTATATTTGATTTTTTTTTTTTATTATTATTGTTCTGCTTTTAGAGCAACTTATTTTTTAATTCTTGTCAATATTTTTTTAGTTGACTTTAACTATGATATTCAGAAGTTTCGTATCTTGCGTCAGCTCAATAGATTCAATCTAGTTGATATCAACCGAATGAGTAAAAACTTATTCCCACTACAAATTTGAAGGAGAACAAAAATGGGTGTAGGAAATGATAAATGAATTATTTTTATGATAATATAAACTATGGATTCCTCATACCGGAAAGGCACTATGTTGATTTTTTTATTTACAAATGTAAAACGATAGTAAATAATAATTAAAAAAAGGCCAATTATATACAAATGTAAACATAATTGGTGTAGAATATAATTTTATGTAACTGTCTCAGAAGTTGAGAGTGTAAAAATTTTGGGGCAGGAATTTTCTCCTAATTTTTTTTTATAATCAAATCTTATCCATCTATTCCCTTCAAATCAATCCCAACCTTTAATGAAAAGATATTTTTTGGAACTAATTTTTAGGAGGCTTCGAGTTCTGCGAAGATGATTTTGAAGTAGAGACATTGTTCCGTTCTTCATTCGGTGGTAGCGGGTTCTACTATTGGTCCTTTGTGGATGAACCTCCACGGCAGAGGAGAACGTCGAGCTACTCTAATAATTACAGGACTTCATGGAAATGGAGACATCATTATGAAGACGAATACGAATACGATTCCTCCTCGTCAGCGTCTGAAAGTTCAGAGTCGGATTTCACTTCTCATCGCCTGGCCCTTGGGTTGAGCGCATCGGGTCCTTTAAAGATGGATGATATAAAAAATGCGTGAGTTTCTCATTTCATATTTTTTTTTTCCTCTGAAATTTTTATTCTGCGTTTAGGGTCTGTTTGGATTGAGAGAAATGGGGCAGAGGAGATAGAGAAAAATATTAGTTCTCCATTTCCCGTGCTTTAAAATGAATGCAATGACCAAAAAGTCCTTACGCTATTGTTTTTCTTTTTAACACAACATGGTATATACATCAATAGATCTAGAAAATTGGTTGAAAGAGGCTATTTTTCGTAGGGAATTTATTAGATATTTTTATCATTTAAGGAATTTTATGTAGAACTTTAAGGGATTTTAATCGATTTTTTTCCATAAAAGTATAGGGATAAGAGTAAAGAATTTCCCCCGGGCACTTAGTAGCTCCGCCCCTGGTATAATAGTCATTTACTTAGGGGTATAATAATCATTTATTTGGCGAATAATTATACTTTCTCTCTTCTTTCTAAATTAATGAGATTACCAAACAAGACGAAAAGAAAGATAAGATATTCTTTCTTTAGTAATCTATTCTCCTCTTTGCTCTTAGGTAGTGTTTGGTTTCATGGATTTAGAGCCTCGGAATTGGAATCAGGAATGAACGCATGTAAAAATCTTTCAAAAAAAAGTCCAATCGAATTCCATGCTACCAAACACTACCTTAATAAAATCTTTTTTTCTTTTCCATCAATGTCTCTCGATCCAAACAGAGTGTTAGATATTCATACTACTATTAAAAAGGGTTTTCTAGTTCGCTGATTTCGATTCTTCAGATATCGAAAATGCGCTTTGAAATGGCATCCGGATCGGCACGAAGGCTCTTCCAAGGTATTTTTCTTCTCTCCCCTGTTTCACCGTTTGTTCGGTTTTTTATCGGAATAATTCTTGTTAGGGTTAATGGCCTTTTATCCCACTTGTACTTTGATCTTGTTTCGTTTTAACCCCTCTACTTTAAAAATCTACACGGCGCTCCCTTCTACTCTTGAATGAAGAGAGAAACTCCCATTTTATTTTTAAAACAATATAGTAGGACTTATTTTTTTTCAATTTTTTAATTTAAATTTAATATTTAAATGTAATAAATATGAAAAACTAATATTTTCTTTTTCTAGCTCCCTTTCACTCTTTACCCTTTTTTTTTTTTTTTAGATAATGACAAAAAAAAATACAGGGTAATTTTGTGTAGTTCATGTAAAATTTAGATTGAAATAATTTCACCCATTCTTTAAGATGTTTTGTTAAGTTAAGCCCCCCCCACCAAAAAATTTCAAATTTATTATTAGAAGAGCGCAAAGTGTAGGTTTTTAAAGTAGAGGTAAAAAAGACAATTAACCCTTCTATATTTGTTCTTAAAAATTTGTTTTGAAAATCCAGAAAACAGATCGAAACGGATTTGTTTTGCCTATATTTCTATTTATTATATTCCTAAAATTTTGGTTTAAAAAAACACCTGGAATAGAAACAGAAACGCTAAGGAAGTGTTTGTTTATGTTTTTATAGGTTGCTGCCGAAGAGAAATTCAAGGTTTGTAGCGCCGCATATCAATCTTTATGCGACGAGCTTGCTCATAACTGAGATTTTTCTAAAGAAGAAGAAGATGATATGAATCCTAATTTTTATTCAAGCCTGTTTAGGGGAAGATTATGTTGTCGTTGTATAATACTTTTTTAAATTAGGTCTGGCTTTTATTTAATCTTCTGAAAGGCGCGCATTGCGCGAATATTTGTTTCTATTGGCAGTTATCTTATATTACCTTTTGTAATACATAATTTTATTTTATTTTTTAATTGTGGGAACATAAATAAAAATCAGAAATATAGACACTAGATCAGTTAACTGTGTTTTACAAAATAGTAGCTAATTTAAGTATTTCACAATTAATTCATTTTTCATAGGATTAATTATTCTTTTTGTCTCTATGATTTGATTAAATTGTATTTTATATCATTGTGGTATTTTTTAAATGTATTTCAGACTAAAGTGTGTAATGGTTGTTTTTTTCCGTAAAAATTAATAGTTAAATCTTAAAAAATTTAAATTAATAAATTATTTAATATTTTAATTGATATTTATATTTTGGATTTGGTCGGGTCAAATTTAATAAAATTTCTCTTAATTATTTAAGCATTTAGTTGCAATTTTTACAACAAATTTTGAAAATTATTATTAGAGGTCCTGTTTGGTTATTGTTTTTGTTTTCTGATTTATGTTTCCGCTATTAAATTTTTGAGATTAACGAATTAAAAAATATTTTAATTTTCAAATTTTTAAAAATAATTTAAAAATAATTCTTGAATTCTTTAAAAATCTGAAGAAAAAAATATAAATTTCTATTTATTCTCACAAAACTATACTCAAGACTATCCCGTCAGCTATTATCATTACCGTGTCGGTCACCATAGATTTAGAAGAAAATAAAATAAAATTATAATTAAACGTGTTACTTGTTTATGTTCTCGTGAATTAAGAAACAATTTTAAGAAAATAGTTTCTAATATTTTTTTCTCCATTGTTTGGCTAAAAAATAAATGAATACTATTACTAGATAAGACCTGATAAATTTATGAAATCGGCACCGAGAGGAAGAGATTTTTTCACATATCTGAAATTTTCATCGATTCATTGCAGTATCATAACGATCATTGAATTGAATCGTTTTTCCCCCTTAATTACGAAGAAATTCAGCTTCTCAGCCTTCAAATTTTCCCTTTTTTTTCGGTTTTTTTTTTGGAAATTCATACATGTCAGTGCATATTTAGCTCGATATTATGCTCAAAGCTATACAGATTCTCGGTTCTTCTTCTGGATTTGTACTAAACCGATTCAAACTCCATGGAAATTGCAGTTTTTCTTTCATCTCTGTCTCCTCTTCGAGAAGTCCGGCGTCTTTGCTATTGCCTAATTTATCGCCACGTGAAAATCGCCGTTCCATTGCATTTCGATCGTCTTCAGCTCGTTCTAGGTCATCCATGGATTCCTCTGTGATTCGTGCTGAGTCGAATTCGGATGGAAATAATCCATGTTCTTCATCTTCCCCAGCGCCGGTAAAATCTCAGTCAACGGTGAGTATGAAATTGTTTTTCCCTTTTTTATTCTGGTTGAATTTCACGAATTAAAGGTTTAGTTTGAATGAGCTGATTTAAATTATCATTTTTTTTTCAAGGATTTATGCGTTCTTCATGATTATTCACTTGCAAGTTGCATAATAAACTGAATTAGGGTTTAGGTAGTGTTTGGATTTACAGAATTGGAGTATTTTGGAATTGGAATTTGAAATGAATGCATACAATGAATACAAAAAACTAAAAATATACAATGCCCTAATTCTGTACAACCAAACACTACCGTAGTTCATTTTCTCAATTGGGAAAAGGGATAATCGGCCGAAAGTCTCAAATAATAGACCTAATTTAAAAAAAAAAAAAAGTCTCGCTTAAGATATAAGCTTTGATTTAGTCCCATAAATTGAATTTCGCTTGAGTTTTAGTCCTGTATTGTAGGGATTGTACGGAGAATTTGGTGAGTAAATTCGTATTATAGTGAATATTAGTTACATGTAACAAATATCAGTTACAATTTAATAATTATTATATTTTTACATGTATCTGTGTATTTTTGTTACATATACTTATATAATATTAGTAACATGTTACAATTATATATATCTGTGTAATATTTGTGACATTTAACAAATATTATGCAAAGAAATTAGTTTAATATCAGTTATATATATTTGTGTACATTTAATTACATGTAACTAATTACATGTATTTTGTGTGATTTTTGTTACATCTAACAATTTTTTACACACAAATTAGTTATATGTTACAAAATACAGTAATATTTGTTACTTCTAACAAAAATTTACACACAAAATTGTTACATATAACCGCGCGTGTGTAGGCGCGTATAGTGGGCTTCCGTCTTTTTTAAATAAGCGGAACTAAAATACAAGTTGCATCCGCCTCTGGGATTTTTTTAAAATTAAGGGTCAAATAAGGGACCTCTCATCAAATGCCCTTGTAAAAATAGTATACTACTCATTTGTCGAGTATTTATATAAATGTTATCCTTTTGGCCTCAATCTGAATTCCTTCAATTTATTGTGCTATCCATCGTGCTTTAGGGGGAAAGCGCTCGTAGAATCAAGTTTTGCCAATCGTGTGGCGGCAAAACAAAGCACGAGATACCCGACGGGGAGGAGAAACTGAGAGCTGTGTGTACAGATTGTGGGAAAATCGCTTATGAGAACCCAAAAATGGTAAAGATCATCTTATGGGAAAACTGCTTATGAGAGAATCGCTTTCGTAATTAGTTTCTATAAGTGTTTTTAGAGCCTTAAAAACCAATTCATTGTTAATATGAGATTTTTACAGGTTGTGGGTTGCCTCATTGAACACGGTAACAAGATACTTCTCTGCAAACGGAACATTCAACCCTCTTATGGTCTTTGGTATGCATTATTATGAACTACAACACACACACACACACACACACACATCTATACACACGCATATATCAATATATAGAATGATCTGATTGTTGTAAAGTTAACTGAGTAAATAGCTCCTGAACGATTGTATGGCGCAAAAGGATTTATGTAGCTGCACCTAATTAGGAGGGAGGAACAAAGGCTCTGTTGTTGCTGTGTGTATGTGTGTGTGTGTATTTGTTGAAGCCTTCAAACACAGAGACACTAGAACAAACATACACGCACATTGGCTGGAAATATTGAATTTTTTTTTTAAATTGAGCGTCATACCCTCGTTTTTCATATTAAGCGTTTATAAGCTCGATGTTTTACTACCTGTTTGGTTATCAAAATTGTCCTATTTTACAAATTTAGGGTTTAGGTCCGTTATTAGTTTATTTACTTTTAAATTAAACAAACGGGCCGTTATCAGTTCATCATGTTTGGTTATCAAAATTATCCTATTATATGAATCGCCGTATTTTACGTTAAATTAAATTAGAACCAAAATGGTTAGCTAGAATTTGAATATTTTTGTAAAATGTTTCAATTCAAAAATTGAAGTACAACCAAACGGGGCCTTATTAGTTCATTGTGTTTGGTGTTTTTCATACATAGGACGCTTCCTGCTGGTTACATGGAGATCGGTGAATCAGCAGCGGAAGGAGCCATTAGAGAGACATGGGAAGAGGCCGGTGCTGAAGTGGATGTCCTCTCTCCTTTTGTTCATTTGGATATTCCTCTTATCGGCCAAGTGAGAAGAAACACTTAATTCTTCGCCCATTTTTTTTCCCTTTTTCAACGCGTTGAATGATGAAATTATCGCTCATTTTGTGTAGGGTTTAGGGTTTATTTTTTGACACGTTGAATGATGAAATTGTCGCTTATTTTGGCAGGCTTACATAATTTTCTTGGCGAAATTGAAGAGTCCGCTATTTTCACCAGGGCCAGAATCGTCAGAATGTCGTCTTTTTGGGGTCGAGGAAATTCCTTTTGATTCTCTGGCATTCTCGTCGATGTTGGTTACCTTAAATTTGGTATTGCAATAATTTTTAAAAATAATGATCTCTCTCTCCATTTTTATAAGTTGTGTTACAATGTCTCCATTGTTTTGTGTAGTACATTGAAGATAGAAAGACTGGAAATCCCAAGTTTCACTATGGCACCATCAATAAAAGGTCGGTCTCTCTTTCTCTCTCAAAACGATTCGTGATAAGAATGCGTATCTCTCTCTCTCAGCGGCTCGAGATTAGAATGTGAAGTTTATATATATATTGGTTTGATTGTTGTTGTGGACAGGCCTGGCACAAGCCCGTCGGATATTCAAGCATACACTCTGGATTACCATATGAAGTTGTGACGAATACCGTCACATGAAAATCTTAGGTACTATTTGGTTGTAAAGAATTAGAGGCTCGTAATTGGAATTAAAAATGAACGCTTGCAAAAAAAAAAAAAAAAATTAAATTAAATTCACATGCGTTTATCTTCAATTTCGATTCTTAGATTGAATTTTGTGCAATCAAACGCTACCTTAATTCGTTTTCGCCTTGTGATTTTTGTTGGCAATTTTTTCTCCTCTATGTTTAGAATAGGTTGAATCCCACTTTGCACCCTTGAAGTTTGGGTGCAATTTTATGTTACTTCCTGACGTCTTAATTGTTGCAATGTATCCCCTAAAGTTTACTTTGGTGGTGTTTGGTTAGTATTTACGTTTTTCTGTTTCTACTTCCAATAAATTGAAATGAGATGAGATGGAAATTCTGTTTCCGATTCTGAAAATAGAAATATGTTTGATAATGATCATTATCTTGAACTTATTTATTTTAATTTATAGAATAGAAATAAAAAACACGGTTGGTGGTAGCATTTGTTTTTTTTTTTAATTATTTTTATTTAAATGTATAGAGGCCGGCAAATGGTGGTGGCCGGTGAAATGGTAGTGAGAATAAATTTTGGTGGAAAAATTGAAAAAAAGAGGGAGAAATAAAATATAGAAAAAATATTGTGAGGAAAATATAATGTTTTATATTTATTAAGAGAAAAAAAATTAAAAAAAATTATACACTCATTTAATTTATTATTTTACCCTCACATGTTATAAAATAAAATAAAAAATTTATCATCAATATTTTAAATTATGTAAAAATGATTATAATCATTTAATTATAATTAATTGGAATGGAATTATAATTATAATCATCATCATTTAAGATGGATGTAATGTGTGTAAATTAATCCAAAAGTCAATGGGTGGATAGGATAAAAAAAGATAAAGGCATTATTGAAATTTCGATATTTTCTCTTAAATTTCAACCATTTTTATCCCAAATATGAGAAGACCAAAAAAAATAAAAAAAAATAAATCCAATTTTTTTCACCTTTTTTTATTTTTTATTTTTGATGTGGGGTATTTTCAGTCTAATCAGGGATTAATCATAGCCCGACACATGGCAAGGTGAGGGCACAAAAGAGGATGATTGACTGGTCAAAATCCACCTCGTTTGCTGACTAGATCTCTTGGGATCCCCTCGGATGACCTGCTGCTTCCAGTGAGATGAGGATTGACTCATTGTTCGTTCATCGCCCAACGACCTAAAGATGGGCATCGACCAGTCTCCCCATGACGATCGTCGTTCACCAACCAGGGACCAGGTGCACTGATCTCCACTGTTTAGCTAACACTCAACTACCAGTGCTGACGAGTTCTTCATTGCGAACTTTGGACTGTCTATGGCCAATGATCACCGGACAAATCCTTTGTGCTACCAAGAAGGCTCATGCATCCCCGTGGGCTGAGCTTTGTTCCCTATTCATCTGGACCAGCCTATGGATTCTTCCTAATGGACTAAAAGATAAGGCCCAATGATTTAAACTATGCCACATGCCTCCTCATTGATCATTGTCTAGATTAGCATAATTGATTGTGCTCATAACCCTGATTTTGAGTAACTAATCAGTCTCATTTCCTATATTTAGCAAGGTATTCAATGTCAAAGATAATGCTTAACTCTCATAATTAGAGCAAATATTTGTCTTTTTCCTCGAGCTCTTACTCTTATGTCGGAAGAATTTCGCTGGACACACCGCAACATGTCTTTGTGCAGGCACCAATTTGGACATCAAGAATCAAGGGCTTTTGACGGTTAACTTTGGACCGTTTACTGTGCACCTTTCACCGAGCTCAAGATCTCCATCTCAACAAGAGAAATCCACCTAGACCCTGATCATGGGAGTGTTAAGCAATTTTAAACATCAATAATTTTTCGATCCATCATTTTTTTCATCCAACCAAACATTTCCTTAGACATACCTTTAGACAATAAAATGAATAGAAAATATATTATTTTTTTTTCTTGACAACTAGGGTTCGACTCTCGTATAGAGTACTCCAAAAATTAAATATTAAATTTAATTCTAAATGCACCAAATTAATTTAAAAAATATGTTCTTAAGATTGTTCACGAAAATGATTAATCAAGATGTCGGTAAACTAATCCAGACAACACGTTCCGATAAACATTTTTTTTTAGAAATCCCATCACGTTATTTGGAAAAACAGGATAAAATCTCTGAACCCAGATTTTCTTACTAAACAATCTGACCTTTTTTTATATTTTCCAGGAACAACAGAATGAAATGACCTTAATAAAATGATGAAAAGACACTCTCTTTATCCTTTCATACCAAAAAATGGGATTTTTATCCTTCACAATTTAATTTTTTACTTTTTATTTCATATTTTTTATAATTTTTTTATTTTGTACTTTATCTCATCTTTTATATTTTAAAATTTTTATATTTTTTATTACTCGTAAAATAAAAAAAATAAAAATAAGAATCTCCAAAACAAAAAATTAAAAAGAAAAATTATTTTTTTATAAAGATCATATAAAAAAATAAAAATTAAACAACTAAAATAAAAAATAGTAAAAAAAGTTAAATATATACAAATAAAAAATAGAAAACAAAAGAGAAAGAATAAAAGTACAAATAGAAAAACAGAAACATTATTGGGTTGTAACAATGAAAAATAAAAAGAAATAAATATAAGAGATATAAAAGGAAATTTATTTTTTTTTTCATTAAGAAAAAAAAATTATTTTCATGTAATTTACTATTTCACCTTCTTATATTACAAAAATAAATTAAAAATTTTATTATCATGAGTATAATTATAATTTTATTTATTTTTTATCACTCCCACTAAAAAAAAATAAAAAAATATTGCGAAAATCGTATATTTTTCATATAATTTTTTTTTTCTTTTATTTTTCATCCTTATCAAATAACTTTTTATTTTCATTTTTCATCTTTCCCCTTCTTTTTTTTTTCTTTTTTTTTTTTTCACCCAAGCAAAGGCATCCTAACCAAACGTCACCTTTTTATAGGGATAACAATTAAAACTGAATCGATGGATAACCGAACGAAACAGCACTGAGAGATCCGATTTTGAAACAAACTAAATAATTTTGGTCGTGATTTTAGTTTTAAATTTAGCAACCGAAACCGTTTTGATTTTAATTTTAGTTTTGGGATAGTAATCGCATAAACGAACTATGTAGCCGAAACAGTGAACCGAACCATGCAACTGATATATATATTATTTTTTATTTATTTAATATTTACAGTTTAATCCTTACTTTTTTATTTATTTACTCTTTAACCCTAGTATATATTGTATTTTATTTATAATTAGAATTGTTTACAATTAATAATTTTGTGGTTCAATTTTTGTATTTGCAATTTATGTTTTATATTTTAGTTATATTTTTATTCATATATAAGAAACAATGGTCTGCGATTTGTGGTTTTGGTTTTGATTTTGATTTTGATTTTAATTTTTATTTTTTTTATAGAATTTAAAAATCTTAAACAGTTTTGAGGTTTTGGTTTTGGTTAAAATTAAATGGACTGGTTTTAAAATCGTTTAAAAAAAATCGACAGTTTTGATTTTGATTTTATAAATATTTAATCGTTTTGATTTTGTATAAAATCGAGCCGAACCAGGACACTTGTGAGTTGACATCCCTACCTTTTAATTGTTCAAATAGCAACCAAGGGGACCAAAGTGAAATAATTGTCAAATTTCAGGGCTACAAAGTGTCAAAACCCTTTTTCATCGTCTCAACCAAATATAAAGAGAACCCAGTCTTGACATTACAGTATCTAGTCTGCGAGAAGAGAGAGAGAGAGAGAGTAGTTCTTCAAAATGGCTCCCAACCGACGAGCTTTTGGGGTCAATGCAGGAAACGAATATCTTCTTAATGCATGCATCGATCAGTACTCCGTCGCCGGAAACCTCCTGAATTTCATCGGCGAGCAAAAGAAAGAGACCGCAAAAGCTACGACCAAGATCTCTCAGATGAAGAAGCAACTGGATTCAAAAAAGGAGGAAATTACAGAGCTCAAAGAATCCATCAGTTCGTTCGAGGTTGATCGAGAAGTGGAAACGGAAGAAAAGATGAACGAATTGAAAGACGAAATCGGAGACCTGAAGGATATGGTCAATCATCTGACGGCGATGGAACGGGAGAAGCACGACGAGCTCCAGGAGGTGGTCAGAGTTCTAATGGCGGCTCTTGGCGATAAATTCACCGGCGACGGTGGTGGTTCTGAAATCGGAATCAAGAATATGGGTCAAATAGATTGCATGCCATTTTACAATGCTTTGAAGAAAATGTCAGTCGGAACGCCGATTATCAAGGCGGCTGAACAGTGCTCTCTCTGGCAGGAGAGGGTGAAAGATCCAAACTGGTATAAAAATTATTTACATTTCACCCCCTTATATTTTAGTTATGTTTCAGTTTATGAAAAAATCGATATAATTTTCTCTCTCTCTCCCCGTTTCGTTGTAGGCACCCGTTCAAAATCGAGTTGGTCGGAAAAAACGACGAACCCAGACGGGTGGTCGACCATACTGACAGAAAGCTGAAGAAACTGAGAGTTGAATTCGGAGAGGAGGTTTGTGAGGCTGTTATTACAGCCTTAAAAGAGATGAACGAGTACAACCCCAGTGGTAGAACAATTATTCCGGTGTTCTGGAACTATAAGGAGGATCGGAAAGCTAAGCTGGGTGAGGTTGTGGATTATGCTATACAGAACATGATGAACGCTGACGACGGAGAACCGAAGAGGAGGAAGAAGAACGGTCGGAAAAGGGATTCCGGCAATGGGTTTTCCGGCTCGAACGTCTCCCGATTGACTTGTCTGGATTCGCCGCATTGCTCCGACGGTCGCCGGAATAGTTCCGGTGTGAGAGCCCGGAAGGGATGAAAGAAGGACGATAATGGTTTATGTGTATATATGGTTTTGGGGAGATGTTTATATTTATAATATAATTTTAAAATAAAATTACTGAAATAGTTCACTTTTGAACTTATTTACAGAATTAGAGCTACCCGGAGTTTGGAACCCTGGGTTTGTGGGGCCGGCAGTATACCCAGGGTTCCGAACCCCGGGTATACGAATTTTTTTTTTTTTTTTTTTTGGGTATACGGGGTTTATACCCGGGATTTGGTACCCCGTGTTCTATGTAGAACCCCGGGAACCAAACCCCGGGTATAACCCGAAAAAAAAAAATAATAATAATAAAAAAAAAAACATCGTTTTTGCCCAATTTTTTTTTTAAAAATTTTCGGCAATTTTAAATTGATTAACGGTGGAATTTTTTTCGATAAAGTTGCCGAAAATTTTAAAAAAAAATTGGTCAAAAACGATAATTTTTTTTTTTTTTTTTGGGGGGGGGGGAGGGGTTTATACCCGGGGTTTGGTTCCCCGGGTTCTACATAGAACCCGGGGTACCAAACCCCGGGTATAAACCCCGTATACCCAAAAAAAAAAAAAAAAATTCATATACCCGGGGTTCCGAACCCCGGGTATACCGCCGGTCCCACATACCCGGGGTTCCGAACCCCAGGTAGCTCTAATTCGGTAAATAAGTTCAAAAGTGAACTATTTCAGTAATTTTATTTTAAAATTATATTATAAATGTAAACAACTCTGGTTTTGGGGGGTGGGAAGTGTAATAGTCTTATGTGCTGTGGGTTGCATGTGTAGTTGTTTATTTTGCTGCAAATGATGTGAACCATCTTTTGAATGTAATATTTGGCCCTTGGCCCGTCGAGGCCTATCAAAAGCTTCTGGTTTCATCTCCGAAAATAACACATATTTCATGTCTTCCGGGGTATCCATGTTCCGGAGTTCTTCTCCGTTTTCCATTCTTTCTTTTGGCTAGATAATCAGTGCACTTGTTATTCCGAGGAGTGTATTGCAACAAGTAGTGTATTTCCAAGAATCTCTTGCAGTCGTCAATCTAAACTTTTGTTTTGAATGTGTGTCTAAGACGTTGTGAGGATTAGCTTTCGACGATAACTCTTTGAGTAGCCCTTATCTAATGCCACAATTATTTCCATGTGAATGTTTCTGATCTCGGTTTCTAGACGAGGGAATATGCCCATAATGGCGACTCACTTGTCATACTCCGAGTTGGTCTCTCAGCAAGTCTTCAAAACCTAAATTTTTAGGGTTTCCTTTAACACGGCCATCAGTACGTAGTCTAAAGAAACATGCATTAGGAGAAAACCAATTAGAAAAAGAGATGTTATTGATCAATCATTTTTGGGAATTTTGTGGACAAAACGCCTCTAGAATATCTCTCTTAAGCCGAGTTATTCTAGAAGCCAATGTACAACTCCTTCAATCACCTTTTATTTTTGTCAGATAACATGATTTTACAATGAAAATATTTTTGTCATTTTATCATTTTACAAAATTTAGGATTTTTTAACAAAATCCGCCACCAGAATTTCTCTCTTTCTCTCCCTCTCTTCCTCGCTCTCATATCTGCCGGCGATGGATCTGTGCACCAGATCCGTCGCTGGAGGATTTGCAAGTGAGAGAGAGAGGGAAGGGGAGAGAGAGAGAGAAATTCCGGCGGAGGTGACGGCGGATGGAGTGGGGTGCACTGGTGGTGGGAGGGAAAAGTGGGGTGGGAATTGAATAATGAAATTATTTAAAAAATAAGGGGTCAAAAGTATATTTTTGAAATTAGAAATTTTAGCGACTTTTTTTAAAAAAAATATATATAATAAAATAAAAAATAAAAAACACTTATGTCTTTTTACAAAAAAAAAATATGATCAGACGTTGACTGGTATTTTGTAAAATGATAATGAAAATATCTGATTTAAAACAAAATGATATAAGAAGCAAGTGGTATAAACGCTTTAATAATAGTTTTTAATTTTTTTAAAAATTACTATAACCTAACCGTGGACTAAATAAATATTTTTTTTTCCCCTAAAAACTATCAATTAAAATGTTCTTATTTATCTAAATTTAGTTAGGGTAATATTTATCATTAAATAACAAGTTTTGTGATCTTCAAAGTTCCTTTAATTATTTTTATTATGTCCCTTAAACTCAAGATTATAGAAATTTGACCCTTCAATTATTAATTTCGTTAATTCTAATTCCACATTTAATTTTAAGGGGCAAATAAATAATTTTAACTTAAAAATATATATATAAAAAAATAAAAAATAAAAATCTTCTTATTTCTTAACCTTAATCACAGTGATCTCCAATTTTCGGCAGTCGCAACTATTTGTTGTCGACCCGACCCTACGATACGTTGTCGCTAATGTTCGACTCCCTCCGACACTGCCATTAGATAATTTACTTCAACAATATATTTTTATATTTAATTAAAATTATTTTTAAAATCATTATTTATTTTTAAAATAATAGTTTTAAATTATGTAATTGAAGAAATGACAACATGTGCAACTCAAATATAACGAAATTAGTAACACAACGCCTATATATATTTTTGGATTGTTTGGTGAACAGTACGCAAAATTTCATGCAATTTACGTACTACAATAATTTTCTTAGAAATCGAAAGTTACTGTAAAAAATCCAAAGTCATCATACGTTATAAAAGTTATTATAATTTTTTATATGAAAAAATTACATTAATTTTTATGTATTACAGTAACTTTGGACTGGTAAAAAAGTTACCGTAGCCCATAATTGCATGGGTTTTAATTTCGGGACGGTTCACCGACTCCCTCCCTAACCCCTTTTGCTAAACATTAGAGGGTTAAATTGCTTAGATTTTAAGTTAGAGGATTATATTAATATAAGTTTACAAGTTGGAGGGGGACAAATGTAATTTTTCCATTATGTGGTTGAGGTTTACTTTGACCGGGACATAGCCATTCGTCAATATCGGACACTACTTCCGCTTCGACAGCGTCGTTGCTCCGGCGATCGTCGGAAAATCCATCGCTCTCCAAATTCACCGTATTTCCACTTCCGTTGCCTTCGCTCTGCTGCGTATAATTGCTTATACTTTGTTGATCTCTCTTGCGCATTGAGGATTGCGGAGATGGATCTTTATTTCGATTGGAATATGTGTTTAAATGCTGGTTGTTAAGCTTTGTTGTCAGTCTGTGTTTAGGGTTACGAATCGGAGGATTTGATTGCTTGAAATGGATGGTTTAAGGGATCGTGATCAGCGCGATTCGAGATTTCCTCATATGAAACTGTATACCTCGTTCAATTATGGGAGAATGGACTCGTGGAACGGAGATTTCGGACTCCCCAGCAGCGATCGGAGATTCGCATTTTCCCGGCAAACCTCGTTCCAACAATCTACAGAACCTCACACGCCGCTATCGATGGGTTCGAACTACTCCGTGAAGCCTTTGCTCTCTCGGACTGTTTCAAGCATCGATATACCGCTGGATGTTGATCGGGAAGATGGAATCGAGAGCCTATGGAGAGACGATAAGTCCTTAACGGTGGATGTAATGAGTTCGGCTGAGAATTTCTCGATTTTGGCGTTTTTGTCATCTATTTTCAGTGTCATGAGGTCAGGTAACCGGCCGATGAGGAGGCTGTTCGTGTTGATCTCACTCAACGTCGCTTATTCCACCGCTGAATTGTGTATAGGCCTCATCTCCGGCCGTGTAGGTAAGAAACCTCATTTTGCCCACAAAATTCATCTTATTGCTTATTGAGTGATGAACACAGTAATATGAATACAGGCTTAGGGTAATCTCTTTGCTGGCAAATGGTATAACTCTTTGAAATCTGTAGTAATGCTATAACCACAGCTCATTCCATTGATCATCGTTATGTGTAGGATAACCCAACAATCTCACCTCATACATCAGTGCTAACCCTCAACCAATCTCTCCCTCCCTCTCCCTTCCTTTGTAGCTATTGAGTCAGAGTTGTTGTAACCTGAGTTGTGACATGTGTGGGGTGGTCTTGGACCTCTCTTACCCAAAAAATTAACTCATGAGATGAGGTTTTTCCTCACACTTATAACCTGACCGCCGGCTGCTTCCACATCCGATGTGGGATAACTCAACACTATGAACATTACTTGAAGATTGCTGCTTCTTTTTGTTTGATTTTATGGTTGATCTTAAACAGCAGTTCAGTCTATTCTCTTTTTATGATGAGCAGAATCAAATATTCTTGAATTTAATCCTTTCTTTTTAATTCTTTGTGTGGTTTTAGGTTTGGTGTCAGACGCATTTCATTTGACATTTGGCTGTGGTCTCTTAACATTTTCTTTGTTTGCAATGGTTGCTTCTCGAAAAAGGCCTGACAGAGTGTACACTTATGGGTGAGATTCTAATTTCCCATCTCTTTTCACAGTAGAGAAAACTTAACTGGATTAAGGTAGCGTTTGGAAGCATGAAATTGGAGCTTTTGGAATTGAAATTAAAAAGAAACGCATTTAAAAAACTAAAAATTTGCATGTATTCGTTGTTTTCCAATTCCGTGCAACCAAACACTAACTAAATCTAAATGTACTTAATAGTTATACTTTGTCTATGCAGATACAAAAGGCTAGAAGTCTTAGCAGCCTTTACCAATGCTGTAAGTACATGTATTTTTTCGCTATTTTTATGAAGTAAGCAACTTTTACGTTTCCTGTAGATTGCCGTTACTTTATATGTTAGTTTTCTTCATAACTAACAACTCGTTTGGTTGGATGGAATGAAAGAAATAATGGAATGAGAGAAGCAATTGAATGGATTTGTCAATAGAATCACTATTCTATTTTTTTGTTTGGTTGTTATGGAATGAGAGAAGAAATAGAATATTGAAGCATATAAAAAATCCCATAATGCCTTTTTTAAATATATAATTAATAATAAATTATTTAAAAAAAGAAAATGACTACAAAATAGATTATTTCTAATAATAGGGATGAGTTTTTGGGAATGAGCTTTTGTGGAAATTAATTTTTGATTCCATTGGGCTGGGTTGATTCCAGCGCATGAACTATGAAATTCAATTCCATCATCTTTTATTCCAATGGAATCAAATTTTTGATTTTATTGGACAACCAAACAAGAGAATCGGAATAGATGGTGGAATAGCTTCAACCAAACGGGGGATTTATTGTTGATTTGTTTTAGAATCCGAAATGTGCTTGTTACTTTTCATATTATATACATAAACTTATTAAATTTCGTATTTTAATTTTTTTTGCTTATCTTCACTTTAAAGGCTATATCTTTATGAGTTAACGTAGAAATTCTTGATTCTGTTGCATGTAGACAGCTCTTCCTGTTGTTTATGTCGTTTTCTTTAGCTGTTGAAGCACTGCATGCGTTTATTCAGGATGAATCCGAGCACAAGTAAGTTGGGTTTTCCTCGTTTTAAATTTTTTATCAGTGCAACATAATAGCATTATCTTTTAAAACTTTAGGTGGTATTCAGTTAACGTTTCTGTTTTTCTGTTTCTACTGCAAAAAAAAAGGGGATCAGAATAATGTTTCCGTTCTCAATAATTTTGGGAATAGAACTGCATTTCGTAACGACAAGATAACATTTTTCTTTTAGGCAATCAATTTTCGTAAATTATAGTAAAATAGAAACACATCTATAAGATTAATTACATTAAATAATGCGATTATAACAAGTTACTTTATTGTGTGTCTCTTGACCAAAATTGATGAATAAAAAGGAAAAAAAATAATTTCTCTAAAAGTACCGACCTTCCCCTTTAAGTGAGAATAAGTTGGGAAGAAATTGAAACAACCTTTTTTTTTTTTGTTCATTTGTCAATACCCCAAAGTTTTTGGGATTGATCTGAAAAATTTGGGAACGGAAGCATGTTAAGCAAACATATTTCTGTTCTTAAATTTTAAAAAATTTTGGGAGCACAAACACTAAACAAACAGGGCCTTAGATTCTTGTACTTGTAATGCTCGTGTTTGTCGTTTTTTGTTTCATGTGATGCCTACTAACTTCATATTTGACATTTAGGCATTACCTGATCGTTTCAGCGGTGACGAATTTATCGGTGAATCTTATCGGTGTTTGGTTCTTTAGGAGCTATGCTCGTGTTAATCTAGGTTAAGTCTCGTGCTGCCATTTTTACCTTCTTTTTAGTAAAGATTTTTCTGTTTTTGAGATTTTAACAAATGGGGTCTTAAGAACAGTAAAGTAGCATTTGGTTTCAAGGATTTGGAGTCTCGAAATTGGAATTACAAATGAATACAACGGTTCATTTCTCAATTCCAATTCCAATTCCAATTCCGTTGCTTGAATTCCATGCAACCAAACACGACCTAAGCAATATCTTTTGCTCTTTTCTCTTTTTCCTCCTCATTATCATACGACATTTGCCTTGCAGCTTACAGATTAGCTGAAGATATGAACTACCACTCGGTTTGCCTTCATGTCCTTGCTGATTCTATTCGAAGGTCTCTCTCTCTCTCTCTCACACACACACACACACACGTGCGCTCACATACATGCGCGGATCCATATTAAGCCGTTGTATATGATTCTGTTCCAGTGCAGGTTTGATTCTGGCATCCTGGTTGCTATCCCTTGGGTAAGACTTATTTTTTCAATAGTGTTTTCTTAAGGCTCCGTTTGGTTGTCTAAATTATCCTACAAAATATAGAATTTTCAACCTATATTTTACTCTAATTACAAGAGAAAATATCATATGAACGAAACAAAATGGTTAGCTAACTCATTTAAGTGTCCCATTTTTATTTTATTTTTCCAGCCAAACACTAAACTGTAACACTTCATAAATTGACTAATTGAAAACAAGTACAAATTGCGAATTGAAGGACCACCAAACGGGCACTAACTTCATCTTTGTGCCCGAAAACAAGATCAATGAACGACTGATTAGCCTATCGTTTACTATAATTCAGGGTTAAGAATGCTGAGGTTCTGTGTTTGGGACTGGTTTCAATCACTGTTTTTATGATTGTAATGCCACTCTTTAGAACAACCGGTGGCGTTCTCCTCCAAATGGCACCGCCTAGTATTCCTTCCTCAGCATTTAGAAAGTGTTGGAGACAGGTAATATTGTTATTATTATATTGAATGAATTTCTCGGTCGATAATATTTTTCAATTTTAATTTTATTTTTTAAAATTACTCGGTTTCAGCTTTCTTCTCATGACAATGTTTTGGAAGTATATCAAGCTCGGTTCTGGGAATTGGTTCCTGGGTACGTTGTTGGGTCGGTCTCATTGCAGGTAAATATTTATTCAAGTAATGTTCTTCATTTTCAAAAATTCAAAATACTATTATTTCTCTTTTAATAACGTAAATTAGAAAACATTTTAGAAAATATATTTATTATACTCCAATGTATCGTCTTTATAAAGCTACACTTTTATCCCTTTTTACTTATAATAAATCGTAAAACTAATTTTTTGTTTTTTGTTTAGCTTAAATAAATATGTTAAAAAAGGGTAGAAAATGGACAAAAATAAACTTTATTTTAATTTTGAGATTGAGAGAGAGAAAATGTTAGCTTTTCTCTTTTATTATCTTTAAATATTTAATTTGAATTAAAAAAATAAAGAAAATTAAATTACTTTGGGTAAATTGCCTTTTACACCTCTCTACTTCACTTAATTATCATTTTATCGCCCTCCATTTTAAAAAAACTACACTTTACTTACTCCTACTTTCGAACAAGGTGAAAAACTAACTTTTTTTTCCCGTTTAAATTAACAAAATATGCTTAAATATGTATGGAGTAATAAAAAATTTCATCCAATTTTTGGATAAAATAAGCGAAATTGTCCTTTTATTATAAAATATTTACCTTTTTGAAATGGAGCGGGTAAAGTGATAATTAGACAAAGTAGACGGAAAAAAACGCAATTTGCCCAATTATTTTTGAATAAATTGTGATTTTCTTCCTTCAGTCAAGGGTAGAAGAAGGCGGTGATGTTTAGGTTTATAAAGTAGCGGGGTTAAAATAAAACAAGACCAAAATATAGGGGAGTAAAAGAGATTAATCCTTTTCAATTTTGTTGCCTAATTTATTTGGTTTTAATGGATAAAAACTTGAAACAGTTGAAGGAGGGAGTTGAAGATGGTTGTATACTTCAGTATGTGCATGATTTGTATCATGAATTGGGTGTACAAGAATTAACTGTACAAACTGACCATGCCTGAACCCTTTCTTGTCGGTTAAAAAAGAAAAAAAAAAGGCAGTCCGGTGCTACAAAGCTCCCGCTATACGCGGGGTCCTGAGAAAGGTCAGATCACTTAGGTCTATTATATGCTGCCTTACCTTGTTTTTTACAAGAGGCTGTTTCCACCCTCTCTTGTCTGTAATCGACTAATTATACATACATGCATACATACAGCCTTCGCTTGTTTATCATCATCTTCATTTTTTTTAGGCGTATTTATATTTGAAAAAACATTTATCCCAAAAAAAAAATGTTTGTAGGATGATGAAAGGGAAAATCACATTTTTGTTCTTAAAGTATGGGATAAGCGTCTATTCTGATTTCGAGATTTGGGTGATTTGCCCTCCGGTGATGGAACAATCCAGATTTTCCGTGAACGACGGCGCGGCGGCCGGCCACGTAAACACTGGTTTCTCGATGGGTATTGACGGCGGAGCCGCCACCTCTCCGGTGATAACCTGCAGAGCCGTACGAATTGATGGTCGCTGATACGGATTCGGGTGACAACAGGCCAACCCTAACCAGAGCAAACAAGCCGCTTCTTCTTCCTCATATTTCTCACCCAATTGGAGATCCACGGCTTCGATCAATCTCCCAGTCGCGTGAAGATCCCAAACCCAATCGATGATCCCGTTGCTGTTGCCGTCGCCGTCGTTCTGACTCTTCGGTTTTCTTCCGGTGACGATCTCGAGCGTCAGAACGCCGAAGGCGTAAACGTCGGTCTCAACCGTGGCTCTACCCATGTGGAAACTCTCTGGCGCCATGTATCCCGGTGTTCCGGCGATCTTTTTCGTCGAGTGATGAGTTTGTCCGGCCTCCTGAATCATCCGAGCCAACCCAAAATCGCCGAGTCGGGGATTAAACTCCGAATCAAGCATGACGTTGCTCGCCTTTACATCTCTGTGTAACACCCTCTTCTCACAGCCGTTGTGAAGATAATCCACCGCCGCCGCCACGCCGGAGATAATCCCACACCGCCGCACCCAAGTCAACCTCCCACGACTCAAAATCTTCTCCAAACTCCCATTCGGCATGAATTCATACACAACCAGAAGCTCATCTCCTTCATAACACAACCCAATCAATCTCACAAGATTCTTATGATGGAGATTTCCGATTGTTGTGATTTCCGCCACAAAATCCTGCTTTCTCTCACTAGAATTCTTACGAAATCTCTTCACCGCCGCCGCTTCTCCGCTGCCCAAAATCGCTTTATAAACAACTCCACATCCTCCCCTCCCCAATATGTTCTTCGGATCAAAATTGTCGGTTCCATTTTTGAGTTCATCAAGCTTGAATCTCTGTGGAGCTGTTGAAGAACCTTGAATTTGAATCTCAAACTCTAAATTTGAATTAGATTGAATCTCCTGCTGTTTAATCTTCATCTTCTTCAAATAAAAATAAACCAGAAATCCAATCCCTAAAACAATACACACAATTGAAATCAAAATCCAAACCCATAACAGATCATATCCATCTTCATCATCATCAATCTCTGTGCTAGTGAAATTCCATCCCCTGATACAGTTACGCTCGGTGTATTCGCCGGTTGAACCCGAAAATCCGACATGAACGTGTTCCGGAAGGACCGAACTGAGATCAATCTTTTTCGATATTATCGGGTTGTCGGAATTTTCTCCGACGAACACAGACATGATCCTCGATCTGCCGTCATATCGAACACTCGCGACAACATCGGTCCCGCTCGAGAAATTGACGCCGACGGGAGCTTGTGGCATCGAGAAAACACTATTAACGTCGATTCCGACATGGTTTCCGTCGAGATCCTCGTCGTAGCTCTGCCTCGTATCAAATTCGACCGCCACTATGTTGTTTGACGATGACCCGTTAAGGGTCATGTTTGTAATGCCGAGCCATTGCCCGTGGCTGTCGATCGGAATTCCATTGTTTCCTGTCAATATGAAGGCCAATCCTTCGCCATAGGGATCGCTTTGGGGAGTTATTCTCATGATGAATGTCGAATTGAAAGAGGCGGTTATGTTCCTCTTTTTGTTCCAGAGGTTTAGGGGTTGTCTGTACAATGTTCTTCCGGCGAGGTTTCGTATGTCTGCACCGTGAGCCTCGGGGGTGACTTGAACGGCGTTGAACGCGATTTCAGAATTGGTCAGGATGAAATCTCGTTCATTCAAATTGTTGAAGCTTGTGTAATTGAAATTCAAGCAATGGGTTTGACGAACAAAGAAGGTTGTTAAAAGAAGAAGGGAGAAAAACAAACATTTTTTCACATGGTTCATGGCACAAAGAAGAACAAGACAATAGTTCATGGGTTTGTTGTTCTAGGTTGTAATAAGCAAAAAAGATGACCTTTGTTTTTGCCTCTCTCTTCTTCTTCTTCTTCTTCTTAAATGGTGAAATCATTGGAAAAATTAGGGTTTCCATTTTTGACTATTACGAAGTGGAAGCTTCATTACAACATCCAACCTCTCCAATTTTCCTTGTCTTATTAGGTATTTGTCTTAAGAGGAAGAATATTGCTTTTGGATTATTCATTGTGTATTTACATAGAAATTTATTAAGAGATGACTATTCATATTTAGTTGAATATTTCAAGTGATGAAAATCGGATTCGGGAAAGGTCGTGTTTGGTGGCATAAAATTCAAGTCTTGGAATCTGATATGAATGCATGCCAATTATTTTTAAATTTTCCACATGCGTGCTATTCTGATTTTCAAACTCTAATTTTGTGTAACCAAACGCTACGCAACCAATTTCATCCAAAAAAAAAAAAGAGAGAAAAAAAAAAGAGAAAAAAAAGTATAACGTTCTTCGTATCAACTCCCATCGTAAACAATACAAGTTACCATTAAACCGATAGGGAAAAAAAAAAAGACTTGATGAATCCTTGATCGAGATAACCACTTTTATTCTTAAGCCATTTACATGTGATTCAAGCAAAGATAAAAAAACCTAGCATTCTCAAATCGATACGAAAAAAGCCAAAAAAAAAAAAAGGAAAAAAAAAATTATTTTACTCGGGGCGATCTCATTATTCATATCGCAGAGGAAAATGACGACCTCAGGAAGCTGAATCGGATTGTTTCTTATCGAGTTGATTCTTCAGAAACTCCAATACTGATAGGCGCTGCGATTAAATTCGAAGAATTTAGAACTTTCTAGAGATCCACACGCAAGAAAAAAAATCCAAAGAAATAGATGGTTCTCGAAATAAGTTATTTATGATTTTTTATCCTCGTTTTTTTTTCCCTTTTTTCACAAGTTTTTAGTCTTTTTAAGTGAATGTCAACTGGATTAAATCTATCGAGCTGAAATCAACTAGATGTTGAATTCGTATTTCATATCACAGATAAAGTTAACTAAAGTATTAGTAAAGGCTAAAAAAATAAGTCGATTATTAACAACCCGAAAAATAAATCTTTACCCGTTGTTCAAGACCAACTTCTCCAGAATTAAGCGATAAATTTTCCAACAAATTTATGGCTTCTTGAAATCCTTCGGTGGCTGAATCCTCCTTTCCCAGGTTTCTATCAACATCGGCAACTTTAGCAAGAGAGACCGCGACATCAAGAACCTAGAATTGTAAATAAATAAATACAAAAAATAAAAGTAGATTAGTTCAGGGCTTGGTTGATTTTTTTTTTTTTTTTTTTGAGTTGCTAACCTGTGACGGACCACTAGAACGATGCTTCGAGCCATCTCGACGAACATTCAAAGCCTGAAAATAGTGTGATCGGGCTGCTTCCAGGTCTTCCTCGTAATATTTAAGATCTCCGATTTTATTCAGCGAAACAGAAAGTGTATGTGTGATCTAAAACAATCCCGTAAGCAAAAATGCAGCCATTAATAAATACATAAAAATAAAAATACACACATATACAAACACACACACATATATATACCTCCATATCGTCCGTGGTGACTTTAAAGAGAAAATCGACGCTCTCTGTAAAGTAATTTACTGCACCAGCAGCATCTCCCATTACTCGACTGCAGATATATATATAGCATATCAGTATTATTTTTATTTTATTTTTTATTTTCTTTTTTTCTCCATAAATCTAGATATTGATATTCAAGATGATAGTTGCAATCAATTCCTATCTCAAATAAATGCCATTTGGTCAAGTTTTAGGTATATTTAGGCTCCGCTTGTTTAGTGTTGATGCCCTCACTTTTTTTGTTTCTGTTCTCAGAAAATTAGGAACAGAAACAAAAATATGGTCACCTAAACAAATGCCACCTTAATAGATATAGAAACTCATTAAAGATTAAATGCTAAATCTAACGGTATGGCTCTGCCGGGGGAGGGGAGGGGAGGGGAGGGGAGGGTAAAAAAAAAAAGAAATTGGGAACACACCAGCAATCGCCAAGCATACCAAGAACTGCTCCTAGCTGAGAGCACAACTCGGAAGTGTTCCCCGTTCTCTCTATCTGTTCCCGAATATCTTCAGCACATATGCCAAGCCTTGATTTAGCACTTTCCACATTATTCGCACGAAATGCCTATGCATCATACAGCCAAAAAATAAGCAGACGCTACTTCCAAAAATAATAAAAAATAAAAAAATGAAAAAAATAACGTGTGTGTGTATACAGATTAGGGATTCCTCGTGCTTTAAAGCACTATATCGATTTTCAAAATCAAAAGAATAAATAAATAGTAAATGATAAAAAAAAACCCGGCTATAAAGTACATATACGAAACTTAAAAGATATAAAATATAATTTAACTGAACGTAACGACATTTAAAAAAAATCATAATTTATTATACGTTATATAAAAAACTCACCCTCATGGCTTGTTGCACTAGAAAAGCACCTCTCTCCAAAGAAACATCCTCGTATATAACCGTCGTTTTGTCTCCTACTACAGCTTCTTCTTGCTCCGTGTTAACTTGAGACCTTTTGATCCTCGCATGACCTTCAATGAAACGGTCAACCATGTTCTGAAGATTTGTGTCGGCTTCAATTTTCTCAATGTCAGCACCACATAGTGGGCAATCCTTAAACCGCGATATACACGCTCTGTTTTTTTTTTTTCAAAGCCAAAAAATGATGTTCATATCAAGAGGTGATTGAAACAACAAAGGCATGTTTGGTTGTGTTATCGAAAACGATTTTCTATTCTTGAAAACAGAAATAATTCAACTACTGCTCTTTTAACAACAGAACCCCAAAATAATTTTCACAATAGTTAATCCATCACGTCACCTACTTTTAATATTTTACTTTTATTATTTTATTAATTTGAATTCAATTTTCTTCTATATTTGTATTTTGTATTTCTTTATAAATTCTCTCTATCACGCATTCATTCTTTCAACATCATATCTCAATTTTTCAATGTCAAATCTCAATCAATCACATCACTTTATTCATTGTTTTCAAAAATTTGTTTCAAAATTTTTCGAAAACTAAACCAAACAGCACCCAAATGTTAACGAAAAACAAACGTCTCAGGCTTACTTGCAATACACATGAGAACAAGGGACACATTTGCTACAATCGAAAAGAAGAGCTTGGCAAACCATGCAACTGAGAGGGCCGAGCTTAAACGTTTGCGAATCATATCCAAAGGGGCATTTTGGAGAAATCATGGTGGATTCTCCGGACTCTTGTTTAGTCTTGCTCTCATTTCCAACCGAAGGTTTACTTTGGCTTTCACTAGGTTTCTTTGAAGAGGCATCCTCAGGTCGAGCAGCTTTCACAAATGGGCAAACAGGTGTCATCTTGATCAAGTCTCTGCATGAACAAAGTCACTCTTAAGGCTGCATTTGGGAGGTATTTGATTTCAAAAAACGATTTTTAAAATTTTCTAAAGAAATTTTGCTAAGTGAAATTTACAAATTCCTTCTCGAAACTAGATACCTTCTTCAAATACCCCAGCCAAACGGAACCTAATTTCCCTGAATATAAAATGTAGGATAGTAGGTTTGGACTTGATTTGATAATCATCTCTTACATATAGAAGTGGAAAACAATGTGCTATCTTTTCATGTTTATAATTGCAATTCTATAATTGTTCATACAAGAATGAAACACAGACAAAAAAATAAAAACCTAGGAACCAAACAAAGCGTAACGGAATTCCAATGCAATCGCAGAGACAAGCATGTGCTTAGTTCTTGTAATCAAAATCCACGAAAAACGATTATAGTCTGAGAAAAGAGATCGAGACATAGTTCTGGTAACCATTTGGTGCTGTTAGGGCCCGTTTGGTCGTCTAAATTATCCTATTTTATGAATTATCTAAGTTTTTAGAATCGATTTGTATATTTCTCAATTTACCTATGATTCCGAAAAAATAGCATATGAACTAGAACTCAAATGATTAGCTAAAGCCAATTTCAGCATTCTTAATTCTTACAAAAAATAGTGCTCAATCAATCCAATTATACAGCCAAAAATAACATAAAAAGGTTTCAATTAGATGAAATTATTAGTAAAATAACTTCGAAAATCAAAAGTTATTTGCCCTAAATTTCAAATCTTCAATCCAAAACCCTAAGAACGAATACAGGCATCGATTCACATAAACCATCGTTGTTTTACGAAATTGCAGCAATCGAATCACATCAAATTGCAGATTACAAAACAATTCAAGTTCTCAAATCCCTACTATTCATGTTGAGGACATTCCCAGCTACGATTTGAGAAACTTATCATCCAATAGATCGAAATTAACTACGGTTTCGTGATTCTTCGTTCCGTGAAGACGAAATACAAAAAGAGAGTAAGAAAATGAAGACGGGATTGAATTAGGGTTACCTTGAAGGCCGTGTTTGGTACTGCACTTTCGATTCACCTTTTCTTTCTTCCAATTATCAACCGAAGGTCGATTATATCACGAATTCAACAAAGAAAGGACAATCGCGTTAGTTGATGGTGGAAGAAACGTAAAAGCCAGGCCAATTTTAGAGAGAGAGAGAGAGGTGGAAGAAGGAGAAGAGAGAACCAGGAGAATTATCCACAATTTTTGTTTAAATTTGAGTTTTTATTTCATTTTTTATTTTTTTGAGAAAATTAAATTATTTTTCTTAAGAAAAAAAATTGAACTCCAAATTTTTTTAAATTTATTTATGTTCTGCGTAAAACTGATACATACCTCGAGTATGACCCAGTCAGATGACAGGTGAGTTCTTTTGCTGAGGTGGAGTCATCAGTTGAAAATTCTTCACGTGAGTGTACCTGCAGAAGGCTCAGACCGAGATTTGTCCCCGTGAAGCCCTCCGGCGTGGTAATCAGTGATTAGAGAGAAAAGGTATTGTTGGTGCATAAAACTGATACACATCTCGAGTATGGTCCAATCAGATGACGGGTGGGTCCTCTTGCTGAGGTGGAGTCGTTGATTGAGAAGTCCTTGAGCAAGCTGTGCTGGGTCCTGGGAGGACTGACCTGCTGTGTCCAGAGTCCTACTCCTCAGGGAGTGTACCTGCAGAAGGCTCAGACCAGGGTTTATCCCGGTGAAGCCCCTCCGCGCGGTAATCAGTGCTCAGAGAGAAAAGGAACAGAATATAGTAAGGAAACAAATGAACTCGTACGTAATGTAAGTCATTCAAGCGTACCTCGGGCTTACATAGCCCCCGATATATATAGGCGTTGGAGATAATTAGTCGAGCCTAAACACGATTAATTAGTCGAAACCCTGTATTTAGCCGATAATCTGGGGCGTTTAGGAGATAATCGTTGGGCTTGGGCTTTTGGGCCCATTTGGCGAAGCCTGCGGGCTTTTGACAAGCCTGTGGCGATGAGCTGGTGAAGGAGCGCAGAGATCCGTGGAATCCTGGAGAAGAAACAAGGTGAAAATGGGAGTCGGTCGAGGTGAGCGACTGAGTCCCTGAAACTGATCGTTGAGGGCACGGCGTAGAGCTCAGAGCGGCACGTCCTTGCGGGGAAGCCAGTCAAGGTCAACGGCTGAATCCTCGAAATTGATCGCCCAGGGCACGGTGCAAAGTTCAGAGCGGCACATCCCTGCAAGGCTCCTCGCTTTTCCCTAGGTGCAAATGAGATTCTAGGGAAGAGCCATAGTCGACGTATACTCCAGCGTGGCATTGTGAATTTCGGAAGGTATCCCTATCACTACGAGAACAGACACATGGCTGGATTCCAAGTGTTGACTCAGCGTGCCAAAAAATACCTTTATCAATTTAAAATATTGAAAAGAATTCAATTTTTACTTGCTTTTAATCTATGTTGAACCAAATTCTTCAAAATCTAAAAATTTTCCTTTTAAAATTTTTTTCCTAAGCGATTGATGACTAACTCTTTTAGTTCTAGTTGGTCAAATGATTATTCCGCTATTTGTGATCGGTGTAACTGATGATTAACTCTTTTAGTGCTAGTTGGTCAAATGATTATTCTGTTATTTGTGATCGGTGTAATAATGTTAATGAATCTATTGATCATGTGCTTAGATCTTGTCTAAAGGTCTGTGTTGTTTGGAATTCTTTTTTGGATATGGGTACTTTGAGGTGAGATTAATGCTTAGAGATATCAGATTGGATTTTGAAATACATTAAAGGGAACTATACTAAATCCTCTCTTTTGATTCTTTTTGTGGCCATTTTACAGGAGATTTGGAAGGATAGAAATAAGGTTGTGATTGAGAGAATTGTCCAAGATCCTCACCTTCTTGTTTCCAAAATTAATCGACTTGCTCGAGAGATGAAGGAAACATTTTATCCTATTCAAGTTAAAAAAAGGTTTGTTTACTGATTTATGGAAGTGCGGTGGGGAATCCTGGTAAAGGGGGTATGGTGGATTGATCAGGCAGACGGATGGTTGTTGGAAGATTGGTTTTTTTGGACATTTCAAATCATGTACCTGCTTGAAGGATGAAAGTTGGAGCATCCACAGAGTAAACAACAATGTTGAATCAAGCCCTTTGAAAGAATTCAAACGCGGCCATCCGCTTTCCCAAAAGGGCTTTGTTTGACGATTTCAAGGGATTTTCCTAGAATTATTATGGAATTCAATTCAGAAGAAGCAGTTGAGCTTATTAAAGGAGGTTGTTCCGAGAACCATGTTTATAGAAGCTGGATCATAGAGTGTAAGCAGATTATTGAAATGCATGATTTTATGATTCAAGCTAGTAAACGTATTAACAATAGATGTGTTGATTTTCTGGTTAGGTAAGGAGTTGACTGTGGTACAGAGATCCATTATCTTGAGGATCCTCTAGCGAAGATGGAGTCTTTTGAGTGATAAGATGAGAAACGCGGCTTCTTTACGAAGCCCGTAGTTGTTGTTTTGTTTCCATTCTACAAAAAAATAAAAAAAATCTATGTTGAACCAAATAATATTTAAAAGGGTAAATTACTATTTACTCTTATCTCCCTTCGCGTGAAAAAGCTACATTTTTTAACGAAATGAGAATTTTTTTTTTCCAATTTAAATTAACGAAATATACTTAAAATTGATAGAATTAAATGTTCGATAAACTTTTTGAATGAAATAGACAAAATTATTTTTTCATTTTCATTTTAATATAATTTTTTTAAAAATATTTATGATAAATATCATTATGGAACAAACAATCAATTTTCGTGCACCTAAATTATTTTTTAGGGGATTTTATGAGAATCTTTATTTTCCTCCTCGTAATTAAAAAAAAAAACTGAAGAAGGTGGCTTGAAATTGCGCATAAAATATCTTAAGAATAGTCAGATGCATGTAAGGTGACCGTTTTTCGTCAAAAATTATAACCGGGACAATGACTTAAGACTATAGTGGGATGATTAAGAAACTTTAAAGTGTTATATGGTCAAATCCAAAATATGAGGGACCAACGTGAAATTTTAGTTAAACTTTAGGGGGACAAAATGTCAAAAAACCCATCAAATTATCATTAATCCTAGGACTTTTGGGCCCAACCCATGTTTTGATCTTTTTTTTTTTTTTTAATTTTTAATTATTAATTATTATTATCTTAAATCCAAAACATATGAACTTTTGATGCCCCTTTTTGAGGTGGGCTAAAAAGAGCCTAGCTCTTTATAAAAAAATAAAAAATAAATCCATAGGCCATAGTCAAGGAATTTTAGGACCATGCTCTCATTAAACAATGTTTTTTTTTGGCACGCACCTAATACTGGGTCTAATATGCGTTCAATCTAACGAATTATCAGGTTGGACCAACATTTCATATTTTTTATATTATTTTATAATAAGTCTAAATTGTTCTGTTTAAATGACGCAAATGACTTTTTTTTTTTTTTTTCAACAGTAGTTGATCGCTAAAATTGAATATAAATATATATTTAGAGTTATAGAAGATGGAAATTTGTGATTTTTTTTTTGTAAATCTGACAAAGAAAAGGGTATTTTAATCCAAAATAAGTTAGATGGAATATAAAAAGCCCAAATTTTTTTAAACTATGTGGACTAAAATTTTGAAATGGTAGACTGTTAATTGAAAATCAGTTAAATAATTTGTCATTTAAGGTAACTTTTGATGTCTTTTCTTGTCTCAAAAGATTTCCAAATAAAACAAATCTTAATCATTATTATTAAATTGCATAAACGCACAAACTATAATTCATTAAAAAAGCATTTCACTTTGTTGACTACAAACTTAAAAGGACTAATTCATAATTAATTTCAACAAAGAAACAAAGCTGAAAACTTTAAGTGGCTAAATTGAAACAAGTACCAAATATTTGGGGGGGAAAGTGTAAATACTCCATCGATTGAAAAATCGAAAAGCATCTCACGGTCGTTGTTGATAGTGGGACCCTTTCGGTTTAATCTTGGGGTTTCTAAAAGGATTAATTGCAATTTGACCCCTTAACTTTTTTATGAGTGCAATTTAGTAAATGACACTTTGCTCTCATATAATTCAACCGACTTATACTTTATACTTATTTATTATTCTTGAAAAAAGTTACTCTTGTGGTTCATATTGAAGTGCAACATTTTTCGTTAATGTTAACAGTTAAATTCAAAAAAATAAAATTAATAAATCATTTAACATGAGTTGACAGTTATACCCTCTGGTCGGGTCAGATCGGATAAAATATTTTTCCCGTTTATACGTTCGGGTCTGGTAGTGAAAGACTGTTAATTATTTAACCGGTGCACTTTAATATGAACCATAAGAAGTAAATAATGATGAAAATATTACAGAAGTACAAAGTATAACTATTGATGTCAATGGTTCGGTTTCGGTCAGGTTTCACCAAAACCAAAATCGCAATCAAAACCGTCAGTTTTTTGAAATAATTTTAAAATCGTACCATTTAAATTTATACAAAATCAAAACCGTAAAACCACGAAACCATTTAAAATTTTTCAATTGTATAAAAAACCAAAACTGAAACCACGAAACCGTTTAAATTTTTTTAATTTTATAAAAAAATCAAAACCAAATGCGGACCCTTTTTTTTATAGAAATAAAAACATAACTAAAGTAGAAAACATAAATTCCAAAAAAACAAACCCACACTACAAAACTATTAATTGTTACAATAAAAGTTTCTAAATATAATTAAAATACAACGATAATTAAAATAAACGACTGTAATTATAATTGTTACAATAAATAATACACACACACATATATATATATAAGTGAGTATATATATGTCATAAAAATATATCTAAAATATCAGTTTCGCGATTTGGTTTTGTGATTATTATTTCAAAACCAAAACCGTTTCGGTTGCGAATTTCAAAATTAAAATCTCAATCAAACCATTTAGTCAGTTTAAAAATCGGACCATTCAGTCCAGTTTCTCCCGGTTACCCATCGTTTTTTTTTTTTTTTTTACATCTCTAAGCATAATTCGATCAAATTATAGGAGATAAAGTGCCTATTACGTAAGTACGATAAGAGAAATCTCACACACAACAAAATATAAGGGTCAAAATGTAATTATTCCTTTCTAAAATGAAAAAACGATAACAACCCCCCCCCCCCCCCCCCCAAATTGTCCTCTTCCAACCTGTCAACCTTCGTACCTGTCCACCGCTCCTCCCGGTTTCCGGTCATCCAACCGAGCCGTCCCAAAGGGGCCCTTATGTCCACTATCACACGTGACAATACCTCCCATATCCTTGCAACTCACGTGCCAACCTCCAAACAATTTCACTTTTCACCCCCCAAAAAATATTATTTACAATAAAACCCCTTATGTTAATGGATATTCTTTAAAGACCCATCCTAATTCCTAATATTTTTTATTTTTCCAATTATTAATAATAATTTATTTATTTCATATTTTTTCGTGGATATCCATAGGTAAAATACAAACATAAATAGTAAGTAATTGTACAATATAAATATGTATTACAATTTAAAATAAAAAAAATTACAAGCTTAATTGGGGTAATTAACAAATTATGGACCAAAATGATAGAGAGACTAGACTTGAGGGATTAATTTGAAATTTTAACTTTTTTTTTTTATTATTTTTTAAATGATTTTTTTTTTTTTTCTTCTTCTTTTTTCGTCCAATTATGCTTTTCTCGACTAATCACTTCACCAAACGATTTTAAAGAATGCGCTCTTCACGTAAATCTCTTGATTGACAAAAAAAATAAAGTATCTCTTCTCGTGAACCGAACTAATACTTTTTATAAATGAACTTTTATAAATGAAAAAGGTGTTATAAATACATTTATATATGTATAATTGTGTGTTTTGCACTTGGATGTGTGGTGCAACAAATAGACTTTAGAGAGAGAAACAACCAGTGTCTAGAGAGAGAGGGGGAGGAGGAGAGTTATTACAGGAAGAAATTTCTTGGGGATTGTAGTATCATGTCTTGACACCCTCTTTAGTCTTTCCCATCCCCAAAGTCCAAAGATCAGACCTTGGTCTAGAGCCATAGCCTTTCCCTTTCACGCTTCAAATTACACCCTCTCTCTCTCTCTCTCTCTCTAGCTATGAGGATCAGGAAGCGATTTCCCTCTGCTCTCTCTTCAAATCCTCCCCCAGATCTCCAACTCATCGGCTCGCCGGCGGTGCAGCGACAAACAGAAGCAAACCCAGATGAAAATCTCTGCGTTGAAGTGGGCAACACGGCTTCTCAGCCGTCCGATCCTCCCAATCAACCCGTCCTCCGACGGTCCGCCTCCCATCAAGGGTTTCATCCAGAAACTGGAAATAACAGATGGGTTTTCTCCGGCACCGGCGACGACGAAACAAAGCTGAAACTAAAGGTGCGTTTGGTTGGTGCAAATAGACAGACTAATTTTATTCCTTTTTTCAGGTGTGTGAGAGAAGAAGTGCACTACTTTTTTAGTATGCGCCAAACCGACCTTATATATATATATATAGATAGATATAATATATATGTATATATTATATCTATTTCAAGCAAAATTTATCGGCATTGATGATAAACTGGTTCTTATTTTTTTTTTAATTTTTACAGAAAAGAGATGGTGAGGAGGAAGATAAAGAAGGGAGATGGAGAGAGAAAGAGAGGGGTACAAATGATACCAGGTAAGAATAAATAAAAGAAAACAAAAAAGTTAGTCTACTTGATTCTGATCTTGATCTTGATTTATTTTTTTTTAAATTAACTCCACCTTAAAAAAAGAAAAAAAAAACTTATGTACTTCCAGTTGAATCTAATCTAAAAGGTATAGTTTCTCTCTCTACCCTCTCTCTCCAAAACAAAAAAATTCCCATGTGGTGCTCATTTTAGCATGCGTTTTCTGGTCCCCATCTACAATTCAAAAGCTTGTATCTCACACACACACACACATATACATACATACATATACATATGTGTGTGTGTGTGGGTGTGTGTGTGTGTGTATATATATATCTTTGGTTTGTGCTGAAATTTTGCGTGGGTGTTCTTTGACTGATTCTAGCTTGTTTTTTTCCCCAGCAAAATAACTATCTTGGGTACAGAAATAATGGTTACTGGAGCACTGCAGTCTCCACGATATTCTCCTCACAATCAAGGTATATATATATATATGTATGTATGTATGTGTGTGTGTGTGTGTGTGTGTGAATTTATCATGTTAATCATTAAACCATGTCGAATGTGTTTAATATTGTTGTTTGGTGTGTTCGTGTGTGTGTGTTCATAATATCATTCGTATAAACCATGTTGAATGTGTTTAGTTTAATATTGCTGTTTGGTGTGTGTTGAATTCCACTATGCGTGTATATATATGTGTGTGTGTGTGTGTGTGTTGAATTCCACTATGCGTATATATATATGTGTGTGTGTTTGTGTGTATGGTGTGAAGGAGAGAGAGTAGTTCCATTGAAGAAGAGGATATTGAGCATGGAAAGAGGAGCAGCCATGGAAGAAGAAGATGATGAGAAGAAAATAAAGACAAAAATGAAGTCAAAGATGAACATGAAATGCAGGCAACATCAAGAAGAAGAAGAAGAAAATGATGATGAAGAAGAGAAGTATCCAAAGAAGAAGAAGAGAAGAGGGAGGTCGGTAATGGAGGGCGGATCGAGGTGCAGTCGGGTGAACGGAAGAGGGTGGCGGTGCAGCCAAAAGACGCTCGTTGGATACTCTCTCTGTGAGCATCATTCCGGCAAGTCTGCCACCGGAAGGCTGAGAATTAACGGCGCCGCCGCCATGGCCGGCAGTAACAATAACATGGAGAAGGACGAGAATGAGGAGAGGATGATAGAGATTGGAATGGTGAAAGCTAGATCCATAAACAGCTTATTGAGCCAAACAAATTCAATGACTCATGAGTCATGAGGTTTAAAGTGATTATTTGCGAGTGTTATTTCATGTACTTGTGCTAAAAAAAGATGAGAGTAAATTTATGTTGAAATTAAGTTATTTATAATTTTTTATCGGCTGGATTCCCCAGATCTTGCGCATAGTGAAAGTTTTTTGTTTTTTTTGTTTTACCATAAGCTGTGTCCGGGTCAATTTACGCACACTTTAACTAATCACCTCACAGGGTGATCTTAAGAGCACACTCTTTTATAACAATCTGGTACATTTAGGATTAAATTCAAGATTTAATTTTCGAAGTGTTTTTTATAAGAGTCGAATCTTGATTGATAAGGAAAATGAACAGATCTTCTTGTCTTTGGGAGCTTTGTAATACTTTTTTTTCCCTAGTATTTCCGTTAACATTAATTACATTAAATTTAACAAGGAAATATTAGAGTTTTTTTTGCACTTTGCACTCATAAAGGTCGACCTAAATCCCATGTTGGTCTTCATAGTCAATTGCAACACATAAAATCTTGAATTAAGAGTGTTAGAAAATAGACAAAAATTGGTCGTGGGCAGGCAAATGAGCTTTTCATTAGAAGTAATATTGTCTTTTTCTTTTGGAATATATTTTTTGTCCTTAAAATTGGAATAATTTTTTAATTAGAGCCAATTAAATTAATTGAGGGAGAACAACGATATTACCCTTGATGAAAAGATCATTTGCATGGCATAATTTGTCCTTAATTAAAATGATTGACACACTTTAAGATGTTGTGTGTTCAAATTGAAACTATAGGGATCGATGTAGGATTTAGGTCAAACTTCAGGGCTACAAAATGTAAAAAAGCTCTTTTTTTTGGGAGGGGTACAGAAGACGAGATAAGAAATCACTGAAGGCTATCGAAAGCTTCCGGTTTCATCTCTGAAAACAAAATCTATGTCAGTACTTAGAAACATGCATTCCTTCCTCAACTTGGTATCCTTTATAGGCGAAGAAATCTGCACATTTATTGTTTTCTCTTGGCACGTACTGAATTTGGAAATTATGTTCCCACATCATTTTCCTGCAGTCATTTATCAAAAAGGTGAATTTGTGATTGTCCGGACATCCTTTTTGGATCAGCTTCACCACCTCTATTGCGTTCATTTTCACCATAACTTTAGGGAATCCTTCATTAATAATCAATAAAATGCCTTCGTGCACTACCCTTAACTCCGGTTCCAGACAACAACATTTGGGAATAAAGCCTTGATATCCAAACTGCCAGACACCCAAGTAATTCCTCAAAAGTCCTCCGAAGCCTCCAGCTCGAGTGGCTTTTAGCGCTTCCATCAGTGTTGAGCTTGAAAAAACCCGCGACAGGAGAAATCTAATTAGGATAAGGCATCTCTTCCAAACTTTGGGAAGGGTTTTGAGGATAGAAAGATTCTAAAAGATCATTTTGCAAACGGTAAATTTTATTAACAATAGTAAAAGGATCATTTTTAAGATTTTCAATAGATTCACGATTTTTGTCCTTCTAAATCTCCCATAATATAGCGACAAAAAAATAGAAAGAAAAAAGATTTGAATACTTCCCTGTCAGATTCCTCTTGATCCAAACGAGAAAATCAATCTCTCTATCTTGTCTTAGGTGGTTCGTGGAGAAGAATGAAACCCAGATTCTATTTGCTTTTCGACATGTCTTTGGAATATGTTCTATTGTTTCATTGTTATCGATTGTTGCACCTTTGGCATCTTGGTAATACATCATCGGACTATTTCGCCCTTAAACTATTTGAAAGAAGACGATTATGGAACATCATCCATACAAAATATTTGAAATTTTGGGGTACCTCGAGTTATGTGTTCAAATTGAAACTATAGGGACCAATGTAAGATTTAGGTCAAATTTAAGAGGATCAAAATGTAAAAAACTCTTAATATTAAATAGTATGGCCAATCTTAAAAAATTGGAGATGGTAGACGAAATTTTAATATTTTTAATCTAGAGAGATTGTGTTGTCTCAATAATTATCAAGGACATCTCTTATCATTTTTATAATATATGAAACACAATTTTTCTTTGTACTGGGCTACCCAAAATATCTTCCAACACATTTTTCTGAAAAGTAACATAATTTTTTATTTCATATTTCATATTTTTTAATTTTTTATTTTAATTTTTTATTTTCTTCTCTTTCATTTTATATTTATTTTATTTATTTTTTATTTAAGGGTGAACCTTGGGTACAAAGGTAAGATTGTTCTATTGTGACCTAAAGGTCTCGAGTTTAAATCTTAGAAACAACTTCGCTGTTTACAGGGATTGCAACGGTGGGAGCTTTCGTGCACTGGACTGTCTATGTTATATTTTTTATTGATTTTTTTTAATTTTTTTTGGTATTCGTAGTCAATTAAAAAAGAAATCGAAAGTAATAATCTGGAAAACAAAATGGAAAAAATAAAAAACAAAAAAAAAATATATAAAAAAAATATTTTTCTTTTCCTATTTTTACTTTTAAATTTGAAGTTTTTTTTTTTTTTTTGTATGTTCTTTGTTTTCTAATTTTTACCTTTTTATTTATTTTTAATAAACAATCATATATATAAAAAAAAAATAAAAAAAAATACAAAAACCATTAAAATAAAAAATAGAAAACAAGAGAAAGAGAGACTAGAAAGTAGAAAATTAAAATGAAAATGAAAAAATAAAAGAATTAAAAAAAAATAGTACAAATGTATTTTGTCAATAAAATGTGATAACGAGTGTTTAACGTATATTATGAAAATAATAGAGGTTACCTTAGTATTAGTCAAAATGAAAGGATATCTCATGCATAAACGCAATTTTAATATATTATTTTTTTATAACAATAAAATTTCAAGCGAAAAAATAATTGATATAATAATTGAACCGATGTTGAGTTTTTAACTTGAAATAATATTCAAAAAATTATTCAAAAAATTGATTAAAAAAATAAAAAATAAGTTAACTAATGATTTTTTTAATTATTATTTTTCCTTATGCATGCGCCACCTTGGTATTTTTTTCTTATCATTTTCATAATATCTCAGATACTTATTAGGCTATTATCACTTTTTATTAACAAAATATCCTTGTAACATTTTTTTTTGGTAGACTTTTATTTTTTAACTTTTTATTTTCTACCATCTCTCTTTCTCTTGTTTTCTATTTTACGTTTGTTAAGTATTTTCTATTTTATTTTTGTTTTAATTTATTTTTTATTTTTCAAATTTTATTTTTTATTGTTTTTATATTTTTTTTTTACATTTTTTTCTTGATTATTACTTTTAATCTTTTTTTTTTTTTTTTTTAAATCTACATTCCATACAAAAAAAATAAAAATAAAACAATTGAAAAAAAAGTAAAAAAAATATAATATAAGAGAGTAGAAAATAAAATTTTTAAAAATTAAAAAATATTATTTTGCGAGGACATTTTTGTCAATTAAATGTGATGGAAGTAGTCTTGTGTAACCGAACGGAAAAGAGAATGGGTGATTCAAATACTACAAAAATGAAAATAAGTGTCCTTGGTATCTATCAAAATAATAAGGGCTACGGAGGGGGCCGCAGGAGTAAAGGGTAGGTGGGCGACAGCGAGGGCTAAGCCTGGGAAGGGTTATTTTTGGAAAGGGAGAACCCGGTCGGGGTTGGGGTAAGGGGGTGTTTAATGAATTTTCGGGGAAATGAGAGTTGAATAATTTCAATTCTGTTAATTGTATCTAAGATATTTACTTATTGCTGGCCAATTTTGACTTTAATTAAAAGTTTGTGTACAAACATCGAACGATTGTAAACATTGGGGGTGTCAAATGCTATTTAGCCAAATCATATGATTCAAACAAGTGTTCCAAGGAACAATTTACACTTCAAAACATAACAGAGTCTCTTGTACTACAAAACTCCCGCTATACACAAAATCCATGGTCAGAATAATCAAGTCCAAATAAGATTAAGGATGTTTTTACGAGGTTTAAGTTAATCTTAATTAGGGTTTTGGTAAGATTAACGAGGAACAAGAGTGGTTTTAGGAGCACTAATCCACAAGCTACCGTCAATTGCAAATCTCCACATTGCGCTAACGTCCTCGGGGGATGCATAGTTAATACCGACACGTGGACCGATCAAAATCTTGTCTGGTTTCGGTCCGTCTAAGAGCTCCAAACCGCCTATTATCATAATTTTCATCAGAATCAGTTAATTTCAACTGCCTCCAGAAAATGAATTTTATATATAAAGGTGTTTGTCTTATTACAAATCTCTACTGTCATTTGAAAAATACTGGTCAACTTCTTATCATTTGGGTCAAATACCGTTACTTCCTCTCTATGTCAAAAATTATTGAAATTCAAATTTTCTTGACAATTTTACCCTTAGCAATTAAAATACACAAAGGGTGGGGGTGTTGATGAATTTTTTGAAAAATAATGGGATGAATTTTATTTTTTTCTTTTAAATATACGGGTTTAGGTAAATTTTGAAAAATAAAAGGGTAAAAATGTAAAAAAATAAATAAGGGAAAGGTATTTGTGTTTTTAACCACGAAATATTCGATCCTGGGGTTGACTGGTCATTTTCCAAATGACAAGGAAGGTAAGTGCCAAAAACCCTTATATTCAGTGTAAAAGCTTACCATGTATGAAAAGAGGATGGTTCGACCATTCGGTCGAGATTCCCAATGCTTGTCCAACCTAGGAAAGAAATCGACATTTAGGTAGCGTTTGGTGGCGTTGAATTCAATTCTCAAAATTAGAATTGGGGATAAACGCATGTAAATTTTTATCTTATTCCAATTTCGAGACTCCAGTTCTATGCAGCCAAACAAGACCTTACGAAAATCGATTTTCTAGTTTAGATTTGACCATTCTGTTAAAAAATCAACATTTAGGCGGTGTTTGTTAGTACAGAATCCAACGGACGGAATTGGAATTGAAAATCAATGTACGTAAATTTTTTAAAATTTTAACATGCATTTCTGATTCCAATTTTGCAGGCTCCAATTCCATGAAACCAAACGCTTAAGGCATGTTTGGTTTCATGGAATTTGAGCCTGAGAATCGGAAGTAGAAATGAATGCATGGAAATTTTCAAGTTGCATTCATTTTCAATTCCAATTCCACGCAGCCAAACACGCCCTTAAGAAAATCGAGTTTTTAGTTTAGGTTTTATTTGGATATTCAAGTTTCATATTTGGTATTCTTTCAAGTTGTGTTTCGGGTTTGTCTTGTATAAATGCATATGTTCGCCATATCCAAAATACATATACATATATATATATATGTATGTATGTATATGTATGCTGTAAAGCTGCATGTTTGAAAATAAAATCGCATAATAAAATCATAAATAAATTAAACAAGAAAACGGTTCGAGTTTAACTAACCTTACCAGGGCCAGTAAGCAAAACAGGCTTCTCAGTTTTCAGACCACGGCGCTTCTGAATGGTTTCCAACCCTAGAAACGAATTCCAATTCTCAATAATTCGATCTTTCATGTTTCTAAACACACTTAGGTAGCGTTTGGAAGCACAAAATTGAAGCCTCAAAATTGGATTTTCAAGATTTCTACATGGGTTCATCTCTATTTCTACTTTCAATTTCAAGGCTACAATTTCATACAACCAAACACTACCTTTGTCTAATCATAACCCAAATCAATATATATATATATAATTCATCAAAATCTCCAAAAAAATATAATTGTTTTTACCATTTATAGGAGCACATGAACGAATCAAGACGGCTGCTCCAATGCCGTCTTTGTCAGCCACAACATTGAGCATAATATGGAGGCCATAGCAGAGGTAAACATAAGCATGGCCTCCATCTCCAAACTATATATATTACCACAAAAATCAATAAACACATTTGAAAAATCAAGAACTAGATAATTATTCTTCAAATTTAATCACATTTCACTAACTAGAATTTTCTCAATTTTTGTTGGGTTTATCCCACATCCGACCTGAAAGAGGTTGGTGGTTAGATCATAAGTGTGAGGAAAAGTCTCACTTCATGAACAAGTTTTAAGAGTTGAGGACATTTGGTCGGCTAACCCTCGATCAGTCACTTCCTTTGTGAGTAACCTGGACTCCGATACCAGTGTAGGGTGGTCTTAGACTTCTCTCAACTACAAAAGCTAGTTCATGAGTTGAGTATTTCTCTCACACTTACAACCTGACCACCAGCATTTCCAATCCGATGTGTGATAAACACAACATTTTGGTACTGAAATTGAAGATATGGTGGGAGTAAGATCATCTTACTACTGGGGCTGTTCTTGCTGTTTTGCCAAATCGAGCATGGCAAGCTGAATCATTAGGTCTATAAGCTTCAACCTGTAAATTGCAATCGCAATCAATACACTGAATCACTATGAATTTGAGCAAAATCATGATGATTTTGAATGGGATTTTTTTATGGAAATCTAACCTCGGTAATCTGAAGAACAACGTCGTCTCTGCGGAGGTATTTGCCGAGCAGGCGAGGCGCGAGATCGAGGGCGTCGATTTGGTAGAAATCGAGGGGTAAAATCGGAGATTTCTCGAGTAAGGGAAGCTGTAAAATTGGGGGATTCGCCGGAGATTGGATTTGGATTGGGAGTTTAGGTTTTTTGAATTTGGGTTTCGATTTCGGGTGGGCGTCGTCGATGATGGAGCTCCCGGAATCATCGCCGGTCGCGATCTGGGTTGTTTTGGGGTAGCATTTGAACAGTCGGGTTCTCTTCATTTGGTCGAGAAATCCAGCGGAAGTTCCGCCGGCGACGGGCAAAAAGAGAGTGTTTTGATCTGTGTTGAATCGCTTCCGGTGGGTTTTGGCGGGTGTTCTATTGTCGTACATGTACGGAAGGTACTGCGGGTATAAAAAATTGAAGGAATCAACAACAGGGAATAACCCTTTGTCCGGCTAAATAAATCCATTTACGTTAACGGTCAAAGTTCATCCCCTCTGTCAGGTTTAATATTGTCAAATTATTTTGGAAAAAGTACGATTTAGACCCTTTAACTATTGACACATTTCTAAGTGGTCCCTCTAAGTTTAAATGTTTCATTTTAAACCCTCTATGTATCATAACGTTTCAAATTCGTCCCTCCGTCAGAGATGCCGTTAAAACTAATAGAAACTCAGGGACAAAATGGTCTTTTCACTTTTTATTAATTTTTTAATCATTTTTAATTAAATTTTTTTTTTCTCTCTCTCTCCCGCCACCTCCCTCTCCCTCTTCCTCCCCTTCCCCTCTCTCCCTCCTACCCCTCCCCCGCAATAGGGGGTGAACTCACCCCCTGTTACGGGGGTGGATTCCACCCCCTGTTACGGGGGGTGGGGGGGGTGGGGTAGGAGGGAGAGAGGGGAAGGGGAGGAAGAGGGAGAGGGAGGTGGCGGGGAGAGGGAAGGAGAGAGAGGGAGGTGGCGGGAGAGAGAGAGAGGAAGGGGAGGAAGAGAGCGAGAAGAGAAAAAAAAAATTAAAAAAGAAAAATTAAAAAAATAATAATTAAAAATGATTAAAAAATTAATAAAACGTGAAAAGACCATTTTGTCCCTGAGATTCTGTTAGTTTTAACGGTATCTCTGACGGAGGGACGAATTTGAAACGTTATGATACGTAGAGGGTTTAAAATGAAACGATAAAACTTAGAAGGACCACGTAGAAATGTGTTCATAGTTAGAGGGTCAAAAATATACTTTTCCCAATTATTTTTAATAATCTTGTCCAATATCTTTTTAGATGTACTTCTCCCTGTAGTAGTCCAACACAGTTGAACTAAATCATATTTTCTCAGTGATGCTTCTATGAGTCTTTTTTACACATGTCCAAATCATCTTAAACGATTTTTTCTAATTTTCGCTTTGATGAGTGTTATTCTTAAATTCTCTTTAATAATTACACTCTTAATTTTATACATTCTTATTTTCTCACTTATCTACCGCAACATCCTCATTTCTGTCACCCCAATTTTCTGGACAAGATTCGTTTCTAACGCGCTGATCTTATAGCAGTTTTGTAAAAATTTTCTTTAAGTTTTAACGGAATCCTACGAACACAAATCACCCTAACTGCATTTCTCCACTTTAACCAACTTACCTTGATTTTATGCGTAATATCCTCATCGATTTCGTCATTACTTTGAATCATTGAACTTAAATATCTATAATAATCACCCTTCGGCACCTCTTTGTCTCTAATTTTGACTGCATTACCATCTTTTTGAGCATTACTAAAATTAAAATGTAGGTATTCCGTTTTGCTGCTGCTAACTTTCAAACTTTTAGACTTTAACGCTTCTCTCCATCTTTCTAATTTAGTATTAAGACTTATTCTACTTTCGTCCACTAATACGATATTATCAGCAAACAATATGTTCCAAGGTACTCCATCTTAAATATATTTTGTGAGCTCATCCATCACTACAACAAAGAAATAAAGACTTGAAGATGAATCTTGATGTAAACTTATATTAATAGGAAATGCACAAGTATCGCCTCCTCCTCTTCGAATACTAGTGACTATACTTTCATACATATCTTTAATTATCTCGATGTACACATTTGATACATGTTTCTTATCATATAAATATTTTTTAAATTTTTTGGTTTTTTTTTTTCTTGTGAATAGTGGACAAAATTAAGATTTTGACACACTACAATAAAAGTTTTTTTTTTTTTTGAAAAAATTGCTATAGCGTGTAAACTACATAGGTTAAAATTTTAATTTTGGAAACTATTCAAGAAAATATATATATATTTTTTTAACTTTTACCGTTATTTTAATCAGCGTTAATTATAATATCATATAATGAGGACAACTTAATAAATTAAGAACAAATTTTAAAATATAAGTTAATATTTTAAAGAATTCTTGATATATAAATTTAAAATTTAAAATTTAAAATTAAATTTTTTTATTTATACAGTACAGTCATAATTAAAAAATAAAATAAAATTATTTTAATCTAATTGTGTTACACCACATAATTCAACATTTAGTACTATCATACAAATTTAATAGAAAAGTTGACATTTAACAAATTTAACAATATTTTTTTTTTAAAATTAAAATATAAAATAATATAGTTGATTTTTATATTGAATTTAAATTCAAATATTTAGTGATAATAATAGGTAAAATTAACATTTTTTTTCTCTATTTATTAGACAAGATATTTAATTTGACTAATTTTTTAATTATATTTACCCCTATCGACTGATGCTCTATACATTAACCTCTTCTAGCTTTACTTCAACGGCTCTAGTTACAAGAGTTTAATTACGGGAAAGCATAAAACCCACGAAGGTCCTAAGTAATATAAAACCGACTGGGACAAACAAGAAGTAGCCGCTCAAAAGAGTGAGGTACGTAAGGAAGCCGTGAGGCAGTATAAAATCTAGCATTCCCTCTCTAGTCCCCCCCGCTATAGCCTGATCCTTCTTCTCATAAACCTACCTGTTGTGCCTCTCAATCCCATCTACTACTTAGTTAAAAATAATAAATTTTATTTTATTATTAGTAGAAGGGGGTAAAGTGTAAGTTTTTAAAATAGAGAGGACATAATAAAATAAAGGGGAATGCACCATTAACTCCCAAAATGCGGAAGAAATTACCGATTAAGCCTATCATCTTTTTTTTTTTGTACCAATAACTCATTTTGCCTTTTTCTGACCAAAATACCCCTCATGTGAATGTTAAATGTAACATCAACAATTTTCATGTTTTTATAGATCGTATTATGCATGGATATTACATTCAACACCTGTAGATGGATCATATTATGCGTAGATGTTACATTCAACACCTCTCCTTTGTGGAAGAAACTGTAAATTGCATGGTGCAACGTGTAAATAGTAAAAAAATATATGAAAATATCTTTCAACCAGCTGTATCACACTTTGCTGCTTCTCTCTCTACACAAAGTCACAGAGCACAAATCTCTCATTTCCGAATGATGGGAGATGTGACGAAGCTCGGCGATGGGAGCTTCAAAAATCGAATTTTCAAGTTTTTGTATGCAGATCCAATTCCATGAAACCAAACGTGTCCTAAGAACTATCGGAAATAGTGGCCGGAGAGAGTGAGCGATTGAAGACGACGAGCGATTGGTTCGAATTGAAGGTACAGAAGCTTCGTCAAAGCGCCGAAACTTGTTTGACGACCTTCCTTATCTCCCTCTCCTCTCTATGTACAGAAAAGCTAACGAAGCAGAAAGGGCGAAACCGACAATCGATGTACGTAAAGCTCATGGGAAGACATTTCGGTAAACTCGTCCCTCTCCATTTTTGGAAACGAGACTAATCGGTGCAAGAAAAAAGCGTCGACGGGAGTAATCGGTGCAAGAAAAAAGCATAGACGGGAGTAATCGGTGCAAGAAAAAAGGCGATGGGAGTAACCGACAAATAATAATTTTTTTGGGGAGTAAACGGTAATTTTCCCTAAAATCAAAGAAGTTGGGTAAAAGGCAATTAACATTTTTTGAGAGGACCGAGGGACAAATTATTAAACCTTAAAATACACGATTTGACTTTGACTGGAATTTCCAATTAAAGGGGTCCCACCATTACTCGACCATAACCAAGTCAAAATTTCGCCGACGACCGGCGCCGGTGGAGTCAATTCCGACTTTTTGACCGCGTGTTTTAGACTTTTACCTGACCTCAGTTGACCCGATCAATTTTTATTGAGAAATTTCTTCAAATGTTCCATCTCATAAAAATATCACTTTATAAAATTCTGTAATAGTAATTTTTTTATACATGATATGAGACCTATAAAAACGGTTTTTGAAATTTTGGGATTTCTCAAAAAATTTCCATTTTTATTTTGTATTTTTGGAAAAAGTATTAGGCAAGTATTTACGTGAATCTTGAAATTTATCGAATTATATATTTAGTATCTCGTATTTTATATTTGTTTCAATTTTGTAAAATTAAAAACCATGTTAATAATTTTGGATAAAAAATAAATTGTGTTTACCTTTTAATTGAAATATTTTTGATATTTCGTCATTCCACTAAACATAAATGTTCTACTGACAACAATTCATCTGAACAATAAAAGAGAAAAGGTTGAACAAATGTTTTAGGTTTCGTAGAGTGATAAATGACAAAAATATATTTATTAGAAGAACGCTAACGATTCATCTGAACAATAACGGCATGTTTGGTTGGATGGAATCGAGGGCGGAATGGAATTGCATTCCGCCCTCGATTCCTATTCCGTTGTTTGGTTCTCCAATGAAATCACTTTTGTGATTCTATTGGAATGAGATTGGATAGAATAGGATTCCATTTGAGATGGGGTGGAATGGGATTCCAATCCAATGGAATCAATATCTTAAATTACATGATAGCCCTTGTAATTAAGTTCTTGAAAATTGAGAACAAAAACAGAAATTAGAGAACATAAATTGAAATTAGAGAACAGAAAGTTGGGAATAGAAATAGAAAATTGAGAATAGAACTAGAAAATTAAGAATAAAAACTGAAAATTGAGAATATAAATAGAAAATTGAGAATATAAACCGAAAATTGAGAACAAAAACAGAAAATTAGAGAATAGGAAATTGAGAACATAAACTAAAAATTGAGAACAAAAACATAAAATTAGAGAACAGAAACAGAAAATTGAGAACATAAACTGAAAATTGAGAATAAAAATATAAAATTAGAGAACGAAAAATTGAGAACGAAAACTGAAAATTGAGAATAAAAACATAAAATTAGAGAATAGAAACAGAAAATTGAGAACAAAAATATAAAATTAGATAATAGAAAATTGAGAACGAAAACCAAAAATTGAGAATAAAAACAGAAAATTGAGAACAAAAACAAAAAATTGGGAACATAAACTGAAAATTGAGAACAAAAAATAGAAAATTAGAGAATGAAAAATTGAAAAAGGAAACTGAAAATTGAGAACAAAAACAGAAATTAAAGAATAGAAACTGAAAATTGAGAACAAAAATAAAAATTAGAGAACGAAAACTTAAAATTGAGTTAAATAGTGAAATATAATAAAATGAGGAAAGGAATAGAATAGTGAAATATAATAAAATTTTATTATAACCAACCAAAAAGAGAATAGAATAATAATTTTATAAGGGCAAAATAGAAATTTTACTATATTTCACTATTCCATTCTTTCTTTCATTTCATACCAACCAAACAAGAGAATGGAATAGTGATTCCATTCACAATTCCATTTCATTCACTCTCTCATTCCATTACTTCTTCCATTCCATTCCACCATCATTCCATTCCGTCCAACCAAACATGCCGTAAGAGAGAGAATGTTGAATCGTTATTAAAAAAAAAATTTTAGATTTAGTAGAGTGATAAATGACAAAAATACTTTCATTAGAAGAACACTAACGATTTACCTAAACAATAAGTGAGAGAAGATTGAATCGTTACTAAGGAAAAATGTTTTAGATTTGGTAAAGTGATAAATGACAAAAATACCCCCGTCAGAACGACACTACGATTCCTCTAAATAATAAGAGAGTGAAGGCTTAATTGTTATTAGGAAAAAAATATTTTAGATTTAGTAGAGTGATAAATGATAAAAATAACCATATTAGAAGGACACGATTCATCCGACAACGATTTATTTTAACAACGAGAGAGAAAATATTGAATCGTTATTAGGAAAAAAACGTTTAAGATTTAATAGAGTGATAAATGACAAAAATACTTTCATTAGAAGAACACTAATGATTCATTTGAACAATAAGAGAGAGAAGGCTGAATCGTTATTAGGAAAAAATATTTTAGATTTAGTAGAGTGATAAATGACAAAAATACATTTATTAGAAGAACACTAATGATTCACCTGAACAATAAGCGAGAGAAGATTGAATCGTTATTAAGGAAAAATGTTTTAGGTTTGATAGAGTGATAAATGACAAAAATACCCTTGTCAGAACGACACTACAATTCCTTTGAATAATAAGAGAGAGAAAGCTAAATTGTTATTAATTAGGAAAAAAATATTTTAGGTTTAGTGGAGTGATAAATGACAAAAATAACCACGTTAAAAGGACACTGACGATTCATCTGAACAATAAAAGAGAAGGCCGAATCGTTATTAGAAAAGAAATGTTTTAGGTTTAGTGGCGTGGTAAATGACAAAAATACCCCATTAGAAGGACAATAACGATTCATTTGAACAATAAGAGAGAGAAGGTCGAATCGTTATTAAGGAAAAACGTTTTAGATTTAGTGAAGTGATAAATGCTTAAAATACCCCTATTAGAAAGACAAGTGCTGACCATAACCCGTTTTTTGTAAAAAAATCATTAACATTTTTAATTTTGCGAGATTGAAAAAAAAATGTAAAACTTAACGTATTAAATTTATAATTTAACAAATCTCAAGATTCACGTAGACAAATTATAATTTTCCCTACATTTAAGGTTCTCCTAGACATCAATAATTTTTTTTCTTTAAATTTTTTTGAGAATTTATATTTGAAAAAAAGCAAATTTTTTTTTTTTGTAGACTTGTTATTTTTGACTCTTCTAATTTGTCGATTGTTTGTATTAATTATATATAATTCTAATTATATAATTTATTTTGGTGGCATACTTTCTTTTTTAATAAAAAAAATAATAATAATAGAATACTAAAAAATGGGAGATCAATATATTACAAATTTATTTATTTTTCTAACTCCCGTACCCAAATGGTTAGTGATATAACCGGATTAACACCTTTTAATTCATATTTTTTTTATAATAATCAAATAATTTGGAAAATTAATAGTTTAAATAAGGGGAGAAAAGGTTAAACTTGAAAATTTTAATTTTTTGGTTCTTTAGTTAATATAAACTAATTGTGAAATTCATATATTTATTATTAGATTAATTAAAAAAAAAAAAATAAGAAAAAAAAAACTTTAAATACTAAATTATATAATAAGAACCCCTTCTATTTTACGCGTAAGGGCTGGCAAAACAAGTATTTACACGATGACACGACACGAGACCGACACGAAATTATCATGTCTAGGTTTTGCTTATCAGGTATAAGGTCGTTATCGTGTCAGACCCGATAACCTGATAAGAAATAGTGCAGGTTATCAGGTTGACCTGATAACCCAATAAGTTACACGATAAGACACGATAAGAATTTCGTGTATTCAGGTTACACGATAACCTGAGATCTAATAGGTTACCCGTTAATTTAATAAATTATTTTTACACCCCCAAATTATCAAATATTATAATTTAGTACCTAATATATATACATATATTCACATTTCCCTAATCCTACTCATTTAGTCAATTTAACAGGTTAACAGGTCATTAGCGTGTAATGGGTTAACGTGTAATAGGTAGATTAATGTGTAATGGAAACCTATCAGGTCTTATCGTATTGTGTTTACCTGATAGGTTTCGTGTCATCATGTGACCAGAAAAATTATCGTGTCGTGTTCGTGTTTGGGTAATCTGACATGATATGCTTATCGTGTCGTGTTCGTGTTTGGGTCTTATCGTGTTTCGTGTTATCGTGTAATGATCTGTTACACGACCTGTTACCTGTTTTGCCAGTCCTAGCGTAACTTTTTTTACTGAACGACTTCAAAAAAGGAAAAAAAAAAAAAAAGTACACTAACAAAATTTATATAAATGCAATAACTTTTTAAATACAATTGTTTTTCAGAAAAAAAATTAATGCTAAATAATAATAATAATAATAATAATAATAATAAATTGAGCCAAAAAAAAGTAAAAAAAAAAAAAAATTGACTTTGTTTTAATTTATATTTTGATAGTGTCAATTTTTCTAGACTCCAAGAAGTTCTTGGCCTTTGGCTCACAAGAAGTGATGTATTCAAGAAAAGTAGCAAAATCTGTGTCTTTATATAGCCTTGGGTTTGACTCCGTCACCAGCTCCGGCGCCGGCGCCACCTTCGTCTTCACCGGAACACTGTGCAGAGACGCCACCGATGTTCTTGTCCTCCGGCAATTAGCTAGTACTCTGTGCAGTACACTCTTGTACCTTCCATTGCTAAATATCTATTCACACACGAAAATAAATAAATAAATTATTTATGTTCATTTCATGTTCAATCTTTGATTTGTAGCTCAAGTAATAATTTTTTTTGTTTTTGTTTTAGGTTAAGGTGTGTCCGAGACAACCTATGCGCACTTGTCAACTAATCACCTACCCGAGCGATTTTAAGGGCATACTTTCTCACACCGACCTAGTGTATTCAGGATTAAATTCAAGTTTTAATTCTTAGTCAGAAGAGTTGAACTCTGATTGATAAAGAAATTGGACACCTCTCCATGCCAATCGAACTAACACCTCTTGAGTTAATATTTTTTTTTTAGGTTTTACGGTAAGGTGTTGTCCGGGTCAGCTTACGCGTACCTCGACTAATTACATTCCCCGGTAATCTTAAGGGCGCACTGTTCCACATCAGCTTGGTGCATTCATTATTAAATTTAAGATTTAATTCCCGGAGTGTTTTCTAAGAAAGTAGAACCATAGTTGACAAGGAAAGAGAGCATCTCCTTTTGCCAATCGGACTAATACCTTCTTATTAAGTACCCCTTGAGTTAAATTTAATATGTATCTATATATATATATAACACAAAACCATTTTCTTTTTCATATTTTTTCAAAAAATTAAGATTTTTTTAAACAAACAAACTAATCAATTGACAATGTACTTAAATCATAAAAAAATATAGTATCTTTGGTAAAAATAAAAATAAAATAAAGAAACTGACCTCAAGGTGATCACCGACGTTAATAACAAAAGAATTAGGGATAGGTTGGACGGTGAGCCACTGTTGCCGGAACTTAATCTGGAGACCGGCGACGTCGTCCTGGAGTAGGAGCGTGAGGAAGCCATAGTCGGAGTGCGGTGGCATTCCGAGGGTCAACTCCGGCTGAGGACACGGCGGATAACAATTGACGACCATTAGCTGGCTTCCATCTTGTTCTAAATCTTTTAAAATGTCATAATCATCTGTTGTCTTGTTGTTGTTTGTGGATGACAGTCCGAGGCTGTCAAGGATGGCCTCCACTAGGATTAAGAACAACGTCTTTGTCTCTTTCGCGTAGGTGACCGCCTTTTTCCTGTAATAAAATCACATCATCGTCCTTAATTAACTAATAGTAGTAGTTGTGTTTATATTATTGACATCATTACATGACCCTACCTTACCTTAGCTTAATCCATATCCATGATGTAGGGGAGAGAGAGAGAGAGTACAAGCGTGTGAATTACTATGATAGAGAGAGAGAAAGAGAGAGGAAGAGGGTGAACTACTGTGTGAGAGAGAAGGGAGTGAATTAAAATGAGAGAGAGAGATGGAGAAGAGGGTGAACTACTATGTGAGATAGAGAAGGGGGTGAACAGTTACTACGAGAGAGATAAAGAGAGAAGAGGTGAACTACTATGTGAGAGAGAGAAAGGAGTGAATTACTTCTAGAGAGAGAGAGGGGGGCGGGGGGCGGAGGGGGTGAATTACTATGAGAGAGAGAGAGAGATACTGTGTGTGAGAGAGATGGGTGGAGAGAGATACTGTGTATGAGAGAGAGAGAGATACTATGGGTGAGAGAGAGTGGTAGAGAGATACTGTGTGTGTGAGAGAGAGTTACTGTAGAGATAGATACTGTGTGTGTGAGAGAGATACTGTGGATGAGAGAGAGGGGTAGAGAGAGATATTGTGTGTGAGAGAGGTAGTTACTGTGTGTGAGAGATAGGGGTAGAGCGAGATACTGTGTGTGTGAGAGAGAGAGAGGGGGAAGGGGGATGAACCAACCCATCAAATATGGTAAATTAACAGTTTAAACTCGAGAGAGAAAAAATCAAATGAGGAAATTGTTGGGTTTTTTTTTTTGTGGGGGTGGGGGGGGTGTTGAAGTTTTACAATTTGATCCTTCAACGTTTTAGTTCTCATACATTGCCACTCAAAAACTTTTTGTGCTTGTGTCTAACCGATTGGCTCAATTTCTAAATCTCTCAAATAAAATTCGATTGGTAATTAACTTGTATCGATCGAGACCATAAATTGTCAAATTTTCAAGGGCGGCGAAAGAAAATTGTGCTGAAAAACTAACTGCAATGCAACTTGGAATGAAGTTACTCTAGTATGCCCCCCAAAAATACATATGAATTCACAAACTCAAAACCTTTATATATAACGTGTTTGTGTTTGTTGAATAATTGAAAGATTAGAGGTGGAAAGTGTAATTTATACCTGAAGTCAATAGGTGAAGAAGGCCAAAGAGGGAGGACTTGAGAGAGGGGATGGCAGCCAAGCTTGAGAAAGTCTCTCCAGCAAAAAACACCATCTTTTGTCTGGTTAAAGCTTGTTCCACATCTCACTGGTGAACTCATGTCTGTCTTCATGTACTTCTCCCTCTCCTCAAATGGAAGCTCAAAAAACCTCGTACCAGCATCCACCATGTTGCTTATGATTTCATTGCATATACCATGATTCACCAACTGCATATACATGTATAGTATAACAAGAAAATAAGTTAGTGCATGGTGGGGTTCGATCGCTCTCAACCCTAAAATCTAGCTTATTGTGTGAGAGTTTCCCTGGACACTTACTTATAATCCGACCATCAGTCTTTTTCACATCTAATGTAGGATAAATCCAACAATCTCCTCTTCACACATCGGGTTTTTGACCAGTTAACCCTTAACCAATCTCTTTCTTTGTGGTTATTGGGTCAGAGTTGTTGTAACCTGAGTGGAAATGCCTTCACCCTCCCACTACAAATATGGGTGTGGGATTCCAATCCTATCTTAATTCGGGTGCATATGTTAGTGGTGCGTGAGTACAAAGGTGTAAAAAAAATAGAATTATCTTTAAAAAAAACAAAGTGTATGGTAGTCTTGGGTTTCCTTTCAACCCCAAAAATTGACTCATGATGTGAGATTTTTCTTTACACTTATAATTTGACCGTCAGCCCATTCTACATCCAATGTGAGATAAACCCAACAGGACGAAGTTTGTAAATTAAATTGTTTTTGTTTGGTGGATGGAAGCTAACAAAGGAAATTGGTTCTTAAAAATTTTAAATTTTTTAGGGCCCAATTGAGCAAATTAAAAAGATGATAAACTTATTTGCAATTACCCATAACTTAAACCCCTATGGAAGTAATAAACACAAATTAATTTACCCACCTGGAAAAACCCATAATTTTCACAGGCGTAGGCTAGGGATTTGAGAGCTTGAGGCCGGTTGGAGCCCATCAAGTCAGCAAAGTCAATCACCGGCAACTTCAGGTTAACAGCCGCCGCAGCGGCGGCTGGGTATATTTCTCCGGCCATGGCATTTGGCCGTTGATCGACCGGCAATATGTACTTCTTTGGAAGCTTCGCAATGCCATTCTCCAACAAACGCTTCACCCCATACTGATACTGAGTTTCCGATTCACGGTCCTCCTTCACATTTTGAGTTGTCGCCGCCACCGCCATCGCCGGAGACATTTTTTGTACTCAACAACCACCTGTAAAATGATTTTTTAAGTGCTGAATATAGACTGATCCAACTATATACTCTCCTGAAAACTGTATAGTTTTCACTGCTATAAAATTTGTTGTACTAACTTGGAATCCATATATATATATATATATATATATACACAGACACACACATATATATATAACATGTCATGGACATTAGAGAGAGAGATCTAGAGAGAGAGATAAATAAATACCTAAATTTTATATAAGAACAAGTTGAGGGAGATAATGAATGAGGATTGAATGAAGGAGAATGGAGAATTTATAGAAGAAACTCGAGATGCACTGGTGCTTAAATAGTAGCCGCATATATATATAATATATAAGGTTTATACCACTCACCTCCCTCTGTCATTTTACAAATACCAATCAGCCCCTCGTCATTTTGGTCGATGACCACTTACTTCCATTATAAATGTCCTTATGCTATTTTAAAAAATTATGTTTTTATAAAAATTCATTAACATCCTCTTATTTTTTAACTTATAATTTTTTACTTATAATTTTTTAAATAATTATATTTACCTCCTACCCTACCGCACTCTCTCACCGCCACCGCCCACCATCCACGCCACTGCCCACCACCCTAACTTGTTGAATGACATTTATACCTTTTAAATATTTTATTACATGCTATTTTAACATTATTAAAAATTTAGAGGATCATAAATATATTTTCTATCTTTTCACATCATCTTCTTCGCGGCTTCCCTTTCATATATTTCAAATACTAACTACTGATTTTTTCATGCAACAAAACCGTTGACAATACTCAGTTTGACGAGTATGTAGTGGGGACATTTGACACCCTCCTACATAACATTACTACACCAAGTAGTTCTAGAATAATATATTTTTGGATGAATTATATTTTATACCCCTGATGTTTGAGTAAAATTTTAATGTGCTTTAGATGTTTTTATTTTTCAAAATTTATTTCTTGAGTTTTGATTTTTTGTCTCTAATTGGTCCAATCAACATGTTTTGGACAAGAATTGCATTTTAATTTAGGAAAATCTGGGAAAAATATCAAAATCGCGTGGTCGTCGTGTTGCTGCTTGGGCACTGATGAAGATGATTGAAACGTGTTAGTTAGGCCAGTCGGATACAAAAATCAAACTTCACGGAGTACTATTGCAAAAATTGAAATGTGAAGTGGACGTATATGTTTCACTCAAATTTTAAGGGTGCGAAGTGTGATTTAGCCAATTTTTTTAATACCAAATTAAATGAAGTGAATTAGAAAAAAATATGCTTTTGAACTTTAAAGTTTGGGTTATTTTTTCTATTTCCTATTTTTTGATTTAGTCCAACTAAAAACGAGATTATCAAAATTGAACAAATTAGATCGATTATGAGCTAACGACCATTAAATCCTGGAATTAATCGACGAATATACATCAAAATTAGGTTGCGCACTCGGCATGAGGCCTTTTCCAATTCAAATATGTTAATTTCATTTCTGATTTTGCTAATCTCGTTTTCATGTTCAAATACATTATTTTACAAACTATATACGGATCAGGATCAGGATCAGGGTTAGGGTCAGGGTTTGCCCTTGATGTACTGTTGGCATTGGACAAATCCTTGTATAAGGTGTGTAAGTAGTGTTAATCGCTTCTAATGACTCTTTTGGGAGTAGGGATGACACTGTTTCGGTTTTGGTCCGGTTTCATATAAAACCGAAACCAAAACCACTAGAAATATATCAAATCAAAACCGTTGGTTTGGTTTTAAAACCAAATCATTTAAATTTACACAAAACCAAAACAAAAAACGCGAACTGTGAAACCATTTAAGATTTTTCAATTTTATAAAAACAAAAAATAAAACTAAAACCGCAGATCGTTGTTTTTTATATATAAACAAAAATAACTAAAATATCAAACATAAATTCAAAAAAAAAAAAAAAAACACCACAAAATAATCATAATTAAAGTTTTAAGTTTTCAACTAGTAATCATAATTAAAGTTTCTAAACAACAACCATAATTAAAATACAATAGTAAGTCACAACAATCGAAATTAAACTACGAATTCCAACGCTGAGTCACAGACGATGGTGGTGGGCTGGTGGCGGCTGAGGTTCAGATCTAGTGGTTGGTTGGTTGCGCACCTGCGATGCTGATTAGAGAAAGAGAAGACTTAGAAAAGAGGGACTGAGGGAGGAAAAGAATGGAGGAATGAGACTCTGAGAGAACATAGCCGAACGGTTGCGACGATTTGTAAAATAAAAATGATGAAACCCTAACACCCTTACCCACATATATAAGAGGGGCAAAAAGTGTAAATACATATATATATATAGATATTAAGGTTAAAATGTAAATATATATTAAAAAAAGAAGAAGGTATATATGTAATAAAAATATTTTTAAAATATCAGTTTCGCGATTTCGCGGTTTGGTTTGTGGTTCGGTTTCGTAGTTTCTATCCCAAAACTAAAACCAAAACTAAAATTGCAACCAAACCATTTAGTCGGTTTTAAAACCAGACTATTTGGTTCGGTTTCTCTAGGTTACCCATCGGTTCGGTTTTTTGCGGCATCCCTATCTGGGAGGTCTTGTGGACTACACGATGAGCCTCTTGCCATCATGTAGTTAGAGAAACTTTTCTCCTTAATTCTAATATAATTAACTGTTTGTCAAAAACAAAAAATGTTATATTCTACTGATTTAATTATATTTTTTCAATTATAAGTACTAAACTACAATTAGTATAATCTCTTATCTTCTCTCTCCTCCCCCCCCTCTCTCTCTCTCTAGGTATATATATATACATGCATACTTGTACATGAGTGTTTAATGAATATATAATAGGGCTGACTTTTGATAATAATCTCATACAAAATGGGGTCACCATCCAACCCTTGGATCATCACAAATTAATTCTTCTTATTATTTTATTTTTATTGCTGTTTGTTGATTTTTTTTTTTTTTTTTAACTTTTTTTAATTTCTGGAATATTTAATTAAATTACTTGTCACGCCATTTTTGACTGGTTCAGTTGAATGAGATGTTATATATATATATATATATATATACACATTCAATGTGTCAATGTAAATGGTGAATAGGGCTTATGGATTGACCCGTACAAGTCTTGTGAGGACATCTATGCTTCAAATTTCAAAGTCTTGGCCACTATTATTTATGTGGAATGGTCCATTTTTTTGGCTTTCAATTCTATTAATAAATCCAAAACATATTTTAACGGTTTAGATTTAAGTTTAAAAGGTGAATGATTGAGATCGAATCTTTCAAGTCACCAGCTTTAAACTTTCTATACACGACTTACGCTATTCAACTCATTCAATATCTTAATTATATTTTGTACCTTTCAAGTTTCGCATATGTATTTTATTAACTATTTTTTTACACTTACAAATTTAAAAGTTAATATAATGCCTTTTGGCACGAGAAATCTCTAGTATATATAGAGAGACAATGCAATAAAAATGTCATCTATTGTCTTTTAGTATACCCACGAGTGTCCCCACGCACCTACACAAAATGTGAGACTAATCTCATTTGGGGTTTCATAACTGCCCCTCCCAATAAGTGTTTTTTTTGTAGGATCGAACTTTTGACTTTGTAGATCCTCTCAACTGCTTTAATTCAAGCGTGTCTTACTATTTGAGCTATACTATGTTGGTCTTTATTATCGTGATCTGAAGTCAAAAGAAAATTTCATTCGAAAAAAAAAGTCTCCAAATAATTAATTAGAGTGACACGTTATAATAAAATGTCACCAAAAATTAAATTTAGTTACTGTGACACTTTATACTAAAATATCTCTAAATAGTGACGTTTTATTATGAATTGTGTCTTGTCATTTTAGTTACACTATGTTGGTCTTTATTGTCGTTATCTGAAGTCAAAAGAAAATTTCATAAAATAAAAAAAAGTCTCCAAATAATTAATTGGAGTGACACTTTATAATAAAATGTCACCAAAAATTAAATTTAGTTACAGTGACACTTTATACTAAAATATTTCTAAATAGTGAAGTTTTGTTATGAATTGTCAAAAAAACAAAAATAGTATTGTGAAATGTGATAAAGAAATGTCATAAATTTCAATTTGATAATTCAAATACAAAGAAAAGAGAAAAATAGGATAATTATGTAATCAAAATAGACGTGCTTTATTAGATAGAAGGCAACGATCGTAACAACCCGGTTTTCCAAAACCGCCATGCAGTTTCTTCCTAAGGAGAATTAATGCTAACCGAATAACTGATAATTTGTTTCGTGTAAATCCGAGAAATTTTACAAATTTCAGCGACAGTTTTTATTTATCAACGATGATAATTTTACTAAATAATCAATATTTTAATTAATAAAAATCTGATAAATTTTACACATGACGCCGATAATTAGAATTATCAAATTTTTTGAGTCAATTTTACAACCGTGAATAATAAATACAATTTTTACAAATTTAATAGAAATTCGAATAAAATTCTTGGGGACGCACTATTTTCAAATACATTCGAAAATAACAAAAAAATTGTTATTTCATTCTTGATAATTAATATCGATTTATTGCGTTGATTTTACAACGGTAAATATTAACTGTCATTATTACACGTAGAAATTCTAATATAATTTTCGGCACCGTTTCGTTCTCACCGGCCCTACAATCAAAACTGTGGAGTTATAAACCAACGCTCAATAGAATTTTAACCCCTCTAATATGTGCATTTAATTAATACAACGAATAAAGCACATTGACATGATTTCCACATAATTTTTCACATAATCATAATTATATCATGCGAACTAACAACTATAATTTATCGACAGTAGTAATGTACATCACCCAATAGACAAATTAAATACAAATATTAAAAGAGTTAAAAATTCTACCTGAAATCTGAAGCCTAAGCCCAACTAGAGGATTATTTTTCTCGTGAAAAAACATTCAAATATTATCTTGTGATCCTTTTTTTTTTTTTTTTTTTTTCATTTTCCTGCTCAATTTCATACTTTCCCCCTTTCTAGCATATATATATATATATATATATATATGCTTATTTCCTCCATTCCCTACAACCTTCGGCCACTCTCTCTATCCATAATTTGTATCTTTCGTTCTTCTTCTTCTTCTTATTATTATTATTATGATAATGATGTTATTAATACATGTACACGTGTAAGATATATGTACACCCATACACTTATGCCTTCAAATGGCATTAGGTTTCCTTCGTTGAGAAGGAAACCAAATTAGCCATATATTTATTTACATAATATTTCTTCTTAAAATATAAAAAAAATATTAATTATACCCAAAAAATCTTAAAAGTATCTTTTAAATAACATAATAATCCCATATTTAAAAATCACTTTAAAATAACCATTTAACTTCCAAAATTATCAAATATTATTTATACCATAAATTCGCAAAATAATCTCAAAAATATTAAACTTTTATATAGAATAATATTTTTAAAAATATAAATTTTCGGGGTATTACAATCTACCCCCCTTAAATAAATTTCGTCCTCAAAATTTTGTTCAAAACGGTAATACTTCAGAATCGCATCGCATGATCATGTTAGTCACACTTAATTCTAAAATAATTGTTCTCTATGTGGGGTTCCATAACCGAAAATCACCCATAATTCACATTCGTCAACGTTCATTTCACTCATCACAACATTCTCATTCGCAGTGTTCCACGTTATATCCAACAACATACAGACTGGGTGCACTTTAGTGGGTAATACCTAGTACAGATAACCAATTGTCAAAAAAATTTATATTTTTAAACGCTTTCGCTGTACTACTCTGATAAAAATAACAATATATCTTTAAATATCACGGTCGTCTCACTGGATTGGATCTATCTCTATTCCAACAGATCTACGACCTCAATAATTTTTTACACTTGACATGACTTTTGAAATCTACTGTCATATCCCATGTACACGTGTAAGATATATGTACACCCATACACACACATTCAAATGGCATTTGGTTTCCTTCATTGAGAAGGAAACCAAATTAGCCATATATTTATTTATTTACATAATATTTCTTCTTAAAAAAATAAATATTAATTATACCCCAAAACTTTTAAAAATATATTTTAAATAACATAATAGTCCCAAAATATTAAAAAATCACTCTAAAATAACCATTTAACTTCCAAAATTATCAAATATTATTCATACCATAAATTCACAAAATAATCCCAAAAATATTAAACTTTTATATAAAATAATATTTTCAAAAATATAAATTTTCGGGGTGTTACAACAATTTTGCGAAGTCTGTGTGTGTTTTAAAAGCAGAGAGATGCATAAGTAGATATTGAAGAAAAATAAGACAACAATGTCTAACTTAATGTGAAAATGTTGTTTGATCTTGACTGCTGAATAAATTTAATTCAACACTGCAAAATATGTCCATGGATAAAAATTAAGTGTTGTTTTTTTTTAAATTATTATTGATGTGGGGTATCTACCACCCACTGACCTCCAACCAACGCCCACCATGAGCCACAGAAGAGGGCGGTGGACTAGTCAACGTCCATCGCTCCTGTTGATTGAACCTTTTGAAGGTCACCTAGATGGCCCATTCCAATTCGCTGATCACCAATCATTGATCAGAGGGTGGTCCCCGATCTCAATGCTGCCTGCGATCACCATTCACAAATTGGAGTCCAGGGGGCTCGTCAACCACATCTTGACGAACATCGCCGATCGGCCAGCATTGTGGGGTTCTTCAACATGACAACTATTTTGGGTTGTGGCCAGCAATCTTCGGACAACGGTCTCCCGTGCCGCTAAGAAAGGCTCCGTCGTTCCCATAGGTTGGACTCTATCAACTGTTCATTTGGGTCAGCTCCTGTTCATTTGGGTCAGCTTATGGGCTCCCCTTGATAGGCTAAAAGACCAAGCCCATTACCTTAATCCTTGCCATGCGCCTTCTCAGTGGCCATAATTTCCAAATTATGTGACTAATTGCATTCATAGACCTAATTTTGGGAGCTAATTGTTTCCCTCTACTATAAATATCAGGGCATTCAGTACTCAAGGTAATGCTTGATTTCCAACTTAAAGCAAATACCTGTATTTTTTTCCCTATCTTTTACTCTCACGCCGAAGGGATTTCGCCGAACACACCCTACGAGTCTTTGTGCAGGTATAAGCTTAGACTGGAAACATTTGACCATTGACTGTGGACCGCCTACTGAACACAGTACACCAAGGATTTGAACTCCATCTCAGCAAAGAAATCTCCACATGGACACTGACCGGACCAATTGGGGGTGTTGATCAATTTAAGACACCAACAATTATAGATATATTTATACTAATAAATAATTTGCTATTTGAAAAACTCTTTTCATTTATTTTTTATTTTACAGTAAGGTGTTGTTTGGGCTAACATACGCACACCTCGACTAATCATCTTCCTGGGCTATCTCAAGGATGTACTCTCCCACATCGCTCTAGTGCTTTTAGGATTAATTTCAAGATTTAATTCCCGAAGTACTTCCAAGAAGATACAATCGTGGTTAACAAAGAAACGGGACACCTCCAATTACTAACCGATCTAACACTTCTTGGGTAGCTATTTAGATTAATAATAAGATTGATTTTAAAATAGAGTATATGTCATTGACCTCTCCTATCATTTTGCATTATATCAGATACATTTCCTGTCATTTTGCAAATACTCGAGACTTCTTTTATCTTTTTACTTAAACACTACTTATCTCCCTTTGGACAAAATTGCCTTTACGTTATTTAAAAAAAATAAAAATAAATCATTAACACCTTTATATTTTTAAAATTATATTTTCTACCTTTAATTTTTTAAATAATTATATTTACCTCTTACCACCACCCAACTCCCAACTCCCACCGCCACCGCCCAACTCCTACCACCCACTGCCACCGCTACTTCCTATCGCTGCCACCACCCACCACCCTCTACCACCTCCCACCGCCGCCACCCAACACCACCTCCCTCCGTCATCCACCGTCACCGTCACCGCCACCGCCCAACTCCGACCGCCACCTCCAACCACCTATCGTCGCTGCCCCTACCCACCGCCCACCGCCGCCACCATCAACCCCCACCACCACCGGAGAGAGAGAGAGAGAGAGAGAGAGAGAGAGAGAGAGTGGTTAAATTTTTATTTTTTTAATGAAATAGTAAAAAAAAAAAAATATTTTTTAAAATGGGGGTGGGAAGTGGCAGTGGAAGGTGGTGGTTGGCGGCGGAGGATGGTAGGTGGTGGTGGCGGTAGAAGGTGGTGGAGGGTGGTGGGTGGTGACGGCGGTAGGAGGTGGTAGTGGCGGTGGGTACGGTGGTAGGAGGTGACGATTGATATATATAAATTAAAAAGTTATTTTATGTATTTTAGTTTTTTATTATTTAATTATTTTTTAAATAGTCAAGGATAAAATTAGTATTATAATAATAATAAAATTATTATTTTTTAATCAATAAAGGAGATAAATGGTGTTTGAGAAAAATACAGAGGATGTCTTTGGTATTTACAAAATAACAGAGGAAGTATCTGGTATGGTGTAAAATGACTGGGGAGGTCAATAGCAAATACTTTTTAAAATAAATAAATAGTGGAGATTAATTAATTTTGGCTCAAACGTTTTCCTATTTTGACTTTTTATGCAATTAAACAAGGATTAAATTCCATTTTTTTACTTGTAAGCATAGATTGAATTTTCCTTTTTAATTTAATATTTTAATATCATCCATTTTTTACTTGTAAGCATAGATTGAATTTTCCAATTTAATATTTTAATATCATCGTAAATATGGAAACTTTTAGTCAACTGTCTACCGTTTCAAAATTTTAGCCCATTAAATTTTTTGGTCTTTTACACAAAACCTACTAAATTTGTTCTGGACAAAAATATCAAAATTTTTCATCAAATTAAAAAAAAAAAAAAAATACTGCAATTTTTCATCCTCTATAACTCTAAGAAAAACGTAACAAAAAATTAAATTCAATTTCAAAAACAAAATCAATCAATAATGTGTAACTGTTGAACATAATCCCACGATCGGTTAGTATTAAAATCCAATAAAAATGTATATACGTTATTTGGACAGAATAGTTTGAACCCATTATATATACATATAGATCACAAGACAAATTTGGTAACTCGTTGGGCCACACTACACGCTTATTGAGCTTGAAATTTAGGGATATGATAAAAAAAACCTAAAATATTTTGAAATTTTATATTAATTATAAATCATTGAAAATAAATAAAAATAATTGATAAATTTAGTGCTCAACTAAAATACAATAATCAGCCCACATACGACGTCGAACCCACCGACCAACCTATAACTTTTTTGTCAAATGTATTATTTTTTGGTTGACATTGAATTATTATTATAATTTTTATTTTATTTTTTTCCATCTCTAGACTCTTGAATAGATGTGTGCAACGGGTGGTTTGGACCAAAATCGCGGATCAAATCAATACTAGACGAATCGGGTTAGTTTGAACCACGAACAACCCAATGATGTGCCGGCTGTGGCGGGTTATAGTGAGCGAGTTAGCTAGGTTAAACCGTAGGCTACCCAATAGTGTGCGGGTTGACCCTATTTTTGGATTGAGCTAACTATAACCATGGATTACCCAAGGCGATGAATGAATTTAGAAAGAAATTTTCACAAAGGCGGAGAATGAATTAATCTTTAGGAAGAACGAAGATAACAAGATGCAAGAGAAATGATTGACGGTGGTTGGAACAAATAAAAACATTAGGCAACGGCTTACATATTATTTATATCATCACAAAATGACGTCCTTTTGTGTTCTAGTTGGTAGGCGGGTTAAACCCGTAAAAAAATGAACCAAACCATGACCCACCCATTCATGTGCGGATTTCAAGGTTTATAACCCGCACAATAAGCGATTTAGTATTGAACAGGTTTTTTGCGGTTTGGGCGGTTTGGACGGTTTTGGCAGGTTAGACCGATCCGATGCACACCCCTACTCATGGAAATTATTTTATTTTTTTGCTAAGAAATATTTTTAAAAATTAATTTATTATTAAGTTAATTTATGTATTTGATTATTTATTATTTTTTTAATTATTTTTTTACACTTATAAAAATCGATATAATATTTTTAGACAAGGAGATTTTCTGCAATTATTAAAAAATATAATATTAGTCATATTTAACTAGTAATTTATACAATCAAATTAATAGATAATATTTAAAAAATACATAAAATAATAGTTATTTTTATTTCAACGAAATGATTTTGAATTCTTATTATTTAGGAAATTATATATCGAGTAAATGACAATAGCGACAAATCTAACCTAATAATCATAAAAGATTTCTGATAACCCGTTAAAAAATAATTTATTTGATATTTTTAACTTCGTAATAATCCGTTAAAAAATAATTTATTTGATATTTTTAACTTCGTAATAGGACCTTCTGATAACCACCCCGTTTATCCTCTAATCGTTATCCAATTCATAAAACAAAGCTTATCCATGCACTACAAAGCTTATCCATGCATTACAGCTAATCACTCCATATTATACAAATAAAGTAAGTTTAAAGATGAGACATCTTTTCATTTTGATAAATGTTAAGAACATCCCGGTTATTTTTATAATACTGAAAGTAGTCTTTATCTTTTCAGTTTGGTTATGTAAGACGCTCTCCAAGATATTTTGTCGACAAAAATATTCTCGCAGTATAATATGTTTTTTGTTTATTTCATTTTCTATTTTTTATTATCTCTCTCGCTTTTCAGGAATAATACCCATCGAAAATAAAATTAAAAAAAATCGTTTACGATGATTTGGACATGTGCATAGAAAACCCATAGAAATACCAGTGAGAAAATGTGATTTAATTTAAGTACAAGAGGCTACTAGAGAGAGATAGATCTAAGAAGATGTTAGACGAGATTATTAGAAATGATTTGATGACATTAAATCTGACGGAGGAGATGACTCTTGATCGATCATTATGGCATAAATGAATTCATATAGTCGACCTTATATAAGTGAGACAAAGGCTTAGTTATTGTTGTTGTATTCTTTTTTTTTAATTTTTTTTGGGAAGGAAAAAAAAAAAAAAAAAAAGATTAAAAGTGAAAATTTAGGGAAAAAAAAATCAAATAATAATAATAAAAAAAAAAAACAAGAAATAGGATTTGAAGAAAAAAATATATTGTAAATGTATTTTTATCAATAAAATGTGATCAGGAACGTTTTAGGTATAGTGAAAATTATAGGGTGTGATCTTGATATTTATCGAAATGACAGTGATTTCGCGTATAAACTCAATAATTTAATTATTAGATATATTTATTTTATGATTAATAATTAAATAATAAATTAAATTATTTAAATATTAAATTTGTATTTTATTGTAAGCATGCCCACATCATTATGAAGAAAAAATTATATTTTAAACCCTCTAAGTATTAACACTTTTCTATATGATCCTTCTTTATTTGTGCATTTCATTTTAAACCTTCTAGGTATCAACACGTTTTTATTCGATCATTCCGTCAAAAATTTCATCCAAAATAACAGAATATATGGGCAAAACAGTCTTTTTACTTATTTTTTATTTTTTTAATTATTTCTTTATTTTCTTTTTTCTTTTCTTTTTTCCCCTCTCCCTCCCTCTCCCTCTCTCTCTTCCTCAAGGGGTGATTTCCCTATGAAAAACAAGAGGTGAAACACCCCCTGTTGAAGGGAGTGAAAACACCCTCGTAACAGGGGGTACCCCTGTTACGGGAGGGGGGGGGGGTTGTTTCCATCCACCCCCCCGTAACAGGGGCAGGCCGGGGCAGGGAGGGAGGGAGAATAGAGAGAGAGAGAAGTCAAACTAAAGAAAAAGAAAAAAGAAAAAAATATATATTAAAAATTGATTAAAAAATGTAAAATGACAATTTTACCTTCAAAATTTGGTTATTTTTGACAGAATTTCTGATGGAATGACCGAATAAAAACGTGTTGATATCTAGAGAGTTTAAAATGAAACGCGCAAACAGATAGGGACCATATAGAAAAGTGTCAATACCTAGAGGGTTAAAATGTAATTTTCCCATTTATAAATCAAAATCAAAATTAAGTGAATCTAGTTGGAAATCGAACTCATGTTTGTGGTTAGCATATTCCTTTTTCAGATTTATCTGATTAAATTAAATATTTATTTAATATTTATTTATTTAGTATTAATTAACCAAAATTAATTTAGGGTACACTTTTGACTTTTTTATTAAAATTAAAATAAAGTTTTAGGCACGAGGTGACCTGTATTCATCATTAGCAGACATTGTCAGCCACCTATTTTTACCATTTTATATTAAAAATTAATATATATTTTTAAACTTTTTTAAATGTTCAATTTCTAATGATTCAAATCCGGCATAGTAAGATTGTGTTTGGGTAAAGGAATTGGATTTTAAAATATTTTTTTAGTAAATCATTTGTTTGGGTATGAAGGAGGATGGATTTGTAAAATCATTCAAATTTAAAAATGCGGTGAAAGAAAAGATTTTGAAATCCATTTGAAACATGCTGCATTTGAGAAATCCGTCGTGCACGTCGTTGCTCATCCTCGCTTCTGTGTGATCGTCGCCCCTTCTCTCATCTTCTGAGACCAAAAACGCGTCGTCCTTCGTCGGATTCTTCGCCGTCGTTCGACTCATTCAAATCTCGCGACGAACACTTCGCGATCATAGACCAAAGCTTGGCAACGATGACCGCTTCACGACGACGACCGGAGCTTCGTTTGATGGCGAACGGCAAATGATCTTCCTCAACGAAATCGTTCGAACCCTGAAATCAAAGGACGAAATCGTTCGAACCCTGAAATCGAAATCGAAATCGATTTCATTTTCGAAATCGAAATCTATTTCGATTTTAGGGTTCGAAATCGATTTTGTTTTCGAAATCGATATCGATTTCAATGTGAAAATCGAAATCGTTCGAACCCTGAAATCGAAGAACGAAATCGTTCGAACCTTGAAATCTATTTCGATTTTAGGGTTCGAAATCGATTTCTATGTGAAAATCGAAATTGAAATCGCAATCATTCTTTGGTTTGATTTGTTCTTGGATTTTGTTCTTGTTGGATTTCTTACAATTTGTTCTTCAATTTCTTTTTGATTTGTTCATCCTACTACTGTTTATATATATATATATATTTTTTTTTTTTTTTTTTTTTTCAGATGTGAGATAAAAAATAGAACCAAAAAAAATTATTTAAACAACGGATTTGTGAAATGAAGGGATTTCAAAATTCAGGATTTTGAAATCCCTTCATTTCACAAATCCCTTACCCAAACGCAATCTAAGTGTTCTCGGTCATCTAAATTTAAATTTTTTATCCATACAATCTAAGTACTACAATATTTTTACAGAAGTGAAAAATAACTGTACTAGATGAAAATTAGTGTAAATCTTCATGTAAAAGATTGCAGTTATTTTCATGCACTGTAGATACTTTATATTTTTGATAGAATTAATGAATTTTTTAATAAATTGTTGTACCGTATCAGTTGAGTAAATAGGTGGTGTTTGGTTGGTGTTTTTGCTTTTCTATTTCAACTTTTAATATACTGCGATGAGAATATTGTTTCCGTTTTGGAGTATTTCAAGAATAAAAACCATTGACTTGAACTTGTTTATTTTAATTTATGAAAACAAAAACAAGAAACACGTTTGATTGCAAGATTTATTCTTTTTTTTTCCCTTTAAATGTATGGCGACTAGCGAAATGGTAGTGATCGGTAGGCCGGTGGAGTGGTGGTGGGAATAATTTTGTGGTAGTGCATAAGAATTAATATTTTATTTTATTTTTCAGATTCTTAAGAAATTAAAAATTACTCCCATTAGGAATATAAAACGTGTTTATTAAACGCGTTTCTATACATTAATTCTAAAATTTTGAGAATGAGAACAGAAATCTAGAAATAAAAACAACAACCAAACAAGGCCTAGTAAACTGCAAAATTTGAGACCCGTCGCTAAATACCCCATTTTTTATAACCAGTGTCAACCTTGAGAAATTAGGCTCTTGGCTAAATTTAAAAATGCATATTTTAAAATTTTATATTTTTTTATAAAATTAAAATGTCATTTAAAAAAATAGTTGATATAGTATTTAACCTAGATTTTTTTTTATTTGATATATTAAAAATTAATTTTTTTTGAAATTAAAAAAAAATGACATGTTGTTTTTGGACTCTATTACCATTATTGGGCTTGCTCTAACAGTTGGGCCTATAAGCCCAATCTCATCCCATTTGTGCGCTTTACAACCCGGTTCTTAATCGGATTCGGGTAATACCCAAACAAATCTTAACTTAGAATACTGGGTAGAAAGTTTAATCAGATTCGGGTGTCCAATTCCTTATCAACCAGGGTTTGACTCTTCTGCAAAGTATTTCGGGAATTAAATATTAAATTTAATTCTGAATGCACCAGGCTGGTGTAGGGGAGTGCGCCCTTAAGATTGTCTGGTGAGGTGATTAGTCGAGGTGTGCGTAAGCTGATCCGGACACACCTCGCTGTAAAACCAAAAAAAAAAAAAAAAATATGACAACGGTTCGATTTTGGATTACTTTTCACTAAAAATAAAAATAAAAACTATTAAACAAATACTAAAGTCAAAACTGAACTGTAAATCGTTAATTTTTTAGAAAATAATTTTAAAATTGAGTCGTTTAATTTTATGCAAAATCAAAACAAAAACAACAAAACTGCGAACTTGTTAAGACTTTAAATTTTATTTAAAACCAAAATTAAAACCAAAACTATGAAACCATGAACCGTTGTTTTTATATATAAACAAAACATAACTAAAATATAAAACATAAATTTCAAACAAAATCGAACCACAAAATTATTAATTGTTTACACATCCCAACCATAATTAAAATACAATACATAAAATTCACATATACTAAAAAAACGATAAATAATCCTATAATATATATATAAATTCCCCATCACTCTGCAGTCCTAGTGCTTGTGTGTGTGTGTGTATAAATGTAAATTCTCTGTCGCACTGCACTACTTTTTTTTTTTTAAATTCATAAGTGTAAAATAATAAAAAATAGTCAATTAAAAATAAATATAAAATTTAAAGGGTACAAGAATATAATTAATTTTTTTTTTGGACGGGAATTTTTTCTCAGACATTTAAGAAACCTATTATATTGTATTTATTTAACAAAGAAACACGTAATTGTTTTAATTTAATTAACGCAATTGTTTTAATTTAATTAATTTTTTAAAATTATATTATATATTTCAATCGGAAAAAATAAAAGATTAAGGACCTATTTTAAACTAGCACCAAATTTTAGGGACCATTCATGTGATTTAGATCCTAAAACTTAAATCATCACCATACATTATGCAATTTAAAATTAATATTATAAAAAGTTTTTAGGACTTAAAAATAAAAAACTAAAAGTTGTTGGTTCTTTATGCAAACGGCCCATGTGGGTTAGTGGGTCCATTGAAAACCTATAAAACGGACTTTACAAAGACTTTTATTTCTTTAATTGCATGTACACCTTGCAATTATCAATAATAAACATTTTTTTTTTTTTTTGCAATTATTGCCCCCATTCCCATCCCCCCCCCCCCCCCCCCCCCCCCCCCGAATTTTGATTAAATATGAAATTAATTGAAAAGTTATCTTTTTGATCCTCACTATAAAGTGGTTTTGACTGCCGTGGATCCTGAAATTTGTTAAATTACACATTTTGATCTTCAAAGTTTCACATCTGTTTTAATCCGCAAAATTAAAAATAATGTCAATAATTTTGAACAAAAAATGAGTTGTGCTTAGCGCATGTTCTTGTAATGAGTATATTTTTTTCATTTGTTTCACTCCACTGAACCTAAGACGTTTTGCCTTAACAACGATTTAGTCTTTTTATTTTTCAGACGAATCGTTGCTAAGAAAAAAATCTTAAATTTAGGGGAGTGATGAAATGATAAAAATAAACCCATTAGAAGGCCACATGTATTGAACCTACACAACCCATTTTTCATCAAAAATCATTAACAAAATTTTTAATTTTAGGGGTTAAAACAAATACGTGAAACTTGAGGGGCCAAATATGTAAATTTCGGCAAACTTCAAGTTTCACATAGACACCCACCCCATGCTTTAGGGACCAAAAATTTAAATTTCCACCAAATAAATTAACCATAATGAGGCGTTGAGTGTGTGTGTGTATATAATAATATAAGAGAAGAGGGGTGGGGTGGGGGGTGGAAAGTGTAAATAAAAGAAAAAGGGTTAGGAGGCAAAGGGTGCCCTATGGGGGATGCCTTTTCTTCTCCTTGAATTGTGATTGTGAGAGGGTGGAGGTGGCGTGGGCGGAAAAATGTGTTCTTGGGAGCCTTCACGCAATTCTTCTTCCTCTTCGTCCTCTTCCCCTAAGAGTCTTCTTCTTGATATTCCTTCTTCACTCCTTTCATTCTTTGCCTCTAAGCAAAAACTTGCATCCCCATTTCTCTTTATTCCTACAAGCTAACTCATTAAACACAAAAATAAAAATAATTAAACAATGGAAAAACATTTTTTTGATGAAAAACCCATTTTTTGTAATGTAGTTATAAGGGGTAAATAATTAAATAAATAAAAAAACATATTTTTGATGAAAAACCCATTTTTGTAGTGTAACTATGAGGGTTAAATAATTTTGAAAAAGACATATTCTTGATGAAAACCCATTTTTTGTATTGTAATTATATGGTTTAAATAGTTAAAACAAATAAAAAATAATTAAAAAACATATTTTTGATGAAAAACCCATTTTTTTGTATTGTATTATTATAAGGGTTAAATAATTAAAAGAAACATATTTTTGATGAAAACCCATTTTTTATATTGTAATTATAAGGGTTAAATAATGAGAAAAAAAAAACAAAAAAAAACATATTTTTGATGAAAAACCCATTTTTGGTATTGTAATTATAAGTATTAAATAATTAAAAAAACATATTATTGATGAAAACCCAATTTTAGTATTGTAATTATAAGTATTAAATAATTAAAAAAACATATTTTTGATGAAAACCCATTTTTAGTATTGTAATTATAAAGGTTAATTGTTTTTTTACTTCTTGTTTTATTTTGTCCCCTCTACTTTAAAAATTTATACTTTATTTTCTTCCACTTATGATAAATTAAAAAAAAAAAAAAATTGTTAACTTAACGGCATATGTTAAAAATGTTAAAAAAAAGGTGAAATTAAAAATTTATGCTAAATTTTAGATGAAATGGAAAAAACAACCCCTTATTTTTATTTTATTTTTTCTGTATTGAAAAAGTAAAAAGAAAATTAGAAGTAGAAAGGAAAGAGAACCAAAGAGAAAAAAATATTTTTTTATTACTTTTAAATATTAAATTTAATTTAAAAATAAACAGAAACTAAGTTATTTTATATATTTTTTAATAAAGTGTGAGCTTCTCTTTTAAAATAAAGGGATTAAAATGAAACAAGACCAAAGTACGAGGGGGATAAAAGGTATTAATTAAATCTAATTATTATATACAATATATGATATGATGTAGCAATAATATTAAAAAATTTCAAATATATATATATATATATATATATATATATATATATATGATGGTGATGACAATAATGATAGCCATCTCACACCAAAAAAGGAAGAATTGTATAAAGCAATCGGTGGTTAAGTGATGAAAGCGATGGTGATGGTGTATGATGATGAATGTGGGGTCATGTGCATGTATGCATGATGGGTTTGATGTATAATAAAACAATATTTTTAGGTTAGAAATATTATTGACACTCCAATTACGTACATTGCATTATTTATGTGACAATATACACCAATCAAAGGGATTTTGACACTTTGTAGCCTTAAAATTTGACCAAAATCTCACTTTGTTCCCATAGTTTGCATTTGAACATATAACACCGTAAAGTTTATAATCATCCCACTACAGTTTTGCACGGAAAATAGTCATTCACCACGCATGTGCTTCTTTTTAAGTGATTTTATAGACAATTCCAACATATTCTTCCCTCCCAACCCAAATACCTATATATACACGTGTGTGTTTAGAAAATTTTAGCCTCATCCTTCTCTCCCAACCCAAATACTTAGAAATAGACGTATGTGTCACTCTGTGTCTATATGTGCGTTTTTTTGTTTGTAGAAAATGTAAAATTAAGAGAGAAAGAAAGAGGTTGAGAATACCTATAAAGTTCCCTTAAAAATAGTTTAGTGCATAACAATTGACTGTTTATTATCCAAAATAGTAATGGAATTATTGATTTGAACTGAAGTGGGATGATTATGGAACTTTAGGGTATTGTGTGTTCAAATTGAAAATATGAGGACCAAAGTGAAATAATGGTAAAACTTTAGAGTTACAAAGTGTCAAAACCCATTTAATCAAAGTTGGAGTGCAATTAGGAAATGTGGAATGCGTACACAAACATATAGAGATATAACTTTTGCACCCCTAAAGTTTAAATTTTGGTGCATTTTGCACCCTAAACTTTCAATTTCACACCACATTGTATCTTAAAATTTATATTTTGTGTTTCGGAAATCAAATTTGCTAACTTCGACAAAACCCTAATCGTTACGACAAAAAAAAAAATCAATGGGGAATCGCCATTTTCAATCTAAGAACAACTTATAAATTTTAGAGGTTTTTGCACTTTTCACCCCTGAAGTTTTAGAGAAATTCTACATTTACAATTTAAACACATTAAATCCCGCAGTATCCGAATCATATCCAGTCAATCCAAATTGATAACTTCGTTATTTTCAATGACGAAAATCAACCACGTGTCAGACACAAAATCACCCACGCGGGGTGAATTTCATTATAAAAAAATGACAGAAAGACTGACTCGACACGATTTAAATACTTCAGGGTTTAATGTGTTCAAATTTAGTGAGATTTCTCTGAAACTTCAGGGGCACAAAGTGAAAAAAAGCTCTAAATTTTAGAATGCAACTTACTATACAATTGATAATTAGGGGGTGCAAAATGCAAAACTTCATGCATAATGTGACTTAACCATTAAATGCATGTATGGTTACCATAATTTTAAGCTTTATATATTAGTTCAACGAAGTGATATATATATATATATATATATATATATATATATATATATATAGAGAGAGAGAGAGAGAGAGAGAGAGAGAGAGAGAGAGAGAGAGAGAGAGAGAGAGAGAGAGAGAGAGAGATGGGGGGTTACCATAATTGTGATGTTGATTTAGTTTATATAAGAAAGTGGGTCATGATGTTAACATGATCAATAAGCTATAATTAACCTAATGTGTGATGAATTATGATCCCAAAACTATTTAAAAATATAAAAAAAAAAAAATTGTAGTGAGAGAGAGAGAGATAGAGATAGAGAGAGAAAGTACCTTGCAACCCAAAGAACAAAAACGAAAAGGATCCAAAAGGCTTCTCCCACAGATTTCACAAATGTGTGAAGCTCCTTTCCCTGTCTTTGGCTGAGGCCTCTCGTTCAAAAACAAAACCCTAGCTCCGTTTATTACATACGTCTGAACCCCACTTATCTCCAAAACCTTCTGTATCTCCGAAACCCTCACCACATCATGGTACGAAGATCTCCTTATCTGCCCAAAAAATCAGAATGTAGAACTCTATAAATTAACATTCATGTCTGAAAACGGTAACAATTAGGAGTAACCAAGCGGGTTGGGTTAGTTTGAACCGTGAACTGTCTATTTTTTGACGGGACGAGCCAACCCGGTACACATCCCTGGTTAGAGATACAGGCATTGAATTGAAGAACAAGTGGGTATATGAAACCGACCTGAATGACTTGATGATCTTTGTGTTTTGATGAACGGCAATAAAAGCAGAACGAATCGCTGTGACAATCAATGCAGAACATGTTGGATTCACTCCTCGCTGATTCTCTGTGGGTTCGACAGGTGCTGAAGAAAGCCGTCTTTAAGAGCGGTTCTAGCCATGGCGGAACCTGCATTGTTTACATTAATGTAGAGAGAGAAACAACTGTACATATAGAGAGAGAAAGTTTAAACATTACCATTATAAGCAGAGTAGTTTGATTATGGTGAAGTGGGTATTTTTTTTCCGGACAACTATTGGATTCTTCTAATAATAATGGAGAATTTGGTAAGAGAATCGCAGAAGAGAGAGAAAGAGAGAGGAGGAGAGAGAAAGTAGAGAGAGAGTAGAGAGAGAGAGACCTAAAACAACCTGCAACTTAAAGAATTCAACGCCGTCTAGACCGAGAGACGATGCCTCATAAACAAGGCTACCATCGACGGCCAAGATCGAATGTAGTGGCTGAGATGAAATGCTGACCGTTGGATCTAAAAGAGCACTTTGGATCTTCTTTGCGTCTCTACGTCGTCCACTAGGCTACACCTCACCGTAAAAGCGGGTCATCCACGATATCACCCATCGACTAACACGTGGATTATATGGACACGTGTCCTGATCGTACGATCCATTATTATTATTATTAGAGAAATTTCTCCAAAAGTCCCCTTCCATAAATACATCACTTTATGAGATCATGTAATAGTGATTTTTTTACACATGAGATGGGACCTAGAAAGTGATTTTTGAAATCTAGGATCTCTCAAAAAATTTCTTTTATTATTATTAATCCACGAATATCTCTCTACCAAAACAGGGTGAAAGACTAACTCATACGGGGTGTGTGGCTGTCCAACCCAACAAATATTTTTTCGCAGACTCGAATCCTTGATTTTACAGAGGTCCCTCAACTGCTTTAGTTTTAGTGTGCCTTACTACTTGAACTACACCTCATTGGTGGTCGTATGGTCCGTTACGTGTGCCCTTATAAGACGTTGCCTATGACGTTTGAAGTGAGGTCGAGATAAAATGAATTACCAGAATACCCTTTCTGTTTTTGCGGTAATTACGGTATGTCCCTGCCGTTAAGGCAGCATGTCATGTCGGAAAGAGGGCTTTTAATGTTTGGGAAAATTATATTTTGGTCCTTAAAATATGGAGTAAGTGTCAATGAGGACCTTAAGATTTTACATTTATTTCAAGAGTTTTTTTCTTTTCACTTTGCACCCCTCACGTTTTGTAGAAAAAAAATATTTAGATCGTGTCAAGTCAGTCCAAAGTAGTAACTTTGTCATTTTTCATGACGGAAACTAGTTACGTATCAAACAAAGAATTACTCACGTGGGTCAATTTTGTCATAAAAATGACGGTATTACGAATTTGGACTGATTTGACAAGATTAATTTGGATACTTCAAGATTTAGTGTGTTCAAAAGATCTTTCATTTCAATCAAGCAAAATTAAAAACATGTTAATAGTTTTGAATGAAAAATATATTGTTCATTAATTTTTTATAGGGATATTTTTGTCATTTTATTACTTTATTAATTTAAGACGTTTTTCTTTAATATTTTTTTTAACAATGATTCGTATGAAGAATGGGAGAGAAGCTTGAAAAGTTGTTAGGGGAGGACATTTTAGGATTAGTAGAGTGATGAAATGATAAAAATATCACCAATGAAATGCAATGCGTTGAGCACAATTTATTTTCTTACGTTTTTTATTTTACGAAAAGAGATTTTGCACTTTGCACCCTTGAAATTTTGGAAAAATCTCATTATAGCCGTTGTAATATTCAAATTATGTCAAGTCAGTCCAAATTGATAATTTCATCATTTGTTTATAATGAAAATCAATCACATGTCAAACACAGAATCATCTACGCGCGTGGATGACTTCCGTCATAAAAAATGACAGAATGACTGACTTGACAAGATTTAGATGTTTCAAAATTTGGCGTGTTCAAATTAAAAAGGACATGGACTAAAGTAATTTTTTTTTTTCTAAAACTTCAAGTGAAAAGTGCAAAAAGCTCTAATAAAAATATTAAACCTACAATTTAATAAATTTCAGGATTCACATAAACATTCACTATTAAAAACGTATTTTTCCCTTTAATGTTAAAAAAATAAAATTAATTAAATAATGGATTTTTTTTTTCTTGTAGTAATTAGAAATATAATAATAAATTAAACAAAGAAAATAAAACAAAAACTACCGGGTTTTTTTTTTTTGTCATAACGTCTTTTGTACTCACGCACCTTTCGAACGGATGAGATTAAAATTTCACGCTCAAATATACGTGGAAGATGCGATCCCCAACCGCAGGGGAGGTTATTGGCTCTTCCACTAGGGCCAACAACCAATCCCAACTGCCGGCTTGTTCAATTGACCTGTAAAAGCACTGGAAAGTTAGTGTGTTTATTTATTAATTTAATATTCATAAATATATAATTTATATTTTATGATTACCTCTTTTACTACAAAGAATAAACATATGCCAATATGTAGAAAAAAATAATAATAAAAAATATATATATAAAGAGATAAATTGATAATCTACGTGGATGAGTCCACGTGGCAGAGACCCATTTGGTAATATTCTTAAAAGGAAAAAGGTAGTAGTGTTTTTGACAACTTGTCGAGGTTAACAAAGTGAGAACAATATTAAAAATTTGGATACAAAAAAAAGAATTGTTTTTACATAGATATAATCATCCACATACAACAAAAAGGCATACACACACACACACATATATATATATATGTATATGTATATATATATTGGGGATTAATTTTCTTTTATCTCCCGTATGTTTTGTCTTATTTTATTTTAACCTCTTGGCTTTGTAAACCTACGTATCACCTCTCGCTTAATTTCTTTTGGGTTTTTAATTTAAATTTAATATTTAAGAAAAAAAACTAACATTTTTCTCTCTGAAAGAAAAATAAAATTAAAATTACAAGAAAAATAATTTTATTTATTTCATGTAAAAATTACATGGAAAAAAAATAAAAATCACTCATTATAACATATTAAGTTATTTTTTTTTTTAAAAAAAAGTTTTTCAATTTATTAAAAATAAAAGAGGATAAAGTGTAAGTTTTTAAAATGAGACAGTTGTTGTGGGAGGTCCTAATAATCACACTAAATTAATAAAAAAGTCTCAAAGTAAATAGTTATTATAATTTTAATTCTATCTATTAGAGTTTATGAAAACACTGATGTTTTAATTATGGTTGCGTCACCAACGGCCGCCCCATTGCTTCCGGCCACCGAATTTTGACCAACACCGGTCACCGAACCTTCGATCGCCAAAATTATTTTTAGTTACATTCAATTACGTTTTAACAACATTAATTTTTTTAATATGTATTTTAGTTACAATTTTTTAATTCACATTTAACTAAAAAATTTATTGTCAGTCGTCAAAATAAAAATATACTAAAAATATAATTAAAAATACAATTATAAAAATATAATTAAAAAATAATTACATGTAATTGAAAAATACAATAAAAAGCAGTTACATGTAACTAAAAAAATTCGTCAGCCGGTGACCAAACTTTGGTGACGGGAGTTTTAAGGTACGACGGTGGATGGCGACAGAGGGTGGTGTCTGCGTTAGACAATGCAAACCTTAATTAGAAACATTTGATTAGAGATATAAGGAAAAAAAATCATCCTTTTTTTTTTTGTAAGCAACTTGATTGTATTAATAATGGGAAAACTCTCCCTTACTACACAGCAAGAACTACCGTGTAGCTCGCAAGAACCCAACCTCCAAAATACAACGCAAACAACACTAATTGCCTCACATCAAGGACCCCAAAAGCCGCCAATAAAGGATGGCGGCTATGGGACAAAACCATCAACCAAAACAACCCCCCCTCCCCCTCGAACTATACATCATCTACCACATCACCTACACAGCTACACTGGAGAATTATTCTCTGTTGGGACTATTGACCAATTATCTATTTTAAAACAAAGAGAACAAAATGAAATAAGATTAAAGTATGAGGGAGGGGAGGGGGTAAGGTGCAATTAACTTTTTTTTCTTTTTCTTTCTGCTAAATCTTTGATATAAGAAGGAAGAAAATGAAAAGGTTGGTACAAATAATTGTCATAAAAGGGATGTCAATCGTGCCTTAAATGATCTCTCTCTCTCCTCTCTCCCTCTTCTCTCTCTTATTATTTTGTTGATTTTCATACTTAAAGAATAATTGTTTATTGTAGACTCTATTCAAATGAGAGTTTATAATGATGCAATTGATTCTTATATTGTGTCGCTTATACTTATTTGAGCATTTTGATTCTCCAATTTAGTGAAAGTTTTCTTGTATTTTTCTTTAATTCTATGATACGTTGTGATCACTATTGTTATGCGTTTTGCAAAATTGAATTCTATTTGATAATCATCATTATTGCACATTGTATTGTTGCGTATTATATTATTTGAATCGATTATACTAAATCAAAGTTTAAGATCCATAGAGTTCAAGGAACACGTTGTGAATATGGGTGTCATTGAGTCTTTTGATTCTCTGGTTTAGTGAGAGCTTTTGTATTTCTCTTTATTTCGATGATTAATTTGTGACCACTATTGTTATGCGTTTTACAAAATTGAAATCTATTTAATGATCATCATTATTGCGTATATATTGTCGCATATCATATTATTTGAATTGATTATATAATATGGTATCTTAAAATATTATGTCTTAAGAATTACAATTGTATACTTTTGGCTTTCACTAATCACTATTTTGAGATCTCATGATGTATTGTTAGTGATAGATGACTTGTTAAAGTCAAGCAGTTTCATATTGTTGAGAAATTGCAGTAGTTTCATTTTGTTGAGAAACTGCAATTACAATTTCATTTTATTGAGAAATTGTAATGAGAACCGATAAGAACAATGCATATTGATAATGATCACATGTTGGCATTGGTTTCTTACTACACTACTGGGCTTACGATCCATGTCGATATAATTATAAGTATTTGTGAATATGAAAGTCTTATATTTGTTGAGATTAACATATAAACTATCATAATCCAATATTAAGATCATGTTGGACCGGATAAGTTTATCAAGATACTACTTATAGACTATAATTTCTTTAAACAAAAGGTGTGGCCACATCAAAAATAAAATTTTCTGTTATTAACCCAAGAGTCTTATTTTCAAAATTAAATTTATTCAATTAATATAGCTCAAGTGGGAGAATGTTGGAATATTTTATGGACAAACATTAATTGAATTAATTGTTTTACAAAAACGGGTTAATGGATAATCTATTATTTAAGCAGCCCAAATAATCAGTGATTATATTTTGATTTGGGTTGTGGCGTTTTTTATATAAAAGCCCAGTTAAGTGGTAAATATAGATTTAAGGTTTCATTGAAGCCCGTTATGGGAAGGCCCAACGAGAAACCTTAGTATATATATAACTAGATCTCATCCCTAATCTAGATTAAGAGTTTCTTTCCATTGAGAGTTGCCACCACGAAATCTAGATCATAGGGAGGAAGACTTAGTTAATAATCTGCTGCGACAGTTCAATCTCCTGCAATGGCCGAGACATGTACGCTTTTGATTACCGTTCTTTATTGTTGTGTCCTATAATTCATATATGCTTTAGTTTATTATTTAATTCCATTTTATTGTAATTATAAGATATAATCAACACCTCCGTTAGGTTTAATGTCGCCAAATCATTTCTAATAGTCTCGTCCAGCGTTTTCTTAGGTCTACCTTTCCCTTTAATAGACCCATGAACTTGAATTAAATCACATTTTCTCACTCGTGCTTCTATGAGTCTTCTATGCACATGCTCAAACCATCGTAAACATTTTTCTCTTCGATGGGTGCTATTTCTAAATTCTCTCTAATAGTTTTATTCGAGAATAAAACGTAAGTTTTTAAAATGAGACAGTTGGTGTGGGAGGTCCTAATAATCACACTAAATTAATAAAAAAAGTCCCAAAGTAAATAGCTATTAAAATTTTAGTTCTATCTATTAGAGTTTATGGAAACGCTAATGTTTTAATTATGGTCGCATTACCAACGGCTGCCCCATCTCTTTCGGCCACCGAATTTCGACCAACACTGGTCGCCAAAACTTCGATCGCTAGAATTATTTTTAGTTACATCCAACTACGTTTTAATAACATTAATTTTTTTAATATGTATTTTAGTTACAATTTTTTAAGTCACATTTAACTAAATTTTTTATTGTCAGTCGTAAAAAAATTACGTCAATGTAAATAAAAATATACTAAAATATAATTAAAAATACAATTATAAAAAAATACTATAAAAAATAATTACATGTAACTGAAAAATACAATAAAAAACAGTTACATGTAACTAAAAAAAATTGTCAACCGGTTACCAAACTTTGGTGATGGGAGTTTTAAGATACGACAGTGGATGGCGATAGAGGGTGGTGTCGGCGTTAGACAATGAAAACCATAAATAAGAAACATTTGATTAGAGATATAAGGAAGAATAATTATCTTTTTTTTTTTTTTTGTAAGCAACTTGATTATATTAATAAGCGGAAGGGTCTCCCTTACTATACAACGAGAACTACAGTGTAGCCCGCAAAACTCCAACCTCCAAAATACAACACAAACAACACTAATTGCCTCACACCGAGGACCCAAGAAGCCACCAATAAAGGATGGCGGCTATGGGACAAAACCATCAACCCCCTCCCCCCCCGGAACTATACATCCTCTACCACATCCCTTATCCAGCTACACTGGAGAATTATCCTCCCTTGGGACCATTGACCAATTATCTCTTTTAAAATAAAGAGAATAAAATGAAATAAGATCGGAGTAGGGGGGGGAGGTGCAATTAACTTTTTTTTTTTCTTCTACTTTCTTCTAAATCTTTGATATAAGACTGAAGAAAATGAAAAGGTTGGTACAAATAATTGTCATGAAAGGGATGCCAATCGTGCCTTAAATGATCTCTCTCTCTCTCTCTTTACTCTCTCTCATTATTTTGTTGATCTTCATATTTAAAAAATAATTGTTTATTGTAAACTCTATCCAAATGAGAGTTTATAATGATGCAATTGATTCTTATATTATGTCGCTTATACTTATTTGAGCATTTTGATTCTCCGATTTAGTGAGAGTTTTCTTGTATTTTTCTTTAATTCTATGATACATTGTGACCACTATTATAATGCGTTTTGCAAAATTGAATTCTATTTGATGATCATTATTATTGCACATTGTATTATTGCATATTATATTATTTGAATCGATTATACTAAACCAAGATTTAAGACCCATAGAGTTCAAGGAACACGTTGTGAATATGGGTGTCATTGAGTCTTTTGATTCTTTGGTTTAGTGGGAACTTTTGCATTTCCTTTTATTTCGATGATTACTTTGTGACCACTATTGTTATGAGTTTTACAAAATTGAAAATCTATTTAATGATCATCATTATTGCGTATATATTGTCGCATATCATATTATTTAAATTGATTATACAATATGATATCTTAAGATATTATACCTCAAGAATTACAGTTGTATACTTTTGGCTATCACTAATCACTATTTTGAGATCTTGTGATGTGTTGTTAGTGACAGATTACTTGTTAAAGTCAAGCAATTTCATATTGTTGAAAAATTAGAGCAGTTTCATTTTGTTGAGAAATTGCAGCAATTTCATTTTGTTGAAAAACTGCAGTTACAATTTCATTTTGTTGAGAAATTATATTGAGGATCGATAAGAACAATGCATATTGATAATGATCACATGTTCGCATTGGTTTCTTACTATATTATTGGGCTTACGATCCATATCGATATGATTATAAGTATTTCTGAATATGAAAGTCTTATATTTGTTGAGATTAACATATAAACTATCATAATCTAATATTAAGATCATGTTGGACCGGATAAGTTTATCAAGATACTACTTATAGACTATAATTTCTTTAAACAAAAGGTGTGACCACACCAAAAATAAAATTTTCTATTATTAACCTGAGAGTCTTATTTTCAAAATTAAATTTATTCAATTAATGTAGCTCAAGTGGGAGAATGTTGGAATATTTTATGGGCAAACATTAATTAAATTAATTGTTTTACAAAAACAGGTTAATGGATAATCTATTATTTACGCAGCCCACATAATCAGTGATCATATTTTGATTTGGGTTGTGGCGTCTTTTATGTAAAAGCCCAGTTAAGTGGCAAATATAGGTTTATGGTTTCGTTGAAGTCCGTTATGGGAGAGCTCAACGAGAAACCCCAGTATATATATAACTAGGTCACATCCCTAGTCTAGATTAAGAGTTTCTTTCCATTGAGAGCTGCCACCACGAAATCTAAATCATAGGGAGGAAGATCTAGTTAATATTCCGCTACGACAGTTCAATCTCCTGCAATGGCCGAGACAGATACGCTTTTGATTACCGTTCTTCATTGTTTTGTCCTATAATCCATATATGCTTTAGTTTATTATTTAATTCTATTTTATTGTAATTAGAAGATATAATCAACACCTCCGTCAGGTTTAATGTCGCTAAATCATTTCTAATAGTCTCGTTCAACATTTTCTTAGGTCTACCTTTCTCTTTAGTAGACCCATGAATTTGAATTAAATCACATTTTTTCACTGGTGCTTCTATGGGTCTTCTATGCACATGCTCAAACCATTGTAAACAATTTTCTCTTCAATGGATGCTATTCCTAATTTCTCTCTAATAGTTTCATTCGAGAATAAAGCTTAAGTTTTTAAAATGAGACAGTTGGTGTGGGAGGTCCTAATAATCACACTAAATTAATAAAAAGGTCCCAAAGTAAATAGCTATTAAAATTTTAGTTCTATCTATTAGAGTTTGTGGAAATGCTAATGTTTTAATTATGGTCGCATTACCAACGGCTACCCCATCGCTTTCGGCCACCGAATTTTGACCAACACTGGTCGCCGAAACTTCGATTGTCAGAATTATTTTTAATTACATTCAACTACGTTTTAATAACATTAATTTTTTAAATATGTATTTTAGTTACAATTTTTTAAGTCACATTTAACTAATTTTTTTATTGTCAGTCGTAAAAAAATTACGTCAATGTAAATAAAAATATACTAAAATATAATTAAAAATACAATTATAAAAAAATACTATAAAAAATAATTATATGTAACTGAAAACTACAATAAAAAATAGTTACATGTAATTAAAAAAAATTGTCAGTCGATGACCAAACTTTGGTGACGGGAGTTTTAAGGTACGACGGTGGATGGCGACAGAGGGTGGTGTCGGCGTTAGACAATGGAAACCTTAATTAGAAACATTTGATTAGAGATATAAGGAAGAATAATTATCCCTTTTGTTTTTTTTTTGTAAGCAACTTGATTATATTAATAAGCGGAAGTGTCTCCCTTACTATACAACGAGAACTACCGTGTAGCTCGTAAAACTCCAACCTCCAAAATACAACACAAACAACACTAATTGCCTCACACCGAGGACCCAAGAAGCCACCAATAAAGGATGGCGGCTATGGGACAAAACCATCAACCCCTCCTCCCCCCCCCCGGGAACTATACATCCTCTACCACATCCCCTATCCAGCTACACTGGAGAATTATCCTCCCTTGGGACCATTGACCAATTATCTCTTTTAAAACAAAGAGAACAAAATGAAATAAGATCGAAGTAAGAGGGGGGGAAGGTGCAATTAACTTTTTTTTTCTTTTTCTTTCTTCTAAATCTTTGATATAAGAAGGAAGAAAATGAAAAGGTTGGTACAAATAATTGTCATGAAAGGGATGCCAATCGTGCCTTAAATGACCTCTCTCTCTCTCCTCTCTCTCTCTCTCTACTCTTTCTCATTATTTTGTTGATCTTCATACTTAAAGAATAATTGTTTATTGTAAACTCTACTCGAAGGAGAGTTTATAATGATGCAATTGATTCTTATATTGTGTCACTTATACTTATTTGAGTATTTTGATTCTTCAATTTAGTGAGAGTTTTCTTGTATTTTTCTTTAATTCTATGATATGTTGTGACCACTATTGTTATGCGTTTTGCAAAATTGAATTCTATTTGATGATCATCATTATTACACATTATATTGTTGCGTATTATATTATTTGAATCGATTATACTAAACCAAGGTTTAAGACCCATAGAGTTCAAGGAACACGTTGTGAATATGAGTGTCATTGAGTTTTTTGATTCTCTGATTTAGTGAGAGCTTTGGTATTTCCTTTTATTTCGATAATTACTTTGTGACTACTATTATTATGCGTTTTACAAAATTGAAATCTATTTAATGATCATCATTATTGTGTATATATTGTTGCATATCATATTATTTGAATTGATTATACAATATGGTATCTTAAGATATTATACCTTAAAAATTACAGTTGTATACTTTTGGCTGTCACTAATCACTATTTTGAGATCTCGTGATGTATTGTTAGTGACAGATGATTTGTTAAAGTCAAGCAATTTCATATTGTTGAGAAATTGCAGCAGTTTCATATTGTTGAGAAACTGCAATTAGCAATTTTATATTGTTGAGAAATTGTAGCAGTTTCATTTTGTTGAGAAATTGCAATTACAATTTCATTTTGTTGAGAAATTGTATTGAAAACCGATAAGAATAATACATATTGATAATGATCACATGTTGGCATTGGTTTCTTACTATATTACTGGGCTTACGATCCATGTCGATATGATTATAAGTATTTGTGAATATGAAAGTTTTATGTTTGTTAAGATTAACATATAAATTATCATAATCCAATATTAGGATCATGTTGGACCAGATAAGTTTATCAAGATGCTACTTATAAACTGTAATTTCTTTAAACAAAAGGTCTGGCTACACCAAAAATAAAATTTTCTATTATTAATCCAAGAGTCTTATTTTCAAAATTAAATTTATTCAATTGATGCAGTCCAAGTAGATGAATGTTGGAATATTTTATGGACAAACATTAATTTAATTAATTATTTTACAAAAATGGGTTAATAGATAATCTATTATTTACGCAGCCCAAATAATCAGTGATCATATTTTGATTTGAGTTGTGGCGTCTTTTATATAAAAGCCCAGTTAAGTGAAAAATGTAGGTTTAGGATTTCATTGAAACCTGTTATGGGAGGGCCCAATAAGAAACCCTAGTATATATATAACTAGGCCACATCCCTAGTCTAGATTAAGGATTATTTTTTTTCCATTGAGAGCTGCCACCACGAAATCTAGATCATAAGAAGGAAGACCTAGTTAATATTCCGTTGCGACGGTTCAATCTCCTGCAATGGCCGAGACAGATACGCTTTTGATTACCGTTCTTCATTGTTATGTCCTATAATCCATATATGCTTTAGTTTATTATTTAATTCTATTTTATTGTGATTATAGGAAATAATCAACACCTCCATCAGGTTTAATGTCGCCAAATTATTTCTAATAGTCTCGTCTAACGTTTTCTTAGGTCTACATCTCTTTCTAGTAGACCCATGAATTTGAATTAAATCACATTTTCTCACTGGTGCTTCTATGAGTCTTCTATGCACATGCTCAAACCATCGTAAACAATTTTCTCTTCGATGGGTACTATTCCTAAATTCTCTCTAATATTTTCATTCGAGAATAAAGTGTAAGTTTTTAAAATGAGACAGTTGGTGTGGGAGGTCCTAATAATCACACTAAATTAATAAAAAAATCCCAAAGTAAATAGCTATTAAAATTTTAGTTCTATCTATTAGAGTTTATGGAAACGCTAATGTTTTAATTATGGTCGCATTACCAACGGCCGCCCCATCGCTTTGTACCACCGAATTTCGACCAATACTGGTCGCCGAAACTTAGATCGCCAAAATTATTTTTAGTTATATTCAACTACGTTTTAATAACATTAATTTTTTTAATATGTATTTTAGTTACAATTTTTTAAGTCACATTTAACTAAATTTTTTATTGTCAGTCATAAAAAAATTACGTCAATGTAAATAAAAATATACTAAAATATAATTAAAAATACAATTATAAAAAAATACTATAAAAAATAATTACATTTAACTTAAAAATACAATAAAAAACAGTTACATGTAACTAAAAAAAATTGTCAGTCGGTGACCAAACTTTGGTGACGGGAGTTTTAAGGTACGACGGTGGATGGCGACAGACGGTGGTGTCGGCGTTAGACAATGCAAACCTTAATTAGAAACATTTGATTAGAGATATAATGAAGAATAATTATCCTTTTTTTTAGTAACCAACTTGATTATATTAATAAACGGAAGTGTCTCCCTTACTATACAACGAGAACTACCGTGTAGCCTGTAAAACTCCAACCTCCAAAATACAACACAAATTGCCTCACACCGAGGACCCAAGAAGCCACCGATAAAGGATGGCGGCTATGGGACAAAACCATCAACCCCCTCCCCCCCCCCGGAACTATACATCCTCTACCACATCCCCTATCCAGCCACACTGGAGAATTATCCTCCCTTGGGACCATTGACCAATTATCTCTTTTAAAACAAAGAGAACAAAATGACATAAGATCGAAGTAGGAGGGGGGGAAGGTGCAATTAACTTTTTTTTTCTTCTTCTTTCTTCTAAATCTTTGATATAAGGAGGAAGAAAATGAAAAGGTTGGTACAAATAATTGTCATGAAAGGGATGCCAATCGTGCCTTAAATTATCTCTCTCTCTCTACTCTCTCTCTAGCTTTTGATATACCAAAACCATAGAAAGATGATAGAAACAAGAACAAGAAACAAAGATAGAATAAACACATTTTAAAGGAGACTCCACGATTAAGGAATGCTTTGCTTCACATTCTTGTTATGCTATGAATATAATTAGCATTACTTACATATATATATATATATATATATATATATATATATATATATATATTAAGCATTCCTCGTTCTTAAAAGCGCTATATTGATTAAGTTAAAAAAATCGTAATAAAAATATCAATTAAATTAAATAAAACATTTAAAGAGTATAAAATATAATTCATATTAGAATTAAGGGTATGAAATTATTTGGCGAAAATTTTTGTCTTGAAAATCTTTTGTAATTCAATCTCATCCATACAATTTTTCTCATATCAATCCGAGCGAAAAAATACTTTAAAAAAACCCATCATATATAGACATACACTAAAATGGCTTTAAGTGATTAAGAAGGTGTGCAAGGCTGGATAACATGAGAACATGCATCATAAAGCACTTACTTTAGCTTTAAGTTAAGCAACTTTTGCATGTTATCTCAATAATTCAATCATAAATTATGTCTTCATATATATATATATATATATATATTATCTTGTGATCAAATCAATTAATCATAAGAGTGGATCATGTGGTGGTGTGCCTATCGGCCCTAATTCTATCGGCCCAAATAAATTAGAGGCTCAAAACGAAATTTAAAAACGGAACTTTTAATGTTTTTTTTTTAAATGTTCATAAATTTTATAAAATTAAAATATCAAAAGAAAAGATAACTAATTTATATAGTGACCAAATCAAAATTGATTTTTTTTTTAATTTGACGCAATATATTAATAAAAATATTCTGAAATGAAAAGATATAGTGGTCAATTTGAATGGCCTCTAAAATTTGGGGGCCCAAATGACAAATTGAGTTCTTTTGTTTTAATTTTTTTTTTTTTCGGTATACCTACGAGTGTTCCCACACCCACACAAGATGTGAGACTAATTTTGTTCAGGATACGTGGCTGTCCCTCTCAACAAATGTTTTTCCATATGTTCAGAGGTCTTTTAACTGCTTTAACTCAAGCTGGTCTTACCAGTTTAGCCATACTATGTTGGTTCTTTTGTCTTAACCATTTGTCTCAAATTAATTAAAATCAAGAAATTTACAGCCTTTTATTCTTGAATTTATCATCTTTTTGGATTAATTTGTGATTAATAATGTCAAATAATTGATGATTCTTATGTCATGTGTTTCATTTATATGTGAATGTTTGAACAACACCTCATTTATTACCAAAAAAATAATAATGGAAAATCTATTACTTTCTCTGGTTTTAATAGCTTTAATCTCCTTGGTTCATGCAAAATCTAACGTTGTTGGAGGAACTGCTGATGGGTCTGAACAATGGGGATATGTTGAAGTTCGCCCTAGTATGTTCTTATTTTTATTTTTTTTATTATTATTATTTATTTATTTATTTATTGTTTTTAGTGTTTTTTTTGGTAAACCGTCCATGAAATTGAAATTTTAATCTATTTAGTTCACGCGCTATAATAATTTTTCTAAAAATTCAAAATTATTATCAAAACTCCAAAAAATTACTATAAACCGTAAAAGTTACTGTAATTTTGCATGAAAAAAAGTTTTTGCATTTTACACCCATGAAGTTTTAGAGAAATCCAACTTTAATCCCTCTACTTCCAATTTGAACACATCAAACCTTAAAGTATCCAAATCGTGGCAAGTCACTCTAAATTGGTAACTCTGTCATTTTTTTTAAGACGAAAATTAGTCACGTATCAAACATGCAATCACCCACGTGGGTTAATATTGTGATAAAAATGACAGAAAGACTAACTTGACACAATTTGTTTACTTCAAGATTTAATATGTTCAAATTAAAAGGACTGGAGTTAAAAGTGAAATTTCCGTAAACTATTTATCATTTTTTTTTGTTTATCCGTGTTATATTAATTAATTTTTTTTTATTATTATTATTTTTATGTAGAAGCACATATGTTCTGGTGGCTATACAGAAGTCCTTATAGAGTTGAGGATCCATTAAATCCATGGCCAGTAATTCTATGGCTCCAAGGAGGTCCTGTAAGTAATAAAGTTTAAGAAAATTAAATTGTGGTTTGTCCCCGTGGTTTAATTGAATTATACTTTACACCCTTATACACCCGCGTCAGGTCAGGTCAGGTCAGGTATAAAGATAAATTTGTCATTTTACGCGATTCTATTAAATGTTTGTCTGTCATACTTTAGTCTGAACCATGGGGATAATTGTGATGATAAAAATATTACATAGATCATAGATGTAAAGTGTAATTCAGTCAGATTACGACAAATTGTAATTAACCCTAATAATCATTGAATGAATTTTTGAATCTAGGGTGGTTCCGGAGTTGGGTTTGGAAATTTCTTGGAAATCGGACCGTTGGACGCCAATTTGAAGCCCAGAAACTCAACGTGGCTCAAGAAAGCCGATCTCTTATTTGTGGTAAATTTCAAAAACATAAAAAACATTACAATTTTCCGTTCTTTTTTGTTTGTTTGTTTGTTTGTTTTGACCGATGATTTTTTTATTTTTTTAGGATAGCCCGGTTGGGGCGGGTTTTAGTTACGTGGAGGACGAGAATTTGGCGGTAACGACAGATGAAGAAGCTGCAACTGATTTAACTACCCTTTTAAAGGAACTCTTTAATGGAAATCAGAGCCTTCAAAAGAGTCCTCTCCATATTTTTTCAGAGTCTTATGGAGGAAAATTTGCAGCCACTCTTGGCGTATCAACCCTAAAAGCAATAGAAGCAGGAGAACTAAAACTCCAACTTGGAGGTACTGTACTGATTTCTGTTTATGTTCCCAGAATAGAAACATAAATCTGGGAACACAACTATAAGTGTTTTCTTCTGAGTGTAGGAGTTGCCTTGGGAGATGGTTGGATTTCACCTGAAGATTTTGCTGTAAGTATTATTTATGTTCATGCATAAATATTAAATTCAAAAAAATAAAAAATAAAATATTATATTTTTGCTCCTTAACAAATACGTTGGGTAAGGAATTTCAAAATCTTTCTTCTTCTTCTTCTTCTTCTTCATTGGAACCGCCTTGCCATAGTCGATCTTTCGTCGTCGTCTAGGGTTCTTCGTCGTCGATTGGCTAGGGTTCTTCGTCGTCGATCTTTAATCGTTGACTAGGGTCGTTCGTCGTCAATCGTCTAGGGTTCTTTGTTATTGATCGTTCGTACGCTGCTCAGCCCTTGCCGTCGTCGATCTATTATCCTTCATTCAATCTATTATTCACGAGCTTAAAGGTAAATCAGGCACCGTTTTTTGTGTATTTTTGTCCATTTTAGTAGTTGAATTTGCGTATTTTTGTCCATTTTGGTTGCTGGATTTGTGTATTTTGTGTGATTCTCATCAATTTATAATGTATTACATATCCAAATAATGAAATTTCTAAATGAAGGGATTTCAAAATCCAGAATTTTGAAGTCCCATCATGTACAAAATTCCTTACCCAAACGCAACCTAAAGTATGGGATGAGTGTCTGTATGGACCATGAGGCTAATTACACATTAAGTCCCTCAAGTTTTATATTTATTTCAATCCTACAAAATTAAAAACTTCAATAATTTTGGATGAAAAATGAGTTGTGCTCAGCACGTGGTCTTCTAATGAGATATTTTTCGTTATTTCATCACTCCATTAAACCTAAAACAACAGTTCGTCTGAAAAATAAGAAAAAGATGAGCCTTAATCGCTGTTAAAAAAAATGTGAAAAAGAAATTGTTGTATTTAGTAGAGTGATTAATCGTTTTTAGGAAAATATTAAAAGAAGTTTGTCTTACATTTAGTACTTAGTGGAGTGATTAAATGAACATGTCTGTCTTATATTTAGTATTTTAGTAATAATATTAAAATATTAAATTTACCGATCACAACTCATTTTTTGTCCAAAATTATAACAACGTTTTTAATCTTGTAAGATTTAAAAAAAATATGAAATTTGAGGGATCAACTGTGCGATCTGAGAAAAAATATATGTAATTAATGATAGCAAAAAATTAAAAAATTATTAATGACAAGACATTCTACTAACTTATATTTATTATATATAGTTTTCATGGGGACCTCTTCTGAAGGACATGTCACGGTTAGACGGCAGTGCTTTGAATGGTTCAAACAGGTTTGAAAAATGATGCTTTAATTATAGGGATAATGATTGAGATTAATCTTGTCCGGGGCGCGTGGTTGTCCCTTGCAAATTGCAATAAGTATTTTTTCGCAGGTTCGAACTAATATTAATATTTTCGAAAAAGAACAGTTTAGCAGTAAAGATTCAGCAGCAGATAGCAGGAGGAATGTATGTGGAAGCTTCACAGACTATTGATGAACTTGAAAACCTTATCTCTGCCAATAGCAACAATGTGGTCTCTCTCTCTCTCACACACACTGTAGTCTCCATAACTTATCTGTAAACGATTCAAGCTGAGCTGAGTATTAAGTGTTTTAAGTTTGGTTCGTTTATTTTTCATACTATTCGAATTTGAGTCTACTTTGAGCTAAAACTGAAAGGTTATGTTCAAGTTTAGTTCGTTTGATAATCGAACTGTTCACGAGTTTTTTTATTTTTTTTCTTTCAAAAAAAATAAAATTTTAATACTTAATAACTATATAAATAATATATATATTTTTAATAAAATTAATTATTTATAATTCTTTCTTGAAAATGTATATACAAAATTTAAATATTTAATTTACGAGCAAATCAAAATATAAGAATTATAAATGATTAATGTAAATTTAAAAATGATTATTAATTAAATAGATTAAACGGGTATTTTTAAAATTAAAAATTTAATTGAATAAACCTTTAGAACGATTGCATATGTAAGATTGTATTCTTACTATTTTACTATTTTTTATACTAAAAATATATAAAAAAAAAATTAATTTTACATTATTCGACTTGTTGATCACGAACGTTAACGAGTCGAGCTCGAACATATGATGTTTATTTATCTAATAAACGAACTTAATTAAAAGCTTAAACTTGGTTCATTTATTTAATGAATGCGCTTCGAACGAACTATTATCGAACCGAAGAATTAGAAAATTGAGTTGGGGTTTCGAATGGAGATTTGCAGGATTTTTACAACTTCATGTTGGATTATGAAGATGATCCTGTGATTTCAGTATCAAAGGTTATGAAAGGAACGGCGGCAGAAGGGTATTCTCGGTACTTAGCCAACAAATTTTCGCCGGAAACTAGCACCGCCGCCGCCGCTGATCTCGATAGTTTGATGAACGGATTCATCAGGAAGAAGCTAAACATCATCCCTGACAATGTCAGGTAAGTGTTCTTCATATATATATATATGTATATGTATATGTATATATATATATTTTTTAAAATTTTTGATGTATTGCAGATGGGGTGCACAGGAAGAGATGGTGTCTCATGCATTGATTGGTGATTTCATGAAGCCAAGAATTGAAGAGGTTAATTAGGGGTTGTTTGGTTGTCTAAATTATCTTGTTTAATGAATTAATTTTAGGGGTGGGCAGCAGACGGGTGGGGCGGGATGAACAAAAATCGCGGACCAAATCAATACTATGCGGGTTGAGGGGTTGGAGTGTGCGGATTAACTAGTTTAAACATAGATTGCTATTGTGTGCGGGTTAGACCTATTTTCGGGTTGGGCTAATGAGAACTGTGGGTTGCTTAAGTATTTTCGAGTTGGATCTTGAAATATAATAAATATTGCAAAAATAAAAATTATTCTATTACTAAAATTTGCAGAAAAATTGCCTCAAAATTACAATAACACAAAAAGAAGAAAAAATCACAATGTAATTTGTAAATTATCAAAAAATAAAATAAACTCAATAAATCGTTGGGGTGGGTATCAGGCGGATGGGGGTGGTTTGGGCCAAAATCGAGAACCAAACAAATTCTATGTGGGTTGGGCTGATTTGAACAGTGGACCGCTCAATAATACGCAGTTCACTCTGTGCGGTTTGTATTTCGGTGCGGGTGTTGCGGTTTGAACGGGTTTGGAGGTTGACCTAACCCGCTGCACACCCCTAATTAATTTGTATATTTTTTATTTATTTATCTATGATTTAATCGAATTTACAAAAAAAAAAAAATTAATTTAATTATTTTTAATTTTTAGAATAAAATTTATTTACATAGTTCAATTTGCAAATTTAATTTATTTTTTTATTTTTTTCCTAGGTCGATGAACTACTGGCTAAGGGTACAAACGTAACCATATACAATGGACAGGTAATAAAAATATTAAAAAATTTAAATCAAAATTAAATTTTAACCAAATTTTTTTTCTCATAAAAACTATTACGACAGGTTGATCTTATCTGCTCAACAAAGGGAGTAGAAGCGTGGCTCAATAAACTCAAGTAACGTTCAACTATTTTTTTTCCTAGTAACATTCAACTACTTTTTCCCCAGTAACATCCAACTATTTCAACTATTTTGTTCTCTAGTAACATTCAACTATTTTTTTCCCAGTAACATCCAACTATTTTTCCCCTAGTAACCTTCAACTATTTTTTCCCCAAGTAACATTCAACTATTTTGCCCTTGTAACCTTCAACTAGTTTTTTTTCCAATTAACATTCAACTATTTTTTTCCCAGCAACATCCAACTAGTTTGTCATCTAGTAACATTCAACTATTTTCTCCCAGTAACATCCAACTATTTTTCCCCCCAGTAACCTTCAACTATTTTCCCCCCTAGTAACATTCAACTATTTTTTTCCCAGCAACATCCAACTATTTTGTTTTCTAGTAACATTCAACTATTTTCTCCCAATAACATCCAACTATTTTCCCCCCCCCAGTAACCTTCAACTATTTTTTCCCCTAGTAACGTTCAACTATTTTGCCCTTGTAACCTTCAACTAGTTTTTTCCCTTAGTAACATTCAACTATTTTTTTCCCTCAGTAACATTCAACTATTTTTTTTCCTAGTTTTTCCGAGTAAATTTCAAGGAACAAAAATAAAAAAAATAAAAAAATCTTACCGGTTTCGTTTATTTTTATGGAAACTAATAGGTGGGATGGATTGGGAGAATATTTGAGTTCAAGTAGAATTCCACTATATTGTGGAGAAAACTATGAGGGTACAAAAGGGTTTTTACAATCCTACAAGAACTTGTTCTTCTATTGGATTCTTGGGGCTGGACACTTTGTAAGTATTTTCTATTCTTCTTCTTCTTCTTCATTATATGCTAATATCATTAAATCTAAGCGTGTTCGTGGACTCAGTCAGACCGGGTTTTACATAGAAAATTATAAGATTGTTGCTTAAGCTCAGCACGGTCCAATCTTTAGACCACACTTCTCAGTCGAAACCCTCTCGCTATTTAAAAACAATGCCCAAACTCGACCCCGTGACCAACCCGACCCTATAATTTATTTATTTATTTTTGTCATAACTCCAGATTTTGCAACTCGCTATTAATCCAATTCACTTGGTACAAATTTTTTTTAAGAAGTCCAATATTTCTGTCAAAAGTCTAAAGTCATTACACGTCATAAAGTTAGTGTAATTTTTACATTAAAAAAATTATAGCGACTTTCATGTAGTACAGTAACTTTGAACTTATGAAAAAAAATATTTTAGCGCGTGGAGTTGCATGGACAAAATTTTTAAATTCATGGACTTTTCACCAAGAATTTGGGAAAAAAAATCATTCTCATACCAAATTACATGTTTTTTATTAAAAAAACAAAAACAAATATTCATATTAATTAAACATCTTTGTTAATCACTTTAATTCCATGCCAAAATATATCCATTTCTATTAATTAAATGTAATTAAATTATTATTATTATATGATTTATTTTAATTCATATTCGGTGTTCGGATCGGGCTGAAACGATATATAAAATCTTAGGCCCCTTTCGGTTACTATTTCCATTCCCTGATTTCTGTTCGCACTCCCAAAATTTTGGGATTAATGTACAAAAACAGGTCCCGTAAACACGTTTTTGTCCCAAAATTTTTGGGAATATTTTAAATGTTCGCAATATTTATTTTCATACATTTAACGAAAAAACAAACAAACAAATGTTGCAATCAACAAACATGTTAAAAAAAAATTCAGGACAATGGTCGTTACGAAACATGTTTATGTTCGCGTAATACTGTAAAACGAAAACAGAATTACCATTTCAGTTTATTGGAAGTAGAAACAAAAAAGCAAAAACATTAACCAAACGCCGCCTTAGAGTCCATGTCAACCCTAAATATTGGCGGCCCTAAAATTCGAGACCTTGAATGTAAACTATGAGCGCAAACCTTAAAAAATGAGCAATTGACTGAGCGCGCGGGTTCAGGCCTAGACCATGAACAACCCTATTTAAACGTACATATCTCGTTTTCGATCGAAAATTCATTAGAATTATTTAATTTAATTTAATTTTTAATAATATGTGCAGGTACCTGTAGAACAACCCTGCATTTCACTGCAGATGGTGGGAAGCATCACTAGATCACCAAATAATGGGTCCTAAATTCTTTGTTTTTTTTAAAAAAAAGAGAGAGAGAGAGAGAGAGAGAGAAGCCAAAGGCCAAATTCATGATTTTCAATTATTTATTTCTTATTTTTTAGTGAAATAATGAAGGATTTGTTGTATTATTCTATATATTTGATTTATGAAGAATAAAGATGATGATTTGCAAATTTTATTTGGTTAGAATTATTATTATTTTTCTTAAATTTCATATAATCTTTTAATAAATGTAGATGATTTAAAAATAACAGGTGAAGAGTTTTTAGTTCATCGAACTTTTATGAAATAACAATTTAACATACAAAAAAATAATATATATATATATATATATATATATATATACACACACTAGCGTATAACCCGTGCCTGAAGACACGGGTGTAAAATAACAAAAACAAAATAACGAAGGGTTTATACCCAAGACCTCCCCTAAAAGACCTTATACCAAAAACCTCCAACTTTATTTGACAAATATCAATCCCCCATGTAATTTGACAAATACAACCAATTATTACCTCTATGACATAAATGCACTTCTATATTTTTTTTAAAAAAAAATCATTAAAACCCCCTATTTTTTAAAATTACAATTTTTACCTTTAAATTTTTTAAATAATTATATTTACCTCCTACCCTACCATACTCTCTCACCGCCCCCCGTTGCCGTCCACCACCCACCGCTCACCGCCACCACCTCCTCCAATCGTCACCGCCCATGCCCACCTCCACTGTCATCTTCACTTCCACTGCCCACCGCCATCGTAACTGCCTATTGCCACCATACCCTCCCATCGCCACTGCAACCATAACCGCCCCCCTCCACCTCCACCGTCTATTATATTTTCATCTTTTTTTAAAAAAAAAATTAAAAAAAATTACCCTTTTATTTTAAAAAAAAAAAAAAAATCATCTTCCTCTCCCCTTGTCAAAGTTAAAGTTACTATTTTTGTTAAAGTTTTCTTTCATGTCAAATAATTCCAATAAATCACAATTACACAAATTTATAATACACAAATTAATGATACAAGTAAAAATTTATAAAAACAACTTTCGTTTCCTAAGTTTTCAACTCTAGTTTTTCAAGTGAACACAATAATAATTGACATTTAAGAAAAAAATAGGAGATTTTATTATTTAGTCCTCTATAGAGACCCTATTGAGAATTCAGACCCCACTAATTTTTTAGGAAAAAATCATTCATTCTAACCTCTTTGATAACATTTATTTATGATTTCTGTCATTTTGTCTTATGTAAGAAAACAAAAATATGTACACATAACATTAACGTTAACTCAGTCTTCATTTTTAGCAATACACTCGCCCTTGTATTTTTTATTTTATTTTTTTGGTGTGTGTTAACGTTAACTCACTTTTTGTATGCGTTAACGTTAACGCATTTTTTATTATCAGGTTGTGAGTTTTAACGTTAACGTATTTCATTTTTTAGGGGTTCTGTGTTAACATATTTTAATTGAATATTTACATTAACATTCTACCATATATTTTTGTCTTGTACGCGTTAACGTTAACTACTATATGTGGTATTTTATCCTTTTGGGTTGAATGTGTGATTGGATTGGATTTGTGTTAACGATAATATACATTTTTTCTGGGGGTCTGCTGTATTAACGTTAACACATTCAAGTTGTCAGAAAATTCATATGTGAGAAAATCAAAAGCAAACATTGACGGTAACATTAATGCACATTTTTTGGAGTTATTTTCTGTGTTAACGTTAACACATTCATATTGTCCAGAAAACATATGTGAAAAAATCATACAAAACACTAACGTTAACGTAAATACACATTTTATTACTTTGCATTAGCGTTAATACACATTTTTTTAGAATCTCTTGTGTTAACGTTAACACATTTACGTTGTCTAAAAATCTATATGTGATAAATCAAAAACAAAAATATTAATGTTAACGTTAAAAAATACACATTTTTTTAGTCTCGTCTGTGTTAATGTTAACACGTTAAATATTGTTCAGAAAAAACACGTGTGCAAAAATGAAAAATGTTGTGCGTTAACGTTAATAAACATTTTCACTTCACAACCGAATCGAATATCAACACTTGTGTTAACGTTAATGCACATTTTGGGAGTCTTTTCTGTGTTAACGTTAACATACTTACATTGTCCCAGAAACCATTTTGTGAAAAAATGAACACCTTATCCACTTCCACTTAAAGCGAACAAAAATCGTATAACCACTAACGTTAACGTTAATCTAGTTGGTGGTCGGCGGGATCTAGCTAGTGGTGGCTGATGGTTGTCCGAATCGAAAATGAACATCACCACCGCCGACAACGGACATTAACACCGCCAAAGAACACCACCAAAACGAACAATACCACCGAATCGCAATCAAAAAAACATTCAACAAACAAAAACAACAAAAAATTGAAAATCGCAAATACCCAGATCTCTACAGTGAACAAGGAGAGAAATCAGAAAATAATAAGAAACCGTTTTATTTGCAGGCGTATGGCCAGAAGCCGATAGCTTCAGTGACAAAGACTTCCCCCTCCACCTTCTAAGTGGAATGGTACCTACCAAGGTTCAAATTTCACCTGTAACAAGTAAGCCCTGTTTTCAAGACTCACTTACAGATCAAACCCACTGATTAATGACAAAAACAAGGCCCCATTTGTTTGGTTTCGTTTCCAAAACAATTCTCTATTCTCAAATACAAAAACTGTTTCCAAAATTTCGAAAACCAAGCTTCGGTGGTAGGATCTAGTGGCGGTGGCGTTCGGTGGAGCATCAATGAGGTTCCGATTTGGATGGCGGTGGCCTTCCTTAAGCCTTTCGCCAACCCAACGACGCCTTTCAGGTAGTCCCCATTGCCGGCCAAAGACGTGACGTAAGCCTTGCTCAGAAGTTTCGTAGGCTTTACAACGCCGGCTCTGGATTTAGAGAGAGAGAGAGAGAGAGCTTTAGATAGAGAGAGAGGGTAATAGCCTAATAGGTTCATTTTTTAGTGTGTTAGAGAGAGACACGATAGAGTGAGAGTACGGTCCAAATTTTTAGAGAAAGAGACAATAGAGTGAGAGTGAGGTCCAACAAAGGATGTTAACATATAATTTTTATTCAGGGTTACATGTGTCTTTTCACCTTTTATTTTGTCTACTAAAAAGACTAAAAACTTAATTGAATGTACCAAAAGACCTTTTTCCTACATGATCTTTTAAATCAGGACTAAATAATAAAAAACCCAAAAAAATAACATAACTTGTTTTATATATATAACATTCCCAAATACTCCCGTTTTTAAACCAACATAATAATAATTAATAAAATAAAATTTACTAATTTTTTTTAAAAGAAAAATCATTAGGTGACTTCTTTGACATACAACTTTCTTATAAAAGCAAAAAACAGTGATGGAATGAAAAAGGTTGTTTAGCATCAAAAGGGTAAAAGTCATAATTTTATTGTCTATTTTGACCATATGATTATAAATAAGTCGAAATTCAAATGTAAAAAGAGAGAGGGAAAAAGCGTAAAAGACAAAGGGCCAAAATAAAAAAGTTCCGAGATTTTTGGACCTTTATACCTACACACTTTTTTTTAAAATGTACAAAATTGTTAGATGTATACTCCAAAATAATTAATTAGATTAATTGCTAAAAGTGCACACTACAAAATCTTGACCTAACCCTTTGCACAAAAAAAAGAATAAAAAAAAAAAAAAGTGGACTGGGATTTACAAAATGTACACCATCCATTCTATTTGATTGGTTTCACTCCTTCGGTTAGAAAAAAATAAGACACGAATAGAAAAAAATAACCTTAATATTTAAACGACTAAGCAAAAAAAAAAAAAAAATCAGCAAACTTAACACCAAAAATAACATTACAGAATATACCGTAAGTATCCATAAAAACAAACATCAAACCAATCATGAAATTTTATTGTTAACATGTGTTTTAACAAACTCATCACCAAAATATCATTATCGAATATATTATAAGGACCCACAACCACAAACATAAAAAAAGGTAATAAATTTTAATTGTTAACATGTGTTGTCAAAATATCTCATCTACTCCTTCCAATGTCAATGTTGTTCGATCAACTCCTTTGTAGATATACATGTTAACATATTTAACACATCGAAATCCAGCACAAATTTCAACATTAATACGGCAATTGAACTTCTTTGAAATGTCTGCATCGTAAGAAACGATATCTCTATTGTCAATATCTTATCCCCTCACTTTGTAAATTTTTCCATTATTGCAATGACGATATGTAGGATATCCTTTTTCATCCATTGTGCTTTCGTCTAAAAATACAAGCACAAACTAAAAATATTTTTAATTTCTGTTAGCTCAAATATAAAAATAAATAAAAATTAAAATAGAAATAGAATTTAGAAATGAACACAACAGGAACAGAACAAAAACAAAAATAGGAACATGGCAGAAACAGACTATTGTGTGGAACAGATTAGGAACAAGAACATAAACAAAACTGAAAATAGGAACATGTATATTTCTTGAAAAAATAATCCAAAAAAATATAAATATAACTAAAAACATTTCTAATTTCTAAAAAACACAAATATAAACATTTCTAATTTCTAAAAAACACAAATATAAACATTTCTAATTTCTTAAAAAGTATAAATATAATCAAAAAAACATAAACACAAACTAAAAACATTTCCAATTTCTGTTAGCCCAAATATAAACATAAACATATATTAAAATCAAAATAGAATTTAGAAATGAACATAACATAAACAGAGAACAGAAACAGGAACAGGAACAGAAAAAAAGAACAGGAACAGAAACAGTAACAGGAACAGAAACATAACGGAAACAGAACAGAAAACAGAAAGAGAAACAAAAAATAGGGACATGTATATTTCTCTAAAAAATAATCCCCAAAAGTATAAATATAACTAAAAAAGTTTGTAATTTCTAAGAAACACAAATATAAACATTTCTAATCTTTAAAAAGTATAAATATAACAAAAAAACACATACACAATCTAAAAAATTATTGAAAATAGAATAGAAACAAAAACAGGAACGGAACTTAAGCCTAATTATTTTAAGTAATAATCTATTATTAAGCCGAAACCGTTACAGGAACAGGAACAGAAACAGTAACACGACAGAACAGAAACAGGCAAACAATCAATTTCATTTAATATTTCTAGTATTGAAATTAAAACTTAGTTTGGTAAAAGATTATATTTATTCCCATGTTATACAATAACAATAAAAGTTCATGTAACTAATAAATCCCAACAAACAAATTCGAAACAGAAACAAACAGACCAAAAGCTAACTAACAAATCTTGAGCACAAAAAACTTATTCCATTTTCTATGTTGGAGGGAACAAAACATAAATTAATAATACGTGCACAAATTTTAAAAAACAGAAACAGGAATGCAGGAACAGAACAGAAACAGAAACAGGAACGCAAACAGAAACAAAAACAGGAATAAAACAGAAACAAAAAATCATGTTTATGTTCTGGTCTTAACATTTCAGAACATACGGGAACAAAAACACAAAACAAATGCCACTATTGGAACAAATAGAAACAAAAACACAAAATGAATGCGCCACTGGTATTTTCATTGAAAACAGAACATATAAACATGAACAGGACAGAAACAGAAACAGGAATAAGAACATGAAACAGAACAAAAACAGAAATAGATGCATCCTTTCAAGGAGAACATAAACATGTACAGGACAGAAACAGAAGCAGGAAAGTCTGAAGACTAAACCCAAGTAATTAATTTTTAATTAAGGAAAATTGAATTAATTTTTTTATGTTTGTCCTAGTCATCACTTTGTTCGTCCTGGTCAGCTTACCTTTGTCCTAGTCATATTTATTCTATAATGATAAAATGATATTATAAATCATATTTATGCCCATGTCCTTCAAATTCAAACAAACATGTAATGCAAACATAATTACAATAACCGGATCCTGCAAGAAAAAGTAAAACTAAAATCTAAGCAAACGTTACAAAAGTAAAACTAAAATCTAAGCAAAGGCTGTTTGAACCTCATCCCACAATTTTTCTAGATAGCATCAAATTAGCAAACCATTGGAAAAGGACAGAAACAGAAGCAGGAACAGGAATAGGACATAAATAGGAACAGGAAACAGAACAGAAATAGTATATCCCTAACTTTTAGTGTTTCTGTTCCAAAATATAGAAATTTTGGGAATAAAAAAAAAGGAAACGAAACAGAAACAGAACAGGAATAGAAACAGATGTAAATAGAAGTGGCCTATATGTTATGGAACAGAACAGAAACAGGAACGCAAACAGAAACAGAAAAAGGAACGGAAACAGTGAACTCCAACCAATTAAAACAAAAATATCGACAATAACAATCACAATACTGGTATCAAACTATTAAAAAATTATACCTAATTTGATATTATGCTAGCGTATAACCCTAATTTTCTTTTAGAGTGATCCTAATTCTCATTTTATAAGTGAGTTAGTTTGATCTGACAGTACATAATATAACTTAATTTTTAAATCCAATGGTAGTCTTTTTGAACTTATTATATGGATAAAATTAGCCTAATATAAATTATTTAGACAACATTCTCAAGTTCAATACTCTCATTTTCATAGCAACAAAGCAAAAAACAATAACATAAATATAACAATTTTTTTGAAAAAAAAAATGATAGATCATTTTTTCATACAATATTCATAACAAAATTGCCACAATTGAACATTGATTTCAAACATACATGTAATGCAAGTATAATTACAGTAATTGAACCCTGCAAGAAAAAGTATAACAAAAAATCAAGTAAAGACTATTTGAACTTGAAAGATGTCAATCACTCAAAATTTGTGAAGTGCCATTTGGGTTTAAAGAGAGGCTTGACTCTATCTTGTGTTTAGGTCCTCCTATCGTTTGGCATATGTAGTGTTTAACTGACAATTGGATCACTAATATCATGATCACTAGTTAAAACAATTAATCAAGGATGAAATAATGATATTACACCGATGCTTAGTGTATTGGAAATTAAAGAGAGAAACGTGAAATGAAAAAGTGGAAAAAGTCGTTAACTTTTAATACTCCCAGTGATTAAGTGATTTTTTCTAAATGCGTTGTTATTAGCTAACAACAACAACAAAACGGGCAATCCCAAGCAAATTTTATTATCTTGTTTCACATTGAAAGAATCAGGAAATAAAAACAAAACGGAAACAGAACAAAAATAGGAACAGGAATAGGAATGCAAAAAAAAAAAACAGAAACACTAAAAAAACCAGCACCCATAGAAAATATAAAGTGATTTTTTCATGAACTTATTGTTTAGGGTCTTTGGACACGGTAGTTCCCGACTCTTGTATTTAATACTTATCGCTCCCAATCCACATTACAACACCGATTCATTAAAAATTAGGAAAAAAAAATACAGAAATATGGGAATAGACACAGAAATCAGGGAACAGACACAAATTTGGGAACAAAATATTCAGAAGGAAAAAAAGTACCCATAGAAAAATTCTAAAATTGTTTTATCCGGAACTAAAAACAGAAACAGAATAGCAAACAATCTTGAGCACAAAAAACTTAATTGAGATAAAGACACTCGATATATCAACAAATTAAGAGCACAAAAAGGAGATCGAACAAATTCAAAGTTACATAACTCTTTCTAGTTCCGCCTCAGTTGATGAGTGGTTTCAATTTTAAGGGTCTCAAAATAGAAAAATAGAGAATCAAACAACAGAACAAATTCAATGAGAAATCAAAAAACCTAACACCTGTACAACATGGGTATGATTATATGATTATAGAGCAATCAAACACTAATCAAGAGTTTTATACTATTTGATTACAGGAACCAATTTCAAAAAGAAGAATAGCAAACAATAGAAAACAGAAAGTAGACACGGTAGCAAAATCGAAACTGACCGTAGCAGCAGCTGATCATGTATTGCGGTGACCTCTGATCTTCTATTGCGTGGATCGATTGTGAGATGAAGGGATGACATGAGGGTTTTATAAGCGATTGATAAAGAGATGAGAGATGAGAGGGATTCCATTAAGAAATTAAGGCAAAGAAAAGGGATTAGGGCAAAGATCAGGGCATGATTTGATGATCTGCAATTAGACGAACAATTAGGGCACGAGTGCAGTAGGGAAGGAAGCAACTTGATTTTCGGTGGGTGACGATGAGGAACGGTGTAAATGAAACCTATCCAACGGTCGCGAAGATGAAGGAGGAGACGATGATCGGGGGAGATGACGGAGCGGTGAATGTTAGGCAAGGAAATAGCTTGATTTTCGGTGGGTGATGGTGAGAGAAGAAAGCGGCGATGATCGGGGGAGAAGAAGAGGGAGGGCTACAGAGTGAGTGAGATTGAGAGTATTAGGGTTCGGAAAGAGGCGGAGCATTGATCGCGGGAGAGAAGACCGAGCAAAGGAGATGAGAGAGATGAAGAGGGGATTCTCCATTTACATTAACAATATCCTTTATATTAACAATATTATATTAATTTAATTTCTATTTACATAAATATTTTTCCTTTTTCGCAAATTAGTTTCCCTACACGGTTAAAATTAATCCGACGGTCAAAAAATATTTAAAGGTTTGTCTCTCATCCGATGGATGTAAATATACCCGTCCTGATTTATTATATAGATGTATATAAAGAAAAATAAGATGTGATAAATAAAAAAAGTTAAAGTTTTGTTCTTGTTTTACTTCATGTTTTTTGTTTTTCTAATTTTTTACTTTATTTTTTTCTATAAACACTTGATGGAGAGGAAATCGGACATGAATTAATCCTCAGCCCTATGTCCTAAACATGTGCCAGACACGAGGAACCCTTCGTCACGAACAAGCCAGCTACAACATCAACCTGATTAGGGGAAGGCTGACCTCTCGGCGTCAACGTTGCGCCTTGATTGGGGCTGCGACCTCGACCCGCTGTGCTAGGACTGCTAATCGAGGGCGGTCGAGAGGCCCTTCATCCACAATGGAAAGCACCGTTACCTTCCCTAAGTAACGACGTCTCACCTCTCGACTCCGTGATCATCGCCGCGTTAATGAGGATTGGCCCCACGACCTCAGGGCATGACATGACTACTGCCATCACTAGAGAGACAGTTACAGCGAATGCCGCTCGTTTAGGAAAGCTCTTTCCTCCTATATCCCGCCATTTACGCCGTGATACTAGTGACTGGCTGAGATTACGGGAAGACTTGCTGAACAAGTCCTCCCGCACCTATAAATACTTGCAAGTGGGTCTGCCCAGGTATGCATACTTTTTCCTAAATAACACTTCGCCAAACTTCACTCAGAACAATCGACTTATTCTCATACTGGAGGTGCAACACCAGCAGACCCACCTGCGATGCATTTACAGGAATCTAAATTGAGAGAGTAAAACGAAGCTTGGAGACATTCAATACTCTGGATCCTAGAGAGACTCGTCCGGTGAACCATTTTTGGGCTTCATCCACACACTATATATATATATTAAAATAATAATAATAATAATAACAATAATAATAATAATAACGGTTTTTTTGTTAATAAAATGTAATAAAGGGTGTTTCAAATATTATAAAAATTATAGAGAGTGATCTTGATATTTGTCGAAATGGCAAGGGGTGTATTAGGTATAAGGAAAATTGTGGGCTATATAATTTAGAAGTAAGAGGGATCTATTGAAAACTTCTAAACGTAAAGGGGTACAAAGTGTAATTTTCTTTGAAATAATGGAAAATCACCTTCAATTTCTCTGTCTACGCTGTTAAGCTTCTTCGCCAATAAAAAACACGCTTCTCGCAACAAAAATTCAAACGCCAAAAGTTTTCCGTTCTTTTCTGATTAATCAAGACGATCAACGATCTGCTGTTGAAAGTCATGTTCAAGTCCTTCTGGTAAGTTATCTACTATCGTGGAATTTGATGTTTCGATTTTCAATTGTTGAATCCACTACGTGTTTCAATTTGAAACTGAAAATTCCATTTGAATTTTCGTCGTTTTTTTGGTTGAAAGCGTGTGCGGTTGATGAAATTTTAGTCGATTTCATCTATTTTGTTTGATTTACGAATTGATCGATTTGTGATTTGTGATTGAATTGCGAATTGGATAAGTGATGTAAATGAACATTTTTCTAGGTTAGATTATCCAATCTAAATATGAAGAAGTAATTGATAAATTCAATCCCTAGCGTTAGAGTTTAGATTCCTAGTTTCATACAGTAGCCCTAGGTTCAGACGGCCGTTGTTCACGCTCGTCGACCGTCTAGATCTTGTCGTCAACTCGCCGTGGACCTGAGGTTTGTCCGCACTTCGCCGTGGTTCGTTCACGCCCGTCTACCTTCCCGACCTCGTCGCTGACTCGCCGTCGAACCGTGGCTCGTTCGCACTTCTCCTTGCTGCTTCTACCGCAGATCTCCTCTCCGTCGTCCTATTCTTGTAGTTTCTATACATTTATGTTTTTGCCTTTTTGGTTAATTCTCTGCGCGCATATTTCCTCTCCGTTCCAGTATTTTATGCCAATTTTTTTATTATGTGCAATTTTATAATTTGTAAGTTCCTTCAGCAATCGGCTTAGGGTTTCAATCCAGCTACCTCTTTCCCGATTAACCATAGCTCGACGACCTCTTTCAAGCCATGTTCAATTCCTTCCGGTAACCTAACCATTATCGTAGAATCCAATGTTTTGATTTTTTATTATTGTATCTAATATGCTTTTGAATTCAAGACCTAAAACTTTTTTGTGAATTGTCTTTGACTTGCCGTTAAAACTTTAATGATGTGTTTCATTGAATGCATGTATGGTTGATGAAGTTTATTTTGAAGCAATTCTAGTCAATTTCATTATTTTTTCGTTTGATTTACTAATTGATTGATTATATGCTTGGCGAATTGGATTAGGGTTCTAAATTAACAATTTTCTAGGTTAGATTATTGAATCTACCTGTGACTGTGTGGTGATCAACTGGATATTTAAGCTGCATACATGTTTTGGGGGGGTTTAGCTGCAGATTTTATACTTTGCCTGCCAACTTATGTGCTAGAGGAGGACTGTATATAGTCTCTCCATTTCTTGGACATTGATTGGAAAATTATGGCCCTTCTGCTATTTTTTTTTTTTGCTTAATTCATGTTTATGCCTATTATCTTTCCCAATTATATTTCCTCCTGCATTAAATTTAGGAGCACAGATGCACAATTTACTTGATATTCCACTATATCCCTTCTTATTTTTTTCACTCATACATATTTTTTTCTATGAAATTTAGATTTTTATAAACAATCGAAAATTCATGTGGAGAAACTCTGTTAGCCTGACATGAATATACAGGCACAATGGGATATTTTATTTCTTTACGTTCTCAGGAGTCACAGTTATTCAATCATTTGTAAATGAGAAGTTATATGATAAGCGCTTTCTCGTGATAATAATTGGTTGTGGTAAAAAAATTTAGCCAGTGGATCTCAATACTGCTGATTAGTGACTACCCCTTTGAAGCGTCTAATAAACAGTGCTGTTTTCTGTTAATTTTGGCTTGATTCATATTATGTCTAGACAGTAGGGATTCCCCGTGCCTAAAGACGCTATATCGATTTTCAAATTTGTAAGTGTAAAAAAATAGAAGATAATGAAAAATTGGCTAATAAAATACATATATGTAAATTAAAGGGTATGAATATAATTGAATTTTAACCATTTTTTAAGCAGGGGAGTGAATTTTTTGAACATAAATTTTCTCCCAAAAAAATTTGCATAATCCAACCTCATCCATCAATTTCTCTCAAAACCATCTCATCCCTTAATAAAAAGACATTTTTAAAAAATTAACCTAATTTATTAATAGACTAGGTATTCATCGTGCCTAAAGGCACCATATTGATTTTCTAATTTACAATTATAAAAAAATAATAATAAGTAATAAAAAAAACGACCAATTAAGTACAAATGTAAAACTTAAAGGTTACAAAAATATAATTTCATTTAACCGTTTTGGATGTGGGGGTGTGGAATTTTTGGGTGGGAATTTTCCCCGGCAAAAATTATATAATCTAATCCCAACCATCCATCCCCCTCAAATCAATCTAAGCCGCTGAAGGAAAGACATTTCAGAAAAAGATTCTTGATTTATTAATAGGTGGTAGTTGTTTGTGCTTGAAAATGGACTATGCTTGTTTACTTCAGCTTTTATTGCTTGCATTTTTTTCACTTATTGTCTTGTAGCATGAACATTCTGTTATATGGTTTTATAATCTGCCTTTATCTTTAATACCTTAAAATAACCCAACTTTGTTTTTTTACACAGGGGTTCTCAGGAACAAGAAGTTCCGCCACGTCCTCAGGAAATTTCAACAGAATCATGGTATCCTCCATCTGTTGTCAGCACACCAAGCTCTTCTCGTCCCTCAACACCTAGTAGCAATGCTTCTAGTGGCTTCAATTTTCAACGGCCTGCAGATAGGCCACACTCTTTGTCTCATGTCTCGCCTGCTGAAGCTGCAGGCATCATAGCTCTATTGAAGGACAAGAGGTTAGTGAATTGATTGACAAATGCATTCTCATAATGTTAGTGAATTTTATATTATCTTCATAAATGAATGTGTTGTCAGTCTCAAAGGTGATGTTTGGCTAGTGTTTCTATTTTTCTGTTTCTACTTCCAATAAATTGGGATGGGATTGGATGGGATGGGAATGTTGTTTTCGTTCTGGAGTATTTCGCGAATAGAAACATGTTTGGTAACAACCATTGTCCTGAAATTGTTTCTTTTAATTTTTGAGAATAGAAACAAGAAACATGTTTGGTTGCAACATTTGTTCTTTTTTTTCTTTAAATGTACGGTGGCTGGCGAGGTGGTGGTGATTGGTGGGATGGTAGTGGAAATAGTTTTGTGGGAGTGAATAGGAATCAACATTTTTTTTTGTTTTGCAGATTCTTAAGGAATTCAGGAAATAGTTTCAAATTACTCCCAAAAATTTGGGAATAGAAATGTGTTTACCAAACGCATTTCTGTTACATCAATTTCAAAATTTTGGGAATGGGAACAGGAATCAGGGAACATAAATAGTAACTAAATGTAGCCATAGTTTTTTTTTTTTTGTGGTTTTGTTTTAAAAGTTGCCAGAATAAAAGAGTTTCATAAGTGCCGGTTTGGTTGTTTAAATTATCCTATTTTATGAATTATCTTATATATATTTAATCAAATTTATATATTGTTTAGGGTTCCTTTAAAATTTTTAAGCTATATTTTTACTCCAATCACACAAGAAAATAACATCTAAATAGAACCAAAATGTTTAGCTAGCTAAGTTTAGCATAAACAAATACCAAACTGTAACAATTCATAAAATTGACTAATTGAAAAACAGTTTAATTTTCAAATTGAATGACAACAGAACGGGCCATAAAAGTTTTATTTCACACATACACGCGCACGTAAAACACTTTTCTTCTTGTCTCTTCATTTTTGTTCCTTCAAGTTCATGGAACCGTCAACTATGAACTTCTTGTTTGTTTAGCTTTAGATTATTTTCTTATCATTTGGTTCATTCAGCGTTGATGAGTTACGGAAACTTTTGACCGACAAGGATGCCTATCATAATCTCTTACTTTCGCTTGACCCCGTCAAGACTCAAAATAGTGTAAGTCCCCTCTCACTCTCTCTCTCTCTATATATACAATTATATATACATATATATTGATATGTTGCTCATTTTTTTAAAAATAAATCATTATGATATTTCTTCCTTTTTGTTGGCTATGATAAAAATCAGGTGAGGGATGAACTTCGGAACGAAACCATGCAGCTTGCCAGTAGGTTCCTCTTCTTTTTCCATCTTTTTTTTTTTTTGGCAAAATAAGACATTGTATATTGCTAAGGGAGAGTAGTAATGGTCTTATGCAAAATTGCAGATTGAAAATCAAAACAATCTCTTTTTAATGTTTGTTTTTGCAGGGGAAAATTTGGAAAAAGAACCACGAATAATGGAGCTAAGGAATCAGGTCAGTTAGATCCCGAATTCTACTATTTTTAATCAGTAATTTATGAATTGTTAAACTTTAGTATTTGATTGTAAGAATTAAAAACACTCACATTAACTAGCTAACTTTTTAGTTTGAGTTTAGATGTTATTTTATCGTGCAAGTAGTGCAAGTAGAGTAAAATATAAAATATAGTTTAAAATTTTGACTAATGCACCGCGTTTTCTTACACTTTTTTGAAGTAAGTTTTTTGTTTTTCCGCAATTTTTATCTAAAAGTAGTGGGTTTTGCAGTTAAAAAATATACAACAACAATTAAGTCTTTGTCCTACTTATGTAGAGTCGGCTACATAAATAAGTTTAAACCATAGTTATCGATCAAGGGTCATCCCCTTGATTTTTATTTTCTTTTTCAAAAAACAATATATATATATATATATATATGTTGTGTAAGAAATCGATAGACTAGGATCTCCCCACACATAATTTTTTCAATCATCTATGACTTTTTTTCTCTATTAAGAGATCCCTTATAGGGATTACACTAATACATAATTTCTATACTACAAAACGCTTATTTTATTTTTTACTTTTGCTTTTAAGTAAAAGTGATTTTTTGTTAAATTAACTTGTTTGCTTTTAAAATGTACTTAAAAAGAGCGTTACAAAAACGGTGCCTTAACTAAAACATTTTTTTTTTCGAACAAACAATATGTAAATTTAATGATTTACATATTTAATTAAATCATTGGTGTAATTCATGAAGTAGGATAACTTGGACAACCAAATGGGCCCTTTTTAAGTGTTTTAGCGTATCGTTTTATTATGAAGAATGATAAATAACCTATCTATATCTATGCAATAATCGCCGGAGCTGATGAAAATTTTAACAGTGTCGGATTATTAGAACGACCGAATTGGCTGCTGCGCTTGAAAAGCTGAATGAGCTCGAGCGGCAAAAAGAAGAGACCTTGAAATTTTGCTCCCCCCAATCTCTTCTCCGTGCCCTTCAAGGTAATAATCGTGTCGAGATTATCGTTCTTTTAATACAAGTATTCGTGATTATTTTTTATCTACATTAGTGTTATCTATAATCGATCTCTTAATCCAAAAAACAATTCATAAAAGATTGAAAAAATGTCGATGGAGAGCTCATAGTTCATTGATTTCTTAAAATAGAAAAATTGAAAAAAAATTAAAAATCAACAATATTTTGCTTTTTGTAAAAAAAAAAATATTTAAAATATGTTTTACTTTGGGTTAACTGCCTTTTACCCACTCCTAAGTCTTGTTTCATTTTAACCCCCCTAGTGTAAAACCCCCTACATAACCCAAGTCATACTTTATTCGGGAAAAATTATAAAAATGACTTAATTGACTTTTTTTTTTTTTTTTTTAATTTAAATTCAATATTTAATGATAATAAAGGGGGAAAAAACTAACATTTTCTCTCTTTTTCTCTCTCTTTATATTTTTCTTAAAAATAAGGTAAAAAATTAAAATAAAGAGTAATTTTATTCATTTTATGTAAAATTTAGATGAAAAATTAATTTCGCTATTTTTCAGCATATGTTAGGTTAAGCAAAAAAAAAAAAAGATTTTCAATTTATTATAAGTAAGAGGGAGTAAAGTGTAGGTTTTTAAATTAGAGGGAAACAAAATGAAACAACATTAAAGTAGAAGGGGGTAAAAGGTGATTTAACTCTCTTACTTTTTAAAATTTCAAAAGTATTTTTTTAAAATTATTATTTTTTTGCTTAAAAGCCAAAAAAAAAAAAACTTTATAAAATAATACCAGATGGTGTCTTAATTTTTATTTTTAAATTTTTATTTTGGATTGTCTAAAAGAGGTGTTCTCTCAATTTTGCAGAGTCAATGGAGAAGACGGAAGAGGAATCAGAAACACTCCACCGACAGCTCCTTGAGAAGGAGATCGATCTCGGAACATTTGCTCCCAAATATAAAAAGCTAAGACACACGTATCACAAACGTTCACTCACGCATCTCGCCGCCAAAACATCTTTAGCCGGCTGAGCACAGTTTTATCGGTAATGTACGTATATTTTTGAATGCTAAGGAAATGTTACTACTTCTCTCTTTGATGTTTGAACCCTCAAAATTGTCTTTAAAACAATCTTATTGATTGTTTTTTTTTTTAATTTATTTTTGAGCAAGATTGTGTATAAATATAAAATTTCCATATATTGAATACTACTATTGGTTTTTTTTACATTGGAAAGCTGCATGTTCGAGCCTAAGAAAAACATGGACTTTAGTTGAATTCAACTAAAAAACATGATCAACTATTGCTAACATGAACTTTAGTTGAATTCAACTAAAAAACATGATCAACTATTGCTTTGGTTTGTTGTCTTTGATCTTGGAAATAAGCCATAATTTAGGCCTAAAAAGTAAACAATCAATGACTTTAGTTGAATTCAACTGAAAAACGTTATCAACTATTTCTTTTGTTCGGGTTTTTTTTTTTTTTTTTTTTGTATACCCATGAGTGTCCTTTTACCCACGTGAAAGATTATCTCGTTCGGAATGAGTGGCTGCCCCTCTTAACAAGTGTTTTTTCGTAGACTCGAACTCCTATACTTGTAAAAGAGTATTGTTTTAGTTCAAGTGTGTTTTTCCGCTTGAGATACATCAAATGAAAAAAACATTTTTACTATTGCTTTTGTTTGTTGTCTATTACCCTTGGAAAAAAACACATAATTTAAGCCTAAAAACCAAGGACTCGAGTTGAATTCAACTTAAAAAATATTCAATCATTGCATTGGTTTGGGGTCTTCAATCTCGGAAAGATGCCATAATTTACCCTAGTTGAATTCAACTAAAAAACATTATCAACTATTGCTTTTGTTTGTCTCGTCTATTACCCTGAAAAGAAAGCTAATTTAAGCCTACAAACCAAGGACTTGAGTTGAATTCAACATTTCAACTAACAAACATTTATCAAACATTGTTTTGTTCCTGAACCGGAACTATTATAATGGAAATATACAATGCTGAAGTTGTTCTTCAACGATATGAATTTCTCTACATCTTCTTATTCTAAACACACATGCATACATATATATAGAGAGAGAGAGACAGAGGGGCTAATTATCCTCGTTCAATCGATCGATTTCTTTCTCCCATTTCAATCCAAACATCTGCCGACCAAACGGAACAATAAGATTATACCTAAAAACCTGCAAATAAAACATAATTCCATCAAGAACAAACTTTGCTTAAAAAAAAACAATATTGTTCGATTTAATCACTCATCTAACCTTGTCATTAATCTCTGGCAACTGACTCTTCAAACCCTCCGATAACTCAATCCATTTTGATTCATCTCCATTGCATTTGCACGTCCATGCTTTCTTCAACACCGATCTCCATTCCTTAATCTTAACTCTAATCTCTTTGTTAAGTTCAACCCATTCCGGAGCACAATTATTTCTCGAGAGAATTCTATACAGTGTATCCTCAGCAGGATCCGCATGAGGGTTTGTACTCAGATCCAACGGTTTGCCTTTCCCTGGTAAATTCTCGAACTGGCCTTCCTCCATTGAATGCCATATTCTTTGCTCCACAACGTTGATTATGTCGGTTTCTGACCTGTTCAGTTAGATGTACATTAATCTTTTTTTGATTCCATGTTTCGAATAATAACTTTTTACAATCAGTACAGTTACATTCTATGTAAATATATCTCATTAGCAAAAAAAAGTTATATTCAACTATACATTTTTACGTAACAATGCAGATGAAACTGCATTGTTTGCATTGTTAAGTCTTTTTGTATACAAATGTAACATGCAATTAGATTATTAAAATTTTATATAATATTTTCATGATTAATAGTTGTTAAAACATTTTAGAGGCAGAATATTAAGAAAAAATATGAATCAATCGTATTAATATATGTGAAAGGTACGATGTTACAAAGATATACAAAAGGCCTATATATAAACATTCACTACAGGCCAGTGGCATTAGGGTTTAGTTTTCCTAGTAACATTAGAGTTTAATCTAGTGGGCCACGCCTATGTAGATATATATTATTTTATTTTACAGTAAAGCATGTTCGGACAAATTACGCGCACCTTAACTAATCATCTCTCCGAGCGATCTTAAAGACACATTGTCCCACATTGGTCTACTGAATTCAAAATTTAATTCTGGAGTGCTGGAGTATCAGAAGAATTGAATCCTGATTGACAAGGAGAGAGAGCGCCTCTTCTTGCCGACTGGACTAACACCTATGGGGTATATACATATATTAAGGATAGCAATTAATGAAATTGATTAACAATTGTTATACTAAATCTCATATAATTAAAGGATTAATTATGAAATGATAATGAAGAGTCATATAGTAAAAAGAGCATTAACATGAATTATCGATTTCGTCTACCTTTTTTGTGGAATTTAACTGGCAATTAAACGGAGGGCAATTTTGGAAATAAAAAATGGAAGCATCGACATACCTGACGGCATTACGTTGACCGCGAAGTTCCGGCGGGAGTTTCCGGTCGTTGACGGCGTCTATAACGGACGATAGACGGTCGGTGAGCTTCTTATTCGGCTTCGGCGATGCAGACGAAGGAGGCGAAGACGATGATGAGGATGAAGAAGATGAGAACCATCGCGGTTTGGAGACGCCATGGCCGTCGATCGCGATCGGAGAAGAGGCGTACTTTACCGGAGATCTTCGAATAGACGAGGACGGAAACGGCAACGGCGACGCCGCTGCGATTTTTCTCGCGACGCGAGCTGCCATGGCGGAGGAATCGGTCAGGCCTCGTCGGAGAGCAGCTCCAATAAGTCGGGGCTTGGGCCTGAGGGTTTTCTCGCATCACCGACCCGATTTTAGTGTCCACGTGGCGGATTCTGCATCGCTCATCAAATGCCACGAAGGCGGCTTCTGATAGGATATCCCTATTGACCAATTTTTGCATTTGCATTTAATTAATATTTTTTTAGTGACATTCGGTGTGAGATTTCGGCCCCGTTTGGTAACCCATCCCATTTCTATTTTCTGTTGAAAATAGTGTTTGGTAACCGCTATTTTTGTTTCCATTCCGTTTCAATATGGAATTGTGCCCATTTTATTGTATAGAAAATTGAAAACAAAAAAAAAACCGTTTCTTCAAAACCCTTCCCATCCCAAAACAAAGGACACGCTTGGTATTATCAAAATTGTTAATGAGTTCCTTTTCTCTTTCATTCCCGATCGTCCTCCTCACCTCTGCGATTTGCGATCTTCTCCTTCGATATGCTCTCTGCGATCTGCTCCCTCTCACTTCTACGATCGATCTCCTCCTTCGATCTGCGATCTTCTCCCTCTCACTTCTACGATCGATCGATCGTTCGAAGCTCCTCACTCCCCATCGTTCTTCGAAGCTGCTCTCGTTATTCGTCGGCTCCTGTTCCCTTGTTCCTCGCTTGTCGTTGCTATCTTGAAGCCGCTCGTTGTCGCTATTTCAAGCTTTGCAATCCGTCGAGTACCAGGTAATCTTCTATCTCTCCCTCCCTCTCTCTATCTCTCTCTCTCTCTCCCTGTTTTTGTGTGCAATGTCTGCCGAGTTTGATGAGAATCAAACCCCTAGATCTAGGGTTTTGGGTCAGATTGGTTTACGATTCTAGGGTTTGAGTTTGCGATTTCTCTGTTTGCAAGGGTTTTGGGTCAGATTGGTTAGCGATTCTAGGGTTTGAGTTCGCGATTTCTCTGTTTGCGAGGGTTTTGGGTCAGAGTGGTTTGCGATTCTACGGTTTGAGTTCGCGATTTCTCTGTTTGCGAGGGTTTTGGGTCAGATTGGTTTGCGATTCTAGGGTTTGAGTTCGCGATTTCTCTGTTTGCGATTTCTAGGGTTTGTGTTTGTCATACATTACAACTGTTCCGTTCTGTTGCGATTCTAGGGTTCGTGTTCGCGATTTCTCTGTTTGCGATTTCTAGGGTTTGTGTTTATCATACATTACTGTTCTGTTGCGATTCTAGGGTTTCTGTTTGCGATTTCTCTGATTGCGATTTCTAGGGTTTGTGTTTGCGATTCTAGATGTGTTTGTCATACATCTACTGTTCTGTTCTGTTGCGATTCTTGGGAACGCTTCTGTTCTGTTGTCAAAATTTCAAATGGTAGTGGTTTTTGATGGTTATTGTTTCAATTGTTCTATGTTCTGCACTACATATATATTTTATATTCTAAGTTTTTTGCATAGTAAACACCTTATATTGTAGATGGCTACCATTGATGCTGAAGAAAATGTTGTCCTTATTTCGGAGGGAACCTCAAAACCGAAGGTAGATTTGTGGAGTGACAATAATATTAATATTTTTGTTGAATTAATGGAAAATGAAGTGCTTATGGGTAATAGGACAACAACAACGTTCACCAAAGACAGTTGGAACACCATTTTGAAAGAAATGAAAACAAGAACGGGGTTAACTTTTGACCTAGCACAACTTAAGAACAAGTTCAATAAGATGAGAACTATCTATAGGTGTTTCAATTCATTACTTAAGGAGACAGGGGCAGGATTTACATATGATAAGATGATTGGTAGGATATACGCCTCCGACGATCAGTGGAAGCGAATGGCCGGGGTATGTTGGTACTTCTAATCTTGAAATTATATATGTCATGCTTATTGGCTTATTACATGATTAACAAACTGATTTTTGCTTGTATGTATAATAGGTCAACAAGTATGCAAAACATTTTCAAAAAAATGGATGTCCCTTATTCCCGAAGTTGTGCGTTATCTATGGGGATACCACTGCAACGGGAAAATATGCGCATGCGTCGACCCAACCCCCATCCTCATCGGATGAAACTGACCCTGTGTATGAGCCTAAGGCTGATGAGATGGGTGATGACGATGTAGTTGAGGTAGGTGTAAAAAGTTCAAAGAAAAAAGTGAAGGGAAAAAAAAAACTTGTTCGTAAGGATAGTATGGGAGAGGCATTTGAATCTATCTCGACGTCGTTTGCTGAAGGACAGAAAAAAAGGTGTGACATCCTTGAAGAACATTTGTCACGATACTCATCAAAATCAAATGCTTCAGTTGCTAACGTAACCAAAATTACGAACCCAGCTAGTGAAGCTCAGGAGAAATTGGGTTCATGTATGGAAATCCTCAATGCTATGGGTATTAAGGACATGGATAAATATCTACATGCAGCCGAACGATTGGTTAACAATGTGTCATATAGGACTATGTTAGTGGGCATGCCTCCGGAAGCGCGAATTGCATGGGTGATGAAAGAAAAGAATTAATTTCATTTGCGTTGTAATACAATGATTTCAGTGTGTTTGTTTTATTTGAAGTCGGACAATGGTCATCTTTTGTTTTTAGTTATGTTTATGTTCAAGACGACTGTTGTGTTTGAATTTAGTTCTGTGTAAGACAATTATGGTTTGCTAGTTATGTTGAATATGCGTTTGAATTTGTGCGAGTATGATGACGATTATTGTGTTTAAATTTCTACTACTTATGTTGATGTTAAAGAGATGTGCAGGTTTTTCTGTTTATGTGTATGTGTGCAGGTTTATTTGTGTGTATATGTGCAGTTTTTCTTCCATATGTGTGCAGGCTTTTGGCCATTTCTGTGCAGTTTTTTTTCCTCAATTTGTGCAGTTTCATTTTCCTCATTTGTGCGAGTTTTTTTTTTGGGTGCAAGTGTGCAGTTTTTTTATGTGTGCAAGTGTGCAGTTAGTGTGTAGTTGGTTATGTTTCATTTTTTGTTTGTCTATATTGTAGAATGGATTCGGAAGACGAAATTGATTGGGAACACACAACCGATCTTGAAAACGTGTTTGACGCTTACGATGCGGACGACATAGAAAATGTTTCAAATCTAGGTGATAAGGCACAATGCATTCAGCGTGTAGAGAAACAACCTTGTCGGACGTCTGTATTACAGGGTGGTAATTATATTAAAGAAATATTAGAAGGACACGATGCACGTTGTTACGATACGTTTAGGATGCACCAAGATACATTTAAGTTATTGTGTGAATTATTAGTGTCCAAAGGTTACCTTCACCAGAGTAGATATGTTAGTGTTCAAGAACAATTAGGAATTTGTTTATATATTTTATCACATAGTGAATCTATGCAACTTACTGCCGATCGTTTTCAACATTCAACGCAAACTGTATCGGTGTATTTTCGGAAAGTGTTGAAGGCCATATGCAAATTAGGTGTAGAGTTGATTGCGCCTCCAAATTTCAATAAAGTCCCTCTGGAAATACTGCACAATTCGAGATTCTACCCATTTTTTAAGGTAAACGTATTTTTTTTTATTACAAAAAAAAAAAATAGTACTTAGAATTAAAAAATATATATATTGGAACTAATCTTTTTAAGAATATTTATAGGACTATGTAGGGGCGATAGATGGCACCCACGTTGCCGCATCAATTCCTCGAGAAGATCAAATTCCATTTCGAGGATGTAAAGTGGATACTACTCAAAACGTTATATGTATATGTAGTTTCAATATGATGTTTACATATGCATATGCAGGTTGGGAAGGAACTGCCAACGACTCTAGGGTTATTTCAGAATGTATGAATAACCCGATAACTATTTTTCCAACACCTCCTCAAGGTATGTGTGTAAATATAGAATGATTTTATATGTATTGAATTACGCCTCTCTGATATTACACAATACAGAAAAATATTATCTTGTGGATTCAGGGTATACAAATACCCATGGCTTTTTGGCACCGTACAGGGGGGAAAGATATCACTTACGAGATTTTCGAGATAAACGGCCAACGAGATTTGAAGAAAAATTCAATCAGTGCCATTCTTCTCTTCGAAATGTCGTAGAGCGGTGTTTCGGTGTGCTTAAAGCGAGATTTAAAATCCTTAAGAGCATGTCTTCCTATGAGATGGACGTACAAAAGTATATTCCAATTGCATGTTGTACACTTCACAATTTTATAAAAATGTATGATATGAATGATAATTTATTTGAAATATGGAGTAGGGAAGGGTATGCAGAAGAGGAATAGGGGAGTACGTTGAGACAATGACGTGAACCTGATGAAGCTCCCGTGATTACTAATCAAAGTGTACGAGAAATGGGACGTTTTAGAGATAATCTTGCCCGAGCAATTTGGGACAGTTCAAATGCGATTTGTATAAATTAAATAAGTTTTAATATTTTCTATATAAATATCACACCAATAATATATCAATTTTTCACTAACTATTTCAATTATTTTTTATTTGCAGAGATGAGTGCGATCAACAACTATGACCCTCCTCGACATTAAAATTTGACAAGAATTTTGTTTTCATTTTTTTTTGGGATGTAATACGATTCTAATTTTGATGATGTTACTTGTGCATCTCATCATTGAGCTAATTGTTGTATCTAAGTATGTGAAAATGTGAAAATGAACATATATTGTAGAACAAAACAATTTGTATGTACGTACATAATTTTAACATCTATGTTTAATTACATTGCGTATGATTTGCCTGAATTAAGTGTAATTTTATATTTATTATCATACACATAAAATAAAATAATAATATAAAAAAAAAAAAGGAAAAAAAAATGATTTTACACTAACAATTCTACACTTAAAAAAAAAAAAAAAAAAAAATTTGTTATTAAACGTAATTCTATTCTCAGAAAGAAACAAAAATGTCTTTACCAAATGCTATTCTGTTCCCAAAACAAAATAGATTCTGTCGTTACCAAACACGATTCTGTTCCCAAATCAAAATAGAATTATTCGTTACCAAACGCGATTCTGCTCCCAAAAAGAAAACAGAATTCTCATCCCATCCCATTCTATTCCATTCCCATCCCACTGCTGGAATGGAAACAGAAACGGTTACCAAACGTCACCTTCTTATTTCACTTTTAATCTTGCCTATTTAAAAAAAACGGAAGCCTACTACACGTGCTTGCACAGACGCGGTTACATAAAACAATTTTGTGTATAAAATTTTGTTATATATAACAAAGGAAAAAGTACAATTTAGACCCTCTAACTATTGACATATTTCTAAGTGATCCCTTTAAATTTAAACGTTTCATTTCAAACCCTCTACATATCATAACGTTTCAAATTGGTCATTCCGTTAAAAAATCAGTTAAAACTAACGGAATTTAGGGACAAAATGGTCTATTCACGTTTTTTTAATTTTTTAATCATTTTTAATTAATTTAATTAAAACTACTATTGTTTTGGTGGTGGTGCTCTTTGGTGTTGATGTTATTGGTGGTGGTGTTCGTTTTGATGTTGATGTTTGTTTGGGTGGTGGTGTTCGGCGGTGTTGATGTTTAAGACCCTGTTTGTTTAGTATTTTTGTTCTCAGATTTGTGTTTTAATATGGGAGTGAAAAAAAAATATGATTATGTTCTTCTCCCTTATTTTTAGTACAAAATTTTTAGAATATAATGGAATTATCTCTTAGTTTTACTCCTATTTCCTCTTCCATAGAGGTTTGTATTTGGTTTGGTTGGATCGGTCATTCCTTTTGTATTCTTTGGGATTTTTAATTCCCCTTTTAACGAAAAAAAATCAAATAATATTTCCAAAAAAAAATTGTTGTTTTGTTCCCATGAATTCATTTTTGTTCTCATAAATTTTGTTTCGTTCCCATAAATTTGTTGTTGAAATTACACGTTCAAATTTAGCAATATTTACATTTGCCGACGAAGAAGACGACGACGAAATTTGTTTATTTGAATATGAGAGGGTCCTATTCGTCGGCTTCAAAATTTGTTTCCAAATTTTTGTTTCAATATGAGAGAGTCTTATTTGTGTTTCAGATTTGTTCCCAGATTTGTATAAGATTTTCTCTCTCTCACTCAATTGAGAAAGAAAGCCATGCAACCATTTAGGGAAAATAGGAAAAAAAAATATTTTGACCCCTTAAGTTTAGATGACTTTTCAAATTAATCCCATTGAATAAAAAGACTAAAATATCCTTAACAAAACGTTGACTGTTAATTGACTTAACGAGATCTGTCTCAGGAGCCAATTTGGAACGATTTTGAAATGTCAAGAGTCAAATTGTTGAGTTGCAAAAGTTATGGGCCAATTAGACACCCGAGGCATTTGTTAGAGACAAAAAAGATATTTATCATAAACTTATATCTTAAACGAGACTTTTTAAAAATTAGGTCTATTATTTGGGACTTCCGGTCGATTATCCCTATTTTTTTTTTTTTTATATTTATAAATTAAAAAATTAAGATAATGTCTTTAGGCATAAAAAACCCCAAGTCTATACTATAAATTAGGACGGTATTTGAAAATATCTATTGTGTAACGATTGAGATCGATCTTTATGAAAAATAGAGGGTTAAAATTGTTTTGTTAAAATCTCGGGAGAAAAATTCCTACCCAAATAATTGGAAGGAGATAGAAAGTTTTAATGAGATTAAAGAATATATTTTTCAAACCTTTTTGTGAGTCCTTACATATTTTTTTATTTTTATTTTTTTTTACATATTGAGTTGCACTACTCAATAATTTATTTTTTTTTCTAATTAATGCACAAATATATAATTATTTTATTTTTGTCCATATTTTTAAATTATTTGAAAAAATTAATGTGATTCAAAAAATATTTTTACCCAAAAAAAAAGAAGTAAATGCAATATAAATTAAAATTTGTTGACTTGCAAAAATTAATAAAATTCATCAACATTTATGATTATTTATTTGCTATTTTATAGTATATTGATAAAAGTTAATTTGTAAAAATATTTTTTTACTTTTATGATTTTTATGTAATTTTTAATAATATTTTTATATTCGCTATTTATAAAACGTCATTATTCATTAAAATTTATACATCCGTTTTTTAATATTGCAATCAAAATAAAGAAATTATAATATTAAAATTTTATTATAATTTCTTTTTAAGTCCGCCGAAAACGGCTGCTATTGACATTAAAGTGTTTAACATAGGACCTCCAATTTTATTTAAAAAATAAAATTCATATTAAGCCCATCACAATAAGCTCAATGCTAGCCGGGTCGTGGACGTTAGTCCAAACCGATGATCCATATACAGATCCATCAAGTGGAAGGCCAAAAAACTTAATTCACACTTAAATGGGGGAGCCAAAAGGGCGTAACTCCTCACTAATGGTGTAACTTCTCATTGAATCCCTACCGAATAGCAACATAATGAAGGAAAACCAAGTCATCAAAGACTAGATCACCCATCTCCAACGGTCGTAATCTGCTCAGTCTATAAATAAGGGAAATATATCACATTATTTTTACAATGCAGTCTTTTGCTTGATATCCTAAAACAAACTAACTTATTCTCACGTCGGAGGTTCTTTGACTGACACCATATCGGTGTCCCCTTAGAACTAATCGGCTTTGTAGGTTGTTAAGTTACAGATGTAGGTTGTGGAGATTTCTGGCACGTTCTAAAGCAAACTAATTTATTTTCACGTCGGAGGTTCTTTGGCCGACATCACATCAGTGCCCTCTTAGAACTAATCGGCTTTGTAGGTTGTCAGGTTAGAGATGTAGGTTGTGGATATTTCTGGCACGTGCGGAGTTGTTATATGTGCCGGGAATTTTTTGGCAACATCAGTAACATCAACACATAATACGATCTATAAAAACATGAGAATGATTAATATTACATTCAATATCCACAGATGTTAAATATAATATCGTAAAAAAAATAAAGAACAATTGATGTTACATTTAATATCCATAAGTGTTGAATGTTACATTTAACATCCACGTGAATGGTATTTTGGTCAGAAAAAGATAAAAAAAAATAAAAAATAAAAAATAAAAAAATAAAAAAAAATCAATTGATGTAACATTCAACATCCATATGAGGAGTATTTTGGTAAAAAAAGACAAAAAAAGTTATTGGTGCAAAAAAAAAATATGATAGACTAAATCAGTAATTTCTTTCACATTTTGGGAGTTAATGGTGCATACCCTATATTTAATCCCTTTTAATAGTAAAATAATATTAAATCTCTAGGTTATCTCTAATCTCATGTGAATGGAGTGTTCTAAAATAAACAATGACAACTCTAATAGTCTTTGTTTAAAATACTTTTACATCCTGAAATAAACAAACACAACTGTAATCTTAGAAAAGGCAATCTTATTTTCTCTAACATCTTCCACTATAAATACCCACATTAATCTTTGTCCTAATCACACTTGTTCAAATACTCCATAAAAGAGTTAAGAATGGGCCTCCCAAACCTTTCACTAGCCATTATTTCTATTGTGGCATTGTCCATGGCTCATTACTCTCTTGCCCAAAACTTTGTTAATTCACACAACAAGTTTCGCGCACAAATCGGGGTTCCGCCTCTAAGGTGGAACCGCACCTTGGCCGCCTACGCCACAAGATACGCTATTAAGAGTAGCAAATCATGCGAGATGGAGCACTCCATGGGACCCTACGGCGAAAACCTTGCAATGGGCGGTGGTGAATTCTCAGTGGCAGATGCGGTCAACATGTGGGCGGGAGAGAAGGCCTATTACGATCACCGCTCCAATTCTTGCGTTGGCGGAGAGTGCCTCCACTACACCCAGGTTGTCTGGCGTGACACAAAGCATCTGGGTTGTGCTAGGGTTAAGTGCCGCAATGACATGTATTTCATTATCTGCAGCTACTATCCCCCGGGCAATTACGTCGGGGAGCGCCCCTATTAGTCTAATAGTTTTGGTCATGGGCTTGGGGGCCCACCCAGCCTGAACGGCCCGACCCTATTTTTTTAGAGCTTGGGCTTAGGGTTTGTGTCCACGGACCGGGCCTGGGCCTAGGTATTAGGGCCTTATCAAAATTAGGGCCAAGCTTGGGCAAGACCTAAAAATGTTAAGGTCGGCCCGGCCCAAAGGATATTTAAAAATATATATATAGATATACAACCCTAATATTTGGAATATTGATTTCCTTTAGAAATTGTAATTTTAATATTTCTTATTAATTTGATTTGTTTGGAATATCGGTTTACCTTTAGAAATTATAATTTTAATATTTCTTGTTGGTTTGATGTAGAATATTTTATATTTATTTTTGAAATTTAAAAAAAAAAAAAATAGGACCGGGGGCCTGTGGCCTGGGCTTTGGGCTTAAAATTTTCTTATAGGGCCGGGCTTGGGCATAGAATTAAGGCCCGATCACCGGGCCGGGACGGACTAGGTCCCAACATTTTTGGTAATACACTAGTCTAAACTGGGCCCGAACCCAGTCCGGCCCATGACCATCCCTACTATTAGGCTTTCAACTAAGTTGGAAAAATTAAAAAGCGTAGGTGAGAATAGAATTTACTTCTGTCTTACAACCTCCACTATTTATATTTTAGGTATGTATAGATCAAAAAAATAAGAGAGAGAGAGTATCATTTTTTTTACATGAACGTGATTTTTTTTCTTCGATCCAAAACACACGATCAAGTATCATTTTAAAGATTAAAAAAAAAAAAGATGATTATTTCAGTATAATGTGTTGATGAAAAAAATTACATAATGATTAATTTGGTGATTTTACAAAAAACATTTTAATTGATTAATTATGGTAACTGTCATCAAATTTTGAAATATATATTTGTAAAAATTATTGAGACTGTAAATATGAAATATAATTGTTGTTTAAAGTGACAGATATGTCCATATATTCTAAAAAAATGACTGCGCAGTTTATGAAAAAAAACACTTAAGGTTGGTTTAGTAGTTTTGGGTCCAAAGAGGACTGAGTAATTAAACACCGTTTTTTTTAATATAATTTTTTGAAATTATAGAGTTTTTTTTTTTCAATTAAATTAAATAATTATTTTTCATACACCATTATTTAATGATAATTAAATTTTATTTCATGGATAAAAATTTGGAAAAATGATTGGGTTATCCCAATTTAAATATGCTATTATCAATTGATTCCAACTGTTTGAAAAAGAACCAAATAATCTCAGATTACAGATTTTCCGAACCATCCAATTCTAAATTTAAAAAACGCCAAAATTTACATGACAAATCTACCATTTCGAGATTCGGGCTTGGAGATTTTTCATATTTAATCTTTATTTTCATATGTAACGGTTTTCACAACAAAATTATTTTATTAAAATCAAAATAACTACTATTGTACACATTTTTGTCACGATCTAAATAAGATATTCAAAATGGGATTACATTCACTATTTTTTTTCATTAGTTTTCAGATTCGTGTTACATTTAACATGGTACTTTCAGAAATTTCATTTTTCACATTCGTGTTACATTCAACACAGTCTTATACATTAACCTAAACACAATTGAGTGTTATCATATTGTCACGTTACATTCATAATTCAACACATTCATATAATTTGTGTTATTACATTTGTTGGTGCATAAAACTGGTACACACCTCGAGTATGGTCCAGTCGGATGACAGGTGGGTCATCTTGCTGAGGTGGAGTCGTTGATTGAAAAGTCCTCGAGCGAGCTGTGCTGGGTCCTGGGAGGACTGACCTGCTGTGTCCAGAGTCCTGCTCCTCAGGGAGTGTACCTGCAGAAGACTCAGACCGGGGTTTATCCCGGTGAAGCCCCTCCGGTGTGGTAATCAGTGCTCAGAGAGAAAAGGTACAGAATATAGTAAGGAAATAAATGAACTCACACGTAATGTCAGTCATTAAAGCGTACCTTGGGCTTACATTGCCCCCGATATATATAGGCGTTGGAGATGATTAGTCGAATCTAAACACGGTTAAGTAGTCGAAACCCTGTGTTTAGCCGATAATCCGAGGCGTTTAGGAGATAATCGTTGGGCTTGGGCTTTTGGGCCCATTTGGCGAAGCCCGCGGGCCTTTGTCAGGCCTGCGGCGGTAAGGTAGTGGAGGAGAATGGAGATCCGTGGAGTCTTGGAGAAGAAACAAGGTGAAAAGGGAAGCCGGTCGAGGTGAACGGCTGAGTCCCTGAAACTGACTACCCAGGGTACGGCGCAGAGCTCAGAGCGACACGTCCTAGCAGGGCTCCTCGCTTCTCCTTGGATGCAAATGAGATTCCAGGGAGGAGCCGTAGTCGGTGTATGCTCCAGCGTGGCGTTGTGGATTCTGAGATTCGTCCCTGTCATGTGCGAGGGTTGATACGTGGCTGGGTCTCAAGTGCTGACTCAGAGGTGCCCAAAAATACCCTCATCAGTAGCCCCCCTAGCCCTGTGCGACGAGGGAAGCGAGACGGTCAGGGATATCAATTCCTGGATGAAACGGGCGTCCTGAAGACTTTGGATTGCAAGAAACACCTCTGATCGACACTTTTTCAAGAGTTAATTTTTTCTCGAGGAGCTTATTCGAAATAGGCCTCCACATGGTCGGGGTCCGGGGTCAAATAGCACGGCAGGGCGCTGTTGGCTCGAACCCGTGGCCCATACATTTGGAGAAGGTAGTATCTGCGCCCTACCAGCTTGAGGTAGCACGGCAGGGCAGGGGGCAGGATAAGATGACGCTGGCCCGAGGTGATGTGGCGAAATTTTTAAACGACACTCCTGGATGACGTTCTTGAAGAAGGTCGTCCCCTGGACCCTGACGGCTAAGAGTAGCACGACAGGGCGGTGCCTGTCGCTACTTGGACCCTACCGACTAGGAGTAGAGCGGCAAGGAGGTCCTTGTTGTTATTTAGACCATGCTAGTCGGGAGTAGCGCGACAGGGAGGTGTCGATCGCCACCTGGACCCTGCCAACTTGGGGTAGCGCGGGCAGGGTGGTGCTTATCAAACCCGATGGTTCCAGCTACGGGGCTTTGAGGTTGAACCCCTAGACTGTGCCATGCACAAGGATGCCGAGGCAGACAGTGCTGACGAGGGGGCTCCCGAGAAGGGCGAGATTGACTCCACCCCTCCTCGCACGGACGCCCCTCACAACGAAGGCGAAAAGGACTGAGCTCGGACCATCGCTTTTTCAAGACTTAAGATTGTGTAGACTCTTTTCTCCTGATGTTTTTTGCCAAGTCGATTTCTGCTTGGTCTTGTTTTCAGAGTTGTAAAATTTTAAAAATTTTGTTGAAATTTGTTACCGTCTCTGCCAAACAAATTTCTCACCTCTGCCCAGGGCCATGGACCACTAGCCCCCCAGTCCGGGACACGAGCTGATTGCAAGGAAATCGTGTCGTGGACTTAGGAGGAGTGTTTCCCAGGGTAGCTGATCCTCTCGGTCCACAGGAGCGCAACACGGTGGTTGGACCCCTGTGGCCGGTCATTGGGGAGTTCTTCGTAGTCAGGCTCATTCAAGAATCCTTTCAGGTTATCTCCATTTAGTCCATGCAGGAGCACCTTCCCTTTTAGAACGCCGGACTCATAGTCGACTAGTAGGGAGAGGTACTTAGCTGCAGGCCCTCAGACCCAATCAATGCCCCTCCCTTGGTGGATGACCTAAGTCTGTCCCCGGGTACGGACTATTGACTTCCGGAGAGGGTCTGGTTGTCACCCTCGACGCTGAGCGCCGGGATGAGACTTGTGGAGAGTTACTCGTGACGCTGAGAGTCAGGATGTTGATTTGGAGAATTATCCGTGACTCAGGAGGTCAGAGTACCACTGAGGAGAATCATTCGCGACGCCGAGAGCCGGGATACGACTCAAGGGGTTAGAATGTAATCGTAGAGAATCACTCGCAACGCCGAGAGCCGGGATACGACCCAGGGGGTCGGAATACAGCCGTGGAGAATCACTCGCAATGCCAAGAGCCGGGATGCAGATCTGGAGAATCATCCACGACTCAAGGGGTCGGAGTACCACTGAGGAGAATCATTCGCGACGCCGAGAGTCGGGATACGACTCAGGGGGTCGAAATGTAACCGTGGAGAATCACTTGCGACGTCGAGAGCCGGGATACGGCCTAGGGGGTCGGAATGCAGCCGTGGAGAATCACTCGCAACACCGAGAGCCGGGATGCGGATATGGAGAATCATCCACGACTCAGGGGGTTGGAGCGTCGTTGTAGGAGACAGGCTGGAAGGCGCTCGTCTCCATCTTTAGTAGGATGGAGGGCTACTCGTCTTTGTCTTTGAGTTGCATGCTCACAGTTGGCCACTGCTCGAACGCCGTGGTGGTGAGAGGGTGGCGGGTAGGCGCTTGGTCCTGCCCACGATGGGCCCTCAGGTCGGATCTTACTGCGTGGCTAGGAAGCTGAGCCCGAGGGTAGCCTTGGTCAGTCCCTGGCACCATGTTTTCATGGAGAACGGGGTCTTGACGTGGTCAGGGGAGCTCTCCAGGCCGGTAGCCCCAATATGGCAAGGTGGAAGGCGGCCCTCGGGCACAAGTCCATTTGAAGATTCCACACAAGCATCGTGATCTTGGGGTCACTCCTCGGGCCCTGCAGTCTGGAGAGACGGTTCCCCCTGGACGGGGGGTTAGCAGTAGGCACGCGAGAATGAGTTGTACATTCGACTTGAACTCTTGCATTTGGCGTTCAAGGAGATCAATCCGAAATGCCTCCATAGCTCTTGAGGTCTGTCCCGCAGCCCTAGGTGGCAGAGTTGACGGTCTTGCCTGACCATGGGGGGGCAGTTATCCTCGTTGGTGGGAGCTGGGGGGTATGCGCTTAGATTGTTTGACATGTCTTCTCGTTATTTTGTTTTGTGTCTATCTAACTGGACCTTGTGATCACTCAAGCTTATCTGAGCAGAGAGAAATGATCAGGGGAAGGCTTTTTGTTCGATTCCCACAGACGGCGCTGAACTGTTGGTGCATAAAACTGGTACACACCTCGAGTATGGTCCAGTCAGATGACAGGTAGGTCCTCTTGCTGAGGTGGAGTTGTCGATTGAAAAGTCCTCGAGCGAGCTGTGCTGGGTCCTGGGAGGACTGACCTACTGTGTCCAGAGTCCTGCTCCTCAGGGAATGTACCTGCAGAAGGCTCAGACCGGGGTTTATCCCGGTGAAGCCCCTCCGGCGTGGTAATCAGTGCTCAGAGAGAAAAGGTACAGAATATAGTAAGGAAACAAATGAACTCGCACGTAATGTCAGTCATTAAAGCGTACCTCGGGCTTACATAGCCCCCGATATATATAGGTGTTGGAGATGATTAGTCGATTCTAAACACGGTTAAGTAGTCGAAACCCTGTGTTTAGCCGATAATCCGAGGCGTTTAGGAGATAATCGTTGGGCTTGGGCTTTTGGGCCCATTTGGCGAAGCCCGCGGGCCTTTGTCAGGCCTGCGGCGGTAAGGTGGTAGAGGAGAGTGGAGATCCGTGGAGTCTTGGAGAAGAAACAAGGTGAAAAGGGAAGTCGATCGAGGTGAACGGCTGAGTCCCTGAAACTAACTACCCAGGGCACGGTGCAGAGCTCAGAGCGACACGTCCCAGCAGGGCTCCTCGCTCCTCCTTGGATGCAAATGAGATTCCAGGGAGGAGCCGTAGTCAGTGTATGCTCCAGCGTGGCGTTGTGGATTCTGGGATTCGTCCTTGTCATGTGCGAGGGTTGATACGTGGCTGAGTCTCAAGTGCTGACTCAGAGGTGCCCAAAAATACGCTCATCAACATTGAATGTTATATTTAACACTAACGAAACACACATATTGTAATGATGTTATATATAACATTCACATGCATCCTAATTCAGCATTAAAAAAAAAAATGGTTGATAAGATCTCATCCTGAAAATGATGATTTATATATAATTGTGGTGTAAAAACAGATCATTGAACAACAATTAATCACAAGTACGAGAAATTAACAGAGTTTGTTTTCAGTTTCATCCTTCGCATAATACTATATTTGTTTCGCGTTTTTAGGTAACGATACGTATATGAAAGGTAACAATACATTTAATACAAGTAAATTAGTCTGCGAATTGGCAATAAGAATGATCAGTTAACAAAATAATTGGGTTTCATTGGTAATTTCAAGGTAAGTGCCGCTACAAATTTTCATCCATATAACATAAAGTGATAAAACAAATATATCAATTAAAATGGCAGTCCGGTGTCACAAAGCTCCCGTTATGCGCAAAGTCTGAAGAAGAGTCGGACCACTTAGGTCTAAGGTCTATTGTATGCAGTTTTACCGTTTCAATTAAACATTAAAAAATAAAAAAGGAAAAAATCAGTAGTTGCTTTGTTTTCCATCGTGAGTAGAATCAGTGGTATCTGGTTCATCGCACATGGGAGTCGTGTAGTAGAAAGGACCCAGGACATGTTTTACCATATCCCTGTACACCACCGCCGGCCGGCTGAGCTTCACCCCCTTCAGTCCTCCGGCGAAGTCGGTGGCTATGTTGCAGACTGGGTCCGGCGACGAAACTAGCCGGAAAAAGCAGCTGTTGGTGTTGAGTTTCTTCCCGTTGACGATCATCTCGAAATAGCCGGCATCGTCGGTCTCGTCGCTGCCGTAGTAAACCACTCTGCTCCGGTCATCCATGCAAGTGACAGATACCTTACAACCTGGATAACACCCAACCAAAATGTGATTAGACAGTGAGAAGAGATGTCAATGGTTCGGTCTCTATCCGGTTCCATATAAAATCAAAATTAAAACCGTTAAGACATATATCAAATCAAAACCATAACCAAAATTCTTTTTTTTTTTTAAATAGTTTTTAAAATTGAACTATTTAAATATATACAAAACCAAAATTACACGAAACCATATTTTTCAATTTTATAAAAAAACCAAAAACAGAACCACGAAACCACGTATCATTGTTTTGTATATATAAACAAAAATATAACTAAAATATAAAACATAAATTCCAAAAAACTCAAACAAAACCACAAAAATTATTAATTATTATAATAAGCATTTTTAACCATAATTAAAGTATAACGATAAATAAAATAAATGATTATATATATATATATATATATATATATATATATATATATGTATGTATGGGATTAAACTGTAAATATATAAAAAAGTGAGAGTATAAACTGTAAACTTTACCGGAGATCTTCAAATTGACGGGGACGGAGACGGCAACGGCGACGCCGCTGCGATTTTTCTCGCGACGCGAGCTGCCATGGCAGAGGAATCGATCAAGCCTCGTCGGAGAGCAGCTCCAATAAGTCGGGGCTTGGGCCTGAGGGTTTTCTCGCATCACCGACCCGATTTTAGTGTCCACGTGGCGGATTCTACATCGCTTATCAAATGCCACGAAGGCGGCTTCTGATTGGTCTATCCCTATAGACTCTTATTTCACTTTTAATTTTAAAAAAATCTCAGAGACGAAAATAATTTGTATATTAGTCTCACCTATTTAAAAAAAAAAACAGAAGTTTACTTCACGCGCTTGCACAGACGCGGTTACATGTAATAATTTTGTGTATAAAATTTTGTTAAATATAACAAATATTACTGTATTTTGTAACATGTAGCTAATTTGTGTGTAAAAATTTGTTAGATGTAATAAAAATCATACAAAATACATGTAATTAGTTACACATAACTAAATGTACACAAATACATGTAACTAACGTTAAATTAATTTATGTGTATAATATTTGTTAAATATCACAAATATATATAATTGTAACATGTAACTAATATTACGTAAGTATATGTAACAAAAAATATACAGATATATATAAAAATATAACAATTATTAAATTGTAACTAATATGCGTTACATGTAACTAATATTTACTATAATATGAATTTACTCACCAAGTTCTTGCTACAATCTCTGCATTGCGGGACTAAAATTCAAACGAAATTCAACTTAAGTGACTAAATCAAAACTTATATGGGATAAAGACCTTTTTTGTACCTGACAAATGCCTCGAGTATCTAATTGGCCCCTAACTTTTTCAACTCGACAATTTGGCCCTTGACATTTCAAAATCATTCCAAATTTGCCCTTGGATCGGGTTCCGTTAGTAAAATTTGGAAAAATTAGATGGAAAAAGTCACATGACAAGCACATGACGTTTGACCATGGGTACATGCGTCATTTCATTCTTACTAATAGAATGAGACCTATTTACATATTTTGTTAAACTTAAGGGGTAAAAAATATTTTTTTTCTTTAATTTTTTTTTTTTAGGTTGTCTTCTTCCTCTGCACTACCACCCCCAAACTCCACCACTCCACCGCCGCTTTCTCTACCGCTACTCTCCCCCACCGCTGCCAACACCTTATCTTCTTTCCTCGCCAACGGCACCTCCGATCCCTCTGCCACGTCGGCGACACGTGCTCTGATTCTTCGTTCACCTGTGTCGTCTTCGTCTTCTTCGCCATCCCGTTCGTCGTCTTCGTCTTCTTCTATATTTCCATTTCGATTTCGATTTCGAAATCGAAACCTAAATCGAAACCCTGTTCAAAATCGAAATCAATTTTGGTTTCAATTTCGAAATCAAAACCCAAAACAAATCAGAGTTTTGAAATCGAAATTGAATCGATTTCGAAATCGAAACCGTGGTTCGTTCACCTACGTCGTCTTCGTCTTTTTCTCTATTTCGATTTCGATTTCAGAATCAATTTTGAAATCGAAATCGAAACCTAAATCGAAACCCTATTTCGATTTCGAAATCAAAACCCCTAGTTCGATTTCGATGGTGTTCGTCATTTTGGTGGCGATGTTCAGCGGTGTTATTCGATTTCGATTTCGAAAAATCGATTTCCTGTTTCGATTTTGAAATAGAAATCGAAACCCTAAGGTTCGATTTCGGCGGTGTTCATCGTTTTGTTCGGCGGTGTTCTTCGTGCCATGTTCTTCGATTTCGATTTCGAAATTGAAATCGAAACCCTAAGGTTCAATTTCGGCAGTGTTCTTCGTTTTCGATTTCGGTGTTCGTCGGTATTATTATTCGTTTTGGTGGGGGTGTTCGTTGGTGTTGATATTATTGGTGATGGTGTTCGTTTTGATGTTGATGTTCGTTTTGGTGGTGCTGTTCAGCGGTGTTGATGTTTAAGGCCCTGTTTGTTTAATATTTTTGTTCTCAGATTTGTGTTTTAATATGGGAGTGAAAAAAAAAATATGATTATGTTCTTCTTCCTTATTTTTAGCACAAATTTTTTAGAATATAATGGAATTATCCCTTAGTTTTGCTCCGATTTCCTATTTCGTAGAGATTTATATTTGGTTTGGTTGGATAGGTCATTCCTTTTATATTCCTTGGGGTTTTTAATTCCCCTTTTAATAAAAAAAAAATCAAATAATATTTCCAAAAAAAAAATATTGTTTTGTTCCCATAAATTCTGTTTTGTTCTCATAAATTCTGTTTCGTTCCCATAAATTTGTTGTTGAAATTACACGTTCAAATTTAGCAATATTTACATTTGCTAACGAAGAAGACGACAACGAAATTTGTTTGTTTGAATATGGGAGGGTCCTATTCGTCAGCTTCAAAATTTGTTCCCTGATTTTTGTTTCAATATGGGAGGGTCTTATTTGTGTTTCAGATTTGGATAAGATTTTCTCTCTCTCTCACTGAATTGAGAAAGAAAGCCATGCAACCATGTAGGGAAAATAGGAAGAAAAAAATATTTCCATCCCTTAAGTTTAGATGACTTTTCAAATTAACTTCATTGAATAAAAAGACTAAAATACCCTTAATGAAACGTTGACCGTTAGTTGACTTAACGAAATCTGCCTTAAGGGCCAATTTGGAACGATTTTGAAATGTCAAGAGTCAAATTGTTGAGTTGCAAAAGTTAGGAGCTAATTGGACACCCGAGGCATTTGTCAGGGACCAAAAAGGTCTTTATCCCAAACTTATATCTTAAGCGGGATTTTTTTTAAAATTAGGTCTATTATTTGAGACTTCTTGTCGATTATCCCGATTTTTTTTTTTTTATATTTATAAATTAAAAAATTAAGATAATGTCTTTAGGCATAAAAAAACCCCAAGTCTATACTATAAATTACGACGACATTTGAAAATATCTATTGTGTAACGGTTGAGATCAATTTTTATGAAAGATAGAGGGTTAAAATTGTTTTGTTAAAATCTCGGGAGAAAAATTCCTACCCAAATAATTGGAAGGAGATAGAAGGTTTTAATCCTTACATTTTTTTTTATATATATATTTAATCCTACTCAATTGTCTCTTTTTGATTTTGGTTAATTTAATTTTTTCCTAATTAATTCACAAATATATAAAAAACAAAATTGTCCATATTTTTAAATTATTTGAAAAAATTAATGTGATTCGAAAAATATTTTTACCCCAAAAAAAGAAGTAAATACAATATAAATTAGAATTTCTTCACTTGCAAAAATTTATAAAATTAATCAATATGCTATTTTATAGTATATTGATAAAAGTTAATTTGCAGATATATTTTTTCACTTTTATGATTTTTATGTAATTTTTAATAATATTTTTATATTCGTTATTTATAAAACGTCATTACTCATTAAAATTGATGCATCCGTTCTTGAATATTGCAATCAAAATAAACAAATTATAATATTAATTTTTTTTTTAAGTTCTCCGAAAACGGCTGCTTTTGACATTAAAGTGTTTAACATAGGACCTCCAATTGATTAATCCTTTTAAATATATATATTTATTTAAAAAATAAAATTCATATTAAGCCCATCACAATAAACTCAATGCTAGTCGGGTCGTAGACGTTGGTCCAAACTGATGATCCATATACGGATCTATCAAGTGGAAGGCCAAATAACTTAATTTACACTTAAATGGGAGAGCCAAAAGGGCGTAACTCCTCATTCAATCCCTATCGAATAGCAACATAATGAGGGAACTCCAAGTTATAAAAAACTAGGTCATCTATCTCCAACGGTCGTAATATGCTCAGTCTATAAATAAAAGAAATATATCACATTATTTTTACAATGCAGTCTTTTACTTGATATCCTAAACCAAACTAATTTATTCTCACGTCGGATGTTTTTTGGCTGACACCACATCGGTGTCCGCTTAGAACTAATCGACTTTGTAGGTTGTCAGGGTAGAGATGTAGGTTGTAGAGATTTCCGGCACGTGCGAAGCTGTTATATGTGCCAGGAATTTTTTGGCAACATCAACTCATAATATGATGTATAAAAACATGAGAACGATTGATATTACATTCAACATCTACAAATGTTAAATGTAACATCGTAAAAAAAAAATAAAGAACAATTGATGTTACATTTAACATCCACAAGTGTTGAATATTACATTCAACATCCACGTGAAGGGTATTTTGGTCAGAAAAAGATAATATAAAAAAAAAAAAAAAAAACAATTGATGTAACATTCAACACTTACATGTGTTAAATGTTACATTCAACATCCATATGAGGAGTATTTTGGTCAAAAAAACACAAAAAAAAATTATTGGTGCAAAAAAAAAAGTGATAAACTAAATCAGTAATTTCTTTCACATTTTGGGAGTTAATGGTGCATACCCTATGTTTAACCCCTTTTAATAGTAAAATAATATTAAATCTCTAGGTTATCTCTAATCTCATCAAACAGGGAATTGAGTGTTCTAAAATAAACAATGACAACTCTAACAGTCTTTGTTTAAAATACTTTTACATCCTGAAATAAACAAACACAACTGTAATCTTAGAAAAGGCAATCCTATTTTCTCTAACATGTTCCACTATAAATATCCACATTAATCTTTGTCTTAATCACACTTGTTCAAATACTCCATAAAAGAGTTAAGAATGGGCCTCCCAAACCTTTCACTAGCCATTATTTCTATTGTGGCATTGTCCATGGCTCATTACTCTCTTGCCCAAAACTTTGTTAATTCACACAACAAGTTTCGCGCACAAATCGGGGTTCCGCCTCTAAGGTGGAACCGCACCTTGGCCGCCTACGCCACAAGATACGCTATTAAGAGTAGCAGATCATGTGAGATGGAGCACTCCATGGGACCCTACGGCGAAAACCTTGCAATGGGCGGTGGTGAATTCTCAGCGGCAGATGCGGTCAACATGTGGGCGGGAGAGAAGGCCAATTACGATCACCGCTCCAATTCTTGCGTTGGTGGAGAGTGCCTCCACTACACCCAGGTTGTCTGGCGTGACACAAAGCATCTGGGTTGTGCTAGGGTTAAGTGCCGCAATGACGTGTATTTCATAATCTGCAGCTACTATCCCCCGGGCAATTACGTCGGGGAGCGCCCCTATTAGATAGGGATGGTCATGGGCTTGGGGGCCCGCCCAGTCCGAACGGCCCGACCCTATTTTTTAAGGGCTTGAACTTAGGGTTTGAGCTCACGGGCCGGGCCTGAGCCTAAGTATTAGGGCCCGATCAAAATTAGGGCTGAGCTGGGGCAAGACCCAAAATTTTTAGGCCCGGCCCGGCTCGAAGGATATTTACAAATATATATATATATATATATATACACATACATACAACCCTAATATTTGGAATATCAATTTCCTTTAGAAATTGTAATTTTAATATTTCTTGTTGGTTTGGTTTGTTTAGAATATTGGTTTACTTTTAAAAATTGTAATTTTAATATTTCTTGTTGGTTTGGTGTTGAATATTTTGTATTTATTTTTGAAATTTAAAAATAAAAAATAAAAAAATAGGGCCAGTGGGCCAGGCGTTGGGCTTAAAATTTTCTTATAGGGTCGGGCTTGGGCATAGAATTAAGGCCCGATCACCGGGCTAGGGCCCAACGTTTTTTGTAATACACTAGTCTAAGTCCGTCCCGAACCCGGCTCGGCCCATGACCATCTCTACTATTAGGCTTTCAACTAAGTTGGAAAAATTAAAAAGCGCCACTATTTATGTTTTAGGTATGTATAGATAAAAAAAATAAGACAGAAAGAGTGTGGATAAATCTTGCCGGATATATGATAGAAACATATATTATTTGCAGGCTCATGCAGTTTCCAAAAACAATTGAATTTTACAAGAACGTGATTTTTTTTCTTCGATCCAAAACATACGATCAAATATCATTTTAAAGATTTAAAAAAAATTAAAAAAAATGATTATTTCAGTGTAATGTGTTGATGAAAAAATTACATAATGATTAATTGGATGACTTTACAAAAAAAAAAAACGTTTTAATTGATTAATTATGGTAACTGCCATCAAATTTTGGAATATATATTTGTAAAAATTATTGAGACCGTAAATATAAAATATAATTGTTGTTTAGAGAGACAGATATGTCCATATATTCTAAAATGACTGCTCAGTTTATGGAAAAAAACAATTTGGGTCCAAAGAGACCGAGTAATTAAACACCCTTTTTTTAATATAATTTTTAGAAATTATAGAGTTATTTTTCCATTAAATTAAATAATTATTTTTCACACACCATTATTTAATGATAATTAAATTTTATTTCATGGATAAAAATTTGGAAAAATGATTGGGTTATCCCAATTTAAATATAATATTATTAATTAATTCCAACTGTTTGAAAAAGAACCAAATAATCCCAGATTACAGATTTTCCAAACCATCCAATTCCAAATTTAAAAAATCCCGAAATTTATATGACAAATCTGCCATTTCGAGATCGGCGAGTTGGAGATTTTCCATATTTAATCTTTATTCCCATATGTAACGATTTTTACAACAAAATCATTTTATTAAAATCAAAATAACTATTGTTGCACACATTATCAAACATTGCTTTGTTCCCAAACCGGAACTATTATAACAAAAATATACAATGCTGAAGAAGTTGTTCTTCAACCATTTGAATTTCACTACATGTTCTTATTCTAAACACACACACATACATATATATAGAGAGAGAGGCTAATTATCCTCGTTCAATCGATCGATTTCCTTCTCCCATTTCAATCCAAACATCTGCCGAATAAACGGAACAATAAGATTATACCTAAAAACCTGCAAATAAAACATAATTCCATCAAGAACAAAATTTGCAATAAAAAAACCCATATTGTTCGATTTAATCAATCATCTAACCTTGTCATTAATTTCTTGCAACTGATTCTTCAAACCCTCCGATAACTCAATCCATTTTGATTCATCTCCATTGCATTTGCACGTCCATGCTTTCTTCAACACCGATCTCCATTCCTTAATCTTAACTCTAATCTCTTTGTTAAGTTCAACCCATTCCGGAGCACAATTATTTCTCGAGAGAATTCTATACAGTGTATCCTCAGCAGGATCCGCATGAGGGTTTGTACTTAGATCCAACGGTTTGTCTTTCCCTGGTAAATTCTCGAACTGGCCTTCCTCCATTGAATGCCATATTCTTTGCTCCACAAAATTGATTATGTCAGTTTCTGACCTGTTCAATTAGAAGTACATTAATCTTTTTTTGATTCCATGTTTCGAATAATAATTTTTTACAATCAGTACAGTTACATTCTACATAAATATATCGCATTAGCAAAAAAAAGTTATATTCAACTATACATTTGTACGTAACAATGCAGATGAAACTGCATTGTTTGCATTGTTAAGTCTTTTTGTATACAAATGTAACATGCAATTAGATTATTAAATTTTATATAAAATTTTCATGATTAATAGTTGTTAAAACATTTCAGAGACGGAATATTAAGAAAAAATATGAATCAATCGTATTAATATATGTGAGAGGTACGATGTTACAAAGATATACAAAAGGCCTATATATAGACATTCACTATAGGCCAGTGGCATTAGGGTTTAGTTTTCCCAGTGACATTAGGGTTTAACCTAGTGGATCATGCTCATATAGATATATATTATTTTATTTTACAGTAAGGTATGTTCGGACAAATTACGCGCACCTTAACTAATCATCTCTCCGGACGATCTTAAGGGCACATTGTCCTACATTGGTCTGCTGAATTCAAAATTTAATTCTGGAGTGCTGGAGCATCAGAAGAATCGAACCCTGATTGACAAGGAGAGAGAGCGCCTCTTCTTGCCAACCGGACTAACACTTATGGGTATATACATATATTAAGAATAGCAATTAATGAACTTGATTAACAATTGTTATACTAAATCTCATATAATTAAAGGATTATAATCTTAGAGACGAAAACAATTTGTATTTTAGTCTCACCTATTTAAAAAAACGGAAGCCTACTACACGCGCTTGTACATATGTGGTTACATGTAACAATTTTGTGTTTAAAATTTTATTAGATATAACAAATATTACTGTATTTTGTAACATGTAACTAATTTGTGTGTAAAAATTTGTTAGATGTAATAAAAATTACACAAAATACATGTAATTAGTTACACATAACTAAATGTACACAAATACATGTAATTAACATTAAATTAATTTTTGTATATAATATTTGTTATATATCACAAAGATACATAATTGTAACATGTAATTAATATTACGTAAGTATATGTAACAAAAAATGTACAGATATATATAAAAATATAACAATTATTAAATTATAACTAATATGCGTTGCATGTAACTAATATTAACTATAATATGAATTTACTCACCAAGTTCTCGCTACAATCATTGCATTGCGGGATTAAACTCAAGCGAAATTCAACTTAAGTGACTAAATCAAAACTTATATGGGATAAAGACCTTTTTGGTCCCTGACAAATGCCTCGAGTGTCCAATTGGCCCCTAACTTTTTCAACTCAATAATTTGGCCCTTGACATTTCAAAATCATTCCAAATTGGCCCTTGGGTTAGGTTCCGTTAGTAAAATTTGGGGAAATTAGATGAAAAAAGTCACATGACAAGCACATGACGTTTGGCTACGGGTGCATGCGTCATTTCATTCTTACTAATAGAATGAGACCTATTTACATATTTTGTTAAATTTAAGGGGTTAAAAAAAATTCTTTAATTTTTTTTTTAGGTATTCTTCTATCTTTGCACTACTGCCCCCAAACTCCACCACTCCATCGCCGCCTTCTCCACAGCTACTGTGAGACCCCGATTTTTTTAAAATGCAAATAATTTTTGTTGCATTTTTATAATATTTCGAAAATAGCGGGGCGGGTTTCAAAAATTAAGATGTGATTTAAAAGTTAGGGGACCAAATTGCAAATGTTTAAAACATTTAAATAAAACTTGATGTTTAATTAAAATAAAGGGGCTTAAGTGCAATTATACACTTTTAGAGAGAGAAGCTGTGGAAATGGCGGTGAGGAGAAAGGCCAGGTGGCCGGCTTCTAGGACATGCATACACACATATATATACACGCAGAAATATAGAGAAAAATGGGAGAAGAATTGAGAAGGGAAGAGAGAGAGGGGTTCGCAGGTGTGGGTTCCGGTTGTCCGTTGTCGGTGTCGCCGCCGGTGAGGGAATGTGCGGATGGAGTGGGTATGTGCAAGCGTGGGTGTGTGTTTTGTTTGTTGGTCAGTGTATCGTCGGCAGTATGCCCGTCGTCGATAGTGACCGTGTGGGTGTGTGAGTATGTCGGTTGGACCAAAACCAGAAAACAGAAAAAAAAAAAAAAAAAAAAAAAAGAGAGGGGAGAAAGTTCGGCAGTCGGCAAGGAGCGGTTGGTGAGTGAGGTCGTTAGGTGTCCCTTCGGTCGGTGCTGTTCCGTCGTCACCGGCGTATGTGGGTTGTCAATCGTCAGCGACGTTGTGTGTGTTGTGTCGGCGAGAACCCAACAAAACAGAAACAGGAACGGCGTGTGTGCATGGGTGGGGGTGATCGTTGGTGTAGGTTGGCCGGCGGTGGCTGTGCGTTTATGTGTTCTGGGTGTGTGTGTTTGTGATCCAACCGTGTGTGTGTGTGTGTATACTATTCAACTGACATGGGTTTGTGTGGGTGACCATCGGTTTGGCCGGTGAATGTGTGTGTGGGCGTGGGTGGACAGGAGGTGGTCGCCGGCGGTCAGTGAAGGAGGAGTGAGAGAGGGGTCAGCGACAGACGTGGTCGGAAGAAGGAAGAAGAACAGAAACAGGGGAGAGAGAGAGAGAGAGAGAGAAATGGGCTGAGACAGGACGGGAAACAGGAAAAAAAAAAAGGGGGGGGGAAATTGCAGAAACCACCCCAGAAAAATCCAAAACTCATTTCGTGGTCACCAAACGTTTCGAAAATAGGTGAAACTTCAATTGATTATTAATTCTCGTTAAATTAAATTTTAGTTAGTATTACAAATCCTAAAATCATAATAATTTCGTGACGATTAATTAATTTTAAGTACGTGGTACATAAAATTAGTAAAGATTCGGGATATAGGGTCTGCATTGCATGATTAAGATGTTTTAGATAATATATTAATTTAGACTCTACCACTATTAGGTTCGTAGGCACTGACGTCCAGATAGAGTGCGGTCAGTGTTAGTTTTGCAAAACGGATATCGAGGTGAGTGTACTGCCTTCTTGCCAAACTATTTTTCTATGAATATATATGATGAAATATGTGATTATTTAAACTGTATGAATAAATGATATGGATCAAGCAGGATTTGAATGAGTTGGTAAATTGGATTTCGATAGTTTTCAAAAAGGAAATTGAAAATGAATTTCCGCTGGATTTGGTGGAATTAGATTGTGTTTTTAAAAAGAGAATAAGAAACATCTATTTTTCTAAAAATGCCTGGTTTCCTAAAAATAAAGGGGGGAAAAGTAGTTTTAATAAAATCGGACGTTTTCTTTAAAAGAAAGTGTGAAATATGATTTTTGGATTTAAAAGTTGGTTTTGAAGAAAAGGGATAGACGTGGTGATTTGACGATGTTGAATAGACGATATTTATTGGGTTGTGATTTGATGATGCTGTATTTGATTTAACGATGTCATAGTATTCATCTGTTTTGGTAGAATGATATTATCCGCTTCGGCGGAGTGATGTTATCTGCTTCGGCGGAGTGATGTTATCCGCTACAGCGGAGTGATGTTTATCTGCTTTGACAGAGTGATGTTAGACGTTTATACTGCGTAGTGATTATCTGCTTCGGCGGAGTGATGGGTGTTCGTAGGAAGGCATATCCTACGAATGGTACGGTACCGTTGCAACTCCCGATCGTGAGGTTAAAATGATCACTATGGCTAGCCAGTGTGTGTGTTGTGGTGGAGTGAGGTGTTTGAGATGTGTGTTTGAGGTGTGTGTTTGAGATGTGGTATTTTTCTTATATTTGATGATTTATTATTTATTATGGTGATCGGTATGATTTATACTAGATGAAACTTATCTATATCGCTTATTTTCACTGCTTATATACTTATGCTTGATTCATATTTAATTATGGTAATATTTAGAATGTGTCATTATTTTAAAAATATTTTACTAAGAAGGCAGTACACTCGCAGGTACAACAGCTAGGAGTCGGTCCCCTACTGGCACTAGGTAGAACTATGTGATGAAGTCATATAGGCGATCGATAGAAGCTGTCAAAGGCGAACCTATAAAAGGTTCATGGATAAATACTTTCAGTTCATAAATAATGGGACGGGCGTGTCCCCCATAATAGATGTTTGTATTATTAAGTGTATGTATAGTTTATTTCATTAGTTTATTTGGAATTTTGGTAATGTCATGTTATAGTCACGCTAGCCTCGGGATGACGGGTGTCCGGGACGGGTTGTGACAGCTACTCTCCCTCACCGCCGCCAACACCTCCTCTTCTTTCCTCGCCAACGGCACCTCCGATCCCTCTGCCACGTCGGCGACACGTGCTCCGATCCTTCGTTCACCAGTGTCGTCTTCGTCTTCTTTGCCATCACCTACGTCGACTTCATCGTCGTCTTCTCCATCACGTTCGTCGTCTTCGTCTTCTTCTCTATTTCCATTTCGATTTTGATTTCAAAATCGAAATCGAAACCTAAATCGAAACCCTGTTCAAAATCAAAATCGATTTGGGTTTCGATTTTGAAATCAAAACCCAAATCAAAACAGGGCTTCAAAATCGATTTCGAAATCGAAACTGTGGTTCATTCACCTACGTCGTCTTCGTCTTTTTCTCTATTTCGATTTCGATTTCGAAATTAATTTCGAAATCGAAATCAAAACCTAAATCGAAACCCTATTTCGATTTCAAAATCAAAACCCCTAGTTCGATTCCGATGGTGTTCGTCGTTTTGGTGACGATGTTCGGCGGTGTTATTCGATTTCGATTTCAATTTCAAAATCGATTTCCTGTTTTGATTTCGAAATAGAAATCGAAACCCTAAGGTTCAATTTTGGCGGTGTTCGTCATTTTGGTGGTGGTGTTCGGCGGTGTTCTTCGTGCCATGTTCTTCAGTTTCGATTTCGAAATCGAAATCGAAACCCTAAGGTTCAATTTCGGCGGTGTTCTTCGTAATTTCGGTGTTCGTCGGTATTGTTATTCGTTTTGGTGGTGGTGTTCGTTGGTGTTGATGTTATTGGTGATGGTGTTCGTTTTGATGTTGATGTTCGTTTTGGTGGTGCTGTTCAGCGGTGTTGATGTTTAAGGCCCTATTTGTTTAATATTTTTGTTCTCAGATTTGTGTTTTAATATGGAAGCGGAAAAAAAAATATGATTATGTTCTTCTTCCTTATTTTTAGCACAAAAGTTTTAGAATATAATGGAATTATCCCTTAATTTTGCTCCGATTTCCTATTTCGTAGAGGTTTATATTTGGTTTGGTTGGATCTGTCATTCCTTTTGTATTCCTTGGGGTTTTTAATTCCCCTTTTAATGAAAAAAAAATCAAATAATATTTCCAAAAAAAAAATGTTGTTTTGTTCCCATAAATTCTGTTCCGTTCCCATAAATTTGTTGTTGAAATTACACGTTCAAATTTAGCAACATTTACATTTGCCGACGAAGAAGACGACAACGAAATTTGTTTGTTTGAATATGGCAGGGTCCTATTCGTCAGCTTCAAAATTTGTTCCCAGATTTTTGTTTCAATATGGGAGGGTTCTATTTGTGTTTCAGATTTGTTCCCAGATTTGTATAAGATTTTCTCTCTCTCTCACTCAATTGAGAAAGAAAGCCATGCAACCATGTAGGGAAAATAGGAAGAAGAAAAAATATTTTGACCCCTTAAGTTTAGATGACTTTTCAAATTAACCTCATTGAATAAAAAGACTAAAATACCCTTAATGAAACGTTGACCGTTAATTGACTTAACGAAATCTGCCTCAGGGGCCAATTTGGAACGATTTTGAAATGTCAAGAGTCAAATTGTTGAGTTGCAAAAGTTAGGGGCTAATTGGACACCCGAGGTATTTGTCAGGAACCAAAAAGGTCTTTATCCCAAACTTATATCTTAAGCGAGATTTTTTTTAAATTAAATCTATTATTTGAGACTTCCCGTCGATTATCCCGATTTTTTTTTATATTTATAAATTAAAAAATTAAGATAATGTCTTTAGGCATAAAAAACCCCAAGTCTATACTATAAATTAGGACGACATTTGAAAATATCTATTATGTAACGGTTGAGATCGATTTTTATGAAAGATAGAGGGTTAAAATTGTTTTGTTAAAATCTCGGGAGAAAAATTCTTACCCAAATAATTGGAAAGAGATAGAAGGTTTTAATGAGATTAGAGAATATATTTTTTAGACTTTTTGGTGAGTCCTTACATATTTTTATTTTTTTATTTTTTTTATATATTGAGTTGCACTACTCAATTGTCTCTTTTTTGTTTTGGTTAATTTAATTTTTTCCTAATTAATGCACAAATATATAATTATTATTTTTTTGTCCATATTTTTAAATTATTTGAAAAAATTAATGTGATTCAAAAAATATTTTTACCCCCCAAAAAAAAAGCAAATACAATATAAATTAGAATTTGTTGACTTGCAAAAATTGATAAAATTAATTAACATTTATGATTATTTATTTGCTATTTTATAGTATATTAGTAAAAGTTAATTTATAGAAATATTTTTTCACTTTTATGATTTTTATGTAATTTTTAATAATATTTTAATATTCGCTATTTATAAAACGTCATTTCTTATTAAAATTTATGCATCCGTTTTTTAATATTGCAATCAAAATAAACAAATTATAATATTATAATTTTATTATAATTTCTTTTTAAGTCCGCCGAAAACAGCTACTATTGACATTAAAGTGTTTAACATAGGACCTCCAATTGATTAATCATTTTAAATATATTTTTATTTAAAAAATAAAATTCATATAAAGTCCATCACAATAAGCTCAATGCTCCAAAGGAGTCGAGTCGTGAACGTTGGTCCAAACCGATGATCCATATACGGATCCATCAAGTGGAAGGTCAAATAATTTAATTCACACTTAAATGGAGGAGCCAAAAGGGCATAACTCCTCACTAATGGTGTAACTCCTCATTAAATCTCTATCGAATAACAACATAATAAAGGAAAACCAAGTCATCAAAGACTAGATCACCCATCTCCAACAGTCGTAATCTGCTCAGTCTATAAAAAAGATAAATATATCACATTATTTTTACAATGCAATCTTTTGCTTGATATCCTAAAGCAAACTAATTTATTCTCACGTCGGAGGTTCTTTGGTTGACACCACATCGGTGTCCCCTTAGAACTAATCGGCTTTGTAGGTTGTTAAGTTAGAGATGTAAGTTGTGGAGATTTCTGGCACGTCCTAAAGCAAACTAATTTATTTTCACGTCGGAGGTTCTTTGGTTGACATCTCATCGGTATCCCTTTAGAACTAATCGGCTTTGTAGGTTGTCAGGTTAGAGATGTAGGTTGTGGAGATTTCCGGCACATGCGGAGCTGTTATATGTGCCGGGAATTTTTTGGCAACATCAGTAACATCAACACATAATACGATTTATAAAAATATGAGAACGATTGATGTTACATTCAACATTTACAGATGTTAAATGTAATATCGTAAAAAATAATAATAATAATAATAATAATAATAATTGATGTTACATTTAACATCTACAAGTGTTGAATGTTACATTCAATATTCACGTGAAGGCTCTTTTGGTTAGAACAATATAACATAAAAAGAAAAAAAGAAAAAAAAAAACGATTGATATTACATTCAACATCCACGTGTGTTAAATGTTATATTCAACATCTATATAAGGAGTATTTTGGTCAAAAAAAGACAAAAAAAAGTTATTGGTGCAAAAAAAAATGTGATAAACTAAATCAGTAATTTCTTTCATATTTTGGGAGTTAATGGTGCATACCCTATATTTAACCCCTTTTAATAGTAAAATAATATTAAATCTCTAGGTTATCTCTAATCTCATCAAACAGGGAATGGAGTGTTCTAAAATAAACAATGACAACTCTAATAGTCTTTGTTTAAAATACTTTAACATCCTGAAATAAACAAACACAACTGTAATCTTAGAAAAGGCAATCCTATTTTCTCTAACATGTTCCACTATAAATACCCACATTAATCTTTGTCCTAATCACACTTGTTCAAATACTCCATAAAAGAGTTAAGAATGGGCCTCCCAAACCTTTCACTAGCCATTATTTCTATTGTGGCATTGTCCATGGCTCATTACTCTCTTGCCCAAAACTTTGTTAATTCACACAACAAGTTTCGTGCACAAATCGGGGTTCCGCCTCTAAGGTGGAACCGCACGTTGGCCGCCTACGCCACAAGATACGCTATTAAGAGTAGCAGGTCATGCGAGATGGAGCACTCTATGGGACCCTACGGCGAAAACCTTGCAATGGGCGGTGGTGAATTCTCAGCGGCAGATGCAGTCAACATGTGGGCGGGAGAGAAGGCCTATTACGATCACCGCTCCAATTCTTGCGTTGGCGGAGAGTGCCTCCACTACACCCAGGTTGTCTGGCGTGACACAAAGCATCTGGGTTGTGCTAGGGTTAAGTGCCGCAATGGCATGTATTTCATTATCTGCAGCTACTATCCCTCGGGCAATTACGTCGGGGAGCGCCCCTATTAGTCTAATAGTTTTGGTCATCGGCTTGGGGGCCCGCCCAGCCTGAACGGCCCGACCCTATTTTTTTAGGACTTGGGCTTAGGGTTTGTGTCCACGGACCGGGCCTGAGCCTAACCAGATCAAAATTAGGGCCGGGGCTTGGGCAAGACCCAAAAATTTTAGGGTCTGCCCTGCCCGGCCTGAAGGATATTTAAAAATATATATATATACAACCCTAATATTTGGAATATTGGTTTCCTTTAGAAATTGTAATTTTAATATTTCTTATTGGTTTGATCTTTTTGAAATATTGGTTTACCTTTAGAAATTGTAATTTTAATATTTCTTGTTGGTTTGGTCTGTTTGAAATATTGGTTTACCTTTAGAAATTGTAATTTTAATATTTCTTATTGGTTTGGTGTTGAATATTTTGTATTTATTTTTGAAATTTGAAAAAAAAAAAATAGGGCCAAGGGCCCGTGAGCCGGGCTTTGGGCTTAAAATTTTCTTATAGGGCCGGGCTTGGGCATAGAATTAAGGCTCGATCACCGGGCCGGGCTGGACTAGGGCCCAACGTTTTTTGTAATACACTAATCTAAGCCTGACCCGGCACGGCCCATGACCATCCCTACTATTAGGCTTTCAACTAAGTTGGAAAAATTAAAAAGATAGAATTTACTTCTATCTTACAACCTCCACTATTTATGTTTTAGGTATGTATAGATCAAAAAATAAGAGAGAGAAAGTATCATTTTTTTTTACATGAACAAGAGAGAGAGAGTATCATTTTTTTTTACATGAACGTGATTTTTTTTCTTCGATCCAAAACACACGATCAAGTATCATTTTAAAGATTAAAAAAAAAAAAAAAAAAGATGATTATTTCAGTATAATGTGTTGATGAAAAAAATTACATAATGATTAATTGGATGATTTTACAAAAAAAATGTTTTAATTGATTAATTATGGTAACTACCATCAAATTTTGGAATATATATTTGTAAAAATTATTGAGACCGTAAATATAAAATATAATTGTTGTTTAGAGAGACAGATATGTCTATATATTCTAAAATGACTGCTCAATTTATGGAAAAAAACAATTTGGGTCCAAAGAGACCGAGTAATTAAACACCCTTTTTTTAATATAATTTTTAGAAATTATAGAGTTATTTTTCCATTAAATTAAATAATTATTTTTCACACACCATTATTTAATGATAATTAAATTTTATTTCATGGATAAAAATTTGGAAAAATGATTGGGTTATCCCAATTTAAATATGATATTATCAATTGATTCTAACTGTTTGAAAAGGAACCAAATAATCTCAGATTACAGATTTTTCGAACCATCCAATTCCAAATTTAAAAAATCCCGAAATTTACATGACAAATCTGTCATTTCGAGATCCGCGAGCTGGAGATTTTCCATATTTAATCTTTATTCCCATATGTAACGATTTTCACAACAAAATCATTTTATTAAAATCAAAATAACTATTATTGTACACATTTTGTTACGATCTAAATAAGATCTTCAAAATGAGATCACATTCACTATTTTTTTATTAGTTTTCAGATTTGTATTACATTCAAAATGGTACTTTCAGAATTTTCATTTTTCACATTCGTGTTACATTCAACACAGTCCTATACATTAACCTAAACACAATTGAGTGTTATCATATAGTCACGTTACATTCATATAATTTGTGTTATTGCATTGAATGTTATATTTAACACTCACGAGACACACATATTGTAATGATGTTACATATAACATTCACATGCATCCAAATCCAGAATTAAAATTAAAAAAAATATTAATAAGATCTCATCCTGAAAATGATGATTTATACATCATTGTTGTGTAAAAACAGATCATTGAACAACAATTAATCACAAGTAGCAGAAATTAGCAGGTTTCGTTTTCAGTTTCATCCTTCGTATAATACTATATTTGTTCCGCGTTTTTAGGTAACAATACGTATATGAAAGGTAACAATTCATTTAATACGAGTAAATTAGTCTGCGAATTGGCAATAAGACTGATCGGTTAACAAAACAGTTAGGTTTAATTGGTAGTTTCAACACCCGATAAAACAAATACATCAATTAAACATTAAAAAAAAAAAGGTAAAAATCAGTAGTTGCTTTGTTTTCCATCATGAGTAGAATCAGTGGTATCTGGTTCATCGCACATGGGAGTGGTGTAGTAGAAAGGACCCAGCACATGTTTTACCATATCCCTGTACACCACCGCCGGCCGGCTGAGCTTCACCCCCTTCAGTCCTCCGGCGAAGTCGGTGGCTATGTTGCAGACTGGGTCCGGCGACGAAACTAGCCGGAAAAAGCAGCTGTTGGTGTTGAGTTTCTTCCCGTTGACGTACCTGTTGACGATCATCTCGAAATCGCCGGCATCGTCGGTCTCGTCGCTGCCGTAGTAAACCACTCTGCTCCGGTCATCCATGCAAGTGACGGATACCTTACAACCTGTATAACACCCAACAAAAATGTGATTAGACAGTGAGAAGGGATGTAATGGTTCGGTCTCTATCCGGTTTCATATAAAACTAAAATAAAAACCGTTAAGACATATATTAAATCAAAATCACAACCAAAATTGCCTTTTTTTTTAAAAAAAAAATAGTTTTTAAAACCGAACTATTTAAATATATACAAAACCAAAACAGCGCGAAACCATTTAAGATTTTTCAATTTTATAAAAAACCAAAAACAGAACCACAAAACCACATATCGTTGTTTTGTATATATAAAACAAAAACATAATTAAAATATAAAATATAAATTTCAAAAACCTAAACAAAACTACAAAAACTATTAATTGTTACAATAAACATTTTTACTATAATTAAAATATAACGATAATTAAAATAAATAATTATATATATATATATATATATATATATATATATATATATATATATATATATGGGGTTAAAATATAAATATATAAAAAAATAAGGTATATATGTCATGAAAATATATTTAAAATATTAGTTTCGTTATTCAATTTAGTGATTCGGTTATGCGGTTACTATCCCAAAACTAAAACTAAAACTAAAATCGTTTTAGTTGCTAATTTCAAAGTTAAAACCACAACTAAACCATTTAATCGATTTTAAAACCGGATCATTTAGTTCGGTTTTTCTTGGTTATCCATTGGTTTACCTTTGATAGGCTTGGCACCATTGACCCATTCATTCCAGCCTTGGGTGCAGTCTTGGCACAATACTTTGCCACCGACATGGAAGACCTCACCTTCCTTCCAAGCTTCAACACCACCATTGATGATCATCAGAAGAACACAACCTCCCAACATCACTAAATTAACCATTCTCTCCATTTTCCTTGCTCTTTTCTTTTTCCCCCCAACGAAATTAGTACTTCTTTGCGAAGATGATGAAGAAATATATAGTTTCAATTAATGGTGGCAGTGTCTCTCTCTCTATATAGATAGAGAGAGAGAGAGAGAGATAGGGTTTATTAATTACCTTTTATATCCTATACTTTGATATTATTTCGATTTCGTTCCCTCCACTTTTAAAGCCTATATTTTACCCCGTTCTACGAATAATATATTGGAAAACTTTTTTTCTTTTTTTTCTGGTTTAACTAAACAATATATGAAAAAAAATGGGTGAATTTATTTTTTTAATAATCGAGATTCTACTTGAAATAAACAAAATTGACATTTATTTTGATTTTTATTTGAAAACAAAAAGTCTTTACGTATGCAGGAGTAAGATTACGTATATCTGACCTTCCTCAAACCTCCGTAATGACGGAAGTCTTCTTCCACTGAACTGCCCTCTTCATCAAAAGAAAAAAAAAAGTAGAGAGAGAAAAAGAGATATATAGCGAGACAATACCAGTAATTTTCATAGCTCTTAAGTATTAAAATTTAATTAAAAATGAAAATTAAGTTATTTTGTATTTTTTTTTAATATATGCGAGTTATTTCTTTTAGTCAAGAGCATAAAGGGTGATCAATGACGCTTATATTTTTAAAGTAGATGGGTTAAAATGAAACTAAACTAAACTATACGGGTGTAAAAGGTAATTAATCCATATATGGATTTATGATAAACATAAGCATAGAAATAAATAAATAAAATGCACGATCTTTGGTGTTTGATATATGGGTGGGGAGGCACTACTTGTGACGTGCAAACCATTTAGACTCTCCACTTATAATTTCTATATTTAAAATGTGGATCCTAAAATTTGTTAAATTGCACTGGAAACGTGGTTTCGTAACCAACAACGATGGGCAGCCTATGAAACAACCAACTTTGAACCATTACCGCCGTGAAGAGGTGGAGCGTGTTCCTTACACAGTCTAGCGCAAGTGGGTTTCCGTGAACCCATGTTACACCAGTTCTTCAAGTTTCACATTATTTTCAATTCCACAAAATTTAATGATTTTCGATCGAAAATGGGTTGTGTTTAGCACGAGTCAATCTTATAAGTATATTTTAGCTATTTCACATCACTCCATTGAATTTAAGATGTTTTCTCTTAACAATGATATAAATCTCTCTTTCTCATTTTTTAGACAAATCGTTGTTAGGAAAAAATTATGAGAACACGTCTTAAGTTTAGTGAAGTTGTAAAAAGACAAAATTTCTCCATCAGAAGATCACGTGTTGGGTACAATCCATTTTTCAATGAAAATCATTAATAACGTTTTTTATTTTGTGAAATTGAAACAAATATGAAACTTTAAGGAATAAATGTGCAATTTGATAAATTTTAGGATTCATATAAAAATTCACCTCATTATGGATTAAAAATGTAATTTCCCTAGCGCTATAGACAACATTCACAACCAGCAGTTCGATAAGTGTCTTTAGGCACGGGATATACACTAATATAGTTGACCAACATAACTAACTAGTTCCAAAGGATTGGCATGAAGGGTGTGGAAATTTTAGGCATATCAAACCATCAATAGGAGAATATATACAACAATATGCCACACATTCGAATTGAAATAGCAATTGATCAAGAAATCAAAATCGTCAAATTTTGAAAGGGTATAACTCATCGAAAAATTTTGATTTCACTACGTTAATCAAAAAATTAAAATCGTAAAATTTTGCAAAGTTATAACTCAAAAAAATCCGATTACGTTATTTTTATACCACGACATTATTTTATAGTCACAGAAACAATTGATTAAAAATTCAAAATCGTGAAATTTTGAAATGTTATACCTCACCAAAAAAACTCAGTTTCAATACTTTAATAAAAAATAAAAAAATAAAAACTAAAAAAAATGTGAAATTTTGAAATATTATAGCTCACCGAAAAAAAAATAAAATTTTGCTATTTTTATGAAAAACTCAAAATTGTGAAATTGACACAACCTCATTTTATAGAGCAACGAAAGCCATTGATCAAAAATGCAAAAACGTAAAATTTTAAAAAGCTATCGTTCACCGAAAAATCCGATTTTGCTACTTTTAATGAAAATCTAAAATCGTGAAATTTTGCAAATATGTAGCTCACAAAAAACACGATTTTGTTATTTTCATCTCCTTTTTATGGTCAATTTATGTACTTTGCTAGTGTTTAAAAATTCATAAGAAATTGAACTGAATTTTTCAAACAGAATTTGGGTCTTTCAAAATAATCATCAAATGAATAGTAAATTGACAGATAATACACACACACACACACACACATATATAAAAGCAGCATTAAACAACATAAGCATTAGGTCAGTCTTAAACAACTTCAGAATGTCATAACTTGAGTAGGGTCTAAATTAAAAAGTGTTTAATGTAAAAATATGTAAAGAGTCTCATTGTGGGTGATGATGGTAAGTTGGTAACTATCAAAATCTGGCTCCAGGCTCAAAAAAATCAATCCATTTGGTGGGGGGGGGGGTGAAGAAGAAATAAATGGAGGGAAAAAACATGTGTTTTTCCTCAGTTGACGGCAACCTCGGACGAAAGAATACCAGGATGAAGGTTGTCTTGGCCGGAGACTTTGGTTTTGGATAGCTCGAGTACCTGAATAGCCTCCTCCACCTTGGCGGTGAGCGACTCCGGCGACTCTAACAATAAAAGCAGTTCCAAATTGTCCATCTCCAGAAGCATTCCCGTTATTTTTGCAGCTAGATCGGGCTACAAAAAAAATAAAATAACATAAGGCCCTGTTTGGTTTGCTACACAAGTATTGTTTTCAATTTTCAAAGACTCAACAACGCTTTTAGGAAACATTTTTTATAATACTGAATCTATCATATCACCTACTTTTAATATTATTAGGGACTCCCCCATACGTAATGTCAGTACATAGATTTTCAAATTTAAGTGCATGAAAAAATAGTATAGAAAAAAATTGCCTGATTTTCAAATTTAAGTGCATGAAAAAATAGTATAGAAAAAAATTGCCTAATAAAGTACGTAGTACAAATTTTAATTAAATTTAACCGCTTTATAAATAAGAGAGTGAGATTTTTAGGCGGAAATTTTTTCCGTAAAAATTTTCATAATCCAATCAATCTCAACCCTTGGACTTGATTTATAATATATATGTATGTATATACATACGTACATATATATGTGTGTATATTATTTTACGATTTTTATTTTATATTTAATTTTCTCTACAAAAAGAAAGAATGAGTTACCTTGTGTTGGCTGACAAGAGGATAAAGGCGCTCTCCGAGTATCTGTTTCTGTTTCTCAGGTGGGGCGGCAGCAAGCATGCTACTCAACATCTCCGATCCCTCAGCCCCAGCAGTCGGGGACATATCGGAGTCTCTGTTCACCTGTCGAAGACGTCCATTCGGCACATACTTATACTGCCCAGCTCGCTGCAAACCATGCCCAGATAAAAGCACATGAACAAACAGATTCGCCTTGAAAAACAGCAAGCTTTATGCACATTCCAACAACAATATTTAGAATAATAAATCTATATTATAAATCAAGACGGTGTCGGCTCCTCCGCATTATAAATTTTTTCAATCATTTGAACAACATATTTTCATCCTTAGATTATATAAATCTTACTGCATTTTAAGTTTTTTATTTTTCTACATATTTTATAATTAAAAAATCCAAAACCAATTTTCTTAATTCAATCGAAAAACACGATAAAAATTAATAATTACAATCTAATCTTTGTGGTTTGACACCCTTACTGAAGCACATTATAATACAATATTTTGCACTTAATTTTGGGTTTATATTTGAGCGATCAATACGGTTGGCTACATGAATCTGTTTACGCTATAGTAATCAATCAAGGACCATTCCTTCAATCAGATTTAATGTCATCAAATCAATTCTATTAGTCTCGTCCCAAGTCTTGCTAGACCTATCTCTCCCTTTAGTAGGCTCACACTTGAACTAGATCGCATTTTTTCACTAGTGTTTTTATGGGTCTTCTATACACATGCCCAAACCGGTTATTTGTTTACCATTTTTATGTAACATTAAATAGAATGTTGATAACATCTACAGAGTAGTAAATAACATCTAAAGAAGCTACAGACAAGCAAATAACAGCGACGAACAAGGCATTGAAATTCATGAATCGATTTAGCTCTATCCTCAAACCACTAACTATTTATATTATAAATCAGAATTGTGTATGATCTACGTAATAAAGTTGTTTTAATAGAACGGTTGAGATCTATTGGTGGAGATATGCACCAAATCTTAACCAAAGATATTTTTAACCCTGGATTGTAGCCTTTCTATTAAATAATATAATTACTTGGCAGAATCCACACCATTCTAATTATAATATATAAAATTAATTATTTAATGAAAATTTATACACGAAATTACATTTTTATTAAAATAATATTAAGACATACTTTAGGCACGAGTATTTAATAGTTATAAATATTGTAAAAACACACTCACTATAGTTTCAGAATGCAAGGATTCCTTTGAAACAACCTCAAGTTATGTTGCTACTGTGAAAAAAAAACACTAAACCATGCAGGCAGAAGATTTAGGATATGAAATGTGAGAACAGTTAATAAGTAATAACACGGGGAAATCAAAAGGCAGACCTGCTGATTGCTTGAATCTTTCAATGAAGTTGTCAATTGATTGGGATGAGGAAAATGTGATGCAGGGTAGCCGCTACCCTGCGAAGGGATATTGCCGTCGATCCTTCCTCTGTTTTGCCTTTGTCTTGGAGTATTAGGTATCTGAAAAAAGGGAAGATATGTGCGAGGATCATAGACCAGCTTACCCTACGGTAACCACTTAAAGCATTTGTCAATACATAATGGATATCAACACTATGAAGTAGGGATGCAATTCAACCCGAACCGAGGGGTAATCGAACCGAACGGTTCGGTTTTGAAACGAGTAAATGACTTTGATTACAGTTTTGGTTTTGGAATTAAAAACCGAAACGGTTTTAGTTTTGGGATAGTAACTGTGAAACCGAACAATGTAACCACATTTTTTTATTATTATATATATTACCCTCATTTTTTTGTATTTACATTTTTGACCTCTAATATATATACATGTTATAGGATTAATTGGGATAATTTTAGAGTTTTCATAATTTCTTCTAGTATTTTAATTATGTTTTTGTTTATATATAAAAAACAACGGTTTGCGGTTTCAATTTCGGTTTTAGTTTTATATAAAATTAAAAAACATTTACGGTTTTGCGGTTTTGGTTTTTGTATAAAATTAAACAGTTTAGTTTTAAAACCGTTTTCTAAAAAAATAGCAGTTTTGATTTTGGGTTTGGTATATGCCTACCAGTTTTGGTTTTAGTTTCTAGTAAAATTGGCCCAAAACCAAACCGTTGTCATCCCTACTATGAAGGCAATCCTGTTACCTAAGAGATGCTTTATTAAATTCAATAAGGAGAAGGATTTTGGGAAAGATTTGATTTTGATAAGTGATTAGTCAAAATTCCAGAAAAGAATTTGTAAAATTCTTTGGAATTTTGAAATGGGAGGTAAGGGGGGCTAAAATGACTTATCCAACTACCTTTTTTAGGGTGTTTATTGTAAATAAATACTTCTAAACGAGATATATGTCTCCATCTCGAGGTGAAATTACAAAAAAAAAAAAAAAAACGATTTCAAAAAGTTACCCGAACAACAAATTTTTAAATGATGAGACATTAAAAATTCAAAATTTTAAAATCTCACTATTTCTAAATTCCATGAATTTATCAAATTCCTTTATCCATCCAAAGGCACTCTAAGGGACAGAAAATAACACTAACCAAGGGAACCGGAGACGGTTGAAAAGACGGTCTGGTTGGAGGTGCAAAGCCATTAGCCCTCCATGCTGACCCAAAACCCAGAGGCTGGTACATCAACCCCGGACGCGGAGAAACCTGAGGAACAACACCAGGACCTGTATAATAAACAGGTGGATATCCCCCTGGGATAACTGCAGATGGCCCCGTCAGTCCTGCAATAGCCATATGCTGTGCATAATGAAGCTGTAGTTGGGTGCGTCTCTCCTCTTTCCTTTGGGCTAAGGCGACATAAAGTGGCTTTTGATGAAACATGTATCCTGGAAAAACATTGATAAAAAAAGAACTGCTTCAAATTTTAGTTTTTTTTAAGGGGGCATCAATTATTGACCGCTTTTAACGAAAAAACTTATTCAAGAACAAAGATATGAAACTCGCCGTGATAAGTGTTGACCGCTTTAGTAGCCTCCTCAGGAGTAGAGAAGCAAACGAATCCAAAACCCTTGCTTATTCCCTTCTCGTCCCGCATGATCTTTACAGAAGTAATTTTGCCACACTGACTGAAGTGTTCTCTTAGCTCATCATCAGTGACACTATCTTCAATATTCTTGACATAGACATTTGAAGCCTAAAACAAAAAATAAAGTAAAAGAAAACAAAAGAAAAATAAACATTAGTATATTGGTGGTTTATTGTCTTGATTCTATTCTTATCTTCAGTAATCTAGGCTGAGGATTTCCTTTTTCATTTTTTCATTTTTTCGGGTTTGCTTTTCGTTTTTATTTGGTTGTTTTTGCTGTCGGGGTGCTTCTGTTGGAGGTTGGTTTCTGGCCTGTGTTTTGTTTCTGTTTTTTTTGTCTTGTTGTTTGGTTGGGGTTTGCCCTTTAATGAATCTGAATTTTTCGAAGAAAAAAAAACATTTATTATATTATAACCAATGTTGTAAAAGGCGTTTGTGGGCCTAGCCCAGAGGCGGGGCGGTCCTAAACTGCCCGTGGGTGATGAGGGGGCGATTTTCCTGTTGGGCGTGCGCCCAAATGCCGTGGCCAACGCCTAACTTCGCCCCGCGATGAAGTTCAATATGGTTTATGCCTTGTGTTTCCATCACCTGAAAAATCACGAGAGACAAAACTTGATTTTGCACCTATTTGGTGTGTTCATCTTCGTCTTCATTGCTTCGCTGGTGCCAAAACTCAAAGATCGGAGGTGCGACCAAAGTTTGGGGTAGTAGATGTCGACGGTGGCGAATTTAGGAGAATTGCAAAAATAGGAGAAGTAGGATTAAGTAATGCACTTATTTATTTGGAGTATTTGACCATAATTCAAGGAAGATTATTACTTGTTAGAGAATAGATAACAAAATAAAAAATAATATCTAATAGCATTCCTAAATATGTTGACCTCATATTGAAAATAGAATTTCAATTAAATTACTATTTATGATTCATAATTTTTGTCATCTTATGATTTTACCTATATTTATTTTTCATATAATATTCTTTTTAATTACTTTTTAGTATTTTATGATCATAAATAATATTTTTTTAAATATTAAAAATTCATGTATTGTGGGGCTTGCGCCCCTCGGCCAAAGGCTTACACCTTGTCCCAGATAGGTCAAAAAGTCTCGCCCAACGCCTTTTACAACACTGATCATAACTTTAAAAAAAAACATGAAACTGATGGCAAACTACTCCAGATTACCTGGTATTTCAAGATGTTCTCCTTCCTTTTTTCTTCGAACTGGCGACTCAGAATTTGTAATCGTTCTGCTTTCTTTTGTGCTCTTGCGACATACAGAACCTTAGTTCCTAACCATAACAAACCACAGAATAAGAAAGTGTTACAGTGAAAAAGTTGCTGCCTAAATAGGAGATTAACAAATTCAAGAAAATTCACCAACCAAGTTGAGATCCATTCATAGCTTCCATGGCTTGCTTAGCATCATTTGGACTCTCAAAGTTCACAAATCCAAACCCTCTTGAGACCCTGTTTTCGTCCTTTGATACAACCAAGCTAACAATTTTCCCAAACACAGAAAACTTCTCTTTAAGATGTTCTTCTGTGACATCGGGATCCAAATTTTTCATGTACAAATTTGTAAATTTAGCATCTGGGCTCGGTAAAACTCGATCACTCTTTTTCACAAACTTAGCTACATACCTGTGCCATAACATATAGAAGTAAAAGGCATATACCAGCAAAGAAGTAGGCAATGATTGAAATATAAAACCACTGAAAGCACGTTACAAGGATATAACAAAACATAGAAAATAGTTGCACCTACATCTGCTTGCCTCCTATTGCAGTGCCATTGAGCTTCTCAATGGCAGAATTTGCGGATTCCTCAGACTCAAACTGGACAAAGCCATACCCTTTGCTCTTGCCATCATCATTCATGACAACTTTACAAGACAAGATGTTTCCAAACTTCTCAAACACTTCTTGAAGCTTTGTATTGTCAATATCTTCACCAAGATTCTGCGACAAGTACCCGAAAGAGGTTTTACATTTAAATATTTTCAAGAAAACGATACTCAACGACAATGATTCATCATAGTTGAAGAACTGGGATACCTTAATAAACACATTGCCAATGCCACTTCTCCTTCCATCAGAATCACGATTCGACCACAAAACCCTTATCACTTTCCCATTCAGTATAGAGTTATTTTTCACCTCGATAGCACGATTTGCTACTCAGATCAAAATCAAAATACATAACATAACAAACATTAAAAAAACTCAGAATTGAATTCTTAATGAGTAAATTGCAGTGAACACATCGGACGCTAAAGAAATCACACTAAATAATAAAAATTACAACAATTGTATATCGAATTACGAGTGGGATTCGAAAATGGTTACAGAAACAGACGCGTAGAGACGCGCAATTCTTTGATAGAACAGTAGGCAGATGTGTAAAGCTAATGCATGAAATTACAAGCTTATGAGCGTGCTCGTGTATGAATTTCCGTCGTGTTTTTCTATATAATTCTTTTATAAACGATTGATCAGCCAATTGTGCGTATGATTACAGCCATAAGTAAAAACATCTCGACTTTGAAAGAATAAAAGCATCGTATACGTCTATATCATGTCATGTCAATCGCAATTCACCGATCAATCAAGACAATCCAACAGAGAAACATCGATCATAACTCAAAAACGAATAAAAATCAGAACAAGCACAGCCAAAGCAATCAGCATCGGAATCAATGAAACCGATACGAACGTTCACGTACCGTCTTCGGCAGAGATGAAGTTGACGTAGCCGTAACACAGGGAGCGTCCGGTAGGCAAGTCACGGCAGACGCGTACGGACGAGAGGCTCTTGAACTCACAGAACGCGTCGAAGAGTTGTCCATCGCTGACGTCTTGATGAAGGTCACCGACGTACAGGGACGCCGGAGCGGCCAGGACTGTCGGAGGAACCGACATTGTGCCTCAAAAACGACGATGTAACCGCGCAACTGCACACTCAACCACTGTAGAACGTCTGCAAAACCAGAGCGAGAGAGAGAGAGAGAGGAGAGAGAGGGAGGGGCGTGAAGAGTGTGGGTGGAGAGAGAGAGAGAGAGAGAGAGAGAGAGAGAGAGAGAGAAGGAAAGTGATGCTGCGTTTTGGAATTGATTCACAGAGAGAGAGAATTTTTTCCTTTTTAGAGGAGAGCGTTACGAATGGAGGAGGGTGACTGTGTGCGGGCGCGTCCCTACACGCATGCTCGAGGCGCGTTTTGAAAACAATCCGGTGCGGGTAGAATGCGACCCGACCCGACCCACCTCACATTTCAGACGGAAACCCAATCCATTTAGGTAAACGGGTACGGAGCCCCGGACAATTAGATAGTAAAATTAGGGGTGTGCAACGGATCGGGTCAACCTGCCAAAACCCGCCCAATACTAACCCGCGCATTACGTGAGTGTATGGGCGGATTACGGTTTGACCCATGTTCTTACAGGTTCAACCCGTCCGTCCGAGTAAACACAGAATGACGTCATTTTAGATTTTATTACTTACGTTTGTAATTTTTTTTTTATATTTTTATGATGGTTTACAAATTACATTATAGTTTTTTTTCTTGTTTTTGTGTTATTATAATTTTGTCGCAATTTTCTACAGTTTTTTGTAATGTAATGGATTTTCTTTTTAGCAGTATTTATTATATTTCAAGAGCAATCCACGGTTCTAATTAACCCAATTCAAAAATAGGCTCAATTCGTACACTATTGGGTAGTCCACGGTTTTAAACTAATCAACTCGCACATCATTGGACGGTCCACGGTTCAAACTAACCCAATCCGCCTAGTATTGGTTTGGTTCGCGGTTTTAACCCAATCCACCCCTTACTCACCCCTAAGTAAAATCTTTGGTCAATTAGCACTTTTGCCCCCCTTGTTTTTAAAATTTTTTGAATGTAGTCCTCCAAAGTAGATTAAATTACACTTTGAACTCTAATAGTTTACCAATTCTATCACATTGCTTCACAATTTTTTGTGTTAAATTATACTTTTCACCATGAAATTTGAATGCAATATCAATGTCGCCTGTTGTTTCAATTTTGTCAATGTACAACTTACTGTTTAATTTTGTCCCCGATTAGTCAAATTGACATGTTTTTAAACATCTTAACTGCAAAAACCAGCAAACACTTGCATTACCCGTGATGATTTTTTTTCCTAAATTTTTTCTCAATTGTGATTCATGAGCTGTTACTTTTGTAATGAAGATGGTCAAAACATGCCGATTGGACCAATTACAGACAAAAATCAAAAAAACAAGGACATATTAAGGTTGCACTAAACATCGGGGCTACGAAATAAATTTAACTTGAAATTTCGGGTTTGATCAATTTTACATTGAACCTTAACACATGATGGGTATTCTATAAAAATATCCTTAATTTGAAGTTTAAAATTGGTTAATTGTATTAAGAGATTTTTGCACTTTGCATCCTAAAATTTTGGAGAAATTCTCACTTTAGTCCCTCTACGTTCAATTTGAACACATTAAACAAAGTATTCAAATCGTGTCAAATCAGTCCAAATCAGTAAACTCCATCATTTTTTATGATAAAAATTAGTCACCTGTCAAACAAGAATCATCCACATGGGTGAATTCCGTCATAAAAAATGACGGAAAGGACTAACTTAACACGATTTGGATAATTCAGGATCAAGTCAGTCCAATCAGTAACTCCGTCATTATTTATAATGGAAATCATCTACGTGTCAAACAGAAAATCATCCACGTGGGTAAATTCCGACATAAAAAATAACGGAATGACTAATTTGACACACGATTTGAATACTTCAGGCTCAAGTCAATCCAAATCGATAACTCGTCATTTTTTATGACGAAAATCAGCCACGTGTCAAACACAGAATCACACACGTGGGTGAATTTCGTCATAAAAAATGACGGAATGACTAACTTGACCCAATTTGGTTACTTCAGGGTTTAATATGTTCAAATCGAAACGACAGTATCTAAAGTGAAATTTCTCTAAAACTTCAGCCGTGCAAAGCGCAAAAAGCTCTTATATTAAAAAATATACATACAACTAATATAAAAATTAAATTAAAAAAACAATGATTTAAAGAGATAAATACAATAAGTCAAATCTTATCAATTGTAAGAGGCTTATTGAAGGTGGAGCTTAAAAGTAGGTGAAGAAGGAGAAGAACAAGCAAGCATGTATGAGTGAGCTTCTCCTTTGGATAATGTTTGGCTCTTAATTAATCCGATCCCTATGCTTTCTACTTTGAAAATTTGAATCAATCATTCAAATAAAGTTGAATTCAACATCAAAACCCATTCTCCAAAAACAAAATTATAGGACTAAAATTACACTTCCCCTCTCCCAAAAAAACAGAATCTTGTTGAGAAGTCCCAAGACTCAAAATATTATTTTCTAAAGATCATGTCATGTGTTAAAAAATCACTGTTACAGGACCTCGCAGAGTGATGATTTTATGAAATGGGACTTTTCACCAAATTTAAAATCTGCCCCCATCCCCAAAGAAGGGGGGTTTGACACTTTGTACCCCCAATTTTGACTAAAATTTCACTTTGGCCCCTTATAGTTTTGATTTGAACATATAACGCCTTAAAAGTTTCATAAACATCCCATTGCAGTTCAAGTTACAACCCCATTGGAATTTTGGACAAAAAATAGTCACTTAGGGCCCGTTTGGTTAGTGTTTCCATTCCATGCCAACTCAACCCAACCCAACCCAAAAATTTTGGATTTGATTTTTGGGAATGCGTTTGGCAAACACAAAATTCAACCCAACTCAACCCAAAAAATAAGAATTAATTCTCAAAATCTTAAAGAAATCAGAAACAATTTTTTTTTTTTTTTTTTTTTTTTTTTTTTTTTCCAAAAAACTCAACCCAAAGTTCTCAACTTCCGTCTTTATCCGCCGACCGATCACCACCACCTGTCGCGCGGCCACCGTACGGTCGCTCCGGCACCAGCCATTCGGCCACTGCCGCCGCCGTCATCGTCACCGCCAAAACCAAAAAAAAACATCTCAAAAAAAAAAAAAATAGTTTTAGGATAAAATCGTCACTAAACACAATTCTGTTTTCAGCACAAAACAAAAATTGCCGTTACCAAACGCAATTCTGTTCTCAAAAGGAAACAAAATTCTCAACCCAACCCATCCCAGTTGGGTTAAGAAAAGTGGGAACACTAACCAAACGCCACATTATCGTGCATGCGAGTGTTTTTATAAGGGGCTTTATACACATTTTCAGCCCCTCCAATTTCCCTCCTCCCATTCTTCTTCCTACCCAAATACTCACAAGTCAAAGATATAGATGTAGAAACCCAATGAGTTTAACTCACTCTTAAAAGACGTCTTAAAAGAAGAAAGTTGTCTTACGTTTTATATAAACTTAAGATCAAGTATAACACAAGTGACGCGAGTTCCTTCTCACACATAGAGTGGACGTTGTCAAACTATTGCGTATGGATATCGAGGGACCCAACATCAATGTGGGATTCAAAATACAACACATCCCCTTTCACACGCAGGATAGAATGTGCTAAACCATTTCGAACGGATATCAAGGAGACAAACATTGATGGGGATTCGACACGCTCCAACATCATACGAAAAACATGCCTCGGATACCATATAGAAACCAAATGAACCTCATTCACTCTCAAAATATGCCTTGAAAAATGAAGATTACCCTAAACGTTATATATAATTCAAGATCAAGTAACATAAGTGATATGGGATTCAACACGTCTCTCAAAAGACATCTGGAAAGAGGAAGATTACCCTAAACGTTATATATACTTCAAGATCAAGTAACAATACGCCTCTCAAAAAACGCCTTGAAAGATAAGGATTACCCTAAACGTTATGTATAGTTCAAGATCAAGTAACACAAGTGATATGGAATTTAACACGCCTCCTCACACACAAGGGAACTTTGCCAAACTACTGTGAAAGGATATCAAGAGACCCAATATCAATATAGGATTCAACCCAACTCCTCATGCGCAGTGCGGATTTTTCCAAACCACTCGCACGAATATCGAAAATCCCAACATTGATGTGAGATTCAACAATATATGTGTGTGCGCGCGCAAAAGAAGAGAGGATAGACCACACAAACTAGTAAACGAAAAACAAAGTTGAATTCAACATCATTCATACACATTTCACAAAAACCAGTTGTCCACAACATTAGACCACACAAACTTGTAGTATTATACTTGGGGCCCCCCAAAATAACAAAAAATAAAAAATTCTACCCCCCTAAAAAACGAGCTATTACTACATCTTTTCAAAAACAAGGCGAATTCCGCCTTCTTCGAATGTTACATAATTTACATTTCAAGGTCAAGTCGTTACACAATTAAGAAAGAATCAATGGGCGGTATGAGGTTCGAATTTATAGAATTAAAAAGCTAATAGGGACTAATATGAGCATAAGAACAAAATTAGCGTTCTTCGATGAACCGCTCACGCTCATCTGTCCAGCATTTATATATTCATCTTTGCCGGAAGTTATGGAGACATTCACTGATAATGAACCTGAAATAGTTGAATTTTTAAGTGTTATGTATGGGCTTAATTAGAATTAAACTTAATTATTGGGGGCTATTTGTGAAAATAAAACGAACTTACAATCGTAGTTTGTCCATCCAATACGCTGACGCGCTAAATCGTACACAAAGATCTTATCTTTGAGAACAAGATCTGTGAAAAAAAGTAAGGATCAGTTCAGAATTTTGTAAGAAAATCTGGGAACATAATAGAAACGTTTTTTTTTTTTTCGAGGAACATAAACAAAATCACTAGCCAAATATGACGGAAATAACCGTCTAGATGACTAAGACCCCAATCCAACGGCAGATCCAGAAAATTGATTGAGGGGAGGCTAATTTTTTTTTTTTTTAGATGTTCAGTAGATATTTACATAAATCAGGGGCGTTTCTGCAAAATTTTAAGGTTCTAATTTTTTTTCTGTAAAAGATAAGGGTGAAAGTGAAAAGATTAAAAAATTGTGGGGGGATTTGAGTCATCCCTCATCCTTTTATAGCTCAATGGAGCTTTTTGCACTTTGCACCACTGAAGTTTCAGAGAAATCTCACTTTAGTCCCTATCCTTTCAATTTAACACATTAAACTCTAAGTATCCAAATCGTGTTAAGTCAATCATTCCGTCATTTTTTTACTACGGTATTCACCCACGTGGGTGATTCTATGTTGGACACGAGGCTGATTTTCTTCATAAAATGACGGATGGACTGACTTAACACGATTTGGATACTTTATGGTTTAATGTGTTCAAAGAGGCTAAAGTGGGATTTCTCCGAAACTTCAAACATGCAGAGTGTGAAAACCTCAAAACAAACAAACAAAAAAAGAACTTCACGGCTTTTTTTAACTAAATTTTTAGAACAAATTTCAGGGAACAAAACATAAATAATTTTTTATATTCCCAGATTTATGTTCTCGTTCTTGGTTTTCTAGACACAAAAAAACTAAGGTCCTGTTTGGATGTCTAGATTATCCTCTCTTTTTTATGAATTAATTTCAATGTTTCTCCTTTTACTTATTGAGAATTGATGGATAACCAAACAGGCCCTAAACAAATGCCAATAAAATCAGTAGAAATAAATAAAGTGATTAAACCAACCTCCTAAAATGGTTATCCCTTGATCCTGAACTTTCTGAAAGCCAATGCACCACATTGCAGCACCATCCTGCTAAGAATCTATATAGTTAATATTAACTAATGTTGAATTTGTATTGAATATCACAATTAACATTAACTAAAGATATCGATAATGATAAATCAACCACATTTATCTTTGCGAATTTGGGTTGTGTTTAGTTGCATTGAATTGGAATAATAAATGAACACGTGTTGAATCCTACATCGATATTGTGCCCCCTGATATCCATTCACAATGGAAAGTCCACTATGCGCGTGAGGGGACGTGTTGAATCCTACATCGCTTGTATTACCTAATCCTGAGCTATATATGAATCTAGGGATAATTCTCCTCTTACAACGTGTCTTTTGAGAGTGAGTCAAGCCCCACTGGTTTTCTACATGATATTAGAATCAGGCCTCTTATCTGATGTTGAGCGAATCCCACATCGATGTTGGGTCCCCCGATATTTGTTTGAGTGTGTTGAACACCACATCTATGTTGGGCTCCCAATATCTGTTCGCAGTGGAAAATCATCCCTGTGCGTGAGGGAGCGTGTTGAATCCCACATCGCTTGTGGTACCAGATCGTGAGCTATATATAAGTCTAGGGGTAATCCTCCTCTTAGAAGGTGTCTTTTGAGAGTGAATTAGGTCCATTGGGTTTTCACATCATGTTAACCCTAAACCCTAGAAATAAAAAATAAAAATTGCACGCGTTCATTATGAATTCTAATTTTCGTGCCCAAACACTACCTTAGGGAGTAAAAAAAATAAAAAAAAAGAACTTACGACAAAACCCAAATGCACGATGTAGTCTGTCGGTCTTAAAACCATAGATGCGCCACCCGCAAAGTTTAAAGCCACCGGTGGAAATATATCACTAACACTGTCCATAAATATGTATATATATTCAGAGACAATATTTATGAACGAATCTTAGGCAGCGTTTGGTTTCATGGAATTGAAAACGTATTTTCAATGCATTCTTCATTTCCAATTCCAATTTCCGAGGCTCCAATTCCTTACAGCCAAACACTACCTTAATATTTTGGAAACAAAAGATGAAACCTGTTAGAGACAAGATAACACTGGTTTCCTTTCGAAATGATGGGTGTTACAGATTGGGAAACAACGTTAGTTATCTGCACCAAAGACATGCACAATGAGTAAGCGTTAAGGCAGCGTTTGGCTAACGGGTTCTTTTTTTAATAGAAAAACTCACGGCATTGACAAAAGGGTCATAAGCTTCTTCCACAAGGTATGCCAAGGTTGTTCCAGAATCAACAATGGTTCCTCTGTTGTTTGATGTAGAAAACACTGCTGGATCAATGGATAAGGCTTGTCCATTCACAGCAATGCTCTGAAGATACAAATTATAATGAGGCCTGAAAAAAAAAATGTCAAACTTACAACAGATTTAGTATTTACGTTACTCCAAATTTCAACGTTTAGGTTTAGGTTTAGGTTTAGGGTTTAGGTTGTGTTTGGTTTCATGAAATTGGAGCCTCGAAATCGGAATTAGAAATGAGCATGCAAAAATCGTGAAAGTTTTCATACATTTATTTCTAATTCCAATTTCCTCACAAGTCACAGCCAAACACTAGCAAACACATAATTATATATGGACCGTAACAATTGTTCAGTTGTTTAGTTTATCTCACATCAGATGTGAAGGGGACTGGTAGTCAGGTTATAAATGTAAAGAAAAGCCTCACCTCTTTAGCTAGTTTTTGGAATTGAGAGAGGCCCCAGATCACCCTACACTGGTATCAGAGCCTATGTCACGACAAATCTAACCCAATAGTCACAAAGGGAGAGATTGGTTGAGGGTTAGCCAACCAAAGGCCAGTTGTGTGAGGGGAAGATTGTTGGCTTTATCCTACATCGGATGTAAAAGGTACTGGTGGTCAGGTTATAAGTGTGAGGAAAAGTCTCACCTCATACCTCATGAGCTAACTTTTGAGGTTGGGGTTGAGAGGCCCAAGACAACCCTACAATTTATTTTTTCTAAACATTGGAATATGAACAAAAATTTGGGAAACAATCCCATTAAGTTTCACAAAAATTTCTTCTAAAAATTTTGGAGCATAACAGAAATGGGTTATTTTTTCTTTCTTTTTCGTTCCCATATTTTTGTTTTTGTTCCCAATTTTTTTGGCAAGAGAAATACAAATTTGGGAACATAAACACTAAGGGCTAGTTTGCTTGTTTAAATTATTCTATTTTACGAATTATCTTATTTTCTTGATGAAGTGATTTGAATATTTATCTATTTACTTGTCATTTAACCAAATTCACATATTATCGAAAATAATATATGAACTAGAACTAAAACGATTACCTAACAAATTTAAGTGTTTGTTTGTTTTTTTAACCGAACACTGGACTATAAATTCATAAATTGACTAATTGAAAAACAGTATAATTTGCGAATTGAAGGATAACCAAACGGACCCTAAGCAAACACTTCCACATAGCTCGTTCATGATAGAAGTAGAAACTGTAAAAAAAAAAAAAAAATACGTACTGCGATGGCACAAGGGGACTATAAACGATGCTTGGATCCAAAATCTCACCAAGAACAAGTATGCCCCCGCCATTGCCCTCTCCTTTCAGGCAATGTGAGAACACTCTGGGAGTAATCCCTCTCGATGATAGCTGTGAAATGACTGAAAGATCCCTCTGACCAAACCCGAAAATCCCATCAATCGCTCTATCCATCTTGGTTAAGTCCCCGGATTGATATGTGCTACATCTGTTTTCAAGATCACGATTACAACACAAAGCAAAATATTAACTAAATTTAATAAAATCAAAACAAAATAATTTATAAAAAAAAAAATTATTATTATTTTTGGTGTTTCCTTTTTTCATATTTATAGAGATTTTTTATTTGTTTAGACGATGTTAGTTCTTAATGACATTATAGTAAAGCCCCCTGATTTATAAAAATATCTAATAAGCTCCCTAAAAAGATTTTTAGCGCCCCCCCCCCCGCCCAACCAATTTTTTAGATCTATTGTTGAATCTAATTAATGTTAACTAAAAGACACGAGGACAAAAAAATTATAAGTGAATTATTTCAAGGACAATCTTTCTCCTGTTACATATACTAGCCTAAGCCTTAGCTCTCTAAGGCGGCATTTGTTTAGTGTTTCTAATTCCGCTCTCAAAAACTTGAAACAAACACAAAAATCTACGACTAGAAACAACTAAACAAACGCGATCTTAAGACACAAGCAGATAATTGCTCACCCGAAAAGAACTGGAGCCGAAGAATTAGCGACCAGAGCGGTTCCCAAAATGGTGTCGAAATAGAGCAAATCAGAAACATAATAACCAGACGTCCCGCTCCCATCACCGTATTGGAACGAGTAGCCACACTGATTGCTTTGAGCTGAGCATTCAGCATCGGCTGTTTTAATTTTGGCACTACATATTGTGTCCGAACAAGAAACCGTGGAGGCAGTCGATGAGCTTGATGCATCATAGGAATTAAGCTCAACCTTTAAAAAAAAAAAAAGCGCATTTTATGATATACTTTGAACTTCATTTCGGTAGTGTTTGGGAGTACAAAATTGAATTAAAGCATACAATTGTTTTAATTTTTAGTTAAATTTTTTAAGCTATATTTTATCGGACCACATGAGAAAAATAGTACCTGAACCAGAACTAAAATGGTCAACTAGCTAATTTAAGTGTTTTTAATTTTTACAACCAAAACACTAAAACTGTAACAATTCATAAATTGACTAATTGAAAATTAGTAAAATTTGCAAATTTAAGGACAACAACCTAACGGCCCTAAAATTTTGTCGGGTTTATCCCATGTGGAAGGGATTGGTGGTCAGGTCATAAGCGTGAGGGAAAACTTGACCTCATGAACTAATTTTTGGGATTGAGAAAGGCTCAAGACTATCCTACACTGGTATCAGAGCCAAGTTACAACGTCTCTAGCTCAATAACCACAAAGGGAGAGGCTAGTCGAATTGTTGAGTTTATCCCATAAAGCCACACCTCACGTCACGAGGTAGCTTTTGGGGTTGAGAGATGCCCAAAACCATCCTACATGCGACCGTTTTTCATTCCGATTTCAAGACTCCAATATCATGCAACCAAACACTACCTTTGAAAAAAATGAATGAGAAATTTACCCCAAGACCGCTTGATTGAGGGCAATCAGTACATGAATTGCAAGCAACCCATAGGATATCACTTCCAGTATCTATCTGCACATTGAATTCTCTTGGAGGAGATCCCAATTTCACTTTTGTAAAATAAAGCCTATAATCAAAACAAGAAATCAGAACTAAAAAACAAGAATTACAGAGATTTTGAATGGTTTTTTCATGATTTTAATTCTAAATTCAAATTTCGAGCCTCAAATAATCGATTATACAGCAAAGCACAGAGAATTTCTTGAATTAAACAACCCATTGATGAATATGTTATGCCCTCATCCAAGAACAAACAAAATTTTGAATAGGTTTTCGATAGTGTTACCCGATGAGGTATGGATCGGCGGTGCCGACGACGGAAAAATCAACTATGCCGCCGGAAACACCCTGCAACATCCGAGCGTGCCTCGCTCGGTCCCGAGCCCGGAGCACCTCGAGCTCAATTTTTTCGCTCACAGGAAAAACCCTGTTCAAGGAAAACACACTGGACTCACGAAATCCGCTGTCGGCACACACTGCAGCCAAAACAGCCGCCGCCACCGCCGCCATCGTCAAGAACTCCACTCCTCCAGCCATCGCCGGCATTTCAAAAATACCCAACAAATTTTTTCTTCTTTTTTTCCAACAATAGTTGTTGAGATTGTTTCGTGTCTGTGTATCTATACCCAAATGTCGGTGAGTATATTTACTCGCACATATTGTACCGTGAGAATTAGAAAGATTGTTGAAGAAGATCCAGGTGTTTGCATTTGTCCATTTTTTTAGAGAGAGAAAGAGGGGAGAGATTGAGAGAGATGAAACTGTCAAGTGTGTATATATATAGGTAGAGTAAAGAAGAAACTGATAAATATAGATACGTCTCTTGAATTTGCTTAAGACTTAAGAATAGTTAAGATGGTGATTTTTTATTTATTTTTGGGAAGAACAGTGGATACTATATTTAAACTCTAATTGGTCAAAATCCTATAAACGGTAAAAAAAAAAAATTTATAAACGGTAAAAAAATTTGATTTAATCTCATCTGTTTTAAAAAAGACGGAAGTCTTGCACACGTGATAGCCACGCATTAGTTACATGTGACTATTTTGTACGTAATATTACTGTATTCGTTACAGATAACTATTTATTTTTTATTTTTTATTTATTTTTTATTTTATTTTTTTACCATGTAACAATTTTGTGTGTAAAAAATTTGTTAGATGTCACAAAATTACACAAAATACATATAATTAGTTACAGTTAACTAATTATATTTACTAAAAAGTTTGATATTTTTCAATTACATGTTCTAATGATATGTAACTATTTAATTACATATCTCTGATATGTAACTAAAAAGTTTATTTTTTTCATTTACGTCACAAAATATTACACACACATATATATATATAATTGTAATATGTAATTAAAAATACCCAAATATATGTGAAAAGTAACAATTATGAAATTGTAACTAACATTAGTTACATATAACAGAATTCACTATAAAAATCGAATATACTCACTAAGGACTCCCAACAATCCCTGCAATATTCCTACAATTCCTGCAATGCAGGACTAAAACACAAGTGAAATCTAACTTAAAAGACTAAATCAAAACCTAATAACACAAAAAGACTTTTCACCAATTAGACTTTAAAAATGAGATTTTTCACCGATTTTTTCTTTATTTTTGTATTGATTAATTAATGAGATAATAGGTGATTAGTTACCAATAGCGAGTGTAATATATTATTAGTCTCATTTAAAATAGGAAATATCGGCGATTAGTCCTATTTTTAAGGTGTAATTTGCAATTAGTCCTTTTTTAGTATTAAGTTTCGATTTAGTCCCTTAAGTTAGATTTCACTTCAATTTTAATTCTGCATTGCAAGAATTGTAAGGTCATTGCAGGGGTTTTATAGTGAATATTAGTTACATGTAACAAATATTAATTACAATTTCATAAAAAAAAATTCTTACATATATCTGTGTATTTTTTGTTACATGTACTAATATAATATTAGTTACATGTTATAATTACATATATATGTGTAATATTTTGTGACTTTAACAAATATTGAACACATAAATTAATTTAATTTTAGTTACATGTATTTGAGTAAATTTAATTATCTGTAACTAATTACATGTATTTAGTGTGATTTTTGTTACATTAAATAAAATTTTACACACAAAATTATCACATGTTAAAAAAATAATAATAATAAAATAAAAATTATTACATGTTACAAAATACAGTAATTTTACACACAAAGTTGTTACATATGACAGCGCGCGTGCAAGATTTTCGTCTTTTTAAAATAGACGGGACTAAAACTAAATTTTATTTCGTCTCTGAGACTTTTCACCAATTAAGGGTGAAATATAGGACCTTCCACCGATTATCCCTTTCGAACCAGCTTATGCGTACCTCGACTAATCACCTCTTTGAGTGATCTTAATGGCACATTCCCTCACATCAGCTTGGTATATTCAAGATTAAATTCAAGATTTAATTTTCAAAGTGCTTTCCATAAGAATCGAATTTTAATTGACAAGAAAAAGGGACTCCTCAACTTCAACTTATCAACCGAGTATTCTATATATAAATGAAAATAGGTTCAGTAACCGAACCTGTTTTCACTTATATATAGAATAGTAGGGACTTAAAAAACAAAAGTGAAATTAATAAAAATAATTAAATCAGCTTTTTATAAGTTTTAGTATAATAATTTTGTGCTTGGCTAGAAGGAATTGAAACAGTAGTCCCTCTCTCTCTCTCCTTTTCTCTCTCGATCTCTCTATGCAGACACATCCGTAAACATCGTGTGTTTTTGCTTCTGATTTTGACCTATCGATAAATTTTGTGTTGAACTTGAATCTTATTTAGATTATGTTGGGAGACACTCCATATTCATCGGCGAAGAGATTTGAAGATTTGAATCGGTCTCCAAATTTGTTGAAAGGCTTATACGTTGAAATGAAATTCGAAAGGCCTAGTAAGATTCAAGCCATTTGGTAACCGTTTCTGTTTCCATTCTAACAGTGGGATGAAAATGAAATGGGATGAGAATTTTGTTTTCTTCTTGAGAGTAGAATCGCGTTTGGTAACGATAATATTTTTTTTTTGTTTTGGGAAGGGAATTGTGTTTGGTAACGATTTTATCCTAATTTTTTTTTTTTTTAGCCTGACGGCGGTGACTCCGTCGCCGGCGATGACCGGAAGGCAATGGCACCGTCGCCGGCGACGGCCGGACAACGGTGGCAGGTGGGTAACAATGGCCGGAAAATTTCCAGCCGGACGGTGACTGGCGACGGTCGCCAGCGAATGGTGGCTGGCGGCGGCAGCAGACGGTGGCTGGCCGACGGTGAACAGTGACCATGTGTTTTAGGAATGGAATGGGAATAATGAGAAACAATTTTTTTTTGTTTCTCATTTCTTAAGAAAAAAGTGGGCACAATTCTCAAATAAGAATGAAATGGAAATGGAAACGGAAACAAAAATTACCAAACGCTATTCTCAAACAGAATTCCCAAAAATTTGGGAATTCGATGAGAATTTTTGGAATGAAAACGGTTACCAAACGGGGCCTAGTTTGCCCATGATTTTGACTCCTCCATACAAGAGCTTGATAGCACAAGCGCACAACAGCTCTGGAAAAACAACTTGTTTCGTTCTCGGAATGTTGAGCCGAATTGATCCGAAAACCGATGCTCCTCAAGCAACTATGGTGGCGTTTGGTTAGTGTTTCCACTTTTCTGAACCCAACTGGAATGGGTTGGGTTGAGTTGAATTGGGTTGGGTTGAGAATTTTGGGAACAAAATTGCGTTTGGTAACGATAATTTTTGTTTTGTGCTGAGAACAAAATGTGTTTGGTAACGATTTTATCCTAAATTAATTTTTTTTTTTCCAATTTTTTTTTTTGCGTGTGGCGGCGGCGGGGCGGCGGACGGTGGCCGGCGACGGTCGCCGGGAGGCGGCGGACGGTAGCCGGAGGTGGACGCCGGCGGCGCAGACAGTCGCGGGGTGGCCGGAGACGGCGGCGGCCGGCGATGACCGCCGGACAGTGGACGGCGGCAGCCGGCGGCGGGTGGTGGTGGTCAACCAGCAGATGAAGACGAAAGTTGAGAACTTTAGGTTGAGTTTTTTGGGCACAAAAAGAAATAACTTTTTTTTGTTTCTGGTTTCTTTAGGATTTTGAGAATCAATTCCTATTTTTTGGGTTGGGTTGAGTTGAATTTTGTGTTTGTCAAACGCATTCCCAAAAATCAAACCCAAATTTTTTAGGTTGGGTTTGGTTGGGAACACTAACCAAACGGGGCCTATATGTTTCTTTGCTCAAACAAGTATTACGTAAATTCGATTAGATCATAGGTAAATGGAGAAATATACAGATTAACTTCATAAATTAGGCTAATTTAGACAACTAAAGAGGCACTAAGTAAATGTATTAATATAATTCAAGTCAGTATTAGGGTGACCTAACTATTATATCATGTTAACTAAAGAATTTATTGCTCCATTGAAATCAGTGTTAAGGGTCTATTTGGTTTTCATAAATTGTACAATTTTTTAATTAGTCAATTTATGAATTTGTATTAGTTTAGTCTTTGGATGTAAGAATATAAAAAAGCATTTGAGTTAGTTAGGCCCCGTTTGATTAGTGTTCCCAACCAAACCCAACCCAAAAATTTTGGGTTTGATTTTTGGGAACGCGTTTGGTAAACACAAAACTCAATCCAACCCAACCCAAAAAATAGGAATTGATTCTCAAAATCTTAAAGAAATCAGAAATAAAAAAAAATTATTTTTTTTTATGCCAAAAAAACTCAACCCAAATTCCGTCTTCATCTGCCGGCCGACCACCACCACCCGCCGCCGGCCACCGTCCAGCGACCATCGCCGTCTCCGGTCACCTCCAGCGACCTTCCGCTGCTACCGGCCACCTCCGGCGACCGTCACCGGCTACCTCCGCCGTCGCCGCCAAACAAAAAAAAAAAATCAAAATAAAATAAAATAGTGTTAGGTTAAAATCATTACCAAACACATTCTGTTCTCAGCACAAAACAAAAATTATCTTTACCAAACGTAATTCTGTTCCCAAAATTCTCAACCCAACTCAATTCAACTCAACCCAACCCATTTTAGTTGGATTCAGAAAAGTGGGAACACTAACCAAACGCCACTTTAGCTGACCGTTTTAGCTGTAGTTTTGATTTTTCTTGTGAAATTGGAGTAAAATGAAGCTTAAAAATTTAACTAGTGTAGAACAATTTTATGTTTCTTTTTCTTTGTTGAAACAAACAATATGAATTTTGATTAAATCTCAGGTAAAATGGAGATCTATTCAAACCGCTTCATCAAAAATAAGTTAATTCATAAAATAGAATAATTTAAATAACCAATCGAGCCCTAAATATTCCTTTTACCATGACCAGTACTTTTTTGCAAGCAATCTCTCTCTCTCTCTCTCTATATATATATATATTCACACACACACACCTACACATGCATATGAGAGGACCATGTAATATTATCGGTTTATCGCCTGGAGACGATATAATACGTAGCCAAACGAATTTAGGGATACTTTTAATTCTGTACTTAGAAATTGTTAACTACTATGATGTCAAATACAAATTCCACTTCTAGTTAATATTAACTCGATAGATTCAATCTAATTGATGTTAACTGAAGGACTAAAAACTTATTTGAATGACTAAGAAAAGAAGCAAATAACTGAAAATAACAAATTGGAAGCGACTTGTTTCAAGGACAATCTATATATACATACATACATATATATATATACACGTACATACATATATATATGTAGCGGAGGTAATTTTTATTTTTATTTTTTAATCTTATGACTAGTGCTTTGGCTGGATATAGTGTTTTTTGTTCCCAAACTTTTGTTTTTGGAACGAAAACCGAAATCTGGACTCAATTGTGTTTTGTTTCCAGAATTTTGTTCTGAAAATCTGGGAACAGAAACAAAAAAGAAACAGAACACCTAAACAAAATGACACCTCAAATTTCTCCTGTTTTTTTTTTTTTGGCTATCATGCAATATACATGTGCTGAAGCGAGATAGCTCTATAATTCGGGAACAATTTCCAAAGTTTGGGAATAAATCTATTCTTCCCCCTAGAAATTTATTCTGAACTGGGAACAGAACCAAAAAAAAGATTATTTTGGTTCCTGAAAACAAAAGGAAACAAAAACACTAAACAAACACCACCTCAAATTTCCCTTTTTCACCTTTCATGCTATAATGTAAGAGAGTGCCCTACAAAACTCGGAATAACAACAGAATTCTGGGAACAATCCTATTCTTTTCCCAGAAATTTTCTCCAGAAAAACAGGAAAAGAACACACACACAAAAAGGATTATTCTTGTTCCCATATGTAATAAAAACTAAAAACAGAAACACTAAGGCGGCGTTTGGTTAGTGTTTCTGTTTTTCTTTTTTCTACTTTCAATAAATTAGGATGGGTGGGATGAGAATTCTATTTCCGTTCTGGAGTCTTCTGGAGATAGAAACATGTTTGGTAACCACCATTGTCTTAAAATTGTTTCTTTTAATTTATGAGAACAAAAACAAGAAACACTTTTGGTTGCAACATTTGTTCTTTTTTTCTCTTTTAAATGTATGGGAGTGAATAGGAATCAAAAAAATTTTGTTTCTCACATTCTTAAGGAATTCAGGAAATAATATCAAATTACTTCCAAATTTTAGGAACAGAAACGTGTTTACCAAACACGTTTCTATACATTAATCCCAAAATTTTGGGAACAAGAACATAAATTAGAGAACAGAAACATGGCCTAAACAAATGGCACTTCAAATTTCTCTCTTTTTGTCATTCACACTGGACTGTTAGTAAATATATTTTATACATGTTCTCAAGCACAAGGGCTTTTATGTGATGCATGCAGGTGGGTTGGCTTGTTCGTCAATTGGTCCGCTAACCCCGGGATGGGAGCGATTTAGATTTCTCGATGAACAATTCATAAATCTAAAATTATTACTCATGTGATTACACGTGTATATAATGATTTTTATGTAGTACAGTAATTTTAAGATGAGAAAATACTAGGTAGTTGTGCACTAGGACATCGCAATCATTCCTTATTTTTCACATGTTTTAAGTTGGACTCACAACTTGCCAACTTGGTAGTATCTTTTCAATGTATAAACAGTAAGACAACTAAGACAATGAAGACACTGACAAATGTCTGGTTACCATAATGATTCAGATCGGCTCGGTGATTCAAATCTTAATGAGAAGTAAGTCGATTATCAATTTTATTTGCATTTTTTTTACATTTTTTTTTACAGAGGACTTGTGAGTTAATACTGCGTATAAATTAATATATACAATGTCAGAATCAAATATTTTTCTGCAAAGTACGTGCAAGAACTTTGTTCATAACCACGGGGTAGACATGTTCTCCGCCCATAAATGTATATATCTAATAATTGTAAATCATTTTCATTTATCTTTGAACTCCAACACCTGTTTGGCGCACAATGAATAGATTTTAAACCGCAATTTGGGGGTCAAAATCGACTAATTTTGAATTTATCTTTGAGCTCTGGTACCTGTTTGGCCCACCATGAATAAATTTTAAACCGCAATTTAGAGGCCAAAATTGATTATTTTTTATGTTTTTAGATACAAATTGATTGTATAGTCAGGATTTTGTCATGCTTGTTTGTTTGTTGGTCCCTTCGTGATTGGCTAACCCCGGGACGGGGACGATTTGGATTTTTTGGTGAACAATTCTTAAATTTAAAATTATTATTCGTGTGTTTACGTATAAGTACTTTATAATTTTTATATAAAAAATTACCGCGGTTTTTATATAGTGCAACGATTTTAGGTTTTTGACAGAATTCTTCAATTTCTTATGGCAAAATTATCGAATTTCTCACACCCTTCTATTATTTTGATGAGAAAATACTTGGTGCTTGTTGTACACTAGGTCATCGGTTAACGTGGTACATCACAATTAATTTTTATTTTTCACATGTTTCAAGTTGGTGTCACAAATCGGCATAAACTTTTTAATGTATAAACGATAAGACAACTAAGATATTGAAGGGACAGAAAAACGTCTGGTTACTATAATGAATTTAATCGGCTTGGTGATTTAAATCTTAATGAGAAGTAAGTCAATTTATCAAATTTATTTGCATTTTTTTTTTATAGAGGATTTTATGAGTTAATATTACGCATGAATTAATGTATGCAATGTTAGAATCAGAGATTTTTCTGCGAAGTACGCACAAAAGAAGTTTGTCCGTAACCTCGGGTGGACATGTTCTCCACCATGAATGCATATATAGACTATATTGCTAATTATTTTCGTTTGTCTTTGTGCTCCAGTACCATAGGGGTGATCATGGGCCCGGAGGTCTACCCAACCCGCCTAGTCCATTTACTATTTTTCGGTGATTGGGCTTGATGTTTAAACCCATGGGCAAGGCTAGGCCCGACCATTATTATATATATATATATATATAAATTAACCCAAATTTTTACTTCCATTCCATTCTCAATTAGAACTATATTTGGAAGAACTTAATCTTGAAATAAATGTATTTTATAATTTTTATTTCTATTTTAATAATTATTTTTTAAAATTATAAACTGAACTTGGGATTGCGACATTTTATAGTGGGCGGGCTAGGGTCTTAGGACCTGATTATAGGGCCGAGCCCGGGTTTCCTAATAAATTCTCGCAATATTCTAATTAGAGCCCAGCACAAACACAACCCAGCCCAGCCCGTGACCACCCCTACTATTTAGCGCACAGTGGATAAATTTTAAACCGCAATTTGGAGGTCAAAATTGATTAATTTTTTTTAAGATACAAATTGATTGCATGGTCAGGATTTTGTCATGCTTAGGTGATCTTTAAGCACCAATTAAGAATTTTTTTTTCTTCTCAATTTGTGATTTAATTAATGGTTAATAATCGGACTATTTGTGACAAGGAAATGCCGCGGTCCCTCCTCCAGCACCACGTGGCATAATACAATTGGTTGTCTAGGTATCATGGTACACTGAGTTTATGTTGTTTTAACTATTTGATTTGATAAATCTTTCTTACATTTTGTACCCTCAAAGTTTAACTATATCTCACTTTGGTCCTTGTAATTTACTGAAGTTTCCTAATAATCCCACTTTAATCCAAATCATTATCAGCAATTCGATGGTAAACAGTTGCGTCCATCACATTTTACTATTTTTAAGAATTTTTATAGGTATCTCTAACATTTTTTTTTTTTCATTCTCTTCCTTCCTTGCCCAAACATTTAGGAATATACATATATGTTGGTTCCAAAAAGTGGCTAATATTGTGCTTGCACAAAGACAACTAGGATGTGCCCAGCGAAATTCCCGCCAAGTGAGAGTAAGAGCTCAAGAGAAAAATAAAAGTTCAAGTATGTCAGACATGATTATTAGCATAATCCGGCATGTGGCGAATAAGGTGACGCTTGACATGATTAAGCATTTGGACCTTGACTTTTGTCTCCATTAAATGGAGCACATGGGGGCTACCAGAGGGAGTAGGAAATAGGGCCCAACCCAAGGGGGTGTAGAGGCCATCTTAGTGGCACAAATAATCTACTCGGTCCTCGTTGCTCATTGATCGAAGCAGGGTAGGATGTTGAAGTTAGTTGATCGGCGGGGAGTGCTCGACAATCAACACAATCTGGTCAGTACTCAACGGGTGGTAATGTGGCCAGACGAGTTCAAATCAACCTCGTCGGTCAACGCTGAGCGGCCAAATACGATCGATGACATGTGGCCGGTTGCCACGTGATGGCTCCTCGTGCAGTTGACCATATAGAAATACCCATCACAACATACATACATACGTGTCGGGGAAGGGGGAGAGAAAAAATTCTAAATAGGGGTTGACAAAATGGAGGAGACTGAAAGTGGTGCTCATTAAATTCCTTAAAAATTGTTAGGTGCATGGAACAATGATCGTTTGCGGTCAAAAAGTTATAACAGATTTATTGATTTAGATAGAAGTAGGATGATTAAAAAATTAAAGAGTTTTATTTGTTCAAATTGAAACTTCAAGGGATGCAAATTGTCAAAACTCCTAAAATAAACATCATTGCAAATGCTCACAATATTGCATCATTAATGGCATTTTTTTATAGTAAAATTTTTGTGCTTTGACTATCACCAAAGTTTTCAAAAAAGCATGGTAAATTTTTTTTTGCCACATTAATGTTTATGCCATCTCTCATTGGCTAACTAGGGTAAAAAGAATCATGTTTTTGTGGACCAATATTTCATCACAAATTGATAAAGCAAGAACACTTTCCCCAAAATGCATAATTTTTTACTTAAAAAGCTTTGAGTGCTACACACTATCACCACACCATCATGGGTTTTGATCCCCATGTAGATTGCCTCTTTGCTTGTGTGTGTGTGAGAGAGAGGAGAGGATAGAGAGAGGGGGACTTAGGTACAAACGGTCGGAGAGGAAATTTTAAATACTAGACCTTTCACTAGAGAAACACACTAGATAACCGTTATGCAACAAGCCTGAAAATTTTAAATACTAAACCTCTCACTAGAGAAACACACTAAATAACCGTTATGCAACAAGCCAAGGCTTAGAGAAAGAGGGACTTGTGATCATCCACTAATTCATGCTTTTACCCCCATTTAAGAACTCCAAATTGTGTCCCTAACACAATCTCTCTTTCACCATTTTCCAAAAGGTACTCAAACCAACCAACCCCCCCCCCCCAACCAAAACCCAAAAGAAAAAAACCCACCACCAAATCCCATTACAGATTCCCCCTTTCAATCATTCTCTCTCTCTCTCTCTCTGTGTACCAAAAGCAAGGATCAGATCCCCCCCTTCTCTCTCTCTCTCACACACACAGACAGAGTCTAACCTTATTACAGCACCCTCCTCTCATATCAACAATACAGCAAAAAATTCAAGAAATCTCAGTACTAACCTCATTACTACCACCACCTCCATTCACTGCTTCACTTATACCATGTAGTTGCCTAACAACATCCTTCATGCTCGGTCTCTCCGCCCTTTTCTCCCTCAAACATTCGAGCCCGAGCTCGCAAAACATCCTCAGACTATCAAAACAACCTCCCTCATTCACCAACCTCTGATCCACAACTTCCATAATCGACCCGCATTTCGCCCGCTGACCCACATAAAAAACCAAATTCACATCATCATCTTCTCGATCGAAATCAAGGACATTTTTGGAAGTCAAGAGTTCGAGCAAAACGACCCCAAAGCTATAAACATCACTCTTATCGGTCAACTGGTAGTTTCGGTAGTACTCTGGGTCTAAATACCCCAAAGTACCCTGCGCACAAGTCGACGCGTGGCTGAATCCTGGGCTGGCCAATCTCGATAGCCCGAAATCGGCCACTTTCGCATTGAAATCATCGTCCAATAATATGTTCGTCGACTTTATATCTCGGTGGTAGATTGGGGTGTACACCGATGAATGAAGATAAGATAAGGCTTCAGCCGTTTGTATGGCGATTCTTAACCTCGTTTTCCAATCGAGAAAAACAGAGGACTTTCCGTGGAGGTGATGGTGGAGGGTCCCGTTCGAGATGTATTCGTATATCATCAACGGCTGCTCGGACTCGACGCAAACGCCCAATAGTTTGACCAAATTTTTGTGGTTGACTTGTGAGAGTATTCCGACTTCATTAAGGATTTGATCGGTGCTTTTCACGTTGCCAAGTTTGGCCGACTTGACCGCCACGTGGGTCCCGTCCCAGAGTTCGCCCTTGTAGACTTCTCCATAGCCACCGGTACCCAAAATCCGGTCTTTGGAGAACCCGTCCGTTGCTTTCTTCAGTTCTTTGAGGGTGAACATTTTCGTCGATTTTCCGCCAGAGTTCGTTCTCAACAACACCTCTCTTGACTTGGCGAGCTTTTTCCGGTGAGCTTTCTTGCCAGAAGCTCTCGCCATGATTGCTGCCGTCACAACCATGATGACGAAAAACAAGACAGCTCCGATAGAAACCTTCAAAACGAGCCCGAAATGTGATTTTTTATTCTTCTCCGTTGTCGTACAACTGCTTGAGCTTTGGTTCCAGTAATAGCCGCCGGTGCAAAGACATCTCCGGGTCCCGTTTTCGCCAGCAACTGAACATCTCGACTCGCCGGAGCAATCGGCATCGGATCGACATACCGGTTCCGGCGGCGGGGCCCACTCAATCTCCAACCCCTCTTCCCATTGGCTGGCGGGTTTCCCTTGATCCAAGTCAAGCACACTCCGAAACGCCTGGCAGCCAGAGCGATGGACCCGTATCTTGCAAGCTGACGGCATCCCGCCGGCGACAAAAGTACAACATGGCTGGAGCCCGCTGGTGCTACACTGAGCAGCACGTTTCCGGTCAACTCTGCCAGAGCTCTCCAAATACTCATGACAAAGGCTCGAACCGGTACAATTTAGAGGCGAAACAAGCAGACGGGGTGAACAGTTCAAAAGGAAGATCGTGTTGGAAGAAGTGATTCGATAAGGCAGCGATTGGTTCAACCAAATTCCTTCGCTTTTAACCATGTCTTGTGTAATACAGGTGTTGGGTATCCACGGTGAAGGCTTGACCACCATTCGTTGAATGGAGGCCGTGATATTAAGAACTAAATAAGAACTTCCATTCAAGGTGTCGAAAAACAGTTGTTTAGAGACGGGATCACATCGAAGAGGGTAGTTTGGGTCGCCGCAATTGGGTTTTGTGCTTAGAGGGTATGGAACCTGTTTGGTTCCACAGTTTGGGCAGGCGCGTTGGGAAGAAGAAAAACGAGAGAAGGATAGAAGAAAGAAAAACGAGATAAAAACGGTTTTTCGATTCATTTTTGGTTTACGAATGCTCATATTTCCCAGAGGGAGAAGGAAAATCGGGGATATAAAGGCAAAGAAAAGAGAATAAAGGGAAGGGAAGATTTTATTTTTATTTTTATTTTTTTATATATTATTATTTTATTTTATTTTTGAGAATCTATGTTGAAAAAACTGGGACTTTTTGGGTGTTTCTAAAAGTAACACTGGCTAAAACTGCTAACTATAATGGGCACCTCAATCATTAAATAAATTAAAAAAAAAAAAGCAAAATTAATAAAATAAACAATATTCCCACTAAAAATAATTCCTAAAGTTAATTATCTTCTAAATTAATTAAACAGGTAATATATTTATCAGAAGAAGAAGAGCGCAAGGCACAAGATGCCATAACAAAATCTCTCTATTTTTAGGGTTTTTTACGCTTTGAACCCTTCAAGTTTGGCTACAATCGCACTTTAGACCTTTCGGTTTTAATTTGAACACATAATGCCCTGAAGTTTGCTAATCATCATTTTCAATCCAAATCATTATCTGCGTTATTTGGAAGATAAAAAGTCACGTCCATCGAACTTAACTATTTTTATGGGGCTTTATAGGTATTTATAGGGTCTAGGGTTTAGGGGTATATCTAACCTTTTCCTTTCCCCCATTCTCCTTCCCAACCAAACACTCACCAATAGACATATGTGTGTGTGTGTGTGTGTGTGTACACTTCACCATTTCTAAGGGGCTTTATGGGTATATCTAGGGTCTAGGGTTAAGGGGTATCTCTAATCTTTTCCTTCCCCTCACTCTTTCCCAACCAAACACCCAAGAATAGGCGCATATACATACATACGTACGTACATACATATACACGTAAGTGTGTGTTGGGGAGGAGGGGGGGGGGGGGGGGGGGTCGCAAAAAACTTGTGGATGGGTGTGGGGAAAAGGAGGAGGCTAAAATTGTCCATTAAACCCCTTAAAAACAATTAGGTGCATGGCACATGATCGTTTGCGGTCAAAAATTATAACGGATTAAATAATTTAGACTGAAGCAGGATGATTAGGAAGTTTCAGGGTGTTACGTGTTCAAATTGAAATTACAGAGACCAAAGTGAAATAATGTTCAAACTTTAGGGGTGCAAGGTGTCAAAAACCCTCTTTTTCATGGAAAAATAAAATAAAATAGATTCGAATGTAGGGCGAAAAAATCCATCAACTAACGGCAGGACGACATCTATAACAATTTATGTAAGAAGCATCACCAAGTGATGGCCAAATATGAAAATAGAATATTCTAGCCGGCCCGTATGGAAAGCTACTTTGGACCATTTAAAATTTTCTCGATCTAGTTAAATTTGATTCTTCGTTTTCTATCAATCAATCCCCGTTTCGCTTTTTGATCATCCAAGGTTGTGTTTGGTTGTATGGAATTGGAATTAGAAATGAAAGAATGTAATTTTTTCTAAAATTTTGAATACGTTGATTCCAAATCCCAATTTCCAGACTCTAATTCCGCACTTCCAAATGCTGCCTAAGGATTATCTTCTTGGAATTCATTGATCATTCAGTATCTTCATAATTCAATCTGATGCAAGACAATAGAATTTTAATCGCTATCAATCTACTGAAGAACAAGGCAAACCTATTGTGTATTCGAAGGGAAAAGCTATGATATAGATCTATCTCTAAACAATGTCTGTATGTGTTTTTTCTGAGTATTTTTGGATCAAGAGAAAGTTGATTTCAGATTGTGATTTAAAGAAATTTTCAGTGTTGAATCGCTATTTTTGTATAAGGTTATGGCAAAAACCCTAGGGAGGTTTGATGAAAACCCTAGATGATGAATTTCTGTTCAGTAAACTGAATAATAGCATGATGATTTCACTGCAAATTGATCAATCGAACTCAATGCACATCAAGATTAAGGAATTCAGCACGATTAGGTCAATGGATTCATGAACCTAGCCCTAAATCTACAAAATCGTCGCGGCAGTAATCAGCTCATTTCGAGCGGATTCAATTTCGGAACAAGTTTTTGCATCGATTTTATGATAAATTATAGGTAAATTAAAACAGATTCATCCGATTATATTGCTAGAGAAGGCAAAGAAATGCGAAATGCAGAAGAATGAAGTATCGAGAAGGAAAATCCATGGAAAATTTTGACTAACCTGCACGCCTTCCCTCGCGTCGTAAATTGAATTTTGCTGGTTTGGCTGTAATCTCCGTTGAAGATGACGAGCAACGACAATGGCGATACACACACAATTTTTTCTAGAGAGAGAGTGAGAAGTTGTGAATATCAAATCGCTTTATCAGTCACCATGTTACACCAATTTCTAGCGGCGCGTTTGGAAACTCCAAATCGAAACCGCGATTTTGGATTTTCTCCAAACTCAACGCCAAACAGACCCTAACAATCACTTTCTACTAGAACACGATTTCCTCACTGGAAGAACACACGTCTTCTCTTTCCCTTCCATCCATCTCCTAACCTTATGAACAAATCTCCGCTTTTTCGAGTCAACATTACCGTTAATCGCCATTGTCAAGCCCTCGATTTCTCCCAAATCAGGCTCCGATAAATTATCTTTTTCCTTCACCTGTTTTTGTTCTTCGTGTTCTTGATCATCTCTTCTGTTTAGATCGTGCCTTAAGCAAGCATTGCACCACCTCAGATAAATCAGCTCCTCAGCCTCCATTGATCGATCCTTCTGGATTTTTTCGAGTTCATTCTGTAGTCGATCATAATCCTCCACAACCGCTTCAATCTGCAAACAACTTGTACCCGAGATGCTAATGTTCGATTTTAATCCGGTTTCATATAAAATAAAAAATATTATATTAAATCAAAACCATAATTAAAATAATTGTCTTTTTTAAAATAATTCTAGAAGTAAGCTATTTAATTTTATACAAAATTAAAATTAAAACTGTAAAATCATTTAAGATAATTTAATTTTATAAAAAAATAAAATCAAAACAAAAATCGCGAAACTGCGATCCGTTATTATTTTTATATATAAATAAAAATATAGCTAAAATATAAAACATAAATTTCAAAAAATAAAATCAAACTACAAAACTAACCCTAACACATATAGGATTAAAGTATAAATAAATAAAAAGACACATATATGGAATTAAACTGTAAATATATATATATATATATATATATATATATATATATATATATATAATCAAAAAAGTACATCTAAAATATCAATTACACGGTTCGATTATGTGGTTTGGTTTCGTGATTCGATTTTGCGGTTACCATCCTAAAAACAAAATAAAAAACGCTTCGGTTGCTAATTTCAAAATCAAAATCGCAACCAAACCATTTAAGCAGTTTCAAAACCAGGCCATTTGATATTGTTTCGATTTGATTTTTATTGTCATCCCTACCCTTGATTAAAAAAAATTAATATTATTGTTTAAGATTAATTGCATTTTAGTTCTTTATATTTTAATCTTATTTTATTGGAGCAAATAAAAATCAATTTTTTTTTATTTTTTTTTGTTTTTTAAGAAAATTATAAAATAATCTTAAATTACTCTTAAAATTCTGAGAACAAAAAATGTATTTACCAAACGTTTATTTACGTTAATTAATCTCGTAATTTTAAGGGCAAGAACTGGAACAAGAATCATAGAACAGACCGTCCATGTACCTTCAATGAAACTGATTTTTCAGTCACCTCCATCTTGTCCGAAATTTCATCTTTCTCCTCCTGGAATCGCTGCATATTCATCTGTGCCTGCCCGATTTCTTCCTCCAGTTCCTTGATTCTCTCTCCTCTTCTTTCTAATTCCTCCCGATTTCTCGAATCCTCTGTTTGGCGAGCTTCGATTTGTAATTTCTGATCATTTATAACACGATAATTCCGTTTAATTTTCCTCAAAAGCTTCTTGATCCTCCTACGAAGCAATCCATTTTCCAATTTCGATAATCCAAGTTGATCCAATAATTTCAGACATTCCTCCATGATTTTAATCTCTCTACCCAGATATTCAATGCCGGAAATCTCCATTAATAGATTGTTTTTAAGCTCTGTAAGCACAGTTTCTCTCTCTTTCAAGCTCTGATAGCTGAGAAACCTCGTCTCTATCTCGTACTCTCTCTCTTCAAGAGCTTTTGCTCTGTTTTTCAGCCTGAAAATCTCTGTTTCCGGCTCGAATTCATCCTCGATTGTTGAATTTTCCGGCGAATTCTGGTAATGGGTGTCTTCAGAATCTTTTTTGGGGACATCGATTTTATTTTGGATTGCTGAAGCCCTTGAGATTGCAGGTTTATTACGCAGGGTGATTCCGGCGAAAATGAAACCGGCGACGGAGATAGCCAGGGGAATCGCCGCCTTGAGGATCGCCGGTTTCATTACATATATCTTCATCACTATTGTGTGCTCCATTAATATATGGGTTTAAGATCAGAAACAAAAATGGGTAATTTGTTTTGTGTTCTTGATTTATTGTTTTTGAATTTGAAAGAGAAAAAAGGATGGGTGGGTGTACATTTGTCAAATTACACATTTGATCCCTCAAATTTTACATTTGTTTCAATCTAACAAAAATAGAATATATTATTAATTAATATTACGGAAAATGGGTTGTGCTTAGCACGCGATCTTCAATGAAGATATTTCTGTCATTTTATCACTCCATAAAAATAGGGGATTCCCCCTTTATTCTACCAGATCGAATCAAATGCGATTTCTCATTTTTTTTATCTGGGAAATGAATGCATTTCATTTGTTAACTCTATGTGATTTAATCTTTTTCTTATACATGAGTTATATTACAAGGTAGCAACCTATGAATCCATTTTTTTCGCCAAACAAACTATTGAATCCCCTAGCCAAAGCACCAGTCCCCCTTCTCGAGTTTCTGTTTCACACTTTCGCCTAGTCAGCAAATTTGTAGCTTGCATTCCATTTGTGGGATTCCAGCGATCTCATAACAAATGAACTTGTAAATGAGTTCTTTCAAATTTCTCGTATCGTTTTTCGTGGTTCAGGTAGATCCTATCAGCTTGACCTCCTTTTGTCAGTAACGTGTAGTGATTTTTACTCAGTACAATCAATTGAATTTTCTATGTATCTAAATTAGATTGTGCCCTCTCCCTTGTCAACTCCAAACGAATGCTTAGTTAGTCGTGAATGAGAACTTTTATTGCTTGTTTGTTGACAGATTGCCGCTCTATTTATTCTGTTCTGTTAGTTTCATAGTTGTGCTTCCTACTAGTCGAATATGAACAACTACCTGCCTAGCCCTCTAATTACTAGACCGACCTGCTATAATAATTCCATAAACACCTAACAAAGATATGGCAAACAAATAAAATAGCCCTATGTTCGGATCTATTTTGGATATAATTAATCTGATTGATTAATGAAGCAGAATATAAAAATAATGTCTCTCGGTTTTTCAAAAAGAAAAATAATGTACCTGTAGTCATGATAGCTAGCAAGCTTCCAGCGACTATGAGATAGGAGGGCCCTTTCAGAGAAAGGTTCCTAACATTGGAGTTTCACTCTTTAATCCACTTCTAAGCAGGCAAAGGGTCCAAAGGACACGTAACTGGGATTGGGAGCGAGCTGGACGAATAAAATTAAGTTCAAGAGTCAACAAGAATGCAAGAATGAGCTAGCGCCCTGTTCAGATCTCTCGATTGAAATACCCATAAATGGAATTTTCCATAAAAATAATATTCTTACCTATTTCGACAATACAGAATTACTAAATATGGGACTATCAAACTGCACTCAATCGTCAAAAAAAAGGATTTGAGGTATCGAGAAAGAAGGGCTATCATTTATCTCTCAAGCCCTGGTTGGGTTGGCTACTTAGATGCTTCTCTACCATGACGAATCAATTGATTGTTCGTAGGCATCGCTCTTTCCTTTGTCCCTCCCCCCTGATTTGTTCCCTATCACTAATGGTTACTCCCAATCCAAAACACCCATTTTCCATTCATAAAGAAATCCAATCATCAAAATCAATAAAAAGGCTATCATGGACCAAAATCCAAACAGATCAATCTTATTGAGAAGTACTGCCCAAGGAAAGAAAAATGTGACTTTCAGATCAAAGATAATAAATAAAATGGAAACAAGATAAAATCGTACATCAAAACGACTTCTGACATCACCGAAAGGATCGAAACCACATTCGTAGGCCGAAATTTTCTTTGGATAGATCAAACTATTGGAATAAAATAGAAAAGAAATATTTTTTTTTTCCAGATGAATCGTCGTTAGAAAAATATCAAAGAAAAATATCTTAGGGTTAGTGCATGGATTTGATTAAATGACGAAAATATCTTCATTAGAAAGCTACGTGCTGAACACAATCCATTTTTTATCCAAAATCATTAACAAAGATTTTAATTTTGCGGAATTAAAATAAATGTGCAATTTAGAAAATTTTAAGGTCTAGATAGAACTCACCCCATATTATAGGGACAAAAACTATAATTTCACCTTTAAGATTCTTTGTTTGGATTTGTGATTACTTTAGGGTGCAGAGAAAAGGAATAGTAGTATGTTTGCTTTTCCACAAATCCATGGCCGTTCAAGTTAGCTTTATTTCATGTTTAGAATCTTGTTCCGTTTAGACATCAAATTGGTTTTCACTTCAAGGGAATGATATCTTTTTTATCCCTAAATTTACGTGGATTCTGAAATCCACCTTCCCACGACCACCCGACGCCGTCCGGCGACCGTCGCCAGCCACTTCCGGCAATCGTCGTCGGACACTGTGCGTCGCCATCTGTCCGCCGCCGTCGGCCACCGTCCGGCCAATACTGTCGTCGCCGGCGTCCGGCCACCGTCTGACGCCACCACTGTCGCCGGCGTCCGGCCACTGTCCGGCCGCCGCCAACCGCCGCCAAACAAAAAAAAATTCAAAAAATAAATTAGTTTCAGGATAAAATCGTTACCAAACACATTTTGTTCTCAGTACAAAACAAAAATTGTCGTTACCAAACGCAATTTTGTTCCAAAAATTCTCAACCTAACTCAATTCAACTCAACCCAACCTATTCCAGTTGGGTTCAGAAAAGTGGGAACACTAACCAAACGCCACCTAAGCCACTAGAGCCAAGGATCCCACTTTATTCTCATAATAAGTTCGGTTGATCAGCACTCCTGTAGACTCATCTTACATACAAATTCTGGGGGTCTCAAGTCCTGCGCATCTAAAAAATGAGAGAGCAGTCTAAATTATTGTTAGAAAAAGATTAAGGAAAAATATTTTAGATTTAGTAGAGTAATAAAATGACAAAAATAGTTCTATTAGCAAACCAAGTATTGAGCATAATACATTTTCTGTCCAACATCATTAACAAAGTTAGACACAAAAAAAAATTGTCTTTTCATATTTGTACCTCATTTTTAATAAGGAATTACATGTGATTAATTTTTAGTGGCTCTAAAATGAGATCTGTGGGGGTGTTGGAGTTATTCATTTGTTTTATCTATAAATAAAGAAGTTTTGCATTACCATTTAAGCATAAAAACTTAGGTCATCTTACACTACACATATAGTTTAAGTCTATGTTAGTTTATTTTTTAGAGATAGTTCAACACTTATTTTGTTCGTCAAATCCTTTTATTTCGAATGCTAGTATCTGAGGATTGCGATCGTTGTATCTTGGGAAGTAAATGTCTGAGCGGAGACAAAATTTGCTTTAAGAAAATATCATTAAACGATGGCTTCAATCAGTATAAAGTTTTAAGATTGTCATCGGTAAATGACCATAAGTATAATTTTATTTATTGATTGATTTCATGTTGAAGAATATAATTTTGTTATGTCTGTTAATGTTCTAGAATATCCATTGTCGTATATTTTACGTTCTAAAATATTTATTGTCACATGTTCGGATTTTTAGAATATTTGTTGTGAATTATTCTACATTTTGCAATATTTAATATAAGTTATATTCAACAACAAATTTCACTAAGAGATGTTTTTTTTTTTTTTCATGAGTATCATTTCATTGTATATATATTTGTGACATATAAATCTTTATTGAAAATAATATTAATTAATCTTTAATATATTTAATTATATTAATCTATATTTTGTAATATTTACTATAAGTTATATTCAACAACAAATTTCACTAAGTATCATTTCATTTTATATATATACTAGCGTATAACACGTGTCTGAAGGCACAGGTGTAGAATAACCAAATTCCAAAAAAAATGATATAATTTTATCTATTATATAACATTCTACATCTATTACATTTGAATATTAATAATAAAATAATTAAGACCAACATAATTCATTTGAACATCGATAATAATTAACAATCGAACATCAATTATAATTAACAATCGAGACTAAAACTTGTACTAATATAAAAAAGTTCAACAATATAAAAATCCAATGATATTCTACGGTTTTATATATAATTTAATTTTCAAAGTAAGTTACAAACCAATTGAAATAAAAATAATGACAATAATGAAATTATCCAATCAAAATAATGGTACCGAACAGCTAGTACATAATGCATATCTAAAAGTACTATCATGCTTCATTAAGAAAGCCCAAAAGCACTATTATACTTCATTACGAAACAATTTTGTTACAAATACAAATACTTAAAAAATATTTTTAAGAAAAATCCTAACCAAATAAAAAAAGCCCATAAAACGCATTCAAAAACCAATTTCTTACGACAATGATTAATGTCGTAAAATGAATCTCAAATGAACATACACATTGCAAGGGAAACCAATAACAATATGACCTTACCTCCTATTCGGATAGAATCAAGGTATAATTTTAAAAATAAAGAATAACGTGTAAACTTGACAAACTATTTATGCTGAAATTAAAATAAAATAAGCTCACAAAAAAAATCACATTTTCCTAAAACCTCAATATATATTATCTTATATATGTGTGTGTGGATGTGTGCGTACTTGCGCGCACGCATGTATGTGTGTGTAGTGCACGGACCTTCAGCAATGACCAAAAATGATGACAAAACAACGCATTTAAAGAGATTTTCTTTATTCTTTGTGCTAAAAATGATAAATAATTCGATGAACATGCAATTATGATTTTTAAATATGATAAGTTTAATTAATATTTTAAAATATGATTTTGTATTGTCATGAAATGAATATTTCAGGTCTGATGAACACATAACGAACTAAAATTTAGCAAAATAAAGAGGTAGAGACAAAAAATTTCAAAATCAGCATAAATTACAAAATATGAACATATTTAACAGTAAATAGCTGATCACATGCTTACAAATAAGATGTGTTCTTTAATTATTTGAAGGGTGAGTAATTGCAGAAAAGAGAGAAAAGCACATAGCAATTGGGGCGAGAGAGAGCTGAAAGAAGGGTTAATTAAATTGAATCATAATTAGTAGTTTAATTAAGAAAAATTGGATGAATCAATGTCTAAATTAATTAATTAATTAGTAATTTAATTAGAAAAAAATGGATAAATCGTTACCTAAAATAATATTAATGGCTAAACTTTTGGCTCTAAACTTAATATATTAATTTTGACCCTAAAATTAATTAATTGGAAAATTTAATGTGATTAGGACCAAAAATTTAGGCATTAATGTTATTTTAGGTATTATCTTTACTAATTAATGTTAATTTAGGGCCATATATGTATCCCAACATTTTTTGCCTCAAATTAAATTTCAATTTCCTTTTATGGCCCTAAACTTATATCTCGAAAATATCATAATCAGCAAATTTGTTTGTCCTAGTCAGCATTTGTCTAATTAATTAATCAATACTATATTAATTTGATTTCCATTTACATTAATCTGATTTCTTATTTGACAAATCTAGTTTCCTTACACGTTCTCAACTTTTGTCTTATAATATCTTATTCAGCATTTAGTTTGTCCTAATCAACAACTTTATTTGTCCTAATTATATTTTTTTATCTTAATCATAAGTTTATCCTAGTCAACCAAAAAACTTGGATGAATAAATGTCTAAATTAATTAATTAATTAGTAATTTAATTAGAGAAAAATAGATAAATCGTTACCTTAAATAATATTAATAGTTAAACTTTTGGCTCTAAATTTAATATGTTAATTTTGACCCTAAAATTAATTAATTGGAAAATTTAATGTGATTAGGACAAAAAATTTAGGCATTAATGTTATTTTAGGCATTATCTTTACTAATTAATGTTAATTTAGGGCCATATATGTATCCCAACATTTTTTGCCCCAAAGTAAATTTCAATTTCCTTTTATGGCCCTAAACTTATATCTCAAAAATATCCTAGTCAGTAAATTTGTTTGTCCTAGTCAGTATTTGTCTAATTAATTAATCAATACTATATTAATTTGATTTCCATTTCCATTAATCCAATTTTTTATTTGACAAATTTAGTTTCCTTACACGTTCTCAACTTATGTCTTAAAATATCTTAGTTAGCATTTAGTTTGTCCTAGTCAGCATTTTTATTTGTCCTAATCATATTTTTTTGTCTTAGTCATAAGTTTATCTTAGTCAATAAAAAATCTTGTTTCATATAATATATATATATATATATATATATTTGTGACATATTGAGAATTTTTTTATTGAAAATAATATTAATTATATTAATTAAAATTAGTATTTTCACTATTATTTCCAATAATAACGTCTTATAGTTTTCCGGGTCTGAAACAAATATGGTACTTGAGAGATCAAATGTTTACTTTGGCAAAACTCAAGGTTCACATAGACACCCACCCCGTACTTTAGGTACCGGAAATGCAATTTTTTCTTAATTCAAATATATATAAAAAATAAAGGAAAATTGTCAGTAAAAAATTATTGGAATTATTAATTAAATAATTGAAAAAATATTTTTTGTCTTTTATTTTGAAAAAAAAATGAAAAAAAAAAAAAAAAACTTTTAGGCTCCGTTTGGTACGGGGAATTAAAAATATGACATATACAATTTTCATCTATAGAGATAGGAAAATTATTCTATCTTTTATTATTTGGTATTATAGAAAAAATAGAGAATTATTTATGTTTCATTGGTATAAGTGAAAATTAAAAAAAAAATGAATGTTTAGCTATTTTTTTTTTTTTTGTTTTTAAGATAATATATAAAATTATTTCTTATTTTTTCATACTTACTTTTTTTCTATATATATACTTTGAAAAGGATTCTGCTTTTTTAAAATAAAAAATACTTTAAAAAATTTATCGAATGCTACGCATACTAAATTACAAAAAATAAAAATTACTTACAGTATATCGAAAAAAAATAAAAATTGAAATTAGAGTTTGGGTGTATTCTCTTAATGCAAATTTACACTCTTACACTAACGCTGATGATTGAATAGATATACCTATAGTTGTAAATTTTCTTTTTTCATATTTTTAATAAATTTTGATGTTACCCATTTATAGGGATCAGTGTAAATGGTGATCGGTGAAATGTCCCTAAGATCCTGATAACGGACGTAGTGAAGAAGATATGCGCTCAGTCTAATATTCCATATGTAGGCATGAACAATGTAACTCTTTCAACCGAATATTCTAATTGGATAAAACCCTGAATTCAAATCTCTTAATCGGGTTTGTATATGGGTTCAATTTTTTAGGGCCCGTTTGGTTAGTGTTTCCATTCCATTCCAACCCAATCCAACCCAAAAATTTTGGGTTTGATTTTTGGGAACACGTTTGGTGAATACAAAACTCAACCTAACCTAACTCAAAAAATAAGAATTGATTATTAAAATCCTAAAGAAACCAGAAACAAAAAAAAATTATTTATTTTTTTGCCTAAAAAACTCAACCCAAAGTTCTCAACTTTCGTCTTCATCCATTGGCTCGTTGGCCGATCACCACCACCCGCCGCCGTCCGGCGACCGTCCGCCGTGGCAGGCCACCTCCGCCACCGCTGTCTCCGCCAAAACAAAAAAAAAAAATCTCAAAAAAAATAAAATAGTTTTAGGATAAGATCGTTACCAAATCCGATTCTGTTCTTAGTTCAGAACAAAATTTTTCGTTATCAAACGCAATTCTGTTCTTAAAAAGAAACAAAATTCTCAATCCAAGTCATCGTAATTGGATTGAGAAAAGTGAGAACACTTACCAAACGCCACCTTATTTTTTTAAAATCATCCATAAGAGATGCTAGATACATATCCACAGTAGTTCGACCGGACAACAATTCACCTTTAACCGGACAACAATTCACCTTTAAAACATGGTGGCGGCTTCTTCCAGAGCTACACTAATCTCACCGTCAGTTCAAAGGGTACCCGTACCCAATGTTTGAAACGGGCTCCAAGTTTTGACCCGAGAAGCCACGTGGCGCACCTCCATTGATCCGATTTGTAACCGGCCTGTGACCAAATCATTTTCATGGCCTAATGTAAAACGGGTCAAATTGCCGTTACCAACCCATAGTCTCCGTCACCGTTCCTTCTCCGCTACCTGCAATCCCTTTTGCTGCGGCGGCGAAACTCTCTCTCCTCCCTCCCTCTCTCTCTCTCTCTCTCTCTCTAAAGCATACATTCACAATGGAAGCTCTATGCTTCAATCCCTCACAATCGCCGCTTTGTCGACCCCGATTCACCACCAATTCTCTCAAATCACGCGGTATAGTCTCCGCCTCAGCCTCCGCCTCCGCCTCCTTCACCGGCCGGGGCAAAATCAAAACCGTCGTATGCTCCACGCTTTCCAAATCGACGGCGGACATCGCACCGGAGCTCTCTCCCGTCAATTCTCCGCTACGGCCTCCCACCGATGCTCCGTTGCTCCGTGTCTCGACGGGCTCCCTACAGCGGGAGCCTGGATTCCTCATCCCGAATCCTCCGGAGCATCGGATCGCGGAAAATGAGAACGGTTCCTTGAGTGAGATGGAGTATTTGACCGGTATATTGTCGTCGAAGGTCTACGATGTCGCGTACGAGTCGCCATTGCAGCTCGCGACGAAGCTATCGGAGCGTTTAGGGGTCAATCTCTGGTTAAAAAGAGAAGATTTGCAGCCGGTAAGTCCACTTCTACATACAAATGAACTCGCATTATATCTGTATATGAGCTCAATCACGCGCGCATTTACATATATATGTATACACACACACACAGAGATTATATGTAATGCAAGTAATTCATAGTTCTTGAATAAATTTTCAATGCCCTAAGTATTATTCAAATTCACTAAGGCAGTGTTTGGTTGCACGTAATTAGGACCTTTGAAATGGAATTAGAAATGAACCCCATGTAAATTTCTAGCTTCTGTTTTTTTTTTTTTTTTTCAATTTCAATTCCAAAGCTTCAATTTCGTGCTTCCAAACGCTACCTAACGTCATGAAAAATGCAATTTTGTTTACATTTGAGGGGGATTTCAGCTTTATTTTTAGTTCTTTGCTCAATAGATTTTGGTAGTAGATGAAAAAATAAATGTATATTTTTAAATTTATTATTTGCGGGTGCTTTATCGATATATTGCAAGTTGGAGTTCATATGTTTGGAAAATTGGTTAAAAAAAAAGGGTGAGATTTCTTTTTAAATCTTTCAAATGGATATAATTCAAAAAAATTCAGTCAAATCCCGTATAGATGCATTCCTATATTGGAAATTCGTTATTTTTTTTTTTCTTTCCGGATGTAAACTTCAATTCAAACAACGAGAAAAAGAAATGTAGAAATTCTTCAAACATGTTCGGTAGGTAGTAACGAAATCTGATGTGGCGCTCATTCAAAATTTAATTATGTTCCATCAGAATGCTATTCAATTACCGCCATCCAAACATGTCCTTAAGCTCATATGGCGGAATCTCTTTGCTATAGGTTTTCTCATTCAAGCTTCGAGGAGCATATAATATGATGGCAAAACTTACGAATGAGCAGTTGGAAAGAGGCGTGATTTGCTCATCGGCCGGAAATCATGCTCAAGGTGTCGCTTTGTCTGCGAAAAAACTGGGTTGTAATGCCGTCATTGCTATGCCCATTACAACACCAGAGATCAAGGTTAAGATTGTCTTATTTTTCCTTGCAATAAAATTTAAGTGGTGTTTTCCACTTATGGGACCTTTGGAAGAATTTCCCAAATTTTTATGTATATGAATTTGTTAACTCTTTTTATTTTATTTTAAAATTAGCGTTAGCTTTGCAAAGAAAAGTACCTCTAAAAATAAGAAACATCATTTTTAGATTTTTGTTTGAGAAGAAACTAGTGTTTAATTTTTTTATTTTTTTTTCGAATTTTTCATATTTTAAAAGTTCGATCGACTAAATTCTCTACCATCTGTGAAATGCTTTTGGATGGAGAGATGTTATATGGGAACAAAAGCAGGATATTCTCCCTACAGTGTCAAATGTGCTTTCATTTTTTTTTCCTTCTACTTTTAAGTAAAAGAATATTTTTTTTGACAGATTTAACTTTTTTTTATTCTAAAAAAAACATTACCAAACAGTGCCCTATTGAAGCTCTGACGGTGGGAATAAAAGCATGATATTCTCCCTACACTGTCAAACAAACTTTTGATTTTTTTTCCTTACACTTTTAAGTAAAAGTATTTTTTTTTTACAGATTAACTTTTTTGATTCCCGAAAGTACTTATTAGAAGAAGAAAAAATATTACCAAATGGTGCCCCATTGAACCTTTTTTCTTTTTTATACATATTTTAGTGGAAATCCGTTGAGAGATTGGGGGCGACAGTTGTTCTTGTGGGGGACTCGTACGATGAAGCACAAGAATATGCTAAAAAACGGGCCGAAGAGGAGGCTCGGACATTCGTACCTCCTTTTGATCATGAAGATGTTATCATAGGACAAGGAACAGTTGGAATGGAGGTTATGCGCCAAATGAGTGGTCCTGTTCACGCCATATTTGTGCCCGTTGGAGGCGGCGGTTTAATAGCCGGTATTGCCGCCTATGTAAAGAGGGTTTGTCCACAGGTTGGTTGATTTTTTGTTTAAATAATTATTATTATTTTTTCTATTGTTTTTTCAAAACAAGTACATAAAACAATTAAAAAAAACACTCAAAATAAGTGTTACCAAATGGTGACTAATTGTTTTGAGTTTTTTTTTTTTGCTTTCAAGTGTGTGTGTAATGTGTATATATATGGGAATGAAAACAAATATTTTCCCTACACTGTCAAACATACTTTTGATTTTTTTTCCTTCTATTTTTAAGCAAAAGTACCTTTTTCGACAAGTTAATTTTTTTTTTTCATTATAAAAAATACTTGAAAAACGGTTCTAAATGTTTATAGTAAAAAATGTTTATTTTTTATTTTTTTATTATTATGTTTTTTAATAATCTGATGTATTTTGTTTCAATGTTGTACACAGGTAAAGATTATAGGCGTGGAACCTTCAGATGCAAATGCAATGGCATTGTCATTACACCATAATCGGAGGGTTGTGTTGGACCAAGTCGGAGGTTTTGCAGACGGTGTTGCCGTTAAAGTGGTTGGCAAAGAGACTTTCCGTTTATGCAGGGAATTGATAGACGGCGTTGTTCTTGTTAGCCGTGATGCTATTTGTGCTTCGATAAAGGTCAGAGTATTTTTCTTGATTATTTTTTCCTCCATAAAATAGTGTTTTGAAGAAGGGTCCGTTTGGTTGTCGTTCAATTAGTGGACAATTTTTCAATTATTTGAATCATTATATTTTGGTGTTAAAAATGAAAAATACTTTTGGGTACCAAATTGTTTTCATATCAGTTTAAATGTTATTTTATTTTCTTGTGTAAATGTACATAAAATTTAATTGATCTAAAGCGAATGTATATTTGTAGGTTCAATTAAACAATATTTGAATTTTAATTAAATCATCTGTATATGGGAGTTGTGCAAATCAATTCATAGTTCGTAAATTAACTGCGTTGATATAACTTTAGAGCACAATGTTTTAGCTGTGCTTCTATTGCAATTTTGTCCTGGATAGAGAAGTTATGCAGGTTATGCGTCAATGCATGACTCAAAGAAATGAAATGTTTTGTTAGTGTCAGTACCGTTCCTTGGCTGGTGATAGTATAGTTTAGACAATCAAATGGATCCTAAGGGCTGGTTTGGTTTGGTTTTCCCAAAATAAATTTCGGTTTTTGATAACAAAAATAAAAAAATAAAAAATCAAGCACTACTTTTTAACAACACAACTAAAAAACAATTTTACAGAACATTTTTCACAATTTCCGACGTCTGTTTTCAATTTTTTTGAAAATGCTTTTCGAAAAGTAATCCAAACAACACCTTAAGATTGCTACCATGTGCCACTTTGGTGATAAAATGTACCACAACTCGTTGCATTTTGATTATAAAATTTCAAAACACAGTTTTTTTCGCATATGTGTTAATTAATCTTCTTATAGAGAATTTGTTTTGGTTAATTAATTAGCACATAATATTACAGGACATGTTTGAGGAGAAGAGGAGCATCCTGGAACCGGCAGGGGCACTTGCCCTAGCCGGGGCAGAGGCATACTGCAAATACTATGATCTAAAAGGAGTAAACGTGGTTGCAATAACGACGGGAGCAAACATGAATTTTGACAGGCTGAGATTGGTGACTGAGCTGGCCGATGTCGGTCGACAACAGGAGGCTGTTCTTTCCACTTACATGCCCGAGGAGCCTGGTAGCTTTAAACGATTTTGTGAGCTGGTATACCTTTTTTTGCTAAATCTAAATTATTATTATTATTTATTTGCTAAAATTGAAGTGAAAACTTGGGCACATTTTTAATTTTTTTTAGCTTTTTGGCAAAAATTAAATAAAATAATAATAGCATTTGTTTTGCGCTTTAAAAATCAAGAAAATAAACAAATTACTTTCTTGAAAAGCGATTTTTTTTTTTCATTTCTTCTAATTTTATATTTTTAAAAAATGGAAGAACTAAGGTCTGTTTGATAATACTGAAAATTAAGTGCTAAAAATATATTAAATGTTTACATTTTTAATACTTGCATGCAATGATGTTGTGTGAACCTCACATTCGAATTTAGTGCTCTTCGAACTGTGCGGGAAGGTTTCCTATCACACGGCTCACCAACTTGATCTTCCACCGGAATCCTATGTCCGAACAGGAAAAGAATAGGTCTCGCTTTCCTTTGCCATGCAAGTCTACGGCATCTGCCGTGCTTTGGCCCCTTCTTCTCTTCCCTAATGCTAATGAAAGAGTCCACCGTCTGCCTTAGTAGTCTCAAATAAGGCGTGCACCCCTTTGGTAGGTGATTCACTATTGAAGCGAAGAAAGGATTGGATCCAGAAAAGGAGCTTTAACTTCAAAAAGTTTATCTTTGTACCAATTTTTTGTCCCTAAAATAATTTTTACGACTTCTTTTACAACGTTTTCTCAATTTAAGGCTTTCTCTGTATATAATTGTTTGTATATAATTTTTTATACAAGGTTTTATAGCATTGATGTTGAATGGTGGTTGTGGTAGATAGATTATTGATGATTTTAAGCAAGAAGTGCTAAAAAATTTAATTGAGTCACAAATCACTTAAAATTTGAATAATTCTTAAGTGAGATTTATATTTTAAGTGGTTGTTTCATTTTGTTATCGAACATACTTAATTTGATAAGTATTTAATGTATTTAGTTTTAAGTGTTGAATTGTGATATCAGTTGGTACCTACTTTTAGAAATAAAAAAAACGAGTTACCAAACGGTGCCTTATATATTTCATTTTGGATTGGTAGGTGGGACCAATGAATATCACCGAGTTCAAGTATAGATGTCATTCTGGTAAAGAAGAAGCCCACGTATTGTACAGGCAAGAACTTATTTCCGTTTTTATTCCCAATAAACATGAAATTGAAACAAAAATACGGGAACGAAAAAATGGTGCTTGTTTTGTTCCTAGATTTTTAGAACAAATTTATGGGAACAGAACAAAAGCATTTTTTTGTTCCAAAGAAGAAGCCCACATATTGTACAGGCAAGAACTTATTTCTGTTTTTATTCCCAATAAACATGAAATTGAAACAAAAATACGGGAACGAAAAAATGGTGCTTGTTTCGTTCCTAGATTTTTAGAACAAATTTATGGGAGCAGAACAAAAACATTTTTTTGTTCCAAAAAATCGCCTAAAATAGGTACCCCTTGAAAGGAAATTGCAGAAGGGCCTAAAATGATACTTCCAAGTCCTTCCAAGACAGGTTTTTTTTTGCAAATCCACGAAGTCAGGGATTTGCCCTTAGCTTCTCATTTCTCTTGGATGAACGTTTTTTTCCTTTAATTTAAATAAAAATAATTTATTTGCTAAAAAAAAAAGGAATCAAATTTCTGATACAAAAAAAGAATTGATAATGATGGGATTTTGAAATTCCGAATTTTAAACTCCTGTCATTCATAAAATCCAGCGATTCATCAAATCCATTTTACCCAAACGCACCCTTATTGTTCCTTTCTTCTGAATGTGTGCAGTGTTGGCCTTCATACACGATTAGAACTCGAAGCAATGGTGGAGAGAATGCGATCTTCTCAACTCAAAACCATCGATCTTACAAACAACGATTTGGTTAAAGACCATCTACGCCATCTGGTAATCCCCTTATTAAATCTCCTTTATTCTTCTTTTTCTGTTTCTGTTCCAACTTTTCCGAGGAAAAAAAAGAAATGTTCTTATTTATGAATCGTTTCCAGATGGGTGGTCGATCTAATGTTGAAAATGAGGTTTTATGTCGGTTTGTATTTCCGGAAAGGCCAGGGACTTTGATGAAATTCTTGGATATGTTCAGTCCTCGATGGAATATCAGCTTGTTTCATTACCGCGCACAGGTTTAAATCCCTAACTTTAAAATATTTCGGGTTGTTTGGTTAACAACTCGTGTTTCTCAGTTTTCAAAAACTCAAAATATTATTATTTCTTGAAAATCATATTTTTGGTCCCTAAAGTATGGGGTGGTTGTTTATGCGGACCCTAAGATTTGCCAAATTGCACATTTGATCTAACAAGTTTCACATTTGTTTAATTCCGTAAAATTGAAAATATTGTTAATAGTTTTGAGCAAAAAATGGGTTGTGTTCAGTGGTCGTTTTTTTTTATTTTTGGGTGGTTTTACAATGAGGTGCGTCTGGTTATGTGCACCTCGAAATCACCTCATCAGACAATCTTACGGACGCACTCCCCCCCCACATTGGTCTGGAGCATTATGAATTAAATTCTAGATTTAATTCCCAGAGTGAACCTTAAGAGAATCGAACCCTGGTTGACTAGGAAAGAGGCCACCTCCCCTATCAACTGGATTAACACCTCTTGGGTAGCACGTGGCCTTCTAATAGGTATATTTTCTTCATTTCAATATGGTTATTGTTTAGTGGAGTGATGGAAATGACAATACCCCCGTTATAAAGTCATGTGTTGAGCGCAACCCATTTTCTGTCCAAAATCATTTTTAATTTAGCGAGATTAAAACAAATATGAAACTTGTGTAAACGAACTATGCAATTTGGCAAAAACTGGTCCTGAAACAGTTATCTGAAACAAAATGAAATAGGTTCTTATATTCCCAAACTGATCTGCTTTTTTTTTGGGGTAAAAAAGGGAGAAGCTGGTGCAAATGTATTAGTGGGAATCCAGGTTTCAAAAGGTGAGATGGAGGAGTTTCATGTTCGTGCAAAGAGCCTCGGATATGATTATGCTGTCGAGGCTTGTAATGAAGCATTCCAGCTTTTAATGCATTAACATCTCTAATTTTAACCCGTGACCTCCAAGGTCACATGGCGACAACCTTTGCCGTAGCGCCAGGGCTCTCCTTTCTCAAACTTCGCACATAACGGTAGCCTTGTAGCACCGGGCTGTCTTTTTTTTTTTTTTTTTTTTTTTTTTTAGAAATTTTAATGTGCCAAGGAAAAAGAATTTAATTTCCATGGGATTTTATGGAATTTTGATATATGTGGTAGTAGTGATGGATGTATATGGGTGATCTCGTAGTTCTTGGTCTGTGAAGATGCGTTGTTAGGTATCTCATTTTATTTTTCCATTGAGGTTGAACCTAAACTTGTGCTCGAGAGATGTCTGTCCATACATTGATAAAGGATGTATGGATTCTCGAGGAGCCGCCGGGGGAGTGTCAGGATTCCACAAGTGAATCGAAAGTTAGATCTACATTGGATCTCACCTGAAACGTCTCATCTATTTTCTTGAGGAGAAGTTCGGTTTCAAATCCCGATTCGAACATGAGGAGTATGCTATGCTAATGTGCCTTGGATGAGCCACATCTTAGGATTAAGCGCCAATGAGCACACATATATTTCTTCTGAGTTTACCAATGTGACTTATATATTTATGTATATTTTATTTATTTAAGCCTATTTCGTCTAGTTTCTCATTAGAAATAGGTAAAATGTAGTTTTTAAAAGTAGAAGGGGTAAAGTGATAATTAGACAAAATAGAGAAAGAGAAAAGGTAATTTACCCTTCCAAGTTTTAACTAGTTTCGAGCATCGAACCTTCCAATAAAACAATTTTAAATATTGGGAACGCGGAACAATAATTGACTACAAATATGTAATTTCAAACCATTTCCTATGAAAGTTTCTCATGCTATGATTGGTAGGATACGTTTGATTGGAAAGATTTAGATATTTATCAATGATAAACAACATGATGTACCAATAAGATATTTATCATCCGTTAAATCAATCTCGTACTGATTAAGCAGAAGATTTAGATCAATTTAAAGGGATTATTACACTAGTACCATTATATAATTTCCTAAGAAATTTTGTCAATTAATTGTGAAGTTACATTTTTAAATTTGGTCAATAAAAAATTTAGAATTAATTTTTAGAGTAGTCTTGCCAATTAAACATTTTATGTTGAATTCTCGTTAAAAAAGATGTTTCTATTAAATGGGTTTCAAATTGAGGAATTAGTGTTAATTAAACATTTAAAAATAAAATTTACCCGAAAATTCAGCGAAAAATATTTCCGAAAGAGAGTTTGAGAGCTAGAGAATGTATTACAGTATTTTGGTCTGTTTGGCAAGAAGAATGGAAAAACGGAAGGAAGTAAAGACGGACGGATACTGTAATACTCCGAAAATTTATATTTTTGAAAATAACATTTTATATAAATTTAATATTTTTGGGGACGGTTTTGCAAATTTGTGGTATAAGTATATACTCGATAATTTTTGGAGTTAAATGTTAAATTTATATATTTTTTTAAAATATTATTTTACATAAGTTTAATATTTTGAGTTGTTTTGTATATTATGGAAATTTATAATAAATATTTGATAATTTTTGGGGAGATAAGAATAATTATTGAGTTAAATATGAATTATTTTATAATTATAGGGTATTAAATATAATTTTTGAAATCTTAATTCTTAAGTAATCAATTTGTAACCATGAAAATTAAAAAAAAAAAAAAAGAGAGAAAAAAAAAAAAGGAAAAAATGACTATTCATAAATGAGATGTATGCTTGCCACGAATATTAAACAAACTATGATTATTACAATAGATAGATGATGTGCCTTTTATATAGATAGATATACACAAGTATAGTGGTTGTTTTTTTGCTGTTTGGGCGAGAGAAAAAAAAAAAAAAAAGAAATCAAAAAGAAAAAATAAAATAAAAGGGGAAGAAGAAACAGAAGAAAAATTCTTATTAATTATTAATTATGGATTTCAGGTAGAATTTCTAACTCTTTTAATATATGTATTTAATTTTCTCATTGTGAAATTTGTGTTATTATTGTCGATGAATTATAGCTGTAAAATTTCATGAAATAATTATGACTATATGAAAATCATGCCAATATGTTTATTTTGTCGCGTTAATTAAATGCACGTATTAGAGGGATTAGAGTTCTACTGAGGGTTGGCTCACAACCCCATAGTTTTGATTGCAAGGTCGGTGAGGACGAATCGACGCCGAAAATTATATTAGAATTTCTATTTGTAATAATGGTAGTTAATATTTACCGTTGTAAAATTGACGCGATAAATCAATATAAATTATCGAGATTGATTCCCAAATGAAATAACAGATTTTGTTGTTATTCTCGAATGTATTTGAAAATAGGGCGGCGTGAAGAATTTTATTTGGATTTATATTAAATTTGTAAAAAATTATATTTATTATTCACTGTTGTAAAATTTATCCAATTGTATAGGTAGTTTTCGGTCTTCTTGCAATCTATAAAGGTAGATTATGATATCATCGTGGGTTGTTTTCGGTCTTCTTGCAATCTATAAAGGTAGATTATGAGGTAAGATTTTCACTCACACTTATAACCTGTGCTTGAGAGATAGTTGTCCATACATTGATAAGAGATGTATGGATTCTCGAGGAGTCGTGGGGGACCGCTAGGATTCCACGAATGAATCAAAAGTTGGATCTATATTAGATCTCACCTAAATCGCCCCATCTATCCTCCTGAGGAGAAGTTTGGTTTCAAATCCCAGTTCGAATAGGAGGAATACGTCATGCTAATGTGCCTTGGATGATCCATATCTCAAGGTCAGGTGCCAATGAGTTCACATATATATTTCTTCTTAGTTTACCAATGTGATTTCTATATTTATGTATATTTTATTTATTTAAGCCTATTTCGTTTAGTTTCTCATCAGAAGTAAAGGCGTAGTTTTTAGAAGTGGAAAGGGTAAAGTGATAACTAGACAAAGTAGAGAGAAATGAAAAATAATTTACCCTTTTAAGTTTTAACTGATTTTGAGCATCCAACCTTCCAATAAAACAACTTTAATAGTTGGAACCCAGAAGAATAATTGACTACAAATATGTAATTCAAACCATTTCCTATGAAAGTTTCCCATGCTGTGATCTGTAGGGTAGCGTTTGGTTGGAAAAGGAAAAGGAAAAGAAAAAATAAAACGAGAGGATAATATTTTTATCTATTGTAAAAGAAAAATATTTTTTCCTTGTGTTATTTGGTTAAAAAAGAAAATGAAAAGAAGAAAAATAATTCATCTTAATATAATTTACTATTTTACCCTCATATATTATAAAAATAATTTAAAAAAATTCATTATTAAGGGTCTAATTGTAATTTTGATAATTTTTGTCAAATTTCAATCATTCTCCCTCCATTTTTATCATAAATTTGGGAGGAAAAAAAAAGAAGGAAAATGAGTTATTTTTTCTATCATTTTTTCTTTTCCATTCAATTTTTCTTCTTTACCAAACACAATTTTTTTTTTCTTCATTTTTTATCTCCTTTTTTTTTTTTTTTTTTTTCTCATCCACCCTATTTTCCACCTAACCAAACAAACCCGATCTCTGAAACATGAAACCAAAAAGTTAGATAAAGTAAATAAAATTGAGCAAAAAAAAAACTTATATAATCAAATTCAAATTCAAATTAAATGGTTTTCAGATGAAAAATGAGAGAAAAATATAATCAAATTAGTAAACCAAATTCAAGAAAGAAAAGACAAAGAAAATACAAAATAAATATTTCTAACTTGGAAAATGAGAAAAATAAGCAAAATTAAATTGTCAAACCAAATTCAGTAAAGAAAAAATAAAGAGGACACAAATTTATTTATTTATTTACCTTTTGTGTTGGCAAATAGAGAGAGAGAATACTTGAGAGAAAAAAAGACGAGACAAAGCATGTTGGATGGTGATGGTGATGGTGATGGTGATGGGTAGGGCTATTAACGGTGATATGATTGGCGTTCCAACCTAAAATTAAATTGGGATTGAGGTGGTGGCCTAGTGGCAGACTTACCATCTCCCCCCACAGTTGGTATGGAGGAAGAATCCCACCAGGTGCGTGAATTGGGTGTGTGTGTGTATGAGATTCGCTGTTGGCCTTGTAGAAATGTCAAACAGCCTCCCACACTCGTAGTTAGAAATCGAGTCCCCTTCTACACATATTTAGGTGTGGGATTCCAATCCCATCTGTTCAAAAGGTGCATGAGCCAGGAACGTGAGTGTGAGTCAGGTGCGTGAGTATAAAGACGTTATGACAAAAAAAAAATTAAAATTAAATTAAAATCGAGGAAAATCTAATAAATTTTCCAATATTGGGTTTTCCATAAATCTAGATTAAACTTATTTTTTTTAAGAAAAAATTAAAGTAAACCCCACTTTTACCATTAAAATTAAAATAGGTCACTACATACAAGGTCATATTGAAAAAACACCACATATATAATTATTATTTAAGATAAACTCAAATATATATTCTCTCATTGTATCAACAATAACATAATAAATGGGAGAATACAAATGTTACTGCCTAGTAATAATGTTAATAGCAATATAATGAATAGAATGATGCAAATATTACTGCAAAACAACAATGTCAATAACAATATAATGAATACGGATATAAATGTTACTGTACAGTAAACAATTACCATTTACCATATGGGAAATTTATATTTTTGGTCCCTAGAGTATAGGGTGGGTGCCTATATAGATCCTAAAATTTACCAAATTATATATTTGGTCTCTTAAGTTTTACATTTGTTTTAATCTCGTAAAATTTAAAAACTTATTAATGATTTTGAACGAAAAATGAGTCGTTCTCAACACGTGACCTTCTAGAGGAGGATATTTTTGTTATTTCATTATTCCATTAAACTTAAAAAAAATAAAATTTAATAACGATTCAGTCTTCTCGCTCTCATTTTTCAAACGAATAATTGTAGAAAAAGATTAAGAAAAAACATTTTAGGTTTACTGGAGTCATAAAATGACAAGAATATCCCCATTATAAGGGCACGTATTGAGCACAATCAATTTTTCATCTAAAATTATTAACATTTTTAATTTTACGAAATTGAAACAAACGTAAAACTTGAATGACCAAATGTACAATTTAACAAACTCAGGGTCCACATAATCACCCACCCCATATTTTAAAAAACCAAAAATATGATTTTGAGTTGGAATCCCGATTTTTAATATACAAATAATTTAAATCGCGTTTTAAAAATATTTTGAAAATATCGAGGTGGACTACGATATTAATTATGTGAATTAAAATTTTAGGGGGTTGTATTAAAATTTTTATAAATATTTAAACATAAATTTGGGTTTAATTGCTACCACAACATAATATAAGGGGAGGTTTGTGTAATATTACAAAAATATCTTATTATATATAGAGAGAAAGAATGGGAGTGGTGAAATGATAAGGGGAGGCATGACTCTTGTCCGGCTGGTGAGCACATACACTTGTGTGTGTGTGTGTGTGTATATATATATACGCGCACACACACACACATACACAAGGATAAAACGGGAAGAGGGGTCCGAAAAGGAAGAGAGGGAAGAAAGAGAAAGGAAGAGAAGGAAGAGAGAGAAGAGTCGTCGGCGGTAGGCTTGCGGTGTGGATACCTCGTTTTCGGTAAGTGAGTGTGCTGTTCCATCGTCCGGCCGCCGCCGTCGTCGCGTTGTGCATGAGTGATCGACGTTGTTTCAGTACTGGCGCGAGTGTGCGTGGGTATGGTTTTCCGGTGGAGTTGGGTAAGTCGAGGGTATTTGTGTGGGTGTGCTCTGTTACTGTGTGTCGTGTGTGTCTGCTGTGTGTGTTCCATTTTGTTTTAAGCCGACGATCGTGTGCGTGTGTGGGTTTGATCGAAATGTGAGGGTGTGTTCTGCTCCTCCGGCAGTGTATGTGCGTGTTTTGATCGTTAGAGTGTGTGTGTATGGGCAGAACGATTTGGGGGTGGCCAGCGGTCAATGGCATGATCAGATCTCCTAGTTGGTCAACGTCTGGTTCAAACAGAAACAGAAACAGGAAACGAAGAGGAGAGAGAGAGAGTAGTGTGTGTGTGTGAGTTTTGCATCTGCAATGTGTGTGGGTGTGTGTGTTGTGCCACCGTTCGGTTGGTTTGTGTGGGTGTTGATTCGTCGTCGTGGATGTAGAGGGTGATCGTTGGTGAAGAGATGAGAGAAGGTGGCTGTTGAGATCCAAAACAGAGCAGAAAGGGGAAGATGATCACAGCCGCAGCGGTAAGGTGATTCGCCTAGGCGGTGGGAATTCAGTAAAGCAGGAAGGAGATCTGTCGCACAGTCGCCGCGGCGGTGAGAAGTCAATGAATCAAGAGTTTAAGCTGTTGAGTATTCGCCTAGGCGGAAGATCGATAGCCTAGGCGGTGAAGCGTCAGTACACGATTTAGAGCAGAGGAGGAACTTGTTCGCCTAGGCGGTAGGTCGTCGCTTAGGCGATGGGGAACAGAATAAAAAATACCTGAAATTATAGGAAAATCCACGATCGGTTCGAAACGGGTAACCTTTCTAATTTATTTTGTGAATTCTAAATTTAGTTTTCTAACCTTAGAATAATAAAATGAAAATAATAAATCCTGAGATCGTTTATATGAATTAGGTGTAAATCGTAAATTTTAACAACGCTAAACTAGTCGAATAACATCTACGTATATCAAAACGTGGGGAATGGAAAATTAATGAACGTAGGGCTTGTATTGCACGATTAAGTTATTTTTTCTATAATATTAATTTAGACCTTGTTGTAAATAGGTTCACAATTATCGGAAGTTTAGTAGCGGATAGTTGGTGGAGCTTTTGAGACTAGAATATCAGGTGAGTGTACTATCTTCTTGACAAACTATTTTTATATATACATATGATGAAATCTGTGTTTACTTCCAATGTATGATTTCAAAATGATAATGGATCAAACAGATTTTTGGAGTGAGTTGGTGAAACGAATTTTGAGAAATTGTATTGGTTTCTGAAAAAAAAAAAAAGAAAAAAAAAGACATTTAATAATTTTCTTTGGATTTTGGATGAGTTGGCGGAAATGGATTTTCGTTAAAATATGGTGGTTTTAAAAAAGGATAGAAAATATTTGGTTTTCATAAAAATAGAGAGGGGGAAAATGGTTCTGTTAAAATTAGACGGTTTTCAATCAAAAGTAAAAAAATATGAATTTCGGATTTAAAGGTTGGTTTTGCGAAAAAAAGAGGTGGACGTTGGTGATTTTGACGGTATTTATGAGGTGGTGATTTATATTATGGTCTGTTCGGAGGGTGGTCCGGCAGATGAATATTTATTTGTGATTTGGTGATGATATTATTGAGTTGATTATGCCATAGTTTATGATGTCATATCCGGAGGGTGGTCTGGCAGGTGATGATTCATTTTATGGTCTGTCTAGAGGGTGGTCCGGCAGATGAATATTCATATATATGGTGATTGATATTACGTGGTGATTTATATTATTGGCCTCCGGAGACGTCCGGTAGACTGTGATCTGCGCAATTAGGTCCGCTAGGAAGGCATATCCTACGGATGGTTACGATACCATTGCAACTCCCGATCGTAAGATTAAACGATCACTATGGCTAGCCGGTGGTGAGGTGTTTGAGATGTGGTGTTTTTATTTAGTATTGGGTGATTTATTTATATATATGGTGATTGGTCTTATTTTATACTGGATGAGTTTGAATGAAACTTATTTATATCGCTTTATTTTTCACTACTTATATACTGGAGATTTTACCAGCTGTGTAGTGTTTATATATTTACGCTTGATCTATTTAAATGTTGTATTGTTTAGAATGTATTATTGTTATGTTAAATAAAAAAAATAGTTTTTACTAAGAAGACAGTACACTTGCAGGTGAAACAGCTAGGAGTCGGTCCCCTACTGGCACTAGGTAGAGCTATGTAATGGAGTCATATGGGCGATTGAGAGAAGCTGTCAAAGGCGAACCTATAAAAGGTTCATGGATAAATACTTTTAGTTAGGAAAAAAAAATTGGGACGGGTGTGTCCCCTATAATAGATGTTTGTATTATTAAGTGTGTGTATTTTGTCATTCATTAGTTTGTTTGGATTTTTTTGGTGATGTCATGTTGTAGTCACGTCAGCCTCGGAATGACGGGTGTCTGGGACAGGTTGTGAAATGGAACCTGCTAACTGGATATCAGAGGTACAGTCACAACAATTTGCCTCTCATTCTTCCATAGTCAAATTATCCGTGCAAAGTTGGAGTTACACTTAAAAACGAGAGTTAAATTTCTGTCCCACATTGATTACAAGAAAATGCGCAAACCAGTATATAAGTCAAAGAACTACTCCACTTAAAATCGCATATAGTTTTGAGTTGAACCTTCCAACACCCACAAAAATATTCTATATTAAAACACGTTTAATTTAAAATAATAATAATAATAATAAAAAAAAAAATCTTGTGCAGTGACTAGATGATCAATAATTATATGGGATTATATTATTATTATTATTTTTTTTGTCTTCTTTATAATGGCTTACATTTGAAACCATATAATAAAAAATATATCTTTAAGCTTTTAAAAAATACCGTTATGGCTTAAATTATATTTTAATTCATCTACCTATATATATATATATTTAAATTATTAATAAAAACCACTACATTATTGATGTTGCTACGTAGCCCATAATGCACCAATATATTAGTCTTTTTGGTTAATTACCTTTTACCCCCTTACACTTTGATCTTGTTTCATTTTGTTCCCTCTATTTTAAAAACTTACATTTTACTCCCTTCTACTTATAATAAATTAGAAAATTAACTTTTATTTTTATTTAACTAACCGAATATATTAAAAAATAGGTGAAATCGAACTTTTTTCATCTAAATTTTACATGAAATATATAAAATTAGTCTTTATTTTAAAATTTTATCTTATTTACAGTTATTAAAAAAATAGATATAGAGAGAAAATAATATTTTTTAACATTTATTACCTTTAAATATTAAACTTGAATTAAAAAATAAAGAGAAATTAATTTATTTTATATAGTTATTTTGAGTAAAAAATGAAGTTCTCCCTTTATTCAAGAGTAGAAGTGGCGGGGTGATATTTAATTTTTATAATAGAGGGATTAAAATGAAATAAAATCAAAATATAAGGGCTACCCTTTTTTGCATTATTAGTGCCTTTCCTCTTCCTCTATTTTAATCAAAAAATCTTATCTTTCATTTTGTCTTAACTTATTACACATTAAGCCCTTAAACTTTCAATTATTGCATTTATACCCCAAAAGTTTCCTATAAAAATGTAATGAAAAAGAGATACTATTGTTTAATGAAATTTTAACTATGTCTATCTAGTTGGTCCTCTTTAGCAGCGTTTGTGAACTTTTAATATACAATGTGATGCACTAAAAAAAAGTAAAAATACAAAATAAAAATAAGTATGAAATTGAGGGGCATAAAGTGTAATTTAACCTAAAGCTCATAGATATTGTTGTTTTGCATTAAAAGACAAACATAATAAATAATGTTGATTTTGGATTTGGGTTTGTGGTGATTCAACATCGCGAAAGGGCAATGCTTTATTTTGGATTTAATTTTTTATTATTTTTAAAAATATATATAAAATATTAGAAGAATTTTTTTCTATACCCACGAATGTTCCCATATCCACACAGAGTGTAAAACTAATCTCGTTCGGGGTTTCATGACTGTCCCTCTTAACAAGTGTATTTTCGTAGGTTCGAACTTCTGACCTGACAGAGGCTCCTCAATCGCTTCAATTCAAGCGTATTTTACCGTTTGAACCACACTATATTGGTAAATGTTTGAAGATTATTTATCAATGGACATACATTGATAAATGAACTATTATTACTATATATAATGTATACTATTTCACACATACAATATATGTTTATTATTAAAAGTTATTAACAGTTGTAATTCCATTATTTTTGTGATAGTAAAAATTGATATCAGATTTCGATCCCGTAATATTTTTCTCTGTTTTAGAGTTTTTCACATAAATATTGTGTTTCCCATTTTATTTGTAACTTACTTGATTTTGGTCCCATTTTATTTGTAACTTACTTGATTTTGGTTGAATATTTGTTAGTGTCGAAATCCATTAATCCTATTTTAATTCAGAGAAAATAAATCTTAATTAATTAAAAAGTATGCAAATGGTAACCCAAGGAAAGGGGGAAAATAAAAAAATATAAAGATATTTTTTAATATTTTATACATTTTTAGTGCCTAATGATGAGGAGAATGTGGCAATAACCATAGTTAATTATGGATCAATTTAAACATGAATAAATAGAAAATATTTTTTTAAAAAAAATATTTTCAAAGTACAAAAGAGAGCATAATTTAACTAATTAAAATGGATGGTTTTTCGATTTTAATAATATTGAACAATTTTTAATAGTAATCCAAACTTTAGGAGTAAATTAACCTTTCATTATTACTAGTTTTATACTGCAGGTTAGACAGACCTTGAAAAAAATTATATTAGTATATATTAATTATTTGAATCTTATACATGACGTATAATTGATCTTTTAATTTTATATTTAATATATTTTATGAAAGTATATATAAATTTTAATACCAAGAAATAAAAATAAAATTGAAACATACAGAACTGTTTATGCGAACCTCTAAGACTAGTGAAGAATAAGAAAATAAGTTCCTAGACCGGTTTTACAAAAAATTTAAGTTTTTTTTTTAAATAATAATTTTAAAATAATCTAATAGGTCATTTTTATGTTATTTAATAGTCTTTATTATTTGGTTAAGAATTGTTAAAATACTTTTTTTAGCACTGAAATTGAATAACTTTTATATGCAATTAATAAATAGAGAAAAAAAAATTGTTAAATGGTTGGAGACAAAAAGAAGATGAAGAAATATGGTCATATATAATAATTATAATGAAAAATAATCATCAACCAAAATGTGGATAGATTTTAGTGCAGCGTCATTTGAAAAACATAGAATGATATCCCGTCATTTGGAAAATATCCCCGGCATCACCTTCCATTTATGTTGAATATAGAATTACTTATTTGTCCTCACTTCTATATACTATTAAAAAATTAATTAGAACCATCTAAAAAATGAATTGCTCTTATAACCCACTTAATGAATTAATATTTTGGTCAAGTTTGATTTTCATTTTTAAATTTGTTTATGTAATACATTTTCAATTCTTTTTTTTTTTTTGGGGATCAAATGATAATTGTTAAAATTCTTTAGTGTTTAAAGAGTATTTGTTACTGAATTTTTGAATTTTAAAATTATTTTGAGAATTAAACAATGTTGATTTATGTAATACGTATTTCAATTTTTTACTACTTTTGGGATCAAATGATGTTTTGTTTTTGAAGTATTTAAAGAATATTTGCTGCTAAATTTTATGGAATTTAGTCATATATTTTTTAATTATTTAGTGAAGTATTCATATGAGACTTTATTTAATAATAATTTCGCTCAAATTCAAAAACAGTAGACTTATGGATTTTTTAATTGTTAACTTTAACTCTTTATTATGTTTGTCCTTCATAAGATCATTTTGTATATGAAATTGCTTGCATAAAAAATAAAAACCTAGTTTTTCGCATTATTTCCATCAACACTTCTTTGAGAAATAAAGAATACGAAAAAATAAAATAAAAAAATCTAGTGAGTCATTTATAGTTTTTTGTTATTTATTGCAAAAAATTATCTTTTATAAATGAAAAATCTCTTTGTTTCAAATATATATATATATATACTTTTAAAATTTATTGAATTTACTATAGCAATAATAAATAACAATTAAATTCACCCAGTCACCCCCACACTTGTCGATCCTCTTCAACCCCGTCACGGCGAACCCCTCCTCCTCCTCTTCTTCTACTCATCTCTATCTCTCTCTCTCACTCTCTGAGAGAGAGAGTGTACACACGACATTTTGACCACCCTGCAAAATGTTTATGTTTAATTTTGTTTTATTTTAGAAAACACAAAATAAAAAATTAAAAATTAAAAAAAAAAAAAAAAAAAAAAAGAAAGAAACAAAATGGCGTTGGTTTGGAGAAAATCGGGGAAAACGATAAAAATCAAGATAAACCAAACGGAAGCATGAACAGTTAAACACCCCCCCCCCCCCCCCCCCCCCCACCCCCCGCGCACGCATGCATGAACAATGGCCACGGATGAATAGTATCCGCATGCAAATGAACAGTAATTCTGCATGGATGAATAGTACCCGCATGCTCCATGAACGGTAATAACGCCCCGCTTGTTCCATTGGACCACTTTGTTCAAGCTCATTTTCCTTGGATTTGGTTGAAGCCATCTTTGACATTTTAGTGAGATTTTGGCCTTATGTCATCAGTAATTAATGGGTCATGAGAAGGGCTATTTATGGATGAAAATTGGACCAGGAGGGAGAAGGCAATAAATTTGGAAGAAAATTGATCAAAATTTTTGGGAATTTTTTGAGAGAAGTCTTAAGGAAAAATAATTTATTTTTTTATTTTTATTTTTATTTTTTGGAGAAGAAGAGAAAGGAAGAAGGGAGAAAAATCTATAAGTTAAAGTTGTGAACTTTCATCTTTTGTAAATTTTACTTGTGCATTTTAAAAAATAAAAATAAGCCGTTATTATACTAAAATTCCGGTTTGTAAAATATATATTTTTTCTTTCTTTTTTAAAATTTTTTTTATATATAAACTTCTGAATAACTTAATGAGTAGACAAAACGAGGTGGAAATTTCCCTGCCTTCTACTTAAGCAATTTAGGTTTAAAAAGGAGATCGATCCCTTTAATATGTAAATTAATAAACCTAAAATTGGACAAAACTTAAAAGGACGTTCCACTGGAACACTTAAAAATCGGTTTACTTTTCAACATTTATTTTCCTATTCTGCACCTTTCCGTGCTTTTATTTTGTTGTATTTATTTCTTGTTTTGCGCATTTTTGTGCTTCTATTTTGTTGTACATATTTTTTTGTTCCACGCATTTCCGCACTTTTATTTTTCTATTTTGCGCATTTCCGCCCTTTTATTTCGATGTATTGTTATTATATTTCTGTAAATATTTACTTATCTCGCATCAGAAAATAAAACAAAAAAAAATGAATTGATTTTTATTGTTCTAAAAAAACTCAAAAAAAAAAAAAAATCCAAAAAAAAATGAAAAAATTGCAAAAACAAAAAACAAAAATAAAATAAAATCTTAATTTAAAACTCGAGACATTAAAACCCCCCGGGGGTTATTTTTATTAAATCATCGATATTTTATAAGCGACTATACCAAGAGAACATTTCAAAATAAAAAAATTGTTTTTTCCATTTTATTTCATGAAAGTTAAAAAAACGTTTTCTACTTTTTTTTTTATTTAAAAAAAATAACAAAAAAATATTTTCTAAGAAGAGATTTCAAAATCAAATAAAACATTTGGATTTAAATTTTGATTGGACTTAATTGAATAAGATATCGTCTTTAGACGGACGCCTTGGAGTGCCTAACACCTTCCCCAAGCGTAATTGACCCCCGAACTCTTAAAAATGAATCTCTGGTCGGACTGTGCTTTTTGGAGTCAAAATTTTACTTAAGTCATTTTTCAAAAACCAGTAACCTAACACACCATTTAAAACTCAATGCTATGTGACGACTTTTTTTTTTCTTTCTAAAATTGTCTTAAGTATTTTTTATGTAAAAATCGATGCTTTTAAAAATCTCCTCTCTTTAATATTTGTTTTAAAAAAATGCTTTAAAATTTCTTTTATTTTATTTTCTTTTGGAAAATCGGGGCGCATCAAAGAGGAAGGGAGAATTAGTGAGAAAGAAAAGGGGAAAAAAAGGGCATGGCAATGGCGACACTGACGGCAGTGGTCTCTCCAAAGAAGAAGTAGTAGGGAATTGAGGAAGAAGATGGGATGAAAGTATTAAAAAAAATAAAAAATAAAAGGATATATGTGTTAATAATTTAAAGAGTAAAATAGTGATTGAATTAAATACTTTTTCATTTTTTAAGAGATGTACATTTAAAGGCTCTTATTATGAAAACTATAGGAGTCAGTTTAGTATTTATTAAAATGATAAAGGATATCTCGAATATAAAATCTAATAAAGGAGAAATTGTTTAGTTTTTTCTCCTCTATCTGAGTGAAAAAACTTAATTTTTTAATTACTACATATTAAAATTATAACTAGATTATACCCGCGCAATGCATAGGATATTGAATTTTTATAGAGTTTAATTTTTTTTTAATACATATGATTTATTGTTTAATTTAAATTGTTTATTTTATTAATGTATAATTTAGGTAGATTGTACTCCAAATATGTGTATTTAAATTTTATTGTTTAACTTTATTGAAATAGTATGTTTCACTGTCATTATACTTTAAAAAATAATGTATTAATGTGTTAATAAATTATGTATTAAATTATGTTTTTTTCGATTTCAATTTTAATGATAATGATGATATGATTAATTTTATCTCTAATGAAAAATAATTGATCATAGCTCATCCTAAAGGTTTGGCTTCCGCTTATAAGCGGAAGCCACACGAAAATAATTTTATCTCTAATGGTATGATTTTAATGATAATGATGATATGATTAATTTTATTTCTAATGAAAAATAATTAATTGTAGTTCTTTTAAAGGTTTGGTTTCCGTTTATAAGCACACGCCACACGAAAATAGGTATTATTTTTTTATTTTTTTTTATATACCCACGAATATCCTCCTACCCACACAGAGTGAAAAACTAACTCGTTCGAGGTGCATGACTGCCCCTCCAAACAAGTATTTTTCTGCAGGTTCAAACTCCTGACTTTACAAAGGTCTCTCAACTGTTTTAATTCAAGTGCGTCATACCACTTGAGCTTCACCTTGTTGGTATGTATTATTGATCCTAAGATTTTGATGAACAATTAAGTATTGATGTTTTGGTGGAACTAATATTTTAATTGAGTGTTTCAATGATTTAAAGTTTCAAGTGATGAAGATGACAAATTAAATAGATACTAAATGATGAAGTTGAAGATATTGAAGATTTAAGAGTTTGAAAAAATTAGGAAAAACAATTCAGGTAAATTTTAACTCTTAATATCCCATTTAGGAACACACACATAGCACAAAATGTATTTTCTCATTTATGTGTGTATTGATTAAGTTAAATTATTTGTTGCTATGTGAATTGAGAAGAAATAATTTTGAATGATTAAAATGAAATATAAGAATATTAGTGGAGCTTATTTAAGAGAGAAATTGGTTAAAGAGGCGAAAACGTAAAAGAAAATGAGTTAAAAACGTATTCAGAGAAGAGATCCAGAAGACAACAGTCGACCGGACCAAGGAGCTATAACATCCTGTATCTTTAGGTCGACCGACTAAGGAAGCTGAACTCTTTGAATCTACAAATTGACCGATAGGTCGACCGGTGAAGGAAAAGCAAACTCTCTGAATCTACAGGTCGACAGATAGGTCTACCGATGCACGCAGCAGCGATATCTTGGCTACAACCTGAAATGGGCAGTCGACCGAACGCATTGTTTTATGATACTGTTTGATTCGAGATTATATCCAAAAGTAGCCATTTTTTGTTAGGATTTAAGAGAGATTTCGGGAATATTATCTATATTTAAGATATGGTTCATATATTAATTAAATCCTATTAATATAGTTCATCAAATATTAATGTTTCTTATTTTAGTACTTGAAATAGATTCTATTCTTATTAATTAAGATTGAGAAATACTTTGGGGGTTTAATTGAGAGATTTGAAAATTATTTTTAAGTAGAAATTGAACCAAAATGAAGTCCTTATGATATAAAGGGTCTATAAGAGCTTTTAATTATCATGACATATGTAAACTAACCATTAAAAGACTGATTTCATATTCGTATATATAGACTTGCGAATTTATGATATAATTAATCATTCATTGAGAGAGCTAAAAGAGTTTATATCATTTGTGAGCTTTTATAAGAGTTATCATTTTACGATATTGTGAGTTTTTCTAAGAGTGATTTTGAGAATCAATTGCGATCAATTTTTGCTGATACCGGATTTGAAGTTACATTGTTCTAATAATTATTTCTGTGGATTTCGGGTGAAATCTTTCCATATTGCTTATTATTTGTTTGTTATTCTATATTTGAAAATTGATCTTAGAAATTATTTTTAATTTTTGAAAAAAATATTTTTACAAACAATTTCTTGAATCTGATTACGTGCTCTAATTTACTACCCATATTCTTGTTAAAATCATATTTTTGTATCTCACGTTTTTCTATCATTAGTTGGGATATTAATTGAGTTATTATTTATCTCCGGTGGTAGAAATTCCGCGTGAGATTTACTTCTTATCAATTTCTGTATTGGTGAGTTATGACAGGTTAAATACCGTTGGGGGTATTTAATCAAGGGTAACTGGGTTTCAATCTCTTCCTGTAAAGAGATTGAGGTAGTGATTCTTCCTGGATAAGAATTGGATTGTGAATGATTTGTAAATGTTTCATCTTTACCTGTGAAAATGATAGTTGGAGTGTTTTGAGAAGTTTTGATTCTTGTGCCTTAGTGTTAAAAAAAATTAGGTTATTCTTTAACTTCTAAAAAGTAGAGGTTCTTTCTTAACCTGAGAAAATAATATTGTAAAGGTTGATTCTGAGCCTGTAAAAGAATCGGTGTGCAAGTTTGGTTCCTACTTTTAAAGGGATCTTGGTTTTAGTGGGTGCGACCTCCGTAGAGTTCGAAGGACTGGATTAGTTAAGAATAACTTGGTGAATCAGTATAAATCTTTTGTGTGATGCATTACTACTTTGCTATTTTTGTTATTTAGGTGTGCACTTAGATTGATAATATTATTCTCTTGTGTTATAAAAATAATAATTAATTTAGATATAAAATTAATTATTTGATTTATTTAATTTTATTTTGATTATTTTTTAATTATCCAATTTACCCCCTCTCTTGGGTATTCTACTGGGCCAACAGGTATTAATTATTAATAATATCAACTTAATAGTTTATAGAAAAACTTTTATCTTTGGGGAGTTGTGTATGGAAAGCGCATTGTTGGGAGAGGTTCTTGCTTTTGGAACCTGACAGTATTTCGAGGTATTAGTCTCCGCCGATCATAATACGGGATACCTGAAAACCCCAAAAAAAGAAAAACTTCTATCCATTTCTATTAGATAGAAGTGGTTCTTATACCCACCCCTCAACTTCTTTTTAGCTTTTTTAGGTTTCCTACTATAAATATCTCTATATTTTCTCTCTCTAGTTTCTAACACTCTCTTACTTTTTCCTATCATAGACATGCCTATATTTTCTCTAGGATTCTAATTCTCTCTCTATATTAATTTCTTTAAGGTCCCATTTGGTTACTATTTACATTCTTTTATTTTTAATTTTGAGATTAATGTACAACAATGCGTACTTACAAAATTTTAGAAGTAATTTGATAGTATTTCTAAATTACTAATATTTGTAAAACTATTTCTACCACCACTCCTGCCAGTCACCATCACCCGCTGACCACTCTACATTTGATGAAAATAAATAAATAAATGTTGTTTCTTGTTTCTGTTTTTATAAATTAAAAGAAATAATTTACGGACAATGATCGTTCCCGGAACACTCTGAAACGGAAATAAAATTTTTATCCCAATTTATTAGAAATTAAAAAAAATGATAAATAAATAAAATATTAACCAAACGACACCTAACTTTTTCTTTTTCTTACTTTCTCCTATTACAAATTGTCTTTATTTTCTCTCTGTTTTTCTCTTATTAGGTTTAGGTTGACGTTTGGCACGGGATATTGGATTTTTTTCTCTAAATTTTAATGTAGTTTGTAAATTTTATTACAAACAACTATTTAATGTGAACATCTACCATTTATTGTTAAACCTAATTTAGTTGAAAATTAATATTTGAAGAAATCTAAATTTAAATTTTGAATAAAATAAAAGAAAATAATGAACTTATGATAATCATGAAATTGACTCGATAATCAAATTATAGATTATAACTTTATTCTATACCGGATCAAACCAAAATATAGTTATATGCATTCTCATTAGGAGAAAGAGTCATTCGAGCGTATCTAAACAGATACTATGTTTATATATGGATTCCTACGTTGTTACATTCTATTTAGGATCAGGAAAAGGCGCAATCGAACATTTTTTTTTCATGTCTCTCGTTATAGGTTATTTTAGAAAATATAACATAAATTATTTTCAAATTTATATTTCTCTTCTAATTTGATATATATATATATATATATATATATATATATATATATATAAGAAAAAAAGAAAAAAACACATAAATTTGGGAAATAAATGTAGATCAAAGTCACATTCTCTTCGTAGTGTTCTAATGAACAACAATAAAAAATCGACAACAAAAACACCTAAAACCATTATTCCCATATCTCTATTTCTGTTCCCTTCTCTGGATTTTGTCATTTCACAATATTTTTTTTATTGGGTACAAAAAGAAATTTGGGAACACAAACACCAATGTTCCCATATTTTTGTTTTGTTCCGGATTAAATATTTATGTTCTCAGGAACCAAAACAAAACAATTCCCAAAACAATTCATGTCTTCCAATTTTAGGTCTTCTTATTAGATGTTCTCTATCTTTTCCACCAAGCGGGTACCCCCATTTATTTTTTATTTTCAAGTCTTAATATTTAGAAATAATTGGTGAATAATTATAATTATGGAGTCTAATTCATAATGCATATTTTTGCTGTTCTGCTGACTGCTATTTGTTGTTCTGCTGTTTGCTGTGCTGCTGTTCGTTTTGATGCTTTGGTCCAGGCATGGCAGATCCATCAGCACATCCTGTAAGAAATATCGGTTTTGTGCGATCCTATGCAGCTACTCTACAAAAAGCAGTCTGTCTTCCACCTATAGAGGTGGAATCTCGATCATACACAAAAGATAGCATGCCGGTTGTCTCTTTCTCTCCCTCCACGCTGTCCCAATCAGAGGCCCTCTTTGATCAAGCAGCGGTTTTAAAATTTCACAATGGTCGTCCCTCTTTGGAAGTCATCCAAACAGAAATAAGAACCTGGAATCTCATAGGGCAGTTCGCAATGGGGTTGATTGACTCAAAAACGCTTCTTCTTCGATTCCTTAATGATAACGATCTTCCCAAAGTCCTTTCCTGTGAAGTTAACGCGATAAAGGGATTTCATTACAAGGTATTCCGATGGAATAAAGCTTTTAATTCCAAAAACGATGCCTCTATTCTTCCAATTTGGATTCAATTCCCAAAGCTTCCAATAAATTATTTTGTTCCCGATATCCTAAAAGCGATAGCTAGCACGATTGGCAAAGTTGTAGCTATTGATTCCACTACTTTAAACTTGACAAGATTGAATTCCACAAAGGTGTGTGTAGAGGTGGATCTCTCTAAACCTTTACCACCCAAAGTCTGGATCGGAAAGCAAGACGGGTTTTCTCAAGAGGTTATGTACGATCGAATTCCGTCATTTTGCTCCTATTGTAATATTCAGGGTCACTCTTTCAACATATGTCGTAGGAAAAATCCTCCGTTGAATGACAAGAAAAATGCAAGGGAAGAAGGCTATGATATTCCAGAAAATACACTGTCAAAAAGCTTCAAACGCAGACATAATAGGGCGATGCGGAATGTTGGTGGGCAGCAAGAAAGTGGTGCCGATCCGCATGAAAATGGTGCAAATTCTGGTTTACTGTAGGAGACTGTTTTGGGTACCGTTTTGATGTAAAAAAATGATGTTTTACAGCAAGTTCCAGGGTCAACTGTTGCGATTCTGCAGGGGGCTGATTTGGGGACTATTTTGACGCAAAAAAATGATGTTATACCGCTAGTTGTAGGTTCGGTTGCTGAGTTACCGCAGGGGGTTGTTTTGGGTACTGTTTTGAAGCAAAAAAAAGTTGTTTTACCGCAAGCTACAGGTTCGGTTGATGAGCTACCGCAGGGGGCTGCTTTGGGTACTGTTTTGAAGCAAAAAAAGGCTGTTTTATCGCAAGCTACAGGTTCGGTTGATGAGCTATCGCAGGGGGCTGCTTTGGGCACTGTTTTGGCGGAAAAAAAAGGTTGTTTTAAAACAAGCTGCAGGTTCGGTTGTTGAGCTACCGCAGGGGGTTGTCTTGGGTACTGTTTTAACACAAAACAATGTTGTTTTACCACAAGCTTCAGACTCGATTACTGATCTAACGCAAGAGGCTATTTTGGGTTCTACTCCAGCAACTGTTTTATCACATGTGGCCGTTTTGCTAGACAGTTCTAATATTGCAGTTGCAACCGGAATGCAATCTGGTTTGGCGAAGAAAATTCCGTCCGCAAACTTGGTTACCGTTGATTCAGGCTCTCCTTCGTTGCATGTAGTAGTTAGTGATCATATTCAGACTTTTCAGGTTCCTTTTGTGGATGAAGAGGGAGAAAATTATGTCGCCAAAAGGGATTCTCAATCGAAGCAAGGGGATTCTTTGTCTGATGATAAGGGTGCAACTGGTTATGCTATAGATACGACAAACAAAGAAATGGATGGATTTCAAATCGTCCGGAGAAAGAAAGGAAAATTGCAGGTTCCGGAGTCTGTTGGAGGTCCCTCCAAGACTTCGGGAATGGTAACACGCCATCAAGTGAAATTTAATGTCTGACTCCATTCTGTTTTGGAACTGTAGGGGGATCGGCAACCCGAGCACCTTTGCTAGACTAAAACGAATAGTGAAGTCTTCGAAAGTTTCATTTGCCGGCGTTATTGATTCGTGGATTGATGACTCTAACATGGGAAGGGTTAATAAAGCTATCAAGTTTCACCATGCAGTCTCTAATTAAGGTGAGTCGGGCAAAATTTGGGTTTCATGGAGAAATAATCTGGAAGTTCAAATAGTTCATACGCATCGCCAATTTATTGCTTGTAAGTTATCTTGGTTAAATTTGAATTTCTTGATTGTGGTGGTTTACACTAGCCGCTCCCAGATTGAACGACAAATTCTCTGGGAGGATCTTCTCATTACAATTGCCTCAGTCTCTATTCTAATTATTTGGGGGAGGTGATTTTAATGTTGTTAGGAGTATGTCTGAGAAGTTGGGTCGTTTAACCCCTTCTTGGAGTGCCATGCAAGAGTTTAATGCATGTATTAATTCAGCCGGATTGGTGGATCCCCCCGTTTGCTGGGTCTACCTTTACTTTTTGTAATAATCGTTAAGGGTTATCTCGCTAATATTCTCGGTTAGATAGAATCCTGGTATCGCCAATGATTTGTAATTCGTTTGAAGGCCGGGTGGAGCATTTGGCGCGTATTAATTTGGACCACTGCCCATTGATTCTGCATTCCTCCTCTTTCTTATATAATAGTCCGAAGCTTTTTCGGTTTCAGCGAATGTGGACCCTGCATGAGGGATTTCTAGACGTGATTAAAATTGCATGGAAGGCTTCTCATCAAAACCCCTTGGTTCGTTTAAGTCTGAACATCAAATCGACGAGGGCGGCCCTTAAAGTTTGGAATGCTCAAACTTTTGGAAATGTCTTTGTTGAGTTAAATTCTTGGAAGGATAGAATAGAAGCTTATGATTCTATGCTTCAAACCAATTGGTCTCAGAGTGTTTCGGATTTAATTGATCAGGCTACTACGGAGTATAATAATCTTCTTAAGAGAGAGGAAGTATATTGGAAACAAAAGTCTCGAGAACATTGGCTAGCAAAGGGGGATAGCAATTCTAAATTCTTTCACACATCTGTTAAAATGAGTAATTCCCCTCTTTATTTGTCTGCAATTCGTCATGAAGATGGGAGTAGTTTGGCAGAGCCCAATAAGTTTCATGAAGCTGCAATTGAGTTTTTTAAGGATTTATACTCTACTGCCCAGGTGACTGTTTCTGACACTGTTTTTGATTCCATCCCTCGTATTGTTACGGATATGGATAACGATATATTATTGGCTCCTTTCTCGTTGGAGGAAATCAAAGATGCTTTTTGGTCCCATTCCCATTGATGGTGCACCAGGTATGGATTCTCTATCTTCTAGCTTTTTCCAATTTTCCTGGGATATAGTAGGTAAAGATATTTGGGAAGCCACTAATTATTTTCTTAAAGGGAACCCCCTTCCTACTGCTCTCTCTAGTACCTTACTGGTTCTTATTCCAAAGAAGTCTCAACCGTCTTTTCTCAAAGATTTTCGCCCGATCAGCTTATGTAATATTTGTTATAAAATCTTTTCAAAGGCTTTAGCTACCAGATTGGCATCTATTCTGCCTAAGTTGATTTCTGTTCAGCAGCATGGTTTTGTGAAAGGTCGATCCATCACAGAAGCGATTGGGCTTGCCCAAGAGCTAGTCAAGGATTTGGGTAAGGATATACGTGGGCGTAATATTATGCTCAAACTTGACATGGCCAAAGCTTATGATCGAATCGAGTGGAATTTCTTAAAAGATGTGCTTAATAGATTTGGTTTCAGCCCCGGATTTATTGTTGCCGCTTCTAGATGTTTTGACTCGACTTATTTCTCCGTGGTGTTCCAAGGGATATATAAGGGTTGGTTTCCTGCTTCTAGAGGACTTCCTCAGGGCGACCCTATTTCTCCTTTACTGTTTATCTTAGCTCAAGAGGTCCTTAGTCGAAATATCCATCGATCCATGATAGATGGCCGGGTTTAATCTTTTGTTACTAAAAGACGTTGTCCTCTGATTTCTCATTTGATGTTTGCAGATGATATCCTAATCTTTTGTAACGGAATCTCTCGCAGCATTAGAAACTATTGAAGGTGCTGGAAGAATATCAATTAGCATCAGGTCAACTTGTGAGTGCTTCAAAAAGTAATTTCTATATTCATCACAATTGTCCTAATGCTCGTCGACTGGCTATTGGTCTTTCCACAGGTTTTAGTCAAGGTGTTTTTCCTTGTACTTACCTTGGAGTGCCCCTTACATATGGTCATTTTAAAGCAAATCACTTTGTTGGTCTTATTGAGAAAGTATCCAAGACTATTGATGGGTGGAAAGCTAAGCTCCTTTCAAGTGGAGGTAAACTTGTTCTGCTAAAGCATGTTTTATCCTCATTTTCTCTGCATCTTTTGGCTTCCACTTGTATTCATAATAACATTTTGGATGATATGGAATCCATGTGTGCGAATTTCTTTTGTGGGCACTCGGATTCAGGAAAGAAAAGGCATTGGGTGGCTTGGCAAAATATTTGTCAAGATACCTCTTCAGGTGATCTTGGACTTCGTAATCTGAAGGATATGAAGCTAGCTTTCTCTTTCAAGAGGATTTGGGCTCTTCTAAAAGGGAATTCTCTCTGATGTGATTTTATGCGGTCCAAGTACACTAATAATTTACCTTTAACTCTGTGGACAGATCAGATTGGGAGTTCCAAAATGTGGAAAGATATCCTGTTGGCTAAATATACTTTTCTGCAGCTATCGAGATGGAAAGTTGGTAATGGCGAGCTAACTAGTTTTTGGCATGATGACTGGGGCCTTGGTATCCTTGCTAATGACCTACATTTTACCAATTCGTTGTCTTCTGTCAAAATTTGCCTTCAAGATAAGGAATGGATCTCCCTAGACTTGGAAGATGCTGCTCAGGATTACTTGGAGGGATCCATCCCTTCATTGTCATCAGAATCCGATTTTCTAATTTGGCTTCCTAGCGATAATGGCGTCTTCTCCATCAAATCAGCTTGGAGGGCTATTCAAGGCGAGGTAATCCCGATTGATCATTATTATAAGCTTTGGAGTCTCCGCTCTCCTTTGAAGATTAAAATTTTCATGTGGCGGCTGTTAAAAAATAAACTAGCAGTTGATGTTTCTATCCAGAGAATGGGAGTGATTTTGGTCTCGGGTTGTCGATGCTGCCTCTTTCGTTCTACTGAGAGCATCCAACATCTTTTTCTAGAGAGTGAGGTTGCTTCAAAAGTGTGGTGGACCTTTAGCTCCTTCTTTAATATTCCATTTATCCCTCAACCCTTAATACACCGTATTAAGTTGTGGTGAAGTAGACTTAAAGGAAGGTCTCAGTTTCAGAAATTAGGGGCGTTGATCCCTTCGTTGATTTGTTGGGAGATATGGTTAAGTCGGAACCGTGCTATCCATGATAATATGACCATGTCTGATACAAATATTATTTCCAAAGTTAGGAACCGGGTTAGTACGCTGAGCCCTATGATTATCCCTAAGGTGCTCTCCTCTTCTTTTGGGGTCCATTCTCTGGCTCTATTGGGTTGCCCGATCAAGCAGGTTATACGTCATCGGCCGCTGGTTTGCCGTTGGTCCCGTCTGCCTGAGGGGTTTGTTAAGCTAAATGTGGATGGAGCTTTGAAAAGGGGGACAATGACGTCTTCTTGTGGTGGGGTTGTTCGCGACAGTACTGGAGCTGTTAGTTGGGCTTTTTTCTGCCCCCTAACGGTTAGTTCGAGTTTCCTAACCGAGTTTCATGGGTTGTTCTTGGGGATTCAGGAAGCTCTGCGTTTGGGCCAGCTCCCCTTGTTGGTGAAAAGCGATTCATTAGCTTTGGTTCATTCTATAAGGAAGGATAGTCTAGCCTGGTCGATTGCCCATCTTTGGAACACAGTTCGGTTCTAGTTTCTATCATTTCACATTCAGATTGCTCATGTTCATCGAGAATATAACTTTGTTGCCGATAGTCTAGCTAATATTGTTTCGAATATTCCTTTATTTTTTCCTATAGATAACCCATTACCACATGACGTTCTTTCTTACGTTCATGAGGATCAAGAGGGTTTTCCACGTTTTAGATTGTAATTTTCCCGCTATTTCAATAAAAAAAAAAAAAGCACAATGTTAAGTAAAAAAAAAAAAATCAAGTTAAGTATGATACTTTAATTATGTTTTGAATTGTGTTTTACTCTCATGGTCAATAAAAGATCCAATCAAATGTTACCAAATTAAAGTATGTATTGTCAACACCACTGACGCCACCCTACATCGGACCTTAGGCCTCCCATCATCGGAGTCCAACCACCGATTGCCGATTTTTTTTAGTTATATGTAATTATTTTTTAGTGTATTTTTCAGTTACATGTAATTATTTTTAGTGTATTTTTTTTAGTTATTAGTAACTATTTGTTTAATATTATTTCAACTATCTTTTTAATTGTTATATTTCAGTATATTTTTTAGTTACATTCTCTAATTTTTCAACGACTACCATTTAAAAAATTAGTTTAATATAACTAAAAAGAATTTTGGTGACCAGAGTTTCGGTGATTGGCGGTGGTCGAAAATCAGCGGCCGAAATCTGGTGGACGACGATGTATGGACGGTAGTTGGCAATACAACCCTAATAGATGAGATTAAAATTAAAATATTTATTTAAATTAATTTTTTATTAATTTAATATAATTATTAAAATCTCTAACCAATTTAAATTAGAAAGAAGAAAAAATAGTTAGGCTGCTAAGAAAATGACATTATTCTTCCCGGGATAAAGACTTTTTTGACCCGAGTGTTCAATTGATCGCTAACTTTTGCGACTCGACATATTTGCCCTTAACATTTTAAAATAGTGTCAAATTGACATCTGAGACAGATTTTGTTAAGTCAAACTAACTGTCAACGTTTCTTTAAAGGTATTTTGGTCTTTTTATTCAATAGGGTTAATTTGAAAAGTCATTTAATTAAGGGTCATTTAATTTTCTATCTAAAACTTAAGGGTTTATTGTGTATTTTTTCTTCTTATTCATCTTCTTCATTTCTTACCCCTGCTCCATCTCTTGCGACCCATGTTCCCTCTCCTCCATAGCTACTAATGCTATTCCCACCCACGAAGGAAAAACACTACCAAAACAAACATCAACATTGCCGAACAAATACCACCAAAATGAACAACACCGCTGAAAAACACTGTGTGCGGTGGTGGTGGAGATCACAGTCATTGAACGAAACCCTGCCTCACCACTGTCGTTGAACGAAATCCCTCACCACAATCGACGGACGAACAAAATCCCTCACCACCATCGTTGAACGAAATCCCTCACCACCACCGTCCGCGTAATCGCAATGCGATTTCTCTCTCTTCTCTCTCTCTTCTGTGTGGTTGCGGTGGAAGATGGGGTGGTGGTGCATCGGCAGAGGGAGAGAAGCGAGGAGGAGTAGAAGGTAGTGGTGGTGGAGTTGCAGGAGTGGTTGGTATGAGAATTCGTTTGGGTTTCAATTGAACCCTTTTTCAGCTTCCAGCTTCAATCTCTTTCTTTAGAAATCGAAAAATGGGTTTCAATTGAACCCTTTTTCATATCATTGATGATGAAACAAATCAAAAACAAACAAAACCCATTTCAAAATTCAAACAAATAGAGATGAAAAATTAGGTCAGGAAATTACTCGTCCTTACTGAGCAGAAGGGTATCTGGTTTGGTTCAGCGGTGTGCTTGGCGGTAGTGATGTTTGGTTCGCCGATAGGAAATGGGGCGGCAATATGGAGATCGATTAGGGTTTTCTTCTCAGGTAAAGCTTCTTTTTCTCTCTTCTTCATTTGGCTAGTGTTTGGTTCAGCAGTGGTGATGTTTGGTTCGGCGGTGGTGTTTTGGTGGTGCTCGATGGTGTGGTGGTGCAGAGAAATGAAGGATAGGACTGAGGAGCCAAAAAAAAAAAAAAAAAACAAGAAGAAAAGGTATGGAAAAAAATATTTTGACCCCTTAATTTAACAACATATGCAAATAGACCCCATTAAATTAATGAGAATGAAATGACGCATGTACCATTGGCCAAATAGTCACATGCTTGTCACGTGGCTATTTCCATCCAATTTTCCCAAATTTTACTAACGACATTTGCCTCAAGGGCCAATTTGACACTATTTTGAAATGTTAAGGGCAAATGTCAAATTACAAAAGTTTGGGGCCAATTGGACACCCAAGTCATTTGTCAAGAACCAAAAAGGTCTTTACCCCTTTCTTCCCTTATGAAAACCCTATTTTAAGAAAATTACATTTTGACCCCGGTACTTTGATGTGTGTGCGGTTTCCCCCTTCTAGTTTAACAGTAAGCACATAAAGTCATGCCCATGATAAAAGTTGTATTTTGTTCTCATGATAAAGTAAATATAATATAATAAAAGGGTAAATAGGTAATTTCATAACGGGGAGGACCATCCAAGAGTTTTTTTTTGTCTTGGGATGGTTCTTAGAAAGTGGTGGTTCCCACTTGTAGGACCTCTTAACAAAAACCCAAAAAAAAAACACGTGAGAAGGGAGAGAGACGGGTGCGCGTTCTAAAAATATTAAGAGGATTTTAATATTTTTTTGTTTTTTTATACATAAATTCAAAATAGTTCTTGTTGTAGTAATTTACTATAATTATTCATTAAAATATGAAAACATAATTAAAATAATAATATTTATTCAGTAAATTTCTAAAATAGATTTTTTATTATTTAGACCTTTTTTAGCTTTTTCTTTCCTCACTATTTTTTTTGTTTGAAAAAAATTATTTTTTAACCCTTTTGAAAAACAATCTTATAAAAAAATCCTCTCCAAAATAAAAATAAAAAAATAAAAAACAATGGACAACTATACCCTTATATATATATATATATATATATATATGAACCCTAAATTTCTAAATATCAATGATTTGCACAGCCTGCAGCTGGCTCCCCCAACCCCCTCTCTCGATCTCGTTTCCATAGATGAACAACAACGAACCATCGCCGCCAAACGATCGTCGCCACCGTCACTGTCATTCAATCTCCACCTTCTTCATCTCTATCTACACTGTCATTCCTTGTCGCTCGCTGCGTCGTCTCGTTGGTGGTTGATTTTGCGATTTTTGCGGTGGTTGATTTTCTATTTGCACCGCCGTGCTCCAGTGCGCCGCCACCATCCATTACCGTCGCATCTCTTCGGTGGTAGTTTTTCTATTTGCGGTGGTTGATTTGCGATTTGGCAGTGCTCCGGTCCGCTACCGCCGTGCTCTTGTCCTCAGATCCGATTTGCAAAGACGATGAACGGACGAACACCGCCGTGCACACATCGTCTATTCATCGTATATGAATATTCATACCTATGTGTCTCTTTGTTTTCTGTAAATGAATGTTCATGTGTATTTTTGTTTTCTGTGAATGTTCATATCAATTTTTTTGGTAAATGTTCATATTCACATTTGTTGTTCTGTATTGATTTTATTTTTTTTACAAATGTTCATATCATTTTCTTTGGTAAATGTTCATATTCACGTTTGTTTTGGTAAATGGTCATATCGTCAATTTGTTCTGTGTTGATTTTATTTAAATTTTTTGCGAATGTTCATATCGATTTTTTTAGGTAAATATTCGTAGTTATTTTGGTGAACATTTATATTGTGAATCTATTAACAGAATATGAACATTCACAAAATGCAAAATATCATCCAAATTTTTTGAAAATTATATCATCTAAAAGATAATCTTTCCTATATTAATTTGTTGTATTTTTTATTTTATTTTTTAAATCTCACGGGATTAATTTTGTGTTTTAGTTAGTCTTGAAAAAGCAAGCTGTCACATATATGGAAACGAACTGACGGCTGTTTTGCAGAGTGGCAACTATCATAAATACTGGCAACATGGAAGGGCATTTTGCAGGGACTGAAGGCTAAGAAGTGACAGGGGATTGAAAACTAAATAGGAACAGTTGGAGGTCCATTTTCGGAATACGCTAAGTTTTGGAGACCAAATAATTAAATTCCCCTCTAAAATTTATATTAAATTTATTTGTAATAACTTAAATTTCTAAAATTATTCTTTAAAATATAGAAGCAAAACTTAAATTGAAAATTAAAAGTAATTTTTAGTAATACTAAATTAAAATATAGTAATTTCCTAAATTAAAATTAAAAAACAAAAATAATTTTTATTAAAACCAAATTTAATTAGAGCCTTTCTTTAAATTATTTCTCAAAATATGAAAATAAAATAATTTTATTTTATCAAAAGAGTAATTAGCCGATCAGAAAAAAAATTCATTTTTACTATTAAAATTAAAATGAGTCACTACTTGCTAACTCATGTTGAGGAAACACCACTTTTTTTTTTTTTTTTATTTAAGATAAATTCAAATATATATTCTATCATTATATCAACGGCAACATAATAAAATGAAGGGATGCAAATATTGTCGTCCAGCAACAATGTCAACAGAAACGTAACGAATGGAGGATGTAAATGTTGTTGTACAACAAATAATTATCATATGTCGATTAGATTTTTTTCTAAACTTAAATGGCTACATAGGTATAAAAATAAATTAGTAATTAGCCTTCGCGTATTATAAAATACAAATATCTCATGAAAACATATTTATATTTTCTGTTACAATAAATATTTAGTAACCTATTTATATTTTGGGGCATGCACCATTTAGTTCTAAAATACAAAAGAAATTACAAATTACTCCCATCACTTTTTTTTTGCACCAATAAGTCATTTTGTCTTTTTTTGAACCAAAATACCCCTCATATAGATGTTGAATATAACATTTAACACCTGTGAGTGTTGAATGTAACATCAATTGTTTTGTTTTTTTTTTTTTTTTTTTTTTGTATTTTTTTTTATGTTATCTTTTTCTGACCAAAATACCCCTTATGTGAATGTTGAATGTAACATCAATTATTTTTTTATATATTATTTATGATATATTTTTCTGACTAAAATACCCCTCATGTGGATGTTGAATGTAATATGCAACACTTGTGAGTGTTGAATGTAATATCAATTTTTTATTTTTTATTATTATGATGTTATATTTTTTTGACCAATATACCCCTCATGTGGATATTGAATGTAACATCAATCGGGTTTTTTTTTTTTTTTTTTTTTTTTTTTTTTTTTTTTTTTTTTTTATGATATTATCTTTTTCTGACCAAAATACAACTCACATGTAGATGTTGAATATAATATTTAACACTTGTGAATGTTGAATATAACATCCATTATTATCTTGTTTTTGTATGCAAAATAAAATCCATATGATATTACATTGAATGTGGATGTTACATTCAACTCCTGTAAATGTTGAATATAACATCAATTGTTCTCTTGTTTTACATTACGTTTGGTAATGATTTTATCCTAAAATCAAGTTTTTTTTTTTTGGGGGGGGGGGGGGGGGAACATATAGAAAGTGACAAAAAAATCATAAAATTTGGGATGAAAGCTGTAATTTATGATGGCGGCAGCGGCGACCAACGAACTGCGGCGGCGGCGACCGACGACCGGCGGGGGCGGCAGTGACCGTTGACCGGAGGGGGATTTTTGAAAGCGGGACTAATTGGTGTAACAAATAAGTGTTGACGGGACTAATCGGTGCAAAGAAAAGTCGATGGGAGTATGTGGTAAATAATTTCTTCTTTTGGGATTAATCAGTAATTTTCCCTTATATTTTTTACTGTTATAATAAAATTAAAATCTAAATTTGTAGATTTTCATATAAATACCCCACCCCACCCCCCAAGGTCGTTATCGTCTCTCTCTCTCCCCTCCCCCCCCCCGCCCCTCTCTCTCAGACTCTCTCTCTCTAAGAGACTTAACAATGGAGGTTTTACGCCTGAATCCTTCCCAAACACCTGTCCTCAACATGGCAGCAAAATTCTCCGGCAACCGTTTCAGGCGCCCCAACAATGCCGCCAAATTCAGACCCGCCGTCTCCGCGGTGGCTTCCAAGGCGACGACTGAGGTGGCACCGCCAGTCAACGGCCGTGAGACTCTGTTGATGACCCCAACTCCTCCTCCGGAGCCATCCTTGCGGGTTGTATCTCCGGACTCCCTGCAATGCGAGGCGGGTTACCTCTTACCCAACATATCACCGGAGGCCGCGGTCGGCGACGTTAACGGCGGCGTTGACTATTTGACGAACATATTGACGTCGCAGGTGTATGACGTCGCTCACGAGTCGCCGCTGCAACTCGCCACCAAGCTGTCGGAGCGTTTGGGTGTCAGTCTCTGGCTCAAGAGAGAGGATTTACAACCCGTAAGTATTATTATTATTAGTATTTTGGTAGATATGTCGGGAAAGAGTTGAACTCTAGACCGTCCCAGAAAAAGACTAATTAAATATCCACTAAGTTATTATTATTATTTAATTTTATATTTTTGGTAAATTAAACGGGTAAATTTTAAAGGTTACAAGTTTGTTTTTTTTGTTTTATTTTTTATTTTTTTAAACGAAAGCTTTATTGAATAAGTGGAAAATTACAACCTAAGACGGGGAAAACCCTCTTTGTCCTCACAAATGTAAGAATTTACGATGTGAGGTAAGGAACTGCCAATAGGAAACAATTTAGAGCTAGTCGAAACAATGTTAGTAAGACTATCAGTAACAGAATTACATTCTCAATAAATATAAAAAATCTGAATGTCAAAGGATAAAATCCAGAACCGAACTGTGTTCCAAAGATAGGCGATCGACCAAACTGGACTGTCCTTCTTGATTGAATGAACCAGAGCGAGCGAATCACTTTCCACCTGAAGAGGAAGCTAGCTCAGACGCAGAGTTTCTTGAATCCCCAAGAACAACCCATAGAACTCAGCCAGGAAAATTGAACTAACAGTAAGGGGAGAAAAAAAAGGCCCAACAAACAGCCCCATGATATGCATGTAACTATGTTAGATGTACTTTTATAATATTTGTGACATCTAAAAAATATTTTACACACAAATTAAATACATGTAACTGAGAAAATGCAGCGTCTGTATTGGGTTTTCCTCATTTTCTTAATGCGCGAGATTAAAACACGAGTTACAATTGTGTATGAGATTTTTTTAAAATTAAAAATAACGTAACAAACTTGCCACACAAACACCATTTTTATATTCCTCGAAATAATTACAAAAATATACTGATATTTAAAAAAAAAAAACTGTAATTTGGTTTGACAGGTGTTCTCGTTCAAGCTCCGAGGAGCTTATAATATGATGGTAAAAATTCCGAGGACGGACTTGGAAAGAGGTGTGATTTGCTCGTCGGCCGGAAATCATGCCCAGGGCGTCGCTTTATCAGCTCAGAGGTTGGGCTGCGACGCCGTCATTGTCATGCCGGCCACCACGCCGGAGATCAAGGTTTGTATATACAGGAAAACTTTCTTTCGTCTTAATTACATTTTCAGCCCCCCTACTACTTTTTCTTTTTAAAATGGTATTTAATTTTAAAAAATTTAAATTATTATAATTTTTTTAACAATATAATTCAAAAAAATAATTTATAAAAATAATTTTTTCAATACTCAATTTATCAGACCAGCTAGTTTTAGGGATAATTGGTGATTAGTCTCAAATAATGGATATAATCTGTTATTAGTCTCATTTTAAAACATAAGTTTTGATCTAATCCTGTAAATTGATTTATGATTGCGTACTAATTTCGCATGTGCTCAAAACTGTGTAATATTAATTACATATATCTGTATAATATTAGTTACATGCTACAAATTACATGTAATTATGTTATATGTATTTGCGTAATATTTATTACATCTAACAAATATTTTACACATAAATTAGATACATGTAACTGCGATAGTGCAACGCGTGTATTAAGTCTTCCATTTTTTTAATGAGCAAGATTAAAACACAAATTGTAATTACGTATGAAATTTGTTTAAAATCAAGGGACAATGGGTAGGAGATCCTATATTTAAACTCCAATTGGTCAAAAGTCCTACATGTGGTAAAAACTTTTGATTTAGTCCCATCTCTTTTAAAAACGCGGAAGCCTTACTCATGTGATAGTCACGCGTTAGTTACATGTAACTATTTTCTGTGTAATATCACTGTATTAGTTACAGGTAACTAACTTCTCTTTTCTTTTCTTTTTTTTTTTCTTTTTTTTTTCAGTTACATATTCCAATAATATGTAATTTTTTAGTTACATGTCTCTGATATGTAATTAAAAAGTTTAATATTTTTCAATTACATGTTTTAATAATATGTAACTTTTTAGTTACATATCTCTAATATGTAACTAAAAAGTTTGATATTTTTTAGTAACGTCACAAAATATTATACATACACACACACACATATATATATATATAACTTTTTAGTTACATATCTCTGTAACTAAAAAGTTTAATATTTTTCAATTACATGTTTTAATAATATGTAATTTTTTAGTTACATGTCTCTGATATGTAATTAAAAAGTTTGATATTTTTCAGTAACGTAACAAAATATTATACATACATATATATATATATATATATATATATATATATATATATATATATATATATATATATATAACTTTTTAGTTACATGTCTCTGATATGTAAGTAAAAAGTTTAATATTTTTCAGTTACATGTTTTAATAATATGTAATTTTTTGGTTACATGTCTCTGATATGTAACTAAAAAGTTTGATATTTTTTCAGTAGCGTCACAAAATATTATATATATATATTGTAACATATAACTAATATTATATAAACACATGTAACTAAAAATATTTAAATATGTGTAAAAAGTAATAATTATGAAATTATAACTAATATTAGTTACATGTAACATAATTCACTATAAAAATCGAATGCACTCACTAAAAGACTCCCTACAATCCCTGTAATATCCCTACAATTCCTGCAATGCGGGACTAAAATACAAGTGAAATCTAACTTAAAGGATTAAATCAAAACCTAATAAGACAAAAGGATTTTTCACCAATTAGACTTTAAAAAATGAATTTTTCACCAATTTTTCCTAAAATCAATGATAAAATAAGAGACTTGCCACGAAAACTTCTATTTTTCGTGAAAACAAAAATTAAGTTTTTACAATATAAAAAATATTAGGGGGTTCAAAGTGTAATTTTCTAACTATAAATCAAATACATTTTTCAGTGCAAGTCAGTGGAGAGATTAGGAGCCAAAGTAGTGCTGGTGGGGGATTCATACGATGAAGCACAAGCATACGCGAAGATGATGGCGCAAGAGGAGGGCCGTACGTTCGTCCCGCCGTTCGATCACCCTGACGTCATCACAGGACAAGGAACGGTAGGGATGGAAGTCGTGCGTCAGATGAAAGGGCCCCTCCACGCAATCTTTGTTCCCGTCGGCGGAGGAGGCCTCATCGCCGGAATTGCTGCCTACGTTAAGAGGGTTTGTCCCGAGGTTAGAAGATATTAATTACACTTTCCACCCTCTATATTTTACTCGGATTTTGGATAGTACCCGGGTTTTTTTACCAAATTGAAGTTTATAATTTGAAATTAAGAATAAATTTATCTTCCAAGTTCACTAGGAGCCAAATATCCATACAAGTTTTGAATTTAATTTTACCTAAAATTATATTAAAATTATTTTATTATATATATACACACACTAGTGTATAGCTTATGCCTGAAGGGACAAATAGAATAAAAAAGAGAGATACATGCAAGAGAATAAAAAGAGATTCGGGCGGAAATTTCCCCTAAAAACTTATAGGAGAGAGACTTCCAACCCTAATAATAAAATATTTTGATTTGAATCGTTACATTTGAAATTTGATCTCACGGCGTAAAACATTAGTTAAAATAAGAATGAGTTGTTTTATTATAGGGTTAATTAAACTTTACTCCCCAGTGATTTGACCGATTTACACTTACTCCCCTATAATTTAAAAATTGTCACTTACCCCTCTTATAGTTAGATTTTCAAACCATTTACCCCCTGATACAGGGGGTAAATGCAACAAATATCTGACCAAAAGGGTATAAGTGGCGATTTTCAAACTATAGGAGGGTAAAGTATAAATTGATCAAATCACAGCAGATAAAATGCTATTAACCCTTTATTATATCAACTTGGGATTTCCTATACTTGAAGACGCTATTAATTTTCTAATTTGTAAGTGTATAACAAATTAGAAATAATAATAACAATTATCTAATTAAATACAAATATAAAACTCAAAAGGTACAAAAATATAATTTAATTTAGAATTTTTTTTTTTTTTGCATGACCCTAAAATTTACAATTTAGTATCCACCCAATCCACTCAGTATAGTAATTTTTCAAAAATTTAATAATTATGTCAAAAGTTCAAAGTCACTGTACCTCGTAAAAGTTACTGTAATTTTTTACATGAAAAAATTGTAGTGACTTTTATGTGGTACAATGTCTTTGAATTTCTGAAAAAATTACTGTAGTATGTGCATTGCATGACTGTTTTTTTTTTTTTTGTTTTTTTTTTTAATTTTGCGAACTGTTCACCTGGAACCCCTTTGATTTAACCTCCTTAGAGACAAGGGTATGAAATTTGTGAGCAAGAATTTCCCCTGAAAACAACTTTTACAATCCAATTTCATCCATTTATTTCTCTGGAATCGATCTTAACCTTAATGAAAAGATATTTTTCAAAAATATTTTAGTTTATTAATATAAATATGTTAAGAAAGAAGGGGAGCCTTGACTCCACGGTAAAGATTGTCGCCATGTGTCCTAAAGGTCATGGGTTCAAGTCATGGAAACCACCTCTTGCAAAAAAATAAAATAAGACTGCATACAATAGGTCTATGTGGTTTGACCTTTCTCCAGACACTGTTCATAGCGGGAGTTTTGTAACACCGGATTGCCTAGTTTTCTACCCGCTCAATGCGCGGGGTATTTTTTCTTTTTGTATTCAATTTATTTTTATTTTTTTTCATTTTTTATTTAGTTAATCTAATTTGATAGTACTTATTAAGTTATGTGTTTTAGTGCAATTGTTGATTATTATTTTTTTATAAAAAGATTTAACATGTGTATATATTAAATTGAAATATGGTATATCAAACTTTTACATGATAATAAAAGAAATCATATATTGTTTGTTAGTTGTAAATGATTGTAGGAGACAGTAAAATAATTCAAAATTATTAGTTACAAATAATTGATTTAATCAAAAGTAAATCTCTTGAGTGACATGAAATCAAAAAACTGAAATATTTTTAATTTGATGAGGAACTTTTTTTTTTTTTTTTGTTATACTTTGTATTAGTAATTAAGGGACAATTAACTTTAATGTGGTAAAGTTATTTGGATCAAAGTGAGATTATAGTCAATCCTCCGAGGTTCAAACTTAAATTAAAACTATTTGGACAATTTAAAAACTTTAATATGTTAAAACTATTTGGATCAAAGTGAAATTATAATCAAACTTCCAGGGTTCAAAGTATTAAAACTCTTACTAATTATTGAAATTTTGAGATATAATGTTTGAAAAAGATAATATTGTTAGTTTGATGGGACTGTAAGGTGTATATTTTTTTAAGATGGGAGCATGAGATTGCAAGAACTGAATTTTTTTATTAATTTATTACTAACTCTCTAATTTTTTTTTAATTTTTTTTTAACTTCAATATATGTTTCATTATTATTATTATTATATTATGTTAGGTGAAAAACTCTGATCTTAATTTTTTATTTTTTTTAGTTTTAATTTAATTCTTGTTCTTTAAAAAAAAAAGTCTCATTAATTATGCTTTTAGTCATCGTAATTATCATAGAAATTAAACTTTTTATTGTTATTTTAAAAAAAAAATTACTTTTACTACAAAATTTTAAATTCCTTAATGTTTTTTACTATTAATTGTGGGGATATTGGAGAGTTAGGAATGGGGATAGTGGGGATAATTAATTATGAAGTAAAATTTGGTGGGTTAAGGCAATATTGGTCGTCCATTCTTTAGATTAAGTGAATCTTGATCATCCATTCATCAAAATCAATAAAAATGTAGAGATGAGTAATTCTTGAAGCTGGTTCATTCTTAAGAAGAGGCTTCGACTTTTATATATATCATATAGATATATTAAGAAATACATGATAAAATCGCAGGTGAAAATAATAGGTGTGGAACCAAGTGATGCAAATGCAATGGCATTATCATTACACCATAATAGGAGGGTAATGTTGGACGGCGTCGGCGGTTTTGCCGACGGCGTCGCCGTCAAGGTCGTCGGCGAAGAAACTTTTCGCCTTTGCAAACAACTCATAGACGGTGTCGTTCTCGTTGGCCGTGATTCCATCTGCTCATCCATCAAGGTAAGAATTGTTCACATGGTCCCCCAACTTCATTCAAATTTCTATTTAGTCCTCACATTTATTTTATTTTTTATTCTCAAAGTTTTGATTTTTGTTTCGAGGACCGTATTTAATTATATTATTCAGTTAGAGATGTAATTTGGGAGGGTGTTTTTGGTAATTTTGACTACAGGACATGTTTGAGGAAAAAAGGAGCATATTAGAACCGGCCGGAGCACTTGCTCTGGCCGGAGCAGAAGCATATTGTAAGTACTACGGCTTGAAAGGTGAAAATGTGGTGGCCATAACGAGTGGTGCTAACATGAATTTCGACCGGCTAAGGCTAGTCACTCAACTCGCCGACATCGGCCGGCAACGGGAGGCGGTTCTCGCTACTTATCTGCCGGAGGAATCTGGCAGCTTCAAACACTTTTGTGAATTGGTATGTTAGGCCCGTTTGATTACTATTTCTGTTTTTTTATTCCTGTTCCCGCCCTCAAAATTTTGGAAGTACTTTAGGAGTATTTTCTGAATTCCTTAAGAATTTTAGAAACAAAAAATGTTGATTCTTATTCATTCCCATAAAAAACTATTCCCATCACCACCTTGCCGGCCACTATATATTTAAAGAAGAAGGGAAAAAAAAATATTGCAACCAAACATGTTTCTTGTTTCTGTTCTAATAAATTAAAAGTCAAGACAGTGGTCGCTACCAAACATATTTTCATTCCCAGAATACTAAAAAATGGAAACAAAATTCTCAAAAATAAAAAAACAAAAACACTAATCAAGCGCCATCTTATCTTCCCGTGATAATATAATATAGGGAAAATTGAATTTTGATCCCTTATATTTTAATTTAAGAGATAATGGGTGATTTAGTACCAAATAGCGAGTGTACTTTGTTATTAGTCCCATTCAAAACATAAATTTTGATTTAATCCCTTAAATTAATGTTTACTTGTGTCTTGGTCCCGAATGTGCTCACACATTATATCTATGTAATATTAGTTACAGACTACAAATTACATGTAATTGCGAGAGTGCAGCGCGTATATTGGAATTTCTACTTTTTTTAATGCGCGGGATTAAAACAAAATTTGCAATTGCGTATGAGACCTTTTTTTAAAATTAAGGGTAAAATAAAGAACTTACCACTAAAACCCCCTTAATTTAATTCCAATTTGGTCCAATCCAAAAATTTGTCTAAAAAATTGATTGGAAATATTCTATTTTTGGGTTGGAAATGGCAGGTTAGACCTATGAGCGTCACCGAATTCAAGTATAGGTATCATTCAAACAGAGCAAAATCCCTAGTCTTGTACAGGTAAAAAAAAACATTTTTTTCTAACAATAATGCATAGCCAAACGGCCTTAAAAAATCACACGTGCGGTTCTGCAACGGAGATTCTTTGAATTGAATGACAACCGTAACGGATGTCATGGCTCATTCTCTTGTTCAGTGTTGGAGTTCACACCAAGTTAGAGCTAGAGGAAATGAAGAAGAGGATGGAGTCTTCTGGGCTTAAAACCACTGATCTTACAAACAATGACTTGGTTAAAGATCATCTTAGGCATTTGGTAACTATTTCCCCCTAAATTACACTTTGACCCCCTAAATTAAGGGTTGATAATCCATTTGGTTCACTTCATTTTTTTAATTTTTTTTTGTGGGGATAAGATGGGGGGCCGATCGGACGCGAAGAATGAGGTCCTATGTAGATTCACTTTCCCGGAGAGACCGGGAGCTCTGATGGAATTCTTGAATGCTTTTAGTCCTCGTTGGAACATTAGCTTGTTCCATTACCGCGGACAGGTTCGTATTTTCGAACTTTCCAATTCTGTGTTTTTATTTTTGGATAAATGACACTTTACTCCCCTCTGTACTATTTTCGTAAGAACATAATCCCCCATTGCACTTACATTTCGTAAGCGAGAGGTCAAAATGCTTACAAAAACCAAACACAAGGGGATTATACGCTTACAAAAATAACACAAAGGAGTAAAATGCAATTCGCATAAATTACACGGAAGTAAAATGTCATCTTTTTTTTTTTTTTGAATTTTTAATTCTCTGTTTATTTATTTTTGGGTTAAATGACGCTTTACTCCCCAGTAATCTATACGAATTGCACTTATCCCTCTGTACTATTTTCATAAGAACATAATTCTCCATTGTGCTTACATTTCGTAAGCAACTACAAGAGTTAAAATGCTTACAGAAATAACACAAGGGAGTAAAGTGTAATTTGCATAAACTACAATGGACTAAAATGTCATCTTTTTTTTTTTTTTTTTGAATTTCTAAGTATGTAAGTATTTATTTCGGGGTTAAATGACACTCTACTCCCCGGTAATTTATGCAAATTACACTTATTTCGCTATACTATTTTCGTTAGCAACTATAGATGATTATGTGCTAACAAAATTTAAACATAACGGGATTCTTTGCTTACGAAAATAACACGGGATAAATTTCCGTTTACATAAACTACAAGGGAGTAAAATGTCATTTCCTTTTTTTTGGGTAAAGAATCTAATATTTAAAAATATTTTCCTTTATAATTTTTCTTTTTTTTATTTTTTATTTTTTTTAAAAATAGGGAGAGACTGGGGGCAATGTGTTAGTGGGAATCCAAGTTCCTAGCCATGAGAGGGATGAATTTGGAAGGCAGGCCAATGCTCTTGGTTACCCTTACACCATTGAAACAACCAATCAAGCATTCCAGCTCTTATTGCATTGACAAACAAGAGGGGGAAAAAAAGGTTTTTTTTTTTTGTTTTTTTTTTGGCAAATTACCCTATTTCTCCCTCAATTTTCACCTTCATTTTGGGCGTGTTTTGTTGAAGTACTAAATAAAGGGAAGGGCGTTGATGTATATAAATAAAATTACTCCACTCAGACAGTCTACACCATGTGGTTTTATGGTATCGGGATTTGGAAAGTCTTATTTGTTTATCGCCGATTGTTTGAATTTTTGTCTTTTCTCTTCTATTTGTTTGATCGCATTATGTGCAACACGGGATTGCACCTGAGAATGGGTGTTAAAATTCCTCATCGAATATGAGGTTTCTCAAAGTAATAAGAAATTACTCCACTTGACACCATACGATTTTAAATTGGGAGATTTTAAAATATTTTTCTACTTTTAATCAACCAAAAAGGTAAATTTAAAAGTACCGTCTAATTTTGACACTTAATAGTTGCTTTTCGTATTTTTAATTTTATCAATGAACTAAAAAAAAATCCTACACTGAATAAACTATTAATAGAGATTGTAGTAAGAAATTATCTCCATATTATCAAACACGCTTTATATATTTTTTTTATATGCTTATCGGGAAAAAAAATATATATATATATATATATATATATTTTATTTTTTATTTTTTATTTTTAAAAAAAAAAAAATCCATTACCACATAGTGCCCAAATTTAAATTTTTACGTGCGTTCATTTCTAATTCTAATTCCTCTGTGTGAAACCAAACACTACCTAATTCTAATTTATCTTCCCTCTCCATTTTGTTTGGTAATCTCATTAAAATATATATATTCTCTCTTCATTTCTCCTTTTTTCCCCTCTCAAAATTTCCAAATAAGAGAAATCAAGAGAAAACTAATATTTTTCTCCTCTCTTCTCCCCCATTTCTCTCGATCCAAACAGAACCTAATTGAACAGAGCACTTCTTATTATATGAAATGGAATGTTGAAGAAATAACCAGAGACACAGTTGGATATAAATTTAGGTTGCAGAGAGCAATTCTAAGGGCCCGTTTGGTTGTAATTCAATTCGCAAATTATAATACTTTTCAACAAGTCGATTTATAAATTGTTATAGTTCAGTATTTGGTTAAAAAAAAAATTGTGTAATTGTAGTAAAATATACCTTAAAATTTAACTAAACTAAAATAATTAACCATTTCTTTCTTCATGCAAATTTGATTAAACCGTAGATAAATAAAAAAAAAAAACAAACAATACATTAAAAATAAGATGGTTAATAAAATATGATAAGTTAGAGAACCAAACGAGGCTGAATGCATTTTTTTTTTTGGTTTTACAACAAGGAGTGTCCAGAGTAGTTGACGCGCATCTCGATTGATCACCTTCTCAGGTGATTTTAAGGATGCACACTCTCACATCAGTCTGTTGGATTCATGATTAAATTCAATATTTAATTCCTGAAATACTCTCTAAGGGAGTCGAACCCTAGTTAACAAGTAAATGAGACATTTACCCTTGCCAATCAAACTAACACCTCGCGGTTGACCTATGCATCTTTCTTCCTTTTTTGGTTTTATGATAAGATATGTCCGGATCAACTTACGCGCACGCACCTCGATTAATCACATTCCTAGATGATCATAAGGGCACACTCCCATATTAGCTGGGTTCATTCAAGATTTAATTTCTAGAGTGCTTCACAGGAGAGTCGAACCCCGGTTGACGAGGAAAAGCGACATCTCCCTTTCTCAACCGGACTAACCTAACTAATGCATCTTATGTAAGCTTATGGATTTACTAGAGAAAAGGAAAAAACATATGGAAAAAAGACACCTTTTTGGGTCACGCAAATGTTCAATGAGTTCTTAAAGTGCCTATCCCATAACAAAAAAAAATTGTCACCTACTCAAAACAAACCTAAAAAGAAATGGACAAAGTGTAAAGTGGTGCCAAACATGCCCACCCACCTGCAAATTTTGCAGCTTTACTCCAAAGACCATCATCAAGGCAGTTATTTCAATTTGGGAAAATTACTTTTTTGGTCCCCGAAGTATAGGTCGACTGTCTATGTAGACCTTGAGATTTACCAAAATTGCACATTTGTTCCCTCATGTTCCACATTTTTCTCAATCCCAGCTATAATTTTGGACAGAAAGTGAATTGTTCTCAACTTGTGGTCTTTTAACGGGGATATCTTCATCATTTAGTTAATCTCAAACTTCTCTCTCGTATTTTTCAAACGAATCATTTTTAGAAAACAGTTGGGAAAAACGTCTTAAAACTGACTGGAGTAATAAAATGACAAAAATGTTCAATGTTACAAGGCCAAGCACCATCCAAAATCATTAACAATGTTTGGGCATTTGACACTTTGCACCCCTAAAGTTTGACCATTATTTCACTTTGGTCTCTGTAATTTCAATTCGAACACATGACACCCGACACCCTGAAGTTTCGTAATGATCCTACTTCAATCCAAATCAATACCCCCATCACAATTTTGGATGGAGAACCAGTGCACTCAACTATTTTTAGGAGAACCTTAAAGGCATTTTCATCCTCTTTGTTTACCTTTTGCAATTCAAAATTTGTATATTCGTATATGTATTATAATATATCTATAAATATGAATTCTTAATATTTGGACAAGGAGAATGAGAGAGGGAAAAGGATGATGCAAGAAACACATAAAGCCCCTTAAAAATATTCACATGCACAATAAGTGGCTATTTTCTGTTCAAAATTATAACGGAAATAATCACTTGGATTGTAATAAGATGATTGGTAAATTTTAAGGTGTCATACGTTCAAATTGAAACCATGAGGACCAAGTGAGATTTTGGTCGAACTTCAAGAGTACAGGTACAGGGTGTCAAAACGAATATGGAACTTGAGGGTTCAAATGCGCAATCTTATTACACATTTTATTTGAAATTTGACCTCTATAAATTCTCATCCACCTGCCCCATTTTACCTCCATTCACTAAACCCATCACCCCCACTATTTCTGTCCAAAATTATAACGGAAATAATCACTTGGATTGTAATAAGATGATTGGTAAATTTTAAGGTGTCATACGTTCAAATTGAAACCGTGAGGACCAAGTGAGATTTTGGTCGAACTTCAAGTGTACAGGTACAGGGTGTCAAAACGAATATGGAACTTGAGGGATCAAATGCGCAATTTTATTACACACTTTATTTGAAATTTGACCTCTATAAATTCTCATCCACCTGCCCCTATTTTACCTCCATTCACTAACCCATCAACCCCCACCCACCCCCCGGGCGCCCCCTTCTCTCTCTCTAGAAATAGGGGAAGCAAAATGGGTTTTTCATCAAGTGTTTTGGGTTGTTTTCTTTTTGTCAGTTTGGTGATCTGTTTGGGTGATGGCCAGCCTCTTGTTCCGGCATTGTGCATCTTTGGGGACTCAGTTGTGGATGTGGGGAACAACAATAACCTGGGCACACTAGTGAAGGCAAACTTTCCTCCTTATGGGAGAGATTTTGTTACCCATAGACCAACTGGGAGGTTCTGCAATGGAAAACTAGCGACTGACTTCACTGGTACTCTCTCTCTCTCTTTTTACTGTAAGTCGTATTCAAACCAGTTTACGCCCACCTCGACTAATCACCTCAGCGGGTGATTTTAAGGGTGCACTCCCCCACATCTGCCTGATGTATTCAGGATTAAATTTCTGGTGCTCCCCAAAAAAAATCGAATTCTGGTTGATAAGGAAAGAAGGCACCTCCTCTTGCCAATCAGACTAATACCTCTGGGGTCTCTGTCTCTCTCTCTCATACGTGTGATTACTTATCTCCCCTTCTCATAGGTGTGTTTTCTTATGTATGAGCAGCGGAGTACCTTGGGTTTACTTCATACCCACCAGCATACCTCAGCCAAGAAGCCAGAGGACAGAACATCCTTACTGGTGTCAACTTTGCCTCGGCTGCTTCTGGTTATTACGACAGGACTGCTCAGCTATATGTACCCAAACTAAACACCTCTCTCTCTCTCTCTCTATTCTCTCTCTATTTTTTTTCTTTTATTTGACGGTAAGGTGTGTCCGGACCAATCTACGCACAACTCACTGGGCACATTCCTCTACATCGGCCTGGTGCATTCAGGATTTAATTTAAGATTTAATTCCTAGAGTGCTCTCCAGGACAATCGAACTCTGGTTGACAAGAAAAAAGTGCACTTCCTCTTGCCAATCAAAAACACCTCCTGGGTACTCTATATGTACATATGTATCTATCATAATTATATATACTAGTAAGTGCCTAAGTCCCCATGCTTAAAGTTATGTTCTAATAGTGCTTTAATATATATATATATATATATATATATATATATATCCGCTCTCTATTGAAAAAAAAAAAATAGACGAAACCCATAGTTCTTAATATGTAGTCCTCAAAATTTTAGGTTTTTAATTTTTTTATCTTATTTATAAAGCAATTTATTTTTAGTACTTACCAATTTATTTTCAATTTATTTTTTTAACTCACAGTTAACATTAATTATAACACCTAATTATTAACATTAACTATGACACCCACCACCACCCCTTGTTACCGCACTCCGGCTGCCAGTTGCCAGACAGGCAGACCTCCATTGCTGGCCACTGGATTCCAGTCGCCGAAGGTCGGTCAGTCGTGGGACCTCTGGCCTCTGCCTCCAGTCTGACCACCACCTAACACCGCACCCAATACAAATTTCATATATAGTTAACATTAACTCGATAAATTCAATCTAGTTAATATTAACTGAAGGATTAATCTATTCGAAAGGTCCAAAACAAATGTTGACGTTAAAAGAATAAAATTGATTAGTTTTAAGAACAATCTAACTAAAAGCACAGAAAAAAATTCGGCTTAATACGGTTGGATGATGCTCTGGTTTTGGTGTTTTTTCTGTAGAGAGCCATAACATTAACCCAGCAGCTAGCATACTACAGGCAGTGGCAAGACAAAGTGGTGGGGATGGTCGGAAAAGCCAAAGCCAACAACATATTCTCCCGAGGTATCCACCTTTTGAGCGCCGGGAGCAGCGATTTCATTCAGAACTACTACATAAACCCTGTTCTCAACAGGCGCTATTCCCCCGATCGCTTCTCTGAGATTCTCATGCAGTCCTTCTCCACTTTTGTACAGGTATTGTCACTTCCATACTACTTTCTAGCCCTACTTAAGCGCTTTGGAAGTGAGAGTGAATTTTTTAGGCGGGAAATTCCACCCCCCTCCACCCAAACTTCCATAATCTAATCTCCTCCATCCATTCCCCTCAAATCTATCTCAACTCTTAACGAGAAGACATTTGAAAAAAAAAAAAAAAAAAAAAAAAAAAGGTCATAATTTATCATTTAAAGGGAAGCCCAGTGTACGAAGACTCCTGCCATTGCGGGTCTGGAAAGGATCAGATGTACACAGTCTTACCCCTGTATACAGAGAGTCTGTTTCCAACAAATTTATCATATAAATTATATATAATTATAATCAATCAAGCAGTGTTTTCATTTACGAAACAAGGCAGCAAACAGATGGTCTAAAATCGAAAAAATAGATGAAGTACTAAATTATACATTATAAACAATAATTGTTAAGAAAGGACTTACCTGTGTTTGATAGAATCTGTATGGGTTGGGAGTAAGGAAAATCGGAGTCACAACACTACCGCCAATGGGTTGTTTGCCAGCAGCAATCACTCTCTTTGGTTCGGGAAGCAATCAGTGTGTGCCAAGGCTGAACCGGGACGCTGTTTCATTCAATAATAAGCTGAACGGTACATCTCAAGGTTTGCAGAGCATGCTACCTGGTCTCACACTCGTCGTCTTTGATATCTATGAGCCACTTCTGCAACTGAGTACAAAGCCCACTGATAATGGTAATTCCCTTATGTTTCTCATCCAAGAAAAAAGTTTTACACACACACACACACACACATATATATATTTCATGAGATTTCTTAGCTACCACTTTTCCTCCTTTCTTTTTTTGGAACTTGACTGGAAGCTTAAAGAAAAATCTTGAAACAAATGGAAACTTGGAGACTAAGATGAAATTACCAGCGGCGGCTCTATGAATTGAGGTCCCTCTCAACCTTTGAATTTTTTTTGCTATTAATCCTATATTATTAGAAGAAAAAAAAATCAATTAAAAGCCAAATAAGCGCCCCCCCCCCCCCCCCCCCCCCCCCCCGATAATACATAAAAATATTAGCTAACTCCCGAAAAAAAAAAAAAAAAAAAAAAGTACCCCCCCCCCCCCCGACCAATTTTCTGGATCCTGCCCAGGGGCGGATCCATGTCGGTCCCAATCCCCCCCCCCCCCCACAACTTTTGAAAAGTAACACTTGCATCGCTATATTTTTAGGAAAAATCAACTAAAACCCTCAAAATTTGAATAGCCCCCATGATTTATATAATTTTCAGTAGAACTCTTTAAAAAAAAAAAAGTTAGACCCCCCACCTACCCTCTATCAATTTTCTGGAACTGCCGCTGGAAATTACTCATATTCCTAAATAATTTGTTATTATCCATTTATCATGGTTTTGTCTATTGATGGAAGGGAGATTTGATTCAAAATTACTCTGCAAAAAACAAAAAAAAAATTAACGATGACCCAGGATTCTTTGAATCGAGGAAGGCTTGTTGTGGGACCGGAACCATAGAAACATCCTTTCTTTGCAATGCAAGATCAGTTGGGACATGCTCAAATGCTACAGAGTATGTTTATTGGGACGGATTCCATCCCTCGGAAGCTGCCAACCAAATCATAGCACAAGAGCTACTTGAGCAGGGGTTCTCTCTCATTTCTTAATGCCTACCACAGTCAAAAAAGTGGTTTATCTAATTTCTACTATTACTATCATCTTCTCATACCTAGTTTATGGATGTCAGAAATGCCATAGATGGTTTGGTCAGATAAGCTATTTCATAATCGTGTTATGTAAAGAGGGTCAGATATAAACCTAATCAAATTTCGGGCAATTTCTTTTGTCGATCTGATCTTCATACTAATGAGAAATTATCGTTGTACTGAGTAGCTTATTCTGTTGCTGCATTTCTTGAAAGGGGAAAGCATATCGTGTTTAGTTATTTATTTTAAATATGACATTTAACACTTGTTTGTGTTTGAGAACCAACTACCAAAAGGAAAAGAAGGAAAGAGGATATAAGAAACAGATTATTAAACCCAAGGTTTGTGCCTAGCGGTTATCTAGCCTCCCTAGTTGGAGGTTTACTGTTGAAAACTCCCTCCCCCAATGTACCAAAAAAAAAAAGTTACGATTTTATTTTTTTTTAAAAAAAAAAACCCAGATCATTTAGGCTAAACATAATAGAAACATGTCGTCCAATATCTTCATTAGCATTAATTACATTTCAAATCTTTTCTTCAAAACTTCCAAATCTATATAATATAACATGACAGTTCTTTAAATGCTTAGAAATTTTGATGGTGAGATTATTTTGGCTGCAATGGGGGCATTCAGATTAAAAAATTCAAAAATAAGGAAAATAAACTCCCGTGTCTCCACCTCTATATCTCACCTTAAACCCTAGGGTCCACAACCTATTTATTTCTCTCTCCCCACTCAAAACCCTATAAGACCTCACTCATTTCTCCTTATTTATTTCTCTCCCCCTTCCCCTGATCCTCCCCCCTTAAACCCCTATTTTTTTTTAAAATAAAAATAATAATAATAATCAGGATTAGTGCCTTTACACGCTAGTTAATTGATAAATGTCAGACAACACTGAAAGCTCTTTGTATTTGGATCAATCCACAAATAATGTACTGTGGACTTTACTTTTGTTCAGTGGCAGATCTAGAAAATTGGTTGAAGGGGAGCGAAAAAAAAAAAATCAGGGAGTTTATTAGATATTTTTATAATTCAAAGGGGGGGGGGGGGGGGGGGGGGAGAGAGTAAATCGTTGATTTTAATTGATTTTTCCTACAAATATAGGGGTAATAGTGAAAATTTTAATAGTTAAGTGGACCCTTAATAGCTCCGCCAGCTTTCGTTTGATCAAACAATTTCGACAATAAATGCTCTTCAAGACAAAAGCCGCTTCATTTACAAGGAAGAAAACTATATGCGTGATAGCAACATCCGAGTATGTATAGATGCTTTTCAAAGGGGAAGAAGATTCAGATACATAAAGCAACTTAGATCTACCTGAAGCAGCAGTTGATCTGTCATGTTTAAGAGAGTTCAAATCCTGCATTAGAATTGATTGCATATAACAGCTTGGCTCTCATAGTACTTGCACGCTTGTACGTTGGAAGCTGCATTCATCAGGAGAGGGGTAGTATGATTCATGGATCAGTAACGAAGATGACCACCTGATCTAGTAGCTGTTGTTAGCTTTTGCTTTTCTATTTTATAATTGTAGGAACCCAATGAGTCTAACTCAATCTCAAAAGACATCTTGTAAGAGGAGGATTGCCCGAGGCTTTATATATAACTCAGGATCAGGTAAGACAAGCGATATGGGATTCAACAATAACTAACAAAACTACCAAGGACCTTACCTTTAGTGTATTGTAGCAAGTTGAAGCAGAAGGAAGCCGCTCCACATCCTGCCCTCCAAATGTTGCCAAAAGAGGCATATCACATACAACCTAAGTAAGAGTACATATTTCAGACTCAGTTATATCAATTGCTAGGACTAGCATAGGAATTTCTGTCCATTAGAGAGAGAAAGAGAGAGTAGATAAAATCCATATAACAGAAAGATCAAATACCGAAAATTTTATTTTATTTTGATTCCTAAAATAACTACAAGGATGTAGATTAGGCATATTTTGATGATTGAGCGGGTTGCAAGAAACCACTCTTGCCAACAAAGTACACCTTTCAACTTCCTTACACCTATGCTCACCCTTTTTGGTACATTTTCTAGTAAGTAATTCCAGTCTTGCAAAAGGCGTTTCCAGGGCGAGCCCAGAGGCAGGCTGTATTAGAAATGCCCCTAGGCTATGGGTGGGGCATAGTAGAAATGCCCCAGGACAAGTTAAAACGCCCAGCCTTGAGCCTGCGCCTTTTACAACACTAAGTAATACCTTTACTACTGTTATTTGCACAATTTAGTGATTATACATTTTTCCTTTCCAAACTGATATCATCAACTGACATTTTTGGAGGAAAGACTTGAACATAATATGGTAAGCATCCAAAAAAATCTTGCAATATATGGCTTGAAAAGGATAGAAGTATAAAGCTGCCATCATAAAGAAAATTTACCAAAAAAAGTATCTCCCCCAAGGGCATATCTCCATAGGATAAGAAGATACCTTATGAATACTAAAGGTTGGCTGCAAGTGTTTGAACCCAAGCAGAGGAGCTCGAGAACAACTTGTAACAAACTTGAGTAGCAAACAGCGTTCTTTTGGTTCAAATCCTGTGATCACCTGGGAGACAAGAACTCAGAGAAGATCAGCGGAAATCTAGGACAACTTACACCAACTTAATGAGAAGTTAGATCTTAAAATTTTATTTCTTCGGCCCTTTTGTGGATAGAAATGCTATCAAACTACACAGGTGTGCCTTTAGAGCCTGGAGAGAAGGGACTTGGCTGTAGAACCAGATGTTATGGCAAAATGTAGCCAGAAATGGGAGAGGAACAGTCCATAAGATTGCATAGGAACTACCAATAGGACTGGAAATCCATAAAATGACCCCATATAGGCAGTAGAAAATCTGAATCGATTCATATTGGATTCAACAAAGAAGTATTCGAAGGGCCAAAAGTAAGAATAATTAGGCAGTTTAAGCAATCACCTCCCAAAACAGTTTAATTGTCCGACTTCCAGCAGTAAATCCGCCAGTGTACTGTGTGTTATTTCTCAAATCATCAACATCAATGTCACAGTTTCCACCTGAAAGCAGCTGCATATATAAATCAAGGGCCATTATTAAACCAATAGATGAAATCAAATAGCAAATGTATACAAATACATACACCACCAGAAAGAGAAGAAAATCAGAATGGAAAAAAAAAAAAAAACTAGCCCACGTGAGAATCAAAACAAATTCACAGATGCAATTCTTTAGAGACCAGTCTCAAACATATGCACCACAAGCCTGACTTCAAGAACTCTTGACAATTCCATTTGAATTAAGGGAATATAAACAGACCATCCAAATCCATATAATAAAAATTTAAATACAGCCATATAAAAGCTCATATTAATGGATAGATTTTCAAGTCGCTTCCAAAAAAACTTCTATAAGAAAGTTCATCATTTAGCCTGATCCTTGTGATCCTAGGTTGTCAATGAGGTGGACTAAAGTTCTCATGTAGGTTCAAATTGCAGGGTAACCAAAAAGACCTCCAAATCCTTTCAACAATGACAAACAACTCTTATTATCCAAAATGCTCTTATTATCTGCATGATGTAAGACTGAATAAAGAAGAAAATGGACAATGAAATACAAGGAAAAGAAGTCTTGTATGAAGAGGAACAAAAAGGTAAATGTATCATTAGGTTAAAAAGCTTTTGACAGTAAAGAATAACATAATGAATAATAAACAAATAGTTGTGCTTCAATTTTTAAGCACGCAGGATGGGAAAGGGAAAATCAAGTCAAAAAATACAAGAAATGAACCCAAGAACTAAATACCAATAATAAATGAGAATATAGTCAATGATATAGAAGGGAGAAAGAAACCTGGTTGAATTCGCTAGCATTAAATAACCTCAACCAAGATGGTGATATAAGATCTGTCAACCCTCTATAGAACGCATTTGAGAATGGCAGTATCTGCAATTCAATGGAGGAAGCAAATTAATTCTACTCAAATAGCATACAAGTTTTTACAATTTTACAGCAGAATCAGTCAAATACCTGCCGATTAAGCTTATAGTCCGCAATTGCATGAATATATTGCAACTTGTTCTCATTTGTCACACATACATCCTTTCCACCAGATTTAAGTTCAATGACATGTCTTTTTCCCAATGCTTCTTCAGTAACTGTGAAATCCAGCGACAGTTCCTTGACATCACCCTCATAATGCTGCATAAGTAGTCAATATAAGCAAAATTATGTGCACATGTCCAAATAATAACAGCCAAAGGCGAATGAGGAATCAACCAAGCAACCCATGGCTCCATCTTGAACATTCCACATCAATATTTTAAAGTGTATTCTCCCTTTGCCAAATTAGAACATAAACTCAAATACAGCGAGCATACAGGGATCTTTCACAATTAGTCATTTAAGTATTCATCTCTTTTTATGGCAATTGGTGTTGATTTATAGATTTAATTTTTTGAATGGTTGCCCAATGCTTTGCCTAAAACTGACAGTTCCTATAAACCATTGATAGAAGGCTGACTCTGCATAAAGTAAAATCTTAAGGAGTTTTTATATACGGATTTTATTTATAAAAAACGAGTGAAATCTGAAATAAGATAAATACGCTGCATGATGACGGGGTGCAATGTGACTTTCATTTAATTTAGTGATTCTAAGCCACTAGGGCAATAAATGCAGAGATTTCACAATATCTGGCATCAGATTAATGACTAAGGGCATTGTTTGAATTTGTTTAAGGTACACCTTTTTTCAATTTTGACATCTATGTAAGTGTAGCAGTAAGGACCAGGTGATCAAAAGAAAATATCCCACCCACCAACCCAAAACACATAAAAGAAGAAAAAGGAAGAATAAGAATGCACATGCAAAAAATAACATGTCACCTATAATTCTGAATTTTCAATATTTTGTCAAGAAGTTTACCTTAACATATATGAGATTCCGGTATACCTCAGGATCCATTGTGGATAGTTCATCAAGAAAGCTATAGCGGCCTAAAAGCTTTTGAACAAAAACATGTGAAAAGGAATAATCCAGTAATATTCCTTCATAAAGCGCCTTGCCAACAATTCTTCCAAGAAACTCAATCATCTGAATACCATTCTCTTGAAATCTTGCTGCTGTATTAGGAATTAAAAGCCTCTCTGAACTTGACGTCTGGGAAAACAGCCCATACCTTGGGCATTACAAAGAAAACACAAACATGAAATTGTTCAAAAGAGCAAATTGGGAATGGAAAAAGGAAGACAACACATTCACCACCCCAACTTACTCGGGAGAAAAAGCTGCTTTTGCTACATCAGTTAAAAACTCCTTGGATAAACCCCCATAGTCAAGACCAGCTTCTGGAAGGCCGGACACACTAACAAATGAAACATGGATGCTAGATTTTAGCCTTGACCCAAGGGAATTCAATTGTTGAAATCCATCTTCAACAATGTGATCACGACGAATAACTATCTCAGCAGCTCGTGGACCAGGTCCAACTGCTTCCCCAGCCATTCTTCGAGATACTTTGTCCATGTTGATTAACTCTCGGAACATCTGAACTCTGCCATGTGAGCAAACAAGCTTACAGATTACAGTTTCGGCATGAAGCCTGTCATTCAAACTCTAACACTTTTCCTTCGAAATGATATTGAGAGTAGATATAGAAGTTTATTTGACAGTGTAATTTACTATGAAGTGAAGTTTATCAGACAGGTGCAATATAGGAAACTTAGCATCAAGCCATTAGGGAAGAAATTGTGTATAGTAAGGTTGGCCACGCTTATCAATCAGTTAGGTTACTGAAATAAAAGGACATAATAGATATCTTTCCCACCGCAAATAAAATTAAATCTGAGCCCATACTCATGCTTTCTAGGTCTTTTCTGCATCACATAAGCCGACAAAACCTATTTTCAAACCTTCACGGGCATACAAGAAGGCCTTTTTCATCCATCAGTTTGAGTAGCGAGAGCACAAAAATTGTGAGAATACAAAAATTATTGTTCAAACAAATAGTGGAAACTTTCAACATTCGGTTGTTCTCTCCAAAACTTGTATCTAGGCTATTCTTTAAAATGCAATATTTGTGATTTCACTCCTAAAATAGGTAGAGACTGGTCTTCCAAAAATTCTCAACAACAATGTATCCAAACTACATTCAGCAATCAGGTGCACCTTTCTATCTCTACCAAATGCATATTGTCCACAATTCATAATGTATCATGCAATTACTTGTTCTCAATCAACGCAAGTTTGATTTCCCCTGTACTAGCATTACCATAGATGGTTTTTAAACCCCTTCTCCGCCCTCGTATAGTTACTATTCCTGTTACACTTTAACTATCTTGTTTTGCTCTCATGTAACTCCAAGCATGTCATTTCTATTACATCATGAATGTAAAATTTAGCTTTATCTTTCTCTTATCAACTCTCAACATTCAAATACAGGCTACTTGTTTCTAAGTTAGCTAGTGTTAACACCGATATGTAATCATTCTATTGAGAAAACATCACAGCCAGACTATAAAGCATCTTTTTAACCTACAATCTCAACTATCTCCAACATTTGCATTATTAATTTTTCTAAATGTTACTTCCAAATGTATCAGTTTCACCGTACCCTTGGTCGTCTAGAACTTTTCAATCCAAAGATTTCTCTTCAAACTTCAAATAACACACTTACATCTACTTAAGTATTTCATTAAAAGAAACATCATATACAAATAATAACATCATACAACATGGAACGCCTTGAAACATGCATTTTTCCCTGAGATGTAATCTCCTCATCATAGGACTCGTATATATGTTGACGGCGCAGCTCTTAGAAACGCTACCATTGAAGCTCTTTGGGGCATTCTCATGATCTCAGAGAAACATGAACAAATATAGAAAATTGAAAAATATTGGCCATACAAAAGAAGTTTAACTAAGGTAGCCTTTGTTTTAATTGGTTGGAGCCCCCTGGAATTGGAATTGGAATAAGAAATGAAAGCATGTAAAAATCTAAAAAAATTACATGCATTCACTTTCAATTACAATTCTAAAGCTTCAATTCCATACAAGACACTAAAAGTTATTGGCAACTGAACTTTCCTGCCAATTAAAAGATTTTAAAGCCAAATGGCCGACAGAGCAACTAAATGTGGTATTTACATGCTTCAGATGGCTGCAATTAGTTGCACTCACCTTTCTTCGAATGGAAAGACATGCGGGGTCAGAGTGATGACAGAATTTGTGCTTGGAATGGGTGTAGCACTAGCTGAGAAGACTTCATGAGTCCTAGCAGCTACAGCAATTGGCGGCCGATTTTCTCTAGCAGGTGAAAGCCACAATTCAGGAGGGCAAAACTGGTGCCTGCAATCCCTTTCGTACAGAAGATGCAGGCATCGAACAGCAGCATCCATAAGAGGTCTACTCTGTGGGCTAATGTTGTGGGATAAAGCATTATACACTAACGTATTGAGCACGGATGCAATTCTCCGCTGTTGTTCTAGCGTGAAGGGAACCTGACAATGTTTGGACAAATAATTCAATAAATATCATCCAGAGACAGGACATGCGATTCCAATCTCTCCCAGGAACAATACGAAACAAATGAGTTACATATATTCACCTGTTTATCATAGAACTCTAAGTCATCAAGAACTAAGAGAAGGTGCGAGTAGGTGGCACAGAATAGATGAAGTAGACAAGAAATATCTTTTGATATGCCTTCAGGACCCCGCCGTAAAGGTTCTATATTCCATGCATCACAAGAAATTTGATCACCATGGTCGGGCCTGGCTTGATTCTTGAATTTATCTACTTGGTCAGAATCTGCTTGTGTCTTCCCAGTGATTCTAAGCAATACGTTTGACCATTTGCTGCTCCCATCCTTACCAACCTTTTTTTGCTTCCTTTCAAGAACCCCGTCATTCTTTTGTCCAGCTTTCCCACTGGGACATGGATATATTTCATCAGTAATATGACGATTTTCAGGAAAAAGGGTTCTCTCCATTTCTCCCCATAGTCTTACAAGGAATCCAGGAGTAAAAGACAGCATATTGAGAACAGGTAATGACCCAACCACAGGATCCAAGACCAAGAATAACCTCAAGACGTAAGAATAAAAATATGTAACATCTATCAGTTCACACTTCATTGAAGAATCCAGGGTTAGAAGTTCCGTTAGATGCCATTGCTGACAAACAGGCCTTAAAAGTTCCAAGTATGACATCTTCCATGACTCACCAGATTTCTTAGTCTCATGAAGCAACATATCAACAAATTCAGCAGAAGATTCATCATCAACCTGTGTTTCTAGTCTCTCCTTCCTTATCCATCCAACTTTCTCAAACTGCGCTAATAAACTCTCAGCGAGGATGATAACTACACGAACATAGGATGTGTAATCAATGCCTTGGGTGAACCTGCCGTCACTCCCCATTGTGACGTATAGAAGGTTAGCAAGAATCCATCCAACTTGTGGCATCACTTTAGCACCAGAAGTTAATCTCATCTGGTCAGTTTCTGAAACTTCCTTTAGAATCTTTTCTTTTGAAATCTGTCGTCACCTGCCATGTTCTGATCAGCCTCTTCATGTCTACTTTTTAGGATAAACTAAAAACTCTTTCGCTAAAGCATTTTAAATTTTATGTATGCAGGAGTAATGCCAATATAGATAATTAATATATGTACTACCAGATCAGAAAATAGTGACGGAATTATGTAACAAATAGGATTAGGGAACATAAAGCACTGCAAGCAACAACAAAGTAATTCATGTTCACACAGCTAATTGGCTCGTCAGGGGTCAATTTGCATAAAACCTTTTCTGGAACTAACCATTTACGTCTTTAGGTGTCGAGATATCCACAAGTGATAAAACCCCAAGGCTATTGAATGGAAGACTCATTAGGAGATATATCCCTTCCAAATGGAATTAGATGAAGAAAATTAGGAAAACTTCATTAGGTTAATAAAGATCCATTTGGAATATAAATACCATAACAATTGGGTTACAGGTGGATCACTAAATGAGGAACTTGCGAATGAGATCCGTGCAAGCATAACTCATATAGATGCCTGAACCAATTGAGACTTTAAATCTACCCAACCACATCTTATAGATATGTCTACAAGTAAACATGCTAAGATATGCACCTTTTGTCAACTATGAATCATGTTTTTGTGATAATCTCATTAAACTTTGTGCTTGTAAAAGAATTTTTCTTCCTGTTTGGTGAGACTTACCAATAGTGTTCTAAAGCATGGTGATAGAACAGAATTGTGCCTCAAAGCAGGTAAGAGGACCACAGGCAAACGTTGAGCAAACTGAGGGATTGTAAGTAGGAAAATACAGTACTGCTCAGCAGCATACTGCACGTCCATTGGGCCACTAACATTCACATCTGAGCTTCCAATGTGAAAAGGCCGTAAAGCTAAAGTTAGTGCAGTTGTTGTAATCAAGAATAAATCATCTGTGTGGGAAGAACCATATATCTGTGAAGAAAACGGAACGTCCAAGTTAATGACGTACTTTCTGATATATTTGTACAGCCCACATTTTTTACTTCCCATAAAGTGAACCAAATCCTTCACTGCTTTATCTGCATCCTGAAAATTCTCAGGCACAATGCCTTTCCACCCTTTCACGTCAGTCAAGACAACAACAAAACGCATTGCCCGAGATTTAAGAAGGATGATATCTCGACACCCTTTTGAATTCTCACACTCCGCAAGAATAAATAAGCACAAGGAAATCAGCTTTTGGGCTTGATATAGCCATATTCTTCTCTCTTCCAGGCTACCTATTGCCATGGAGCAAAAATTTTCTTGTGGAACTGAACATTAACAACAACTTAAAATCAGTTAAAATCGTAGGAAAAACATTATGAAAAAGTAAATGTTAACAAATAGTTCAGGACAGATCATCATGCACACGATTTCAAAGAAACAGTAATATCCTCTAAGGAGACTCTACATGGTAGAGAATGAAAGTTTAATGGGAAAATAAAGAACTGAGAAACCGGCGGCGGCGGAGATGCTTAGTGCCCAGGGAGGACTCAAGCTTCCCGTAAACTTTTGAAAATTTTCACTATTACCCCTATACTTTCAGAAAAAATCACCTAAAATCCCTCAAAAATTTACATAAGCCCCACTGAATTATAAAAATATCTAATAAAATCGCTAAAAAAATTAGCCCCCCTCAACCAATTTTTTAGATCGTCTACTAGAAATGACATATCACAAAATGTATAACAAAGTCCTTTCCTACAATTCATTAGTGTATGCCACTTGGTAATGATAATAAATATCTATTATGAACATTAAATCGACGGAGACCATCAGTGGGAAGTATAAAATATATGACCAAAATGGCATATCACAAACTGTTATAAAGAAGATTATATAAAATAGTGCAATATATCAATTGGAAAAATGGGAAAGGAAAATGGCATACCACTTGAGGTTATACTTTCCAAGAGAATTCGGAAGCAATTTTGCATGCCATCAATATCGCTTGCTTCAATCTTCTGCAAACGAGTTGACAAAGAAGTCGTAAAGAAGAGAAATGGCTTCAAGCAACAGTCGGAAATCCACAATTTCGTAATGGGAACAGGATGGTGATTCATCATTGTTTCCCACTCTCGCTGAAACTGCATAGCTGCCATTTTTGTTGAATTGTGCCGCCTCCAAACTTTCTGTAATTGAAGAACCATTATATACACCCAAATTGAGCGTAATACTAAATAGAAAATGCTCAAAAGTGAATTTATACAACGCAAGTGAACCTGTATGAAGAGTGCTGAGGCCGTAGCCCGCCGTGTATAATTCCGGAGTTCCCGTTCTTTGGAGACCTTATCGAGAAGTGCATCCCTAGAAATCTCCTTCGAACTTGCTCCTCGCAATGACACCTGATGAAACCCCACCCCTAACATAATTAACTAGATTCCAAGTAAGTTGGACCAAAGATTATCATCAAGTCACTCAAATTACAATCCAGTGAGATGATCGAATAAAAATTCGTGCAAGCAAAACATAGCAGTAACGCATGAATTGAATTAATCACCGCTATAGCTATAGATCAGATCACTGTGAAAATTACACCAAAATTCACCAAATTTTGAGCTAATTTCTCGACGTCATTTCCAAACGAATGCGAAATTGAACTTTTCATAATCAAATTACTACACGCGTGTGTGAGAGAGAGAGAGAGACAGAGACCTGTGCTTTTCGAGGTCCATCCATGGCGTTCGACTTGATGAATTACTAGCTAGAAATCGAAGCGATTACCCAGAGAGATTTGCATCTCATCTCATCAAAAGTGCAAACACGATCATCGTCCTACTTTGTTGCAGAGATTAAAAAAGAAATAAAAATTAAATTAAAAAAATATAATATATTTTCCAGCGCGTGTCCTCCACCTCTGACGATCTTGGGTTGGGCTTTACTTAAGCTAGGCCCATCAATAGCCCAAGCCCAAGTGGTGAAATTTACATTTTTATCCCTAAAATAATTTTAATTTCATTTTTTTTAAATTATTTTAAAAACTTTTTTTTTATCCCCACGAGTGTCCCCACACCCACATATAGTGTGGGACTAATCTCTTTCGAGATTCCGTACTGTCCCTCCCAACAAGTATTTTTCTGTAGACTCGAACTCCTGATCTTGCAGAGACCCTTCAACTGCTTTAACTCAAGCGAGCCTTGTCGTTTGAGCTACACTGTATTATTACTATATTAATTTAATACTTTATTTATCTATAATTATTTGTACGTAACTCTTTATTTATTTATTTTTAATTTAGTACTTTATTACTTATCGTATCGATGTTAAATGGTAGATTGGTAGACGTATATTTGATGATTTTAAGTGAGAAATACTAAAAAAATAAATGAATAAAATTAAGGCATAACCCAAGACTTGTAATTTAACGGTTATCCAGTATATTTTCCTATTGGTAAGTCTAGTGTTCAAAATCCCTTAACCTTACCCCAATTGTTTGACTACTATTTTCACATTTGTCTCGTAGTTTCAATTTGAATACATAATACATTGAAAATCCGTAATCAGTGCTACTTTAATCAAAATCAATAACTCTATTATAATTTTGAACAACAAATATTCAACTGTCGTACACCCAACTATTTTAAACGAAATATTTCTTGGCATTTTTTATATTTTTTTTCTCTTATAATTTAAGACATATTTGTATACATATATATCGTAGGGAAAAGTACAATTTAGACCATCTAACTATTGACACATTTCTAAATAGTTCCTCTAAATTTAAACGTCTCATTTCAAACCCTCTGCATATCATAACGTTTCAAATTCGTTATTCCGTTAGGAAATCATTTAAAACTGACGGAATTTAGGGACAAAATGGGGGTGGGGTAGAAGGGAGAGAGGGAGAGGGAGGTGGCGAGGAGAGGGAAGGAGGGAGAGGGAGGTGGTGGGAGAGAGAGAAAGAGATAAAAAAAAATTAAAAATGATTAAAAAAAATTTAAAAATTTGAAAAGACCATTTTGCCCCTGAGATTCTGTTAGTTTTAACGGAATCTCTAAAGGAGGGACCATTTTGAAATGTTATGATACATAGAGGGTTTACAATGAAACGTTTAAATTTAGAGGGACCACTTAGAAATGTATCAATAGTTAAAAGGTCTAAATTGTACTTTTCCCTATATTGTATATGCAATGTACCAACATAGTGTGACTTAGGAGGCAAAATAAATTTGAATTAAAACAGTTGAGAAACCTCTGTAAGGTCAGGAGTTCAAGCCTACAGAAAAACACTTGTTAAGAGAAACAGTCATGAAATCTCGAACATTAGTTTCACACCCTATATGAGTGTGGAGATACGCATGGGTATACCAAAAATATATATATGCTATGTTATATGGTATATTTTTATTAGATTTGATGAAGAATGAGAGAAAAAGAAGAGGTTGAAATTGCACATAAAACTTCTTAAAAATAATCACGGTACATGTCGCGTGACTGTTTTCCATCCAAAATTATAATAGGATAATGATTGGGACAATAGAGGGATGATTAAGAAATGTTAAGGTCTAATATGTTCAAGTTGAAACTATAGGGACCAAAGTGAGATTGTAGTAAAACTTAAGGGGTACAAAGTATAAAAAACCCTTGATAAAATTATGGTCGGCGAATTCGCCGTTCATGGCCGCCGTTACTCTCCCTCAGTCCCTACTCTCTCCTGTCCCTCCGGCGACTCGTCCACCTCTCCATTCAATTTCTTTCTCTAGATTCAAATCCAGACCCCGCAAACTCCTCCCGTTCTCCACCTCCACCACCACCACCTCCCTCGCTCGCCACCAACTTTCTCAACCCCTAATCCACCCTCCGGCGGTTTCCGGCGACTCAATCGGCCATGAGTACATCCATCTGCTACATTTATCGGTGCGCTACGGCGATGTTGAGCTCGCTAAAGCTGTTCACGCCTCGATTCTCAAGCTCGAAGAAGACACTCACTTGTCGACTGCGCTCATCTCTTCTTACTTCAAACTCGGTCGAATCAACGCCGCCGAAAAGGTCTTCCGCCGCCTCTTGTTCCCGAACGTGGTGACGTACACCGCCATGATTTCTTCCTTTGCGAAATCAAATAGAGGAGACGACGCCATCAAACTCTTCTTCGAAATGATGAATTCAGGTATTCAACCAAACGAGTATACTTTCGTTGCGATTTTAACAGCTTGCGTTCGAATTTCAGCGTTGGAATTTGGTTTCCAAATTCATGGTTTGGCGACCAAAATCGGTTGTTTGAATTCAACGTTCGTTTCAAACGCACTCATGAGTTTGTACGGGAAATCTGGCTTCATCGAATTCATGCTAGAACTGTTCGACGAAATGCCCCAAAGAGACATCGCATCATGGAACACAGTTATTTCAGTGATGGTGAAGGAATCCATGTTCGAGAAAGCATTTGAATTATTTATCGAAATGTTAAACATCGATCGATTTCGATTCGATCAATTAACTGTCTCCACGCTTCTCTCTGCTTCCGCCGGTTGTTCTGCTCGATCACAAGGCCGAGAAATTCACGCGCAGGCGATCAAATTAGGGTTCGAAACCAATTTGAGCGTGAACAACGCACTTATCCTGTTCTACACCAAATGCGGAGATTTACGGCATGTTGATGCTTTGTTCAAGGCAATGGCGGTGAAAGATGTAATCACATGGACTGAAATGATCACTGCGTACATGGAGTTCGGAGACACGAGCTCCGCACAGGAGGTGTTCGACGAAATGCCGGCGAAGAATTTGATTACGTATAATGCACTTTTGGCCGGATTTTCTCGCAACGGCGACGGCGTGAGGGCGTTGAAATTGTTTTGCGATATGGTGGAGGAGGGAATGGAGATAAACGAACACACTTTCACCATCGTCTTCACCGCTTGCGGATTGGTCATGGAACGACGAACGAGCGAACAAATGCATGGATTTTTTCTCAAATCCGGCCTTGAATCGAACGAGATCATCGAAACGGCATTGCTCGATATGTGCGCGAAGTGCGGACGGACGATCGACGCCGAGAAAATCTTCGCTTCAAGGGAGAAGAAGGATTTGTTGTTGATGTGGACGTCGATTATCTGCGGCTACATTCGCGACGGTCAGTCGAGAGAAGCGATCTGTCTGTTCGTCCGCGCGCTTAACGAAGAAGAAACGATGATTCTCGACGAGTTCGCGACGGCGGCGGTTCTCCGTGCGTGCGGAATTGCCGGTCTCGACGTCGCCGGAAAACAAATCCACGGCCTCGCACTGAAACTAGGGTTTCTCTCCGACGTCGGTGTCGGCAATTCACTAATCGCGATGTACTCGAAGTGCGGAAACACCGCCGATTCAGTTTCAGCGTTCAATTCCATGCCGGAACACGATCTCGTCTCATGGAATTCTTTGATTTCCGGCCATGTCCTCCATCGAAACGGCGATCAAGCCCTGGAAGCATGGCAAAAAATGGAAAACTCCGGCATATCACCCGATTCCTCCACTTGTCTCTTCGTGATATCCGCGTATAAACACACCAAATCAAATCAAATCCACCATTGCCGCTCCTTTTTCCGATCAATGAAACCGAAACACCAAATCGAACCAACGATCGACCATTTCCGCGAGTTCATCGCTATCTTAGGCTACTGGGGACTACTAGACGAAGCCGAACAAACCATCGCCGGAATGCCATTCCCGCCGGATTCCTCCATTTGGCATTCCCTCCTCCATAGCTCTAGATTCCACCCCCCGACAACGACTTCCCCCGTTTGGACACGGGCGGTAAAGAATATCATATCCCTGCAGCCAAACAACCCGTCAACCTACACGCTCAAGGCCAACCTATATGCGGCCTCCGGTCGATGGACCTGCTCCGACACGGTCCGGTTCGAGATGAGGGATAAAGGGTTCATAAAAAAACCGGGAAAAAGTTGGGTCGTTATAAAGAACCGGGTTCATGAGTTCTATGGGAGGGACAAGTATCACCCAGAGACAAAGGACATATACAAGGGGGTTGAGATGTTAATCTTAGAATGTATGAAGAAGGGGTACGTGCCGGATACGAGGTATGTGCTTCAGGAGGTCGGGGAGGATCAAAGGAGAGATTTTTTGTTTTCGCATAGTGCGAAATTGGCGGTTGGGTACGGGTTGTTGAGGGGTGAACCGGGAAAACCGGTTCGGGTGATGAAGAATGTGGTGTTGTGTGGGGATTGTCATAGTTTTATGAAGAGGGTGAGTGTGGTGGTGGGTGGGGGGAGGGAGATATGGGTGAGGGATAGCTCTGGGTTTCATTGTTTTGTGGACGGTGAATGTTCATGTAGAGATTGTTGGTGATGATGGTTTGTTTTTTTTTTTTTGAATTTTTGGAGTAAAATTAGGTGTTATAAGTTGATGTAAAGTATAATTTATACTTGATCTTTGTTCAAATCTTTGGAGTGAAAAATTATTTATTTATTTTTAACTATTCATAAATTTAAAATTTAAAACGTATGTCATTAGGGGTGTGCAGTGGATCCGATTACCCGACCTACCTGAGTATACTGACCAACCCGCACCTGCAAAACTGAGTTTGAAGCTATCTGGCGGTCGGATCATGTGAAACCAACGAAAATTAACTCATGTTCAGATCGGATACCGAGTCTGAAGCTTCACCACCTGGTACATCTGACCCGACCGACCTCCACTAAATAAATACGCTCTATATACGTTTTAGGGTTTCATGCGGCTGCCTCATTTATTTCCTATCATCATACGGCTACCTCCTTTCCTTTCACCTCATCGAGAGACATCCTATCGACGCTTCGCTCAGCTCCCAGCCTCCTATCGTCTAGATCTGAGCCTTCAATTCTTCAATTCCATTCAATGATTTCATTCGCTATCCCATCCATTAAATCTCCAAGCCAAGCTCTTCGTCGTGACATCGTCTTCGATTCTCTGATAGCTATAGAACTTAAGTCTTCTTTCCAATCAGTTTTTGAAATCAGTAGTCAAAGACTGAAACGTTGAGTTCTTTTATACTTCTATAATTTTATATGTTCTTTGAATTTAACGTTTTGTTTTTTTATCTTCGATTTTGATTTCTATATGGATTAGGGTTTTGATTTCTATTTCAATTAGGGTCTTGATTTCTGTTTCGATTAGGGTTTTTTATTTCATTTTCGATTAGGGGTTTGATTTCTATTTCACCCAAATGTCACTCGAATCTCACCCGAACCGCAACTAGACCAAACAGCGCCCGTAATCCGATACACCCGCCCAACACCGATTTCCAGCAACCATTCGGTCAAAATTGGGCTTGTAATTTTTCACCTGAACATGTTCAGGTTGGGTGTCAGGTGACCCAGTTTTTTACGACACCCGACCCGTGCACATCCCTATATGTTGTTCACTTGTTCATCTTATTTTTTTAAGAAGTTCAGTAATTCTCTTATAAATATAATTTTTTTGCTAAAATTGTTTCTAGTTTGGGCCAAATTGAGTTCGGACTGAGTTTACAATAATGATTACAAGATTATATGTAGGAGTCCACCCAAGTCCTCGTAGAGTTGGCCTGACCCGAAAAAAAATACTTTTAATACCAAAATATACTATTTAATGATAATATTAAAACCAAAAAAAAAAAAAAAAGACTTACCTTAAAATCCCAAAAAAATACTTAGTCAAGGTACGGGTAAATTGTCCCGGACAAAATTTATCCTAAAATCCCCCAAAAAAATAAAAAAAAATCAATATCTACATTTCAATCCAAGGTGTCATACCATGATGAAGAAGCACATTCTAAATTTAGGATAAAATTAAAAAAGCATAGTCTTTATTCACTTTTTGGAATTTATTGGGGGGTGATGCTGTTAGCCCACCATTAAATACGGAAAATAAATTAAGTTTTTTTTTTTCTTTTCTTTTTTAAATTATTATTTTAAAAAAATGTTTTGACACTTTATACTCTTAAAGTTTGACAAATATCTCACTTTGGTCTTCATAATTTTAATTTGAATATAGACCACCTTACAGTTTACTAACGACAATACTTCAAGTCATTATGCTCATTACAAATTTGGATAGAAAATAGTTGTTTTCTAGACATTTTTAGACTGGTTCTCCCCATTCATTCTCCTTATTCAAATACTAAAAAGTAAAAAATATAGATATATCATAATATATTTACCGGTAATTTTTGAAAAATAAAATATAAAGGACGAAGAAAGAAGATGATAATTCTTTTTCCTTTTCAAAATAGTTAGGTATACGACAAGTGACGATTTACCATTCAAAATTGATGAGGGTATTTTCGGGGACCATTAAATCAGCATTTGGGACCCAGTCACGTGTCCATTCTCCTAGTGACATGGACGCATTTTGAAATTTTTCGCCGCCACGCTGGAACATACACCGACCTCGACTCATCTCTGGAATCTCATTTGCACCTAGGGCGGAGCAAGGTGCCCCGCAGGGACGTGACGCCCTGAGCTCTGCACCGTGCTCCAGGCAGCCAACTTCTGGGACTCAACCGTTCACCTCGACCGGCTCCTCATTCTAACTCATTTCTCCTCCAGGATTTCACGGATTTTCGCTCTCTTCCACCAGGTTACCGCCACAGGCCTAACAAAGGCCCGCGGGCTTCGCCAAATATATATCAGGGGTATATAGCAGGTCACGTGATAAATCACTAGAATAAATCATGGTCTGAGCCTTCTACAGGTACTACTCTCCGAGGAGATGGAATTTGATATAACAGGTCAGTTCTCTCAAGACCCAACACAGCTCACGTGAAGAATTTTCAACTGACAACTCCACCTCAACAAGAGAACTCGCCTGTCATCCGACTAGTCGAGGTGTGTACCAGTTTTATACACCAACAAAAATTATAATAGAGCCATTGATTTGAATAGAGGTGGAATCAGTACGAAATTTCAAGGTGACATATGTTTAAATTGAAACTATAGGGATCAAAATCAAATAATAATTAAATTTCAGGGGTAGAAAGTATCAAACATCTTGATGGGAAAATCAACTCTTTTTTTTTTTTTTTAGCATTTTTCTCAAGGACAGGTGGCAGCAAAAGAAGAGCCCTCTTCACACACGAGGAATGACAAGGATTCCCCATGCGAATTTACTGTATTATCCTTAACTTATTTTTCTTAGAGGGAAAATTACATTTTTGTCCCTAAAGTATAGGGTGGGTATTTAAGTAAACCCTTAACTTTATTAAATTACATATTTGATCCCTCAAATTTTACATTTCTTTCAATCCCGTAAAATTTAAAACTTTACTAATGCTTTTGGACGAAATAAATTGTTCTCAACACATGACCTCTAAATCGGAATATTTTTGTCATTTCATCATTCTACTAAAGATAAAATATTTTTTCTCAGCAACAATTCAGTTTCTCTCTCATTCTCCAGAAGAATCGTTGTTGAGATAAAGGTTAAGAGAATAATTTTTTTTTAGTGAACTGATGAAATGGCAAAAATAATCTCATGAAAAGACCATTGCACTGAGTACAATTTATTTCTCATTCAGAATTAATAAATTTTTTAATTATGTAAAATTGAAGCAAATGTGAAACTGGAAGAACTTCCCTTATAATATGGTGAGCGCAAGGATAATTGGTAGATTAAAAGGAAAAATGTTAAATAATATAGTTATTTTATAAACAAAATAATTTTTTATTAATATAATTTAAAAAATTAGGGTTTTGACAATTTTTACGCCCTGAAGTTTTGCTAGAATATCATTTGGTCCTCTTGATTTCATGCAGTCCACGTACTCTAATAATTTTTTATAGAAACCTAAACTCCCGGTAAGCAGTTTACAAATATAAAATTTTTACTCATGCAGTCCATATTTACAATAATTTGTTTTAGAAATTTAAAATTTTAATATTACATGAAAATCACTGTAATTTTTTTATGTAAAAAATAACAATAACTTTTATATCGTGCAATAATTTTAGATTTATTTAAAAAAAAATACTGTAATGAATGGATTCAATAAATATTGAGTTACAAAATTTAGGGTTAAAAAAAAAAAACTAATTAATGCCCAGACATGCTTTATATTCTTAATAACTAGATACCATGGTCCAAATACATTAATTAAGTGATATTTTAATAAATACACACACTAAATAAAATTACTAATTCAATTCCACGCATTTATATTAAACATTTAAGAAATAAAATTACATTTTTGGCCCACAACTTTTAACAAATTCTTTATTTTCCAAATGTGATTAAATAACTTTTGAAATTATTAATTAAATATTTTTTCAGGATTTTTTTTAACCAACTTGTACTTATAATAAATCAGATTTTTTTTTTTTTTGTTTACTTTAGTTGATTTTTTTTAAAATTTTAAAGTTTAATATCCTATCTAATTTTTTTTACATGAAATGAATATTTTTTATTTGAATAAAAAAATAAAAAGAGAAAAAGAAAGTTAGAGAGAAAATGTTAGTTTTTCTTGTTTACCACCATTAAATATTAAATTCAAACTTTGAAAAAAAAATAGGGATAATTGGTGATTAGTCCTAAATAGTGGGTGTAATTTGTTATTAATTTTGATTTAGTCCCTTAAATTGATTTTGTTTGCGTATTAGTCCCGCATATACTCACGCCTGTGTAATATTAGTTAAATGTGCATGTGTAATATTAGTTACATGTTACAAAGGACATGTAATATATAATATCTACATTTAACAAATATTTTACACACAAGTTACATACATATAACTGCGAGAATACAACGTGTGTATTGGGTCTTTCGTATTTTTTTAATGCGCGAGACTAAAACACAAGTTGCAATTGCGTATGAGATTTTTCCAAAATTAAGAAGAAAATAAGGGACTTACTACAGAAACACCCTATATTTTTTTTTTTCTTTTTTGAGTAAAATATGATTGTATTATCATGTATTAGATATTTCTTTCGTTTCTTGTATCTTCCCCATCTATTTCAACAAGTGGTCGCGACGATGGTGATGTTGCGAGTGACGACGGTAATTGCGATGTTGACAAGTAACGACGATGATGAGACAAGAGATGAGAGTTTGAAAAGGATGAAATGGAATAGTGGCGGCTACTAAACATAAATGAATAAATTATATAAAAATGTAACATTTGGATTAAATTATAAATATATATAAAAAAAGAATATATATATATATTAACCCAACTTTTATGTAATTAATGGGTTTGAGGTGGACGCATTGAATTCAACACATCGGTGGGAATCTGGGGTGGTCGATTTATAATTAAGATAAAAATGAGGGGCCATAAATTAATTTTGTTTTTTTGGGAATTAATTAAGAAAGAGAAATTTTGCATGAAGAACTCAAAACCAGAGGCCGAAAGAAGGCGACGCTTGGCGTGGTGGCGCAACCGATTCTCACCAATTGTTAATCTTCCTATAACCCAACTCTCTCTCTCCTACTTTACCAATAAACACAGAAAGAGAGAGAGAGAGAGGAGAGGGAAAGAGAAAATAGAGAGAGAAAGAAGCTTATATACCACCGGCCCCCAAACAAGACAAACCAGTATATGCGTAATATATATAGAGAGAGAGGGAGGGAGAGAGAGGGGAACAAGAGATATTAGAGAGAGAGAGGGAGCGGAGAGAGGGGAACCAAGAGCTCTAGAGAGAGAGAGAGATGGAGTTTTTTGGTTAGAGAATCATTTTAAGCTCCATACTTCATAACCACCCAAAATTCAGTCCATCTGGGTTTTGTTTAGAGAGAGGGATAGATACATAGAGAGAGAGAGTGTAGAGAGAGAAAGAACCTTATATACCACCGGCCCTCCGAACAAGACAAACCAATATATGCACAATATATATATAGAGAGAGAGAGGAACAGGAGAGGTTTAGAGAGCAAGGGGAGAGAGAGGGGAATAGAGAGCTCTAGAGAGAGAGGGAGATGGAGTTCTTTTGGTTAGGGAATCATTTGTAAGCTCCATATACTCCATAACACGCAGAATTCAATTCCCTCTGGGTTGTTTTTGGAGAGAGAGAGAGAGAGATGGGTGACTGTAAAAGGGGAGAATTTTGGTTCAGACCAAAATCATTGTCCAAAAGGCTGCTATTTTTTATGGTACCACTGATTTTAGTTTCTGGGTTCGTGATTTTTGGAGGTTCAAAATCATCCAAATGGGGTTTTTCTTCTCTTCACTATCCCACGACGACCTCTGCTATTCAATTTCCTTCTTCTCAAACTGTGGGTCTAGACGGAGCCGACGGCCCTGTTTTATCACCGAGAGAGAGAGCCAGTCCGTTGGAATTGCAGCCGACGATCGTCGTCGGCGGTGTCGGTGATGATAGCTTAGAGAAGGCTCTGTCAGAAGATCCCTCCGTTCTTAGCCGTTCTTCTTCGCCGCCGCTAGCTGTTGAAGTCATTCAAACCCACGCGCCACCGCCACAGGTAGGAATTATGTACATGCATGTCTGAATTTAACAAATGCGTTTTGCTCTTCATTTTTTCAGTTTCACACACACACACATACACACACATATGTATATTCTGATAATCTAATTCTAATCCATTTCTTTTCTTTTTTCATTTAAAATTTAATTAGAAAGGCAAAATAAATTTAAAAATAAACCCATGTAATGTTTTCATATGCTTTTATTACTAATTTTAATTTCTTCAATTTTGCACTATCAATTACCTTCGAATAACCACCTACCACCGAGCACGTAGATCAGCCAGTGAGGGGTTGTTCTAGCTTAGCTTAACCAAGGTCCTTAGTTCGAGATTTGGGAATGCAGTTGCGTTAAAACTCGGTAAAGAAAGTTTTGCCACCCTTGTGGTCTGACCCGGCTCTATCCGGATTAGTCGAAGCCCAATGTGGTTATAAAAAATAAAATAAAAAATATTACCTTCCAATAAAACCATTAATTTTAGGGATAACTAAATTAATAAAAAAATTAATTTACTTTTAACACTATCCATTAGAGATTATCTATCCCTAGGGGTGTTAGTTCGGTCGGTAAGAAAATGTGTCCCTCCCTTTGTCAATCAGGATTCGACTCTATTAAGAAGCTAGGATGCATTTTAGGAACTAAAAATCGTGAATGCACTAGATTGATGTGGGGAGTATGTCTTAAGATTGTGTTCAACCAAGGTGCGTGTAATATGGACATATCTTACTGTATAATATTCAACAAAAGGAAAAAAGAGTTTACCTAATAACGTTTTAATTAGGTTGTATCACTAACCGCCGCCCACCTATGGTCGTCCATCTGCAAAAAATTTGGGCCACTGTCAGTTATTGAAATTCTGGTCGTAATTACATTCAACTACTTTTTTTTAGTAACGTCTTTTAATATATTTTTTATTTTATTTTTAACTACATTCAGTTAATTTTTCAAATCGCCATAGGTGAAAAATTACAAGAATGAGACAAAAAATGTAACTAAAAATATAATTAAAACACATAAAAATCTAAAAAAACAGATTAAAAAATAGTTACATGTAATTAATTACATGTAACTGGAAAAAAAATCAGCAGGACTGGACTCAGACAACCGAAGGCATGAGGTCTGATGGTTGCCGGCCACGAAGGCACGAGGTTTGAAATTATTTTTGATTTTAGATATTAAAACAAATTTGTGATTGAACCTCAAAAGGGTACTAATACATGTAAGATTGTTTAAATTACAAGAAAAATGTTGTTAATCAAAATAATAATATTAAATAAATAAATAAAATTGGGGGAGTTAAGGGTAAAATTGTCCTTTTATTAATTGCATTAAATTTAAATGTTTTCACCCAATAAAAATTTTAATTACTATTTTACCCTTTAAATTATTGACGCAAATATCCTTTTTTTTTAAAAAAAACATTTTTCTCCATCATCGTCCTTCTTCCTACATTCTTCTTCTCCAACGTGCCGGAGTCTTATTTTAAAAAGGGTAAAATCGTAATTTCAAGATTATTAATTTTTTTTATTGTAGGGAAAAAAAGGTGCACATATAAAATTACCCTAAATTTAGCTAATTCACATTTTCCTTCCTTAATTGATATTGACCATATTGTCCCTAATATTTTGCTAATTTACATTTTATTATTTTTATTTTTATTAAACAGATAAATTTGGAGGAGGAAATTTTGAATACTACAATTATTGAATCCAATGTTCTTCCTAATGTAAATGACTCTTCTGCCCTTCCTCCAATTGAAAGATTACCAAGAAATCAAAGCAACTTAGAGAGGATCGAAGCCCGGTTGGGCAAGGCTCGGGCTGCGATTAGAGAAGCCAAAAATGGAGGGCAATTGCCCGACCCGGATTACACTCCAATGGGTCCAATGTATTGGAATGCCAATGCCTTTCATAGGTAAAATTATATATTTATAGATATAAATAATGTTTATTAAGTATCGGTAGGCCCCGTTTATTTAGTGTTTCTGTTCCTACAAAATTGGGAATATAAATATGAAAACGAAACGTGTGTGTATATATATTGTTCTCAATTTTGGGGGAATATAGCAGAATTGTTCCCAAATTTCTATTTTTGTTCTGAATTTTTTTGAGCCGAAATAGAAATTTGGGAACTAAAACACCAAAGTGACCATACAATTGACCTTAGTGTTTTGGTTATTTATTTATTTATATATTTATGTTTTGTTTTTCAATTTTGAGAACAAAATTTTGGGATCAAATTTGTTCTTTCTGATTCAAGTTTTCCTAGAAAAGAAAGAAAAACAAGTAGTGTTTGGTTACTTAGAATTAGAAATAAAAATGAACGCATGTAAAAATCAAAAAGTTCACGTGTTCATTTCCAACTCAAATTACGAGGGTTCAATTATGTGCTTCCAAACGCTTCCTAAGGTAGTGTTTGGTTGCACGAAATTGGATTAAAAAAATGAAGGGTAAAAATTGTCTTTTACCTCATCTACTCTGTCTAATTATCACTTTACCAATTTCCACTCAAATAGCTACAATTCATCTATTGAGAAAATATTGTTTTTCCATTTAAATTAATGGAATATGCTTAAAAATTGATGGAGTTAATTTTTTCATCCAATTTTTGGAAGAAATATATGAAACTGTCCCTTTATCTTAATTTCGATTTCATTTTTTTTATCATAATAAATTAAAATAAAAGGGATTTTTTTTTTCTATTTCATCCAAAAATTAGATGACAAATTTAATTCCATTCATTTAATTCATATTCCGTTAGTTTAAATTGAAAAATAATAATTAGGTTTTCACATTGTTCAAAAGTAGGAGTACTTAACGTGTAGTTTTTTGAAGTGGAGGGGGTAAAGTGTTAATTAGGCAAAGTAGAGGGGGTAAAAGAAAATTTACCCAAAAAATAAAGTATGTAAACTTTTAATTTTTTTTTTCGTTCATTTCTAATTCCAATTTTTAGGCTCCGATTTTGCCTTCCGCAATTTTTTAAATAATTTTTTGGGAGCAGAACGAAAACAAATTTATTTCTAGGGTTCGCTAAAAAACCTAATTTCATTGTTTTTAGGAGCTATTTGGAAATGGAAAAGCAATTGAAGGTCTTCGTCTACGAAGAAGGTGAACCCCCAATTTTTCATAATGGTCCCTGCAAAAGCATTTATGCAATGGAGGGTAATTTTATTTATAATATGGAGACTTCCAATTTTCGAACCCGAGACCCCGAGGAAGCACAACTTTACTTCCTTCCTATAAGTATGACCGCAATAGTTCGCTTTATTTACAATCGAGGATCGGCCGATCATTGGCATCCGATGAAACGGACGGTTAGTGATTACGTTGATCTTATTTCCACAAAGTACCCCTATTGGAATCGAAGCGGTGGGGCCGATCATTTCTTGCTTGCTTGCCATGATTGGGTAAGAATTCTTACATTAATTGTTGATTTTTCACTTATATATATATATATGTATGTGTGTGTGGTCTAATTTGTAATTTTTGAAAAATATTTAGGATTTATGTTTACTTTTCAATAATTTTTCATAATTACACAAAAATCCCCCAACTTATAAAAATGGATCCCTCAATTATAGAAATTTAAATTGTGCTGAAATTTTCAGTATTATTTTTCTTGAAATTGCCCAAACTACCCCTACAAAAACAATTTATAGTGGGTTGCCGCTCCCAATGGGAATTAGTTTTGCCGAAACGATAATTTTGCGAATTTTTTGAACTTTTTTTTTTTATTCTTGATTTTGGTATAAGTCCTTTGGGACCTGTTTGTTTAAAATTTGTTCCCAAATTACTGTTCTACTCCCACAATTTTGAGAACAAAATAGAAATTTGAGTATGGTACTTGTGTTCTTTGCTCGGGCTAATTTATCATTCTTGGAAAAATATTCAGGGCTTATATGTAATTATTCATAACTTTCAAAATTGCTGTATATGCAGGGGCCTGAACTTTCCTCGTCGGTCCCCGAACTATTTAAAAATTCAATTCGAGCCCTATGCAACGCGAACACCTCCGAGGGTTTCAAACCATCCAAAGACGTTTCCTTCCCAGAGATCCTCCTCCCTGGAGGCACCACCACCGGCCTAATTGGAGGTCCGTCGGCCTCTCGGCGACCGTACCTAGTTTTCTTTGCTGGAGGCCTCCACGGCCCGATTCGGCCGATCCTCCTACAACATTGGGAAAACAACAAGGACGAGGATGTCCAAATCCACCGCTACCTTCCCAAAGGCGTCTCCTACTACGGTAACGTTAATATATTCCAAATTTTAATCTTTGCCTATTGGGTTATAGGCAATTTATACCGCTGAAGTTTGATCATTATCTCATTTTGGTCCCTACAATTTCAAGTTGAACACATTACGCCCTAATTCTTAATCATCTGAGTTCAATTCAAATCAGTAAACCGGCTACAAATTTTTACCATAAACGATCGAGTGCCATGCACCTCACTGTTTTTAAGGGGTTTAGTGAATACTTTAAGCCTCATTCCTTTCCCTATATGTATGATTTGGACTAAAGTGTGTTATATGTTCAAATTAAAACTACAAGGACCAAAGTGAGACAGTAGTCAAACCTCAAAGGTGCAAAGTGTAACTTTTTTGCCTATGTATAGATGGTATTTTGTAGGTAATTTGACACATACGGAGTACATTGTGGTCTCATATTCTCTCTCAATATTCTGTCTCTCAATTATTCTAACAGGTATGATGAGGAAGAGCAAGTTCTGCATTTGCCCTAGCGGCTACGAGGTGGCGAGCCCAAGGATGGTGGAGGCACTCTACACCGGTTGTGTCCCGGTGCTGATAAAAGACGGTTATGTCCCTCCATTCAGCGACGTGCTGAATTGGAAGTCGTTTTCCGTTCAGATTCCAACAACAGAGATCCCGAACATGAAGAGGATACTAAGCGGGATATCGTCGAGACAATATATAAGGATGCAGAGGAGAGGGGTTCAAGTGAGGCGACATTTCGAGGTAAATTTGCCGCCAAGACGGTACGATGTTTTTCACATGATACTTCATTCGGTCTGGCTCAGGAGGTTGAATTTTCGAGTTCGCGGCGTCGAGGAGTGGTGAAAATGTTAATTATTATTCAATTTTTGTACGAATTTTTTTTTTTAGTTGAATTTAACATTTGTTATTAGGTTAATAATTGTTTGTGAAATATTTGAGGAAAATAGATGCATATATGTTGTTATGTTTTGTGTTGAGCTTGTAAAACTTGGAATGGAAACAGAAAATATAAATAAAATATCGTTTTTTTTTTCGATTTTATTTATTTATTTATTTAATTTTGGACTAAAGTTTTTGAAGATAGATTATTATTATTATTTTTATTTCTATTTGATTTCATTTAAAATTTCTATAGAAAAACAAATTATTGATAGAAAAAGTTTTAAAATTAAAAAAAAAAAAAAAGAGAGAAAGTTGTAGAGAGAGAATATTTTAGAAAATGAAAATTACTTTAGAAACAAAATTATACAATTTTTTTAAAAAAAATTAAATTTATTAAATATTAAATACTTAACAGAATCAACACTTATAATTTTAGCACTTAAAATTTAACCGTTATCCAACATCTCGAATTCAACACTTCTAATGTTCGAATCTCGATTGATTTAGTTAATTAAGACTTTTAAGGAAAAATATAATTTATACTTTATTTGTAATTTAGTTAATCATCTCTTTAATCACTTTATTTTTATTAAATTAATATTTAAGATCTTCTTTTTCACTAATAATATTCTGACACTAGATGAACTAATTATCTCTAATGTTTTTAATTTTTTTTATACATTTTTACTCCTTTATTTATAAAAGTAATCAATTACAATTTTTAAAATTTCATATACTTCTCCTTTAATTTATATAAATTTCAAATGAACCCTTAAAAAAATTTATCCGTTAAAAAATCTCTATGTTTTTTGTTATATATAGATCAAAATTTCAAATTAAAGTATTCAAATTAAAAATATAATTTAATATATTTTTTTCTAGACTTGCATATTATGTGGGTCTAAAACTATTTTTAATAGAAAACGGAACCGTTACACTATACTATAGTCTGAATATAAATTCTTAAAAAATAATTATATGAGTGCAAAGTTCAATTTAATAAACTATACGGGAATAAAATGTCATTAATCTTTATTTTTAATAGGACTATCTTTAATAAAATAATTCAGTATATTCCAAAATTACCCTTAGTCCAACTGCCCCATCGATCACCGACATCCCCAAAATCTAATGTATACATGTTAGCCCCTAACAACGCTGGAGGACCAAACTTGGTGCACATCGGGACAGTGGCATTGTGGCACAACACCACCGGGTGTTAGGCAGTGAGAAAGACCTTGGTGTGGTACCGAGGTAACGCGGCACAACGTAGGCGCAACGCTATATTGTGGACAGTGTCATGTGTGTTGTATGACAGACTGTTGGGAACGACAGTGCATTTTGATAGGGAAAATGCATATGACGTTGGAACGTCGTTGGGCACATGCAACGACATTACTAGACAGAATGTGGGCGCAAGATGCGTTCTAGCCATGCAGACGGCGTGGCAAGACGTTAGCAAATCTCTGTATACGAGATGACAACGAGGCAAGATATTGGGTATGTTTTTAGTTAGTGAATGTATAGCAACGGATTTACAGACCATTGTTGTAAATGGTTCCTTGTAACCTGAGTTCTATAATACAAGGTTAGATTTTCCCGTTAACGTTGCTATGCCGTTGGTTGGGTGCGTTTTTGGTACTGTGGTTCGATGTATACTGGTTGTATAAAGTTGCAAGAACATGTGTGTTTTACATACGACCGGTGTATTTTCATTGCATGGCAGGACATTCACGGGACTTCTAATTGTCGGTTCAATTAGGCCATGGTTACGATTTTCACGGTAAAAATTTAACTATGTGACAATACCTATCCTCTGCCTGCACCGGCCACGTGCCCTTTTCGTGCAATATGTTACTCTGCATGCATGACAACGTGTCCATAAACCACTACCACGTGTTATTCATTCATCACATGAAACCACGTGTCATCCTCTTACTGATACCCTCACCGTCCACGTGTCACCCATGCAACCTCCACCACCTCTCATTTTTCTCAGTATTCTTATATATTATCAGCTCCCAGCCAAATTCTCTTCAATCTGTAAGAATCGAAAAACACAGAGAATTTTCAGTTTAATTTTTGTTTATTCAGAAAAAAAATTCAATTTTTGAAGGAAGAGCGAGAGCGATGGGGTCGAGAGAGGTGACTAAGGAAGAGAGAGCTGAAGCGGCGGCGAGAATGGCGGCGGTGGAGCTCGCCGACGTGAACAGAGAGCAAAGAGAACGCGAGGAAGGAGCTAACTTCGAGGAGGAAACGCAGACGGAGCACCACCGCGAGGAGGCGAAGGGGGGAACCGGAATTATTGGCGGCTTATTGAAGACAGTGCAAGAAACTTACGAGCACGCGAAGGAGACCGTCACCGGAAAAACTCAAGAAACGGCCGAGACGACTAGGGAGAAGGCGGAGGAAGCCGGGGAGGCGGCGAAGGAGACTAAAGAGGCGGCGAAGGAGAAAACTGGAGGCGCTGCTGAAACTGCGGAGGAGAAAACCGGCGAGTATAAGGATTACACGGCGGATAAAGCAAAGGAAACTACCGAAACTGCGGCGGAGAAGGCACGGAGAGTGGCGGAGAAAACTGGTGAGTATAAGGATTACACGACGGAGAAGGCTAAGGAAACAAAGGACTCGGCGACGGGCAAGACAGGGGAGTACAAGGATTACGCGGCACAGAAAGGGAGCGAGGCAGCGGAGAAACTGGGGGAGTACAAGGATTACACGGCGGAGAAGGCAAAGGAAACTAAGGATTCCGCCGCCCAGAAAGCGGCGGAGTGCAAGGATTCCGCGGCAGAGAAGGCTAAACAGGCCAAGGAGTCCGCCGCCCAGAAAGCGGCGGAGTATAAGGATTCCGCCGAGGAGAAGGCTAAACAGGCCAAGGAGTCCGCCGCCCAGAAAGCGGCGGAGTATAAGGATTCCGCCGAGGAGAAGGCTAAACAAGCCAAGGACTCAACCGCGCAGAAAGCGGCAGAGTACAAGGATTACACGGCTGAGAAAGCCAATGAAACTAAGGGTGCAACGGTGGAGAAGGCGGCGGAGTATAAGGATTACACGGCTGAGAAAGCCAAGGAAACCAAGGACGCAACGGTGGAGAAGGCGGGGGAGTATAAGGATTACACGGCGGAGAAAGCTAAAGATGGTAAAGACACTACCGTCGGAAAGATTACGGAGTTAAAGGATTCAGCGGCGGATGCTGCAAGGAGGGCTATGGATTACTTGACGGGGAAGAAAGAAGAAACCAAGCAGGAGGCGGCGGAGACCGGCGAAGCTGCCAAGGTTAGCCGCCTATAATTTTCATTCGTGTACAACTTTTTTCGGCTTTTTTTTTTTTTTTTTTTTTTTAGGGATAATTAGTGATTAGTCCTGGTGGGTGTAATCTTTTAGTAATTTCATTTAAAACATAAAATTTAGTCTCTTAATATTTTTTATTAGTCTGCATCTGTGCTCACACAATTATTTAATATTAGTTACACGTTACAACAGTTAAATATACAGTAGTTGTTATATATAACAAATATTTTGGGTCTTCGTCTTTTTTTCTAAGACAGCGCGGGACTCTAACTCAGTAGTATGAGATTTTTTTGAAATTAAGGATAAAATAAGGAGGTAATTCGCGATTAGTCCATTCTTATTATTTAAGTTTTGATTTAGTACTTTAAGTTGAATTTCACTTGAGTTTTAGTCCCAAATTGTAGGGATTGTAGGGAGAATTTAGTGAGTAAATTCAGTTTTATAGAATATTAGTTACATTTAACGAATATTAGTTATAATTCAATAATTGTTATATTTTTACATATATTTGTGTATGTGTATTTTTTGTTGCATGTACTTATATAATATTAGTTACATGTTACCATTACATATATCTATGTAATATTTGTTTATTCAATATTTAACAAATATTGAATACATAAATTAGTTTAATATTAGTTACATGTATTTGTGTACATTTAGTTACATGTATTTTGTGTGGTTTTTGTTACATCTAACAAGATACAAATATTGATACAATAATATTTGTAACATGTAACAAATTTTTACACACAAAATTGTTTACAAAATTGTTAACTGCATGTGTACTTATACGTGTGCAGGGCTTCCGTCTTTTTTAAATTGACGGGACTAAAATATAAGTTTCTTCTTCCTTTCGGAGTTTTTTTTTTTTAAATTAAGGGTGAAATAAGAGACTTTCCACCGAATGCCTCTAAAATAAGCGACTTTCCACGAAAACACAAACATATTTCTTGTACATCTGTTTGATAAATTCAAATGAATGAAGTTTGCAGCTAGAATATTGTAATGACGAGTTCTAAATATGTTAGCTTATCAAATTTTCCGACAATGATTTTGAAGGATGTCTTTTCTGTAGGAGAAGTTTGAGGGAACAGAGGAAGAAGCCAGGAGAAAAATGGAGGAACTGAAGCTAGAGAGAGAAGGTTATAAGGATGAAGAAGATGAAGCCAGAAAGAGATCGGAGGCTGACAAAGAAACGGCCGAGGACCGGTTTCTCTCTCTACCTCCCTCCCTCTCTCTACTATGATATATGGGGTCTTAGAGTGACATTTTAGATAGGCTTACCTAGAATTTCATTTATAGAGATTTAAAAATAAAGTGTTTTTAAACGAACAAAAGTTTTCATTCCCGGAGTCCGAAATTCCGGCAAGATGTTTCGGACTTGATTTAAGTGCTTTCCGAGTTATTTATTTGATTTATATTTGAAATTTTTGAACAGTGGAAAGGCGGCGAGGGGAAACATATTGGGAGCCATCGGAAGCGTGAAGGAAGCAATTAAAGAGAAACTGATACACCCAACGGATATTGTGGATGCGACCCGCCGGCATCGGGAGATGGAAAGTGTGCCTCATGCCGGCGAAGAAGGAAGGTACAAGCAGGTCAGCATGGTGGAGGTAGACGAGGCCGAGACTCCAGTTGGCGAGGCGGCGGAGACACTGAAAGCCGCCGATCAGATGAGTGGCCAGACGTTCAACGACGTCGGACGATCAGGAGACGAGGGAGTCGTATGCATTGAGCGTGTGGATCCGCCGGAGAAGATCTGAATCGATGAGACCGATCCCTTTTTTTTGTGGGTGGAGAAAGATTAAGGGGAAAGAACGAGGTGAAATTAGGAAGATGGATGAGTTGGGGGGTGCTTGTTGTAATTAAAACGTGGCGGTTTGGATGTTTGAATGTTTGTGCCTTTTTTTTGGGGGGGGGGGGGGGGGGCGGGGGGGTTTGCTGTAATTTGTCTGTTTCTTTAATTGGAACGGTTCGGTTTCGGTAATTTATCAAAATTAAAATTGATTGTAATTAAAATTATTATTTTTTTAACGGTTTTGAAATCGAACTATTTAAATATTTATAAATTTAAAATTATGAAATTACAAATAATTTAAGATTTTTTTTTTTTAATTTTATAAAAATTAAAATTAAAATTGTAAAATCGTGGATGGTTATTTTTTATACTGGTGATAAAGATATCTAATTAATTAGATTAATTAGGTGGCGTTTGGTAACTGTTTCTGTTTCCATTCCAGCAGGAATGAGATGAGATGAGAATTTTATTTTTTTATTCGGAGTACAATCGCGTTTGGTAACAATAATTTTTTTTTTGTTTTGGGAAGAGAATTATGTTTGGTAACGATTTTATCCTAAAATTTTTTTTTTTTTTTTTTTTTTTTTATTTTTTGTTTTGGCCAGACAGCAGTGGTGCTGTCGCCGGCTAGCCGGCGGTACTCCGGCGCCAGTGATACTCCGGCCCCGGCGACGGCCGGACACCAATGGCGCCGGCCGGGCAGCAATGACGGATGGGTAACAGTGGCCGGCGGCCGGAAAGTTTTCAGGCCGGACGGTGGCCGGCGACGGCGACGGTCGGACGGTGGGCGGCGGTGGCATACAGCGGTCGGACGGTGGATGAACAATGACCGTGTGTTTTGGAAATGGAATGGGAATAATAAGAAATAACTTTTTTTTGTTTCTCATTTCTTAAGAAAAAAATGGACACAATTTTCAAATGGGAATGAAATGGAAACGGAAACAAAAATTACCAAACGCTATTCCCAAACAGAATTCCCAAAAATCTGAGAATGGGATGAGAATTTTTGGAATGAAAACGGCTACTAAACGGGGCCTTAGTTTTCATTACGCCTTCAACCATCTCTCATTTCACTCTCTTTTTTCCTCACTTACTACCTTATTTATCCTCTCGTTAATTACCTTGCGGGCCCACTTGTCTCTTCAAATGTCTACCGTTACCTCTTTTTTCACCTCACTTCAACTGTATTGCCATTAATGCTGAACCATGCAAGTCCCTTATTTTTGTCTGTCATTTATTGCTGAAGACTTCACGAGTTTCAATAGAGTTGCTTGTATTGTATTATCATGTATTAGATATTTTTTTTCGTTTCTTGTATCTTTCCCATCTATTTCAACAAGTGGTTGCGACGACGGTGATGCTGCAAGTGACGATGGTGATTGCGATGTTGACAAGTAACGACGATGATGAGAGGAGATGAGAGGTTGAAAAGGATGAAATGGAATAGTGGCGGCTACAAAACATAAATGAATACAAAATATAAAAATGTAACATTTAGATTAAATTATAAATATATATAAAAAAAAATCTATATGTAATACCTAAAATTGGAAGACAAACTCTATGATTAAACCACAAATGAATATTGTCCTTTCCTTTCATCTCCTCACTCTAAAAAAATCAACGGTTAAGATTGTTTCAAACCCCACTAATATTCTAATTAATTGAATAGTGCTTTCAAACCCCACTAATATTCTAATTAATTAAATAGTGCCCTATTTGTTTTAGTTATATTTATTTTTTTACTAATTAACTAATATTCTAATTAATTGAATAGTGCCCTATTCAATTTCTTCCGCTTTTTTTTTTTTAGTTATATTTAGTTTTTTTCTAATTAATTCACAAATATATGATTAATTTATATGGTGCACATTTTAAATTGTTTAAAAAAATAATTGTGATTGAAAAATATTTCCAAGCAAAAATAAATTAGATACAATAAAGTAATTAGATTGGAGAATACTTTTTTCAAGCATTTTGGTGAGTTCTTATATTTAAAATTAAAATAAAAATAAATAGCAATTTTGTTTCATGTAAAATTTAGGTCATTTATTATATTTCTTTAAGTTAAACAAAAAATAATAATTTTTCAATTGTTATAAGTAGAAGGGTGTGAGTGTAGAGTTTTAAAGTATAGAGGACAAAATGAAATAAAATAAAAGTAGAAGGGGGTAAAAGGCAATCTACCCTAATATCAATTGCAAAGCCTGCCAATTTCTATGGAGGCAAATTGTTCATTGCTTTATTATTTGCATTTAAAACCCTACATAAAGGCCCAATCCATGTCATTATTATTTGGATTTTTTTTACACTTTACACCTTGAAGTTTGACAATTATCTCATGTTCACCCCCATAGTTTCAATTTTTGAACACATCACACCTTAAATTTTTTAAATCATTCTACTTCAGTCCAAATCATTAACCACGTTATGACTATGGACATCAAGTAGTCATGTGTCGTGTACCTTGCTATTTTAAGGGAGTTTTATGAGCATTTTTAACCTTAGTTTTTTCCTTCCCCAGTGAATATTTTGCAATATGTGCGCACACGCGCACAAATGATTGTTTGTTAGTTAAAATTTCCACTGGAATAATAATTTGGATTACAATGGGATGATCACGAAACTTCAGGGTGTTATATATTCAAAGTAAAACCATGTGGAACTATGTGAGATAATGGTAAACTTTAGGGGTATAAAATGTTAAAAATACTTATTATTATTAGTTAATGTTAATCAACTAATTAACTAATTAATTACTAATTAACTTCCGTGCCCTTTGGAATGAATTTATCAATTTATTGTCTCATGGAGTCCTACTCCCCTGGGATAGAAAGTGTAATTTACCCTCTATATAATGCCCTTCTCAACCCCACCAAAGAATCACCACCTTTAATATATTTTTTTTTCTACCACAAAAAATCTCTTTGAAATTATTCAATGGATATTTTAAAGTTGATTTCTTTGACACTAATATTCTGTTGTGCCATTTTCACGACGATTGTTGCCCGCAACACCGCCTTAATACGCAACGGAGACCTAGCGATCAAGCTCCAATTGGAGGGCGGCGGCACCATCGACTGTTGGGCGCTCTGTTGGAGTTGAAATCATGCACTACGAGATTATTATGTTCTTTATCAACGGCGAGAGTAATCTAAGAATGCAGTGTTGTGGGGACATCCAAACTATCACGCGCCACTATTGGCCTACCATGATGTCGTCGCTCGGGTACACAGGGGAGGAAGGGGATATTCTCCGTGACTATTGCGGCAACAAGTTGTCGCTGGAAAAGGTGATGGTGGAGTTTTCGACTAAACCGCCGCGTAAGATTTTCAGTTTGGGGTGATCAAAGAGTTTCCAATTTAGGTATTATAATAGTTGCATTCTGTTTTTAATTTTTTGTGAATAAAAATACTAAACAAAGGGGTTTTGTATTTTTATTGAATTTTTTTATATATTTGTTGAGCTACGTTATAAGTCTAGAATTTGTACACAAAATTTTCAATATTCTTTGTCTACCCATGTAATTATTGACTTCAATTGATTATAAATATTGGGGTGTAAGTTATGTGACTTTAAGAATAGATTTGCAGGAGATAACAATTGTACTTAGACGTGAAAAATCGAGAAAATGCATGAAGTTAACACCTTTTATGATCTTTTAAATGCTTAGAGTTTTTTTATCGATATTTATTTTGGATACGTTAAATTAGCTTTCTGGGGACATAGAATCAACACACTTGTTGATTTCTTATTCATTCATATTCAAGGTTGAAATGCATGTTACAAAAATTGTTTACATATATATTTAAGGTCAAGCCAAGATGTTTCTGAAGTGTTCTTCTTTTCCTTGCAGGGAAAAATTATATTTTTTAAAATATGTTATATTTTCTTAATGGTTATTTTATTTTTATGGAACCTTTACGTTGTAAGTGAATATTTAATAACTTATAGATATAATAAAAATATTATTTTATAATTTTGATAACTTTTGAGGTTAGAAGTATAATTAAATGGTTTAATAACAATATTATATTATATATGAGAGTGTTGGTTTACTTTAAAAAAAAATAAAAATTGTATAGTCAATTTTAAGTGGGTTGTTTTTCAAACGGAAAAAAAAGAAAGAAAACAAATGGGGTGGGACACATTAATTATATATCTATCTATGTCAACAATTATTATGTATATAAGAAACTAAAATTAGAATACTTAGAGATTCAAAAATCTTTTTTCTTGATTTTTCGTAATTTTTTTTAAAAATATTTTATTTAAATGTGTTTTAAATATTATATTTATTATTAATATAGTGATTTGAGTGAGGTTCATTATTATTTATTATTCATATAGTGAATTCAATGAATTTTATTTTTTTTATTTTTGAAATAATGAGATTTTCCTTTTTACTAAAAGATATTTTTTAAAATAAATGACAAAAAACTATGCTAGACTTTTAAATTTAAAAAAAAAAAAAAAACTTTTTATATTCTTTGTTTCTCAAGTGTTGAAAGAAGTAATGAAAAAAAAATAGTTTTCATTTTTATGCAACCAATTTTATATACCAAACGAGTTTAAAAATGACAAACAAAATAAAGAGTTGAAAATAACAATTAGAAAATTTCCAAGCCTACTTGAAAATAACAATAAATAATTAAAAAATAATTAAATGAAACAATTTATATATAAACAGTAACTAAATTTCATAAATAAGAAATACTTAATTCTTAGAATAATTTTAAATTTCATAAATAAGAAATACTTAATTCTTAGAATAATTTTAAATTTCAAAAATTCAGTAATAAGTACTTTTTAAGTACTAAAAAACTGTAAAACACATCAATTGATCTCAAAAGTAATAAAATAGAAGAATTGAAAATGTATTACGTAAATTAATAATATTTAATTCTCATAATAATTTTAAAATTAAAAAAAAAAAAAAACAGTATCAAGTACTTTTTAAATACTCAAAGAAAATATAACAACCATCATTTGATTATAAAAATAATGAAAAAAATTGAATTAAAAGTGTATTACATAAATTTATATAAGAAACTAAAATTGGAAAAATACACTTGAGAATGAATGAGAGCTCACAAAATTTTTTCTCTTAATTCTCTTTAATTTATTTCTTTTAACATTTTATTTTGTTTAAATAAATTTTAAATATTTATCATTAATATAATAAATTTAGTGAATTTAATTATTATTTATTATTACTATAGTGAGTTCAAAGAATTTTAATTTTAATTTTTTTATATTTCAAATAGTGAGATTTTCCATTTAAATAACATAATTTTTTTTTTACAATAAATAATAAAAAAATATAAATAATTCAATTGTTAGACTTTTTATTTTAAAAAATAGTTTTCTTTAAAAAAATTATATTTTTTTTCTCGTATAAGTGTTGACAAGCTTAATTAAAAATATTTTTTTTTTATGCAACCAATTTCATATACAAAACGAGTTTAAAAATGACAAACATAATAAAGAGTTAAAGATAACAACTAGAAAATTTACAAACCTATGATTCTTGAACCTAAGCGAAACTACTACTAAATAAATTCTCAACATTTTGAGTATATTTAAATTATTAAGTATATTTGTTAATTAATTTTATTTTAAATAATTTGAACACGCACATTTCTTTAAAATCAAAATTATGTTGAATAAAATTTCATCATTTCATCAACATTAAACGATACTTTTAATTTCAACACCAAAAAGTAAAATATTCATAATACTAATTGAAAACAAATATTACAAAATAGAAAAAAAATAAAATTCAAACACTACAAAATAATACATAGTTCACCCACTGAAATAAAATAAAAAATTAAAAAAAAATAAAAACAATACAAACCCCATTAACTAATACAAAATATTTTATCAAAAACAACAAATATAAAATTATATTTAAATAATCAAATAAAACACAAGTGAAAATTATTTCAAAACCCGCACTTCGTGCGGGTCTAAAACTAGTGTGTGTATATATATATATATATAATATTATTTTGTGGTTATTATTCTAAAATTAAAATTAATATCAAAACGGTATTGGTTGTTAATTTTAAAATTAAAATCTTTTCGGTTCGATTTTTTACGGTTACTTGCCGGTTTTTTTTTTTTTTTTTTTTCATATCTATTTTTGAAGCTTATGATGATATTGGGGATTTCCAGTACTAAAAATAAAGACCCGTAGTCCATATATATCTTACGTATAAACCAACAACATGTAGTTTAAGTGGTAAGACACATTTTAGTTAAAGCAGTTGAGGAGCCTTCGTACGGTTAGGGTTCGAGTCTACGGAAAAACAATTGTTGGGAGGGGCAACCATGCACCTTGAACGAGATAATCTTTCACCCTGTGTGGGTAGTAGGGGTGGTCATGGGTCGGGCTTAAATTAGGGTATTACAAGAATTTGTTAGGCCTGAGTCTAGTCTGACCCTATGATCGGATCTTAATTTCATACCTAAGTCCGCCCCTATAAAAAAACTAAGCCCAAAGCCCAGCCCTAGGACCCCGGCTCTATAATTTTTTTTTTAAATTTAAAAAATAAATACTAATTAGGGTTAGTGAATATCTGTTTATATATATATATATATATATATATATATATATATATATATATATATATATATATATATATATATATATATAATTATTCTTCAAGCTGGGCCGGGTTGACCCTAAAATATTTCGGCCTTGCTCAAGCCTGGCTTTAAAATTCATCGGCCCCTAAAACCTAAAATCTAGGCCCAGGCCCTGCCCATGGGCTCAAAGCCCAAGCCAAACCCTAAAAAAATAGGGCTGAACTGTTCGGGTTAGGCGGGCCCTTGACCACCCCTAGTGGGTAGGGGGGCACACTCAGTGGTATAACATTTTTCTATTTATTGTCAATACAGATATTCTCTTTTGCGTGTAAATGTAACATTATATGTATTGAATCGTATTGAGATGAATCTAAATATATAATTATATCGTAAAAAAAAAAATGTATAATAAAAGTTATTTTGATTTGAATAAAATAATTTTGTATAAAACCTCCAAATAAAGAAGCTATAAACATGAAAATTATGTAAGGGTAATTTTGTCATATAATTTTCACGTTTTTTAAAATTTGAGACTAGATGGTTCAAAAAATTTGTAGATTGAAATTATTTGATTTATTTTGAAATATGCGAGTTTAATCGGTAATTTTTTCATATATATATATATCTATTATATAAAATAGGACGGTTTTTTGGCTGATTAGGATAAACTTATGATTAGGACAAAAAAATATGACTAGGACAAACTAAATGCTGACTAGGACATTTTAAGACATAAGTTGAGGACGTGTAAGGAAACTAGATTTGTCAAATAGGAAATCGGATTAATGTAAATGGAAATCAAATTAATATAGTATTGATTAATTAATTAGACAAATGCTGACTAGGACAAACAAATTTGCTGACTAGGATATTTTCGAGATATAAGTTTAGGGCCATAAAAGGAAATTGAAATTTAATTTGGGGCAAAAAATGTTGGAATACATATATGGCCCTAAATTAACATTAATTAGTAAAGATAATGCCTAAAATAACATTAATGCCTAAATTTTTTGTCCTAATCACGTTAAATTTCCAATTAATTAATTTTAGGGTCAAAATTAACATATTAAGTTTAGAGCCAAAAGTTTAGCCATTAATATTATTTTAGATAACGATTTATCCATTTTTCTCTAATTAAATTACTAATTAATTAATTTAGACATTGATTCATCCAATTTTTCTTAATTAAACTACTAATTAGGATTCAATTTAATTAACCCTTCTTTCAGCTCTCTCTCTCTCCAATTGCAGTGCGCTTTTATCTCTTTTTTGCAGTTACTCACCCTTCAAGTAATTAAAGAACACATCCTATTTGTGAGCACGTGATCAACTATTTACTGTTAAAAATGTTCATATTTTGTAATTTATGCTGACTTTGAAATCTTTCGTCTCTACCTCTTTATTTTGCTAAATTTTAGTTCGTTATATGTTCATCAGACTTGAAATATTCATTTCACGTGATTGTCAGTTAACTTTTAAAATCATATTTTAAAATATTAATTAAACCTATCATATTTAAAAATCATAATCGCATGTTCATCGAATTATTTATCATTTTTAGCACAAAGAATAAAGAAAATCTTTTTAAATACGTTGTTTTGTCATCATTTTTGGTCATTACTTGAAGGTCCGTGGACTACACACACATACATGCGTGCGCGCAAGTGCGCACACATCCACACACACACATATAAGATAATATATATTGAGATTTCAGAAAAATGTGATTTTTTTTTATGAGCTTATTTTATTTTAATTCCAGCATAAATAGTTTGTTAAGTTTACATGTTATTCTTTATTTTTTTAAGTTATACCTTGATTCTATCCGAATTGGAGGTAAGGTCATATTATTATTGGTTTCCCTTACAATGTGTATATTCATTTGAGATTCATTTTACGAAATTAATTATTGTTGTAAGAAATTGATATTTGAATGCGTTTTATGGGGTTTTTTTTTTTTTATTTGGCTAGGATTTTTCTTAAAAATATTTTTTAAGTGTTTGTATTTGTAATAAGATTGTTTCGTAATGAAGCATAATGGTGCTTTTGGGCTTTCTTAATGAAGTATAATAGTACTTTTAGGCACGCGTTATGCAGTAACTGTTCGGTACCATTATTTTGATTGGATAATTTCATAATTGTCATTATTTTTATTTCAATTGGTTTGTAACTTACTTTGAAGATTAAATTATATATAAAACCGTAGAATATCATTGGATTTTTTATATTGTTGAACTTTTTTATATTAGTACAAGTTTTAGTCTCGATTGTTAATTACAATTGATGTTCGATTGTTAATTATTATCGATGTTCAAATGAATAGGTGTATTATGTTGGTCTTGATTGTTTTATTATTAATATTCAAATTTAATAGATGTGGAATGTTGTATAATAGATAAAATTATATCATTTTTTTTTGGGTTTGGTTATTCTACACCCGTGCCTTCAGGCACGGGTTATACGCTAGTATATATATATATGGTACATATATATTGTACCTGAATATTTGGGTCCTGAAAAAAAGGCGGCATTTTCGAAAACGCCTCACTCTCTCTCTTCATTTGCTACGGAAAACGCTTTCATTCTCTCTCTCTTTCTCTCTCATTATCTACAGAAAACGCTTTCATCGATTGAAAGAAGAGGATATTGTCGTTTTTTCCCCCTGTAGTGATCAATATGCAAGAGCAAAAGGAGGTATGTAACTGTTGTTTCATCAGTTTCTTCGTTCTTTGCATGCGTAAATTCCTGTTTGCTTTTTATTCTGATTACGCCATTATCGCCATCGATTCGTAGTTTTCTAGAGGTACGTCGAACCGTAAGCACGGCATTGTCACGCAATTTCATGAACATAAATCGTTCTGTGTTCTGTTTATGCTATAATTTTTCGACGGATCTGATTTTAATTACGGTTTCGCTGATAAATTTGCGATGAATCGAGAAAGCGCGAGGATATTGTACATAGATAGGTTTTCTTCTCTTCGCTTGAAGGCCCAATCGTGCTTCGAGCCTTGAATTCTGTCATTACGCCTGAATTTTCCGTAAGAATGGAGGTATTCAGACCTCCAAACTTCAGCAATTTAGACCTATTCAACAGCATTGCTTTGTTTTGTAGGCACAGTTCTCTTTCTGCGGATTCATATAATAATAGATTTGTGAGGATTCAGAGCGTATAAGCTTAAACATCTGCTAAGATTTACAATTCAGAATACCAGAGATCTACTATGATGATATATTCATGATAAAATATTTTCGGAATTCATAAGATAACACTGATAAATTTCATCAAGATTCTAGAAATTAGCAGTCCCTACTTAGGTGGGACAAAGGCTTAATTGTTGTTGTACATTCAAATTCTAGATTCTAGAAATTACGCTGTTCAATCTAGTGGATGTATTCAACTATGGAAAATAATCGATTATCAAGTCAACATTCGTTTGATTGAATCCACTACTCTTTTCTAATGCTAATCCGTACTATTGTGCACAATAGATTGAACAAAACACTCTCCTTTTTCTCTTTTTCTACCAAAAAGAACAATCAATCATCAATTAGAGTCAAAATGCACCTATGATGGATTTGTATTAACCCGAAGAAATTCAACTAGTTTATCGAAGATTTCTCCTATGATGATCGATAAAAAATGTAGTTTATTTACACCTACTTTTTTATGAATTTATTTGTAAATTTCTTGATTTATGTATGTTTTAATTAAATTTACATGTTATTTGTTTGAACAAAGAAATACAAAGTGGTTAATTTAAGTGTTTTTAAATTTTATAATTAAATATTGAAATATAATGATTTATAAATTATAAATCAACTAATTAAAACACAGTACAATTTGTGAATTGAGAGACAATCAAATGACCAGGGCCAAGAAATCTTTAATGTCGATGGTTACACAGTGTAGGTTATTTGGTTTTATTACGGAATTTATAGATGGAAGATGAGAGAAGCTATATAGTTTTTTTTTTTTGAAATTATATTCGTTAAGGGTTGGGATTAATTTGTGGGAATGAATGGATGAAATTGAATTATAGAAGTTCTTGGAAGAAAATTTCTGTCCAAAAATTTTACGCTTTCACTTTTAAGAAAGTTCAATTAAACTATAATTTGTACTCTTTAGATTTTTATATGTGTTTAATTTAATTTTTTTAATACTTTTACTATCTTTTTACACTTGATCAAAAAGTTAATATATTGCATGTAGTAGGGATGATAATGATTTAATTTTTGGTCGGTTTTACAAAAATCCAAGACCAAAGTCTTTAGGTATATACTAAACCCAAGATTGAATTGTAAATCACTCGTTGCTTAGAATTCGATTTTTAAATTTATATTTATATAAAACAAAAATCTAAATCGCAAAACTCTTAATGTCTTTTTTTTTTTTTTTTTATGTTTATTAATTTTTTATAACAACGCAAGTTTAAAAAATTGTAAGCAAAAGCATAATTAAAATATAAAACGTAAATTTCAAATAAAATCAAAATCAAATCACAAAATCATTAATTGTTAAAACAAACATTGTACTCATAATTGAAGTACACCAAATAAAGTTGATAGGTAATAAAAAAGAAATAAAGAGCATTAAAACAAAAAAATAAATGTAGAAGTATAAAGAAAAATAGACACACACAATAGAGGTAGAAGTGTAAATAAATAAAAAAGTAGGTGTAAGATGCATTAGAAAATAGATGTAGAACCCAAGGCTGGTAGTGTAGGTGTTATCTAGTAAGACTCTCTAGTGTTCAAAATTTTAAATTCTCTCCTTCAATTATTTGTACCAAAAAAAAAAGTAGATATAAAATCACGGTGATACGTTCTGGTTTCACAGTTAGTATCTTAAAATCAAAATTAAAACCAAAACCATTTGGGTTTTCAATTTTAAAATCAAAACTCTAATAGAAACTATGGGCGTTCGGTGACAAGTCCTTAGTTTGCCCTTAATTTTAAAAAATTCCCGTTGGCTGAAGCAACTTTTCTTTTAGTCTCGTCTATTAAAGAAAAACTGAAGTCAAATACAAGCGCCTGCACTTGTGCAGTTACATGTAACTAATTTGTGTGTAAATTTTGGTTAGATATAACAAATATTACTGTATTTTTTAATATGTAACTAATTTGTATGTAAATTTTTGTTAGATGTAATAAATATTACTGTATTTTTTTAACATGTAACTAATTTGTATGTAATAATTTGTTAGATGTGACAAATATTACACAAATTACGTTTAATTTGTAACATGTAATTAATATTAAAAATTTGTGTGTAATATTTGTTAAATGTCACAAATATTACACAAATACATGTAATTTGTAACATGTAACTAATATTACACCAGTACATGCAACTAAAATTACATAGATATATGTAATATATGTTAATTATTAAGTTGTAACTAATATTCACTATAATTCGAATTTACTCACCAAAGTTCTCTCTACAATCCCTACAATGTTTGCACATGCGTGACTAAAACTCAAGCGAAAACCAACTAAAGGGAGTAAATCAAAATTTATGTTTTAAGCGAGATTTTTTTTAAATTATATCAGTTATTTGGGACTGATGACTAATTATCCCTAGAAACTATTTGATTGATTTCAAAATCAAATCATTTGGTTTGATTTGGTCTGGTTATCTGCCGGTTCTATTTGTATCCTTTAGGCAGAAGGAATCCCAAGTCAACCGTGAATTCAAAAGTCACGGTAGAATAAGATGGATATTTTCATTTCTCTTTGTCTTGCACTTTCTTCAAGTATTGTCATACACACATTTTATGTGATGCAAACAAATCGAAATAATAAGATATCCAATCATTTTCGAATTGGCAATTCGTTGATGCACTCATTACCATGGTAGATTCTTCGTTAGATATGATATTTCTCCCAAAAAGATGTTCAATGATGGAAAGAACAATTTGTGCTAATCTTATTGTGACACCCCAATGATGAAAGGGATACCCAACCACCACAATCATCGAATGTGAGACTAGGAAAAGATAGCAATTAACACCAGCAATTCTTTTGTGGGACAAAATAAGGACCACATTTTGATGAACAAATGGTCAAGTGATGATATATATTAAATTTGAAAGATATTTTGTTTTGTTCTTCCAAAATAGTGGTCTTCTATTGAGAATTATGTTTTTGTTCTGGAGTATTCCGGGAATTGAAATATCTTTAGTAACGATCATTGTTGATTGTCCTGAAATTATTTCTTTTAATTTATGAGAACAGAAACAAGAATCGCGTTTGGTTGCAATGTTTGATGTATGGTGGTTGGTTGGGGTGGTGGTGGCAGGCAGGTGATGGTGACCGGGGGTTGTAGTGACTGGATAGTGGTGGGAATAATTTTGAGAGAGTGAATAGTAATCAACATTTTTTTTTTCGTTTCTCACATTCTTAAGAGATTTAGAAAATACTTTTAAAATTTTGGAAATAAAAATATATTTACCAAGCACATTTTTGTATATTAATTTCAAAATTTTGAGAGCGAAAACAGAAATCAAGTTACCGAAATAGTAACCAAATGGGGCCTATATGTTTGCCTTTGAAAGCAGGTTATATTACTTTAGTGTAATTAATACATGTCTTTTACACTCTTTGTGGTTAGGCTTGAGAACTCTACGAAGACTCTTGGATTGAGGACATTGTGAAGACAAATTTACCCAAAGTTTAACTCTGATTCACTGGATTTGAGGTAAGTTGGAATTATTTAATTTTAGGGTTAATTGTTTTTTACTCTCATATACTTTGATCTTGTTTCTCCCTCTATACTTTATAAAACATACACTTTATCCAATTTTACTTATAATAACTTGGAAGTCGAAAATCAACTTATTTTTTTTCTAACTTAACCGTGGGAAATTAATTTTTTCTTCAAAGTACAAAATTACTTCTATTTTAATTTTCTTTATTTTATAATTCCTAGAATAAAATGTGATTTTTTCTCTTTAATTAAAATAAAGAAGAGTGATATGTAGATTTTTAAAGTAGAATGACTAAAATGAAACAAGACCAATGCAATGAAACGTTATGTAATCTTTTCATATTGCACCATATTTAAGTCTAGCTTCACACGATTGAACTAATAAGAGCATGATACATGTACCGCATTCTTAGCAGTCGATTTAGGAAATTGATCCGACGGTACTGAATTTAAAAATTTAGAATTTTAAAAAAAATCTTTAAATTATGGGGGACAAAAATGTCAATTTTCAAAAGTTGAGGGAGCATTGAATTTTTTTTTATTTAAATATAAATGTTGTGATTTTTTCAAAAAAAATAAAAAATATATTTTTTAAATAAAAATAGGAATATTTATGTTTTTTTTTTTAAAAAAATATATATCAAACAAGTTGACTTGTATATTTTAAATAATAGAAAAATTTGATGATTTTGGATAAACATCAAGGGAAGTAAGTGGTACATTTTTTATAGTCTATTGTATATGTTTTTTTAGATTTTTTTTATATTTTAGGTATACCACGAGTGTCTTTCTATTCAAACATGGTGAAAGACTAACTCATTCGGGGTGTGTGATTGTCTTTTTTAATAATTATTTTTTCACAGACTCAAACTCTTAAAGAGATTTTTTAATTACTTTAACTCAAATCTGTCTTATCATTAATATCATCATTGTCATCATTGTCCGAACAAAGAAAGAATTAGAGGTTCCTTTCCTTGGACTTCCAAAAGGTACCATGAAAAAAATAGTCCTTTTTTTCATGTACCTTTCCCTGTAACTAAAATTCTGTCTAATCCTTAATTTTTCGTTTTTCAGTCATAATATGCCAATTATTGCTGACACATTGTTGCTAATTACATGTTTAACGTGACTTTTTGACAAGCTATGCTTCATATTTTCAAATTTTACTATTTTACCTAAATAATAATGCCAATTATTGCTGACACATTGTTGCTAATTATATGTTTATTTTTTTTTTCGGTATTTCCGTAATAAGTCTCTTATTCTGCTCTTAATTTAAAAAAAATCTCATACGCAATTACAATGTATATTTTATTTTCTGAGCATTAAAAAAAGGCGGAAGATCCAATACACGCGCTGCATTTTCGTAATTACATGTAACCAATTTGTGTGTAAAATATTTGTTAGATGTAACAAATATTGCACAAATATATGTAACTTGTAACATATAATTAATATTATACAGTTACATGTAACTAATTTTACAAGGACGTTAGCACATACGGGACTAATACGCATGCAAATACCAATTTAAAGGATTAAATCAAACAATTAATTATAGATTACGTTTGCAATTTGAGACTAATCAAACAATTGTCGCCGCCCCTTCTCCCCCCCCCCCCCTCTTTTTTGGCAGTCATAGTAATGCCAATTAATTATTGCTGACACATTGTTGCTAATTACATGTTTAACGAGACTTTTTGCCAAGCTATGCTTCATGTTTTCAAATTTTACTCTTTTACCTTCATATTTTTAACATATTTTCATTTAGCCCCTTAAAAGTTTATGTAGATTCTATTTTTTTAATTGGTTTTCAATAGAATAGCAAAAAATCTATTTGATATTACAATTTGACCAAAGTATTGTGAAAAATCAATAGATACTTAAAATTTTCAAATAATTGTGAACAATTGTTATTGCTTGCCAATGGCGGAGCCATGTTATTAGGTTGAGGGGAATTCAAACGCTCCTCAACGTTTTTATTTTTTACCCTTATATTTATATAAAAAATTAAGAACTCTTAAAATTTTACATAATACTCTCTTGATTCATATAAATATCTAATAAACGTCAAATATTTTTAGTTCCCTTCAATTGATTTTCTAGATAAACGTCAACTTGTGCTGAAATATTATCTAATAAACGTCAAATACTTGTAGTTCCCTTCAATTGATTTTATAGATAAACGTCAACTTGTGCTGAAATATCTAATAAAAGTAAAAAAATTTGCAAAATTCAACCTATTTTGCTCACCTTAATAGACTTGGGGAAGAGAATTATATTAATACCATCATCATTTATTTTTATAATGGCAATTAATCGAGCTCATTGGCGTGTTTTTTGAGCTCTATTAAGTTAATGATGATTGTTAGACTGGATTATTATAAACTCACCACTTCAACTAGTAGATTATTATATTAGCTATTAGGTATTCAACAATCTCCGTTCGAATTTTTGATCGGTTAAGTCTCGATCAGTCTTTTCCTTTGGGACTATTGAATTAGAGATCTTGGGTCTTTCTCAATTTCAAAAGTTAACTCATGACGTGAGTCTTTTTCTCATATTTATAACCTGATCGTTAGTCTTTTTCACTTCTGATATGGGATAAACTTAATAGTTTTTTTTATAAGACTCTTGACAACTTCTCTCTCTAAGTTTGCCATTTATTTCCATCAATTAAATCATCAAGTGTGTTTCTCTTTTACCTTTTAGCATAAATCAAATTTTATTTGTCGAAAGATATTATATTGATTTTCCAACTAAAAAGATCTCATTTATCTATTCTTCTCGTTTTAATTTAAGTTCTTAACAATGTTTTAAAACGTGGTGTAACAGTATTCAGGAGTATCGGCCTCTCCGTAAGGAGAATCGCCGTAGCCGTCTTGATTTTTTTTTTTAAATCACTAGAAAATCTTAAAAAACGTAATAATCATAATTGTTCTAATCATTTAACTCTTAATAAACATATTCTAATAGATATTATGACATTTAATTGCATAACATATTAAAATATTAAAAAAAATGAAAAATAAAAATTCAAAAGTGTATTGAACAATCTTATAAGAATAAGAGAATATACAATATTAAATGAAAAATATATTACACAAAAATAATTAAAGAGTAAATTGTATCATATTATCATATTACAAACATTACATTCAAATCCAATGATCTGAACAAAAAATACAATGGAGGGCTTCAATTTGGTAGAAAATGGAGTCGCACCATTACACTTATGCATAACGACCGTTAGCCCCATTACGGACCATTACGGCTCAATACCCAACTCTTACAACTTGATTCGGTTGTGAATCGGACTACCATTGATTTATCAACCTGTAACCATAAGGACGGACCGATAAACCGTTACAATCAATTCAAAAATATTAATGAAAATACATTTTTAAAAAATACTTTAGATCATTTTCAAAACTAAAACTAAAACTAGATCTGGGTTGAAATAATCGATTTAGTTAGATATATTTGAAAAGATTTAATTGTAAAAATACTATAGTAACGTATTCAATTCCAACTAAAATTCTTCTTCACACTGTATTTTTTTTTAATTAATTTAACAGTTACGTACCAATTCATGTGTTACATGTTCAATGCATAGTTGAATCACGTGACCAAACCTTTGGAGTGTTAGACCCACCTTAATCAATTTGTCTTTACCTAAATAGGCCATGAATCACACCCTATTTATAACACTTTACCTCTTTTCTTGTAATAGAATAGAAAATTATTATTTTTTTTTCCAAAAAAATTTGGATTTCATTTATAAATTATTAAATAAATAATAAAAAATTAACTAGTAAAGTATAAAATAGAGAGAGAAAATATTAAAGTTTTTCTTTTTATGCTTTTAAATATAAAATATAAATTAAAAAATAAAAAACAAAGGGTGATCTGTAAATTTTTAAAGTTGAAGGATTAAAAAGAAATTAGACAAAATTACAAGGGGTGAAAAAAAAGAAGGGATAATCGGCGATTAGTCTCTCTTTTTAGAGTCTAATCCGCGATTAGTCCTTTCTTATTATTAGGTTTAGAATTAGTCCCCTAAGTTGGATTACGCTTGAGTTTTAATTCAGGGATTGTAGGGGTATTGCAGGGATTGTAGAGAGAACTTGATGAGTAAATTCGATTTTATAGTAAATATTAGTCACAATTTAATAATTGCTATATTTTTACATATATATGTATTTTTTGTTATACGTACTTATGTAATATTAGTTACATGTTACAATTACATATATTTATGTAATATTTGCGACATTTAACAAATATTAATCACATAAATTAGTTTAATATTAATTACTTATATTTGTGTACATTTAATTACATGTAACTAATTACATGTATTTTGTGTGATGTTTGTTATATCTAAAAAAAATTTATACTCAAAGTTACTTTGTTACATATTACAAAATATAGTAATATTTGTAACATGTAACAAAATTTTACACAAAATTGTTATATGTAATCACGCGTCTGCAGACGCGTGTAGCAGACTTATGCTTTTTAAAAATAAACGGAAATAAAATACAAGTTATTTCTGCCTCTAAATTTTTTTTAAAATTAAAAGTGAAACGAGGGATCCCAAAAATTAATCCTAAAACCTTTCTGAAAACACTGTAATAAAATCCCAATTGCAAGTAGCATGGGCTATGAAGACAACATTTTTTTGTTTGTTTTGCTATAGCCTAGAGGCGATCCAGCTAATGGTGAACGAAGAGTGCAGAGACACCGTACAAAAATTGGACTTAGCCACTCCGATCTCGCCACGTGTCAGCCTGATTCACCCATGTGCCTATACGGTCTAATCTGTAACGTAGTTTAGCCTGGTGAGCTTCCTCTGACATGTGACATGTGCAGCCACATATTACTGTTCCATTACAATTAGTCACTCTCTCTCTTTCTCTCTCCCACACAGAGATTTATATATATGTCTTATATCATTGGGGCAGAAATTATTAACGTAAGACAAGAGTGATAAAGAGGTGGTGTTCGGTGAAGCTGTTAACAGTTGGCCATGGCGACTAGAGGGTTCGTTGTGTATCTTCTAGCAGGTTTTTTCATGGCGGTTCTATCCGTGTTCTTCATCGACGACCAGTCACAATCTAGCCACAGCAAAAACCAATCTCTTCTTCTCCTTGGGAACTCCACCAACACTTTCTCCCAACAACAGCTCTATGGGTCTGAATCAAAAGTTTGGCCGGTATGTCTATCTCTCCCCTCCCCCTCTCCTTCTCTCTCTCTCTCTCTCTCTCTCTCTCAATGTTAAGGTTGTCGGATGTGAGAAGGGATGTTGATCAGCACCTCATGAGTCTGCACTCATATTAGAGCTTAGATTACTAACAGTTCTGACTCAATAGCTAGTCAAGGTTAGTCAACCAAAGGTTCGTTGTGTAAAGAAGATTGGTGGTCAGGTTATAAGTTTGAAGGAAAATCTTACACCATGAACTAATTTTTGTTATTGAGAGAGGTACAGCACCAAGGTTGTCTCATTTATTTAGATGGGTTGTTTTCTTTATTGGCGCAGGACTTGAAGTTTAGCTGGAGAATCGTGTTGGCGACGGTGATCGGATTCCTGGGATCGGCGTTTGGAACGGTGGGAGGGGTTGGTGGGGGAGGTATATTTGTTCCTATGCTTACTTTGATTGTTGGATTTGACACCAAGTCGGCAGCAGCCCTTTCCAAATGTAAGCACTCTTCTATCTGCTTCCTTCCTTCTTCTTTATAAGCCAAAAAAGTCATTCTTCTGTCAATCTTTACGGTGCTTTTCTCTTCTACTATCTATCTAATTCATTTGAGCATATCTTTTTTGGTACACGCACAAGTCTCTCCACACCCACCCACACACGATTGTGAAACTAATATCTGAAATTTGCTCTTCATTTGAGCATATCTAATAATATCTATTTGTAGTAACCTTTACTGTTTGGCCGCCATAAATTTTTTGCTTATTGTGGCTCATAGGATTGAAAAGGGGAAAGAAAGGGTAAAAAGTGGCACTTTTTGCCCCTTAAAAAGTCAGCAAGGGCTTGTGATTGAAAAGAGAGATCAAATATATTAGGCACTACTTGACACCATTTTTAAGTATTTTTTATGATAAAAAAATAATATTTTTTACTAGAAAACGAAAGTGAAAATAAATAATTTGGTTGATATAATCTACATATGATATTTAAGTATGTTAGTCATACGAAAGCCTCTCAATCAAAAGAATTTCTTAGATGATTGAGAAAATTTGGGTGAAGAAATTCTGAAGATACAATTTATTTATTTTTTGTTTTTTAATCATATTTTTCACTTTTATAATTATAAATCTTAATTTTTTCCATTTAGGTAGTGTTTGGTTGTAAAGAATTGGAGGCTCGAAATTGGAATTTGAAATCAACAAAAAGAAATTTTCATGTTTTTGCATATATTCGTTGCCAGTTCCAATTCCAATTCCGAAATTCTAAACTTTAAATTATGTTTTTACTTTTATTAATTTACACCTCCTTTTTTTTTTTTTTTTTTTTGGCATTTTGGTATTGTTTGTTTGTAAGGAATTGAAGATTTGGAATTAGAATTAGAAATATCTGCAAGGAAAATTTCAAGTTCTTGCATGCATTTATTTCCTATTCTAATTCCAATCGGTAATTTCAAACTCAAAATTATCTTTTTAACTTTTATAATTATAAACCTCAATTTTTTTGCATTCAGGTAGTGTTTGGTTGTAAGGAATTGGAGGCTCGGACTTGGAATTAGGATTGATTGCAAGAAAATTTTCAAGTTTTTCCTAGCATTCAATTCAAATTCCTATTCCGATTCCAAAATTTCAATTCTGTGAAACCAAACATTGCCTTAACGTTTATTACTATTGAGATGTTGGCCCGGTTGGCAAGGAGAGATGACCTTTTTCTTTGTCAACTAGGGTTTCAACTCTCCTGGGGAGCATGAATTAAATCGTGAATACACCACATCGATGTGAGGGAGTGTGCCCTTAAGATCGTCTGGGGAAGTGGTTTGTCGAGGTGTGCTTAAGTTGGTCCAAACACACTTTTATCTATGGTTGATGTCATTAATGTGATGTATGTGCAGGTATGATAATGGGGGCATCTGCATCGTCTGTTTGGTACAACTTGAGAGTGCCCCATCCATGCAGAGAGGTGCCCATATTAGACTATGATCTCGCCCTTCTCTTCCAGCCCATGCTCATGCTGGGGATCACCATTGGTGTCTCACTCAGCGTCTTCTTCCCATATTGGCTCATCACTGTCCTTATCATCATCCTCTTCCTCGGTAAGTATAGTCAAAATAACAATTTGAGCTTTTTCACTTTGTGACCCTTAAGTTTTCTGTCTTTTCATTTTGAACACATTAAATCCCGAAGTATTCAAATCGTGTAGAGTTCATTCCGTCATATTTTATGACGGAGTTTACCCACGTGGGTTATTCAGTGTCTGGCACCTTAATAAAACTAGCGAAATTAAAAGGGGCAAATGATGTAACATGTGTTCAATTTTTTTAGATCACGATAATCATGGTAGTTGAGGTTTAGATTATATTGTTTTTTTTTCTCTCCCTTGGATGCTCGAGTAGAGCATCAATGATTGTTCTTAAAATAATTGACACACCATTTTTTTAAACTTATATTCTTTGAATGTCGTCAACAGGGACGTCATCCAGATCTTTCTTCAAGGGGATTGAGATGTGGAAGGAAGAAACTATTTTGAAGGTTAGTTGTATTATTAATTGTGTATAAATGAAATAAGTAACATGTGTTACCGACTCACTATTTTGTAATGTTTCTTTTTTTTCATTAATTAAACATAAAAATATTTAATTTTGAAATAAGCGTTTATTTTTACTGAATCTTACATCGCTTGTACTACCTGAACCTGAACTATATATAAATTTAGGGATAAACCTCCTTTTTCAAAGTGTCTTTTAAGAGTAAGTTAGGCACCTTGAGTTTCTACGGTTTTCCACTTTAAAAAATTCAAAAATTAAATAAAAAAATTGAAAACATGATTTTTAGTAGTTTTTTCAAAAAGAAAAAGAGTTGTTTTTGCTTCTTTAATTTCTATATGATAAAAGATCGACGGAGATATGATGATAGAATTAAAAACCTCTCCACCCATTTTTTTCCTTTTTTTATTAAGAAATTATTTATAGTAATAATACTAACATTCTACACAATTCTTTTTTAAGTAAATTTTTTTTTTTCAAATTATTTTGTAATTATTTTAGAAAACGCTTAAAAAAACGTTACTAAACAGTGCTCAGTAATTATTAGTGTTGGTACATTTCTCATTCTTATTGTATTCTTTGTAATTGCAGAAAGCAATGGTAGACCAACAAACAGCAGTAAATTCCCGAGGAGAACGTAAGTGATGCTCACAATGTATCTCTTTTTGACACAAGTGAATTTCATTTCATTCCAGCATACCAAACACAGTGGAAGTGAATTTCACCAATAAACCACAGTGTATCTCTTTTTGACACATTCGCTCTCTTCTCCAGTTTTAATTGATACAGTATATGAGCCTTTGGTTCCTAGAGAGGAGAAAACAGCAATGGTGAGCAAAGCTTGTTTGGTCACTAATGAAAATGAACCTTTTGCCCCCCCCCCCCCCCCCCCCCACCAACCCCCCATCCCACCCCAACCCAAACAATTCAGTCATTTTTTGAGTAAATTTTTCTTGCATTTGTTCAGCAAATTTTGCGGTCCAATCTGAAATGGAAGAGAATTCTGGTGTTGCTTCTTGTATGGGTATCTTTTCTCTTTCTTCAGATCATCAAGGCAAGCTCTCTCTCTCTCTCTCATACATGAAACAGTATATGCTAATTAGATAAAGAATTACGTGAAATTAATTTTTTGGTCGATAAAGTATAGGGTATGTCTCTACTCGATCTTGAGATTTGTCAAATTGCACATTTGATCTTTCAAGTTTCGCATTTATTTCAATCTCGCAAAATTGAAGACGTTATTATTGATTCTGGACGAAGAATAAGTTGTTTTCGACACCTGGCGAGAATATTTTCATCATTTTATCATTCTATTAACTAATATATTTTTTCTTAATAACGATTGAATTTTTTTTTTTTTTTTTGGTCATCGTTGTTAGAAAAAGGTTAGGGAAAAACATAGTAGGTCCATTGAAGTGTTGAAATGACAAAAATATTTCTATTGGAAAGTGTTATTGTGCTCAGCACAGTCTATTTTCCGTCCAAATCTATTAGGTTTATGGTATCAAATATAAGCACTACATTTGCCCTAACTATTAGGCTTATGGTACCAAATATAAGTGAGTCACATTCATTATTTTGTTGTTTGGTGGTATCAAATATAAGTCACATTCATTATTTTGTTGTTTGGTGGTATCAAATATAAGTCACATCTATGATTAGATATTTATTGGAAATATCAAAGTTTTGCAATCATATGTTGATAGCCATATTCATGTTGGTGGTATTGCTTTTGCAGAATGATTTAGTGGTTTGCGGTACATGGTATTGGGTGCTCAACCTATTACAGGTATGTGAATTTCATTTGATGCATAGTTGTCTCTAGTTTGGTTGTTCCGACCCTTCCCTAAACTCTGTGAATAGCAGGAGTTTTGTAGTACCGGACTGTTCTCTTTTTTTTAATCTATATCTTGCTCCTGATATACACTAAATGAGCACTTAATCTAAAACTAAATTCATTGAATAAAAATTAGAATTTTAATTTTAGTTTAGATGCTAATTAAAAATTCAACTAAATCAGAATAAGGGTTAAATAGCATTTTGTCCGACTATGGTTTGATCGAATTGCACTCTACATTTTTATGGTGTTTTTGTTGTCATTTACCTTTGTAGTTGAAAAAAGGCAAAGGATATTATCCTATCTAATCTAGTCGGAGTGTATAAATTTAAATTAATATTAAATAATTTATTAATTTTGACCTTTTGAGATTTGACCATTAATTTATAAACGTAACTGTTGTACTTTAATGAGAACCACTGAAGATCAGGACTTATAAAAATGGTACTGGGTTGTAAAGTATAATGAGGCAAAATGTTATTAGCCCAATAAATAATATGCGAAGTTGATTAAATCATGAGAAATAAAAAAATAAATTCATCAAAAATAAAAATGCGATAATTCTTTTTTTTTTTTTTTTTTTTTCAATTAGAGGTTTTTGCACTTTGTACTCCTGAAGTTTTGGAGAAATCTCAATTTAACCCCTACACTTTCAATTTGAACTTATTAAACTCTAAAATTAATCCTTCTGTTATTTTTTTATGACAGAAATCAACCATATATTAAATACGGAATCATCTACGTGGGTGAATTTCGTCATAAAAAATAACAAATTGACTCATTTGACACGATTTGGATACTTTAGGGTTCAATGTGTTGAAATTGAAAGGACAATAGTCTAAAGTGAAATTTCTCTGAAACTTCGGGAGTGCGAAGTGCAAAAAACTCGTTTAGTTATTATTATCACTACTTTTACCCAAATACCAAATAATAACAATTCACAAATTGAAGCACTACCAAACAAGCCCTTACCAATTGCAAAAAAAAAACATCAATTTTATTTTTATTTTTTTGCAGTTACCAGTTGCATTTGGAGTGTTTGGGTATGAATGTGTTAAACTGAACAGAGAAAGCAAGAGGAGGATGAGTGAAGGCAACACTCAGTCTGTATGCGAGGCTGCCATTGACTGGACAATGAGGAACCTAATCTTTTGTGCGTTGTGTGGAGTCGTTGGGGGCACTGTTGGGGGCCTACTGGGTTCCGGCGGTGGCTTCGTCTTGGGGCCTCTCCTTCTTGAGATCGGTGTTATTCCTCAGGTACGCTCTCTAGTCGCATTGCGCGGGTTTAAAAAAAAATTATAATAAATTCTTAATATTGAAACATGAAACACGTAAATATCATTTGATTATTTTGGTAACAAAATCCGAGAAACGAATATTTAAATTTTAGTGAATAATGGTGTTTTATAAATACCGAATATAAATATACTACTAAAAATTACATAGATAATCATAAAAATAAAATTATATTTCTACAAATTAACTTTTACTAATACACAATAAAATAATAAATAAATAACCATAAATTACGATTATTTTTTTTATCAATTTTTACAAGTCAACAAATTCTAATTTAATTAATTTATATTGTATTTACTTTATTTTTGAATGACAATTATTGTTTTTAAATAATTTTAAATATGGACAAAAAAATTTAATCATACATTTGTATATGAATTAGAAAAAAAAAGTTAAATCAACTAAAACCAAAAATAGACAAAATTAAATGAGTCACTTGTTATTTGATATATAAAAAAATAAAAAAAATAAAAATACGTAAGAATTTACCAAAAGGCTTAAAAAATATATTTTTTAACCTCGTTAAAATCTTGACTCTCTTTCCATTTTTAAATATTAGTATTAGATATTAGACGTGGGCAGAGATATGTGCAATTAATATAATTAATTCAATAAAAAAAATTATTTACTTAACTAAGGATGGAAAAATGAAGGGATGAAAAAATAAAAAAGGATTAAAAAAAGAAAAAAATGTTTGGTATGAAAGGAAAATTGGAGTGAAAAAAAAATAAGAAGAAACATGCACGGAAAAATTTATTTTCACTTTTTGGGAGGTAATGCACGGAAAATAGGGGCAAAAATTTATGTATATTAAAAAAAAAAAAAAAAGAATACTTATACCTTTAATTATAGAAATTTTAATTTTATTAAATATATGAAGATAAAATAATAAATTAGGGAAGTGAATACTTTTCCTTATATTTTTATATCGTCTTTATTTCATATTCCTCTAATCAAACAATACTAGAGAGAATACCCTTATAAAATATTTTTTCATATTCTTTTAGTTTTGAATTTTTGTTTTTATTTTTATTTTTCATTTTTTACTCTCTATATCTCTTGTTTTCTATTTGTTGCTTTTATATTTTTTTCGATATTTTTTTATTTTTTGGTTTTACTTTTATTTATTTATTTTTTGTATATGGTGGTTATATATAGAAAATAAATTGAATATATATATATAGTTGAAGGGGAGTCTTAGTGCAATGGTAAGAGTTGTCGCAATGTGATCTGGAGGTCACGGATTCGAATCGTGAAAACAGTCTTTTGCAAAAAAAACAGGATAAGACTGCGTACAATAAGTCTAAATAGTCCGACCTTTCTCTGAACTCCGCGCACAGTGAGAGTTTTGAAGCACCGGGTTACTTTTTTTTTTTTTATATATATACATATATATAGTTAAAAAAAATTTAAGCAACATATAATGCCTCATTTTTCAACTAAAATAGATTGTACTATTGTAGCATCAATATTCATTGGAACACGAAGAATCGAAATCTGATTTGAAGATTATCACATGAATATCCCGACAATATTGAATTATTTGCAAAAAAACAAAAGGGACTTGTGATAGAATGTTGTCGGCGTTTTATCTTTTGTTGGTGTTGGAAGATGTAAATGTAATGATTTTTGTTTGTTGTTTGCAGGTGGCAAGTGCGACAGCCACATTTGTGATGATGTTCTCCTCATCTTTATCTGTGGTCGAGTTTTACCTTCTCAAGAGGTTCCCCATTCCTTATGGTAAGTAAAAACCATTGAATTATTCAATGTTAACTCTAACATTATATCATAAATCTTAATTACATTTAAAAAAAAAAAAAATTATATAATTAATGTAGAAACCCAATACATCTAACTCACTCTGAAAAGACGCCTTGTAAGAAGAGGGTTGTCGTCGGTTTTATAAATGGCTCAAGATCGGGTGACACAAGTGATATGGGATTCAATAATAAAAAGATATTCACATCTCTAGTTTAACAGGAATGACACAATGACATTTCTCATTCTAAGGATTAGTCACATAAATGCAAGTTCACACACAAAATTTAACATTATTTGGCCAACAATTTGTCTACGTCTACGGAGAAAAGCTCTATATTCTCAACTTACCCACTCAATTATCTCTCTGTCAAGTTCTTTATCTGTGTTTCTCTCTCGCCGATGGCTCACTCTTGGCCTCTCATTTGCCATGACCTTATAAACTTATGAATTAAAAACCTATTTATAATCTAAGAGAATGACAAAATAAATATTTTGGAAAAGTCCAAAACGCGTTTTACTGTTTACACGTAGGTAATTTTATGTTCATGCGAAATTTACTATTCACACGTGTAATACTGGTCACGTATATGTCATTATTCACTCGTTAAAAATATCAAGATAATAGTAACGAATTACATATTTTTGCAGCTTTATACCTAATGGCAGTGTCAGTCATGGCCGGTTTCTGGGGGCAATGTTTTATCAGAAAACTCATCGCAATTCTTAAGAGAGCTTCAATCATTATTTTCATCCTCTCTGCCGTCATTTTTGCCAGTGCTCTCACAATGGGTAACCTTTTCTTATATATATATATGTATATATATATATATATATGTATATATTTTTTTTCTTTTACTTGTTACTTTGTGTTAGGGTATAAACCCAAACCTAAAACTAAAATACCATTTACACATTTCGAGTACAATTTTATTCTATAAAAAAAATTAAAACTAAAATAACTAATCATAATAATAAATTTACATGAAGAATTAGGTCTTTCTGTTTGGGTTCAGAGGTGGCAAAAATATGAAAATAGAGAATATAGGGAAGCGGAAAAAATAACGAACACAAAAAAGACAAGATATAACGTGATTTAGCACAATTTGGCTATTTCACGGGCGAAGAACAACAAATAATTTTACTAATATGAAGAAAATACATAAATGGAGATAAGTTTTTGAACTCAAGAACTAACAACAAAATCTCCCCAAATTTTTTTCCAAAAAAATACACACTCTTTGAGTATGAGCATACAAAATTCCTAACAGTAATTCCCAATACATCTTACAAGAGATACACTCAACATGTCTTCTCTGAAAACGCTCTTCCACAGACTGAAAGAGTATTAACTCGCACTCCACCAAATTATCTCATCTGAAGCTCCACCTGTTTCTGAGACCCCAAAACACCTATAGTACTAACTGTACCAGCTTGAAGAATATAAAGGCTGTCAATCTTTCTCCTTGTCATCATTGTTACGACACCTCTGCACACCCTTAAAACTCCACCTCTCGCGGAGAACCGACAACCTTTGGAATCCAAACTGCTCAAAGACACGAGACTCTTTTGCAAATCTAGTTCACGACAGACACCCGTCAATGTTCTAAGAGCTCCATCATGGAATCGGATCCGGACTGAGCCTATCCCAACAATCTTGTAGGAAATATTGTTACCCATCAAGACTGTGCCACCATTGATTGAATTATAGGTGGTAAACGCATCCCTATTACGAGACACGTGATAGAAGCAACCCGAATCTAAAATCCACTCGTCTTTGGAGTGAATTTTTGGAGCTAAAATAGAAAGAACATATTGTGAATCTTCATTCAAACCAACATTCGCCTCTACATCTGTCTCTTGACCATCACGTTTTTTGAGCATAGGACATTCTGACTTGTAATGCCCAAACTGGTGACAATAATGACATTTAATGTCTTTCTTTGATTTACCGCCGCCTTTCACTGAACCTTTCTTCCCTTTAACGAACAGGCTTGCAGCCCGATCATCACTACCTTCGCCATTCAACTTAGTTCTCAACTCTTTCAAGTTTAAGGATGCATTGACGTCGGCCAAGGAAATTGAATCACGTTCATATAACATGGAATTAACAAAGGAATCATATGAAATTGGTAGTAAACACAAAAGGATAAGAGTCTGGTCCTCCTCGTCAACCTTGACGTCAATATTCTTCAAATCCATGATAATTCGATTAAAATTATCAAGGTGCTGGTATATGAACATACTCGCCTCCATCCTGAGAGTGTATAACCGTTGCTTCAAATATAACCGGTTCGTGAGAGATTTCGTCATATACAAGCTTTCTAGCTTGTCCCATATCCCTTTAGTTGTTTCTTCGTTTGCAACCTCCCTAAGCGCTGTATCCGCAAGAGATAATTGAATTACACTATGTGCCTTTTCTTCTATACCTGCTGCATGCTCCTTAGATAACTTGGATGCCTCGTCTGCATCCAAATTTTTTGCCAAACCTCCTTGTTGCAAAAATGCGCTTATTTTGATACGCCACAAACTAAAGTCATTCTCACAATCAAATTTCTCTATTTCAAATTTTGCGGAAGTCATTGAACCTTGGGCTCCTATACCACTTGTTGGGTTCAGAAACGATAAAAATATGAGAATAGAGAATATACAGAAGCTAAGAAAATGGCGAATATAAAAGAGACAAGATATAACGTGGTTTGGCACAACTTGTCTACTCCATGGGCGAAAAACAACAAATGGTTTCGCTAATATGAAGAAAAATACACAAATGGAGATAAGTTTTTCAACTGAAGAATTAATAACAAAATCTTCTAAAAAATCTCTCAACAAATACACATTTTTTTATTATGGGCACACAAAATTCTTAACTGGAATTCCCAATACACCTCACAAGAGATACATGCATAATTGGTGTGATCTACTTATCTGCAACTAATCCTTTGCCATTTTATTGTCAAAGAATAAGAAGAAAAATTAATTTTTTTTTTCATCTTCTCTTTTTCTTCAAAAACGGTGTCGGAAGGTAAAAACAAATATGAGAGAAAAATCTCTCATTGTTGTAGTCGAAAGTTTGACAAATAAAGAGAGAAGACAGAATTTCTTTAAAGGGTTGCTTCTTATAAACAATAATGGTTACCTTCGGTTGTTGGAGATAAATAAAAGAGAGAATTCTCTTTTGTCAAAAGGTTCTCTATTTATCAAAAATAATTGTTTATAACATTAAGAGAACAAAACAAAACAAATTCCCCCACTTCGAAAAATAAGGTAAAAACCCTACATGTGAAGAACAAAGGTGGATGCATTTCATAAAAAAAAAAAAAAAAAAAAGTCTGGCCCACTTGAAAAATGAGCCAAAAACTAACACCCTTTTGATAACAAAAAGTAATTAAAAATGTATTAAATTTCTATCGAATTAATTACCTTTGATAATAAAATTAAACAACTACTTAAAAAAATAAATATTACTTAAAAAATTATTCACAATTTTAAATGATATATAATCCATTTAATTTTTAGTTATCACTTAATATCATAAAATATTTAATTATCATAATTAACATTTTATAACAAAATTTTAAAATCTCACAGAAAAAGTTATATACAAAAAATTATAGATGGAGAAACTATTAAATTTAAAAAAAATATAGAAAAAGAGAAAATACTTCAGAAAAATAAAGTTGTAAAAATTATTTTAAGAATAAAAATTTGTACAATTTTTTTTTTTTTAAAAGTTAAAAGTACTAAAAAATTGAATACTTAATATATTCAGCATTTAAAACTCAGCACTCAAAATTTAAACGGTTATCAAACATGGACTTAGTTTTAATGATATTTTATTCAATTACAAAAATTAAAACGAAAATAGCTATTCATAATAAGAAATTTAAGTTTTAAGCTACATATAACTAGATAATTAAGAATTAGATTTAAAAAAATAAAAATCAATTAATATAAAGTGGTGGGTGTTTTCCTAATTTGACTTTAAATATATTAAGGAAAAAAAAAGAGTAATTTTATAAGTACACCCATTTTTGATAAATACACATTTAAAAAAAAATAAAAATATCTATATATATATTTATCCGTGGCCGTCCACTACTGATTTGAATAGATTCGCTGCAATGTCGCCACCGATATATAACGATAAAATAATAATTAACTAAAAATATTTTTATATATTTTTACCGGAGTGTTTATTTAGAAGTAGACATGTCAATGCTTCGATTTTAGTCCGGTTTCATATAAAATCAAAATCAAAACCAAAACTGTTCGACATATACCAGAATTTTTTTTTAAACAGTTTTAAAACCGAACCATTTAACTTCATACAAAACCAAAACCAAAACCATGAAACCATTTATAAAATTTCAATTTTATAAAAAACAAAATCAAACCCTAACACACATATATATGAGAGATTAAATTGTAAATAAATAAGAAACATATATATATCTATATATATGAGGGGTTAAATTATAAATATATTAAAAAAAGATATATATGTCATAAAAATATATCTAAAATATCAGTTTCTTAGTTAGTTTTGTTGTTAAGTTTCGTTGTAATTAGCCCAAAACCAAAACCATTTCGGTTATTAATTTCAAAATTAAAATCACAACCAAACCAGTTAGACGATTTCAACCAGAGTATTTGGTGCGATTTTGCTTAATTACCTGTCGGTTCGATTTTTATTGTCATCCTTATTTAGAAGCACCCAAAATTGTGTTATTAAACTTCTTATAATTGTAAACTTAATTGTGGGAAATGTATGTATGACAGGGGTAATTGGCATTGAGAAGAGCATCCAAATGATACAAAATCATGAATTCATGGGATTTTTAGATTTTTGCAGCAGTCAATGAACATCAAAAAGGCAAACAAGGATCGAAATCTGGGAATTGTGTATGGAGAGTGCTCTGTTGGAAGAGGTGCCTGCTTCGGTGTCCAACAGTATTTCGCGGGATTAGTCTCCGCCGATCGTGATCTGGGGATATATCCTGGTTTACAACTAAAAAAAAAAAAAAGAAAAGGGAAATAGGGGTAGATATGCATTTGTACAGTACTATTATTATTCAATGTTGGCCAATACCTAATTGACCATCATACAATAAAATTTATATAGTGTTTCCACAAAAAAAACATTTGGGCGTTTTGTTGAGTGTTAGCAGCGCGCTAACACCTCCTTCTTACGTACATCTTAAGTTTATTATGTTTTCTGATTAATTTGGGTGGCGTTTGGTTAGTGTTTGTGCTTTTCTATTTTCACTTCTAATAATCTGGGATGAAAATTCTGTTTTTTGTTCTGAAATATTCTAGAAATAGATATATATTCAAAGTTTTTGATTTCATTGTTTAAACAAACGAAAGAATGAAAAAATCATTCTGAAAAAAAATTACTCATGTTTAATTTTTTTTTTTTTAACAAATGATTTTTTTTCCCACTCAAAATAAAAAAATAAATAAAAAAGGAGTTCTTGGTAAACAGTCCAGAAACTTAAAAATTTTACTCATGCATTCTACAACTTAAAATATATTTTTTCAAAAATAAAAGGTTATTGTATTTCATGAAAATTATTGTAATTTATTCATGTAAAAAATTGCAGGAAAATTTTATGTTGTGCAATGACTTTATACTTTGACTGAATTATTGGTTTTCTCGAAAAACTATTGTACAAAGTGGGTTGCGGAATTTAGGATTTGTGGCAAAAAAAACATTAAAAAAATAATTTGTAAATGATTTGATTGGCCTAATATTGAGTGAATTTTTGTTCAACAACAACGATCATTAGAGAGTTCTAAAATCACTATATAAATCAAGATAATTACTCCACTTGACACTATATAATTTTGAATTGGAATTTTATGACATAGTATCATTTGAGAATTCTCAAACCACTATATAAATCAAATAAGTTACTTCACTTGCCACCATATGATTTTAAGTTGGAATCTAGTATCAGAATAAAAGTTATGGGAATTCGTCTCTCATTCTCCCATAGTCAAATCATCCATGTAAATTGAGCGTTACATATTTTTCATTATTCTTTCGTAGTCAAATCATCCGTACTTAAAGCCAGGTGTTTGAACCATGTTTGACATCAATAAGAATTCCCAAACCACTATATTCCTAACTGCTCATTTAAACCTTTAAAATGAATAGATTCATTACACATTTCTTATCATCTGTGTCTTCTTCGGAAATCTGCTGCAGGATTTTAATTTCATCCATTGTTGCCTATGAGTAGTTGAGTACGTGTTATAAGAACGCTTATAAATGTATGCGGAAAACAATTGCTCACAAGGTATGGTGAAAATGGAAGGGAACATCAAAGAAACTTGAATCTCAGGGTCTGATCTGGCTAAATTTCAGATTTAGATATAATTTGGTGTCTTTGTGGCATTTATAATCCAAAACAAGCGGTGAATGTTGCGCTTAGAGACGACAAAAATATGAAAATAAAGAATATGTAGAAGCAAAGAAAATGACAAATACAAAAGAGACATAAGATATAACGCGGTTCGTCATAACTTGCCTACTCCACATACGAAGAATAACGAATGGTTTCACTAATATGAAGAAAATTACACAAAAAAAAGATAAATTCTTAAACTCAAGAACTAACAACAAAATCTCTCAAAATTCTCTCTTAACTCTCAAATGGGTTGTTCTCAAATGGGCACAAATTGCCAAGCTCTCGACCTTTATTTATATGCAAAAGCGTAGAAGACCTACTCAGATAATTCTCACTTCACTGACCTAATCAATGGATTTCCACTTCACCAACTCACTCACACTAGGTTGTGCCAAGCATTTGAAAAAAAAAAAAAATCAAAGCCAAATTTTAACAGTGAACCCGGTCTAGTCCAGTTTTCAATTGATAATTGATTGCAAACTCAGATGAAAGATTAGGTTCAAAATATTTCCTCGTTCCTCCATTTATCAGCAACGAAGCTAAATCTCATTCAGGAAGCAAAATCAAAATTGAGAAAAATTAAACTATATTTTCTCGTCAAAAAGGTTTTGTGCTCTTTCCAGAAATCAATCGCGAAGGTAATTCACATCAAGTAAGTGATTGTTCGACGTAACAGGGAGAATGTATGTGATTCAATTCAGGATTTAATACGTGAAACACAGATAGTAATAAGCAGGATCAAGAGATGAAATACACGCTTCGATCAGAGAGAGAGAGAATCAGAACGTACGGAGTTGAGCGTGTCCCGAGCGAACCAGACGGTGGAGAAATGACCTCAACCGAGCTTCCGTCGCTGATGCGGACGGCAACGATGCCTGCGTCCTCTGACGTCAAATCGAAACTGCTCTCAACTTTCGAGATTTCTTCCTTCAACTTTTGCTGCCTGTTGCGAATTTTCGACGATCCTCCATTGTTGATCCACTCACACAAACACAGAGAAACTGAGAAAAATGTCGTTTCCTTCTTATCGTTGTTGTGAATCGATCAAATGAAGGTGCTGATATTCGATACTCCAAATTGCAACGAAACAGAGAAATATACTGAAATTAGGGCTTCCGGAATTGCACAGAGAGAGAGAGAGGCGCTCTTTTGCTTCTTCCGTATTTCAAATAATTTGGCGGCAGAGGAAACGATTTTATAGCGGTAGATTTGAAGCCAGCTAGGTGTTATTCCGGCTGCCAATGGAAGGTATTCCCTTTTTTTATCATTCAAAGTTTTAGGGCTTGTTTGATAACGACTTAATTTTTAAGTGCTGAAATTTTAAGTGCTGAAAATTTAAGAAGGTTGTTTGATAAAATTGTGCTAAAAATTTAAGTGTTGAATTTTTTTTTATTTGTTTAATAAGTATAGAATTTGTATGCTGAAAATTGTTTAATTTACATAACTACTTTTGAATCAAGATAATGTGAAAATAAAAAAAAATAAAAAATTGAAAACAAAACAATAAAATCAGGGTGTTCATTTTTAAAAAAATAAATTATATTAAAATTAAAAATAGAAATTAACCAAAAAAAAATATGTAAATATTATATATTTTGTTATGTAGTTTGATTGCTTAAATTAAATTATAACAATTATTTAAATATAAAATAAAATTAAAATCATAAAATAATCCAAAATTAATCTAATTCTCATTAATCTTAACTCTAATTAAACGCTCATAGGAAATCAAGGGTAAAATGGTCAAAATATAATTTTTTTTAAATGGGAAATAATGGAGTGTATTAAGTAAAATGAAATAAGTGAAGAGATCTTGACTTAATTTTTTACTCATATTTTGACTTAATTTTTAAGTTAACTTAATTAATTAAGTAATATTAATTACATTTATCAAACAAACTTAATTAATTAAATACTTAATATAATCAATTTTAAGTACTTAATTTTTTTATCAAACATACCCTTACTCTTCCAAAGAGTATTTTTTGAATTAAATCTTGAATTTAATCCTGAACGCACCAAACCGATGTTGAGGAGTGAATCTTTAAGATCGTCTGGTGAGATGATTAGTCGAGGTGCACGTCAACTAACTCGGACATATCTTACCGTATAATTAAAAAAAAAATGGTAAATTTAAAGTCCGGTACAAATATGCAAAAAGAACCGATAAAAATAATGGAAAATGTAATTTTTAATAAAAAAAAATTGGTACATATGTTGAAGAAAGGGGTTAACGTTTAGACCTTCGACAAACGAAATAAGTTAGTTATCCACTAGGCTACGGGCTTAGTAGTTGTCTAGATTTTGAGATTTCTTGAATTGCATATTTGGTCTTATCTCATTTGGTTATTATTTTTGTTTCTTGATTTTTGTTTTTACTCTAAAAATTTTGAAATTAATATACAGAAATAAAAATATTTATGTTGCCAAATTTTTAAAAATATTTTTGTAGTATTTCCTGAATTCCTTAATAATCTAATAAACAAAAAAATATTGATTCCTATCACTTTCACAAAATTATTCCCAAAATTGTGGTGGTTGTTCCGACAGTGTGGGAGTCGGGGAGGAGTTTTTAATTTTTTTTTTTTAAATTTGTTAAAAATAAAAGGATAATTTTATTTTTTTTAAAGAGGAATTTTCATGTAAAAAGGTAAGGAATGAAAATAGAAAATAAAATAAACTGATATTTGTGTATTTTAATTTTTAATTGTTTAATTTTTTTTAAATGTTTAACGATAATCTTGTTATTACAATAAAAAATTTAGTAATTTTTTATCTATAAGAAAATTAAGTAGCATTTAATAAAAAATGATAAATAATTAACTGATATTTACTAAATGACGAGAGATATTTTCGTTACCAAACGCAGATATTTTCGTTACCAAACGCGATTCTGTTCTCAAAACAAAATAAAATTTTACCATTATAAAATCCAATTTTGTTCCCAAAAATAAAATAAAATTCTCATCCCACCTCGGAACGCTTACCAAACAGGCCCATTTATTAGTATTAGGGTTCAGGTCACTAGGCCAGCAGCCCCAGGCCCATCACTCCCCAGCCCTAATAACCCAAACCCTAATCCCCTTCTCTTCTATCACTTGATACTTCCAAGCCTCCACTCCAGCCTCCACCGTTCTCAGCCGCGATTCCCCCTACTGGAAGCTCGCTCCGGCCTCCATCGTTCTCCGTTCTCCGTGAATCTCCGCTTCAGCTTCCCTTGAGTAAGCTCTCTCTCTCTATCTCTCAAAATCAGATTTTCCAAACTAAACTAAACCGTTAAGGATATGTAGGTGCGGTTCGATTCTACTTTGGTGCCGGAACGGAACGGAACCGAACCGTGTATACTCCACACTGTAATGTGATTTGATTTGATTTGATTTTTTTAGGAAAATGGCGGACAGTAAGGCTGTGACGATCCGGACCAGGAAGTTCATGACCAACCGGCTTCTCTCCAGGAAGCAATTCGTGAGGATTCATCTGCAATTTCGTTTTCGTTCTTCGATTTCTGTTTAGTTTTCAGGATTCGTTATTTTAGAGGATTTGATGTGTTTGTTTGGTTTGATTATGCAGGTCATTGACGTTCTTCACCCCGGTAGACCTAATGTTTCGAAGGTATGTTGCTTATGCTTGTGAATTCATAAACGGCTGCATTTTGCTGTAATTGATTTTTATTCGTCGATGTTTAGATGTGAATTAGTGCTGCATTAATGCATCATTCATACTTAAAATCTTTGTTAAATTACTATCAGTTGTTGTTGTTCAGCTGAATTGGTTGGGTTCTAGGATTTTTGATTCAAAAATCTTACTTGCTTCTGTTGTTTATGAAGGCGGAGTTGAAGGAGAAATTGGCGAGGATGTATGAGGTGAAGGATCCTAATTCCATTTTTGTGTTCAAATTCCGGACTCATTTTGGAGGCGGAAAATCGACTGGTTTTGGTTTGATCTACGATTCTGTGGAGAATGCAAAGAAATACGAGCCAAAATACAGACTCATCAGGGTAATTCTATGTCAAAGCCATAACTCTCATTTACATCAGCATTATGCATTGTCACAACGACATGAAAATATTTAGTACTATGTTCTTTATGCTACAACTTACTACCAGTGTTTTAAGTATCGGTCATTACATACTGTAATGGCCCATAAATAACGGGTTATCAGCACACCATTATGGTTACGTGCCAATAAATTGGTTTTGGGCCGATTCACTTTCAAATCAGGCCATACCGGCCCGTATTGGGACGAATGGCTGTTACACGCTAGTATAACGGCCGTTACATACGTTATGGCGGAGTCATCGTAAAATGGGTGTAGCTAAGCCATTTTTACCCCATTTTTCTCCTCACACCAGCCATTCTCCATCCCTCCTCCAACCAGCAGCCAAATTTTGGCCTGATTCAAACCCTCCACTCCATTTTCGGCTAGATCATAGGATTTCCTAGCAGGATTTCTTCATCAAAACTGCTAGATGTATTGTATATATTATATAGTTAAATATCATAATATCTATTAGAATGTGGTTATTAAGGGTTAAATGAGTTGAACAAATACAATTATTGAGATTTTGAGGATATTCTGGTGATTTTAATAAATTCACGACCTCTTCGAGCGATTCTCACTACGGACAGATCGATTTTCCCGATACCGTTGCACCATGACCGCTACCGTTACGTAACCCCGGTTATGAGTTTTAGAACCTTGCTTATTACTTACAATGATATTTGATTACATGATTTCATAGTTGCTAATTGTATGTGATCCTCTATGACACATCTTAGCCTTGTTTCTTGTTCCATTTGAGTTATGCCATAAATGTAGTTACCTATGCCGCCTTTATTAATTCATCAAAAAATCTCATGACCCCAAATTCTTTGAAATACCCATTTGGTTACTGTTTCCTTTCCCTAATTTTTGTTCTTGCTCCACAAATTTTGGGAGTAATTTGAGACTATTTCTTGAATTTCTTGAGAATATGAGAAAAAAAATGTTGATTCCTATTCACTCCCACAAAACTATTCCCACAACCACCCGCTAGCCATTATCATCCCGCCAGCCACCATACATTTAAATTTAAAAAAAAAAGGAACAAATTTTGCAACCAAACATATTTCTTGTTTCTGTTCTCATAAATTAAAAGAAACAATTTCAGGAAAATGGTCGTTACCAAACATGTTTATATTTTTGGTTCCCATACCGGCTTATTGATACGAGAAACAGAAAAACAGAAACACTGACCAAAGATCTTTTAGTTATCATTGACTTCTTCCTCATTTTATAAATCATACAACATTTATTTTGCAGAATGGTCTGGATACCAAGGTGGAGAAGTCGAGGAAGCAGTTGAAGGAGAGAAAGAACAGGGCCAAGAAGATTCGTGGTGTTAAGAAGGTAATAAACAGTGCCTGACCTAACCTAGGGGTGCCAACTTCCCCCCCCCTCCCCCCAAAACAAAAAAAAAGTAAAAATAATAATAATAATCTAAAACTACCCCCATTTTTATTTTATATTGTATATATGTATGTCAAATATATATAAATTTGCCCCCTTCTCCTTTCATGAAAGCCGGAGATAAAATTGAGACTCGTTATTTTTTATCATAAATTTTTTCTACTTTTCTAGACCTAAAGGTGGTTTTGTTTAGTATGGCTGTTTGTTTTTTCGGTTTCTGTTCTCACGAAACATGGAACAGAAACCGAAACAGGTAAATTTATTCCCAGATTTCTGTTTCTGTTCTGTGTTTTTATGGAATGGAAACAAAGAAACAGAAACACTAAACAAAGAGAGACCAAATATATTTAGAATCAATATTAAAGTATTGTTTGATGGTTTAGTATGGCTGTTTGTTTTTTTGGTTTCTATTCTCACAAAACATGGAACAGAAACAGAAACAGGTAATTTTATTCCCAGATTTCAGTTTCTGTTCCGTGTTTTTACTGAACGGAAACAGAGAAACAGAAGCACTAAACAAAGAGAGACCAAATAGATTTAGAATCAATATGAAATTATGGGTTCTTTGTGCAGACCAAGGCTGGAGATGCTGCCAAGGGCGGAAAGAAGAAATGAGGAGTTAGAAATCCGCAGTGGGTCAGTTTTAAAGCAGATTTCTTTACTCAATTCCTTACGTTTTGTTATTGTTTTTTGCGTTATTTGATGTAATCCCAAGACATTATTAGTTGAACCCTGGTTTCAATTTTCCCGTGGAGACAAAAATTCTTGTAACATTTTGGAAATTTTTTAGATTTTCTTGTATTTTCACCATATATTATCATTGAAGATTTAACTCAGATCCAAAGAAATGGTTGGAGTATGAGTTCTTTCGGTTTTAGGGCCATCGAAAACCCTAACATCATTCAGATTTTGAATTGTTCTGATTGAAAATCCTAACCTTCCATGTTCTTGAACTCTGATCTTTTCTCTCCTTCGTTTTTTTTCGTTCTCATTAAATGAGCTGTTGGAAGCTAGGGAATGTTGAAGCAATTGGATTCGAAATGACGCATGTACCTTTGGTTGTAAGGTCACGTGTTAAGCGTTGAAATTATTTTATCCAATTTGGACTAATACCGTTGCCAATTAGACAAAATTAAAGTCTTTTTGTTAATTAAGGACCAAATGTGTCAAACCCGAAATACTGGAGATTAAATGAACATCCACCCCGAACATGAAGGGTAAAAAAAAGTCATTTTTTCACTTGATAAGTGTCATTCTCTCTATCACTTTATTCCTTCACTTTAAAAAGTGTAATTTACTTACTTTTATTTTTGAATAAAGTGAAGAATTAATTTTATTTTTTTATTTATATTAATGAAATATTATTAAAAATGTATGAAATTAAATATTCCATCAAATTTTCCGATGAAATAAACAAAATTGTTCTTTTATTAAATTTTTATTATAAAATTTTTATTTTAAAAATAAATAAAAATTAAAATAAAAAAATAATTTCATCTATTTCATAAAAAATTAGATGAAAATTTAATTCTATCCATTTTTAAACATATACCGCTAATTTAAATGGGAAAAAAAAAATCATTTTGTTCAAAAATAAAAATAAAAAGAGTGTAATTTTTTTAAGTAAGAGAGAATAAAGTAATAATTTGATAAAATAGAGACGGTAAAAAGAGAATTTACACATAAAAATATTACAAAATTGTCATTTTATTAATCTCCAATACATAATAATCGTATTTACATAATCAGAAATAAATCTATTTTCATTCCAAATGCAAACATAGGAAAGGAAAGACGTCTCCCTTTTTTCCTCCATTTTCCTGGCATCCATCCAAGGGGACTGCTAGAGAATTACCTTCTTGCCAACAAATTCAATTAACCACATTTTCGTAGCTCATCATCTTTATACATGGGCACTGCAAATAAAACCCTCTTTTTTTTTTAGTGTTTCTGTTTCTGTTCCCTGATTTCCCAAACAAAATAGGAACCGGAAAAGAAAAAAGAAAGTGTTTCTGATATTCTGTTGCTCCCAGTTTTTAAAAACAAAATTTTGAGAGCAAAACAGAACCGGTCCCTTATTTTTATTTCTCATCCAAATTTTTTATGAGAATCGAAACAGAATTCAGGGAACAAAAACACAAAATTAACGTTATACACATACGCTATATATCTATAAAAAAAAATTATTAAAAAAATTAAAATTAGGCACAACCATATATATAAATTATGTATTGCGAAGGGTTAATCGCCTTTTACCCCCTCCCCCAGGGTAATTTTATTGCATTTTGTTCTCTTTATTTTAAAAACTTACATTTTTACTCCCTTCAGCTTGTAATACATTGAAAATCAATTTTTTGTTTGTTTATTTAATTTGATGAAACATGCTAAACAATGGATGTGCTTAAATTTTTAATAAATGAACAAAGTACCCTTTATTTTAATTTTATTCTGTCTTTATTATAAAAGAAAAATAGAAGTAGAAAGAGAAAGGGAGTAGTTTCCCATTTTTTTTCTTTAAATATTAAATTTATTAAAAAAGTAAAGGGCAATTAAATTATTTTATATATTTTTTAATATAATGCGAGTTTTTCTCCGTAGTCAAGAGTAGAAGGGAGTGATGAGTAAATTTTTAAATTAGAGGGATTGAAATAAAATGAGACCAAAGTACAAGGGAGTAGACGACAATTAACCGTATTGCAAATAAATACTTACACCTTCAAGATTCTTCAGGAGGTAAGGTACGGTAAAATGAATCCGATTCCTCGTCTGAGGTTGGAGAGTTGGAATAATGCTGCCCGTAAAAGGCATAAATCCCGACGGAGATGAAGGTGAGGATCACAAATCTTGCCCATGCTAGATAGTGAAGCTGCAACATTTAGTTAGTTTAGTAGTAATCAGCTTTAGATAAAACCAAGGGACTGTTTGGTTGTCCACTGCGAACGGATTTCAAAGGACCCAACATTAGACAAAAGTCTTGTCTCTGATATCATGTGTGAACCAATGGGCCTAACTCACTTTCAAAAGACGCCTTGCTATGGGGATTGCTCTAGGTTTTATATATAATTCAGGATCAGGTAACACGCGAGATGTGGGATTCAACAAAAGACAACCCAGACAGTCCCTAATCGTTTGATTTTTCAATCAGGCTCGAAAAGAAACTGTATGTATAATAACGAACCTGTGCAAAGAGGAATATATTGAAGAAGATGCAAACGGCAGGTACAAATGGAACCGCTGGACAGAAAAATCCTGGTGGATCCACATAGACCTGTAAAAAAAAAGGAAAAATAAGGAGGTGCAAACGGCAGTGTTTGCTTATGCCCGTGTGGTTACTGTTTCCGTTTCCTTATTTTTGTTCTCGCTCCCAAATTTTTGGGATTAATGCACATAAATGCGTTTGGTAGACACTTTTTTGTTCCCAAAATCTGAGAAACAAAAAAATATTTATTTTTGTTCGCTCCCACAAAACTATTCCCACCCCCACCACCTCCTGCCGGCCACCATACATTTAAAGAAAAGAAGAGAATAAATGTTACAACCGAACGTACATTTTGTTTATGTTTTCATAAATTAAAAGAAACAATTTCAGGACAATGATCGCTACCAAACATGTTTTTATTCCCGAAATACTTCAGAATGGAAACATAATTCTCATCCCAATTTATTGAAAGTAGAAATAGAAAAGTAGAAACATTAACCAAATGCTACCTTAGTGTTTTTGTTCCTAGAAAAATTGGAACAAAAACTGAAATCCAGGAAATTTTTTGCTCTACAAATCCGGGAACAGAACAGAAACATTTTTTCTTTTCAATATTTTGGTTTAACTGATTGTACAAAGAGAAACAAAGGCACCATTTGGTAACCATTTTTAAAAATATTTTTTATAATAAAAATAATAATCGAACAAAAAAAGATTTTTTCCATAAATATAGAAAAATAAAAAATGTGTTTGATAACATAAAGATAAAGATGATATCTCTTAACCCGAAAGAGGTTAAAATACATACGGGTAGAGAGATTCTAGTCTATCAAATTTTTAAAAAATATATAAAAAAAATTGAGAAAAAAAAATATATTTTGTGCTTCTAATGAAAGTACTTTTCCTTTCTAACTTTTTTAAATTATCAAACGGTGCCAAAGTTATTATTTTATAAATTTTGGGAACATAAAAAAAAAAAAAAAAATGTTTTATGCTCTGATTTTTTTTTCAAGTATTTATATTTGTATATGCAGAAAAAATCTATATAGACACACACATATATATAAACATATGTATCATTATATGAACTACTACTTACTTGCCGGAAAGCAAGAGCAATAGAAGCAACGGTTGCAATGACAATGGCTATGATCAGAAGAATAAAGGAAGCATCATAACGGTAGATAACTCCTGCACTAAAACCGCAAGAAGCAATTATCAAGAGGCAAACAATGCCTTCCCACCACGATGGAGTCGAGCTTTGACAATCTTGATCCACAGTCTTGTCCGGCCAGCGAAGGGTCACTAGGCATGCTGCCACAACAGAGTAGGATGCCTGTGAAAATTATAAAAGAAAGAAAAAAAAAAATAAGGGTGTGTTTGGTTTGGTTGTGCAAATCATCCCGTTTTAATGAATTGTTTCTAGGGATGCCTGCAGTCCGGGTTCGGCTCGGTTTTATACAAAACCAAAACCAAAACCGTGAAACATATATAAAACCAAAACTAAAACCAAAACCGCCAATAGTTTTAAAACCGAACCATTTAATTTTATCCAAAACCAAAACCAAAACTGCGAAACCGTTTAAGATTTTTAAATTTTATAAAAAAACAAAATCAAAACCAAAACAGCAGACCATTGTTTCTTATATATGAAAAAAAAAATATAACAGTCTCCAAATCATTTTCATACAATTAATTTTTAATCCTGCAAAATCAACTGATTGATTCTGAAGAGGAAATATGAGAAGTGAGATTTGAGAACCCTACCTATAACTATATATTTATATAAGGGTTAGTGGGTAAAAGGGTTAACTTATAAATAAATAAATGGGGATTAAACTGTAAATTTCTTATTTGTGTGTGTGTGTGTGTGTGTGTGTCTGTCGGTTACACGGTTCGGCTCACGGTTCGATCACATGGTTTAGTTACGCGGTTATTATCTCAAAATCAAAACCAAACTGCTTCGGTTGCTAAATTTAAAACCAGAACCAAGACCAAAACCATTTAGTTTATTTCAACTCGGACCATTCGGTTCGGTTTCTCTCGATTACCCGTCAATTCGGTTTTTTTTGGCATCCCTAATTGTTTCAACTACTTTTCCTTTTATAATACAACTCAAAAACGATTTCACAAAAATAATTTTGCTAAGGGCAGATCATTTATGTGCAAAATTTCACTTTTGACCCTTAAAGTTTGGGATGGGTGTCTAATTGGCCCCTATGGTTTGAAAAAACAACACATTTGACCCTAATGTTTGGTTGTAAGTCAATTTAATCAAATTGTTAACGGTCTATTAAAATATGGACGGATATGTGCATGTGTTCAAAGCACGTAAAAATTCAGGTAACACTAATCTCACATGGACAATTGTACAAAATGTAATTTTTCTTTTCTTCTCCTTATTTAGAAAACCTTATTGTTCCTCTCTTTCTTAGCTCCGGCAGTTGCCACTGCTAATGTCTTAACTCCAAATTTTAACAGACTATTAATAATTGGGCAAATTGACACCACCCCAAACCTCAGAGTCAAATGTGATGTTTTTCAAACCACATGGACCAATTACACACCCGCCCAAAACTTTAAGGGTAAAAAGTGCAAATTTTCCAGAAATTCTTAAAGGGAGGGCATTTGACATACCAAAGCACCAACAGAGAGAATGTGTGACAGAAGATTGACATTGAAAAGCCCAGCCAAGATAGCAGGAACAACACCAACCAAAAGTTGAGAATAAATGGGGGTATGGTGCTTTGGGTGTACTTCAGCCAATATTGAGGGTAGCAATCCGTCTCTTGCAACGCCAAGATACATCCGAGACTGGAAACAGAAACAGAATTATGTTAAAAAAATATGTTACCGCTTTGTTCCGAGATGAATGGAACAAAATTCCAGGAACATAACAGGATTGTTCCCAAATTTCTTTTTCAGTACCGAATTGTCTGGAAACAAACACACTAGACGTTTCTTTTGCGCTTTAAAAAGTACTCTTAAAAATTAAGAGAGTAAAGTGAGTTTCTTTAATGCAAAAAACAGTTGTTTTTCATTTTTATGTTTTAAGATAGTGATGGACTAGAACACAGCCACGTTTGGTAACACCTTTCCAAGTATTTTTTGCATTTAAACAAAAAAGTACTTTTACTTTAAAATGAAACCAACGTTTGTTTTGCGCTTTAAAACCATTTTTTTTAGCAACAAATTACTCTAACATGAAACCAACCTTTGTTTTGCATTTTATAAAATTACTCTTAGAAATCAAGAGAGTAAAATGAATTTTTTTTTAATGCAAAAAATAGTTTTACATTTTTTCAATTTTTATAATTTAAGATATGGATGAACTAGAACACTAAGGCATCATTTGGTAACACCTTTTTAAGTACTTTTTTGCCTTTAAGCGAAAAAATACTTTTAAAATGAAACCAACAATAGTTTTACGTTTTATAAAAGTACTCATTTTAAGAGTAAAATGACTTCTTTTTTTTTCAAAATAAATAGTTGTTTACAATTTTTTAGATTTTTATATTGTAAAATATTGATGAAGTACAATCTCTGTATCTTATTTTTCTCAATCCCCTCTACACTTTTTTTCGATTAAGAGATCGTTTATCTGGATTATCAAACACACGTTTGACTTTTGCTTTTATTTTTAAATGGAAGTACTTTTATTCAAAAAAAAATCTATTAAAAAAAAAAAAAAGTTACCAAACAGTCCATAAACAAAGGCAAGTTTAGAGATTATTTACCTGATTCCAAAGACCAACAAGAGTGGTGGTTGTCAATCCAACTACAGCACCAAGGCTGATTATCACAGAAACATACTTCAAGCCCTTCTTTGAGAAAGCTTCAGCCAAAGGAGCATCTCCACCGAGTAACTGGTAAGGTACCATCCCGGTAATAACTAAGCAAACTCCAACATATAATGTGCCCGAGACAATTATGCTTCCCATAATGGCCAGCGGTAAATCACGCTGCAATGTAATGCAAAATAAAAGGATATAACTCCCACAAAGCCGAAAGAAAAAAAAATAAGGTACCGTTTGGGAATGTGTCATTTTTTTTAATACTGTTTTGCTTAAAAGTCAAAAAGTACTTAATTTAAACTTTAAAATTTAAAAGTATCGTTTGTTTTGCACTTAAAAAAATACTTCTAATTTTTTAAAAGAAAAAAGGTAAAAACATGAATTAAGTATTTTTTTTCCAAAAACAAAAAATGGTTGTGTTTTTTATTTCCAATTTTATATTTTTAGAGATGGATGGCTAGCACCTCTCAAACAACGTTTTTTCAATCATCTATGAACTATTTTTGGATTCAAACCGTTACCAAACGGTGTCTAAGCAAATAAATGAAAGTCTCATCCCATTCTCATAATATTTGTGTCTTTTAGTAGAATTGAAGCTAGAACAAACATTGAAATTATTTGGGAAATTTATTAGACTGTCCTTCAAATAAGTTACTTATAATATTTTTTCACTTTTTTTTTTCACTTTATTTTTTAGTTTTTTAATTAACATCAAATAGAGTGAATCTATCGAGTTGATGTTACCTAGTGTTGAATTTGTATATGATGTCATAGTTAATGTTAACTAAACGACCAACAAGAATTAAAAAATAATTTGGTAAGGACTAAAAAACAAATTCACTATAAAGAGGATAAAAAAGTTTAAATACTAAAAATAAAAAACTTTATAATAATAATAATTAAAAAAAAAAAAAACTATTTTATTCAGTGTTTTTTATTTTTCCATGTCCAAATTATGAGAAACTTGAGTAATAAGATTAAAAATGGGTATGAGATAATAATAGTAGCACCTGTGGTCTCTTAGATTCTTCAGCAGAATTAGCAACCACATCGAATCCAACATAAGAGAAAAACACTACAGTTGATCCGCTCATTACTGCTTGGAATCCATTTGGGACAAAAGGAGACCAATTCGATACATCTACTTGAAAAGCACCGACGGCAATTACAAAAATGACAATTATGATCTGCAACAAATTCGACAAATCTTAGTCAAAAAAATAACCGATGTTTTTATGCAGGCAATTATAGAATTTAACAACAATCAAAAAAGTTTCATATGATCAGAAAGTGTTGATGAAACTCATCACTTGTAACCTAGCGGTTATCTAGTATGCCTCCCTAGTAGGAGATCTAGTGTTCACAATCCCCTCCCTCAATCATTTGCACCAAAAAAATAAAGTGTTGATGATTTATTTGGTAGGAAGCATTGCCATATATCTTGCCATATATGTTTCTCGTATTTATGTCACTGCATAACGGAACCAAAGACCCCGCTCTTCAAACATTCCTTGCTAAAGGTGCTATATATATACCATGAACTTTTGAAACACCATTTGCTAACAATCAAACTAAGGGAATGTTTTGATAAAAACTGAAAAGTTCTGATAGCTGATAAATACTAAATTTGAAGTGTTGAAAGTAATTTTCTTTTAAATATTTTCGATTTGAATAATTTTGTACTTTTACAACTTTCAACTTTTAGAGGGTGAGTATTAGGTATAATTTTAAGTCGCTCCATTATAACATGAAGGTTCTGAGTTCAAATCTGAAGACAACCTCTTTGCATGGAGTCAGTTACCGAATAATTATACTTTAAAAAAAAAAAAAAAATACTGAAAACATCAATTTTTCATCTTATTTACCAAACTAGAACTACCCAGGATTGTGATCCCCAAGTATTAGAACCCGGGGTACATAATCCCGGGTTTGTCTCCTTTAAAAAAAAAAAAAAAAAACTCAAGTTCCCAAATGAATTTTTAATATTTTCGGCAATTTTGAATTAATTATCGTTGGTCTATTTGTATTTTAAATAAATCCAAATTTTTTGTGCATAAATTACGTTCAAAACACTTCTTAATGTTTTTTACAACACTAAAAACGAACCAGTGAATAATTTTTAAAAAATCGTCAAAGTTGGTTAAATGAGTTGTTTCGATGACGGCGTAATTTTTTCGTCAATTTGGAGTTAACAAAAAGTGGCATATCCGTAACAGAAACAAACCCAATTTTTTTTGTATACAAGTTATGTTCATAATATTACATAATAAAACTTAGAACGCTAAAAACGGATTAATGAATAATTTTTAAATAATCGTTAAAGTTGGTTAGATGAATTGTTTCGATGACAATGCAACATTTTTCGAAACTTTGTGTTAATAAAAGATGGCCTATCCGTAACAGAAATGAACCTATTTTTTTTTTGTATACAAACTCCGTTCATAACACTAAATAATAAAATCGAGAATACAAAAAACGGATTAGTGAATAATTTTTAAATAATCATAAAAAATTAATTGAATAAAGCATAATATTTTAGAAATAAATAACCAACAAAAATCTCTTAAATAATCAATTTGTCCATCAATGCTTGAGTCTGATCTGAGTCATCACTCTGATTTTCGAAGTTTTCAATTTTATCAATGGAACAAGATGCACGCTCGTGACATAGATTACAAATTTAGTCACCCAACACTTCAAATCCAAAATAGAAGGTGAAAACGATTTTTTTTTGAAAAAATATTCGACCAAACCACTTACAACAATTTGTCACGCCTAGTTTTAGAAAAAATACCCAAAATCAAAAAAAAAAAAAATCGCCCCTAACAAAACACTGAGCGCAAAGTTATATCAATTCAAACTTTGAAAAGCAATAAAATGTTTTTGGACATTGGACACATATGATAAAAGAAGCAAACTAGACTAGATACAAAACTATGTCATGTATACAACTCATCCGACCAAATTTGACCAAGAGAAGACATGACATAATTTGTATACAAAATTATGTCATGTATATAACTCATCCGACCAAATTTGACAATTATTTAAAAATTATTCACTAATCCGTTTTTTATGTTATCGATTTTATTATTTAGTGTTATGAACGTAATTTGTATACAAAAAAAAAAAAAAAAAAAAAAAAAAAAAAAGTTCATTTCTGTTACAGATATGCTATCTTTTATTAACTCAAAATTTCAAAAAAAATTGCATCGTCATCGAAACAACTCATCTGACCAACTTTGACGATTATTTAAAAATTATTCATTAATCCGTTTTTAGCGTTCTAAGTTTTATTATGTAGTGTTATGAACATAATTTGTGTACAAAAATAATTGGGCTCATTTCTGTTACGGATAGACCATCTTTTGTTAACTCCAAATTGACGAAAAAATTACGTCGTCATCGAAACAGCTCATCTGACCAACTTTGGCGATTTTTTAAAAATCATTCACTTGTCCGTTTTTGGTATTGTAAAAAACATTATGAAGTGTTTTGAACATAATTTATGCACAAAAAAATTGAATTTATTTAAAATACCGATAGACCACCGATAATTAATTCAAACTTGCCGAAAATATTAAAAATTCATTTGAGAACTTTGAGTTTTTTTTGTTTTTTTTTTAAAGGAGACAAACCCGAGGTTGTGTACCCCGGGTTCTACATAGAACCCGGGGTACACAACCCCAGGTTTATCCTTCATTAAAAACCAAAAAAAAAAAAGTTTTTTTTGTACCCGGGGTTGTGAACCCCAGGTTCTAATACCCGGGGATCACAACTCCGGGTAGCTTTAGTTTGGTAAATAAGATAAAAAGGGAATGTTTTCAGTATTTTTTTTTTCAAAGTATAATTATTAGGTAACTGACTCTCTTTGCATATAAGGGTAAAGCTATGTATATCTGACCCTCTCCAGATGCCAAAATAGAAGGGTATGCTGTCCTTTTACAACTTTTGGCTTTTAAAAGTTCGCTTACAACTTTATTAAAAATTTCTCTTCAATTTTTTTCTCTCTATTTGTTCTTGGTATTACATTCTCTAGAATTCAATATTTACACTATTTTTTGACCTATTTTTAAGTGATACTTCATATTCAATTGTAAGTGCCGATCAAACAAGCCCTAAGACAGTGGTGTGGTAAAGAGAGATTACCTTCGTTGTAGTCATGACACAGTTTACAGTGGAAGACTCTCTAACGCCCCTACAGAGAATCATTGTCACGAGCAGGAGGAGAATTGGCGCCAACATGTTAAAAGACACAGCTCCACCTAGAATCTCCTCACTGCCATGTCCCATCCAACCTGGTATGTTGTCTTTGAAAATGGGGAAAAGCTCAATAACTGTAGCCACATAGCTTGCTAAACTCCTGGCTATGCTGGCAGCAGTGAGATGGTAGTCGAGCATGAGTTGCATAAATATAATGAAAGCCGTAAGCTCATTGAAGGCCGTGTAGGCATATAGGTATGCTCCACCGACAAGAGCGGGAAAACGAGAAGCTAGCTCGGCAAAACAGAGTGCATTTAGTATGCATGAGGCTCCTGCAATTATGTAGCTGAACGTGACTCCTGCATTGAAGTAGGGAAATCATTTGTGAGAACCGAAAAAAAAAGGGGGAAGTTTGCTAAGGCATTGTTTGGTAACACCTTTTTTTTCAAAAGTACTTTTTAAAAAAACACACATCATTTTGACAAAAAGGTACTTTTATCTTAATATTATCACTATAATTGATCTCTTAATTCCAAAAATATCAATAGATGATTGAAAAAAGTGTGCGGGGAGCGGTCCTAATCCATCGATCTTCATCTATCTCTTATAGTATTAAAGTTGAAAAAACAAAAGGCAACAATTATATTTTTTGGAAAAATATTTAAAATCATGTTTTTGCTGCTTCTTTTTTCGTACTTTTTTTTAAGCCCAAAACTAACGTTACTTCAAAATTTTAAGCAAAAAAAAAAAAAAAATACCAAAAAATTGTTATCGAAGGGTGGCTTAACAAAAAAATACTTTTACTTGAAAGTAAAAACTGCAAAAGATAGATAGGATAGGTAGAAGATCTTATTTTCATTAATTACTTTGATAATATTTACATCAATATATATAAATACAAATCTATTCAAACCTATATTTAAGAGGATGGTTGGGAAATCACATTAAATATGGAGTTGGGGAAAGTGAGCATTGAATATGGTGGATGAGCATTTAATATGGTGGTTTGGAGAAGATGAATATGAACTCATTAATTGGACTCACGCCAACACTCCCCTTCAAGTTGGTGCATATAGATCTCGGATGCCCAAGTTGCCAAGTGAGTTGTAGAAGCTTCTGCTACTTACAGTTTTTGTAAGTATATCTGCTAACTGGTTTCAGATTTAACATATGGGAATCAAATTATCTTGGCCTCAAGATTTTGTTTGATGAAATGTCGGTTTACTTCCACGTGTTTGGTTCGATCATACTGGACCGGATTATGAGAAATGTCAATTGCAGCCTTATTATCACAGAATAGGTCCATCTCGCAATCAGGAGCAAAACCAATCTCAGTTAATAGTCTTTGAAGTCATAGAAGTTCACAAAGGCCTTTAGCCATCCCACGAAACTCGGCTTCAACACTTGATAATGCTATTATCTTTTGCTTTTTACTTCTCCATGTAACTAGGTTGCCTCCAACAAATGTGAAATAGCCTGAGGTGGATTTTCTATCAGAGATGTTTCCTGCCCAGTCAGCATTTGTGTAACCTTCCACCCGTAGATGATTATTTTTCGTAAACATAAGTCCTTTTCCGGGGAAAGACTTTAAGTATCGGAGAATCCGAATTACCGCACTCATATGATCTTCACTTGGACGGTGCATGAATTGACTTACCACACTCACTGCATATGCGATGTCAGGTCGCGTATGAGAGAGAGAAATAAGATTTCCAACTATTCTCTGGTACCTTCCTTTGTCAGTTGGCACTTGTCCTAGGTATTCTCCAAGCTTGTAATTTTGGATTATTGGTGTATCTGCAGGCTTACAATCCAGTAATCCAACTTCTGATAATAAATCTAGGATATATTTTCGTTGGGAAAAGAATATGCCTTGTTTTGACTTGGCAACTTCAATTCTCAGAAAATATTTGAGTTCTCCTAGACTTTTCATCTCAAAATCTGTTGTCAGTTGCCCTTGAAGTCTTGCTATTTCCTTTGGGTCATCTCCTGTAATGATCATATCGTCTACATAGACTATCAAAACTGTTATTTTACCTTGGTAATGCTTTAGGAATAACGTATGGTCTGAGTTGCTTTGTTGATAACCATGTTTCTTCATTGCCGAGTTTAAGCGCTCAAAACACGCTCTAGGAGATTGTTTTAAGCCATACAAAGTTCGTTGTAACTTGCACACAATCTTAGATTTAGAGTTTGCAGTAAATCCTGGAGGGATATCCATGTAGATTTCTTCTTCAAGATCTCCATGAAGAAATGCATTTTTAACGTCAAACTGGTGCAATGGCCAATCAAGATTTGCTGCAAGAGATAGTAGAACCCTGACAGTACTCAATTTGGCCACAGGTGAGAATGTTTCTTGATAGTCTACGCCATAGGTTTGCGTATAACCCTTTGCCACCAATCTTGTTTTGTACCGTTCAACTGATCCATCAGCTTTGTACTTGATGGAGAATACCCACTTGTACCCCACTGGTTTTTTCCCTTCTGGTTGGGGAACAAGAGTCCATGTCTCATTTTTAAGCAACGCCTCCATTTTTTCCTTCATAGCTTTGACCCACCTAGGGTCTTCTAGAGCCTCTTCAACATTTGTGCGAATATGATGCGAAAAAAGTGCATTCACAAAATTTTTTAGAGGTTCAAACAGCTTCTTTGTAGACACATAATTGGCAATTGGATATCTCGATCTGTGGTTCTCTAGTTCTAGAGAATATCTGTTCGGCGGTTTGCCCCGATTGTGCCTGAAAAGTAATTCATAGCCAACAGGAGTACCCACGTTTGTAGAAATGATAGGAGAGCTTACCTCGGTAGGGGGGTACTGCTACTTCAGCTTCTAGAGATGTCGGCTCTGGAGCTGGAGTTGGCTCTTCAATGGTTGTATCAGCTTCTAGAGATGTCGGCACTAGATCTGGAGTCGGCTCCTCAACGGTCAATTGAGGAACAGTCTGTGTTGTCTCAACATCCTTGAACCAGTCGAAAGTCAACCAATTCAACTCTTCTTCTTTTCGTGTCTCTCCCGGAAGAGAAGAATTGGATGCGGCAGGAGAGTAGAAAGTGTCAAATTCAAAGAATGTGACATCTATAGTCACATAGGTATGTCGAATAGTCGGGTCGTAGCATCGGTACCCTTTTTGGTGTACAGCATATCTCAAAAAAAGACAACGAATAGCACATGGATCAAGTTTCGTGTGTTAGTTCTTGTGGAGGTGAACAAACGCAACACAACCAAAGACACGAGGCGGAAGCATCAATACTGTGGGTAGTGACACATAGGTTGACAAGACCTGTACTGGAGTCTTGAACCCAAGAACTTTTGAAGGCATGCGGTTAATGAGATGGACAGCCGTGGCAACAGCATCAACCCAGTGGTGGCTTGGTACGTGAGCTCCAAGTAATAGAGCTCGATTAGTTTCGAGGATGTGACGATTCTTACACTCGGCTACACCATTTTGTTGCGGAGTCTGGGGACATGAGGTCTCATGGATTAGTCCATGGTGTTGGAAATAACCACGGAGCTCTTGATTCACATACTCTCCACCATTATTGGATCTAAGAATGCGAATCTTAGCATTAAACTGAGTTTGAATTATTGTATGAAATGATTAAAACACCCGAGAAACTTCATTTTTATGTTTCAACTGATAAAACCAAGTCATTCGAGTACAATCATCAATGAATATCACAAACCAGCGGACATCAGATAGAGTAGATTTTGGGGAAGGACCCCACACGTCAGAGTGAATCAGAGTAAAAAGAACATCACTTTTATTCATACTCAATGGGTAAGTGGCTCGATGACTTTTAGCTAGAATGCAAGTCTCACATTTGAAATCTACATTTGACAAGCCTGAAAATAAATCAGGAAGCACATGTTGAAGATATCCAAACGACGGATGGCCTAACCGATAGTGCCAAAGCAAAATTTGTTCTACTCTGAGGTCGCTTGGGCGGTGCACGTGGTGTGCTCGGCCGATACTGAAATCTTCCACATAATAGAGCCCCCCCCCTCCGAGTTCTACGTCCAATTATCTCCTTAGTGAGAATATCCTGAATAAGACAAAACGCAGGATAAATGAGCACAACACAATTCAAATCTTTAGTAACTTGACTCACAGATAGTAACTTGTGAGAGAGAGAAGGCACTAGTAAAGTATTAGGTAATAGTAGGGTTGGTGACAACATTACAGTCCCAGCCCCCTGTTAACAAAGATGTGCCTCCATTAGCATTAACAATGCTAGCTCGCCGAGGAGGGGAGGTCTGAGAAAAATCATTTACATCAAATGTCATATGGTCTGTTGCTCCAAAATCAATTATCCAAGTATTATGATCAGCATCCCGTTTAGAACCAAGTAGAGCATTACCTGGGTCAACGTTTGTACTATCAGCTGCAGCCACCGCAGCCATGCCAGTACTATTATTATTCCCACTTCCATCACGACGCTTCCGAGCTTGGAGTTCGTGCCACCAATCGGGATACCCGTGAAGCTTGAAACAGGCCTCACGCATATGCTTTGTACTCCCACAGTAATAGCATTTAGTACCATCAGAGATGGCTCGGGATCTGGAGTTATAACTGGGTTTGCCACCATGAAGAAAGAGAGACCCGGAGGATGTTTGTGGCAGCGAGCCATGTTTGAGACTTTTGGACACCAGACCAGCTCCTGGTATATCATTGGGGCTACTTGTCATCATTACCGTCTGACAAAGAGCTTCTCTTCGGACGTGCGCATAGGCTTGCTCGACTGTTGGAAATGATTTCATCTGCAGGACATCACTCCTGATATGGTCTAGGCGGTCATCGAGACCATCCAAGAATACATATACTCGATCTTCTTGAATTAGAGTATTGTAGTGTTGAATATCATTTGGGCATTCCATCGGGTTTGGATGACGAAAATCGATTTCACGCCAGAGGCCTTGAAGATCATTGTAGAATTTTTCAAGAGAATCGCCAGCCTGTTTGAGGCGGGTCACTCGTCGCCGGAGGTCATACACCTGGGAGGTGTCGCTGCCATCAAAGTATGTAGTAGCAATTGCATCCCACACCAACTTGGCTATTGGGAAGCAAATGAAGTTACTAATAAGAGAGGAGTCCATGGAATTAATCAACCATCCTTTAACAATAGCGTTGTCAGTGCACCATCGTTGAAAGGTAGGGTCCGTCGGAGGAGGTTGGGGTAAATCGCCGTTTATATATCCCAGTTTGTCTTTGTCCGAGATGTACATCTCGACCACCTAGGACCAAAGAGCATAGTTGGTGTTATCCAACTTGATGCCGATCGGTGCAATAGTACTATCGGAAGTTTGGGTTGGGGTTGAAGTTTTGCTTAAAACTTCAACCATTTATGTGTTCAATTCAGCTAGGATGGATGAAGATGGAGATTCATCAGTATGGGAGTCTGTATCAGCCATCAGGAATTGGTAGTGGAGTGGACAGGAAAGGTTAACAGTGAATCAGTCTGTATAGTTATAAAAGGAACTATACTGTAGAAACAATATTTTGCAAAACCGACGCCACCGTTGGATTGGAAATACAAAATAACGCCAGGAACCGATCTTATATCGTCAAGAACCGGTCAAAAAGAGCCTGAACCGGGCAAAAAATGAAGCGGTTGTGCGTGGGCCTGGGAAGACGGCGCGTGAAAAGAAGGCTGTAAGAAAGAAGCGGTGCGTGAGGGCGCGTAAAACGTCGGAACTTGTCGAATAATATGTTGTTGGAATCGTTTTGAAAATAGGAGTTCAGATATGGTATCAGATTTGAAATCGGACCAAGAAATGGTTTCGAAAATAGGTTTATGTTGCTCAAATCGGTAAGTTTCTGGGCAAAGTTTCACTTCGCGCGTGATGGCGCGTGGAACGTCAAAAAAGATCAGGTAATATGTAGTTGGAATCGTTTTGAAAAAACGTTTCGGAACATATGATCAGAAATTATAACGGAGGACCCGAGATTGAAGAAAAGAGAAAAAAACAGTCCACAAAAGAACTTACAAATATGGGTTTGTGTTTGGCTCTGATACCATGTAAAAGATAGATAGGATAGGTAGAAGATCTTATTTTCATTAATTACTTTGATAATATTTACATCAATATATATAGATACAAATCTATTCAAACCTATATTTAAGAGGATGGTTGAGAAATCACATTAAATATAGAGTTGGGGAAGGTAAGCATTGAATATGGTGGATGAGCATTTAATATGGTGGTTTGGAGAAAATGAATATGAACTCATTAATTGGACTCACGCCAACAAAAACCAAAAGCGTGTTTGATAGTATAGGGCTTCTATTTTTGTATTACCACTATAAATGATCTCTTAATTCCCGAAATATTAATAAATAATTGAAAAAAATTAGGTAGAAAGGTCCTAGTCCATCAATATCCATCTATTTCTTAGAGTAGAAAGATTGAAAAAACAAAAAGCAACTATTATTTGTCTTTTGAAAAAATTACTTCAAATCATGTTTTTTTTTTTTTTTTTTTTCTTTTTAATTTATTTTATGCGCAAAACAAACATTGTTTTTAAATTTTAAACAAATAAAATACTTTAAAAGTGTTATCAAACGGTGACTCAACGAAAAAATACTTTTACTTAAAAGTGAAAATGAAAAACCAAAGAGTGTTCGATAGTGTATGGATTAAATCATAATATTATCCCAATACATGATCTCTTAATCTTTAAAAAAATAAAAATAAATAATAATAATTTAAATTCATGTTTTTATTTTTTATTAATTTTAAAAGTAATTTTTACTTTAAAAAAAAAAAGGTGTTACCAAACGCTGCCTAAAATTGTGTGATCCGTCTTTTGACCTTTTGAAGAAAATTTTGACTGTAATATGAGTTTGGATCCAGAAAAAAAAGAAGAACAAAAGACCTTCAATCTTAGCTTAAAAAATTGATATACGAGTATAAACTGGCTTGCTGGCATCTGTTTATGGTGATATAATTAAAGCTCTTATATCAATTGTTTGCCAGTTGGCTGTAGGAGTAAAATGGCAGAAGCAAAGTAAATCAAAATTTCGGCATGAAACAATGAAAATCAAGCTCAACGACAAAGGAATTGTATCAACACAAGGCTGTTTAACTAATAATTTGAATTTCATTTCTAGAATCCGCTTCATTTTAGCGTAAGCGTGCCTTTCAGAGACACAAATTCCCCTAATTCGTTTCGATTTTTGATTTTCCGATTTGTGATTTACGATCTCCAAATAGTGACAAATAGACGATCAGTCAACGTTAAATCAAACTAAGCTCTGTGCTCTATAGTAAGCGATGAACAGTAAAAAAGTACAGGAGTTGAAAACCGATACTAACCGGGACCGGTATCGCGGGCGACTGTGCCGGTGACGACGAAAATTCCGGCGCCGATGGATGCGCCGATCCCGATAAGCAGCAGATCGAGGAGGCCGAGACTGCGAACCAGAACGGAGGTCTCCGACGAACGCTGGCTTATGGATTTGGTTCTGAGCGCAGATGACCAGAAATTGGAAACGAAAGAGGAGGAGCTGCAGCTAGAAATCTCTCCCTTCTCCATCTCTCTCTCTACCTTATCTCGCTCTGATGGAATTTGCACCTGATAATTTCACTCCTACTCATTTTTGTATCAATGCCACCATGTGTAGACGTCTTCGCAACGTCACAATCAAACTCCATGATTGTTCTCCCTTTCATTCTGATTTTCTCGAAGATGTAATTAATTTATAAATGAGAAACCTGTCATTTCACTACCACTAAAATCATCCGTCATTAATTTTTATAATACCTCGTACATCCCTTATCATATTTTATTAATAAAAATATATCCTCGTAAAAAAAAAAAATTCTCATTTTTATATTGTTTATTTTATTCGGTCTATTTTACTTGTATTATTTTTATTTCTTTATTTTTTTTTTGGGATAATCAGTCAAAAATCCTATTTTTAAAGTTTAATTGGTAAAAAGTCCTTTTGTATTATTAAATTTTGATTTAGTCCTTTAAACTAGATTTCATTTGTGTTTTAATCCCACATTGCAGGACAGTAATATTACACACAAAATTGTTACATGTAACTTTAGTTATTTGTAACTAATTATATATATTGTGTGTAATTTTGTGACATCTAACAAAATTTTTATAGACAAAATTGTTATATGTTACAAAATACAGATATTACATATAAAATTGTTACATGCAAACGGTGAGCGACAAACACGTGTGTATGGCTTTCGCATTTTTAAAACAGACGGGATTAAATCAAAAGTTTTTACCGCTTCTAAGACTTTTGACCAATTAGAGCTGAAATATAGAACCTCCTACCGATTGTCCCTTTTTTATATTAGTAAAAAACTAGAAAACAAAAAACATGAAAAGACAAACAGAAAATTTTAAATAAAATAAATAAAGAAGAAAGAAAGAGAAAATAGTATTTCCTTTGATATTATTTTATTTTTTTAAATTTAGTTTTTAATTTTCAAGTTCTATTTTTTTTTTTATTATTATTATTATTACTTTTCGATTTTTTTAATTTTTTTTAAATTTTCTACTTCCGTACACCAAAAAAATTAAAATAAATGAATAAAAATACATAATAAGTAAAATATATATATATATATATAAATAAGAGAGAGTAAAAAATATAAATATAAATATAAAATAAATAATAAAAATATTATGTTACAAGGATAACTCAGACATTAAAAATGACAGAAATTTCCTTAATATTTGTTGAAATGATATAGGGTGTCTCGGGTATAAAATCTTACTAGTTTAAACTTGCTCATCTCACGGGTTTAAAAAAATTATAATAAATTCTTAATATTGAAGTATGGAATACATACGTATTAATTTTGTAACTTTGGTAATAATATCCGAGAGCGTATACATATATTTTATTGAGTAATGACATTTCATAAATATCGAAAATAAATATATTATTAAAAATTATATAAATAATTTTAAAACGAAATAATATTTTTACAAATTAATTTTTACTAATGTATTATAAAATTAAAAATAAATAACCGTAAATTATGATTAATTTTATCAATTTTTGTAAGTCTAAATAAATTCTAATTTAATTAATTTATATCGTATCTAATTTCTTTTAGGTTGGAAATATTTTTTCACTCACAATTATTTTTAAATAATTTAAAATGTTCACTAGGAAAATTAATCATATATTTCTGCATTAATTAGAAAAAAAATCAAATAATTATTTGTTATATTAAAAAAAATAAAAGGTAATATAAGAATTCACCAAAATGCTTGAAAAAAATATTTTCCAAACTCGTTAAAACTTTTCTCTACTTCCATTTTTTAAGTATTAGTATTAGATTATAAGTTAAAGGAAAATTTATTATTTAGTCCTCCAAAAATGAGTAAATTGTAAAAAAAACCTTTTGACTCAAATAATTAAATTTATAGTCTTCAAAAAAACTATAAAAAAAAGTCTTCAATAAACGTCCTCCCTGTTTATTCTTATTTACGAAATGTGTCATTCTGATAATTGCGTGAATATTCACTAATATTTAAGAACAATTTTTTCAGTTCACTCAATTTCATTTCGGCTCAATTTTCACTCAAATATTCTGTGTGAATGTTTACGTAAAAGTTATTTTCTACAATGTTCCGTATTCTTGTTTTTTAAGTAAACCTAGAAATATTTAATTACTTGAATCGTATCATATTTAAACCTAGGAACCAGGACATAACAAATGTAAACCTAGAAATATTTAATTACTTGAATGGTATTTGAATATTCACGTATCATATTTAAACTTAGGAGCGGGAACATAACACGTTAACATCCATGAAAATCGTGTGTTAACACATGTGTGAACATTTTTTTCTAATGTTCACTGAATATTTCAAAACAATAAAAAAACGTTGAACAAATTCTAAGATGAGCGAAAACAATCAGTATAACGACCTGGTCTCTTAAGACCGCCAATCGATTTCTTCTGAAGAGAATTAAAACTAAAAAGTCTACCACAAATATTTCAATACAGATAAATCTGGATCAATTTCACAATTGTAACGTCCCAAATTTTGATTAATTTAATTAATTTTACAATAATTAATAATAAATACAATTTTACTGAATTAAATACAAATCCAAATATAATTCTTGGCGCAACTTTTTTTTTCGTAAATCCTGCAACAAATACTGTAGGGATATGAGTCAACACTCAGTAAAATTTTAATCACTTTTGATTATCTTTTATTAATTTTTAATTAATAATAATGCAATTTATTATTTTTGCAAGATTACAGTCGAAAATAAAAAAAAGAATGTGCAAAAAATGGCGAAAACATAGGAATCTCCGCGATCCGACCTACCAACCCACTGGGTTCTGTCGTCAGCCCTAAACATTACAAATTTGGATGAGATTGATCTCGAATAATTAAGGGAATTTAAGGGAGGAAAAGCATTGAGAAGTGGGGATACAAATGGACCATTTAATCGTAGGAAATTGAAAACAAATATTGGGCAGGATTGACCATTTATGGTTTAATGTCCGTTTATGGTTTAATGTCCATTTATGTTCATACTCACGATGTTGACTATCACTCGAGCAATAACAATCCATGAACAACTCAGACAAATCTGAGTCAGACTATATTTATTGTTAAATTTTTGTAGTTTAATTTCTTGTTTTATTTTAAATATGTATTAAGATTGTATGACAAAGAATGCATGTTTTTACATTATTATTAAAATCAATTTTTAAATATTAGAAATAATTTATTGATGTTTTTGGGTTATATCTAATCCCTATGGTTTAATAGGATGTGTTATACTTAGGGATTGATTTACCGTAAATTAGTATAATTCGAATTTCGAAGATAGTATATACCGATTAAATGGTCGATTAATCGATGTATTTGATATGATGAATTATGTTTAGAGATTGGTTCATTATTGATTAGGAACCGAATCCCGAAAATAGTTCATGCCGATTAAATAATCAAGCTCTCGTTGTAATTTTTCTTGTAGTTAAATTATTTTATTATACATAGAATTAAAACGCATTACGATAATCGAAAGACGAATGCATGCCCTTAACCCTGTTATTTATCATTTAGTATTTTTATTTAATTTTTTTCACTAAAAAATTTCAAAACCAATGTCGTTGAATTCAACTGAAAAATAAAAAAAATAATTAATAATTACAATCCAATCTATGTGGTTTGACACCCGTACTTGAGTACATTATACTAAAATATTTTACTCTTAAATTTGGGTATTATATTTAAGCGATCACCAACCAACCCATGTGGAGATCTACCCTAAAGAATAATTGAGGAAAAAAGTGGGGACCAAATTGGTTTTTGTCTACTGCGGCAGTAGCTCTCTTTTAAAAGTGTGGGGCAACTTCTTTTAATTTGAAATTGTTAAATAATCAATGTTTAACTAGGCAACTGGGATGTCCTTATGTTTTAGAAAAATTTGGTGAAAAGTTCTATTCTATAAAATTATCACTCTGTGGGATCATGTAACAGTGATTTTTTAACACATGAAATGATCCTTAGAAAGTGATTTTTTGAGTCTTGGGACCTCTCAACAAGATTTCCTATATTTTATGTATACAGACACGTTAGGTCAAGGAAGTTTCGGAACCTCCGCACATGACCTTGTAATGAAGATATTTTTATTATTAAATTTAAGATATCTTTTTCTAACAACGATTCATCTGGAAAATAATTTTTTTTTTTTAAAATTGTTATGAAAGAAAAATTTCTTGAATTTCGTGAAATGATAAATGACGAAAATATTCCCACTTAAAGATCACTAGTTGATTATAAAAGATCACTAGTTGATTATAATCTATTTTTTTATTTTATTTAAAATCATTAAAAACGTTTTCAATTATATGGAATTGAAATAAATGTAGAATGTTAGGTCCCGTTTGGTAATCGTTTCCATTTCAAAAATTCTTATCTCATTCCCAAATTTTTGGAAATAGCGTTTGGTAATTTTTGTTTCCGTTTCCATTTCATTCCCATTTGAGAATTGTGCACACTTTTTTCCTTAAGAAATGAGAAATAAAAAAAAATTGTTTCTCATTATTCCCATTCCTTTCCCAAAACACACGATCACTGTTCACCCGCCGGCCTATCACCGTCCGCCGCCAGCGGCCGGAAAACTTTCTGACCACTTCCGGACGCTGGTCACTGTCACTCACCCGCCACCGCTGTCCGATCGTCGCCGGCGCTGGAGAGCATCGCCGTCCAAGGGTCGCCGGCGCCGGAGCCACCGCCGTCCGGGGTTGCCGGCGCAGGAGCCACTGCCGTTCGGCCAAAACAAAAACAAAAAATAAAAAAATTAGGATAAAATCTTTACCAAACATAATTCTCTTTTCAAAAAAAAAAAAAAAAATATTGTTACCAAACGTGATTCTACTCCCAAGAAGAAAATAAAATTCTCATCTCATCCCATTCCACTGTTGGAATGGAAACAGAAACGATTATCAAACGCCACCTAAGAGATCAACTGTACCATTTGACAAATCTCAAGATCTTTCGACGCCTACCCGGAACATAAAATTGTAATTCCCCTTTAAAACCTCAAATGATGACTTATATATCTTAATATTTTTTTAACGTAACAGCAAGGAAATCACATCTCAATCATCGTGATTTTCAAATTAATTTTTTTTAAGCTACTAATAATTAAAAGGTAATAATAATAATAATAATACAGTACTAAAAATAATTTTTTTTTATTTCTATCAAATCAATATTCTATATTTTATTTTTCGCTATTAATGTTCCTACCCTAGACTAATTTTTAGAAAAAATATATTTTCACCTTTTTATTTTTACAAAAAATTAATTACAATCTTTAAAATTTTATATACTCATCATCTAATTTATATTAATTTTAAATGAACCTCTAAAAAAGTTTCATCTTTTAAAAAATGCTCTTAGATAGAGAATCAAATACTCTAACATCAAGTGAACCCCTAAAAAATTTTCTCCACCGCCGAACTCCCTCTTATCATTTTTTTTTCTTATTTTCAGTTGAAACCCAAACACAACACAGACGAAAATATATTGAGAGAATGGACCTACTTTATTATACACAGAGTTAAAAATGCATGTTCTTACATTGTTATTGAAATCAATTTTTAAATGTTAGAAATAATTTATTGATGTTTTTGGGTTATATCTAATCCATGTGGTTTAAATCTAACTGTTATACAATCTGTATTTACTGGAATCGATACAGTTTAATAAGATGTATTATACTTAGGGATTGATTCACTATAAGAATACAGATGTATTCTTACATTGTTATTGAAATCAATTTTTAAATGTTAGAAATAATTTATTGATGTTTTTGGGTTATATCTAATCCATGTGGTTTAAATCTAACTGTTATACAATCTGTATTTACTGGAATCGATACAGTTTAATAAGATGTATTATACTTAGGGATTGATTCACCGTAAATTAGTATAATTCGAATTTCGAAGATAGTATATACCGATTAAATGGTCGATTAATCGATGTATTTAATAGGATGAATTATGTTTAGGGATTGGTTCATTATTTATTAGAAACCGAATCCCAAAGATAGTTCATGCCGATTAAATAATCAAGTTCTCGTTGTAATTTTTCTTATATCTAAATAACTTCAATATATATAGAATTAAAATAGATAAAAAAGGAAAACGCATTAAGATAATCGAAAGACGAATGCATGCCCTCAACCCCATTATTTATCATTTAATATTTTAATTTAATTTTTTTCACTAAAAAATTTCAAAACCAATCTTGCTGAATTCAACTGAAAAATAAGAAAATAATTAATAATTACAATTCAATCCATGTGGTTCGACACCCGTACTTGAGTACATTATACTAAAATATTTTACTCTTAAATTTGAGTATTATATTTAAGCGATCACCGACCAACCCATGTGTAGATGGGGCTACCCTAAAGAATAATTGAGGAAAAAAGTGGGGACCAAATTGGTTTTTGTCTACTGCAGCAGTAGCTCTCTTTTAAAAGGGTAGGGCAACTTCTTTTAATTTGAAATTGTTAAATAATCAATGTTTAAGTAGACAACTGGGATGTCCATATGTTTTATGTATACAGCCACCTTTGGTCAAGGAAGTTCCGGAACCTCCGCCGCACATGATCTTGTAATGAAGATATTTCTATCATTAAATATAAGATATTTTTTTTCTAACAACCATTTGTCTGATTTTTTTATTTTTTATTTTTAATTGTTATTAAAAAAAAAATTGAATTTTGTGAAATGACAAATAACGAAAATATCTTTGGTTGATTATAATTGATTTTTTATTTAAAATCATTAAAAGTATTTTTAATTTTATGGGATTGAAATAAATGTAAAACGTGAGAGATCAACTGTACAATTTGACAAATCTCACGATCTACCAGAACTAAAAATTATAATTTCCCCCCTTTAAAAACTCAAATGATGTCGTACTTATCTTAATATTTTATAGCGTGACAACAAGGAAATTATCATGAATTTCATACTAATATATTTATTTTTTAAAATTATTAATAATTGTAAGATAAGTAACAATAAAATATAGTTGCCGTCCTCGTCATCATCCTCCTAATAATAATAATAAATAGCAGCTCGGTACTACAAAACTCTTGCTATATTCGGATTTAAGAAAGTGTCAGACTATTTAGGTCTATTGTACGCAGTCTTACCCTACTTTTTTACAAAATGCTATTTTCACGACTCGAACCCGTAACTTCTAGGTCACTTTCAATAATAATAATAATAATAATAGAACTTGTTTTTAAGGACACGTGGGCCAATAACATCCACTCTAGAGAGAAAATTAATTGTATGTTACTACCCTCTAATTAAAAGCTAATTTAATTTCCTACATTAAGTAAGGAGGTTTTGACAATTTGAACCCCTGATGTTTGACAAAAAATCACTTTAGTCCCCCATAGTTTCAATTTGAACATATTACACCATATATTTTTTTTTAATTATAGCAGTACAATCCAACTCATTATCTCCATTACAATTTTGGCCAAAAAAGAATCACATGTCATGCACTTAACTATTTTTATGAGATTTTATAGACAATTTTAACTTCCTCATTCCCTCCCATTTTCCATCTCAGCCCAGTACTAAAAAATATACGTACACACACACACACACATATATATATTTATATTTGGCTCTGAATCGGATAGGTCGTGCTCTCGATGGTCTCGTTGCCAGAGATATCCATGTAACCAGCGGTTGAGTTTTACAGGGTCTCAGGTATAAAATCTTGCTAGTTTAGACCCGCTCATTGCGCGGGTTTAAAAAAATTATAATAAATTCTTAATATTAAAGTATGAAATACATATGCATTATTTTGTTACTTAGATAGTAATATCCGGGAGCGTATGCATAAATTTTATTGAGTAATGGCATTTCATAAATATCGAAAATAAATATACCATTAAAAATTATATAAATAATTTTTTTAAAAAAATTACAAATTAATTTTTACTAATGTATTATAAAATTATAAATAAATAACCATAAATAAATTTTAATTTAATTAATTTATATCGTATCTAATTTCTTTTTTGTTGGAAATATTTTTTCACTCACAATTATTTTTAATTAATTTAAAATGTGCATTAGGAAAATTAATCATATATTTATGCATTAATTAAAAAAAAATATTTTATATATTAAAAAAAATAAAAGGTAATATAAGAACATACCAAAATATTTGAAAAAAAATATATTCTCCAACCTCATTAAAACTTTTCTCTCTTTCCACTTTTTAATTATTAGTATTATATTATAAGTTAAAGGACTTGCACTATATAATTTTAAAGGAAAAATTGTTGTTTAGTCCTCCAAATATGGGTAAATTGTGAAAAAACTTTTTGACTCAAATAATTAAATTTATAGTCCTAAAAAAAACTGTAGAAAAAAGTCTCCAACAAACGTCCTTCCTGTTTATTCTTATTTACGAAATGTGTCATTCTAACAATTACGTGAATATTCACTAATATTTGAGAACAATTTTTTCAGTTCACTCAATTTCATTTCCGCTCAATTTTCACTTAAATATTCTGTGTGAATGTTTACGTAAAAGTTATTTTCTACAATGTTCGTGTATTCTTGATTTTTAAGTAAACCTAGAAATATTCAATTACTTGAATGGTATCATATTTAAACCTTGGAACGGGGACAAAACAAATGTAAACCTAGAAATATTCAATTACTTGAATAGTACTTGAATATTCACGTATTATATTTAAATTTAGGAATGGGGACATAACACGTTAACATTCATGAAAATCGTGTGTTAACACGCGTGAACATCTGATCGCACCGTATTTTGTGCGTTCTAATACCACTAAACTAAGATTTGTTAATCTTCTGAATAAATTAATTATTAGAAATTAAGTTATTTTATTTATTTTTATAGTTTTTTTAAAGTGGACCAAAAATGCGTTAAATTAAAGCAAAACGGATAAAAACCCCCCCGAAAAAACACGAATGTTCACATATTTTTAATACGTGAATAGTATCTGCATGAGTCAACAATGACTGCAGATGAATAGTAATCGAGGATGATTAGTACCCGCATGCTTATGAACAGTGCGCTTTTCATTTTTTGTTTTTACGGCTGATTTGGTTTGGTTTTGTTTTGTTTTGTTTTTTTTTTTTTTTTAAATGTTTTGTCTTGATTTGCTTTTGTATTTTTCCCAACCACTCTTTATTTATTGATGCATTCGGGCATAGGGTGGAGCCTACCATGGAGGCCTCCTTCTAGATAATTTTAGGCAATTTCTTCTTCCTCTTCCTCCATCATCTTCTCCTCTCCTCGAACGTAGAAGATCAAGATATCAAGAGCAAAGCGGTAATGGCATTTTTAAGGATTGTATCCGAAAAAACGTCATTTTTCATTACAATGAAAGGATAAACTTTCTTCACCAAGTTAGAATTATGGTAATGGTAATGTGCTTTGGATTTATGAAATATTGTATTTTTCTATTTAATTTTAGATTTTGTGTAATAATTGTGTGATGAGAATTTGTGTTCTTGATTTTATTATTATTGTGGTTGAATTTATTTTCAAAGTGTTTCTGTAGAGATTTTGATCTAAATCCAATTACTACTAAAAATGTTAAATCTAGTACCTGTGATCTAGATCTAACGATCACACAATCGTATTCTTGGGAATTGATTATTGAATTGAATGGTTTATGCCTAGATATTAATTCACCTTAGATTAGTTAGATTAGGGTAGTGTAGGAATTAAATATCGAAGATAAATCATGTCAGAGAATAACAATCCAATGTTTTTTTTGCGTAGTTTTAGCTTGTAGTTGGGAACATTCGTTTACACAAATCCAATTTGAATAGAAATACAAGAAAAACATAATATCCAAATTACTAAATTCACAATTTCTAACCCGGTTCTTTATTTTCTTTTGTTTGTAGAGTTAGTGTTTTATTTTTCTTTTATGAAAAATCAAAAATCAAATCTCGTTTTCATTTCGGAAAGAAAAATAATTAGAAATCAATAATTATAAGACCGATCCATGTACTTCGACACCCTACTTGAACGCCGTACTACATCAGTATCGCGGTACCAATTAAGGGTATTATTTTTGAGCGATCAACATTGTAACGACCCAATTTTTCAGGACCGCCACTAGGTTTCTCCCATTTGAGAAATTAACGCTAACCCTGAACGACCAATTTTTCAATTTGTAAAGATCTAATAAAAAATTGACAACTACGGCGACAATTATATTTTTATTATTTTATATATAAAATTTTACAGGGTCTCGGGTATAAAATCTTGCTAGTTTAGACCCGCTCATTGCGCAGGTTTAAAAAAATTATAATAAATTCTTAATATTGAAGTATGAAATACATATGTATTATTTTGTTACTTTGATAGCAATATCCAGGAGCGTATGCATAAATTTTATTGAGTATGACATTTTATAAATATCTAAAATAAATATAATATTAATTTTTTTTAAAAAAATTACAAATTAATTTTTATTAATGTATTATAAAATTATAAATAAATAACCATAAATAAATTTTAATTTAATTAATTTATATCGTATTTAATTTCTTTTTTGTTGGAAATATTTTTTCACTCACAATTATTTTTAATTAATTTAAAATGTGCATTAGGAAAATTAATCATATATTTATGCATTAATTAAAAAAAAATATTTTATATATTAAAAAAAATAAAAGGTAATATAAGAACATACCAAAATATTTGAAAAAAAATATATTCTCCAACCTCATTAAAACTTTTCTCTCTTTCCACTTTTTAATTATTAGTATTATATTATAAGTTAAAGGACTTGCACTATATAATTTTAAAGGAAAAATTGTTGTTTAGTCCTCCAAATATGGGTAAATTGTGAAAAAACTTTTTGACTCAAATAATTAAATTTATAGTCCTAAAAAAAACTGTAGAAAAAAGTCTCCAACAAACGTCCTTCCTGTTTATTCTTATTTACGAAATGTGTCATTCTAACAATTACGTGAATATTCACTAATATTTGAGAACAATTTTTTCAGTTCACTCAATTTCATTTCCGCTCAATTTTCACTTAAATATTCTGTGTGAATGTTTACGTAAAAGTTATTTTCTACAATGTTCGTGTATTCTTGATTTTTAAGTAAACCTAGAAATATTCAATTACTTGAATGGTATCATATTTAAACCTTGGAACGGGGACAAAACAAATGTAAACCTAGAAATATTCAATTACTTGAATAGTACTTGAATATTCACGTATTATATTTAAATTTAGGAATGGGGACATAACACGTTAACATTCATGAAAATCGTGTGTTAACACGCGTGAACATCTGATCGCACCGTATTTTGTGCGTTCTAATACCACTAAACTAAGATTTGTTAATCTTCTGAATAAATTAATTATTAGAAATTAAGTTATTTTATTTATTTTTATAGTTTTTTTAAAGTGGACCAAAAATGCGTTAAATTAAAGCAAAACGGATAAAACCCCCCCCCCCGAAAAAACACGAATGTTCACATATTTTTAATACGTGAATAGTATCTGCATGAGTCAACAATGACTGCAGATGAATAGTAATCGAGGATGATTAGTACCCGCATGCTTATGAACAGTGCGCTTTTCATTTTTTGTTTTTACGGCTGATTTGGTTTGGTTTTGTTTTGTTTTGTTTTGTTTTTTTTTTTAAATGTTTTGTCTTGATTTGCTTTTGTATTTTTCCCAACCACTCTTTATTTATTGATGCATTCGGGCATAGGGTGGAGCCTACCATGGAGGCCTCCTTCTAGATAATTTTAGGCAATTTCTTCTTCTTCTTCCTCCATCATCTTCTCCTCTCCTCGAACGTAGAAGATCAAGATATCAAGAGCAAAGCGGTAATGGCATTTTTAAGGATTGTATCTGAAAAAACGTCATTTTTCATTACAATGAAAGGATAAACTTTCTTCACCAAGTTAGAATTATGGTAATGGTAATGTGCTTTGGATTTATGAAATATTGTATTTTTCTATTTAATTTTAGATTTTGTGTAATAATTGTGTGATGAGAATTTGTGTTCTTGATTTTATTATTATTGTGGTTGAATTTATTTTCAAAGTGTTTCTGTAGAGATTTTGATCTAAATCCAATTACTACTAAAAATGTTAAATCTAGTACCTGTGATCTAGATCTAACGATCACACAATCGTATTCTTGGGAATTGATTATTGAATTGAATGGTTTATGCCTAGATATTAATTCACCTTAGATTAGTTAGATTAGGGTAGTGTAGGAATTAAATATCGAAGATAAATCATGTCAGAGAATAACAATCCAATGTTTTTTTTGCGTAGTTTTAGCTTGTAGTTGGGAACATTCGTTTACACAAATCCAATTTGAATAGAAATACAAGAAAAACATAATATCCAAATTACTAAATTCACAATTTCTAACCCGGTTCTTTATTTTCTTTTGTTTGTAGAGTTAGTGTTTTATTTTTCTTTTATGAAAAATCAAAAATCAAATCTCGTTTTCATTTCGGAAAGAAAAATAATTAGAAATCAATAATTATAAGACCGATCCATGTACTTCGACACCCTACTTGAACGCCGTACTACATCAGTATCGCGGTACCAATTAAGGGTATTATTTTTGAGCGATCAACATTGTAACGACCCAATTTTTCAGGACCGCCACTAGGTTTCTCCCATTTGAGAAATTAACGCTAACCCTGAACGACCAATTTTTCAATTTGTAAAGATCTAATAAAAAATTGACAACTACGGCGACAATTATATTTTTATTATTTTATATATAAAATTTTACAGGGTCTCGGGTATAAAATCTTGCTAGTTTAGACCCGCTCATTGCGCAGGTTTAAAAAAATTATAATAAATTCTTAATATTGAAGTATGAAATACATATGTATTATTTTGTTACTTTGATAGCAATATCCAGGAGCGTATGCATAAATTTTATTGAGTATGACATTTTATAAATATCTAAAATAAATATAATATTAATTTTTTTTTTAAAAATTACAAATTAATTTTTATTAATGTATTATAAAATTATAAATAAATAACCATAAATAAATTTTAATTTAATTAATTTATATCGTATCTAATTTCTTTTTTGTTGGAAATATTTTTTCACTCACAATTATTTTTAAGTAATTTAAAATGTGCATTAGGAAAATTAATCATATATTTATGCATTAATTAGAAAAAAAAATTAAATAATTATTTTATATATTAAAAAAAATAAAAGGTAATATAATAACACACCAAAATGCTTGAAAAAAAAAAAATTCTCCAAACTCATTAAAACTTTTCTCTCTTTCCACTTTTTAATTATTAGTATTAATTTATAAGTTAAAGGACTTGCACTATATAATTTTAAAGGAAAAATTGTTGTTTAGTCCTCCAAAGATGGGTAAATTGTAAAAAAACTTTTTGATTCAAATAATTAAATTTATAGTCCTAAAAAAAACTATAGAAAAAAGTCTCCAACAAACGTCCTCCCTGTTTATTCTTATTTACAAAATGTGTCATTCTAACAATTGCGTGAATATTCACTAATATTTGAGAACAATTTTTTCAGTTCACTCAATTTCATTTCTGCTCAATATTCACTCAAATATTCTATGTGAATATTTACGTAATAGTTATTTTCTACAATGTTCGCGTATTCTTGATTTTTAAGTAAACCTAGAAATATTCAATTACTTGAATAGTATCATATTTAAACCTAGGAACGGGGACATAACAAATGTAAACCTAGAAATATTCAATTATTTGAATAGTACTTGAATATTCACGTATCATATTTAAATTTAGGAATGGGGACATAACATGTTAACATTCATGAAAATCGTGTGTTAACACATGTGTGAACATCTGATCGCACCGTATTTTGTGCGTTCTAATACCACTAAATTAAGATTTGTTAATCTTCTGAATAAATTAATTATTAGAAATTAAGTTATTTTATTTATTTTTATAATTTTTTTAAAGTGGACCAAAAATGCGTTAAATTAAAGCAAAATGGATAAAAAAAACCCCGAAAAAACTCGAATGTTCACATATTTTTAATACGTGAATAGTATCTGCATGAGTAAACAATGACTGCAAATGAAAAGTAATCGAGGATTATTAGTACCCGCATGCTTATGAACAGTGCGCTTTTCATTTTTGGTTTTTGTATTTTTCCCAACCACTCTTTATTTATTGATGCATTCGGGCATGGGGTGGAGCCTACCATGGAGGCCTCCTTGTAGATAATTTTAGGCAACTTCTTCTTCTTCTACATTTTTTGTGCGTTCTAATACTACTAAATTACGATTTATTAATCTTTTAAATAAATTAATTATTAGAAATTAAGTTATTTTATTTATTTTTGTAGGTTTTTTAAAGTGAACCAAAAGTGCGTTAAATTAATGCAAAACGGATAAAAAACGAACAAACACGAATGTTCACATATTTTCAATATGTGAATAGTATATGCATGAGTGAACAGTGATAGCGGATGATTAGTATCCGCATGCTTATGAACAATGCGCTTTTTTTTTCTTTTTTTTTTTTAATGTTTTGTCTTGATTTGCTTTTGTATTTTTCCCAACCACTCTTTATTTATTGATGCATTAGGGCATAGGGTGGAGCCTACCATGGAGGCCTCCTTGTAGATAATTTTAGGCAACTTCTTCTCCATCTTCCTCCATCATCTTCTCCTCCCCTCCAACGTAGAAGATCAAGATATCCAGAGCAAAGTGGTAATGACATTTTCAAGGATCGTATCTGAAAATTTTCATTACAATGAAAGGATAAACTTCCTTCACCAGGTTAGAATTATGGTAATGGTAATGTGTTTTGGATTTATGAAATATTGTATTTTTCTATTTAATTTTGGATTTTGTGTAATAATTGTGTTATGAGAATTTGTGTTCTTGATTTTATTATTATTGTGGTTGGATTTATTTTCAAAGTGTTTCTGTAGATATTTTGATCTAAATCCAATTACTACTAAAAATATTAAATCTAGTACCTGTGATCTAGATCTAACGATCACACAATCGTATTCTTGGGAATTGATTATTGAATTGAATGGTTTATGCCTAGATATTAATTCACCTTAGATTAGTTAGATTAGGGTAGTGTAGAAATTAAATATCGAAGATAAATCATGTCGGAGAATAACAATCCAATGTTTTTTTTTGCGTAGTTTTAGCTTGTAGTTGGGAACATTCGTTTACACAAATCCGATTTGAATAGACATACAAGAAAAACATAATATCCAAATTACTAAATTCACAATTTCTAACCCGGTTCTCTATTTTCTTTTGTTTGTAGAGTTAGTGTTTTATTTTTCTTTTATGAAAAAACAAAAATCAAATTTTGGAAAGAAAAATAATTAGAAATCAATAATTACAAGACCGATTCCTGTGGTTCGACACCCTACTTGAACGCCGTACTACATCAGTATCGTGGTACGATTTAAGGGTATTATTTTTGAGCGATCAACATTGTAACGATCCGGTTTCTCAGGGCCGCCACTAGGTTTCTCCCCTTAGAGAAATTAATGCTTACCCTGAACGACCAATTTTTCAATTCGTAAAGATCTAATAAAAATTTGACAACTACGGCGACAATTATATTTTCATTATTTTATCAAATTCGAGAAATTTTTACAATACGATGCTACGGCGATAATTACTATTATCAAATTCATTGAATTAATTTTAACACAGTAAAAATTTGACACAATTATTTTAATTTCAAATACAACTATAATCGAAAAGAAATAATATATATATATATATATATATATATATATATATATATATATATTTGACGCAGTACGGTGGTTATATTTGATAGGGAAAAATTTTATGATATTATAAGTCTTACTTATTATAATATATATAAGATCATAATATCATGGAACTTATACTAATTATCATATTATTATTAAGTTATTAAATAACTTAATTTATCCCTAAAATCAAATATTTCATTTGATAATTTGATTTCCACATGATTAAATTTTAGCATAATATTTGATAATCTGGTTTATTATTTACAACAGTAAATAATAAATACAATTATTACAAATAGAAATTCTAATATAATTTTTTGTACCGTTTCATTCTTACCGACCCTGCAATCAAAACTGTGGGGTTGTGAATCAACGCTCAGTAGAATTTTAATCCTTCTAATACGTATATTTAATTTAATGCAACAAATAAAATACCTTAACATAATTGCCACATAATTTTCACATAATCATAATTATTTCATAAAATTTATCAGTAAATATTCAACAACAATAATAACATAAATCACACCAAAAAGAAATTAAATGCATATATTAAAAAAAATCAAAAATTCACCGAAATAATACACGGAACAATCAGAAAATATATTCCCTTCCTATTATCCTTATTATATATATATATGTCAAAACACAACTAATTGCTTTCACCGCCTCCCTTCCATTTTTTTTTTTTTGATTTGACATGTGTCATTGTTAGGAAGACAACGACTCCATCCCATATCTCAGTAGATTTTACAATCATTCCTAAATAATTTCAGTTAATAATATTACTTAGCTAATAATTTTTTTTATTATTATTTATAAAAAATTTCCTTAAAAATTAGATCTTTAATAGGATAATTATTTTTTTATTTTTTTATGTTTAAATCGAAACACTTTGCTATAAGTTTTGTTGGTAAGAGTATTGTAAATTTGTGATGGATTTTGCAGAAATCTGGGAATAAACTTTTGATACTGGCTATGTGTAGGTACAAGCTCAATATTATGTTTTGGATGTTGAAATGTGGAAACAAACATGCCGACGGTATTCCCGTTCTATATCAAATGGTTAATGTTCCTGTTTATACTCTGTTCCCTGTTTCTGTTTCTGTTTTTTTGTTTCTGATCCTGTTTCTGTTCTCTGTTTTTTATCCTAAATGTGTTTGTTTTTTTAAATACAAAACTATTTGTCGTTTGTTGTGAACTTAGATTTCTGTTTAGTTGATTTATGTTGTGTTCCTTGTTTTTTATTTTTGTTTATGTTCCCTGTTTCTGTTTCTGTTTCTGTTTTTTGTATATGTCATTTGCCATGTTGTTGAGAACATATTATTTCAACGTTCTTTTTTTTTTTTTAATTTATTTTCTGTTCTATTGTAGAATTAGAGGGAAGAGAGACATGCTAGCGACGAGGGAAGGAAGCGGCTGTAGAATCAGGTTAAATAGCAAAATAAATTGTTGACTTGAATAGCAAAATAAATTGATATAATTGTCCCAAATAATGATGTATATTTTATGCCCGTGTTTTTAGACACGGATTATACACTAGTATAAATATATATATATATATATATATGTCAAAACACAACTAATTGCTTTCACTGCCTCCCTTCCATTTTATTTTATTTTTTTGATTTGATATGTGTCATCCTTAGGAAGACAACCACTCCATCCACATTATTATTATTTTTATTTTTATTTAAAATAATTTTTTATATTTTTTATTTATTTACACTAATTATCTTCCTTGAAATAAAAAAAAAAAAATTAATTATAACCCAAGATTCTTAAAATTATATTCGAAATAATCATAATTATTTCATAAAATTTATCAGTAAATATTCAACAACAATAATAACATAAATCACACAAAAAAAAGAAATTAAATGCATATATTAAAAAAATTAAAAATTCACCGAAATAATACACGGAACAATCAGAAAATATATTCCCTTCCTATTATCCTTATTATATATATATATATATATATATATATATATATATGTCAAAACAAAACTAATTGTTTTCACCGCCTCCCTTCCATTTTTTTTTTTTGATTTGACATGTGTCATTGTTGGGAAGACAATGACTCCATCCCATATCTCAGTAGATTTTACAATCATTCTTAAATTATTTCAGTTAGTAATATTACTAAGCTAATAATTTTTTTTTTTTTACTGTTTATAAAAAATTCCCTTAAAAATTAGATCTTTAATAAGATAATTATTTTTTTACCTTTTTATGTTTAAATCGAAACACTTTGCTATAAGTTTTGTTGGTAAGAGTATTGTAAATTTGTGATGGATTTTGCAGAAATCTGGGAATAAACTTTTGATACTGGCTATGTGTAGGTACAAGCTCAATATTATGTTTTGGATGTTGAAATGTGGAAACAAACATGCCGACGGTATTCCCGTTCGATATCAAATGGTTAATGTTCCTGTTTATGCTTGTTCCCTGTTTCTGTTTTTTTGTTTCTGATCCTGTTTCTGTTTCTGTTCTCTGTTTTTGTTTTTTTATCCTAAATGTGTTTGTTTTTTTTAAATACAAAACTATTTGTCGTTTGTTGTGAACTCAGATTTCTGTTTAGTTGATTTATGTTGTGTTCCCTATTTTTGTTTTTGTTTTTATTTATGTTCCCTGTTTCTGTTTTTTGTGTGTGTCCTTTGCCATGTTGTTGAGAACATATTATTTCAATGTTTTTTTTTTTAATTTATTTTCTGTTTTATTGTAAAATTAGAAGGAAGAGAGACAAGCTAGTGACGAGGGAGGGAAGTGGCTGTAGAATCAAGTTAAATAGCAAAACAAATTGTTGGCTTGAATAACAAAATAAATTGATATAATTGTCCCAAATAATGATGTATGTTTTATGCCCGTGCCTTCAAGTACGGGTTATACACTAGTATATATATATATATGTCAAAACACAACTAATTGCTTTCACCGCCTCCCTTCCATTTTTATTTTTTTTATTTGACATGTGTCATCCTTAGGAAGACAACCACTCCATCCACATTATTATTATTTTTATTTTAAATAATTTTTTATATTTTTTATTTATTTACACTAATTATCTTTCTTGAAATAAAAAAAAATATAAATTATAATCCAAGATTCTTAAAATTATATTTGAAATTATACAATAGTCCCAAAAATTTTAAACGTCAATTTACAAGTAACATTTAACTTCAAAAATTATCAAATATTATTTATACCATAAATTTATAAAACAGTCCTAAAAATATTAAATTTTCGGGTATTACAAACATCCCTTTCCAATGTTCACTCAATGTTTCAAAACAATAAAAAAACGTTGAACAAATCCTAAGATGAGCGAAAACAATCGATGTAACGACCCGGTCTCTTAGGACCGCCAATCGGTTTCTTCTGAAGAGAATTAAAACTAAAAATTCTACCATGAATATTTCAATACAGATAAATCGGGATCAATTTCACAACCGTAACGTCCCAAACTCTAATTAATTTAACTAATTTTACAACAATTAACAATAAATATAATTTTACAAAATTGAATACAAATCCAAATATAATTCTTGGCCCAATTTTTTTTCTCGTAGATCCTGCAACAACTACTGTAGAGATAAGAGTCAATGCTCAGCAGAATTTTAACCGCTTTAGTACGTGATCGTTCTCAATTTTATACCAAATTTAGACTCTTAATCTACACTTTTGATAGTCTTTTTTATTAATTTTTAATTAGTAATAATACGATTTATTATTTTCACGGGATTAGAGTCGAAAATAAAGAAATGTGTAAAAAATAGCGAAAACATAGTAATATCCGCGATCCGACCTGTCGACCCGGTCACGCCCGTGATCCAAAATCGTTACAAATTTGGATGAGATTGATCGTGAAGAATTAAGGGAATTAAAGGGGTTCTTTTGGAATCAAATTCAGAGAATGGTTACAAATTAAGAAGGGAATTTAATTGGATATATGGAATTGTAGGGAGGGAAAAACATTGATTTGAAGTGGGGATACAAATGGACCATTTAATGGTCCATTTGATTGGCAATTCTTGATTTATTGAAAACAGAGAGGTGGGGAGTGACCATTTATGGTTGGTCCGTAAATGGAACTAAGGAGAAAGACATAAACTTCGGCCGTGACCATTTCTTGATTTATTTTATTAGTGCGTAAGATTTTAAAACGAGGATGTTGACTCAGTGATCTACTCAAGAGAAAAATGAATTGAGTAGTTATAAAATTAACACAAATAATTATCTTTTTAACACTTAAATTCAAACAATTAATTTAATTCTAAATTAATTATCATCTCTTTATATAGCAGCGGATAAATGTAATTAGCTCTAAATGTACACCCAAATAACAGAAAATAAATAAATTAAAAATACAGCACACCACAATGTATACTGGTTCACCAAGCTACTCTTGGCTAATTCAGATCTCCAAGTTTCACGGAGAGTCGCACCCACGAAACCACTAAGATTCCTTTAACCAGATAGGAATCAAACCTTTATATAATAATTCTTTTCACAAACTCAGAATCAACCTTTACAATTTTTTTTTCACAGGCTAAGGAGGAACTTCTATCTTTTTCACAGGTTAAAAATTAACCTAATTCTTTCATACTTAGGCTAAGAATTAAACCTCACCAAAATCACTCCAAGTATCCTTTTTACCAGTAAGAATTGAATCGTTATAAAATCACTCAAAATTAATTCTAATCCGGAAGAATTATGCCTATCTCTTTTTACAGGAAAATAGTAACCTAATCTTTTTATACTTTAAGAAAAGATCAATCCTCAATCTCTTTACCGAAAGAGATTGAAATTCAGTTATCGCCAATTAGATATTCCCAACAATATATAATCCGCACGCAACTCACTAATTATATTTGATAAGTTTTTTCCACTCGGAGCTTTTATCACCTTAAATTAATTTAAACTCAATCAATGTTCCGATAAATACCAATGAAGAAATAAAGTGAGAAATTCAAAATCTGATACTAAAAGAAGTGGGTAGCACACAATTTAGCACATAATCAGATTTTCACAAAAAAAAAAAAAACGTTTTAAAATCTTTTCAAGCACTTTAACGTTCAGAAAACGATTTCATAAAGATCAAAACTCCAAGCAATAAATAATAATATCAAATATCAATTAAAAACAAAAGTTTGGAACGATCTCACTAGGATACCACCGAACAAATGAAAACTTAATCGCAGTAAGAGTTTAGATCTGTGACAGCAACAATTTCAGCATACTTCCTCAAGAACTTTTCTAAAAAATAATCTCACACTATACTCTCAATATAATTTCAGAATAATGACTCTCAGAAAACTCAAGAACTGAATAACTCTTGATAGAATGATTGATTGAGATTCTCACAAGTGAAAAAAACGCAGGACTATAAATACTGATTTTAAACAGGCCCTCTAATGGTTAGTTTCCATATGTTATGACATTTAATTACTTATATAGACCCTATTTATTGATATGACTTAATCTTTGTTCAATTCGTTTAATTATAACTTTCAAATCATTCAATTATGTTCCTCAAATATTTCTTAATCTCAAATCAATTGGATAGAAAGTATTAAATGTACCAATTTGAGAAACACTTAAAATATATGCACCATATCTTTAGGGATATCAAAATAACAACAATATATTTATAATATACTCAAATCCCCCAAATACCTCCAAGATATTAACAAAAAAATGGCTAGTAATAGCTATTTTTTGATCAAATCCACAAAATCCTCAAATCTCGAAACAGCACCATCGGTTGACCGACTAAACCCTATCAGTCGACTGATCGATTTAGTGTCACACCCCACCCCGGACACCCGTCACCCTTGGGCCGACGTAACGTTGACATGACATCACCTATCCAACTATATCAACAAAAAAAACAACAGATATACCAAATTGTCATCTATACAACATATACATAATTTTTCAACTATAAGGATATTCCCGCTTCAACAATAGGAACAATAAACTAAAACTCACGAACCTCCCTTAGGTTCACTTCTGACAGCTCGTCTCAAATTTCACTCATACGACTCCAACGCATGACCCGGATAACTCTATCTAGTACCAGTAGGGGACCGACCCTCCTATCCGCTCCACCTGCGAGTGTACTGCATTCTTAGTAAAAAAAATATTTTTAAAATAATAATTCATTCTATAACATCTAAATGGATCAAGCGGAAGTATATAAACATCACATAGCAAGTAAAAATCTCCATAATATAAGCAGTGAAAATAAAGCAATAAGTATAAGTTCCATTCAAATCCATCTAGCATAAAATAATACCAATCACCATAATAAAAAATAAATCACCCAGTATAAGTTAAAACACTACATCTCAAAACACCCCTCCACCACAACACACACCGATTAGCCATAGTGATCGTTTTAACGTCACGATCGGGAGTTGCAACGGTACCGTAACCATCCATAGGATATGTCTTCCTAGTGAACCTAACTGCGCAAATCACCACCTTCTGGACGTCTCCAGAGGCCATAATATAAATCACCACATAATATCAATCACAACCTGCCGGACCACCATCCGGACAGGACATAATATGAATCACCACTTGCCAGACCACCCTCTGGACATGATATAAACTATGGCATAGTCAACTCAATAATATCATCATCAAATCACAAATCAATATCCATCTGTTGGACTACCCTCCAGACAGACCAACCAACAACATCGTCAAATCAATAACGTCGTCGTAAAACTACAAACAAAATCACCATTCTGCCCAAGCAGATAATCACCACTCTACCGAAGCAGATAATCACCACCGTCAAATTACCAACATCCACCTCATTTCCAAAACCGATTTAATTCAAAAATCATGTTTTTCCCACCTTTTATTAAAACCACTAAATCCAACAGATTATTTATAAAGTCTTTTTTTTTTAAAACCCAAACAATTCAATGGAAATCTATTTTACCAACTCACCCATAACTGGTTTGATCCATATCATTTACAAAATCATACAGTTCAAGTAAAACCATTTTACACACGCATTTATATATGTATAAATAGTTTGACAAGAAGACAGTACACTCACCTGGATGTCCATTTCCGTAAACTCTTACCCACTATCCTTTACCGGTACTCTTGTGCCTACGAACCTAATAAGGACAGACCTAAATTAATATTTTATGTAAACATAATTAAATCAGAAATTGTAGACTCCAAATTTCGTAATTTCCAATTTCTCGCGCTTTAATATAAAATTTATTATATCGATCTATTTCTTATCGTCATTTTTCAATTTAGACACTTAAATACATATATTAAGGAAGTTCGAAATTCTACATTTTCCAATATTTTTCGAGGGCCGTGAGATTGGATCATTAATTTTAGTGGGGTGGTTTGTGCGAATTCCCCCCCTCCCCCCCCCCCCCCCCCCCCAAATTTTTATCCCTTTTTTCTTTTATTTTTCTCCTTCATTTTCCCGTGTTTTCTCTTCTTCCTATTTTGTTTGTTGTTTCGGTTCCTGTTACAGCCCCGGCCAACCACCCTCCGATCACGCCACCGCTTGCCGGCCATCCACAACGAACCACAACCACTTACAACTGCACACACACACACACACACACATACAAACGTAGACCAAGCAGAGGAGCACACACACACCCCAATAGTTTCACACACACCCATTTCTCTTTCTCTCTCTACACTCCACTCCGGCGTCAACTCCGGCGACACCCCACACCATCATACACACACAACATATGAACAACCTCCACCCATACCCACAACTAAACACTCACAGCGGTCCAACGACGACGGCCGAGCGACACCCTCACACACCACGTCCGAACCACCATCGGACCAAACCTACACACACACACCAACACCGGACGACGAGCAACAACACACACCCACTTGCTGCCGAATGGAACCCTCACACTTACACAGCGGCACCCACACACCGCCCACTTGAAATCGTCGACGAACCATATTCTCTCTCTAACCCACCGCCGGCGACGACTCCGACGAGCACTCCCACGCTCACACACATGCGGAACGCCCGACCGAACACCACCGGATAACCACCTGAACCTCTCTCTCTCTCCGGTTTCCTCACAGCCGAAAGGTGACACCGCCGGCCACTTCCTTCTTTCTCTCTCTCTTTTGATTTGTTTCTCGATTCTTCCTCTCCCTCTCCATCTGTATATATGTGTAACTGTATATATATAGAGAAAGAGAGATAATGCTCACCAACTCGACTCCCTCTCCGTTCTTCTCGATCCTTCGGCTCCTCTCCCGACACACGCACGATCACACACACACACACACACACACACACACACATATAAAGATATAAAATATATTTTTTGTAATTACACTAACCCTCCCTTCTTTTTAGTTAGGATATTAATTAAACTCATATTCTACTTTCAATGCACTTGAAAATTATAATTCGACCCTTAAAATTTTAAATCACACAATTAATATCGCAATCCACCGCAATATTTTTGAGATATCTTAAAATGCGACTAAAATTATTCGTATACAAAAATCGGGGTCTTACATTTAGGTTGTAGCCCAAGCCAAAATTATTCGCCAGTCGGTCGACCGATACTTTATGTGTCGATTAACCGATCGATTCGGGATGTACCTCAGGCCATTTTTCGGCCATGGTCTGTCGATCGATCATCAATGATCTGTCGACTAATCTATTTAGAGAGTTTAGGTATAGGTCATAGGTCGACTGATCTCCCCTCAATCGGTTGACCGATCGATTAAGAGACTTTTCTATTTCCCAGCTACTTCCCGTCGGTTGACTGATCCTCCCAGGTTAGTCGACCGATTATTGGTGGAACACTTTCTCCTTAATTAATTTTAAGTCTAAACTTTGACGTTTGTACCCCTTTCTTAGGTCAATATTTCTTCTTCAATTTCACTTTAGAGCAAATATTTTAATTAATTAGGATCCTAATAAGTGTGTGATCTTAATCGGGATACATTAAGAGTAAAAATTAATCTGAGTTGTTTTCACCTAGATTTTTCAAAATCTTCCGTCTCTTAATGTCCAACTCTTTGAAAGTCTCTTAGCATCCTTAACATCTTCAACAATTTCTTCATGATAATATCATCAATTGAACTTTTACACTGAAACACTTAATAAACTCGTTAGTTTCACAAAAAATATCAATATTTAATTGTCTATCAAAATTTTAGGATCAACAGAGGATTTGATCATAAATATTTGTCTGAATAAATTTACGATCTAAATTGTACTGTAGAAATTTAGACAAAAAATTATTTGTATCGATAATGTTAGATCTAATACATGTGGTTTAGATCTAATAGTTTAACAATCCAATCGATATGGTTTAATAGAATGAGTTATGCTTAGGAATTGATTCACCGTAAATTAAAAGGAATCGAATCCCGAAGATAGTCCATACCGATTAAACAATAGATTAATTGATACATTTGATATGATGTATTATGCTTAGGGATTAGTTCATCATACATTAGGAACCGAATCCCGAAAGTAGTTCATGCCGATTAAATGACCAAACTTTCGTTGTAATTTTTCTTATAGTTAAATTACTTCATTATACATAGAATAAAAAAATAGATCAATTAGTGAAATGCATTAGGATAATCATAAAATAAATACATGCCCTCAACCCGGTCATTTATCATTTAGTATTTTAATTTAATTATTTTTCTATTTTTTATTAAAAAATTCAAAACCAATCTTGTTAAATTCAATTGAAGAATAAGATAAAAAATAATAATTACAATTCAATCATTGTGTTTCGACACCCGTACTTAAATACTATACTACGATAGTTGGCGCTTAAATTACGAATTAAATTTGAGCGATCACTACGTGTATCCAACCAATCCAACAAGTGGCATGTAGACATTTATCTCACATTTTTTCCACATAATACATGATCATAAATATTTCAAAGAATAAACAATTATAATTAAACAACTGTTATAGCATAAAATATATAATAAATTGAGAGGTTAAACACAAATATTCTTGTGTGGCTTCTTCTTCGTTGCCGAACTCCTTCTTGTCATTTTCTTCGTTTTTCTTACTTTGAGTTGAAACCCAAATGGTCTGACTCTTTTTCGAATCCCGCGCATAGTAAGGGCTTTGTAGCACTGGACTGCCCCAAACTGAACTAGGGTTGTGCAAATAACCCAACGGCCCGGCCCGCTCGAACAAACCGACCGGGCCCGACCCAAAATCTTCGGGCCTGTTATGCGTTTTGTTCGGATCGGGTAAGACCCGATCCGAAAAGCCCTTAAGCTCGGTCGGTATTCGGATTTTGGGTTCCTCCACCCGAACTAACTTGACTCGACTGAACAACCTTAATTTTGTTAGGGTTAGGGTTTCATTTGCACGCCGACGTCGCCTCAGCCTCTATCTTGTTTTCATAGGAGCGACTCTTCAAATCTTCTTCGTTTCGTCTTGATTTGGCCGTTCATTTCCTCTCCTCTTCATCTCGATTTCCTCTCTTCTTCATTTCGTTTTGCTTTCCGAAAAACTGATGAACCGACGGTGAGAGACAAAAACGGGAAAGGCGGCGACAATCGATGATGGTGCTTTTGTTTTTGTTTCGTCTGTGACGATGAGAGACGGAAACGGCGGCGACAATCATGGACCGACGGTGAGTTCAATTTGTTGTTTGACGTTAATGTTTAGCAGTAAAGTTTTTTATCCTCGATTTTGATTTCTGCTTTAATTAGGGTTTTCGTTTGATTTCTGTATTGATTAGAGAATTGATGTTGGAAGATCTAGGGTACTTTGTATTGATTAGAGAATTGATTTCTGCTTTGATTGTTGGTTGATTTCTGCTTCAACCCCCCCGTAACCGCTCGACACCTGTCGAACCCGAGAATGATCGGATTTTGCTGTCCAACGGTCGACTAACGGGTCTGATTTTTTCACACCCGACAAGGTCGAGTCGGGTGACGGGTTAAGGCTATACCGGTGGGTTTCGACCCGCGCACACCCCTAAACAGAATACACATGCATATCTATATATAGATTATGGATCCACCTATGTCACCCTTATCTTCAAATCCCTTTTCTTCCTTCTTTTCACATTACACTCAACTTCAATTACCTTTTGACCCTTATCTTCAATTTCCTTTTCTTCATTCTTTTCACATTAACGTTTTACACATGGCACACCAACCTTTACACCTCACATAATGATATAATAAAATAATAAATTATACTTTTAACCCTTTAATAATTAACTAAAATTCACTTATATCCTAAATGTTTTATAGTATTTCAAAATCACCCCCTAAAAGTATTTAAGTTATTTTAAATAAAATATTATTTTCAAAAAATATAAATTTTTAAAGTATTACTATCGGAGTGAACATTCACCAAACCACATTCAATATGAACATTTCACAAAAAATCTACCAAAATTAACATGAATATTCAGAGATCTGAAATTTCAAAATCTTGAAAATTCCAGATCTGAGGGAGATGGAGCGGTGAACGGCGAGCATGGAGCACGAGAAGCACCGCGGCGAGCATGAGAATTTGTGTTCTTGATTTTGTTATTATTGTGGTTGGATTTATTTTAAAAATATTCTTGTAGAGATTTTGATCTAAATCCAATTACTACTAAAAACGTTAGATCTAGTAGTTGTGGTCTAGATTTAACGGTCACACAATCGTATTCTTGGGGATTGATTTTTTATTTGAATGGTTTATACCTAGATATTAATTCACCTTAGATTAGTTAGATTAATGTAGTGTAGGAATTAAATATTGAAGATAAATCATACTAGAGAATAACAATCCAATCTTTCTGAGTAATTTCGCCTTGTAGTTGGGAACATTCGCTTACACAAATCCGATTTGAATAAAAATTCAAGACAAAAAATAATATCCAAATTACTAAACCCACAATTTCTAACCCGGTTCTCTATTTTCTTTTGTTTGTAGAGTTAGTGTTTTATTTTTCTTTTTTGAAAAAAAAAATATCAAATCTCATTTTCATTTCAAAAAGAAAAATAATTAGAAATTAATAATTATAAGATCGATCTCTGTGGTTCGACACCTCTACTTGAACGCCGTACTACATCAGTATCGCGGTACCAATTAAGAGTATTATTTTTTAGTGCTCAACATCCCTTTTCAATGTTCATTCAATATTTCAAAACAATAAAAAAACGTTGAACAAATCCTAAGATGAGCGAAAACAATCGATGTAATGACCCAGTTTCTTAGGATCGCCAATTGGTTTCTTCTGAAGAGAATTAAAACTAAAAATTCTTCCACGAATATTTCAATACAGATAAATGGGGATCAATTTCACAACCGTAACATCCCAAACTCTGATTAATTTAACTAATTTTACAACAATTAACAATAAATATAATTTTACAGAATTGAATATAAATCCAAATATAATTCTTGGCCCAATTTTTTTTCTCGTAGATCCTGCAACAAATACTGTAGGAATAAGAGTCAACGCTCAACAGAATTTTAACCGCTTTAGTACGTGATCGTTCTCAATTTTATACCAAATTTAGACTTTTAATCTACCCTTTTGATAGTCTTTTTTATTAATTTTTAATTAGTAATAATACGATTTATTATTTTCACGGGATTAGAGTCGAAAATAAAGAAATGTGTAAAAAATAGCGAAAACATAGCAATATCCGCGATCCGACCTGTCGACCCGGTCACGCCCGTGATCCGAAATCGTTACTGGATGAGATTGATCGTGAAGAATTAAGGGAATTAAAGGGTTTCTTTTGGAATCAAATTCGGAGAATGGTAACAAATTAAAAGGGGAATTTAATTGGATATATGGAATTGTAGGGAGGGAAAAACATTGTTTTGAAGTGGGGATACAAATGGACCATTTAATGGTCCATTTGATTGGCAATTAATAGGAAATTGAAAACAAATATTGGGGCAGAAGTTGGGGAGTGACCATTTATGGTTTAATGTCCATTTATGGTTTAATGTCCATTTATGTTCATACTCACGATGTTGACTATCACTCGAGCAAATGTAAACCTAGAAATATTTAATTACTTGAATGGTACTTGAATATTCACGTATCATATTTAAACTTAGGAGCGGGGACATAACACGTTAACATTCATGAAAATCATGTGTTAACACGTGTAAACATCTTTTTCCAATGTTCACTTGGAGCAACTTTTTTTTTCGTAAATCCTGCAACAAATACTGTAGAGATATGAGTTAATGCTCAGTAAAATTTTAATCGCTTTAGTACGTGATTGTTCTCAATTTTATACCAAATTTACACCCTTAATTTACACTTTTGATTATCTTTTATTAATTTTTAATTAATAATAATGCAATTTATTATTTTTGCAAGATTATAGTCGAAAATAAAAAAAAAAATGTGCAAAAAATGGCGAAAACATAGGAATATCCGCGATCCGACCCGCCGACCCACTGGGTTCTGTCGTCGACCCTAAACATTACAAATTTGGATGAGATTGATCTTGAAGAATTAAGGCCCCGTTTGGTAACCATTTCCATTCCAGAAATTCTCATTTCATTTCTAGATTTTTGGGAATTCTGTTTGGGAATAGCGTTTGGTAATTTTTGTTTCCGTTTCCGTTTCCATTTCATTCCCATTTGAGAATTGTGCCCACTTTTTTATTAAGAAATGAGAAACAAAAAAAAGTTGTTTCTCGTTATTCCTATTCCATTCCCAAAACACATGGTCATTATTCACCTACCAGCCGACCACCGACCGCCGCCGCCCGCCGCCCACTTCCGTCCGTCGCCGGTGACGGCACCATTGTCTTCCGACCGGCGCCACCGCCGTCTCCGAAGCCAGAGCACCGCCGGCCGGCCAGCCGGCGACGGCGCCACCGCCGTCAGGCCAAAAAAAAAAAAAAAAAAAAAAGATTTTAGGATAAAATCGTTACCAAACACAATTCCCTTCCCAAAACAAAAAAAAAAATTATCGTTACCAAACGCGATTCTACTCCCAAAAAGAAAACAAAATTCTCATTCCATTCTCATCCCACTGCTGGAATGGAAACAGAAACAGTTACCAAACGCTTAAATTAAGGGAGGAAAAGCATTGATTTGAAGTGGGGATACAAATGGACCATTTAAACATAGGAAATTGAAAACAAATATTGGGCAGAAAGGTGGGGAGTGACTATTTATGGTCTAATGTCCATATATGGTTTAATGTCCATTTATGTTCGTACTCACGATGTTGACTATCACTCGAGCAATAACAATCCATGAACAACTCATACAAATCTGACTGTATTTATTGTTAAATTTTGGTAGTTTAATTTCTTGTTTTATTTTAAATATGTACTAAGATTGTATGACAAGGAATGCATGTTATTACATTATTATTGAAATCAAATTTTAAATATTAGAAATAATTTATTGATGTTTTTGGGGTTATATCTAATCCCTATGGTTTAATAGGATGTGTTATACTTAGTGATTGATTTACCGTAAATTAGTATAATTCGAATTTCGAAGATAGTATATACCGATTAAATGGTGGATTAATCGATGTATTTGATATGATGAATTATGTTTAGGGATTGGTTCATTATTGATTAGGAACCGAATCTCGAAAATAGTTCATGCCGATTAAATAATTAAGCTCTCGTTGTAATTTTTCTTATAGTTAAATTACTTTATTATACATAAAATAAAAAAATAGATTAAGTAGTGAAACGCATTAGGATAATCATAAAATAAATACATGCCCTCAATCCGGTCATTTATCATTTATTATTTTAATTTAATTATTTTTCTATTTTTTATTAAAAAAAATCCAAAATCATTCTTGTTAAATTCAACGAGAATATGATAAAAATTAATAATTACAATTCAATCCTTGTGGTTCGACACTCGTACTTAAGCACTATATTACGATAGTTGGTGTTTAAATTGGAAATTAAATTTGAGTGATCAGTACATATATCCAATCAATTCAATTTAACAAGCAACACGTAAACATTTATTTCACATTTTTTTTTATATAATATATAATCATAAATATTTCAAAAAATAAATAATTATAATTAAATAATTAATATAGCATAAAATATACAATAAATAGAGAGGTTGGGGGATACAAATGGCCATTTAATGGTCCATTTGATTGACAATTAATAGGAAATTGAAAACAAATATTGGGGCAGAAGTTGGGGAGTGACCATTTATGGTTTAATGGCCATTTATGTTCGTGGGCACTAGGTTGAATATCGCTCGAGCAATTATCATGCTCGAACAACTAAGACAAATCCAAATTAGACTGTATTTGTTGTAAAATTTTCGTAATTTAATTTAATTTTTTATTTTATTTTATATACGTATAAGATTGTATGACAAGGAATGCGCGTTCTTACATTGTTATTGAAATCAAATTTTGCTTTTATCATTTTATAAATTTTAGAAATAATTTATTGATGTTTTATGGTTATATCTAATATCTGTGGTTTAAATCTAACCGTTATACAATCTGCATTTATTAGAATTGATACAGTTTAATAGGATGTATTATATTTAATGATTGATTCACCGTAAATTAGTATAATTCGAATTTCGAAGATAGTATATACCGATTAAATGGTCGATTAATCGATGTATTTGATATGATGAATTATGTTTAGAGATTGGTTCATTATTGATTAGGAACCGAATCCCGAAAATAGTTCATGCCGATTAAATAATCAAGCTCTCGTTGTAATTTTTCTTGTAGTTAAATTATTTTATTATACATAGAATTAAAACGTATTACGATAATCGAAAGACGAATGCATGCCCTTAACCCTGTTATTTATCATTTAGTATTTTTATTTAATTTTTTTCACTAAAAAATTTCAAAACCAATGTCGTTGACACCCTACTTAAACTCCGTACTACATCAGTATCGCGATACGATTTAAGGGTATTATTTTTGAGCGATCAACATTGTAACGATCCGGTCTCTCAGGGCCGCCACTAGATTTCTCCCCTTGGAGAAATTAACGCTTACCCTGAACGACCAATTTTTCAATTCGTAAAGATCTAATAAAAATTTGACAACTACGGCGACAATTATATTTTCATTATTTTATAAAATTCGAGAAATTTTTACAATACGATGCTACGGCGATAATTACTATTATCAAATTCATTGAATTAATTTTAACACAGTAAAAATTTGACACAATTATTTTAATTTCAAATACAACTATAATCGAAAAGAAATAATAAATATATATATATATTTGACGCAGTACGGTGGTTATATTTGATAGGGAAAAATTTTATGATATTATACGTCTTACTTATAATAATATATATAAGATCATAATATCATGGAACTTATACAAATTTTCATATTATTATTAAGTTATTAAATAACTTAATTTATCCCTAAAATCAAATATTTCATTTGATAATTTGATTTCCACATGATTAAATTTTAGCATAATATTTGATAATCTGGTTTATTATTTACAACAGTAAATAATAAATACAATTATTATAAATAGAAATTCTAATATAATTTTTTGCACCGTTTCATTCTCACCGATCCTACAATCAAAACTGTGGGGTTGTGAATCAACGCTCAGTAGAATTTTAATCCTTCTAATACGTATATTTAATTTAATGCAACAAATAAAATACCTTAACATAATTGCCACATAATTTTCACATAATCATAATTATTTCATAAAATTTATCAGTAAATATTCAACAATAATAATAATATAAATCACACAAAAAAAATAAATTAAATACATATATTAAAAAAAGTTAAAAATTCACCGAAATAATACACGGAACAATTAGAAAATATATTCCCTTCCTATTATCCTTATTATATATATATATGTCAAAACACAACTAATTGCTTTCACCGCCTCCCTTCCATTTTTTTTTTTGATTTGACATGTGTCATTGTTAGGAAGACAATGACTCCATCCCATATCCCAGTAGATTTTACGATCATTCCTAAATTATTTCGGTAGTAATATTACTAAGTTAATAATTTTTTTTTATTTTTTATTATTTATAAGAAATTTCCTTAAAAATTATATCTTTAATAGGATAATTATTTTTTTACCTTTTTATGTTTAAATCGAAACACTTTGCTATAAGTTTTGTTGATAAGAGTATTGTAAAGTCGTGATGGATTTTGCAGAAATCTGGGAACAAACTTTTGATACTGGCTATGTGCAGGTACAAGCTCAATTTTATGTTTTGGATGTTGAAATGTAGAAACAAACATGCTGACGGTATTCCCGTTCGATATCAAATGGTTAATGTTCCTGTTTATGCTCTGTTCCCTGTTTCTGTTTTTTTGTTTCTGATCCTGTTTCTGTTCTCTGTTTTTGTTTTTTTATTCTAAACGTGTTTGTTTTTTTTAAATACAAAACTATTTGTCGTTTGTTGTGAACTCAGATTTCTATTTAGTTGATTTATGTTGTGTTCCCTGTTTTTGTTTTTATTTTTGTTTATGTTCCCTGTTTCTATTTATGTTTCTGTTTTTGTGTATGTCCTTTGCCATGTTGTTGAGAACATATTATTTCAATGTTTTTTTTTTTTTGTTTTTTTTTTTTAATTTATTTTTTGTTCTATTGTAGAATTAGAGGGAAGAAAAGACAAGCTAGCGACGAGGGAGGGAAGCGGCTGTAGAACCAGGTTAAATAGCAAAATAAATTGTTGGCTTGAATAGCAAAACAAATTGATATAATTGTCCCAAATAATTATGTATGTTTTACCCCCGTGCCTTCAGGCACGGATTATACACTAGTACATATATATATATATATATATATATATATATATATATATATATATATATATATATGTTAAAACACAACTAATTGCTTTCACCGCCTCCCTTCCATTTTTTTTTTTTTTGATTTGATATGTGTCATCCTTAGGAAGACAACCACTCCATCCACATTATTATTATTTTTATTTTTATTTTAAATAATTTTTTATAGTTTTTATTTATTTACACTAATTATCGTTCTTGAAATAAAAAAAATATTAATTATAACCCAAGATTCTTAAAATTATATTTGAAATTACACAATTGTCTCAAAAATTTTAAACGTCAATTTAAAATTAACATTTAACTCAAAAAATTATCAAATATTATTTATATCATAAATTTACAAAACAGTCCCAAAAATATTAAACTTATATAAAATAATATTTTCAAAAATATAAATTTTCGGGGTATTACAAACAGCCATTTCCAATGTTCACTCAATGTTTCAAAACAATCAAAAAACGTTGAACAAATCCTAAGATGAGCGAAAACAATCGATGTAACGACCCGGTCTCTTAAAACCGCCAATCGGTTTCTTCTGAAGAGAATTAAAACTAAAAATTCTTCCACGAATATTTCAATACAGATAAATCGGGATCAATTTCACAACTGTAACATCCCAAACTCTAATTAATTTAACTAATTTTACAACAATTAACAATAAATATACTTTTACAGAATTGAATACAAATCCAAATATAATTCTTGGCCCAATTTTTTTTCTCGTAGATCCTGCAACAACTACTGTAGGGATAAGAGTCAATGCTCACGTGATCGTTCTCAATTTTATACCAAATTTAGACTCTTAATCTACACATTTGATAGTCTTTTTTATTAATTTTTAATTAGTAAAAATACGATTTATTATTTTCACGGGATTAGAGTCGAAAATAAAAAAATGTGTAAAAAATAGCGAAAACATAGCAATATCAGCGATCTGATCTGTCGACTCGGTCACGCCCGTGATCCAAAATCGTTACAAATTTGGATGTGATTGATCGTGAAGAATTAAGGGAATTAAAGGGCTTCTTTTGGAATCAAATTCAGAGAATGGTAACAAATTAAAAGGGGAATTTAATTGGATATATGGAATTGTAGGGAGGGAAAAACATTGTTTTGAAGTGGGGATACAAATGGACCATTTGATTGGCAATTCATAGGATATTGAAAACAGAAAGGTGGGGAATGACCATTTATGGTTGGTCCGTAAATGGAACTAAGGAGAAAGACATAAACTTCGGCCGCGGCCATTTCTTGATTTATTTTATGGGAAAATTACCTATTAATCCCAAAAAAAAAATTATTTATCACTTACTTCCATCGATTTTTCTTTACACCGATTAGTCCCATCAACACCTTTTTTTTTGCACGAATTAGTCCTATCAACATCTTTTCTTACACCAATTAGTCTCGTTTTAAAAAATGGTGAGAATTGAGTTTACCGAAATACCCTCCCGTGAGTTTTACATCGAGAAGGAAGGTCGTCAAACTGGTGCACCACCGCTGTCAGCAGCCGCCGCCGCCAATCGCCGGTCTCCGGTCGCCGCCGCCATAAATTACAGCTTTCACCCCAAACTTTATGACTTTTTGTCACTTTTTATATGTTCCAAAAAAAAAAAATTGATTTTAGGATAAAATCGTTACTAAACGTAACGTAAAAATAAGAGAACAATTGATGTTATATTTAACATTTACAGGTGTTGAATGTAACATCCACAGGTATTCAATGGAATATCATATGTATTTTACTCTGCATACAAAAATAAGAGAATAATGGATATTACATTCAACATCCACAGGTGTTGAATGTTACATTTAATATTCACATGAGGAATATTTTGGTTAGAAAAAAAACATCATAAAAAAAAAAAAAACAATTGATGTTACATTTAACACTCACAGGTGTTGAATGTTACATTCAACATCCACATGAGGGGTATTTTGGTCAGAAAAAAATAGCATCATAAAATTTAAAAAAAAAAACAAACAAACAAACAAACAAACAATTGATGTTACATTCAACACCCACAGATGTTGACATTCAACATCCACATGAGGGCTATTTTGGTCAGAAAAAAATAGCATCATAAAAAAAATTAAAAAAATAAAAATAAAAAAACAAACAAACAAACAATTGATGTTACATTCAACATCAACAGGTGTTGAATGTTACATTCAACATCCACATGAGGGGTATTTTGGTCAGAAAAAAATAGTATTAAAAAAAAAAATTAATAATTTTGATGTTACATTCAAAATTATTTTGTGTTTTGTGACTAAATGGTGCATGCCCCTTATTTTATTAGTGTGTAAGATTTTAAAACGAGGATGTTGGCCAAGCGATCTACTCAAGAGGAAAATGAATTGGGTAGTTATAAAATTAACACAAATAATTATCTTTTTAACACTTAAATTCAAATAATTGATTTAATCCTAAATTAATTATTATCTCTTTATATAGCTCGGATAAATGTAATTAGCTCTAGAGTACACCCAAACAACTGTAAATAAATAAATTAAAAATGCAGTACACCACGATATATACTGGTTCACCAAGCTACTCTTAGCTAATCCAGTTCTCCAAGTTTCACAGAGAGTCGCACCCACGAAACCATTAAGATTCCTTTAACCAGGTAGGAACCAAACCTTTACATAATGATTCTTTTCACAGATTCAGAATCAACCTTTACAATTTTCCTTCACAGGCTTAAGAGAAACTTCTATTTTTTTCACAGGTTAAAGATTAACCTAATTCTTTTATACTTAGACTGAGAATTAAATCTCACCAAAATCACTTTAAGTATCATTTTTACCAGTAAGGATTGAACTGTTATAAAATAACTCAAAATTAATTCTAATCAGGAAGAATTACGCCTATCTCTTTTTAAAGGAAAATAGTAACCTAATCTTTTTATAGTTTAGGAAAAGATCAATCCTCAATCTCTTTACCGAAAGAGATTGAAATCCAGTTACCCCCAATTAGATATTCCCAACAATATATAATCCGCACGCAACTTACCAATTATATTTGATAAGTTTTTCCTACTCGGAGCTTTTACCACCTTAAATTAATTTAAACTCAATTAATGTCCCGATAAATATTAGTGAATAAATAAAGTGAGAAATTCAAAATCTGATTCTAAAAGAAGTGGGTAGCACATAATTTAGCACGTAATCATATTTTCACACAAAAAAAATGTTTTAAAATATTTTCAAGCACTTTAACGTTCAGAAAACGATTTCATAAAGATCAAAACTCCAAGTAATAAATAATAATATCAAATATCAATTAAAAACAAAAGTTTGGAACGATCTCACCAGGATACCACCGAATAAATGAAAACTTAATCGAAGTAAGAATTTAGATCGGTGACAGCAACAATTTCAGCATACTTCCTCAAGAACTTTTCTAAAAAATAATCTCACACTATACTCTCAGTATAATTTCAGAATAATGACTCTCATAAAACTTAGGAACTGAATAGCTCTTGATAGAATGATTGATTGAGATTCTCACAAGTGAAAAAAACGCAGGACTATAAATAGTGATTTTAAACAGGCCCTCCAACGGCTAGTTTCCACATGTCATGACATTTAATTACTTATATAGACCCTATATATTGATATGACTTAATCCTGGTTCAATTCGTTTAATTATAACTTTCAAATCATTCAATTATATTCCTAAAATATTTCTTAATCTCAAATCAATTGAATAGAAAGTATTAAATGTATCAATTTGAGAAATACTTAAAATATATGCACCATATTTTTAGGGATATCAAAATAACAACAATATATCTATAATATACTCAAATCCCGCAAATACCTCCAAGATATTAACCAAAAAAGGGCTAGTAATAGCTACTTTTTGATTAAATCCACAAAATCCTCAAATCTCGAAACAGCACCATCGGTTGATCGACCAAACCCTATCAATCGACCGATCGATTTAGTTTGTAGCCCAAGCCAAAATTATTCGCCAGTCGGTCGACTGATACTTTATGTGTCGGTTGACCGATCGATTCAGGATACACCCCAGGCCATTTTTCGGCCATGGTCTGTCGATCGATCATCAATGATCTGTCGACTAATCTATTCAGAGAGTTTAGGTATAGGTCATAAGTTAACTGATCTTCCCTTGGTCGGTTGATTGATCGATCCAGAGACTTTTCTATTTCCTAGCTACTTCCCATCGGTTGACTGGTCCTCCCAGGTTAGTTGACCGATTATTGGTGGAACACTTTCTCCTTAATTAATTTTAACTCTAAATTTTGATATTTTTACTCCTTTAACCGATTTCTTTTCTCGGTTAAGTTAATTGACATTTTTAATCAATTTGAAACACTAATATTTCTTAGGTCAATATCTCTTCTTCAATTTCACTTTGGAGCAAATATTTTAATTAATTAGGACCCTAATAAATGTGTGATTTTAATCGAGATACATTAAGAGTAAAAATTAATCTGAGTTATTTTCACCTAGATTCTTCAAAATCTTCCGTCTTTTAATGTCCAATTCTTTGAAAGTCTCTTAGCATCCTTAGCATCTTCAACAATTTCTTCATGATAATATCATCAATTGAACTTTTATACTGAAACACTTAATAAACTCGTTAGTTTCACAAAAAACATCAATATTTAATTGTCTATCAAAATCTTAGGATCAACCGAGGATTTGAACATAAATATTTGTCTGAATAAATTGACAATCTAAATTGTATTGTAGAAATTTAGATCAAAATATATTTGTATCGATAATGTTAGATCTACTACATGTGGTTTAGATCTAATAGTTTAACAATCCAATCGATATGGTTTAATAGGATGAGTTATGCTTAGGAATTGATTCACCGTAAATTAGTAGGAATTGAATCCCGAAGATAGTCCATACCGATTAAACGATCGATAAATTGATACATTTGATAGGATGTATTATGTTTAGGGATTAGTTCATCGACATTAGGAACCGAATCCCGAAAGTAGTTCATGCCGATTAAATGACCAAACTTTCGTTGTAATTTTTCTTATAGTTAAATTACTTCATTATACATAAAATAAAAAAATAGATCAATTAGTGAAATGCATTAGGATAATCATAAAATAAATACATGCCCTCAACCCGGTCATTTATCATTTAATATTTTAATTTAATTATTTTTCTATTTTTTATTAAAAAATTCAAAACCAATCTTGTTAAATTCAACTGAAGAATAAGATAAAAAATAATAATTACAATTCAATCCTTGTATTTCGACACCGGTACTTAAATACTATACTACGATAGTTGGCGCTTAAATTGGGAATTAAATTTGAGCGATCACTACGTGTATCCAACCAATCCAACAAATGACATGTAGACATTTATCTCACATTTTTTCCACATAATACATGATCATAAATATTTCAAAGAATAAACAATTATAATTAAATAACTGTTATAGCATAAAATATATAATAAATTGAGAGGTTGAACACAAATATTCTTGTGTGCCTTCTTCTTCGTTGCCGAACTCCTTCTTGTCATTTTCTTCGTTTTTCTTACTTTGAGTTGAAACTCAAATGGTCCGACTCTTTTTCAAATCCCGCGCATAGTAGGAGCTTTGTAGCACCGGACTGCCCCAAACAGAATTAGGGTTGTGCAAATAACCCGACGGCCTGGCCCGCCCGAACAAACCGATCGGGCTCTGTTTGAAATTTTTGGGCCTGTTATGTGTTTTGTTTCGGATCGGGTAAGACCCGATCCGAATAGCCCTTAAGCTCGGTCGGTATTCGGATTTTGGGTTCCTCCACCCAAACTAGACCCGACCGAACAACCTTCATTTTTATAGGGTTAGGGTTTCATTTGCATGCCCCCGCCGACGCCGCCTTAGCCTCTATCTTGTTTTCATAGGAGCGGCTCTTCAACTCCAATGGACGATCTCCTTCTTCGTTTCGTCTTGATTTGGCTGTTCATTTCCGACTCTTCATCTCGATTTCCTCTCTTCTTCATTTCGTTTCGCTTTCCGAAAAACTGATGGACCGACGGTAAGAGACAGAAGCGGGAACGACGGCGACAATCGATGATGGTACTTTTGTTTCTGTTTCGTCTGTGACGATGAGAGACAGAAACGGAGGCGACAATCATGGACCGACGGTGAGTTCGATTTGTTCTTTGAGGTTGATGTTTAGCAGTAAAGTTTTTTATCTTCGATTTTGATTTCTGCTTTGATTAGAGTTTTCGTTTGATTTCTGTATTGATTAGAGAATTAATGTTGGAAGATCTAGGGTACTCTGTATTGATTAGAGAATTGATTTCTGCTTTGATTGTTGGTTGATTTCTGCTTCAACCAACCTGTAACCGCCCAACACCCGTCGAACCCGAGAATGATCGGATTTTCTTGTCCAACTGTCGGCCGATGGGTCTGATTTTTTCACACCCAACAAGGTCGAGTCGGGTGACGGATTAGGGCTATACCGGTGAGTTTCGACCCGCGCACACCCCTAAACAGTAGACACATGCATATCTATATATAGATTATGGACCCACCTATGTCACCCTTATCTTCAATTACCTTTTGACCCTTATCTTCAATTTCCTTTTCTTCATTCTTTTCACATTAACGTTTTACACATTGCACACCCACCTTTACACCTCACATAATGATATAATAAAATAATAAATTATACTTTTACCCTTTAATAATTAAGTAAAATTCACTTATATCCTAAATCTTTTATAGTATTTCAAAATCACCCCTAAAAGTATTTAAGTTATTTGTTCTAAATTATTTTTATGTAGTTTTCATTTCTTGATTTATTTTATTTGTGTGTAAGATTGTAAAACGAGGATTTGATCGTAAATATTTGTCTAAATAAATTTACGATCTAAATTATCTTGTAGAAATTTAGAACTGAATTTATTTGTATTTATAATGTTAGATCTAATATCTGTGGTTTAGATCTAATAGTTTAACAATATAATCAATACGGTTTAATAGGTTGGGTTATGCTTAGGAATTGATTCACCGTAAATTAGTAAAAATCGAATCCCGAAGATAGTTTATACCGATTAAACGATCGATTAACTGATACATTTGATATGATGTATTATGCTTAGGGATTGGTTTATTGTAGATTAGGAACTGAATCCCGAAGAGAGTCCATGTCGATTAAATGATCAAACTTCCGTTGTAACTTTTCTTATAATTAAATTACTTCATTATACATAGAATAAAAAAAATAGATCAAGCAGTGAAACGCATTAGGATAATCATAAAATAAATACATGCTCTCAACCCGGTCATTTATCATTTAGTATTTTAATTTAATTATTTTTTTATTTTTTATTAAAAAAATCCAAAACCAATCTTGTTAAATTCAACTGAAGAATAAAACAAAAATTAATAATTACAATTCAATCCTTTTATTTCGACACATGTACTTAAGTACTATACTACGATAGTTGACGCTTAAATTATGAATTAAATTTGACCGATCAGTACGTGTATGCAACTAATCTAACAAGTGATACGTAGATATTTATCTCACATTTTCTCCACATAATACATGATCGAAAATATTTCGAAGAATAAACAATTATAATTAAACAACTGTTATAGTATAAAATATACAATAAATGGAGAAGTTAAACACAAATATTCTTGTGTGCCTTCTTCTTCGCTGCGGAACTCCTTCTTATCAAAGAAAAAACCCAAATGGTCTGACTCTTTTTCGAATCCCGTGCATAACAGGGATTTTGTAGGATCGGACTGCCCCAAACACAATACACATGCATATCAATATATAGAGAGTGGATCCACCTATGTCACCCTTATCTTCAATGCCCTTTTCTTCTTCTTTTCACATCACACTTTTTTTTTTTTTTTTTTAAGAACTCACATCACACTTAACGTCTTATACAATGCACACCGACCTTTACACCTCACATATGATATAATAAAATAATAAATTATACTTTTAACACTTTAATAATTAACTAATATTTACTTATACCTTAAATTTTTTATAATATTACAAAATTGTCCCCTAAAAGTATTTAAGTTATTTTAAATAAAATATTATTTTCAAAAAATATAAATTTTCGAGATATTACTATCGGAGTGATCATTCACCAAACCACATTCAGTATGAATATTTCTGAATCCTTATTGAATGAATTACAAAAGAAATTATTTCAACAAATATGCGAATTTGAAAGGATTGGTCGACGAAATTTGAACTGAAGACTGAATCTTGATATGTCCCAGATCAATATATTTTTTAGACCAGATAATTACTATTTATATCGGAATAATGGCTATCTTGCTTCATTAGAAATTGGACAGGTAAGCGACTTTCTTGGTGATTTACGTAAAAAAAAAAAAAAAAAAAAAAAAATCAAAATTCAAAATTAAATTGTAATATCATTAATATTTTCTAATGTGACAGCAAGGAAATCAACATGATTTTCATACTAATATATATATTTTTTTTAAATTATTAATAATTATAAGATAAGTAACAATAAAACATACTTGTCCTTGTCCTTGTCCTCGTCATCATCCTCATCCTAGTAATAATAATAATAATATTTCTTTTTGAAGGACACGTGGACCAATAACATCCACTCTAGAGAGAAAATTAATTCTATGTTACTACCCTCTAATTAAAAGCTAATTTAATTTCCTAAATTAAGTAAGGAGGTTTTGACACTTTGGACCCTTGATGTTTGACAAAAAATCACTTTAGTCCCCCATATTTTCAATTTGAACATATTACACCTTAAAGTTTCTTAATTATCCCATTACAATCCAACTCATTATCTCCATTACAATTTTGGACAAAAAAGAGTCACATGTCATGCACCTAACTATTTTTAAGAGATTTTATGGACAATTTCAGCTTCCTCGTTCCCTTCCATTTTCCTTCTCAACCCAATACTCAAATATATATATATGTGTGTGTGTGTGTGTGTGTGTGTGTGTGTGTGATGATTTTTTTTTTTTTTTTTTCTGTAAAAATTTTAAAGGGTGAAAGAAAAAGGTTAAAAATGGTCATAAGGTCCCCCTAAAAATGATCGTCGAAAATTGTAATGGAGTTATCGATTTGGATTGAAGTGGGTTGATTATGGAACTTCAGGATATTATGTGTTCCAATTACAACTATGAGGATCAAAACTAAATAATTATCAAACTTCAGGGGTATAAAGTGTCAAAACCCCCAAAGAGTTTTAAGTAAATATATAGGTAGAGTTTTTATAAACAAACTCAAACTCATAAATTTGATTCTTCAAGGATAAGAAGGGAAACCACCCCAAAACGCCGGTGGCATTATCGGAATAGAGTTGCCCCCGGCGGAGGCGGCGAAAACGTCGGCGATACTCGGGTGGCGGCTACAGCTCGTTCCGTTTGATATTCGGCTCTGAACCGGAAAGGTCGTGCTCTCGGCGGTCTCGTCGCCGGAGATATCCGTGTAACCGGCGGCTGAGTTTTTCAGGGTTTGGTCCTTCAGCATGGCTCTCAGTGCCAGAACCTTTTTTTTTTTTTTTTTTTTCCAGAATGAAACAAAGAAAGTGTAATAAATTAATAAACGCGACGTAGGAAAAGATAAGAATACATAGGATTGTATATTACACTTTTAACCCCTTAATTATATGATAATCTGAATTCAATTATTTTTTTATTAAATGTTCAAATTGATTTGATCGGAATGGATGGACATGACTGGATGATAAAAGTTTTGAGAGAACAAAAATTTGGCCAAAAAATTTCGAGATGAAAAATTTAAATATATTTTGCACTATTTAAGTTAATATATATATATATTTTATTGTTTAGGCACGGATAATCCCTATTAATAAATAAAGACCTTTTTAAAAAAAAATATTTTTTTCATTAAAGGCTTGGATTAATGTGAAAAGAATGGATGGTTGCGATCAGTTGATAAAATATTTAGGAATCGCACACCCCACTTACAAAGTGAAATTCTAGAAATTTCACTCTCACGAACAAAAATGGTTAAAAACGGTTAACTTTAATTATAGTTTGGATTTTTTCAAGTTATATATATAAATATAATGTATTAGTTAATGGGCTTGCTAGCTATCGTTGTCGCCGAAATAGTTAGTGGCCATTCTGCTTAATCAAAAGAAGAAAATTCAGCTCCGACGCACTCGCCAAATTACCAAGCTCCTCTTTTTTGAGCTATATCTACCTAATCTCCACAGGCTTGCCAAATTTTTTGCCTTTTACGGTGTGGATTTGAAACTTTATCTTCTCTCTCTTTCTATTGTTGCGTTTTTTTTTCTCTCGTCAAAATGCCTAATCAAAATATTATTTGGGTTGGAATAGATACCTGGTTTTTGGCTAGGCAAATTACTTATGGATTTTGGCTCCTTCAAATGAGCTCACCGTTAGAATTGCCCTTAGTCAATTTTTATTTATTTATTTATTATTTTTTGTATTTATAAATTTTTATTTATTCTTTTATTTTTTTTGTTACGGTAAGATGTGTTCGGGTCAGTTTACGTACACTTCGACTAATCATCTCCTCGAGCAATCTTAAGGGCGCACTCTCCCACGTCGACTTGGTGCAGTGATGATTGAATTCAAGATTTAATTCCTAGACTGTTCACATTGGAGAGTCGAACCTAGTTGACAAGAAAAGAGGCACCTCCCCTTGCGAACCGAACTAAAGATATAAATTTTAAAATCTCTACTCATTCCATAAATGAAACAAAACTTGCATGGATATAAATGTCTAGAGAGAGACTATATAGAGAGAGAGTTACCTCTTCTTGGAGTTTCTGCTTCTCTCTGGAGACAACAGTAAACTCTTGTCTGAGAGCGTCGTACAGGGACTCGAGCTGCTTGGCCTTCCACCGGGCACGGCGGTTCTGAAACCAGACGGCGACCTGCCGCGGCTGCATGCCGAGCTCCTTGGCCAGCCTCATTTTCCGGTCAGGGTCAAGCTTCACCTCCTCCTGGAAGCTGCTCTCCAGTGACTCCAGTTGATTACTCGTCAACCTCTTCTTCCTCTCTTGATGATTTATCCCATAGTTAAGGCTGCAGTATTTCTCGGCTTCTACCATGCCCTGTGCCGTCTGCATTGGGTTCTTGAACTCTAGACCTAAATTTATAAATACCAAAAACAAAAGTATTAGTTTTATATATCCTTTAGACACCATTTCATAATGCTTTATATATATATATATGTGTGTGTGTGTGGGGTGGAGCCTGCAGAAAAAAACTTGTTTGGAAAGACAGTCACGCACTCCAAACGAAATTAGTCTCACACCCTATGTGGGTGTGGAGACACTTGTGGATATACCAATATATATATATGTGTGTGGTTATAGGGTGGTCTTGAGATTCTCTCAATGTCAAAAATTAGATCATGAGATGAGACCTTTTCTCACATGCACTTATAATTTGACCGTCAACCTCTTCCACATTCGATATAAGATAAACCTAATAGTTTTTTTCCCTCATATATTGAGTCTTTGGTCAGCTAACTCTCGACCAGTCTCTCCTTTTGTGGCTATTAGGTCAGAGTTGTTATAAAATGAACTCTGATATCAATGTACGTTGGTCTTGGATTTCTCTTGACTCCAAAAGCTATCTTATGAGATGCGACTTTCCCTCACACTTATAATCTGACCACCGGCCTCTTCTACATCCGATGTGAGATAAACCCAACAATATATATATATATATATATATATAAAGTTATTTAACAAAAAGGTGGTTTTATTTAAAACGAAAAGTAATAAAATAAAATAATATCTTAATACAATCCTGATAATGAATAAATCATAAAAAAATAAAAATAAATAAATAAATAAAAGGTGAAGATGTCAACCGAACTCCATCCCAAGAAATAAGATACACTTTTTTTTTTTTTATTTCAAAAAAATACTTCAATTATGGTTTTATTTTTTAAAATTACTTTTTTAAAACAGTCTCCAAATTTATATATTTTTTTAAAAAAAAAAAATCATGTATCACTACAAAAATTAGTGATACATGAATTTTTTTATCACTTCTCAAACCGTCCGTGATAGATAGAGGCGTGATAGAGAGTAAGGATTTAGCTTTTATTTATGATTTTCCTAAGAAAATAATGACAAAAAAAAAAAAAACAATTTTTTTTAAATACAAACTATAGCATGAAAGATATATCATACTTCATCTATATATCTAAGAAGTGTTAGTTCGGTTGATAAAGATAGGTGTCCCTTTCCTTTTCAATCAAGGCTTGATTCTTCTAGGGAACACTCTATAAGGTGTTAGTCGAGGCATGTCAAGACACACCATATCGAAAAAAACCTTTAACTACAGAGGGAGAGGAGAGAGAGATGTACATACAGCCTAAACAAATTTTTCTCTTTCTTTCACTAAAATGGACAAAGGAAGACAAGAAGAAAGAAAAAAACAGTGAAAAATAATCATATGAATGGTCGAAAAAACAACAAGAACAACATGGGACTGGATGTTTACCTGAGTAATGATCATAGTTATAGCCATAGAAGAAGCTCCCAGAATTCTCTGGCGAGATAATGGGTCTATATTTTCCATTCCAATCCATGTCCCTTTTTACTAGCCAAGACAAAAAATCAACACAAACCCTTGTTCCTATTATATGGGTTTTCGTAGTTCTTCTGTATAGATTGGTTGGACCACAGAGATAGAAAGAGAGTAGAGAGAGAAAGAGGAGAGAGAGTATAGAGAGAGAGATAGAGCAACGTGAGTAAAGTTTATAGTCCTTTTTGGAGCAAGAAAGGGAAACTGAGAAGGAGATGTTTATGGATCTTTACTTCACTTTGGGGTGCAATAAGTGAACAGAGTTTACATATGACAGAGTTCTAATATGTGTAATAACGGAAAATTACACGTTTGATCCTTTAAGTTTTATATTTATTTCAATCCCGTAAAATCGAAAACGTTGTTAATTATTTTGGATAAAAAATGGGTTATGTTTAACACGTGAAATTCTAATAAAGATATTTTTGTCATTTTAATTGTTAAATTCATGTCTCATATCGATCACTTGAGAATTTCCAAATTCATGTCTCAAAGCGATTCGTTAACTTTGGTTAATTCAATCAAGAAGGATAGCCCAATCTGGTCGATTGTCCATCTTTGGAACACAGTTCGGTTTTGGATTCTATCATTTGACATTCAGATTTTTCATGTTCATCGAGAATGTAATTTTGTTGCTGATAGTCTTACTAACATTGTTTCGTCCAGCCCTTTGTTATTTCTTATAGGTAGTCCATTATCTCACGACATAATTTCTTATGCTCGTGAGGATCAAAAGGGTCTTCCTCACCTAAGGTTGTAATTTTTCCAATTCATTAATAAAGAGTTCGTTTTCAGGAAAAAAAAAAAAAAGAGTTATTCCAATTGATATCATATGGTTTTAAGTTGAAACCTTCTAACACAGTATCAGAATCAAAGTTATGAGAATTTGTTTTTCATTCTCTCGTAGTCAAATCATCTGTGCAAGCTGGAGGTTACACGTTTCTTATCATTCTTTCGCAATCAAATCTCCGTGCAAACCAGGGATTACACATAAGAGCGAGTGTTAGATTCATATCTCACATCGATCACTTGAAAGTTTTCAAATCACTATATAAGTTAAAGGAGTTACACCATTTGACACCGTATGGGTTTAAGTTGGAACCTCTTAATATTATTATTCCATTAAATTTAAGATGTTTTCTCTAATATTTTTCTAACAACGATTCATGTTTCTTTCTCAGTATTCAGACGAATTGTCACTAGGTAAACATTAAGAAAAAAACGTCTTATATTTAGTGAAGTGATGAAATGACCAAAATATCCATATTAGAAGAACACGTACCAAAATACCCTTGTTAGAAAAACATGTATATACATACTGAACACTACCCATTTTCTGTCTAAAAAATTATTCATTTTTTTTTAATTTTCCTGAATTGAAACAAATGTGATACTTGAGAGACTCGATGTACAATTTGATAAATCTTAGGATCTACATAAACACTCATCCTGTACTTTAGGGACCAAAATATAATTCTTCTTTCACGTAATATGAAAGGAAGGGGAGAGAGAGAGAGAGAGAGAAGGGTGTCGTTGGTTGGGTAAAAATAGGAATCAAAGGTCACCATCTGGTCCCCTAAAATCCTGCATACATAGAACTGACAATATGCCTTCCCTTTTCACGCCTCGGCCTGACTACTACACTGCTCTCTCTCTCTAGATCTCCCTCTCTCTCTCTCTCTCTCTCTCTCTAAACCAAAGAAGAGAAGTCGTTTCTCTCTCTAGATCTCTCTCTGTGTGCAAACAAAAGAACAAAAGAAGAGAAGCTATCCAACATGCAAGTCTCTCCCTCTCTAGATGAGGACAAATTAAAGGAGAACATAGGAAGAAACATTGGGTTTCTTAAGAAGGCAACATGCAATCAGTACCACCCACATATACTGCCACATCTTGCAGCAGGAAGAAAGAAAAAGGAAGATGAAGATGATGATGAACTCTCTCTCTCTCTCTCTCTCTCTCTCTCTCTCTACTCTCTCTCTACAAACAATTAGCCAATTCATGATCCTGTTGTTTCCACCTCCACGGCCCTCAAGCTTTTAATTGACTTGCAGTCGCACAGAACAAAGCTGCATGAAACCTCTCTCTCTCTACTCTCTCTCTATACTCTCTCTCTTAAACGCATTGAATGAATTGGTCAGGTCTAGAAGAGAGAGAGGGTTATGGATCCAAGAAAATCGATTATTTAGTAAACTTTATGAAGATATTTACATTTTATTTCCTTTTTTTCTTAACATATTAATTGATACCTTTTTTTCTTGAGTTATCTACAATCTAATGTAATGGACTGATTTGGCAATAATCATAGGTTGAAACTTGAAATAAGCCTTTATATTCAAATTGAATGAAGTAGCTACAGTAAAAAAAATCCGGTTGTCAAGGGGAGTTGTTCGATTTCTTTGCCAATCAAGGTTCTACTTTTTTAAAAAACACTGTAAAAATTAAATCTTGAATTTAATTCTGAATGCACCAGATATGAAAGAGTACGCCCTTAAAATCGTCCGAGAAGGTGGTTAATCAAGGTGCACGTAAACTAACCCAGATACAACTTACCGTAAAAAAAAATTGTTTAAGGAAACTACAACAATTACTATGACCATTTTTTTTTTAAATTAAAAAAAAAAAAAAAAAAAAAAAAGTCCGATTTTACAAAACTTCCACTATGCACGGGATGGGAAAAAAATCGGATCACTTGGATTTACTGTACGTAGTCTTAACTTAATTTGCAAGAGATCGTTTTTATGACTCGAACTTGTGACCTCTAGGTCACACAGTTACAGCTTCTATCGTTACAATAAAACTCCCCTTAATAAAGAAAATATACGAGATAAAAAATGATAGCGTGACTAGTTAAATAAGAACTTCTTGTATATATGTGATATTATATTTCTTAAGAAAATATCAATAATCGCTTGCAAAATCGTATGCATGTATTAAATTCACTCTATATATTGTTCATGTTGAATTTCACATCGGGTAACCAAATCAACATAGATGTCAAAATTGTTACACCACGTATATATGATTTTAAGTTAAAAAGAACTTCAAGTAGGAAATGGAATTAATAAAATACATACAACCAACTATTTAAATTAATAAAATGCATTCAACCGACTATTTAAATTATATGTTGAATTCAACATCAGATTACCAGAACTAGTATATATATGATTTTAATTAAAATCTTCAAAAACGATATTAACATACTGAATTTGGAAAGGAATTTTTTTTCCTTTTCCCTTGAGTCAATTTGGTCACCTCCCAATCATCTCGTTTAGTGTATCTGTAACGACCCGGTTTATACTGTATGTTGAATTCAACATAAAATTACCCAAACTCGTATATACACTTAAACTATGTTGTAGCTATCACAGTTTTATCATAGTATTGAATTTGAAAAAGTTTATCGTCCTCCGTTTTGGAGTTAATTTGACCATCTCTCAATCATCTTGTTTAGTATATTGTTCATAATGTATTATTTTTTTTTTTGATAAGTGTCGTTCATAATTTATGTTGAATTCAACATAAATTATACTCTAAAATTGTACTCGGATTTACTTTATATGCCTAGGAGGGACACAAGTCCCCCCCTCAAATTTTATAACTTTTCATTTTTACACAAATGAATTCATTAATTTTTTACATAAATCGCCCTTTGAATTATATAAATATCTAATAAACATCTAAAAAAATCTTTTTAGACCCCCTCAATACTGTACCCATCACCGCATAATTTTATTAGAGCATTGAATTTGAAAAAAAAAATAAAAAATTCTTCCTCCGTTCTCGAGTCAATTGACCATCTCTAAATCATCTCGTTTAGTGTATTGTTTATAATATATGTTGAATTCAACATAAAATTATCAGAACCAGTCTACACGTTAAAATTACACTATATCTATCACAGTATCCCCCCATTGTGATTTTATCATAGTATTGAATAAGAAAAAGTCTTCCCCGAGTCAACTTGATATCTCTAAATCAGATCGTTTATGATTTATGTTGAATTCAATATTAAATTATCAGTACCGACCTATATGTTAAAATTACACGTACCTCTATTGAACCTATGGATCAACGTGGTATCACTTAAGCACTTGGTTCAAGAAGAAAAAAAATTGTACGGTGAATGGGAAAAGTGAAAACGAAATCTCAAGTCATTTCCCTTTCATTAAGCCTTCCAAAAGTAGTAGAGTTCCTAGTTATATACAAAGCCAGCGCCAAAGGACAACCTTTTATTTTTATTTTATTTTATTCATCTTTTTGGTTTAATTATTGCCTTTTAACTCCCGTGCCGTTTTATTTTAACCCGTCTACTTTAAAAACCTACACATCATCCCGTTCTACTATAGATTTAAGAACAATAGCGTATCTAGAAAATCGGGGATTATATAAAATTTTAAGGATTTTAATTGAATTTTATAACGATAAAAATTAAAAATTTCAAAAGTTGAGGGAGAGGGGATTGGAGTCCTCCCTCGGCCTAACGCACGGAGCTCCGCCGCTATTTAAGAAAGAAATTCACAATTTATTCAATATAATTATCTTTTATTTTTTAATTTAAATTCAATATTTTGTGGTAATAAAAGAAAAAATTTAACATTTTCTCTCTGGTTCTCTCTTTATCAGATTTAAGTTATTCTAACTCATATCTAGTTATTTTTTTATGATTTATTTGATGTATTGAAATAAATGAGTTTTATGAGTGTTAGTCTTTTAAAATTTCACGATTTTGAGTGGCTCAAAAAATTGCGAAATCGAGATTTTTCAATGTACTATGTAGTCTGAAAATTTTACGATTTTGAGTTTCGGATGAAATTTTTTTGTTTCTTTCTCGTAATTTCACCATTTTTGTTTAACATATTCTAATTCAAAAATAAAAGAAAAAAATATTTTTCTAATTTATTTTATAAGTAAACGGAATAAAGTGTAGGAGTTTTAAAGTATAGGGGTCAAAATGAAATAAAATCAAATCTATGGGGGGGTAAAAGGCAATTAACCCTTTTTGCGCCGAACTATGAAGACGGCCTACTACTAACGCTAGTCTACTACCCCCATGCATAATAAGGTCCCCCCCCTCCGGGAAGCGATTTTCCAATCCACCGCCATTTAATGGGAGGAAAACGAAAATCACGTTTTTCCTTGCCTGGCTCCACCGCGCGCATGATAAAAGTGATTCCGTAGAACGCTAACGCCATTTAATGCAAATCAATGTGAATAAAAGAAAAAGGTGTTTTTAGGGCTCCCTTTGTTGTTGTTTCTGGGATTAATCGACTGGAAGTCCTAAAAAATAGATCTAATTTTAAAAAAAAATCGTCTAAGATATAAGTTTTGATTTAATCTCTTAAATTGGATTTCACTCGAGTTTTACTCTCGTATTATAGGGATTGTAGGGAGAACTTGATGAGTAAATTTGGTTTATAGTGAATATTAGTTATATGTAATGAATATAGTTACAATTTAATGATTGTTATATTTTTATATATATATGTGTATTTTTTTATATATGTACTTATTGATATAGGGGAATTTCGTCAGGTGTACCATGTGGTTGATTCCCGCCCAAATATGAGAAAACGGCCGACCTGAGAGCTGAAATTCTCCTAATATCGAACTAAGAGCAGAAATCCTCTCAATGCCGAGCTGGGAGCTGAAATCCCCTCAAGTGTTGAGTTGGGACGCCCCCTGGGCCGGGCTGAGGATCTTCTCGGTGAAGAAATCCGGGTTGATAAACTACGATTCGAACTAACGAACTTAGACACCCTCTACTCACCATCTCCACACTCAAGACCCCACCGGGCTGTCATGAGATTCCAGCCCGTGGGCCTCTACATATGGGCTCAAAAGCCCAGCTCAGACGATTAGAGAACTAATATGTCTGCTCATTGGCTGCTCAGCAGATTAGGTTAATTAACCCGAGCTCAGCTCCCTAATTTCGTGGCACTAGTTGAGCATTGGCGCCTATAAATACACCAGGGCACCTGCTACCCAAACGTACGTATTCACTACTGAAATCATAATACTTTTAGCCCTTCTCTCCCACATACTTACTCTCACGCCAGAGGGACTTTACCGAGCACAACTCCGGTGGGTCTTTGTGTAGGTGCTCGGAGTGAAAGAGTGGAGTTTAGCTCGGAGGTCGTCATCACCCCTAAATTCACCCAGTTAATTACAATATCAGCAGTCTTGTGGCCCCGATATCCTTCCGGACCATATTGTTGACCCGTCATCACTTTTTGACATCAACACTTATATAATATTAGTTACATGTTACAATTACATATATATGTAATATTTGTAACATTTAACAAATATTATACACAGAAATTAGTTTAATATTAGTTATATGTATTTGTGTACATTTAGTTACATGTATTTTGTGTGATTTTTGTTACATTTAACAAAATTTTACACATGAAGTTGTTACATGTAACCAAGCATATGTAGGCGTATGTGCAGGGCTTCCGCATTTTTTAAATAGATGAGACTAAAACACAAGTTTCTTCCGCCTCTAGGACATTTTTAAAATTAAGGATGAAATAAGGGACCTCCCCCCAAATGACCATTGTTTCTATTATCTGATTCCTCTTTGTATTCTTAAAATTTTGAGATTAATATATAAAAATATATTTAGTAAATATGTTTTTGTTCCAAAAATTGAGAATAATTTGGGACTATTTCATAAATTTCTTAAGAATATGAGAAACAAAAAATTTTTGATTCGTATTTACTACAAAACTATTCTCACTATCATCCTGTCGGCCACCATCACCCCACCCTGCTGGCCACCAAAAAAGTATTGTAAACAAACGTGTTTCTTGGTTCTAATCTCATATATTAAAAGAAACAATTTTAGGACAATAATCGTTACCAAAGATGTTTCTTGTAAGCCCTAATTTTGCATGTACATATTTTTAAGTGCATTTCATAACACTTAAAAATATTTGGGGCTTTGTGTGTTATTTTAAATTTTACTTTAAAATTTTAGGGGTAATTATGATATTTAATAATTTAGTATTAAAATTTTTGCAGGTTACTTGGATATTTAAAATTTAGTTTTAAATAATTTTTAGGGTTAAATATTAATTTTATTTTTGACTTTTAAACGTTTTGAGATTATTGTATTATTTAAAATATAATTTTAATAATTTTGAAATATAATTAATATTGTAGTTGGTATAAATATTTAATATATATATATATAAAATCTATGACAAGGACATATGTGTCCTTTCCAGCCATATACAGATTGACTATTGAATGATTTTGGGTGGCTACGATTAAACATAAAAAAAAAAAAAAAAAAAAAAAAAAAGGAGGTAAATGGAGAAGTTAAACCGCCTCGGTTTTTTTCATTCACTTTTGTTCTCTCTCATTCCTTGGGCTTGCCATATCTCAAGTTCACAAGCAACGACGCCTACGTCGATATTACGACGGTAGCGTAGTAAGCAATGCAAATATCGAGGTTCACAAGTGACGATGTGTACGTCGATATTACGACGGTAGTGTAGTAAACAATGCAAATATCAATGTCAATGTACTGTTTTCTATGTAAATTGTTCAATTATATTTTCGTATTAAAATGTAAAAAGAAAAGGTTTATTAAAATTGATTATTTTATAATGTTAAATGGATCAAGTAAATGGTTAAATGTGAAAAATGGATTTTGATTATTATACTTATATGCCATAATGTGATCCTGACAAGAAAGCATGTCCTGCAGGATGTTGTTGATCCTAACAGGAGGGTATGTCATATAGAACGTTGTGTTGTAATCTGACAAAAGAGTAAGTCCTGCAGGTGGTGGTGGTGATTGTTATTGTTGTTGACGATGATGATTATCATCATGATATGGTAGTCTATACCGCTTGTTGATTCCTATCATTGAAGATATTGAATGACACTGGTACTGATGGCAACCTTAGATTATACAGTTGTATAAGTTACAGTATCGTTATAACTCTCAAATCGTGAGGTAAAACGATCCTATGGTTAGAAGAGAAGTATTTTGTTGTATTTTATTATATAAAAAATGATTTGATTGATTGATTTATATTAAGTCGCTCTAACTTGATGATATCTGTGAATTTTGATACTGTTAAGTGTGATTATATTCTGTTTTGGAATATATCACTGTAATTATATTCTGTTTTGGAAAATAGATTCTGACAAATATATTTGATCTATAAATTATTTTTATATTATGAAAACAGTACACCGATAAAATATTTTGTCTCAGGTACTCCAACTAGAGACGAGTCCACTATTGGCATTAGATAAAGTGAGGAAGTAGGTTGTCAAGGTTGTCGTTGATAATCAAGGATTCGAACTTTTGTAGTATTACAGGAAAATTGGATAGGTATAGTTGAATTTTAAATTAGTAAATTTTAATATTTGTATAAGTTGACAGTTAGTTTATATTTATTATCGGTTGGGTAATAGCAAGTTGATGCCACGTTTATTGTTATTTATTATAGTGGCGCAGCGGAAGCGTGGTATTGAAGTGATTTGTCTTTCACCAATATTTCTCCGTAGAAATAGAGAAACCGAATGGTGACCCTGAGAAACCGAGTTGTTACATTTCTATTTACGGAATACTCTAGAATGGAAACATAATTCACATCTCATCATATTCCAGTTTATTAGAAGTAGAAACAGAAACACTAATCAAATGTCACTTTAATGATCAGTACACAATTAAAATTTTAGCCTATGTAATTTATTCGTTATAGTAATTTTTTAAGAAGTCTAAAGCTCAAAAGTTACCGTGCATCATTAAAGATATTGTAATTTTTCACATGAAAAAATCACAGTAACTTTTATGTATTGCAGTAATTTTGACTTTTGAAAAAAATACTGTAGCGCGTGAACTGAATGAACTAAATTTTAATTTTTGTGAATTGTTCACCAAACCTTCTCCAAAAAAAAGGATTTTTTTTTAACAATCCACAAATTTAATTTTTTTTGCTCATGTAATCCACGCATTGCAATATTTTTTCAAAAGTGCAAAAATTAATGTACTACATAAAAGTTACTATACTTATTCCATATAAAAAAGGGTTAATAGCACTTTACCCCTCTGTAATTTGGCCAATTTACATTTTACCTCCTGTGATTTAGAAATCATCATTTATCCTCCTGTGGTCAGATATTTATTGCACTTATCCCCTATATCAGGGGGTAAGTGGTTTGAAAATCTAACCACAGGGGGGGTAAGTGGCGATTTTCAAACCACATGAGGGTAAGTGTAAATCGGTTAAACTACAGGGGGTAAAGTTTAATTAACCCTATAAAAAATTACAATAACTTTTATGTAGTGCAGTGCCTTTGAATTTTTGACATAATTATTGGATTTTGTGAAAAATTATCGTACTTAATGGTTGGACGAAAAGTGAGTTGCAAAATTTGGAATTATGAAAAAATAAAAATAAATAAAATTATTTATTAGGGGCCAAACACGTAGGGGTGGTCATGGGCCCCAGGGTCCGCCCAGCCCGAATGGCATGACCCTATTTTTTTAGGGATTGGGCTTTGGCTTTAAGCCCATGGGCAGGGCTTGGGCCTAGGTGTTAGGGCCCGATCAATTTTAGGGCCGAATTTGGGTAAGGCCAAAATATTTTGGACTCGGCCCGAAGAATAATTAAAATTTATATATATATATATACGCACACACGTACACATTATATTACACACACACATTCAACCATAGGGCTTGGCCTTAGATTTTTTCTAGAGCTTTAGTTTTAGGTTTTTTCAGGGCTTTGGGCTTAATTTTCTCGAGCTTAAGCTTTTTTGTATAGGGTTGAGCTTTGGGTTTAGATTTTTTTTATAGGGTCGGGCTTGGACATGGAATTAAGGCCCGACCATAAGGCTCAGGCCTAGCAATTTTTTGTAATACCCTAGTTTAAGCCTGACCCGGCTCATGACCACCCCTACAAACACGGAACAAGCTATATAGACTCTATTTAACAAAAGTCAAATCCAAGAAACGTCAACTACCATTGTCAAAACACAATGAATTAGTCAACTACTTAGCGACCTATTTGGCAAAAAATAAAAATTGGTTTTCAAAAAATGGTGTTCTATGAGAAGCAGTAGCGATATATATATGAAGTGAACATTAAAGGGCAGTTTGGTACTACAAAACTTCCGTTATGCACGGGATCCAAGAAAGGGTCAGGCCACTTAGGTCTATTATAAGCAATCTTACCTTGCATTTTTTTTTACAAAAGACTGTTTCCACGATTCGAACCCGTGACCTCCATATTACTGATAATGTGAAAAGTTAAATCGTAACTGCTATTAGCATTAGTAGTAAAATAACTAATAATCGAAAACGTACCATAATCCAAAATTTCTTAAATTACATGCCAATAAGAGAAAAATGCAATACAATCTTTATTATAATTAACGTTCATTATATAGACAACTTAAAATTATACTAGATTTAACGAAAGTTAATAAAATAACTAAAATAAATTGGTGATAATTTTTTAAATTATCTTTCGGATAAAACATTAAAAATTCTATATTTGAAAATATATTTTTTTATTAATATCTATGTTAAATTAAAAATTAAAAATAATATTGGTTTTAATTCAACATTGAGAGGTCTTGTTTTCAAATTTCTCGTAAGGTCTCTGATTTTTCAAGGCCGCTCATGGATGCGGCATATGGGTAATGGCAATCTCCTCCCAATGCGTCCTAACACTCTCCCTAGAGTCAGCTATCAAATTCACGAATTAATAGCTCGTGAGTCATGACTGGCCCTTATCGCAACCCCTCTACACTCATGGTAATAGGTCTGCGTCAAATCTGATAACATATGTAACATTCCTTATGGTCCACTGATCTATTAATATTAGACCAATTAAATTCGATACAATCAAAATCCTATTTGATCAAGAATTCAAGTTTTGACCACAGACATCTAGCCTAGCAAAAGTCGTATGGATCAGAAGTTCAAAGCCCAAAAACCTTTAGAGTTTAGACTCGAGTTCCGCAGTCACTATACGTTAACGTTCGTGTGTGATACAAATTTCACATTCTCCCCCTGTTCCACAAATTAATGGTTCGTGGGTAGTCCCAATCACAGGTTATGTACAGACATAATAATAAGTCTCGATCATTTTTCATACCATATGCAACGCCTCATGTGGTTCACTGATCTTGAACCAAGTTCATATGATCCAAAATTCTTAATCAAATTACTGATTAGTCTAATTGAATTCGATACAATCAAAATCGTTTGAGTTAGAGATCTGCATTCAGTCTCATTTATTTATTGCCATTACTATGATGAAATATGAATGGCTGAAACATTCATGAAAGAAATTAGAGGTTTTTTCATTTTGCACTCCTGAAATTTTAGATAAATTTTACTTTGATTCCTGTAATATTAATTTGAACACATTAAACTTTCAAGTATTCAAATTATGTCAAATAAGTCATCCTGTGATTTTTTATGGTAGAAATTAATTATTTGTCAAACACAAAATCACTCACGTGGTTGAATTCTGTCATAAAAATGACAGGAAGATTATCTTGATACGATTTGAATACTTTAGAGTTTAATGTGTTTAAATTGAAAAAATAGAAGCTAAAGTAGGAATTCTCTTAAACTTGGAAGATACAAAGTGCAAAATATTAAATAAATAAATAAAAGGAATAATTTGTGATTAGTCCAAATAGCAAGTGTAATCTATTATTAGTGACATTTAAAACATAAGTTTTAATTTAATACCTTAAATTAATTTTTCTTATGTATTAGTCATGCATGTGCTCGCACCTATGTAATATTAGTTACATGTACATGTGTAATATTAATTACATGTTAGAAATTATATGTAATTATGTTATATGTACTTGTGTAATATTTGTTACATCTAATAAATTTTTTGCACACAAGTTAAATATATATAACTACAAGAGTGCAATGCGTGTATTGGGTCTTCCGCATTTATTTAATGTGCAGAACTAAAATACAAATTGTAATTATGTATGGATTTTTTTTTTAAATAAAAGATAAAATAATAACCAAAATAAAATAGGGTCATTCGGTAGGAGGTCTCTTATTTCACCCTTAATTTTAAAAAAGTCCCCGAGGCCGAAAAAACTTGTGTTTTAATCCCGCCTATTTAAAAAATGTGGAAGTCATGCACACGCACGGTTACATGTAACAACTCTGTGTGTAAAATTTTGTTACATATTACAAATATTACTGTATTTTATAACATGTAACAACTTTATGTGTAAAATTTTGTTAAATGTAACAAAAATCACACAAAATATATGTAATTAGTTACATATAACTGAATATACACAAATACATGTAACTAATATTAAACTAATTTTTGTGTGTAGTATTTGTTAAATATCACAAATATTACAAAGATATATGTAATTGTAACATGTAATTAATATTACATAAGTACATGTAACAAAAGATACACAACTATATGTAAAAATATAACAATTATTAAATTATAATTAATATTAACTAATATTCATTATAAAATTAAATTTACTCATCAATTTTTTCTTACAATCCCTGTAATATTCCTGTAATGTGAGATTAAAACTAAAGCGAAATACAACTTAAAAGACTAATTCTAAATCTAATAATAAGAAAGAACTAATCACGGATTAGACCCTAAAATATAGGGAATCCCATGATAGATAAGGGAAAATTATAGGCCCATAAAATTCATGAACAGTGGATAGAATAGAGGTATGAGTTTTTAAGCAATCTGTGGACTGCCTCCAAAAGCCGGCCTTTGTGGGTAAAAACTAAAGAGAAAAAAAAGCAAAGCAAAACCATGGGCAGTCTTTCTGTGTCAGCCCAAAACCAGATCCTCCTCCCCCCATATGCACAAAACCAGCTGCGCTTCTCCCTCTGTATATACACAAATACAACGTATGGTCCTCTTTTCTTCCATCTATATCACTTGCTTTGGGTCAAATCCACCATAACAACCTAATTCAATCCTCTCTCTCTCCTCTCTCTAAACGCTGCAAAAGAAGAGCCTGGCTCAAGAAGAAATGGTGATTGAACTTTTCAAAATCTTAATTTCCTGTTGTTTTCAGCATTTTTTGTGATCTGGGTTTTGCTGTGTGTGATTTTAGTATCTGGGTGTCATTTTAATTTAAAATTCCGTTGTTTTTTAATTGAGTGTTGAAAATACATTGGATTGAGTTGGGAAATAGAAAATTCATTGATCAGTGGATTTAACTATTCAAAGCTTAATTTCTTCTGGTTTTTAGCAAATTTTTTGATCTGGGTTTTACTCTGTGTGTGATTTTGGAATCTGGGTATCATTTTTTTTTTTTAATTGAGTGTTGAAATCCATTAAAAATGGCGTTTTTGAATGGGTGGGGTTGAGTTGAGTTTGAGCTAGTTTTCTGAATCAATGGAGTCCAATGGTATAGCCGGCGGAATGTTCTCCAATTTGGGTTCCGGCATGCTAGGTCTAGAAATGTCTCTGCAACACAATCACCCCCATCATCTTCCTCATCAGAACCCTCAAAACCCTAATCAAATACAGCAACACCCCCATCCCTCCATGGTTTCTTTTGCCAACCCTGAACAGAGCTCCGTCAAACAGAGCTATCCATATGCGGCCGCAAAACCCAAAACCCAGATGCTGGGCTTAACGCTGAGCGACGACGACGACGAGAGCTGCGGCGCCGACGGCAAGAGAAAGTGTTCATCATCTCCTTGGCAGAGAATGAAATGGACTGATGGGATGGTTAAACTGCTTATAATGGTGGTTTTTTATGTTGGGGATGAGGCTGGGTCGGACGGGAACGATCCGGCGGGGAAGAAGAAGGTTGCCACCGCCGCCGCAGGCGGCGCGTTGCAGAAGAAGGGGAAATGGAAATCGGTGTCCCGGGCGATGCTGGAGAGAGGGTTTTATGTGTCGCCGCAGCAGTGCGAGGACAAATTCAACGATCTGAACAAGAGGTATAAGAGGGTGAACGACATTTTGGGGAAAGGGACGGCGTGCCGGGTAGTGGAAAATCAGTCTCTGCTTGAAACCATGGATTTACCGGCGAAGACGAAGGAGGAGGTCAAGAAATTGCTCAACTCCAAACACCTGTTTTTCCGGGAAATGTGCGCTTATCACCACGGCGGCGGCGGCGCCGCCGCCGCCCCTAATCCTTCGCCGGAAGCCCATCCCCAGCGACAGTCAAATCAAGAAACCTGCCTTCACTCATTGGAGGACGCGAAATCGGCGAAAGGGGGAAGTGGGGAAGAGGAATTAGACGACGAAGATGATGAATACGACGATGAAGACGAGGATGATGATACGGCGGTGGACGGCGGTGTTGGGGAAGAGGATGAAACAGAGGATGGAACGTCGAGGAAGAAGAAGAAACAGAGGCGAGGAGGAGAAACAACAACGAGTGGTGGTTCGCCATTGATGCAGCAGCTGAGCTCCGAGTTGATGAATCTGGTTCAAGACGGAAGCAAGAGTTGGTGGGAGAAGAGGCAGTGGCTGAGGACGAGGCTGATGCAGTTGGAAGAACAGAGGATGAGCTGCCATTTTCGGGCGTTTGAGCTTGAAAAAAAGAGGTTCAGGTGGATGATGTACAGCAGGAAGAAGGAGAGGGAGATGGAGAAGGAGAAGCTTGAGAATGAGAGATTGAGGCTTGAAAATGAGAGGATGGTGCTTCTTTTGAAGCAGAAGGAGGTGGAGGTTATTGATCTTCAAAAGCAGTAACAATCATCTCCCGGCGGGCGGGCTAAAGGACGCATTTTCTCATATCATCTTGGTGGAGTGTTTTTTAAGAAAGTGGAATTTTGGTTGACGAGAAAAATGACATATCTCCTTGTCCTTGTCAACCAGACTAAAACGTCTGTATATGCATAATATGGTAGATATATTAGATAGGTGAAAAAGCAAAAATGTGTTAGGTTGTGTTTGTTTGCACGGAATTTATATAAAATTCAAATTTAATTGAAATTAGGGATGATTAATTTTGAATTCTATTTTTGAATCTTGACTTTTGCTCTTCCAAACACTGCCTTCATGGAATTAGAAATTGTACATGGTAGATTTGGCCCGTTTGTTTAGGTCCGCTTGGTAACTGTTTCCATTCTAGAAATTCTCATCCTATTCTCAGATTTTTGAGAATTCTGTTTGGGAATAGAGTTTGGTAATTTTTATTTCTGTTTCCATTTCATTCTCATTTGAGAATTGTGCCCACTTTTTTCTTAAACAATGAGAAATAAAAAAAAAATTATTTCTCATTATTCCTATTTCATTCCCAAAACACATGGTCATTATTCATTCGCCGGCCGATCACCGTCCGCCGCCGCAGCCGGCGGCCATCTCCGGTCACTCTTTGGCAGGAAATTTTCCGGCCACTGTCACCCACCCGTCACCGCTGTCCGGCCGTCGTCGGCACTGGCGCCACCGCCGGCAGGCCAAAAAAAAAAAAAAATTAATTAGGAACAAATCGTTACCAAACACAATTCCCTTCATTTCATTCCCATTTCATTCCCAAAACACATGGTCATTATTCATTCGCCGGCCGATCACCGTCCGCCGCCGCAGCCGGCGGCCATCTCCGGTCACCGTTTGGCAGGAAATTTTCCGGCCACTGTCACCTACCCGTCACCGTTGTCCGGCCGTCGTCGGCACTGGCGCCACCGCCGGCAGGCCAAAAAAAAAAAAAAATTAATTAGGAACAAATCGTTACCAAACACAATTCCCTTCCCAAAACAAAAAGATAAAATTATCATTATCAAACGCGATTCTACTCCCAAGAAGAAAACAAAATTCTCATCCCATCCCATTCCCATCCCACTACTAGAATGGAAACAGAAACGGTTACCAAACGCCACCTTAGTGTCCCGAATCTTGATTTTTGTTCTTGCTCTCAAAATTTTAAGATTAGTATATGAAAATATGTTTTCGTTCCCGAGTTTTAAGATTAGTATATAAAAATATGTTTTCGTTCCCGAGGTTTACTCGTTTACTTTGAGACATAGGGGTCCCAAATATTTTTAAAATTTTGTAAATAATTTTGGAATTTATTAATAATATGAGAAATAAAAAAAAAATTATTCACTTTTACATAATTATTTTTAATAGTAAATGTTGAAATAACTATCACGTTGGCCACCAACAGACCGGCCACCTACCACATTGGTCCACAAATGCCTTAGTCGAAAGGAGACACGTATTTTTGTTTTTATGTTGAGAAATTATAAAAATATTTTAAGAATAATTATTGTTATTAAATGCATTCTGTTTTTTAAATACTCCATAACGAAAATAGAATTCTCGTCCCATTTTATTGAGAGTAAAAACAAAAAAATAGAAACGTTAATTAAGCGCATGTCGTATAGCGACTACTTGAGAGTAGTCAAACTATTATATAAATCGTTGAATTACTCTAGTCAATATCATATGATTTTAAACTGAAACTTCCTGATATGAGGGTTAAGTCAATGTTACGAGAATTCGTCTCTCTTTTATTGTATCGAAATCACTTAAAAATACTCAAACTACCATGTAAATCAAGTGAGTTACTTCACTTAATAGCATATGGTTTTAAATTGGAAAATCCTAATATAGGATCAGAGTCAATATTACGATAATTCGTCTCTATTTTCTTGTAGTCAAATTGTTCGGGCGTGTTAGGAATTGTTCATTTCTCATTATTCTATTGTACTCAAATCATCGATGTAAATCGAATGTTGTTTTAAAGGACGGGTATTAGATTTTTATCTTACGTTGATCATTTAGGAATTAAGAGTGTCAAAAATCGATGTAAATCAAATATTGTTTTAAAGGGCGGGTGTTAGATTCGTATCTCACTTTGATCATTTAAGAATTAAGAGTATAAAAAAATAGAGGAAACGTTACCTTTTTTTTAGGGATATTCGGTGGGAGGTCTCTTATTTCACCTTTAATTTGTAAAAAATATCAAAAGCGGAAGAAATTTGTATTTTAGTCTCGTCTATTTAAAAAAGGCACATGCGCGATTACATGTAATAATTTTGTGTGTAAAATTTTGTTAGATGTAACAAAAATCACACAAAATATATGTAATTAATAACAAGTAACTAAATGTATACAAATACATGTAACTAATATTAAACTAATTTATGTATCCAATATTTGTTAAGTGTCACAAATATTACACAGATATATGTAATTGTAACATATAACTAATATTATATAAGTACATATAACAAAAAATTCACAGTAAAAATATAATAATTATTAAATTGTAACTAATATTCGTTATATGTAACTAATATTCATTATAAAATCGAATTTACTTATTAAATTCTCCTTACAATTCTTGTAATACCCCTACAATCTCTGCAATAATTGCAGAGACAAATACATGTAACTAATATTAAACTATTTTCTATGTACAGTATTTGTTAAATGTCACTAATATTACACAAATACATATAAAAATATAATAATTATTAAATTGTTACTAATATTCGTTATATGTAACTAATATTTACTATAAAATCGAATTTACTCACTGAGTTTGCCCTATAATTCCTGCAATGCGGGATTAAAACTCAAGTGAAATCCAATTTAAGGGACTAAATCAAAACCTAATAATAAAAAAAGACTAATTGCGGATTAGAAACAAAAAAAAAGACTAATTGCTGATTTTTCTTTTTTTTTAAAGGGAAAAGGGGAAAAATGGAAAACATTAGAACACGCCCAGTGGGACTCGAACCCACAATCGCCTGATTAGAAGTCAGACGCCTTATCCATTAGGCCATGGGCGCTTGCTGTATTCATTTCTGAAATATTTATATTTATATTTACAATGTTGTTATGAGTTTGCAAAATTGTGTATAAATCTTCCAAAATTATTTTTTGGGTTCTTTTTAAACAATCTAATTTATGTTTATACATTTATTTTCTCAAAATAATTTTTTAATAAGTTCAGAAATTTAAATTCACATGAACACCATTATAATATTTTGCAGGCATGCAATAATTTTTATGTCGACTTACAAAATTATTAAATTTCTCAAAATTTATTGTAGCAAGTGAATTGGGTAAATAATAAACTGTAAAAATAAGCATTAGGTCGCATAGAAAACAAAATATGTACAATAAATTTGTCAAATAGAATCCTTGATGATTAAGGGTTTAATACAAAATCAAACCAAACATAAATGGGCTAAACGGTCCAGTGATTTTTGGGTGCATAATCATGATTATAGGTTATTTTCAAGCAAAATCTACTGATTAGGCTACAATTTCATGTCAATTGCAATCTCCAAGTTGATTAATTCACCTCCACATTTACTTAGATACTTGATTATTTTACGTTATTTTGATCAGATAGAGTTTGACTCGAAAGATTTTGTTTAATTTAAGATAAACAAATTTAAAACTTAAAATTTATGTTCATGCGTTTTATTTGCTCAAAATAATTTTTTTGATAAGTTCAAGTAATTTTATCAGAACTTTAAAATCACTGCACCGTATGAACATCATTATAATATTTATTGTATCAAGTAAATTGGATAAATAATAAACGCATCGACTCATTAAAAAAAAATTGTACAATAAATTTGTCAAATAAAATCCTTTACGATTAAGGGTTTAAACAATTTGTCTCGGTTCGGTTTTACACTGATACAAAATCACAGCAAAGATAAAAAAACAGAACACGCCCAGTGGGACTCGAACCCACAATCGCCTGATTAGAAGTCAGACGCCTTATCCATTAGGCCATGGGCGCGTACTGTTATCGATCTTGAATGCAAAACATATTTATAATAGTGGTATGAGCTAAAATTTTCCAAAATTATTTTTTGGGTTTAAAGAAAATCTAAAATTTAAAATTTTTATTCATAGTCTATTCACTCATAGTAACAATTTAAATCGAAAATTGATGGGGTATTTTTGGACTTCACCGAATCAACACTTGAGCCTTGGTTCTGTGTTTATTATCGCCAATATTTTATCGACAGGCCTGACAAAAGATCCATGGACTTTTTTAAATGGATCCAAAAGCCCAAGCCCGCAATTTTACTCTGCAGGTTCCATTTCCATAAATAGTGGAACGAATCAACGCCACAAAAAAATGCTGAATTTTCTAATCGAGCTCTGATGTACTATGCTTAATTTCTTTAACTTAAAGCATACTCCCCTTTTTCCCCCTTAGGATCTGATCCTCACGTCGGAGGGACTTTCCGGGATACTCCCGACCAAGTTATGTGTGCAGACACATGTCACTTAAGAGTAGGACTCTGGGCACAACAGCGACGAAGGACTTCAGCAAATCAGTCATTCTAGTTGACCATGACAACTCACGTGAGGACTTTTCAGCCACCAACTCCACCCCAACAAGAGAATCCCATCTTTGTTATCCGACCGGATCATACTCAAGATGCGTGTATCAGTTTTACGCATCAACAAAAACTATTGTACTATGATAAAATAAATGCATGCATGTAATACATTGTAGCAATTCCATGAGTAAAGTGACTTCGATTTTTTTGGCAAAATTATCAATTTTTTTCTTTAAAAAAAATTATGCTCAGTGAATTTCGCAAATAGTAGAGAAAAAAAAAAAATTGAGGCAAATAACCCCAAAAAAACACTATATTTACAATAAATTTGTCACACAAAAATGCAAGCCCTAGCAATCCATTAACCACATCTATATAGAAACCCAATTAACCTAACTCACTTTTAAAAATCGTCCTGAAGAGAATACCCTTACACTCGTATAAAACTCATTATCAGATAACACAAGCGATGTGACATTCAACGATCACTGAAGAAAGACTTCAACTTGCAACAATACATTTTTTTTTTTTTTTGGCAAACATTTATACCATGTTTGGTCGGACGAAAATAGAATAAAATCCCACGAAAAAAAAAAGTTAAATGAAAATCATTCCCGTGTACCAAACATGCCGTTAATTTCTTTTCAATATAAAACCTTGAGAAATCAATTGTATGTCTCATTTAACATGTAAAACAAGAAAACAAATCAAAATATCAATAGTCACAAACTTCATGAATAATAATAGTACCACAACCTCACTTACAATGGGGTCACAACATAAAATCAATTTTCCAAAACATGGTCATGTTAATTCAGAAAAAACCTAGTAAAAAAAAAAAAAGTTGTTGTAGTCGAGGACTTCAACCTCGTCGGCAGTCGCTCCATTATTCAAAAGTTAATTTTTTTTTAGCCAGATGAAAAATGATGCCCTAATCTTCGAGCTCGATGATCTTGACAACAGAAGCATCACCGACCTTTTGGCAAACCACGACTCGATCATGAGACTTTACCACTCCACAAGCCTTTCCAAAATCGAGTGCTACCTTCAGAATAGACTCGTTTGTTGCATTTGTGGATTCAGCCTGCAAAAATCGAATAAGACATCAAATTTGGTGAAAAAACCGGCGTAAATTATATTTTAATTCTCACTTCAAACGCACCTACGATAAGGGTATGTTCGGTTGTGATTCAATCCGCGCATATATATATATATATAGGTATATATTTTGGAGGGGGATCGAGTTTAGACGATCTTCTTCTTGTGTAATTGGGGTGAAATATAGTTAAAAATTCAAGTAAATTGAAAGAATCATATTTGTTTATTCATTCAACTAAATAATATTTACATTAAATAATTATGGGATAATTATTCGAAACTCGTAATTAGACACTAATCCATTGTAAAACTAACTTATTTAAAATTTTACTTGAGCTATAATCCCCTTTCTTTATTAAAAAAAAATGTTTTTTGTTCCCACAAGCTTCTTCAAAAGTGCACTTTAGACCCTCTCATTTTTTTTAAGACTATGATAGAAGGAAAAAAGAGGGACCGAAACTCGAGTTAGTTTGAGTTCTAGAGTTTTTACTAATTATGCTCGTATTATAGGAGCTCCGAACAAGAACCCTAATTAGTTAAATATACAAATCAATTCATCAGAAATACGATTATTCCTAAAATAGAACCAAACAAGCCCTAAATAATTCGAATTGATAGTTACCCAATTTGATCCTAAATCAAGAAAAGGTGCTGAAATCAATAAAAGAGATAATACAAAGGAAATGGGAGGAACTTACGGGATGTCGAGGATCAGCAAGCATGGGGAAAAGACCTCGGACTATAAGTGATTGCCTTGCCTATGATTTTAAATATTTAAAAAAAAACACAATGGATTCATTAGCAATTAGCATAATAAATGTAAAATAAAATTAAATAATGGGTTACTTTGGGGTGAAATTAAAGAGAATATACCTCAAATGCACCACTGAAACTCCATCGTAGTTGATTCGTCTTGAGCCGTGGGATAACAACTGACAAAACCGGCATGGTTGGCCTATACTTTGCAATTAATCTACACAAACACAAGTTGGGATGATCAAACAAGGAAAAGCCAAATATTGTATCACAAGACACTAAGGTGTTGTTTGGTTTAGAACTCGAAAATAGCTTTTCAAAAATTTCAAACTATTTTTCTTCAAAATTGTGATAAGTTTCATTTAATTTTGAAAAACTTGTGTGAAAAGTAAAATGTATTAATAAATAATGTGTTTGGTTTACAATTCGAAAATAGTTTTTGAAAAATTTTGAAAATATTTTTTTTCAAAATAGTTTTCGAAAATTGTGAGAAGCTTGATTAAATTTTGAAATATTTATATGAATAATAAAATTATTAATAAATAATGTGTTAAAAATAGAAAAATAAGCGATGTGATTGATTAAAAGAAGCTGATGACAAATCAGATAATGATGTTTGTTGGGTGAATATTTGATGGGGGGAATGTGCAGAGAGATATAAAAAATATAGAATTAAATTATAAAATTATTAATTGATAATATTAGAAGTAGCTGATGTAATGGATTGAGTATTATCAAAATTGTTATTTAAAATTGATTTTTAGTTGTGTTGTTAAAGAAAAAATAAACGAGTTTTCAGTTTTCAAAAAAAAAAAAAACAACTTAGCCAAACAAACCCTAATTATTCCTAGCATATGCATTACATTTGCATAGATATTGCTTAAAAGAGTACCTTGCAGCCCTTCCTGAAGAAGTGAAACAGATAATAACAGACGCTTTCACCTTTATGGCCGCCCTTACCTAGAGAGAAACGATTCAAAAATGCATATAATAACCAATTAAAAACAGGTAAACTATGAACGACGATTATTAGCAATGCCAAAGAGTATACCGCAGATGAAGCAATGGATTCCAAGTGGGTCATTGGTTCTCCAACGAATTTCACGGTTTTCTTGAAGTATTGCTCTTGATTGAAAACCTTCTCAGCCTGCACAGCATTTCAAATAGTTCTTGGAATATTTACTATGTAATTTGTAGAAGCTCGAGTTCATCATACCCATCAAGAAGAGAACTCAAAGCAAACACAATCCAAGGTTGTATTTGGATTGATTGATTTGAAATGAAAGGATTTACAATTGAATAAGTGTATAATTTTTTCCTCTTTATTTTTATTTCCTTACTAAACACAAAATATTATGTTTCCTCCTTTTATATCCCTCCAACCAAACAACCCTAAGGAAAATTACTTTTCTTCCACAAAGGATAAAAAAAATTCTTTTTATTTTTTTTCTTTTTCCTTTTCCATTCTTCCAACCAAATACACAGCCTTGGAAGTCCAAGGTCTCAATTCTGTGCCAACCAAACGCTACCTAAGGGAGTTCATAGCTTAATGTATCATAAAACAGAGTCAAGCAAAGACTTTACCTCAGCACAAATTTTACCAACAATGGAGATAGTCTCGACAGGATATAATCCTCGTAGTGTCTCCGCACCAAGAAGAATCGCATCACTTCCTGCACAATTTAAAATACACCAAATAAATATGGGCATCAAACGTGTTGCAAAATAAAGGAAATAATAAAAAAAAACAATTTATGGTGAAAATTAAGGTGCGCTTGAGTAAGGTATTTGAAGATGGTATTTGATTTCGAAAAGGGATTTGTAAATTTTCTTAACAAAAATTCTTAAGAAAATTTTTATAAAATCCTTCTTTGAAATCAAATTCTTTAAATACTTCACCCAAACGCACCCTTAAGGACTTCATGGTGCAAAATAACATACCATCCAAGACAGCATTAGCAACATCAGTAGCTTCTGCACGCGTTGGTCTCAGGTTGTTAGTCATGCTATCTACAACACGAGTAAGCACTGCTGGCTTTCCGGCCATGTTACACTTGTAAAGAGCAGACTTTTGAAATAAGAACACCTGTAAATTCAATAAAAAATGGTCACTATTTAGTGGCATGTTGCATACATGTGTAAAGTCTTTTCGGAACGCTCAATAAAACCATATGGCAATAGATGGAATCCAAGTCTCGAAATGAATAATTTGTATTTTAACTCTTTAAACACAGTTTTTCCAGACGTTTTTAGATAATATATGAGACTACAAACATATAAACATCAACAAAAGGAACAATGAGAAGGTTATAGTTATATAAAGGTTAAAAATTAATGCACGCTTTGGATTTGCAAAACTAAGCAATCATGCATCTTTTCGATATATTTTTGGGTAAATCGCATTTTACCCCCCTTCCCCCCCACGCTTCGATCTTTTTTCATTTTGTCCCCTAAAACACCTACATTTGCCCCCCTTCTATTAATAAAAAATTGGAAAACTAACTTCTTTTTTTTGTTAAACTCAACAAAATATGCTATAAATGCGTGAAATCAAATTTTTAATCTAAATTTTACATGAAATGGACAAAGTTGACCTTTATTTAATTTTTTTTTATTTTATTTCATCTTTGGTATAATAATAATATAAAAGTAGAAGCAAAGAGAGAAAGAGAGATAGACAAATAAAATGTTAGTTTTTCCCTTTTCTTACCTTTAAATATTAAATCTAAATTAAAAAGAAAAATAAACTAATATAAAGCTCCCTTTAATCAAGAGTAGAATGGGTGATGTGTAGGTTTTTAAGTAGAGGGGTTAAAATAAAACAAGACCAAAGTACAAGGGAGTAAAAAGCAATTAACCCTATATTTTCTTTCGAGCCTAAACATCAATATTCAATACAAGAAATAAATGTCAGACAAATACTCTTTGCACGCAATGTCGCTATAATATTATCTAAAGAAACGACCGAGAGAGAGGGGGGGGGGGAGAGAGAGCATCAATGATAAAATGATTGCTTTCTGTATTTAGAAAAGCCAACCTTTTCAGATGGGAGGTCTATGCCAAGATTTCCACGGGAAAGGATGATTCCATTTGCTTCTTGTAAGATCTCGTCGAAGTGGGTCAAACCCTGTAACAAGAGAAAAAGTGAACGTATAAACTCAAAATCTAACATACAGCCAGAGGTCATATCAAACAGACACATATTAATTTGACATTAATCTAGGCGACTAACCTCTACGTTTTCAATTTTCGCAAAAATCTGAGTCTGGCCGAGATCACCAAGCTTACGTAGAAATTCCCGAGCCTGATTAATCCAAAAAAAAAAAGATACAAGGAACTTGTGACCAATTTTCTCTATACATCGGGGTTCAAAAAAATATAAAAAAACATAAACAAAGGCTTCAAACCTCGCGAACATCTTCCGCATGACGTGTATATGAGAGCGATAGAAAGTCAATTTTATTTTTAAGACCCCATGTACTTATAACCTGAAACAAATAAAGAAGAAAATACAGATGTATTAGGTAGGCTGAAGTGAAAACCGTCGAGGAAGAAAGCAAAATGGTGAAAAAAGGCACTAAGAACCACTGCTATATGAAGCTTTAAGCTAACATGTTAAAAATGGGATAACAAGGCACCTAATACAGCATCCATAAGCTCGAGGATGCATTATTGCCATCAATGCCAATAAATAAAAGATATAAGGCATCCTTTGGTAACGGCTTTTTTTTTTTTTTTTTTTTTTTTTGCATAAAAGCAACAAGTGCTACAAAATTAAAGTAGCATCTTTTCTGCATTTTTTTTTATAAAATTACTTCTAAAAATAAAAAGTAAAAGTACTTTTTTTTAAAAACAAAAAATAGTTGTTTCCCATTTCATCATTTTTTTATAATTTGAGAGGCCTATGGACTAGGACCTCTCCACACAAGTTTTCTTAAATCTCTATGAAGTTTTTTTAGATTAGGAGAACATTTCTATGGATAATACTAACATATATATATATACACGTTTAACTTTTTCAATACAAAAAGGACTTATACAAAGCATTAGCAAACAGTGCATAAATAATTTATCCTTCGTTTTCATTGACAAAATATGAATACTTGTCAACCATAACATCGAATCACCAAACTTTCTGCGAAAAACAGCTCTAAACAATGCATACAGAAGAACAAAGATAACTCAGAGCCTCAGAAAGAATACACCTCAGCAGGCAATAAAGAATACAGCCATTTCAATGTATTATGGAGAAAAATTCATAATATATTGTCTCAGTAAGACGTGGAGGTAAATACAAACATTATAAAAATACTTTGTTCTCGGAGTTCTCAGGCGCGACCTAGAACATACCTCCTTGTCTTTATCAGAAAGTGTAGGCAAATCGATATGAATTTGGGAGGCGTGCAAGGTGAACAATGAGCCTGCCAAGGTTGCAGAGTTCTTTATCACACAGACCACATCATCATCTTTCACCTCGTCTACCTGCTCATCCCAGTTAAAAAGACAATAATGCATAAATAGTGATGACTTAACACGATATCCCTGTTAGTATCTCAAGGCAAAACCATGTAATAATGAAGCCATTTTCACATCAAATACAATGAACAATCAATACTGAAATCTGATATGACATAGAAGCAAAAAGAACGCATCCCAAAAATAGTAAAAAAAAATGCAAATTTAGGCCGTCTATTCCATACCTCCAACCAAACAGAAGTACTTTCACTCCCAGTAAAAAGATATTGACCAATGAAAATTGTGTCACCCTTTTTCACAGCCTGCAAAATACAAAAGGACATCGCTTCAACATGGGCAATGCAACAATAGAGAACATATAAATATTTTCTCACTTGTGTTGACCTGGGCTATGCAAGGGAAAAGTTAAAATAGGCATAATTATAGTTCATTTACCCTAATGATTCTATAACTTTGACAACAAATGTAATTTTTTTTAAAGTAATATGATAAATTAAAAAAAAATAAACTACAAAAGATAATTCTACCTATTCTTTAAGGTGCAAAGTATAAAGTTTCTCGTGGGTTGGAAAAAGCTGAGAGAACATAGAAGGAGAGGGAAAAAAATATGAAGTCCAAACATGATCCGATGAGAAATTGACATGCCATTAAAAATAATTAAAAAAATTCAAAGCTCCAGAAGAAAATTAGGATTCATGGAGGGAAAACTTCTCATGCCTCCTATATAGTTATACAGAAGTACAAGTAAATGATCTATGTTCGCAAATTCTACTGTCCATTGCAAGTGTTTCATTATATTCTTCAACCGCTAGCATGCATACAAGAAAATAAAATAGCTCTCCCCAATAAATAAAAACCTAAAGAGACAATTATCGGCACATGACTCCCAATCAATCCAAAACCAATTAATATATGAGTATCATCAATTATTGATTAACCTTGGCAAGTCCGGCAAAGTTGATAGGCAGTACTTCTGAAGAAGCCTCCTGACCTTGATCAGGTGTCAATATAACAGTATCATCCTCCTTAAGTGAGATAGCCTTCTCAGTTTTATTAACAACCTGCAACTCAGCACCCACTGTGTCTAGCATAACCTGAAACCACCCAAACAGAAATAAAATAAAAATATTTTAATTTTTTCCATCAACCAATTGAACACCAAGCCATTCACTTCAGTCCTAGATCACATGAATGTTGGATCAAAACCTATAGTGATACAAAAACTCATATATAAAATAACATCTTTGAATTACTGACAAAAAAGGGGGGAAAAACTCATTCAGGGGAAACCTCACTTCAGTTTTGTTTCGTTTTTGCTTTCTTTTTTTTTTTTTTTTTTTTTTTTTTTTTTAACACTTTAATCCATAGCCATAGTTTTCCTTTACCAAACAGAGACTTAATTACAGTGTGCAACGATCAAGCATAATCTCGATATTATAAGTGATCTCGAAGAATTAACACACCCATCCAAACAAATTGTTGAACAGTAAACAAAACTGGTTAAAAAGGACAAGCCGGTGCTACAAAGGCTGGACCACTTGGTCTATTGTATGCAATCTCACCTTGCTTTTGCAAGAGGCTGCGTGACCAGGTCACATGGTGACAACTTTGTTTTGTTGCCTTGAACAAAACCGGTTAAGGCAACAAAATGAGATTATATCACTGTCATAAAACATTTTGACATGCAGTATTAAAAGATATACATACAGCACATAGATTCTTAGTAGCCTTTACAGCCGCCTTCAAATTCTCCAAAGTCTCTTGATGGTACTCTGGGTCACCCCACGAAAAATCAAACCTAGCCACTGCAAATACCAAACCAAACACATTCTCAATCACCCTTCAATCAAAAAAAGACGCTGTAAAACGATGAGTGAAGGCATGCAAATACCAGACATTCCAGCTTTGAGACAGCCAGAGAGATCTTCGACGGATCGTGACTTGGGGCCCAAGGTCCCCACGATCTTCGTCATCGCGGGGAAATAACCCTGTAAATCCGCATCAAGCACAAACACTCATCCAAAATCATTTTCAAAACACAAACACGTAGATATAAAAAACCAGAACAGATCTACGTCGAATTTGAGAGAACGAACAAATAAATTTGAATTCGATTACTCACGCCTTTGGATGGCTCGAGGATGGACGCCATCCTGATGGGTTCCTCGAGAAGCAACTGATTCGAATGCATTTTCGCTGCTGAAAAACTAACCACTCCACCAAATCGCCCAATAGAACAGAGAGGAGAGACAGAGAGAGAAATGGGCAAACAGGGATTGCGTTGATCGACCGAAGATGCGATAGAGATTGAAGCTTCAAACGAGAAAAAGGGTCGATGATTCAGTCTTCGTAGCTACCATAAAATGGAAAGCGTAAAACGTTGTGCGTGAGAATTCTGTGCACGCACGAAAGGAAACCGGCGAAGAAATGACCACAGAAAAGAAAAGGGCAAAAAAAAGAGGGTTAAGCCTTTTACTCCCTTATACTTTGATCTTATTTCATTTTAATCCCTATACTTTAAAAACTCACACATCACCCCTTCTACTTTTATTTTATTTTTTAATTCAATTTAATATTTAAAGTTAAAAAACTAAGATTTTGAAAGGCTATAACTAAAAAAAAATGAATTTTGCATTTTTTTTAGATAATATCATTTTATAGAGTAACAGAAGCAATTGATAAAAAAACTAAAAATCATGAAATTTTTTATTTATATAAAATGGTTTAATTTTATTTTATTTTTAATATTAATTAAAAACTAATAGTTTGAAAGGTTATAACTTATAACTCACAAAAAATTCGAATTTTGTTACTTTTACGACACAACGTCATTTTATAAAGTAACGAAAGCAATTGAAAAAAAGACTAAAAATCGTAAAATTTTCAAATGATACAACTCAAAAAAAAAACGAATTTTACTAATTTTATGATAGAACATTCCTTTATTTTTTAATTTAAAATTAATATTTAAAGGGAAAAAAAAACTAATATTATATCTCAACCTCCCTTTCTCACTCTTCTGCTGTTTTCTTTTTCTAATAAAATAAAATTCAAATACTGTATGTCTATAGAGATATTGAAGAAGTCGTTTGCTTGCATGAACCAACCTCAAACCCTGGACCTCAAGCATGAAACAAACGTTTCTATTCCTCCACGGACACAGGACATACGGTATTTAATGTAGAGTTTTGGATGGAAAATTAATTTCGTCAATTTTTAACATAAATCAAATCTAATTTATTCTAAATGAAAGGGAGTAAAGTATAAAGCTTTAAAAAAATAATAGACAAAATAAAATACAATCAAACTATAAAGGGTAAAAAGTTAATTAATCGCCACAAAAGAGAGTTTCTTTTCCTTTTTCCCAATGTCATAAAACGTGAATGATGTCTTTCTTTGTCACTTTTTTTTTTTTTTTTTTTTTCCATTTTTTTTAAAAACAAAATCTTTAATTTCATAAAAATTTCAAGCCAAATAATATAACTAGTGATGAAATCAAAATCTAGTTCGAATTTTGAGATTAGGATTTGTATAGATTTTTCCGATTTTGGTCCCTGTAAAACAATGCACCGCTAATGAGCATGCCGACGTTACACATCATGTGTGAGAATCAATAGAGTATTCTGAAATGAATTTGGCAAAATGATGGCTACGGAAATTGTGCGTACATGGCTAGGCCCTATCATTAATGTAGCGAATTTGGTGGAATATGGAGTAATGGATTGTTATTTAGATAATAGTAATGACTTTTTTCTTAATGAATAAAAGGTGTTACAACTGCCCCTGAATGGGAATAAGGGTGCTGATGTGTCTCGAGTTGCTAACTCTAATGGAGGTAAAGTGATGAAGCCCAAGACTCGCCTTTCCACGTCAGGGTGTTGTTGAGAGCAAATCTGTTTGGGGGCGACAATGCTTGAAAGAGTGGTCTGTTATCTCAAGGTTAGTAATATGTTCGGTGTGGTACATTTGTAGCTTCTCGTGCATGGCACGTGCCTGGTAGACACGCGGCAATGATTTGGGTCTTATTGATCGCACCTCATTTTGTGCGATCTAATACCACTAAATTAAGTTTTGTTAATCTTTTAAATAAATTAAAATATTATAAATTAAGTTGTTTTATTTGTTTTTGTAGGATTTTGGAAATGGTACAAAACCATGTTAATTTGGAGCAAAATTCAGAGAAAATGATCAAACGGATAAAAGTCGCGATTTTCGGTACTAGAATCAAGACCACTGTCCATTGTTTTGGACATAACTAATTATACAGTTGGCATTCTGAGATGAAACAAGTTGCATATGAAAGTAGACTCTTTAAGCTTTCCAACGACTGGTTATAGAGCCAAATCGGAGTTCGTATGAAAAAGATACAATCGTTTGAAGATGGTCCTTCTGTGCAGCCACATAGTGCTGCGGGTCAAACCATTTTGACCCGAACCCGGCCCGATCCGCGCCCACTCCGGTGAACAAATTCCACAACAACCCCATTGGCCTCCATATTTGATTTTTTGCACCCCTAGCCTCCTCTTTTGACTCAAATTCACCCCAAAACTCACATTTTTGATTCTATAAATAGAAGGGAGGTTTGAGAGCAAAAAGATCCATTATTCTTACTTTATTCTTAGAATAGTTGTAGTATTTTCTTCTTTGTTTTTCTTTTATTTTTATTTTTATTTTTGGAGGGGAGAATAGTTTGGGGTACAAAGTGTAAATGGTATTTTTGAGGATATTATCAGAGAAAATACCACTCAATGCAACAATGAGAAGCTAACTTCCTTCAACCAGGTTAGGGTTGTGGTATTGTACTTTTGAATTTATGTAATATTGTATTTTTCTTATTTAAATTTGGATTTCGTATAAACAATTGTGTGGAAGGAATTCCGTTCGTAAAAATGAATTTAATTATAATTGAATTTATTGTCAAAATGTTCTTGTAGAGATTTTGATTTGAATTCAATTATTGCTAGAACATTAAATCTTGCACCTGTGGTCTTGATTTAATGGCCACACAATCGTATTCTTGGGGATTGATTATTGGTCTGGATGGTTTATGCCTAGATTTTAATTCACCTTAGATTAGTTTAATGTAGGAATTAAATACCAAAGATAGATCATGCCAGAGAATAACAATCCATATATTTCTGAGTAGTTCCGGCTTGTAGTTAGGAACACTCGTTTATACAAATCCGATTTAAATAGAAAATACGAGAAAAACATAATTCTCAAAATACTAACCCCACAATTCCTATCCTGGTTCTTTATTTTATTTTTATTTTAGATTTAATATTTTCTTTTCTTATTTTAAAAAAAATCAAAATTGTTTTCACTAAAGAAAGAAAAGTAATTAGAAATTGATAATTACAAGACCAATCCCTGTGGTTCGACACCTTACTTGAACACCGTACAAATCAGTATCGCGGTACCGATTTAAGGGTATTATTTTTGAGTGATCAAATTTTGGCGCCGTTGCCGGGGATTGGCATCGCTAATTATTAATTTTTGTTATTTTTTTTTCTCCATCTGTATAAATTCATCGATTTTTTTTTTCTTGAGTTTTATTTTTTGCAGGTTAATCGAGATCCAATCTTTCATTTCAGATCTTCAAGCAAGGATTCAGTTTAATCTGTTTAATTTTTCTTTAAAAAAAAATAACAAAAAAAAAAATTAAAAAAAAAATCAAAAATTCAAAAAAATTATTATTAGAAAAATTAGTTTATTAAATTGTTGACAGGTAGGCTGGGCCTCCGTCATTCATCTTTATTCTGTTATCTGGTAGGCTGAGCCTCCTGTTCGCATTTATTTATTTTAATTTTTTTTTCTTAACTGGTAGGCTGAGCCTCCAGATCGCTTGTTGATATAATTGTTTTAATTTGTTAAAAAAATATAAAATATAAAAAAAAAAAAATTGGATTTGGGTAAATGGAAAATTACTTTGAGAGATTTGCCATTTCGTTTGTAGATTTTCAACAATATTTTCTCTCAGGACCCCAACCTGACCTTTACTCATGTACCGCAGACCAAAATCCACACCATCTCACCAATCAATTTACGTACAATTACCAAAATCCCACAGACTTCTATAATAATGTTTATCTCGATCCATATTATTCGCCGCCTGAGTCTAATCAATACTCGAATAATTATGGATGGGATCAACAATATTATAGTGAGCTTTCAGGGTCGTATTGTTACGATCAATCATTTTACCAACCTCAATGTCAATCATCGTTTTCCCAAGAAGTTAGGAATTCTGAACCCACTGTAATGCAACAAATGCTAACAATCTTGGAAGAGCAAAACCAATCCCTAGTAGAGACTAACCAAGCCTTAGCAGAGGAACGCCAAACCTTAATGGAAAACCACCAATCCTTAGTAGAGCAAGGCCAAATCTCAAAAAGGCAAAACCAAATCTTGGAAAGGCGAGCTCAATCCTTAAAAAAACATTGGGATTGAGCTCGCCTTTCCAAGATTTGGTTTTGCCTTTCTGAGATTTGGCCTTGCTCTACTAAGGATTGGTGGTTTTCCATTAAGGTTTGGCGTTCCTCTGCTAAGGCTTGGTTAGTCTCTACTAGGGATTGGTTTTGCTCTTCCAAGATTGTTAGCATTTGTTGCATTACAGTGGGTTCAGAATTCCTAACTTCTTGGGAAAACGATGATTGACATTGAGGTTGGTAAAATGATTGATCGTAACAATACGACCCTGAAAGCTCACTATAATATTGTTGATCCCATCCATAATTATTCGAGTATTGATTAGACTCAGGCGGCGAATAATATGGATCGAGATAAACATTATTATAGAAGTCTGTGGGATTTTGGTAATTGTACGTAAATTGATTGGTGAGATGGTGTGGATTTTGGTCTGCGGTACATGAGTAAAGGTCAGGTTGGGGTCCTGAGAGAAAATATTGTTGAGAATCTACAAATGAAATGGCAAATCTCTCAAAGTAATTTTCCATTTACCCAAATCCAATTTTTTTTTTTTTTATATTTTATATTTTTTTAACAAATTAAAACAATTATATCAACAAGCGATCTGGAGGCTCAGCCTACCAGTTAAGAAAAAAAATTTAAAATAAATAAATGCGAACAGGAGGCTCAGCCTACCAGATAACAGAATAAAGATGAATGACGGAGGCCCAGCCTACCTGTCAACAATTTAATAAACTAATTTTTCTAATAATAATTTTTTTGAATTTTTGATTTTTTTTTTTAATTTTTTTTGTTGTTATTTTTTTTTAAAGAAAAATTAAACAGATTAAACTGAATCCTTGCTTGAAGATCTGAAATGAAAGATTGGATCTCGATTAACCTGCAAAAAATAAAACTCAAGAAAAAAAAAATCGATGAATTTATACAGATGGAGAAAAAAAAATAACAAAAATTAATAATTAGCGATGCCAATCCCCGGCAACGGCGCCAAAATTTGATCGCTCAAAAATAATACCCTTAAATCGGTACCGCGATACTGATTTGTACGGTGTTCAAGTAAGGTGTCGAACCACAGGGATTGGTCTTGTAATTATCAATTTCTAATTACTTTTCTTTCTTTAGTGAAAACAATTTTGATTTTTTTTTAAAATAAGAAAAGAAAATATTAAATCTAAAATAAAAATAAAATAAAGAACCAGGATAGGAATTGTGGGGTTAGTATTTTGAGAATTATATTTTTCTCGTATTTTCTATTTAAATCGGATTTGTATAAACGAGTGTTCCTAACTATAAGCCGGAACTACTCAGAAATATATGGATTGTTATTCTCCGGCATGATCTATCTTTGGTATTTAATTCCTACATTAAACTAATCTAAGGTGAATTAAAATCTAGGCATAAACCATCCAGACCAATAATCAATCCCCAAGAATACGATTGTGTGGCCATTAAATCAAGACCACAGATGCAAGATTTAATGTTCTAGCAATAATTGAATTCAAATCAAAATCTCTACAGGAACATTTTGACAATAAATTCAATTATAATTAAATTCATTTTTACGAACGGAATTCCTTCCACACAATTGTTTATACGAAATCCAAATTTAAATAAGAAAAATACAATATTACATAAATTCAAAAGTACAATACCACAACCCTAACCTGGTTGAAGGAAGTTAGCTTCTCATTGTTGCATTGAGTGGTATTTTCTCTGATAATATCCTCAAAAATACCATTTACACTTTGTACCCCAAACTATTCTCCCCTCCAAAAATAAAAATAAAAATAAAAGAAAAACAAAGAAGAAAATACTACAACTATTCTAAGAATAAAGTAAGAATAATGGATCTTTTTGCTCTCAAACCTCCCTTCTATTTATAGAATCAAAAAGGTGAGTTTTGGGGTGAATTTGAGTCAAAAGAGGAGGCTAGGGGTGCAAAAAATCAAATATGGAGGCCAATGGGGTTGTTATGGAATTTGTCCACCGGAGTGGGCGCGGATCGGGCCGGGTTCGGGTCAAAATGGTTTGACCCGCAGCACTATGTGGCTGCACAGAAGGACCATCTTCAAACGGTTGTATCTTTTTCATACGAACTCCGATTTGGCTCTATAACCAGTCGTTGGAAAGCTTAAAGAGTCTACTTTCATATGAAACTTGTTTCATCTCAGAATGCCAACTGTATAATTAGTTATGTCCAAAACAATGGACAATGGTCTTGATTCTAGTACCGAAAATCGCGACTTTTATCCGTTTGATCATTTTCTCTGAATTTTGCTCCAAATTAACATGGTTTTGTACCATTTCCAAAATCCTACAAAAACAAATAAAACAACTTAATTTATAATATTTTAATTTATTTAAAAGATTAACAAAACTTAATTTAGTGATATTAGATCGCACAAAATGAGGTGCGATCACTTATTCAGATTTGCCCTCATCAATTACCATTTTGGTTAACAAAACTAAAAAAATTGAGCTCTAGCCCACACGCTATCACCATAGTCATTTTACCTTAATAGCTCTCCCAAGAGGCATTTCTACCTAAATTTGAAAGGTCAGTTAAAAATTGATGGGAGTCTATTAAATACGAATGTTATTAATTCTAATCTACTGCGTAAATGTTTATTTGACTAAAATTAAAATATTAATTACTAATTTATTTGGTGAGCGTGATTGGTGTATAAATCTAAATTTTTATTAGGCAAAACACTATTTATGAGCTAAAATATTATTTTAACTAATAAAAATAACTATTTAGATTGGAGTTGTTCGAACATACCTATCTACTCTCCCTTGTGTTTTCAGTAATTGATGTAATTTCGATTTAAACACGATATTTATTTAATTTTAATTGTTAGTAAATTAAAAATTAACACAAAAATAACATAATGAAATTAAGATAAAACAATTGTCATATTCAATAAATAAAAATCAAATACAAAAATACCATATTCAATACTAAGGGGATCTTGGTGAACAATTCATGAATTTAAATTTTTTGTTCATGTAATCCAAATGTTACAATAAATTCTTCAAAAGTCGAAAATTAGTATACTACATAAAAGTCATTGTAATTTTGTCCATGAAAAAAAAGGTACAATCATTTTTTATGGTATGCAATGACTTTGGATTTTTTACAGAATTATTAAACTTTTAAAAAAAATGTAATGAGCGGATTGGATGGATAGTGCATTGCAAAATTCAGGGGTGTGGAAAAAAACACGAATAAGGAATATTTTCAACATAATTTGTTAGAATATAAGTTCACAAGGTCCTCCAAATTAGACTAAGAGATTTTTTAAAATTACTGAAGATAATCAAAAAATCTATCTATTAATAAATTAGGACGGAAAAACATTCTAAATGTCAAGATTTAATTTTGAAAGATAAATGTTTAAGATCCACTAATTTCAAACCTGTTTACGTTACTCAATTCACTCAATGACTTAGATTAACTGTAAATTTCAATTCAAATTCAACACTAAATCAAGAAGAAAAAATAAATTCTACCACTATTTAATATCAATTTGATAAATTTAATTTAGTTAATATTGTTGGGATTTAATCCCTATAGATCTAAATCTATAACATCTAATGCAACATGTCAAATTATCAAGAGTTCTGATATACACGTAAATCACGCACCTAGATCCATTATGAACAATCGACTACCGATGCGAAAATCTGTGACAATCGATCACGAGTAGGGCACGAACGAGTGGGTACGTGATCTTCCTCGATCAAATTGTCTTAGTTCCTCGATGAGACTGTCGTTTCTCTTCCAGATGGGGAGAAGGGAGCTGTCGTTTTATTTGATGTATTGGGGACCATAACCCTAATATTTTCTTTATATATGATGTGATTAGGGTTTTCATAATCCTCTAATCATCCCAATAGTTTATAGTATCTACACATTTAACTCACATTCTTTTAAGTAATTTATGAATTTACCCAAATTAATTAGATCACTTAATTTTAGCCCATTAATTTAAATAGAAAATATAATTGAAAAATAATAATATGTTGCCCAATATAGATTAGGAAACAAAAAATCCCTAACAATCTTCCATTTAGGCTACATATTATTCCTAAAATAATTATATCACAAAATTCCTTAGGGGCACATCCGTATGTTATTTATCCTTAAACTTCTTTGTTGGCCCAGTGGAATATCTAAGAGAGGGGGATGAATTGGGTAATTAAAAATATCAGAGAGAAAATATTTTAATAAATTAAATAATTAATTTTAATCCTAAATTAATTATTATTTTTATATCACAGTGAAATTATGAAATCAACTAGGTACACATCAAATAACAAAAATAAATAAATTAAAGATTGCAGTACACCAAAAATTTATATTGGTTCATCAAGCTACTCTTGGCTAATCCAGTCATCTGAGCCCCACGGAGAGTCGCACCCACTAATACTCAAGATCCCTTTAAAGGTAGGAACCAAATTCTCACAACGATTATTTTACAGGCTCAAAATCAACTTTTACAAAATCATTTTCACAGGTTAAGGAAGAACTTCTACTTTTTACAAGCTCAAGAATAACCTAATTATTTTTAACACAAAGGCAAAAAAATCAATACCTCATCAACACTCTAAATATCATTTTACCCGGTAAGGATTGAACCGTTACAAAATTCACACAAATCAATTATATCCAGGAAGAATTACTACCTCAATCTCTTTACAGGAAGAGACTAAAACTGTCACACCCAACCCCGGACACCTGTCATGTGGGGCAGGCGTGACGTCGATGTGACATCACCTATCTGACTAACCAACCACAATACGACAATATATAAAATTTACATCCATACAACATATACATAATTCCATCTGATAGGGATACACCGTCCCAATTATAAGAACAACCAAACTAATCCCATGAATCTCACTTAGATTCATCTCTGACACCTTGTCTCAAAATTTATCTCAAATGACTTTATCGCAAGATCCGCATAACTCTATCTAGCGCCAGTAGGGGACCGACCGACTCCTAGCCATTTCACCTGCGAGTGCATTGCCTTCTTAGTAAAAATATTTTTTATAATAATAATAATTTATTCTACAACATCTAAATGAATCAAGCTTAAATATGTAAACATCACGTAGCTCATAAAATTTTTCATAATATTAGCAGTAAAAATAAAGCACTATATATAAGTTCCATTCAAAACCATTTAGTATAAAAATCATGCCAATCATCATAATAAATAATAAATCACCCAATATAAGTAAAACACCACATCTCAAAACATCATCTCAAACACACACACGCTGGCCAACCCTAGCGATTGTTTTAACCTCACCATCGGGAGTTTGCAACGGTACCGTACCATCCGTAAGATATGCCTTCCTACGAACACCCATCACTCCACCGAAACGGATAATCACTGCGCAGTATAAACGTCTAATATCACTCTACCTAAGCAGATAAACATCACTCCGCCGAAGCGGATAACCTCACTTTGCCGAAACAGATAAATACTATGGTATCGTCAAATCAATAACAACATCATCAAAACACAACTCAATAATATCGTCTAATCAACATCGTCAAATCACTACATCCACCTCTCTTTCCCAAAACTGACTTTTCATCTGAAAATCATATTTCTCACTTTCTTTTAAAAGGAAACGTCTGATTTTACCAAAACCACTTTTCTACTCTTTATTTTTTATAAAATCAAATATTTTCCACTCTCTTTTAAAACCACCAAATCCAACGAAAAACCATATTCACATTCCTTTCGAAAACCATCGTAATCTCATGAAAATTCATTTTACCAACTCACCCAAAACCTGCTTGATCTACAAAATTTTAAAAGCATCTAATGTAAATACAATTATTTTCTATCATATATAGATACAAAAATAGTTTGGCAAGAAGACAATACACTCACCTGATTACCTGTTTTCGAAGACTTTGACCACCTATTTTCTACCGGTACTCCGGTGTCTGCGAACCTATTAGTGACAAAGCCTAAATTAATATTTAATATAAAAATACTCTATTCGAACCATGTAGGCCCTAATTTTTCCATAATTTCATATTCCCGTCTTTTATTATAAACTATGTTTCTTTAACTAATATTGCTCCATTACTATTTACTATATTGAATTTATTTATAAGGACGATCTTACTATTTCTTATCGCTATCTCGACATTTTTCATGCGAACATATAATGCTAAATTCAACGATAATGATAACATGTATTTTATATTGAAACAATTAAATGTATTTACTAAAGAAGTGTGAAATTCTACCTTCCCTGAATTTTTCACCAGTCGCGAGATTGGATTTATATTTTTCGTGGGATGTTTTGTGCAATTTCTCCATTTCTTTTTTCCCTTTGTTTCCTTCATTCTTTCTTCTTCCCGTTTCTTCTTCCCATTTCTGTTTACTGTTTCTGATCAGCATGCCATTGCTGCGGCGAAGTCCCCATCGTCACAGCACATACAACACACCCAACACCCATCATCATCACCCCACGGAAACAGAAACAGGGGACACACGCACACACACCGGAACCCAGTTGAACACACACATACTTACCGGTGACGACCACACTTCACCGACGACTCCACACACACATGCAATTCGCCGGACGATTGCATCCACGCCGCCGGTGATCAACAAAACAGCAGAGAACAGCGACGAGCAGGCACCTCCGAAGAGTAACCACCAAACGATCACCACACCGTCCGACTGCTCATCGTCGACCGAGCACACCCACCGTCGAAGACTGACCGAACACCGAACACACACACACCGTCATAGATTACTTACACACACCGCCGATCGTCGGGCCTCACCATCGATGAACCGCACTTCACCGCCAGACCGATCTGTCTCTCTCTTGGTCACTGTCGTCGATGATCAAACCCACACATGCAAACACACACATCACACACACACAGAGACCCATAACAGCCCACACACGTACGTCGAACATGCAAACCACCCTCGATGGCCGAACACCCACCGCCGACGAACCCCTTTGTTCTCGGTTCTCTCTCTCTTCTTTTTTCTCTTTCTCTCTCTCTCTATCTCTTCGATTTTTTTCAGATTATTTCTCCAAACTTCTCCCGATTTCTATGTGTGTATATATATATATGTGTGTGTGTGTGTACGTGATCAAGTGGCCAACCAAATGGCCTCTCCCTCGCCGTTCGATTCCACCATTTCTGTTTATGTATATATGATGTTTATAATATATATATATATATATATATATATATATATATATATATATATATATAATTTATATAATTCTCCCCCTCTTTTTGGTTAAGATTTTAATTAAATCTATTCTTAATTATATTTATAAAATTTACAATTTAACCCCTAAACTTTTTAAATCACCTAAATTCATATCGCGAACCGCTTTGCCAATTTAAATCAGGATAGTAAGGTGGCGTTTGGTTAGTATTCCCATTTTTTTGAACCCAACTGGGATGGGTTAGATTGAGTTGAGTTGAGAATTCTGTTTCCAACTGGGTACAGAATTGCGTTTGGTAACGACAAAATTTTGTTTTGTGCTGAGAACATAATCGCGTTTAGTAACACATAATTATGTTTCTTGCAGGGAACATAATTGCGTTTGGTAATGAATAATTCTAGAATTGTTTCCTCAATTCTTTCACAATGTTATATTTTAATTAAGAATTTAATTTTTTTTTAAGTTTTTTGGGATATATATAATAATATCAATTCTTCCACAAGTTGAGATATATATCATTATATAAAAAAAAAAAACTTGACAAAAATTATAAAAATAATATCCTTAATTGTTTTCTTCAAGATCCCAAAATTTACAACTTGAACTTCACAAAAATATCAGCGGCTCAACTAGAACTTTCCACCGGGCTCATTGCTGCAAAAAAATAAAATAAAATAAGAGTGTTAAAAATTCATAGATAAATTTGTTGTAATCTAAATAAAGAAAATATTTAAACTTATTTAATTTATATACACCGGATTTGAAGCATGCCAAATTTCTTAGGCAATTAAATCCCTATTTAATCCCATTTCGATGACACTCTGATTACTCGTTCTGATCTCAACTGGAGCATGTTGTTGGCGTTGTCCCTCTTCCTCTTCTACATATTCCTCCCCACTCCATCGTTCAAAGAGGTTGTCATTTAAATCATGCAATCTTATAAAATTATGAAGCACACAACACGCAAATGGAATATACTTTTGCACGCGCACCGGATAGGGAGGCATTTTCATGAGTATTTTGAATCTAGCTTTAAGCACACCAAAACACCGTTCTATAACATTTCGGAGAGACGAATGGAATTGATTGAACTTTTCTTCTATTCTAGTTGGATGTCTACCTCTAAAATCTCTCAAGTGATACCTCTCCCCCCTGTATGGTGCCAAGAAACCGTGTGTATTTGTATAGCCTGAATCCACAAGATAATACTTTCCTGCATGTGCAATATTTATAAATAACTAAGACCCATAAATCTACAAATAAAAATATTATATATGTATGTGTGTGTATTTATACCTGAGGGAGGTACCGGAAATAAATTTTCCAAGTTAGTGACGCATTCAGAAAATACTCTAGAGTCATTGGCCGTTCCTTCCCAGCCAGTATATGTAAAACCTAAATTACAAAAAATAATAAAAATAAAATAAAATAAAATAAAATTTGGCAATTAGAAATTGGGAATAAAAAAAAATATTAGGGGCAGAATCATAATTTTGGAACTTTTAAAACTTAAACTTATCAAAATAGAAATCATAAAGAAAATAAGGGGAGGCCTCCGGCGGACGGCCACCGTAGAGAGAGAGGGGTGGCTGTCTGTCCGAAGGAAGAAACAAAAAAAAAAAAAAAAAAAAAAAAAAAAAAAAAAAAAAAAAACAGAGAAAGGGAATTGCACAATTAACCCCAGCACAAAGAAAATTATTCAAATTCGAACTCAAATTCTTTCGCGACCCGTGAACGATCCGGGATGAATATTTGTTTTCGATTATAAGATATCCGATGTAATAAATAAACAGAATTATTGGTAGGATAACAAATCACAGGGATAAAATATGAAAAATAGGAAATACGGAACTTAGGGCCTGTCTTACCTGCCTAAGTAATTTTTACATGAAATATTAACTTAGACCCCATCATTGCTAGGTTCGCAAACGCCAACACTTCAGTGAGCTTGGGACATCGAGTTTTTTTTTTATAACGCTAAAAACGAGGTGAGTGTACTGTCTTCTCGTCAAATTATTTGTATATGTGCATACATGATGAAAAATGGTTGAACCTCAAAAATTAGATGTTGTTAAACCATTTTGTGATAATTAGACGATATTATTATGTGATCCGCTTCGGCGGAGTGATGTTTATCCGCATCAGCGGAGTGATGTTTATCTGCTTCGGCAGAGTGATGTTAGACGTTAGTACTGCGCAGTAATGATCCGCTTCGGCGGAGTGATGGGTGTTCGTAGGAAGGCACATCCTACGGATGGTACGGTACCGTTGCAAACTCCCGATCGTGAGGTTAAAACGATCACCATGGCTAGTCTGTGTGCGTTGTGGTTTTGGGTGTGATGTGTTGTTTATTTTGGGATAGTTTTGTTGTTATTTCAGGTGATTGGTATGATGTTTATACTGCATGGGTGGAAAACTAAATAAAAATAAATAAAAATGATGAACTCACATATTTATATTTCATTTTTACTGTGCACGTGATGCTTGTACTAATTCATATGGAAATGTTGTGGTATCCAGTAGGTATTATTACTACTAAATAAAATGATTGTATTGAGAAGATGGTACACTCGCAGGTGATGTGGCTAGGAGTCGGCCCCCTACTGGCACAGGGTAGAGTCCATAGATGGTACAACGAGGAGTGGAAGTTTTCGGGAAATGCCGCATAAGACGAACCCAGAAAAGGTTCATAGTTTGTTTTCATTGTTCTAGAAGGAGATATTTTGGGGACGGATGTGTCCCTAGCTTGTAAAGACGTTTATGACTGGTATTTTGGTTAGCTGTATAATTATGAATGCATAACGTTTTTTTTTAGTTGGTTTGTCGCCTGAGTAATGTTATGTCGACGTCACGTCGGCCCCACAGGTGACGGGTGTCCGGGGTGGGGTGTGACAATTTTTGGTATCAGAGCCTAGGTTATAGGTTCTGTCGACTTGTCAGGGGTCGTGCCCGTAGAGGATCACGGGACGGGGAACGTGCCAGTTGTCTAGTCAGTAGGGGACCCTGAGATAAGATGCTAGTGAACACTTTTAATACTCGTAAAATAGTTAATTAACGTGTGTTAATTATTGCTATTACTCTGGTTGACCTAGTTAGTTGTTAAACTGGATTTTATGACTAATAACAGGTATGGAAGGAGAAGGTGAAGCCTCGGGGAGTGTGGGACCCCAAAGGCAGGAGAAAACCCCGAGGCAAGTGGAGCCTCAGGAACGGAGAGATAGGGAGCCGGAAAGTTTGCAGATTGTAGGATCCCATAAGTAGGGTGATAGGTTGCAGGGAAGTTTAGACGCGGTCGAAAGAATTTTGCGGGCCGCCGCCCAGCTAACGGAGCAGCAGACAAAGATTATGGAAAGTCAGAAGGCCCAGGGTGATACCGCCACATCTCAGGAGGTACGACTGAAGAGGTTTAAGGAGTTAGACCCTCCGACTTTCACCGGGACAGCGGGTCCAGCTGATGCAGAAAATTGGATCAGAGGCGTCGGGCACGTATTTGAGGCGATGGGGATTGTTGACGATAGTCGAGTTCCCCTTGCCACTTTTCAATTGAGGGAGGAAGCCGAGCACTGGTGGGAGGAAATGAAAAGACTGATTTCTGGTTCTGGGGAAGAGATCACATGGGACCGTTTCGTCACCGCGTTTAATGAGAAGTACTTCCCCGAGTCTTATCGATTCCAGATGGAGGAGGAATTTATAGTCCTGAAGCAGGGAAAGATGACGGTTCAACAGTACGAAGTTAAATTCGATGCTTTATCCCGTTTTGCCCCTGATTTGGTAAAAACGGAGGAAGAAAAATGCAGACGTTTCCAGAAAGGACTTCAGTTAGAGATCCGCTCCAGGCTGACAAGTAAGCAAATTAAGAATTATGCAGAGCTGGTGAATACGGCAAAGTTGGTGGAGAAGGATGTACAAGAAGCTGCCGAGAGTCGAGAGCAGTACAAGAAAAGCAGATTTGAGTCGCCTAGCAGATTTTCGAGTGGCACTTCGCGGGGGACGGTAGTTCGGCCGCCAATTGATCGGGCCTCATCATTTGGCCAATCCGCCAGGAATCGTGGTTCCCGGCAATCCTACCCTAGGCAACAACAGAGTGCATTGGAAGCTAGTGCTGGTCCACAGAGGCAAGAGCTGAATCAGCCGTCGAGTCGGGCTAGAGGAGATAGATGTTATCATTGTGGGGCTACGGGTCACTTTGCCAGAGATTGTCCTGTGGGAGTCCCGATATGTTTCCACTGTCATGCGCCAGGTCATAAATCTGTAAATTGTCCGAAGCTTGCCTCTACATTCGTACCTCCAACGAGCAGTATGGGTAGTACGGGTCCTAGTACTGCCCAAGGACTTGGTAAAGGATCGCCGGGTAGACCTCCAACGCGAGGCCGTGTCTTTGCTACTACGCGACAGGATGCTCAGGCTACTCCCGAGGTGGTCACAGGTATTATGTCTTTATATGCTAAAGATGCTCGTGTGCTTATTGATCCTGGTTCTACGCATTCTTTTGTATCGGCAACCTTTATGATGCAAGTAGGCAGATTTCCCATTCCTTTATCCTGCCATATTGTTATCTCTACTCCAGTGGGTGAGTCGGTATGGATCGATAGGGTGTACAAGGACAGTCCACTTCGGTTTGGTGATAGAGAGCTATTGGCAGATCTGTTACCCCTCAGTATTCATGATTTCGATATAATACTGGGTATGGATTTGTTATCTGGATATCATGCCACGGTGGACTGTTTCAAAAAGGAAGTGATATTTCGAATTTCAGACGAGCCAGAGTTTGTGTTTGCTGGAGATAGAACTATCACTCCTGTCAGTTTAATTTCAATATTAGAAGCCAGGAAACTATTAAAGAAAGGCTGCCAGGGATATCTTGCGCACGTAATTGACAGCAGTCAGGGAAAAACTTCGGTGGTGGATTTTCCCGTAGTCCGAGATTTTCCTGACATATTTCCGGAAGAATTGCCAGGGTTGCCCGTCGATAGGGAAATAGAATTCATGATCGAGTTAATTTCAGGCACTACCCCTATATCGATTCCACCTTATCGCATGGCACCTACAGAGTTGAAAGAATTGAAAGTGCAGTTGCAAGATTTATTAGACCGGGGGTTCATCAGGCCCAGTGTCTCCCCATGGGGTGCCCCAGTGTTGTTCGTAAAGAAGAAGGACGGCACGTTAAGAATGTGTATTGATTATCGGCAACTGAATAGAGTGACGGTTCGCAATAAATATCCGTTGCCAAGGATTGATGACCTGTTTGACCAACTTCAGAAAGCTAAAGTATTCTCCAAGATAGATCTTCGATCGGGGTATCACCAACTGAAGGTCAGGGAGAGTGATGTAGCAAAAACTGCATTCCGTACGAGATACGGACACTATGAATTCCTGGTTATGCCCTTTGGTTTAACAAATGCCCCTGCAGCTTTCATGGATTTGATGAACCGTATCTTTCAACCTTACCTGGACCAATTTCTAATAGTGTTCATTGATGATATTTTGGTCTATTCGCAAAGTAGAGAAGAGCATATGAAGCATCTCCGTATTGTATTGCAAACGTTGCGGGAGAAGCGGTTGTATGCGAAACTTAGTAAATGTGAATTTTGGTTAGATCAGGTGGTATTTTTGGGTCATGTCATTTCAGGAAATGGTATACAGGTGGACCCGAAGAAAATTGAAGCTGTCGTTCAGTGGGAAAGACCAAAAAATGTGACTGAAGTTCGAAGTTTTTTAGGATTGGCCGGTTACTATCGACGTTTTGTGCAGGGACTTTCCGCGATAGCTACCCCGTTGACCCGATTGACTCGCAAGGGATCCAAGTTTGAGTGGACCGATAAATGTGAGCAGAGTTTCCAGGAGTTAAAGAGTAGGTTGATATCGGCACCAATACTGTCCCTTCCGTCCGAAGGGGGTGGCTTCGTGATTTATAGCGACGCGTCACACCAAGGGCTGGGATGTGTGCTGATGCAGCATGGCCATGTGATTGCGTATGCATCCCGGCAATTGAAGAACCATGAGCGTAATTACCCGACGCACGATTTGGAGTTGGCCGCAATTGTGTTCGCTCTGAAGACTTGGAGGCACTACTTGTATGGCGAGACATGTGAAATTTACACGGACCATCAGAGTTTAAAGTATTTGTTTACTCAGAAGGAATTAAATCTAAGGCAAAGGCGTTGGATGGAGTTGATCAAGGACTACGATTGCACCATCCATTACCATCCAGGAAAGGCTAATGTCGTAGCAGATGCTCTCAGTCGGAAATCAGCAGGCTCGGTCGCCCACCTTCGTGTTGCCCATACTAACCTATATGCGGAATTGAGAGCGATGCGAGTCCAGTTAGCGATTGGTCAGACGGCAGCACTGCTTGCAACTTTGACTTTGAGACCGACGTTGATTGACCGCATTATTGAAGCCCAAAAGTCAGACAATCAATTGGAAAAGATTCGAGGTGAAGTAAAAGCCGGTCACAGAACTGATTATCATATCAGGGAAGGGGACGAAGCTTTGGTGTGTGGAAATAGTCTGTGTGTGCCTAACGATGACAACTTGAAGAAAAATATCTTAGAAGAGGCGCACAGCTCTGCTTACGCAATGCATCCGGGGAGCACTAAAATGTATCGGGACTTGCGTGAATATTATTGGTGGACCGGGATGAAGCGGGAGATCGCGGAATTTGTGGCCAGGTGCCTGGTGTGCCAACAAGTAAAGATCGAGCATCAGCGTCCGGGTGGGTTGCTGCAACCCCTACCTATTCCAGAGTGGAAGTGGGAGCATATCACAATGGATTTTGTTTCGGGATTACCCCGTACTCAAAAGGGGCATAATTCCATCTGGGTGATCGTTGATAGGCTTACTAAGTCCGCTCATTTTCTGGCCGTAAAGACGACCTTTTCTCTTAAGAAGTACGCCCAACTGTATATCGATGAGATTGTTAGGCTGCATGGCGTACCAGTTTCTATAGTGTCGGATAGAGATCCGAGATTTACTTCAAGATTCTGGCCGAGCCTCCAAACTGCTTTAGGTACCAGATTGAAATTTAGCACCGCCTTCCATCCTCAGACAGACGGTCAGTCGGAGCGTACGATTCAGACGTTGGAAGATATGTTGAGGGGCTGTGTTATGGAATTTCCTGGAAACTGGGACGATCACTTGCCGTTGATGGAGTTCGCTTACAACAACAGCTACCATTCGGCAATTGAGATGGCTCCGTATGAAGCGTTGTACGGTAGGAGATGCAGAACCCCTGTATGTTGGACTGAGGTGGGCGAACGTAAGTTGTTGATGTCAGACATAGCCCAACTGACAGCAGACAAAGTGGAGGTAATTCGAGAAAAATTGAAAATCGCACAAAGTCGGCAGAAGAGTTATACAGACAAGCGCCGGGGGGAGTTAGAATTCGAGGTAGGGGATCGTGTGTTCTTGCGTATCTCTCCATGGAAAGGCATCATGAGGTTTGGAAAAAAAGGGAAGTTGAGTCCCAGATACATTGGACCGTATGAAATTCTAGAACGGGTTGGCACATCAGCTTATAAACTCGCGCTACCGCCGGAATTATCACGACTGCATGATGTTTTTCACGTATCAATGCTTCGGAAATATGTGCCAGACCCATCTCATGTGTTGACTTCGCAACCGATCGAATTGGAAGCTGATTTGTCTTACATCGAGAAGCCGATCTAAATCCTAGCCCGAAAAGAGCAAGTGTTGCGGACTAGGACGATTCCGTTGGTCAAAGTGTTGTGGCGCAGTCATGTGGTGGAAGAAGCGACATGGGAACGAGAAGAAGAGATGAGGAATAAGTACCCACATTTGTTTGACTGAGGTAAAAAAAAAAAAATAAATAAATAAATAATAAATAAATAAATAAATTTCGGGACGAAATTTCTTTTAGGAGGGAAGAGTTGTAAAACCTAAATTACAAAAAATAATAAAAATAAAATAAAATAAAATAAAATTTGGCAATTAGAAATTGGGAATAAAAAAAAATATTAGGGGCAGAATCATAATTTTGGAACTTTTAAAACTTAAACTTATCAAAATAGAAACCATAAAGAAAATAAGGGGAGGCCTCCGGCGGACGGCCACCGTAGAGAGAGAGGGGTGGCTGTCTGTCCGAAGGAAGAAACAAAAAAAAAAAAAAAAAAAAAAAAAAAAAAAAAAAAAAAAAAAAAACAGAGAAAGGGAATTGCACAATTAACCCCAGCACAAAGAAAATTATTCAAATTCGAACTCAAATTCTTTCGCGACCCGTGAACGATCCGGGATGAATATTTGTTTTCGATTATAAGATATCCGATGTAATAAATAAACAGAATTATTGGTAGGATAACAAATCACAGGGATAAAATATGAAAAATAGGAAATACGGAACTTAGGGCCTGTCTTACCTGCCTAAGTAATTTTTACATGAAATATTAACTTAGACCCCATCATTGCTAGGTTCGCAAACGCCAACACTTCAGTGAGCTTGGGACATCGAGTTTTTTTTTTATAACGCTAAAAACGAGGTGAGTGTACTGTCTTCTCGTCAAATTATTTGTATATGTGCATACATGATGAAAAATGGTTGAACCTCAAAAATTAGATGTTGTTAAACCATTTTGTGATAATTAGACGATATTATTATGTGATCCGCTTCGGCGGAGTGATGTTTATCCGCATCAGCGGAGTGATGTTTATCTGCTTCGGCAGAGTGATGTTAGACGTTAGTACTGCGCAGTAATGATCCGCTTCGGCGGAGTGATGGGTGTTCGTAGGAAGGCACATCCTACGGATGGTACGGTACCGTTGCAAACTCCCGATCGTGAGGTTAAAACGATCACCATGGCTAGTCTGTGTGCGTTGTGGTTTTGGGTGTGATGTGTTGTTTATTTTGGGATAGTTTTGTTGTTATTTCAGGTGATTGGTATGATGTTTATACTGCATGGGTGGAAAACTAAATAAAAATAAATAAAAATGATGAACTCACATATTTATATTTCATTTTTACTGTGCACGTGATGCTTGTACTAATTCATATGGAAATGTTGTGGTATCCAGTAGGTATTATTACTACTAAATAAAATGATTGTATTGAGAAGATGGTACACTCGCAGGTGATGTGGCTAGGAGTCGGCCCCCTACTGGCACAGGGTAGAGTCCATAGATGGTACAACGAGGAGTGGAAGTTTTCGGGAAATGCCGCATAAGACGAACCCAGAAAAGGTTCATAGTTTGTTTTCATTGTTCTAGAAGGAGATATTTTGGGGACGGATGTGTCCCTAGCTTGTAAAGACGTTTATGACTGGTATTTTGGTTAGCTGTATAATTATGAATGCATAACGTTTTTTTTTAGTTGGTTTGTCGCCTGAGTAATGTTATGTCGACGTCACGTCGGCCCCACAGGTGACGGGTGTCCGGGGTGGGGTGTGACAGTATATACGTAAGTAAAAATCATATTGAACGTACATACGCACATGACATTCTGAGTTGTCTCTATTTTACCGCCCCGATACGGAATTTGATCTTCTAATGGAACTGATGCATCAACATGAGTCCCATCAATTGCCCCCACACAATCCTATTACATAAATACCCAAATAAGGATCAATAAAATTATAAACGTATGTATTTTAAGTAATTACTCTTTTCGTATTAAAAAAATAAAATAAAAATATTTTACCTTAAAATAAAGGTAGAACCTCGGATTGCTTCTTATTTCTGGAGGGCATTCGTTTAAATTCGGAGGTGCAATCAACTCAATACCCAATTTATATATGACCTTCAACACACGACGAAAATAACGCGATACAATCTCCGTAGAGTGTTGGAAGCGATCCGCGGTTAGTCGCATAGAGTCATTTTGTGAGACGATATACAAAAACATTCCCACTTGCTCTTGCGCACTAACGTTCCTCGAGTGGTTGAGGTAAACTTTAGATATTAAAACGTCACAAAGTATCTTAAACGTAACTTGGTGCATCCTGAACGTATCGTAACAACGTCCATCATGCCCTTCTAAAATTTCTTTCATATATATACATCCTTGCAAAGCGGATGTTCTACAAGCTTGCTTCTTTTTTAGTTTACGCATTTTTCTAAATACTCTTAAATGAGCAAGATAATATAAATCCAAAAGCTCCTGATCATAAAATATATCTTCAATTTCAGCCGAATTCATCCTATAATTTATAAACAAGGATAAAAAAAAATCAATCAAAAAAAAAAAAATGCTACAGATATAGGAATTTCAGCACTGCTACAAAAAAAAAAAAAAAAAAAAAAAAAAAAAAAAAAAAAAAAACTGCTACAAATTTCAGTACCAATTTAACACATAAATCAACACCAATTTAGCACTATTTCAGTACTAATTTAATACATATTTAAGCAAGAAACTGTCATAATTTAACTAAAAAATTCAGCACTTATTTAAAATGAAATACACTCATTTGTCTCCATTGTAGACATAAAGAATAATACACAAATAAAAAACAAATAACCACCTAAATAGTCTTAAACACACAAACCAAATAATTGTCTTAAAACATATTGAACGCGGCATAAAATCAACCAACGATGCCCTTATTTGTTTCCTCTCATCACCCATGCCATTTGCATTTCCGCAGAGAGTTCCATAAAAGCAACTTTGAATGCAGGGTTCGTGGTGAGTGTATCAAATGCATTTAAAAACTTTTCCTGGTCCGTAACATTGAGAGCATTGAGAGCTCGCACAGCCTGCTTTAGTTGTTCGTCCTTTGGGTCCATCAAATATACTAAGTTATTAGCTGAAGACACGGTGTTAGTAGAGTATTTTAGCGCCATACCTCCAAGTATATCGTTCCTCATTTTTGTGGATTCAAGAAAAGCTGTTGTCATGGACTCTCATCCATCATCACTACTTTGACGAGCACGCTTTCTTTTTCCTTTCTTATTTTGCTTGGAACCTTTTGGAGTTACCTCCACTACATCTTCATCGCCCAATTCGTTAGGCTTTCGCCCATAAGTAGGGTCTGTTTCATCTGACGACGATGGAGGTTGGGTAGATGCATGTGGATGTTCTCCCGTTGCAGTGGTATCTCTATAAATGAGTAGTAACTTGGGGTATAAGGGGCAACCGTGTTGCCGAAATTGTTTCGCACTCTTGTTCACCTATTACACATTCACAAAAAAAATAATTTGTTAATTGTATAATAAGCCAACAAACATGCAAGACAATTTCAGGAACTTAGAAGAAACAACATACCACGACCAAACGCCTCCACTGATCGTCAGATGCATATATCCTACCGGTGGTGGAATCATATGTCATTCCTGCCCCCGTCTCCTTCAGTAATGAACTAAAATTCCTATAGACCAATCTCAACTTATTGAACTTGTTCTTAAGTTGTCCAAGGTGATACTGACATTCAGTTCTTTTATTCATTTCATGCTTCACGAAAGACCAACTCTCTTTGGTGAACGTGGTTGTCGTCCTATTGTTCTTAATCACCTCAGCTTCCATTAGTTCAACAAAAATAGTTACATTTTTTTCACTCCACATATCAACCGCTCCCTTTACTTCCACAACATTATCATCGCCACTAATATGAACAGTGTTTGACATCTACATTGATATGGCTAATATAAACATGTTTTGTGATATGGTTAAACTATGGACAAGTTCAAACTAGTTGAACCATTAGTTAAAAATACTTTATCAACATTTATGATAACCATCAGTTCAATCATCTAGTAAAAATACAAATTAGTTAACAATACAAACTAGTTTAAACAAATAGGGACAAGTTTATATGCAAAAAACAGCAACAACAATAGAAACAGCAACAGAAACAACAACAGCAATAGAAACATCAAAAGAAACAGTAACAGCAACTCGAAGTAGATATCAACATGAACATGAACAACTATGGTTCAACTATGGGTAAGTTCAAACTAGTTGAACCATTAGTTAAAAATACTAATCAAGCCTAGTTGAACCAAAAAATCCTTTATCAACCTTTATCAATCCTTTATCAATCCTTTATCAACCTTAGTTCAATCATCTAGTAAAAATACAAATTAGTTAACAATACAAACATAGAAATAACAACAACAATAGAAACAACAACAAAAACATCAACAACAATAGAAACGGCAACTCAAAGTAGGTATCAACATGAACAACGATCAATTTAGGTATGAACATGAATATCAACATCAACAGAAACAGCAACTCAAAGCCAACAAGGGAATAATACCAACTCACCTTTGGTATTAGAAGGCGTAGATCTCACAATGCAAAGCAACGGAATAATAGCTACTCACAATGCAAAGCAAAAAATCTAAAGCAAAAAATACAAATGAGTTGAATCTAATATAGTATTAGGTAGGTATGCATTTTATCTATTCAAACCAGACAAATGAAATGGTAACAGAGTGATAGAGACAAATGAACATGAACAGCAAGGGAAACAGCAACAGATCCGGTTGCAAATCTATGGATTTCAAGCAAAAAATCCATAGATCTACAACCAACAAGTGGAAATCTGAAGAAAAAAAAAATGGAGGCCGATTTCGTGAATCCAACAACGAAATCCACGAAATCTTAACCTAAATTCAAGAAATGGATTTCGTGAATCCTTAACCCAAATCGATTTCGTGAAGTTTCTAACATGGATTTCGGAGCTAGGTTTTCGACAAACACCGACGCTTGGGAAGAAGAAGAGCAGCGACAAACACCAACGCTTGGGAAGAAGAAGAGTAGCGACGAACACCTTGGAGCAGCGATGACGAACACTTGGCTTGGGAAGAAGAAGTTCTTCAGCGATGAACACTCTAGGGAAGACGAGTAGCGACGAAATGCGATGGAGGAGGAGGAAGATGATCGGGGATGTGGGAATAAAAAGGAGAATGGATTCTTTCATTAATAATATGATTAATACTGAGCGTATCCCAATTTTGAGAAGACATGAGTTGGGCACAAAAAGAAACAACTATTTTTTGTTTCTATTTCTTTAGCTTTTTAAGAAACAATTCTCATTTTCGGGTTGGGTTGGGTTTTGTGTGTTGCCAAACGCGTAATCAATCCCAGAATTTTTGGGTTGGGTTGGGTTAGGTTTGGTTGGGAACACTAACCAAACGGGGCCTTAATCTCTCTATTTTATATGAAAAAAACACAGGTCTATATATATGGGATATAAATCAATTCTCTAACGACTAGTTCTCATATGTCATGACACTTAATTGCTCTCTTAGACCCCTTATATCATTATAACTTTATTTTGGTTCAATCCACTTAATTATAGTTTTTAAATCTCTCAATTAATTCCCCCAAATATTTCTCAATCTCAATTAAATAGAATAGAAACAATCATATGTATCAAATTGATAAATATTAAAACTTAATGAACCAAATTAATAGGAATTAAATAATAGATTTAGCATATCTTAAATATCATAAAATCTCTCACAAATCTCAACCAAAAACGGCTACTTTTAGATATGAATTCGGAATCCTTAATATCCTGAAACTGCGTCATCAGTCGACCGATCAGTTGATCGCTTGATTCAGGATGTAGCCAAGCCAAGAATTTTGTGCCCATCGGTTCACCTATCTGTCGACTTAGAGATTCAGAAAGTTCAATTTCTCTTCACGGGTCGACCTACCTGTCGACTTAGAAATATAGAGAGTTTGCCTTATACGCTTCGGTCGACTTATCAGTCAACTTAAGGATACTGGATCTCTTTTCTAAACTCGTTTTTAATACATTCTCATTTACTTTTTCGCCCCTTTAACCAATTTCTTTTCTTAATAAGCTCCACTAAATACTTAACTCCAATTTTTAATTAATTATAAATATTTCTTTTTCAATTTACACATAGGAACAAATATTTCAGCTAATTAGGATCCTATTAAAGACATGCATATTCATAAAAATTATTTAATTTTTTTTTTGTATCATGTGTGATCCTAATTGGGATATTAAGAGTTGAAATTTAAACCTGAGTTATTTTCCCTAGGTTCTTTAAATTCTTTAACCTCTTAATCCTTCATCATCAAATCTTCATCATATGGAAACACTTAAACAAATTGTTAGTCCCACAAAAAATATCAACATTTAATTGTCCATCAAAATCTCAAGATCAACATTCTCTTTAAACAATCTGATCTATCTCGTATATTGGCAATGGAATTACTGCAGCTTATATCACAATACAGTCATGACCAAACTACGATGATCAACATACTAATACACTCAATGACATATATTAAATGTAGATGAGTGGCATATAAATTATATGCAATGTGATCTCAAACATGCCTATTTTTAATTAGTCATTTTTTAGTCTTCAGTGAGATCAATCCTTAGTATTTTTATCCTTATGTTAAACCACAATTAGAAAGAACATATTCAGAGTAAATGAAATTTAATCCATCTACTTTATTCTGCAGAAATCAGATATACGTATCTAATAAACGAACATTCAACAAACATAAACTTCCACTAAACCAACATATTATTAGATAAAACCACACTTATACGAGCAGTATGCTCATGAAATACCTTAGGTGACAAACCTTTAGTGAGCGTATCCATAATCATGGAGCTTGTTCCCATATGTTCTATAGATATTATCCTACTCTGAATTATTTCTTTAGCAACTAGAAACGTGATCGGAATCAGAATACTCAATGATCTCCAAATGATCTGTCTTCCGATAAGTGAGCATGTAATTTTTTGTTTTCTGTAAATGCCTTATAACCCGTTTAGCTAGTTTCTAATGATCTATCCCAAGGGTACTTAAGTATCTGCCGAATATTCCAAATATGAACGCAAAATCTGGACGTGTACATATTTGAGTGTACACAAGACTCTCTACTGCCGACGCATAGGGAATCTTTTATATCTCTTTCTTTTCCAACTCATTATTGGGGTATTGAGTGAGACTAAACATGTCTCCTTTAGCGACATGAGTATTTCCTAGTGCACAATCTTTCATGTCAAATCTAATAAGCACCTTATCGATATAGCTCTTTTGTGATAACTCAAAGATACCCCGAGAGCAATCTCGGTGTCTCTTTATTCTTAATACAAAAGAAGCATCTCCACGATCTTTCATTTCAAAAAAATTAGTTAGAAATCTCTTAGTTTCGTGTAATAAGCCTATATTGTTGCTAGCTATCGGTATGTCATCGACATATAGCACTAGAAAAAAGAATTTACTCCCATTGAACTTGTGGTATACACAATCATCAACTATATTTACCTCAAAACTATATGAGACAATAATTTGATGAAATTTGTGACACTGTTGACGGGAAGCTTGTTTGATGAAATTAGAGAGAAAGTCTCTTTATAATCCACTTTTGAGAGTTTTGACTTTGTTTTGACTTGTTGGAAGTCGATTGGATCATCTTCCATTGTCTCTATGTCAAACTTATGTCTTTGGAGAAGGACAATATAATCATCCGAAATCGCACTTCTCCTCTTCCTAGTGGATCCCCTTCATGATATTTCTTGAGGTTGTTGAGTTTGTTCTATATGTTGTGTTTGAGGAAGAATCTCATTGTTTTCTTGGTCTCGAACAATGTCAGGAATAAGAGTCTGAAAATTGTTATCTAGAGCCGGAACTGTGTCTTGAATAGTAATAGGTATAGAGACCTGATCACTTTCAATAACAAATTCCCCTTCGAAGAAAACTGTATCTTGAACAACAATAGATACAAAGACCTGATCATCATCAATAGCAGATTATTCTTCAAAGACAACATTCCTTATGTTCTCCTTCCCTCTCAAACTCAACACCCTCAAGAAATCATGCATTTCCTATCTCGAGAAATGTCTAATCCGAGGGATTATAAAACTTAAATCATCTCGACGTTTCAGTGTACCCAACAAAGCAGTAGTTAACTATTCTTAAGTTCAATTTTCTTTTATTTGGCCTATAATGCCTTGCCTCAGTTGGACAACCCCAGATGTGTAAATGCCTTATACTAAGCTTTACGCCTAACCACAGTTCATACGGGATTTTAGCTACTGCTTTACTTGGTACCTTATTCAAAATATATGCTGTGGTCGTAAGTGTTTCTCCCTAGAGTGATTCTAGTAAAGAAGAATGAATTATCATCATTATTACCATATACTTAAGTGTTTTGTTTCGTCTCTCAGCAACACGGTTCATGCTAGGTTTGCCAGACATGGTATACTGTGGGACGATTCCGCATTCATCTTGGAATTTAACAAAGGGTCCTACTACAAGAAAAAAGATTTTTAGAGAGAAAAAAATTTGTCGCTAAAAGTAATGGAGTCGTTAGTGAAACTTTTTAGCGAGGAATTGGGTTTGTCGCCACGGTCGTTGCAGAAACCTCGTCGACAAAAGTCTTTAGCAACGGATTTTGAATTTCTCGCTAAAAACTATGTATTTGGCGAGGAATTATTCCGTTGTTAATTTCCTTACTAAATAAACTAATTGGTCACTAAAAATCATTTTTTACAACGAAATTTATTTGAATAATTTCGTCGCTAATAGTTAGCAAGCAACTAAATTTCTCGCCAAAAGTTATAATTTGCAACAAATTTTATTTGAATAATTTTCTCGCTAATAATTCATATTTAGCGACCAACTAAATTTCTCAATAGAAATATATAATCGTCACCATTGGAATTTGGGACAAATATTTAGAACAATACTCATTTCACATCTAAAATACCAAGAGAAATAAAAATCTATAATAACATACATTCCAAACATATGTAAATAAAACTCCCATAATGAATAAACACGTCTCAATTAAATCTCATATAACGTAAATAATATCAAACTACATAAATATTTTTTTTTTTCCAAATTCTCAAACAATGCATAAAAGAAAGTTTGAATATATGTAACTAAAACAATCTCATTCTTGCCCAAAAGAAAATGCTAAGTAGTTGTATCAAATATTTTCCCATGCACAAATATTGTCTTCGTAATTTCATATCAACGTAAAACCAATCTGCATCGCAAACAAATAAGATAAATCAATAACTCACATCTTACTTAAATAATCCACATAATCTGCTCTCCTGCGCAATCAAAATAGGAGAGCAATCAAAATAAAAGAACAAATCCATGAAAGCGAGAATATTTACAGTTTTTTTTTCTTCATTTTCTCTTTCTCAATTCTTTTTTTGTCTTGGCAACCAGAATAGAAATTAAAAAAACAATAAAAAATAAACATAATTGACAAAAAAAGAAAAGAAAACCAAAACTGAAAAAAGAGAAAAAACTGTGAAGTTTTTTTTTTTGGGTTCAATTTTTTCTCTTTTTTCTGTTCTGATTTTTTTCTATTCAGTCTTTTATTTTCAGTTCTATCTTTTTTTTCTTTTTTCAATTTCTATTCCATTTTTATTTTTGTAATTTTTTTTCCTAATCTTTGCTTTGTGTTTTTATTTTTGTTCTTTAAGTCTGCTCTGTTTTCCGTCACATTTTGTCTCTATTTGTTTTATTCTGCTCAGTTTTTTTTTGTGTTATCTGTAATATAAAAAATTGATAGTCAAAAATTAAAATTGTGTGTAATATGGTTATAAGACACTTGTTAATATAGTCAACAATATTATTTTTAGTTTTTATTTTATTTCATAAATTGATAAAATTAATTTATAAAAAATATCGAAGTATTGTTAAATTGAGAATTATGAGCCAAAATGAGGTGAGTTATTTTAGCAAAAAAAAAAAAAAAACTACAATGAATTATAGAATTAAATTTTAACTCATCAAATTTAGAATTCAATTCCATGGTACCCCGCACCGTTCAACCAAACGTACCGTAGAGGACCTAACAAAATATTCGAGTTTAAGGACTTGACTAAGACATTAAATTTTAGGGATCGATTTAATATTATCTTCAAACTTTCAGGGCAAGTAATTTAATTCAATTTTTCTTTAAACATTATTATTTTCACATGTTTTAAAACTTTGTTGGCTTGTTAATATGTTAATTTTAGGGAAATTCCTTGAAAGGTTACATCCCATAAAACCACCACTTTGCAGAGTCCTGTAACAGTGAATTTTTAACATATGAGATGATCCCTCAGAAGTGATTTTTTGAATCTTAGGATCTCTCAAAAAATTTCTTTTAATTTTATCACATTTTCACCTAAAGTTTGTGTAATCATACCATCAATGGGAACAGAAAAAGAGGGACAATGAGGAGAAAAAGAGGGTGAGAAATTGAGTTTTTCTGTCAGTAAAAAATATGGGACAAAAAAAAAAGGGACAATGGGGGAGAGAAAGAGGGTGAGAAATTGAGAACCGGATGGAGGAAAGGGAAAGAGAAGGGGACAAATTATTCAAATTCATCTTGTTCATGGTTATCTTCAAAAATTAACCAGACAAAAGATGTCCCAAAAATTAACCAGATAAAAGATATAGATAAGCATTACTGTATATGGTACTTTGAACATGACTGATTGTAAATTTCATCCACCTAATGATTCAATTGTGCAGAATAACTTTGAACTGTTAATAATTAAAAGGGCAATTATTGGGTCCAATTTTGGACCCAAACCTAAAAAAGAAATTCCTTCTTGAAAATGTGCGCAAATTTATTCTGCTGAATAGTGATTACATTTTATATTTATCACTCCGTTTATTTCTCCAAATTTAATATCTGAAAATTAGGGATCAATCCTTCTTGAAATGAAAAAACTATATTGTTAACTATCTATACTCAACAGATCCAGAATTGAAAACAATAGAAAGAGGAAGATAAAATTTTGTGAAATGACAATCAACAAGAATATAACATTTTGAACAGTTCGATTAAGTTGCTAGGGCTTCCAATATTGAACATAATCTGAAATTTACAGAGACAAAGAAGAAATTGGTAGAAGGAATAGCGGTCAAAGTTACCTTGGAAGCTTACACACAACATAATCCTTTGGCCTTCGATAGCTACGACGGTGAAGGTCGACGGCCGCTATGGTAAACCTGGTTGCGATGATTGTGATAGCAAATGGGTCATATGAGAACATCTTTGATAGTAGGTCTAAAACATCATCACTCGCCATTAGAAATAATGTACGAAGCGGTTGTCTAGGAACATATTGGTACACTACACAATCAAGAAGATAAATCACATCAGACCACTAAGATTGCGTTAGAGTCCCCAAAGCCCAAAAGATCTTTCCTACTTGATCAATATCACTATTGCCCTGAAAAATAATTGACGAATCAACAAACTATTGAATAGAAAGAAGTAGACATAACAACAAATGTAAAACAACTGAGCAAGGAAAATAGGCGGTGCTAATGCATGCAAGCTATAAAAGCAGTTATTTGAGTATTAAACATATCAAGCAACTCTAGTACAGGATTCAGGGATTTTATTAAACTTGTCAAGATAATCATACCAAAGCTCAAACTCAGTAGCCTTAAATTCCCATCTAGAACTAAAGATGGACCATATTAGGTCAACAATACACTTCAAATTCAACCATCAGTCCAACATATAGCATGAAAACATTTAAGCACTGAAATCTACTAGAAAATATTCATGTTTAACTGGATAATTATGATTTTTTTAACTTAGAACAGAAAAAGAAATTTGGGAATAATATATTCGAGAAAAATAAAATCAAATACTTTGATCTTGAATCTCATAAATTTGAATTAACAAAGACGAATCAGGAGTTCACATAGATTTGAATTAATCAAAGACAAATCAACTGTTAGAATCAATTTTCTAAGAAACGAAACAATTCCGAATCACGAGCAACAAAATCAAACCAAATCGGCTGAAACAAGGGAGAATAAACATACTTGAGGACTATGGCAGCGAATTGAACCAGGTGTAGTGTAGCGGACACGAGCGACGCCAGAGTAGAGAAGGAATGCAAGAAGAGTAGAGATCTTGGACTGAGCTTGAAAGAGAACCAAAGATAGAGCACTGCACCGGAGACGCGCGACGCGAGATGGTCTAGGGCATGAAGAACAACTTGGGCTCAAAGTGAATTCCCTCCCAAAAAAAGCCGACACAGCCAAACCTGAGAGCGCAATTAGACGAATGGATAGAGATTCTAGGGTTCCTAAGCTTCGCCATGGTAGATAGAAGATGAGGATGACTTGATAAGGGAAGAATTGCGAAATGGAGGTGTCGTCTCTTGGCGATTGAGCAACGTGAAGGAAATCAACCTTAGAGGTATAGGCGCGAGAAGATGAATTAGGCGTGAAAATTGGGCTTGAATTGTGTATGCATATTATCATACTAACTTTTTGATAATTATAATATTATACTAATATTTTGATAATTAGTGAGGAATTATTTGGTTGTTAAATATTTTGAATTTTTCAGTGACAAAAAATAACTGTTGCTAATATTTTTTTTTTGTTGCTAAAATAAAATTAAATAGCAGTAAAGTATTTGTGACTAATTTAGTGACAAATTTCGTATTTTGTCACTAAAACTAATTTTCAGTGAGGAATGTTTTGTGTCGTGGCCAATTATCATTGAGTTTTAACATGAAAATCAAATGTCCTTGCCAATACTACCATTTAGCGACAAATTTTATTTCTGTTGCTAAAGTTCGTCGCTAATGTTATTTTTTCTTGTAGTGTCCTAGACGTTGTTTTTCTGATCTGTCAAATCTCTCGTAGTATTCACCATCACGGTTCGATTTAACAGTTTTAATTTTCTTTCCAAGTTGAAGTTCAACTTCAACTTTGAAAGACTTTATTTGGGTAAAGATTGAGACTTCTCATTAATTAAATATACGTACCCATAACGCGAAAAATCCTCTATGAACGTAATAAAAAACTGTTGTCATTTCCAAGATGTCGTAGGGAATGGTCTGCAGTATGTATTAGTTCTAAGACACCGGAACTCCTATTGGCACCAAATTTCTTTGTTTGTCTGTTTCCTATTTACACATTCAATATAAACTTCGAAATTTGTTAAATCAAGAGGACCAAGAATTCCGTCAGAAACAAGTATCTCTATTATCTATTTAGAGATATATCCTTGACGTTTGTGTCAAAGTATGGTGGAATTCTCATTAGCTAATTTGCGTTTTATATCATAAATAGTTGTCTGCAAGATTTCATTATGTGAAGTAATAGTATCCAACAACTATAGGTTATCAATTAAAGAACTAGATGCAATAATATTTGAATCTCGAAAAAGACTGAGATTATTATTTCCAAATGAATAAGAAAAATCAAATTTGTTCAAAGTAGAAATAGAAACCAAATACTGTCTAAATAGTGATATTACATATGTCACTTTCAAATCTAAAAAGTAATCAGTCTTTAAGGATAACCTAAAAGTCCCTATTGCCTCAACAACAACTATTTCGTCATTGCACACATAGATGCATCTTTCAGTATCAATTGGTTTTTGGCTCCACAAGCAACTCTCCATAGACACACTTATATGAGTAATAGCACCAAAAACTACCCACCAACTATGACTAGGTACAAAAGCTAAATTAACCTCAGAACAAACCAGAGTGAGAAGTATACCCTTCTTTACGCGCCTTACGGCGTACTTGGAACACTCCATTTTCATATGTCCAACTTTCTTGCAGAAGAAACATGCAAATTCCTGATCATGATTCTTTTGCAATTTGGACTGTTGTGTTTTAACTGCAGTTTTTTGATCTTTATATTTTTGTCGTTTCTTACCCTTAGAGGTAGTGGCTAAGTGAGCACTTCCTGTCTTTTTTCGCTTAATTCTTTTTTCTTTTTACACACAGTTAGATATGAGCTCATTAAGAGTCAATTTATCATTTCGAGTATTATAATTCACCGTAAACTGACTGTATTATGCAGGAAGAAAAATTAGTGCTAAATGCACGAGAAAGTCCTCAGACAGCTTTAATTTTAGTACCGTTAGTTTCGAAGCGACATTAGACATTTTCATAATGTACTATCTTATGTTCCCCTTTCCTTTATACTTTATCGAGACAAGATCAATTAAAAGCGTAATTGTCTCTGCCTTTTCGTTCTTTATAAAACGTTTTTCTATTTCCTCAGGGAACGTCTCAGCAGTTACCTCATCGAATATACTACCCCTGAATGTTTCTAAAATGCTGTGTTGGATCATCATAAGATTTATGCTATTAGAATGGTGTCACCTCTCATATTTCCTTTTAGTCTCAAGGGAATTTTCTTCAGTGAGAGATGAAGGTTGTTATTTTCTTAGCGCAAAATCAAGAGCCATGCATTCGAGAACAATTGAAATGTTATCTTTTTAATTCTTAAGGTTCGTGCCGTTAAACACTGAATATAATTCATGTTGGCAGTAATAGTTGCAATAGAAGTATTAACTAAACAGAAAACAATGACGAATATAAGCTCATAACATAGAAGTTTATGCCAAATTAAAACTTTAACACATACAACATAAATAAAATAATTGTATTGGTGGTATCCATCACAAGATACCCAACACAACATTGATATTTAGCCTTTGGGCAGAAACACTAACTTGTAAGCAGTATTTTCAATGCAGTAATAAAATGTTGACAATAAATCCTGTCAAATAATAAATATTTCTTTGGATCGACTTACAGCTCACATGAAAATTTGATAATCATCATACATTTACTCTCGCATGTTCATTTATTATTTGGTCAAACAATAATTTTTCTTTTACTTAATTATTGATTACATAAATAATAATCATACTAATTTTAAATCAATGTCTATTATTTAGTTAAACAATAACCTTTATTTGAATTGGTTATGGTTCGTATAAATAACATACACCAAATTAATTTTCATTATTTGGCTAAACAATAACCTTCATTTGAGCCGGTTATTGTTCGTATAAATAATAATCGTCCAATTAATGTTTATTATTTTGCCAAACAATAACCTTCCTTTAGGCCGGTTATTTGCTCGCATAAATAACATACATCAACAACCACCAATATTTATTATTTGGCCAAACAATAACCTTATTTTTGGCCGGCTATTGTTTGCATAAATAACAAATATTAACATCTTAATATCCTAAAATAAAATAAAACTACGCAACAGAGATTACTTTGGTAACATATTGTTTCATTTTAATTTATTTCGAGATACTAGAATTTATTAGTTGACCGTCCTAATGGTCCGTTGATTGAATGTCGTGCAACGGATTAAAATTTTTGACGTTGGGGCATCGAATCAGTTGACTGGTCCTGAAAATTCGGTTGACCGAACTAGACAGAAGCTAAGTGGCATCTGCTTTAAAGCAGTCGGTCGACCGACCATGAAGGTTCGGTCGACCGAATCAGTCAGTCTCGAAAAAATGTGGGGTCTTGAAACAGTTGGTCGACCGAACATGAAGGTTTGGTCGACTGAATCGGTCAGACCCGACATCCTGTAGCAATCGGTCGACCGACCATGAAGGTTTGATTGGACGATTCCATCAGAACCCAAGGCCTTGTGACCCATTTGATCAAATTGGTTGACCAATTTCTAAGAATTGGTTGACCAATTCATTCAGATTCGAAGAAATTAGAGATGCATCAACTTCAAGCTCGATTTTGATCATTATGCAACTTGATTATAGAAAAACTCAAAACATGCAAGTTGTAGCTCTCTTTCTGAGATTTCCACATAATTTTAAATCATCTCAATCGGAGTTTGGATGAGAAAGTTATGACTAAAATACGAACAAGTATCAAAACTGTCCAAACCTTTCCTAATTGAATTGGTTGACCGATTTGATCAGATCTAAATCGAATCTGAAATTTCTGTAGCGAAAACACCCAAAAAATGTCAAAAATTGAGGTTTTTATTTCCTTAGATCCATAATATTTAGCAAAAATTGAATCAAATCACATAAAACACATAAAAATCTTAATGTTTTCTCCAACTATTTCACAAATAATCAAACTTTAATGGAGAAAACACAAATCCTAAAATTCTACGAACTTGAAAAACTCAAGAACCCTAATGATTCAATATGAAGTAGGCTCTGATACCACTTGTTGGGATTGAATCTCTATAGATTTAAATATATAACACCTAATGCAACATGTTAAATCATCAAGAGTTCTAATATACACGTAAATCGCGTATCTGAATCCATTATGGACAATCGATTACCGATGCAGAAATCTACGACGATCGATCACAAATAGGGCACGGATTGAGCGAATATGTGATCTTCCTCAACCAAATCGCCTTAATTCCTCGATGGGACTGTCGTTCCCCTTCTAGATAGGGAGAAGGGAGTCGTCATTTTATTTGGTGTATTGGGGACCATAACCCTAATATTTTCTTCATATATGGTGTGATCAAGATTCCCATAATCCCCTAATCACCCTAATAGTTTCTAGTATCTACACATTTAACCTACATTTTTAGAGTAGTCTACCGACTTACCTAAATTAATTAGATCACTTAATTTTAGTCTATTAATTTAAATAGTAAATATAATTGAGAAATAATAATATGTTGCCCACTATAAATTAGGAAACAAAAATTTCCTAACAAATATTAACTAAAAATCAAATTATCCAGATTTATTAATTAATTAAAGGGTGTTTCTATGGTAAATCCCTTATTTTACTCTTAATTTTAAAAAAGTCTTATATGCAATTGCAACTTATATTTTAATCCCACGCATTAAAAAAGGCGGAAGACCAAATACACGCGCTGTACTCGCGCCGTTACATGTATCTAACTTGTATGTAAAATATTTGTTAGATGTAACAAATATTACACAAATGTATGTAACATAGTTATGTGTAATTTGTAACCTATAACTAATATTATATAGGTACATGTAACTAATATTACACAGACGTGAGCACATGCTAGACTAATACACAAGCAAAAACTAATTTAGGGGGTTAAATCAAAACTTATGTTTTAAATAGAACTAATAACATATTATACCCGCTATTGAGACTAATCACCAATTATCTCTTAAATAAATTATATTTGTAAAAATAATTTATGGGGATATTTGACGATTAGTCCCAAATAGTGGAGGTAATCTGTTGTTAGTCCCTTTTAAAATATAAGTTTTGATTTAGTCCTGTGTTTTAGGTTTTATTTGCGTATTAATCTCGCATGTACTCACGTATTGCGCGAGGATATAGAGAAAACTTGGTGAGTAAATTCATATGATAGTAAATATTAGTTACATATACTTGTGTAATAGTAGTTACACGTTACAAAATACATGTATTTGTATGATATTTGTGACATCAAACAAATATTACACACATAAATTAGTTTAATATTAATTATATGTATTTATGTAATATTAGTTACATATTAACAATTACAAATGTGTAATATTTGTTACATTTAACAAATTAGTTACATGCTATAAATAATAGTAATATTTGTTACATCTAACAAGAATTTTACACACAGATTAATTATATGTAACTACGCGAGTGTGGACGCGTGACATTGGGTCTTTCATTTTTTTTTAATATGGACTAAACATAAGTTTTAATTACCATTTTTTTTTTTTTTAAATTAAGGGTAAAGGACTCGAAATATCCTAATTTATAAGTTATTATATATAATCTAAGATGAAGATTAACGGATGGGGTTTGATCAAAATGACATGCCTAACTCCAACTCATTTGGGCCCCACCCACGTGACTACAAGTTACTTAACGGACCCGTCAGAAGCCGTGACGGTACCTCATAACTTCATTTCACGGCAACTTCACGGTTCCCTTCAAAATTCCTTCCTTCCCGTTCCCGATAACGTCCTCCGTCACGAACCCTAACGGTTTCCATGGCGTCGTGTGACGACGACTTCTCCATCCTCGGTGACGATAACGCCTCCAACCACCATTCAAACCCTACTCTCCACCATCACCACCACCACGGCCACCACTTAGCCACGCCCTCCCACCATCACAATCCGGCGTACAGTCACCGGTTCCCGACCAAGGCGACCCCGATCCACCCGCCGCAAACGCAACACATCCATGGAGGAAGTCCCAAAGATATTTCCGGCGAAGAAGACGTCGCGGACGTGGACGGTGACGGGTTCGGCGACGGCGGTGCTTTCTGTTCGCAGCCTGATCCGAAGAACGGAATGCCTTCGTTTCACGTAGTGAATGGAAACCCCTTCTCCACAGACAACGATTCGAATCTGTTCGTGAACGACTCCGATCCGAACAAATCTAGGGTTAACCCATCGGCGGAGAAACGGATCGATCGAGACGATCTCAGCGATAACGGGACATCGTACTCATACAAGAGAACGAAACTCGTTTCCGCCGTTTCCGGTGGTAGCGGGGAGTACCGGAAGGACAGGGAGGAATGGAGCGACACCGCCATAGCCTGCCTGCTCGATGCGTACACCGAGAAATTCGTACAGCTAAACAGAGGAAATCTGAGAGGGAGAGATTGGGAGGAGGTGGCGGCGATAGTGAGTGAGAGATGCGAAAAACAAACGAAGAGCGTTGAACAATGCAAGAACAAGGTTGATAATTTGAAGAAAAGATACAAATTGGAGAGGCATAGGATTAACAATGGAGGGATTTCAACAACACATTGGCCATGGTTCAAGAAAATGGAGCAGATTGTTGGAAATTCCTTACCATCCAAAGCTGTGGCTGATGATGAGAAGTCTGTTGGTGGATCTGCTAATTCACTCAGACAATCAAAAAGGTATGTTCTTGTGATTCAACATTCAGTTGTCTTACGTTCATTGCCAGAATAGTGTTTGAATGATTATTCTTGTGTATCTACATAGCTTCATCTTTATGTACAACCTGTTAAGGAATTTAACTTTTTACTGGTTTTAGTGAGCTTATCTTGGTTTGTTCTGTGCTGCCATTGTTGTCTGAAAATGGAAATGACTTGGGGGTTGTCTAAAGAGATAGGCTGAAGTTTTGAGAAACAGCCATTCGAAGTGCTATACAGTTGTTATCTGAGTTGGGCTTATCCCTCATTTCATTAGACGTCATGATTCTGTATTTATATATACATGCACACACATATCTATATATACGTGTGACAGAGTGTATATACACACACATATATACAGACACTAGTTTCTTCAAATATATTATAAAATTTGGCTGAGAGTTTGTCATTTAGTTTCCCAACAAAATCTAAATCAATGGTTGGAAATGTCTCCAACCATCCAATGGTCAAAAATGTTTGAAATGTAAAATATGTCTTGATTTATTGAATCTATCTATATGTGTGTGTAAGTATATAGAGACACACACACACACAAAATGAAATGGAAAATCCAATTTTCTACAACAATTGTGGACAAAATTTGTGTCAACAAGAAGCAGCTCAGTTTAAGTTAAAAATAAAATAAAATTAGAACTCTTTTTTTTTTTCTTTTTCTGTCTTTAGATTTAATGATGAATCAACTCTGATACAGTTCGTGCGTGGTATGAAAACCTCTTTCATATTATATTTTGCTCAAAGGGTAAGGAACTTGAGTTATATTTCATCTTAGTTTTTGCTAATTGATTGGGCAGATATGCAAATGCAACGTCCAGCCCTGGTGGTGGCCAGTTAAATAGTGTGAAATCGAAGTCATCAAGCCCTAAATGGCGGAGAGTGGTTTTGAAAATTAGTGGAGCTGCTCTTGCTGGAAACGGTCCTCACAACATTGATCCAAAGGTTTATCATTAAACACAATATAGATCTTTACGGTTAAGCTCTTTAAAAATCAACCCTTTGAGCCATTCATCGTGATAATGTCTTAAAGATTTTAATTATAAATGCATAATTTTTTTATTTATGAGCATGAAATGTCTCATGCTGGCATGTTTGAAGTCTATTAATTTGAATTGTTTTTTTTTTTTCTTTCGCTTGTTAGGTGGTGATGCTGATAGCTAGAGAAGTTTCAATGGCTTGTCGAATTGGTGTGGAGGTATTCAAATTCGTTATGCATGTTAATTTGCAACCATGGAGTTAGATGGTGTTTTTTATTCTAAGTCTTAACATTCAACGCTCGAATTCTTATTTGTACCACCCAGGTGGCGATTGTTGTTGGTGGCCGTAATTTTTTTTGTGGGGACACGTGGGTAACAGCGACTGGGTTAGATAGATGTGCTGCGTTTCAGATCGGGTAATTTTTTTTCTTTATAATTTTCCGTCTTGTTGTATATTTTTTTTGGTTAAATCGCACTTTAATCCCCTAAAGTGTTGATATGGTTGCATTTTGCCCTCCTAAAGTTCAGATATAGTCGCACTTTGCCCTCCACCCCGCCCCCCCCCAACCCCCGCCGTCCATGCGGTTTGATTATGATTTCAAAACTAGTAAATAGTTTAAATGATTTTTTATTTTTTTTTGTTGGGTATTGTTTTAGTAGAGAGCTGATTTAAAGCATTGTGACTGATTAAACTAGTATGATGGCGACGGTGATGAACTCCATACTGTTGCAATCAACCCTGGAGAAGATGGGCGTTCACACACGTCTCCAAACTGCATTTTCAATGCCAGAGGTTGGTGAACCATACAATAGGCAAAAGGCGATCAGGCATCTTGAAAAAGGAAGGGTTGTCATCTTTGGTGGCATAGGAGTCGGAGCGGCAAACCCTCTCTTGTCCACTGATACGGCTGCTGCTCTTAGGGCATCCGAGAGTAAGGACTCTAAATTCAATTAGTTATATAACTTTTTTTGAAATGGTTGGTTGCCTTTTAAGGTCTTGTTCTTTGATCTTGTTTCATTTTATGCCCCCCTTTAAAAACCTATATTTTACCCCCCTTTTACTGATACTGAATTGGAAAACTAACGTTTTCATTTTGACTTCACGAAAAATGCTAAAAAATTGGTGAAATTAAATTACCAAATCTATCATCACGTTTGATTTTGGACAATATTTTTTACTTTACTATAATGCCGTTAACGGAAATGGTGTTAAAGTGATGATCTTATTTTTCTTTTTTAAATTTGAATACGTGGTGTTAAAGAGGGTTATTTTGGAAAGACTGATAAAGTATATTTGTTAAAACTGGAAAAAAGGAAAAAACCGATTAAACTGAACCGAACCCAACCACGCGGTTTTAGAATAATCAAGGTTTTTTTTAACTAAATATTAATTTTTCCCTTTAATGAAGAGTATAAGGGGATGAAGTTTAGGTTTTTAAAGTAGCGCAGATTAGAAAAAACAAGATCAAAGCAAAAAGGGGTAAAAGCAATTAACCCATTTCTAAATGATCGACAATTATTAAATCGTCGACTAAAGGTGATCTAACACCTTTTTTTTTTGTTCAGTTCATGCTGATGTTGTCCTGAAAGGTACAAATATAGACAGTGTTTATATTTGTGACTCCAGAAACAACAATGTTGCAGCTGAGCATCTGTCTTTTAGGGAGTTGGCTACAACCGGTGCTTCCCCGATGGACATGATGGCACTCACCTACTGTGAGGAGAACGGAATTCCTGGTAATTGCAGTTTCTTATGGCCTTTTCCCCGTAAATCCACACATACAAGCACATGTATGTACATATATCTATATCTAGAAGGGGATTTTGGTGCGGTCTTTACGTAGTGTGTGGCAGCAGCGATCCAGAAAATTGGTTGGGGGGAGCGCTAACTTTTTCTTGGGAGTTTATTATATTTTTATAATTATTAGTAAGATCAATCAATAATACAAATACATCCATTCGGAATGAAATAAAGCAATTATAATTGCATTTGAATGTAAAAAATTTCATTCAAAAGTGTAAATCAAAATTGTAAATGAAAGTGAAATTAAATATTCAATGCGAAAAAACAGTGGAAATAATTTTTTGTCGAGGAAACAAAGCGGATACAGATCGTGTTTTGTTGGGGTTTTAAACGGTACTGAGCTAAAAAACGAACACAGATCATGTTTTTTAGGGGTTTTAAACAGTACTGAGCTCAAAAAGGACACAGATCATGTTTTTTAGGGGTTTTAGAGCTGAAAAAAGGACACAAATCATGTTTTTTTTAGGGGTTTTAGACCTGAAAAAAGGACATAAATCATGTTTTTTTTAAGAACAATTATTTTTTCTTGCAGTTGTGATTTTTAATCTTCATGAGCCTGGAAATATATCAAGAGCATTGTGTGGAGAACAAGTAGGGACTCTGATTGATCTAACTGGTAGGGTGGGTTAGTGTTTTGACGATCCTCTCTTTTTCCGATTCTCCGTGTTCATCGTTAGGGTTCGTTTGGGGGAAAGAAGGAAATCTGATTTCTTTTAAATCAAAATTTCTTTCTTCGCACACCTCCTGCCAAACACGCCCTTAGTGTTTTGCTAAAGTTCTTCCAAAACAATGGTTTTGGATATAACATACTTCTTAACAAATAGAAGAGCCATGAATTAAGAGAAGCCTTTCCCCACCTGCAAAATACATGACACCATGGGGGAATGAAATGAAAACACCAGTTTCATGTATGTATTGTCTGTAGAACACACTGTTGATGTATAAAATTATGGCTGTGTATCAAATGCTAATTTAAGGTAATCATGTTTATTTTATTTTTTTTGTTACAAAGAGGAATCTGTTTAGTCGGAGGCGGTGCTTAAGGTGGCGTTTGGTTAGTGTTTTTGCTTTTCTGTTTCTACTTCCGATAAACTGGGATGAAAATTCTATTTTCGTTCTGGAGTATTCCATGAATAGAAACGTGTTTGATAACAACCATTGTCTTGAAATTATTTCTTTTAATTTATAAGTGTAGAAACAAGAAACACGTTTGGTTGCAATAGTGGTGGTGGCCGGGGTTGTGGAGGGGTGGTAGTGAGAATAGTTTTGTGGAGATTCCACTTTTTTTTTTTTTGGTTTCTTAGATTCTTATGGAATTTAGGAATTACTTCTAAAATTTTGGGAACCAATTCGTGTTTACTAAACGTGTTTTTGTACATTAATCTCAAAATTTTAAAAGCGGTAAAAAAAATTAGGGAACAAAAAATAGTAACAAAATGGGGCCTAAAAGTATGTTCTACAATTTTCATATTCTAGTGATTTTAAGAAATTTTAAGGATATCTCTAGTTAGCGGTAGATCTAGAAAATAGACAGGAGTTGATTTTTTTTTTGAACACATTAAACCATAAAGTATCCAAATAGTGTTAGGTCAGTCTTCCCATCAATTTTTTTTTTTTTTTTTTCTTTCTTTATGGAGCTAACTCACGTGAATGTTTTTGTGTTTGACACGCACCTGATTTTTGTCATAAAAAATGATAGAGTTATCGATTTTGACTGACTTGACACGATATAAATATTTCATAGCTTAATGTGCTCAAATTGAAATTATAAGAAGAGCTAAAGTGAGATTTCTCCGAAATTTGAAGGGTGCAAAGCGAAAAATATTATCATTTTTAGGTAGTGTTTGATTTCATGAAATTGGAGTCTTGAAAACGTAATCGGTAACAAATAATTGCAAAAATTTTAAAATTTCCACACGTTGATTTCGGATTTTAAATTCTTTACAATCAAACACCACACAACATCATTTCCGACAAGGGTAATTTATTAATTTTTTTTAATATTATCTAAAATTGTGAATAAATTTTGAAATGGGAAATTATGAATTTGATGTTTTAATTTTTGTGCTTCCAAACAAGACCTAAGAGACAACATGGGTTTAGACTTGGGCATTTGGAAAGATGAATGGAAGGGCAAAAAAGAAGTCAAGGCATTGATGGTCATAAGCATGCTTTGGCTTTTGCCGACAGTCATGAGAACCAATGTTATTATTATTTTTTTGGTATATCCACGTGTTTACCCTACCCACATAGTAAAAGTTTATCTCGTGCTGGATGCGTGACTGTCCTTATCAATAAATATTTTTTTACTGACTCGAACCCTTGACCTTAGAGAAGTTCTTCAACTGCTTTAGCTACACTTGAGTTTCACCTTGTTGGTACCAAAGTTATTATTATTAAAAATAATAAATAAATAAAAAGGGGCAAACGCGTGAGGAAGATGCATCATGACTCCACTTGATGTAGTTTCTTTTGGGTGGTGTCAATGATAAGGTTCAAAAAAAAAAAAATAATGCAAAAAAAAAAAAAAAAAAAAACACAAAGAAAAAAATATGAAGTTTGCACGAGACTATAAGAAAGGGATTAAAAAACATTATGGTAATGTTGAAATTGTTCCTCTACAAAAGTTGTCGACAGATGAGGTGATAAAAAACGAGTTCCGTTCTCCCAATCCAGAGGTTAAAATGGTGATTAACCCTTCAATTTTTATCTGTTTAATGTGAGCCTACAATAAAACCCTCTCAGTAAAATCTTTTGAATATGAAAATAAGTATTCAACTCATGCAGGTAATACGATTTGAAAGACAATAAATGTTACCCGAAACTTTTAAGGGAAAAGCCATATATATATACAGGGTTTTCGGAATAAGGTGGACTCCAAAACTGATGAAACAGGATGATTAACGAGGGACGAGAGAGTGAGACTAGGCTCGGCCGCAAGGCCCGAAACATTACTAAATAGACCTCTAAATTGAATCCAATTATTAGGATTCCAAAGAAAACATAGAATTAATCCAAATTTCCAAAGTATATTATTAATACATAGCAAAAGCTAAATTAAACCATGTTTTTGGTCAAAAGAAAAGATCAAATAGATCTTCCCACTTACAAATAACTTAATTTCACAAAAAAAAAATAAAAAATTCTAATAAATAAAAAAAAAAAAAAATCCATAGGAAAATCCAAAGTTGCAATAAGGTGGTGCAATATATCAGTAACCGGCGATTGCTTCTTCAGTGGTGGCGAGCGACGGCGACATCGAGTTGCGCGATTCATCGTATTCCTCACCCAACGGCGACTGTTCCACCCTGATTTCGTCGATCATCTTCGCCACCTCCAACATCGTCGGCCGATTCTCCGGCTGCGCCGCCACGCAGGCCATCGCGACATGAAGCATCGACACCAGCTCCTCCTCGATGTTCTTGTACCTCAACAGTTCCTGATCGAACACCTCCGCCGTCCACTCGTCTCTCACCACCGACCGTACCCACTTGGGCAAATCCACCGCCTGTTCCTCCTCCGTCACGGCGCGTGGCCTCGTCGGGGACTTGTGCTCCGTCGGAGATTTCCCGGTGAGAACCTCCAGGAGGAGAACCCCAAACCCGTAGACGTCGGACTTTTGGGATAGCTTCTTGATTTGGGTCTGCTCCGGCGCTCTGTATCCTCCCAATCTGGCTATGGCGTGAACTGGGTTCAGAAGCAACGACAGCCCGAAATCGGAAATGCAGGCGACTCCATTTTTGTCGAGCAAAACGTTCGACGATTTCACATTTCCATGGGGAATTTTGAGAGCGGCGTACTCTTCGTGAATACGTGCGAGCCCACGCGCCGCCCCGAGAACCAAGCTGATTCTGGTTGTCCAATCCAACGGGATTCTACCCGGCCCTCGATTCGCTGTCAGTCATTGAAATCAAATTAAATTATATTTTTCACCCCCAAAGTTTCATCACTTCCCACTTCTATCTCTCAAATTTCAATTATTTCTATTTAGCCCCATAATTATCACATTTGTACTATTTTGGTCAAATTAACTTTTTCTAACCTATAATTATGGTAGATTTGTTATTATAAACTTATTAAATTGGCTAAAAAGTAAGTCGCTTAAATTTTTTTATCGTTTTTTTTATTCTTTTTAATTTTTAGTGTTTTGAATAATTTTTTATATTTTTAATTAATCTCAACTAAATTAAATCTATCAAATTGATTTAATATATATTAAATAAATTACTCTATAAAATATAAAAAAATTCAAAATTCAAATAAAAAATTTCCATTATAAAAACCAATAAAAGAAGGTATGGTTAGGAGGGCTAACCCTTTTTTTTATTTTACTATTTATAAGAGTCTCCACATCTACACAGAGTATGAGACTAATCTCATTCAGGGTGCATGTCTGCCCCTCGCAATATGTGTTTTTTCGCAGGCTCGAACATCTGATCTTGCTAAAATTTCTAAATTGCTTTAGTTAGGAGAGCTAACTATTAATTCATTAGCTTATAAAATTACTAGTTTTATACGTTAATTTTTAATATTTTATGGGTAGTTTAAATAGATTAATTTTGTTAACTATTACGAATTTTTTCGTGTCTAAAAGCACTACATCCATATCGATTTGTAAGCAAGAATTTCCTCTCTAAATATTTATCTTTTTATTTTTTAAGTGATATAGAAAAATTTGAAATTAGTGATTTTAAAGATTATGCCCGTTTAATATCACCCATTCACTTTTTAAACTTAAATATGAATTATTGAAATGTTTGTCATTCTTGATTTATTAAAAAAAAAAAGAACAATCCGATACTACAAAGTTTCCGCTATGCGCGGAATCTCGCTAAAAATTATTTTCGATTTTTTTATCAAAAAAAGATTGAAAAAGAAATGTTAATTTCAACATACCATGGAGAAGTGAATGCAAGCTTCCATTGGAGAGGTAATCATAAACCAGAAGCTTTTCTTCTTTAGCGTAGTAGTAAGCTCGGAGTCTCACAATATTTGGGTGCTTCAGCCTTCCGATCACATCCATATACTGTTCAAATTCCTTCCTCCCACATGGGTTCGCGTCCTTCAGCCGTTTCACGGCGACGGCGCTGCCGTCGTCGAGCACCGCCTTGTAAACCGTCCCTAGACTCCCTTTTCCGAGCATCTCCGCCGACGCCCTCAGCATTTCCTCCAGCTCGAACTGTTTCCTACGATCGAAGAACACCAGACGGCTTCTGTCAGTCGCCGCCGTTCCGTCGCTATCGCCGCCGCCATTGTTGGCGTACACCTTCTTCTCGCTCGAGTAGCTGCTCCTCCGCTTGCCGCCGCTCTCGCTGCCGGACCTGGAACCCGAATCCCTTGAATGTTTGCCGCAGCAGTAGGCGACGATGAAGGATGTGATTACGAGCAGAATTACGGAATTCGCGATTACGATTGCGACGATGGAGCCGGGGCTTAATCCTTTCCGGGGTTTTTTTGATGGATCGATTAGGTTTGTGGATGGGAGTGAGCTTGGATTGGACTGAACTATCGGTGACGCCGCCGACGGGGTTTCAATGAAGGAACACGGCGGCAACGGGCTAGATCCACAAAGCCCTTCGTTGCCGGAAAAGCTACTCCGGCCGAATTTTATCAGGAGGTTCTGCGGGAATCGTCCGTACAACTCGTTGTCGGAGAGATTGAGTTGCTTGAGTTGGCCCATCGAGGCGATTGAGTCGGGAATTTCGCCAGAAAGATCATTGTCTTGGAGGCGGAGGGTGAGGAGACGGCTGAGATTCGAGAATTGAGGCGGAATCGGCCCGTTCAGATTGTTATCGGAGAGATCTAGACGGAGGAGGCGGGTGAGGGAGGAGATTTCCGGCGGGATTTCTCCGGATAAATCGTTTCCGGAGAGGTACACGAGCTTGAGATTCGTGCAGTGGGTGATGGCGTCGACGGTGCCGTTCAGGCGGTTGTTACGGAGGTCAAGAAACCGGAGCTGGTCGAGAGAGGAGAGAGAATCAAGGGGGCCTCGGAGGTTGAGGGAGGGGAGAGAGAGGGCGGTGACGCGGCCATTAGTGCAGTTAACGCCGAGCCAATTGGCGGAGCAGGCGGTGGAGCGAGCGGCGGAGGGGATAGTCCAATTGCGGAGGAGGTTGCCGTGTGTGTCGGTCTGAGAGCAGAAAAGAGAGAGGGCGGCGGTGTCATTACCGGCGGTGGGTGAAGAAAGAGAAAACTGGACCAGAAGGAGGAAATGTAGAGAGAGAAAGAGGAAGAAATAAAGCTCCATGGATGGACTTCGGAGCACAGGCGGGAATGCTTGCAGAGGGAGTGAGTGAACTTTAAAAAGTAAGAAACGAGTAAGGGAAAATTACATTTTCAACCCTTCCACTATGCTCACTTTTCATTTTAGTCCTTAAACTATTAACACTGCCAATGCATATCCACAATAACCACCACACATCTTCGTCTCTTTCTCTCGCGCGCTCGCGCGCATAAATGATCCAAGTTTAATTGCATCAAATGTATTTTTTAATTTTTGTTTTGAGAAATTATAAAAATAGTGTAAGAATAATTATTGTTACCAAACACAATTCTGTTATTAGAATATTTCAGAACAAAAACAGAATTCTCATAACATTTTATTAGAAGTAGAAACAAAAAAAACACCAACATGAGTTGGTTCAAGCGAAACGAATTTGGGCTCCTTAAGCAACACTTCTAGAGATCGAATCTTGGGAGGTTGTGTATGAAAAATGCTCTATTGGGAGAGTTGTCTCGCTTTTGGTGTCCGACAGTACTTTAAAGGACTAGTTTTCGCTGACTGTGGTGCAGGATTATCCTGAAAAACCGAAAAAAAGTAGAAACAAAAAAACAGCAACGTTAATCAAAAATGAACCTTAGTATCTCTAAATAGTACATGAATCTTTTTCTTTTTCTCTTTTCATGAGTTCTTCATATTATATAATTTTTCTATATATAAAAAAAAAGTAATTAATTAAAGATAGCAAAATAATTAAAGTTGACATTGGAATGTTAAAGGAAGAGAGGAGGGGCTTGGTTGTCTCAATCATTACTATTCTCCACTCTCACTCACAAAGTGAAACTAAGTGAAGTGTAAAAAGGCTTGAACCTATTTATTTACTTTTTCTTTTTACCACTTTTATTTGGGTGAAACAATATTTTTCATAATAATAATAATAATAATATTAATATCATTAGAAAAATAAATTAACTTTAAACCTAACATCTCGTTTGGTTGGACAGAATGGAATGAGGATAGAACAGAATGAAAGAACAAATAAAATAGAATTGTCAATGAAATCATTATTCCATTCACTTGTTTAGTTAGTATAGAATGAGAGAAAGTATTAAATAGTGAAATATAATAAAATTTTCACTATGCCCTTATAATAAAATTTTATTATATTTTACTATTTCATTACGTACCTCGTTTTATTATATTTCACTATTTCATTTAATTTTCAGTTTTTGTTCTCAATTTTCAATTTTTATTCTCTAGTTTCTGTTTCCGTTCTCAATTTTCCGTTTTTATTCCTTAATTTATGTTTCTGTTCTCAATTTTTCAGTTTCTATTATCTAATTTCTGTTTCTGTACTCTAATTTCTGGATTGGGCTGGATCATGCTATGATTTTTTTTTGTAATTTTAATTTTGGTTCCATTGGGCTGGATTTGATTCCAGTCCATCTACTATGGAATCTCATTCCCTTACTTTTCATTCCAATGAAATCATAAAAGTAATTTAATTGGAGAACCAAACATCGGAATGAGAATCAAGGACGGAATGACGATTCCATTCCGCCTCGATTCCGTCCAACCAAACATGCCGTAACGGCTCGTTTGGTTGAATAGAATGGAATCAAGGTTGAAGAGAATACAAAGAAGAATGCAATGGAAGAAAGAATAGCAGATTCATAGTGTAAATTTTACCAAAGACTTACCAAAACAATTATAAGATATGGAATCATTTGACGTCATGTTTAGTTGGAAGAATGAAAAACAAAAAGAAACGAAAAATGAGAAGATAATATTTTTATTTATTATAAAATAAAAATTATTTTTCCTAATGTTTGGTTAAAAAGTAAAAATGAAAGGAAAGAAAATAATTCATTTTAATATAATTTATTATTTCACCTTCGTATAATACAAAAACAAATTAAAGATTATGTTATCAAGTGTATAATTATAATTTTACTGTCTTCTTAAAAAATTATTTTATTTATTTATTTATTTTGTTTCTAAGGATATATTTAGTTTGAAGGAAAAAAAAATAAGAAGATAATATTGTTATTCATTATGAAAGAAAAAATATTTTCTCCAGTGTTATTTACTTAGGAAAAAAATAATTCACTTTAATATGGTTAACTATTTTACCTACATATATTACAAAAAAAAAAAATTACAAAAAATTATTATTAGGATATAATTATAATTTTATTCTCTTCTTAAAAAATGCGCTCTCATTTTTTGTTTCATTTTCCTCACAAATGATATGAGAAAAAAATTTACATAAAAAATGTGCATTTTCATTCTTATTTAATTTTTCCTTTCATTTTTTATCCATTAAAAAACGATAAAAATTGAGAATTATGGGTGAGGGTCCTTAAAAAAAAAAAAAGCACTAAAATTACAGTCATATTCTTAATAATAAAATTTTTAATTTATTTTTATAATGTATAAGAATAAAAATCTTATATTACGCTTTTTTTACATTCCTCTCCAACCAAACAACTCTAGAAAAATAGCTTTCCTTTCGTCGGGAATAAAAATATTATCCTTTTATTTTTTTTCTTTCCTTCCATTTTTTTATTTTTCTAACCAAACACACCCTTAGCAAAAAACCAAACAAATATATCATGTATTTAAAAGAAAATAAAGAAATCTCATGAATATAAATTGATTTATCTCGATTTTCCCTCCCCATCTCCCATATCACATCAAAATGGGTGAAAGGGAAAAGAAAAGAGCAAAGAGGGAAAAGAAAAAGAGAGGTTCTATTTTAAGCTTTGCTTTAAGTCACAAAGAAGCAAAGTTGTTTCCCCAACTCATCATAATCATCACAATTTTAGTAATAAAATATAAGTACATGTCATGTCTCTATGGTCTATACATACACATATTTGTGTATATACATATATAATAGTCTCTGCAAGGTCAGGGAGTCGAGTCTGTGAAAAAATATTTGTTGAAAGGGACAACCATGCACCCCAAGCGAGTTAGTTTTTCACCCTTTATAGGTAAAAGGACATTTGTGGGTATATATATATATATATATATTTTTCACCCTTTATAGGTAAAGGGACATTTGTGGGTATATATATATATATATATATATATATATATATATATATATATTTTCCCGAACTCATCATAATCATCATAATTCTAGTAATAAAATTTACGTACATGTCATGTCTCTATAGTCTATACATACACATATTTGTCCATATACATATATAATAGTCGTCAGGAGGTCGAGTCTGTGAAAAAATATTTGTTGAAAGGAACAACCACGCACCCCGAACGAGTTAATTTTTCACCCTGTATAGGTAAAGGGACACTTGTGGGTATATTAATAAATAAATAAATAAAATAAATAAAATAAAAAATATATATATATATATATATATATATATATATATATATATATATATATATATATATATAGTTTCCCCAACTCATCATAATCATCATAATTCTAGTAATAAAATATATGTACATGTCATGTCTCTATAGTCTATACATACACATATTTGTGTATATACATATATTATAGCCTCTGCAAAGTCAGGAGGTCGAGTTTGTGAAAAAATATTTGTTGGAAAGGACAACCACACACCCCAAACGAATTAATTTTTCACCCTGTGTAGTTAAAAGGACACTTGTGGGTATATATATATTGAAAATGACCATTCAACTACCATTGCATTTTTTATTATTTTTTTCCTTTTCCTTTTCCTTTTCCTTTGTGTTTTCTCCTTTAAAGTGAAAAGATCAACCCCCAATTGTTTGCATAAAACCATGAATATGGTAAAAACATATTGGACCACTTAGGTTGTCCTTTAATTTATAAATTGTACAATTTTTCAATGAGTTAGTTTATAAATTATTATAGTTTAGAATTAATGGAATGAGGTAGTGACATTGATAAATGACATGTGCCCTGAAAATCACATCTTGAGGAGTTGGATCAAGGACGGTAAACGCTACCTCCAGTCAAACAATTACACTCTGTAATTCACGTCCAGAGACAACAACAGATGTATGGAATTCTTGATTAAGATGGGGACTGATGGTGGTCGTGATATTAAGTACCTTAATGCTCCCCCAAAAGACATGACAAGGCTACTCTTCTCGGAGATGAAGAACAAAGCTTTTTAAGAGATCACGTGAATTATTTTTTGTTTGATTCATTAAATAGGAGGGATTTCTCGTACCTAAAGACATTATATCGATTTTTAAATTAATAAATATAAAATAATAATAAATTGACTAATACAATACATATATGAAACTTAAGAGAATAATATAATTAAACTCAACCTTTTTGTAAGTGGAGTGAATTTTTTGGGCCGAATTTTCTTTCCCTCCTCGTCTTAGCCAGCCATCGATTCATCCTAAATCAATCCAAACTCTCTATTAAAAGATATTTAAAAAAAAAAACTTGATTTATTAATAAATGGCATGGTGATGGCGGCGATAAGGCACGACGATGACATGGCGAGAGACTTGGCACTGGGGCTGGAGGAGTGGATCACGGTTGTGTATGGTGTGGATGGCATTGAGAGAGAGGGTTAGATTATGAGGGAGATTGAGATTATATAATTTTGATCTTGACCGTTGGATTAAAAGTGATCTAACAGTAAAAAAATGTCTCTCGAATCATTCAATTTAGACTTTGGGATATTCAATCTAAGGGTGTAAAATGTCTGAAAAATGTAAAATTTGTCAAGAAGCAAAACCATCCTGATTTATCGAATAAATTTATTAGATATTTACTTTATTTTCTTACTACAAAAAACGAAGTTAAAAAAACCCGAAGAATATGCAACAATATCGAAAAAGTATAATTATTTAACACGTTTAAAAATGATGATTTTTCATTTTGACTTCCAAAACTTAATAATTATAAAAAAAACAAAAAAAACTAGTGTTTGGAAGAGATTGTTTAGACCTCCAAAAACACACTTTTTGAAGGTGAAAAAACACCCAATAAAAACATCAAAATATTGAATAAATCAATTGATTTAACATCCTACCAAATACACACAAAATCTCATATGGATGGCTAAGTAGGTGGTCGAGAAAAAGTGATGTAATGAAATGGGTTACAGCCTTTAGAATGAGAGAGATTGAAGGCGGGATTGACGTTCAAAAAGCCCTAATCAAACCTTGGTCCACCATGACACAAAGCCAATTTTTGTACTAAAATTCATGTAGGGTTTTTGACACTTGGCACACTAAGTTTTATCAAAATCTCACTTTGGTCCCTAAGAGACGTTTGGTCGGTGTTTCTATTTCTACTTTTAATAAACTGAGATGTGATGTGATGAGATGAGATGAAAATTTTGTTTCTGTTATGGAGTTTCGAAAATAGAAATACGTTTGGTAACGACCATTGTCCTGAAATTGTTTATTTTAATTTAAGAGAATTGAAACAAGAAACACGTTTCGTTTCAACATTTGTTCTTTTTATTTATTTATTCAAATGTATGGTTGGCGGCGGGTGGTGGCCGGCAAGGTGGTAATGGATGACAGAAGGTGGTGGGTGCCAGGATGGTGGTGGCCAGCGGAATGGTGAGAATAATTTTGTAGAAATGAATAAGAATTTTTTTATTTTATTTCTCATATTCTTAAGAAATTCAGGAAATAGTCCAAAATTACTCCCAAAATTTTGGGAATAGAAATGTGTTTACCAAACATGTTTCTGTACATTAATCCCAAAATTTTGAGTTTGGGAACATCAATCAGGGAACAAAAACAATAACCAAATGGGGCCTATAGTTTTAATTTGAACATAACACCTTAAAATTTCTTAATCATTCTACTATAGTCCAACTCATTATTGCCATCCCAATTTCCGACGGAAAACAATCATATACCACCTAACTATTAGGGTTGTTCATGAGCCAGGCCAAGCCAAGCCAGATTTGGGTCGAGCCCTACATTTGGTTCTCCAAGTTTCGTATTTGTTTCAATCCCCCTAAATCGAAAATATTATAATGATTTTGGATGAAAAACGAGTTGTTTTCAACACGTGGTCTTTTAACGTAGATATTTTTGTTATTTCATCATTTCACAAATCTATGACATTTTTTTTCTTAACAACGATTTAAAGTTTCCTCTCTCACTCTTCCGAATAATCGTTGAAAGAAAACAATTAAGAGAAAATGTCTTAAATTTAGTGAAATAATAAAATGACAAAAATATTCCAATAAGAAGCCACTGTAGTAAGCACAATTCATTTTCCATCCAGAATTATAACATGTTTAATCTTGTGCCATTGAAATAAATGTAAAACTTTAGGGATCAAATGTATAATTTGACAAACCTCAGGTTCCACATAGACATCCATCCCACAGTTCAAGGACCAAAAATATATTTTTCACCAATTTAAGTGACTTTATAGACAATTCGACCCGCCTTCTTTCCTCCTATTCTCCTTACACCCAAATCCCAATTAACACACACTGACAAAAGAGGTTTGGAAACAAATGTTACTATCACAAATGTCACCATTTGACATTTTAACGTCGATCCACCAGCAGTTTGTAACTTTTTATGCGTTTTTTTGAAGTATTTTGTTGGGACAAGTCCTTCTTGAATGCAATTTTGAGTCATGTTAAAAATAGTTAGGTGAACCATAGTTGACAAACATAGTAATGGAGTTACTGATTTTGATTTAAACGACGGAACTTCAGGGTGGCGTGTGTTCAAATGGCAATTATAGATACCAAAGTGAAATAATGGTCAAAATTTTGGGGTATAAAGTGTCATTAAAATTAGTTTTGCCCCCTTTTAAAGTTGTTTTTTTTCCAGTGAAAATCAAAGGGAAAAAAGGTTCATATTGTTGGAGTTTGAGAAGCTTCTGGTCCTGACAAATTGCAATCAAGTTTATTATTAGCCTTCCCTTATCCATTGACTTGAAACCCTAGAGTTTAGGATAATAATTGAGTCCACTATTTTGCCTTCCATTTTACTTTTCACCTTTTTTCTATCCTAACCTTAATTATTTTTTTAGGTGGATGTCTGGACCAACTTAAGCGCACCATGACTAATCAGTAATTACTTTTCCGAACGATCTTAAAAGATACTCTCCTACATCAACCTGGTTCATTCAGAATTAAATTAAATATTTAATTCATAGAGTGTTCCCTAACGATATGTTTGGTTGGATGGAATTGAGGGTAGAATGAAATCACATTCCGCCCTCGATTCCTATTCCGTTGTTTGGTTCTCTAATGGAATCACTTTATGATTCCATTGGAATGAAATTGGATGGAATTGAATTCCATTTGAGATGGGATGGAATGAGATTCCAACCCAATGGAATCAATATCTTAAATTACATTAATGTCCTTATAATTAAACCCTTGAAAATTGAGAACAAAAACAGAAATTAAAGAACATAAATTGAAATTAGAGAACAAAAAGTTGGGAATAAAAATAGAAAATTGAGAACAGAAACTAAAAATTGAGAATAGAAACAGAAAAATGAGAACATAAACCGAAAATTGAGAACAAAAATAAAAAATTAGAGTACAGGAAATTGAAAACATAAACTAAAAATTGAGAACAAAAACATAAAATTAGATAACAGAAAATTGAGAACAGAAACAAAAAATTGAAAACATAAATTGAAAATTGAGAACAAAAATATAAAATTAGAGAACGAAAAATTGAAAACGAAAACAGAAAATTGAGAACAAAAACATAAAATTAGATAATAGAAAATTGAGAACGAAAACTGAAAATTGAGAATAAAAACAAAAAATTGAGAACAAAAAAAAAAAAAAAAATTGAAAACATACACTGAAAATTGAGAAAAAAAAATGAAAAATTAGAGAACGGAAAATTGAAAAAGGAAACTGAAAATTGATAACAAAAACAAAAATTAGAGAATGAGAACTGAAAATTGAGAACAAAAATAGAAATTAGAGAACAAAAACTTAAAATTGACCCTAATTTTTAATTATTCATAATTCTTTTATAAAATTAAAATATCAAAATAAGCAAGTAGTGGTGGTCGGCCAAGTGATAGTGGTCTACGGGTGGGGGGTGGCTGCCAGGTGGGGGAGGTAATATTAGTAGTGAATATATAGATCTAACTAACTAGAGTAGACCAAAATTTACATTAAAGGAAATCAAAAGGATTTACGCACTTGTTCCCCCACTTGCTTTCCTCATGAGAAACTTTGCCCGCCGGCCACGCCTTGCCGGTGGGGAGACTGTCAATCGACGCGGCGGAATCACCTCTTCTACCACTCGGAATATGCCGACATCCAGAACAACACCACCATCACCGCTTCCATGATCTGACGAGCTAGCGGCAAGTGTGAATAGACAAACGTCGAATTCTTCCAAGACGTTTTCGGTGGCAAAATTCCTCCAACCACCGGTCAATCCGCTACGACAATCTTTACGGTAGTATCGTGCGTGCCATTTCTTTTCTCCTACGCGGAGAATTATGTCATGCGTTCTAGGGGGAAGATGGACATTTCCCCACTCGATCGGGATCGACTGCACAAAAAAGTCGTTACAAAATTAGTAGTTTAATATCCTTTAGATTAGTTTTGAAACATCAAATTTCCGTTGCCACCATTTTAGGAACATAAAGATTAAAATAGAAATGAAACAAAAACACTAAAGTGACATTTGTTTAGGGGTGAAATGCCACTCGAACCCAGAGCTAGCTGGTTCTCCCCGAAATGCGTTGAGGCGCAGCAGTTGACTGGACATCTAGGGGTAAAGCACTGTTTGGGTGCGGGCTGCGTGAGTAGGGATGGTCATGGGCCTGGAGGCCCGATCGGCCCGCCCAGCCCAGCCTTATTTTTTTAGGGCTTGGGCTTGGTGTTTGAGCCCATGGGCCGGGCTAGGGCCTAAAAATTAAGGCCCATTCATTTTTAGGGCCGGGCTAGGGTTTGATCATTTTTGTTTAGGGCCGGCCCGGCCCGGACCGAACTTTTTTAAAATATAAAAAATATATATTTTATATATATATATCTATAAAGAAAGAGTTGAGGGGTCATTTTGTAATTTTTAATTTTTGCTAAATAATTTAGCAAACACTAATTTCATTCCTCTTATAGAGAGAGAATTGAGGGCCCATTTTGTAATTTTAGTATTTAGTTTTTAAATTTTAAAAAAAATAAATTATAGGGCCGGGTTAGGACCGGGTCTGGGCTTAATTTTTTTTTGTAGGGCCAAGCTTTGGCATAAAATTAAGGCCCGATCATAGGGCCGGGCCGGGCCGGGCTAGGGCCTAATATTTTTGTGTAATATCCTAGTCAAAACCCGGCCCGAGCCCGGCCCGGCCCATGACCATCTCTACGCGTGAGTGGTACCAAATCCAGGCAAACTCGGAATACTAGATATGACCTCAAAATAACAGGGGTCAAGGTCGGCCAATGAGACGATGGGGGATAAGCTTCATCGTCGAGAGGAAAACAGCCCGGATCACCAGCTAAGACCCCTAAATGACCGCTCAGTGATAAAGGAGGTAGGGGTGCAGAGACAGCCAGGAAGTTCGCCTAGAAGCAGTCCCTTGTTTTTTTTTTTGGAAACAAAACGGTTAAACAAACGGCAAAGCGCTAAAAAATGAGTTAATCCAGTTTTTCACAGTGTTTAATATTATCCGATATGTGTTTTCAGGCAAAATACATACCATGAAAAAGCCTTTGTAGACATGTGAAGGTCGCATAACGACTATGAAACTGGTGCCGGTTAATGCTTCATTGGCTGATTTCAGCGCTTTCTCTTTCTCTTCTTCAGTCACATCCCTTCTCTTCGATTCATACTGCAATGGATATGCCCAATTTTTGGTTCTTGAACTTTCTTTACTGGCAAATTCAACTGCAAAACGAATGAACAAATATTTTGTTACAAACATGTTGTAATTTTATTTTCCATTATTCCAAATAAGGCAAGATTTAACGGCATTTGATTAGGTGGCTAGGTGGCATTCGTTTAGGCTCTGATTGGTAACTGTTTCTATTCCAAAAATTCTCATTCTATTTTCAAATTTTTGAGAATTCTGTTTCGAAATAGCGTTTGGTAATTTTTGTTCTCGTTCCCATTCCATTTCCATTTGGGAATTGTGCTCATTTTTTTCTTAAGAAATGAGAAACAAAAAAAAGTTGTTTCTCATTATTCCTATTTCATTCCCAATATCTGTTACTGTTTATCCGCCACCGTCCGCCGCCGTCCGACGGCCATCTCCGGCGACCGTCACCAATCACCTCCAGCCGTCCGCCGCCGTCACCCACCCGCCGGTCACCGTCGCCATCACCCACCGCCGGCCGCCGCCCCCACCGCCGGCCGGCCAAAACAAAAAAAAAAATATCAAAAAAAAAAGAAAAAAATTGATTTTAGGATAAAATCGTTACCAAACGTGATTCTCTTCCCAAAACAAAAAAAAAAAATTATCGTTACTAAACGCGATTCTATTCCTAAGAAAGAAACAAAATTCTCATCCTATCTCATTCCATTCCCATCCCACTGCTGGAATGAAAACAGAAACGGTTACCAAATGCCACTTTAGTGTTTTTGTTCCCAGATTTCTATTTCTCTTCCTAGAAAACATGGAGAAACCGAAATTGTGGAAACGTTTTATTCTGCCCTCATTTTTTTTCTTCTAAAATTCAGAGAACAAAACATAAACATACTTTTTTGTTTGGTTTCCATTTTCTGTTTGTGCTCTCAGTATTTTGGAGATCAATGTGTGAGGAGGTTGACCTTCACCTAAAACCAAATGGTATCAAGTGGAATAACTCATTTTATACATAGGCTAATTTGAAAAATCTCAAAAATTTGACGTGAAATTCCAACAAGATGCAATATATACAGAAACATAAACATTAAACATACACCACCTTTACCTTTGTGTTTAAACACTAAACAAATACCACCTTAGTTTTTCTGTTTCTACTTTTTGTTTATGTTTCTGAAAAACATGAAACAAAACTTAAAAAATAGACAATCTATTGATTTTCAGGAAAAAAAAAAAAAAAAAAGAAAAGCAAAAACACTTGACAAGAACAACCTTAAAAACTGCAAAACGAGTGAATTATGTTGTCCTAAACAAAATCCAATTGTAAAAGTTTCCACAAATGGAGATTTGAATACGTCCAATAGGATCTAAAATTAATTATTTGAGCCAATGGGATACCATTTAACACTCAAGTATAAAATGGGATGCAAAATGAATTAACCCAAAAAAACGAAGAATAAATCATAATCATTCAAGAAATTACTTACCCATTGAACCCCTTGGAATCTTCCTGTTGGCTCGGGTTCGTATTGCCGAAGCAGCGACTGCGGTTACCAACTCCTCTTTTCCACATTTTGCCGCCAAAGTCAACCCATCGTCCTCGCTCGAAGAATTATCGGTTACTTCCAAAGTTTCTGCTGCTTTCCGCTTCATCGAACACCCATTATTTTCCTCAACAATATGATCGCATTTTCTAACGAAATATGAATTTTCTTTCTCACAAAGATTCTGATGATCAAACATGAGAACATCAAAATGCGAGTCAGAGTCGTATTTGAAGATCAAAATGTCGTTCTCGTGAAGAGAGTGATCTTTCACAAATTCGTTCCAGCCGTCATTGAATAGAAAGGTATCGCCGATCCTCTTGATTCCTATTTTCCAAGTACAACCGCTCGGCCCTTTGATCGTGACCATTTTCGATAAATTCTCCTTCAAATTGTTGATGAATTTAATGGGGATAGCCTAAAAATCCACATAGTTGTTACATTTTCAAAAGAAAAGCAAGGTTTTGAGAAGTAGATTAAAGTGTTATTAGGGCATGTTTGGCGGGCTTTCAAATTTTTCGAAAAGCTCAACATATTTAAAATCGCGCAAACCACCATTGGCTAATGGTAAAATTTCAGAAAAATCAAAACTCAGATGATAACATAGATTTGTTTTGTAAACAAGTCGAACTCAAATATATGACTATTTCTTTGACATGTATATATATGGACTATGGCCAAATATCTATACCTCTATTTAGAGATATTATATAAAACAAGCTTTGTGTTACTACTCATTTGCGTATGACGAATTACATAATTGTCCTCAAATTTTTTGAAAACTATAATTAGCTATTATTTATAATTATACTATACCTGTTAGCTTTTATAAAAATCAAAACTTTTTTCTTATTCATTTGTATAACAAAAATTATAAATTTATCCTTATAAAAATACACAATTGCCCCCTAAATTTTTAAATACTATAAAAACAATCTCTATTAAAATTTTTTAAGGGTATATATGTCATTTAATATTAATTAACAGATTTTAGTTGACTTTCACCTATTAACCATAAAAGTTAACAGAAAACTTAATCGTTGCATTTAAGTCTTAAGTATATGGGGTGTAAGTGGCGACGAAAATACCATAGGGCTGCAAAGTGCAATTCGTCTAAACACAAGGGTACAAAATGTAATTAAAAAGTGACTTTTACAATTTTATATATATATATATATATATAATTGGACTCAAGTTATCATAATCATAATTTTACATATTAAAAATGTTAAATATTTATTTTTTACTATATTATACTTAAAATATAATTAATGTCAAATATTTAACCACAATATGTGTGTATATTTTATTGATTCAAATGTGCCCAGACTTTTTTTTTTTTTTCTCAAAATTAAAATCTCAATACTTTTTTCTTTTAAAAATATTATAGAATCAATGATTTTACCTTTTATCATAATAAACAAAAAGAAAATCAATATCATTATTAGATTTTCACTGAAATTCATGTGGCTCTACTACCATTGCAATATATATATGACTTATTTGATCGTCTTGAGTGGGACATTTTTAAATGGGATCCTACTTGCAAGTGATTTTTTATTTATTTATTTTGCTAAATGTTAAAATTTTTGTTATTAAATTTATTTTGATGACAGGCATGGACGAAGTCCTTGCTTTCTTTCTAACAGGAAATAGAAATCTATGTTGGGCTAACAAAAGATAGGGGATTTGACACTTTATACCCTTGATATTTGACAACAAAAAAAAAATCGTTTTTGTCCCCATAGTTTCAATTTGAACATATAACACCTTAAAGTTTCCTAATCATCCCACTACATTCCAAGTAACTATCCCGATTACGATTTTGGATAGAAATTACTCACTTCCCGCACATGTGACTATTTTTAAGGGGTTTGTGGGTATTTCTACCCTACTCCATTCCTCCCTCCCATTCTTCTTGGTTCCCAAATACTAAGAAATTAGAAAGAGAGATTTATCATAATATATCTACATATATATAGGTTTTCTATAGAAAAATAGTAAAGGAAAAAGAAAGAGGATGACGATTCCTTTAAAGTCCTCTTAAAAATAGTTGGGTGCACCATGGTGATGTTTTGCCGTCCAAAACTGACGTGGGATCATTACATAACTTAAGAGTTTCATGTGTTCAAATGGGAACTATACGGATCAAAGTGAAATAATGGTAAAAAAGCAGGGGTTCAAAGTGTCAAAACCTCTAAATAATATATATAAGATTTGGTTCCATGACAAGGAGTATCATTTTTTGTGTCGATGAGTTTAAATTTCATTTATTAATTTTCTAAGAAAATATTTTGGTATTTCAAATTACTAGTCTTTGTCATATCAAAAAACTAAAAATAAAGAAAACAAAAAATAAAGTCAAATAATTGTTTTAAAAATATATCGGAATGCGACAAGGAATAACAAATCTCAATAAAAGTTTGTTCGGTGGACGGTATGAATGTGCCAAAAATCCTCTTAAAAGTGTTTGAATTTCGCTCAGGGATTTAAATGAACCGATAGTTTAATTGAAAGTCCGTTCGAGTTTCGTTGAACAAATTAGTAAACAAATTGAATTCAAATATTTAACTATATTTTTAATAGGTACAAATTGTGAAAAGTACTTTATCACACATTTCTAGTGAATAGGAAAAAACTTCGGGTAAATCAATTTAGTTTGCGTTTGAAAGTATGAAATTGGAGCTTTGAATGTGAATAAAAAATAAACGCATATAAAATTCAAAATTTTGAATGCATTCATTTTTTATTCCAATTCCATACAACCAAGCACTACCTCAACATAATTGAGTTCTTAACATTTTGCTGGCATTTGTCGGGCAATTATCAATTAGAAAACTTTGATGCCGATTGTAATTGTTTCGCAATAAAATATATATTTTGTTTTAATTCAAAGCAATTAATATTAGGCCAAAAAGTATTTGCTGCCACTAAAACTCAGTTAAAAAATAGTGTAACGTCCCATATGGTAACTTTCAGACCAAATTAAGTAATCCACATATCAATTTATATACTTCTGACCGACATGGATATCACAAATAGATATTGCGTTAAAAGAGAGTAGTCAATTAAATTTAATCCCAATTTACGCTACCGTTTTGGCTAAAGTTATTTGATTATAACTCTGTTATATTCTCTAAACTGGTTCTTAGGACCCATCAAGGCCCTAGCACAGTTTTAAAATCCAAAATTATATTCAAAATTTACTTCGGAAATTGTAAGCCAACAAGTACCAACCACATTTTATATATATATATATGTATATTTATGCGTGTGTGTAAAATTCAGGGACTACATGCAGATGGGACAAACAAAATTGAAGAGAGAGAGAGAGAGAGAACTCACAAGTTGGTGATCAAAATCACCAGAGAGAAACTGAACGAAATGGAGGGATTGAAAATGGGTCCAGTACAAGTCTTCCTCCCATTTCCTGCAATCTTTGCAATTTCCTTCCTTTTTCCCTCCTTTTTCCATAATCTGCCAAAATCAGCAAAAAATGGGTTTCCAAAAAGTGTTTTTTTAAAGAAAAAACATAAATTGTTTAACAATTATATGGGTTATAAACACCAATGAAAAATTTTAAGGAAAAAAACCCCTAAATTAATTAAGAAACTACTACAAAACCCCGAGAGAGAGAGAGAGAGAGAGAGAGAGAGAGAGAAGAGAGTACATTGCAGAGAGCTTAGGAGCAATGGAAAGTGAAGTGGGTGTTGGTGAGATATATTAATGAAATGGAAATGGAAATGTAATGATGGAAGAGGTTGAAATCGCATGCAAAAAGAAGTACTAAGGGTGCTTACACTAGGCAATCATGGAGATAGCTTGCCCTTCCCAATGCAATTTTTTTCACAATATACCCCCTCTTTCTTCCAAAATTTACCTATATGTGTAGTTTAATTTTTCATTTTTGTCTTAGGCAATAGCTAGCTACCCCTATTAGCCCTCTTCAAATCAACAATTGCAAAATTTTGGAGCGCTCACCAGGCAATCCTAAATGGGAGCGTAAATTCCCAAATGAACCTACCTATTTTTTTAACCGATCAGTTTTTTGACAATTCGTGGACTAATATACCCTTATTAAATGAAACGTTACCTTCCGAAAATATGCGTATTGTCTTTTCGTTTATAATCATTCCTAAAAATGCGGAGACACATTTGTTAACATTTGATCAAATGACTAAAAACGAGACATGCATAATATATCATAAATGTAGTTGTTGATCAATAATTTGTTTACACAACAATTATCTATGACTCATTCTATTTAAAATGAGATATTCATAATTGTTTTTTGGAATTATGAATTAACATCTATGTGAATGTTACATGTAACATTAATTATGAAGTGAGTATTACACATAACATGTTATAATCCATGTTGTTACATGAGTGTTGAATATAACATTCACTGTGTGAAAAACATTCAATTTTCTGCATCTCATCTGATTAATATTCTTTGTATTGAATGTAAAATTAACCCTAATTGTATCACCTAATTACCCCTGTCCAAAATGCCATTTTCAAATGTGTCATAAAAGTTGAGCTGAAGTGATCGTTTTAGGAAACCATAACACGCATATTTACCCCATTTTCAAACCCTTACAACTTCCCTCCCGATCAAAAATCATACTCTCGCAAATCCTTACCCTATTTGCCATGTTTCTTGTGATCTTCCTCTCACTCAATTGGCTACAATGGTGACCACTCACACGAAGATGTAGATAAAGACCCCTAACACCTCAGATGACCCTATAAATATCTCAGACTCAGGTATATACGTTCTTTCCACCTGTTCGACTTTGGTTCCACTCTATAAGATTCAAATATGATACTTGATTTCCATCTTCTTCGAAGGAAAAATCCAAATTTTTACACATGCAAAACATAACATCCCAAGATTAACCCCCAAAAAAAGTATATTTTGGTATTGTTTTAGCACATTCGTATCCCTCTCCCCCTAGTCCTTTTTTTTGCTAGTCATGTTATTGTCTTCGCTACATTACTCCTTCATTCATTCTTTTGTTAAAATGTGTTTCATCTTCCAATATGCTTGTTGTCCTACTCTAATTTTCTACATTTGTTTATTTGATCGTGTTACTTCAAAATATTGCAACAATATGTTGGTTCCTATTGTTTGTCTTCAAACTTGCATACGGGGCTGATTTTTGGGGGGTTTGTATTTAACAAGAACCTAATTGTGCGTGTTAACTATAACATATTTATAATTGATATGTTGAACTTAGAAAATATGGTTGTGAGATATCGTTCATGTGTTGAATGTAACATCCTCATATTGTGTTCACTAGAGAGAAACTGAACGAAATAGAGGCAAAAAAAAAAAGAAGAGGAAGACTATGTATTCCAGGTGTCCAATGACCCTTTAGCCGAGCGTGAGGCTATTAAATTTACCAACGAAGACCTTAACGGGGTCCAACTTTGAAATCCTTGGTCAGTTTTAGGGATGGGACCATTAAGACAATGGGATGGATCACATTGTAACTTATAACTGGGATCGAGCCCATACATGCTACAGAAAATACAAGGTTCATGGTGGCGAATTGCCCTTTTGAGGACGACACCATAATAGAAAGGCCCTATGTAAATGTACTAAAGACAATCACATTAACATACCACTTAACTAAGAATAGGGTAGATAAAGTACAAAGAAAACGGAGCATTCCTAAGGATGCTTCATAACTGATATTTTGATTCTCAAATTGAAATCATAAGATCAAGAAGATAAAGAACATGTCCTTCCTAGGGATATGGTTGAACCCACGAGTAAAGGAATAATAGTAGACCAAAAAATTGAGAAAATCAAGTTCAACCTAACCCCAACGAGGAATTAGTTTCCATTTGGATTCATCTGATAATGAAATATCACACCATCTAGATCACTTTAATGTTGCCTAAAACCTGAATGAAAATATCACTGAGCTACTCTAAGTGAACAACGATGTGTTTTCTTTAACGATGTGTTTTCTTTGTCTAATGAAGACCTGCCTAGGATAGATCCCAACATCTCGATACACCAACTTTACACCAATCCTGACCATTCTCCTATTCAACAACAAATGAGGATGTTTGGTCCAGATAGATAGAGGGCCATAGAGGAGGAAATGAAAAAGCTACTTTATGTAGAAACTATCAAGGAAATCAACTTTCCTATTTGTTTGCGCGACGTGGTCTTAGTGAAGAAGAAAACTAGAAAATGGCGAATGTGCATTCACTTTACCGACTTAATAAGGCTTGCCCAAAGGATTGTTTTTATTTACCAAGATCGATGTATGGTGCACGTGTCTGCTAGGTTTTAGCAATTAAGCTTCTTGGATGCATTTTTGGGATACAATTACATCACTATGTGTCCTCCAAACAAATAGAAAACTATCTTTATAACAGACAAAAGTCTATATTGCTACAAAGACATTCCCTTTGGATTGAAGAATGCCATAGCAACATACCCACGGTTGGTGAACAAGATGTTCGTTTATCTACGTAGGAAGACAATATATATGTTTATATTGACGGCATGCTCATGAAAATCAAAATGGAAACCGACCACCTTGATGATCTACAGGAGTAGTTCGACATTCTAGGAAAGAACAGAATAAAGCTTAATCCAAGCAACTTTATTTTTAATGACAGGGATAGGAAGTTTCTTAGCCACATGGCGACCAAGATTGGCATTGAGGCAAGTATCGAGCAGATCAAAGTCATCCAAGAAATAACTTCATCGAGGATGATCCAAAAAGTGTAGTATCTAACTAGGTATATTATAGCACCAAACAAATTTATCTCCAAGGCATCAGATAAGTGTCTTTTGTTATTCAAGACAGTCCTAAGAAATAATACATTGGGTGGGCTGATGAGTGCGAAGAATCTTTCCAAGCCTTGAAGAAATACATTTTTTCTCTATTGATCTAGAAAACCATATGTCTCGGGTAGAAGATGTTCGTATATCTTACGGCTTCTGCAACAGCAGTGAGCTTGGCATTAGTAGTGGATAAAACAAGGACTCAAAGGCAAGCTTATTATGTCAGTCATGTGTTAACCGGTGTAGAAACCGGGTATCCAAAGTTAGAGATAATAGCTTATGTACTAATAATATCTACCAGAAAATTTAAGCATTATTTTCAACGCTACCCAATGGTAGTTATTTACAAACCAACCGTTGAGGGTCATTTTGCACTGATTAGAGACGTCAGACCAACTACTAAAATGGTTGATTGATCTTCAATAATTCTACATCAAGTATGATTCAAGGATAGAGATAAAGGGCCAGGCTTTGGTCGACTTTATTATTCAATTGGTATTTCTCGAGAATGAGACTAAATAGCTACAATTGATAAAGCGGATCAATTGAGCTCAGAGCATGTACATTTCTCTCGATATAGCTCTAACAGTTTAACACGTATGAATATGGATCTAAGAATGTACAAGGTGTGTTAAATTTGTAGAATTTTGTGTATTTTTTTCTCTTGTTTATAGAGGTATTCTAGACAGGCTTTTATCAGCCTTAAATCTGAGAAATTGAGCTTATTTAATGGAATAAATATGTTGTAATTAATGCTAGGAACAATTAATCCAATGATATTATACTCTTGCAATGTTCCAATTCAACCAAAATTAGCAATAATCCATTGGGAGATAAGTAGCTACAAAAAGGCTACATTTTAGGGCTTAAAAATTAGAACTTTATTTTTCACAATTTGCCAATTAATCTTGTCTCTTAATTAAAAATATTTTTTGTATATGTTGAGCTAAAACACAAACTTGAGCTTTAATTAAACACCAAATTAATTGACCGATGTTCTTGGTAGGTTGTTCTACATTACTTTTAGTTCTAATAGATTAACCGATTACTCATTTTTGATTCAGATAGTAATCCACTGATGCGATCAACTATGACTACCAATTGGTCAACTGGTTCAACCTGATTTTTATTCATCATTGGCTATTGTCCTAATCGGTTGACTAATATAGGAGATCGGTCAACCGGTTACTACAAAATTTTATTTTTTGCCTATTTTTCAACCAACTCTAATTCATTCTTAATCCCCATTGACTTAATTTCAATTTATGACATCTACAATCTTTTAAAACACACATAAATCATGTAATAACATGCCAAGTAATCAACATACAAGTGTGACTGCATTTGTCCTAGTAGATTTAGTGTATTAAACTATACAAAAAGAATATTACCTTGTCTTCTTATATATAATGAAGTTTATTTTATGCCCCAGAGCCTTTGAATCTTCATCTTAATCTTGATCTTCTTGGTCTTGTATCTCAAATCTTGACCTTCATTATCTTGGTCTTTCTCAATATTCTTAGTCTTTCTTCTTTTGATCTACATTTTCTCGTTTTCCTCTTCATTCTTTGATTTATTTCTTCATTCTTCTCTGTGGTATTGTTTCTCCAATACTTCATTCCTGACCTCCCACCGATTGCCCCTTTATATAATTTTTTGTAATTTTAAATATATATTTTTTAAGTGCAAAACAAATATTACTTTTAAAAATAAGTACTTTTTTTTTTCTTAATTAAGCACAAAAATACTTTAAAAAATGTTACCAAAATGGTGGAAAACCTAATTTGACAAACAATACTTTTATTTAAAAACAAAAATGTGTTTGACAATGTAGAAGGAATATAAATTTATCCCTATAAACAATCTCTTGATAAAATAAAATAAATTTTGTAGATTGTTAAAAAAAAAAACCTGAGTAAATAGTCCATCCATCTCTTAAAATATAAAAATTAAATTAAAGAAACATAAAGCAACTAATTTCAACTAATTTTTTAACTTTTGAAAAGTACCTTTTAAAATGCACTACAAATGTTACTTTTAAAAGAAAGTATTTTTTCACATATGTAGAAACACAACGGGCCTAAATCACTCACAAAAGACGCCTTGTAAAAGGATGATTGCCCTCGACTTTATATATACCTCAGGATCAGGTAACACAAGCGATGTGGGATTCAACACCCCCCCCACACGCATGGTGGAGTTTGACAAATCGCTACAAACGGATATTGGGGGCACATCATTGATGTGGGATTCAACATGTCCAACATCAGACAAAAGCCTGGTTCTGATACCATATAGAAATCCAATTGGCCTAACTCACTCTTTAAAGATGCGTTGTGAGGAGGATTGCTCTCGACTTTACATATAGCTCAAGATCAGGTAACACAAACGACGTGGGATTCAACAACATTCCTAAGCCAAAGAAATTATTTAAAAAAGACATTACCAAATGGCGCCCATAAAGAATAAGGTCGAAAGTTGAGTAATTTTTAACAAGCTTCAAGAGAAGTACCTTCATATCCCGGTTTTTGGGCGCATCAGCTCATGTTTCGGCAACACCTTCTCAAAAACATAGAGATTTAACAGTTTCCAGATATTCTCGACGATCCCAGTTGACAGGGCGTGAAATGCTTGTTTTGCAGCCATACGACGTGCTTCCAAAAGTTTCACATCGCTAAAGAGCATAATGAGAGCTTCTTCTAGCTCAGCTTTGCCAGAAACCTGCAGGAGAAATACTGCTAAGAACTTCCCAAAGAAATAAGAAAATAAAAATAAAAATTCTAGATGGTTAATTATTAATTACTAAATACTAATTCAAACTAAAAGTAATGTCACTCGAAGCTTGCAACATTTTTTATGAGAAAAAAAAAAATTCAAATTTGCAACTACATGCCTCAAAGAAGACACGTCTATTAATAAATCAGGTTGTTTTTCAAATGTCTTTCAATAGAGGGTTAGAATTGATTTGAATGAATCGATGGTCGAGATTCGATTATGGAAGTTTTTTTTAGGTGAAAATTCTCGTTTAAAAATTTCACAACCCCACTTCCAAAGTGGTTGAATTAAATTATATTTTATATCTTTTTCCTTTCTATATATAGTTTATTAGCCATTTTTTTAATTATTTATTAATCTTTACACTTACAAAATTGAAAATCGATTTAGTAACTTTAGACATGAGGAATCCCTATATCAATATAACATGTGCACTTGCAGTTGTGAACTGCGAGTTGGTGCACATCTCTACATGCTAATGTAGTAACACAAATAAATACACAAAAAATATGACATTAACCCAATAGGCCTAGCTCACTCTCAAAAGGAAAAGGTTCCAACTTAAAACCATATGGTGTCAATTGTTAAGTGGAGTAACTCCTTCCATATATAGACAACTTTGGGAAGCCTCACAAATTTGATGTGGGATTTTAACACACCCCCTCATGTGCAACAACCCCGTCTTGCACGTGATGCAATCAAACAATGAAAAAGACAAGACAAACATTCAAATAAACAGAGACAAAGAAACTTGTGCTCAGTTTAAAAAGGGCATGATTTAAAAGAGTAGAAGAGGTCTACTAAACCTGAAGAACAGAGATAGGATTCACCCGCTGCATTTGCATTACCATGTCCAAGAAATGACCGACATGTTTCCCTGGAATCAAGCCAATAATGAAGAGGTCAGAAATCAGAAATGTTGAAGTGTCAAAAGGATTTTACGTTGAATACTAACCAGTCAGAACAGCACAGCCTGCTCCGGCAGGTTCTGAAATATTATGGCCAGCACAATTGGGGAAAAAGGAACCACCAACCACAGCTATTGGAGATAATCGGTAGAAGTGCCTTAGTTCACCTAAAAAGCAAGTCGAGAAGAGTAACAACTGCTTTGTCAACGGCATCTTTCAAATAGCAAGCAAAAGAAGTGAACTCACCAACTTTTCTCTTATTTTTTTATTTTTTGGTTTGTTTTGTTTGGTAAGGTAGAAATCCAATGGGCCTGACTTACTCTCAAAAGACACCTTGCAAGAGGAGAATTACCCTAAACTTTACATATAACTCAGGATCAAGTAACACAAGCGATGTGGGATTCAACACGGCCCATCACGCGCAAGGTGGACTTTGACAAACCACTTCGAACGGGATATCTGGGGAAGGGCCAGATATCGATGTGGGATTCAACACACCCCCTCATGCGCATGATGGATTTTTTGACAAACCACTGCGAACGGATATCGGGGAACCCAACATAGATGTGGGATTCAAAACATCCAACATCATACAAGAGTTCTGGCTTTGATGCCACGCAAAAACCCAATGGGCGTAACTCACTCTCAAAAGACGCCTTGTAAGAGAAGGATTGTCCTAAACTTCATATATAACTCAAGATCAGATAACACAAACGACGTGGGATTCAATAGGTAATAACCTCAATGACCACCATCATTGACCTAGTGACGCTCCAAGGTAAGGGGCTGGATTTCTCTCACACAGCAGCGAGGTTAAAGCATATGGGGTACCAAAACATTTGAACTGTTGGAGTATTTAATACTTACATTAATGCATTATTTATTATCGAATATTCATGTCATAATTCGTATTTAGGTTATGGTGACAAATTCGGTAGTTTCTCTTATTCTGTTAATTAGCCCGTTCAATAGGTGTCATTCTCTTCCTTATTTAGCCTAATGTTGGGCTGTATGAACATGAGAGAATGGCCTCAAAACAACATATACCAAACTATTCCTTTAAGCCTATATATTTTTGGGAAATTCCCCCAAAAGTCCCATCTCATTAAAATACTACTTTATGGAGTCCTGTAACAGTAATTTTTGTACATATGAAATGGGACCTAAAAAGTGGTTTTTAAAATTTTGGGACCTCTCAAAAAGTTTCCCTATATTTTTTTGAACAAATATTCAAATGACTAATGAAAAACAAGAGAACATTAAACAATGAATATTATTAAAACAAGATAAACAATTCTCCTCCCTGCGGATTCATGTGAGAGCAATCGGTTCGACACGTATATAATTGTTGGACATTTATCAATTATAAAGAGATGCTTTCAGTTTTCGGGCAATTAGAATTTATGACATGCACTCAAAAGTACAGAGAGCAAAGTGTAAATGCCTGCATACCTAAAGTATCAACTATGTAGATATTAGTTCCCGGCATGAGCTTGTCACGACGAGACCTTAATCCTGCACTTATACCTTTTTTCTGCAAGTACTGCATTACCAGAGCAAAAGCACATTATATCCAGACCATATCATAACCCAAATAAGCTAGAAAGCGAAAGAGAACTGTTAGAATCCCGCATCGAATTTATGAGGCTTCACAAAGTAGTCTATATATGAAGGGAGTTACTTCACTAGACACTATATGGTTTTAAGTTGGAACCTCCTAACATGGTATCAGAACTAGGTTTAGGAAGTCACGTTTGTTTGTCCCCGATTGTTTAAATGTTTGTCTTGCCTTTTCTCTCATTTGATCACATCGAATCCCACATTGAATTTATGAGGCTTCCCAAAGTAGTCTATATATGAAAATAGTTACTCCACTTAACGCCATATGGTTTTAAGTTGGAACCTCCTAACAAGAACCTTTCATAGTAACTACTTTTGGGAACATCTCAACAACCATTTAATTCAATATTAAAGGGTCAAACTTGAAGTTGTTCACAGTTGCTTTCTGTATCTACATGATTAAGTATAGTGTCAATTGTTAGAACAAATGAATCAGACCATACCAGATCAATCTTCTGTCCATGTTGCGGATATCGAGTGACAATAATGGTGACTAAATCAGGGTACATTTGCTTTAGCAGCACGTGAACTCCGAGTATTACTGAAAATCAGATTTGAAATCGCTTCATTAGCCATATAAATTACAGAAGGGAAGGTATTTCCACACTTACCCAGCTTCCAAAATGGAGCGCGGATTGAATTATCAAAAAGAAAAAGTGCATTGTTTTTGTTGAGGAAAGAAAATATAAGGTTCTTTGAAGGAAAATTTCAGACAATTGAATGTAAAAACAAAAACAGTAATTGCAGGATGATGGCTTTAAGGAGACGACAAAGGTTAGGGACAGGAAGCTATCAAAAGAGCCTATTGAATCCCACATCACTTGTGTCACCTGATCCTGAGATATATATATAAAGTCTAAGGAATCCTCCTCTTACGAGGCGTCTTTTGAGAGTGAGTTAGACCCATTAGATTTCTATATGGTATCAGAGCTAGCTATTTTGTCTGAGGTTGGGCATGTTGAATCCCATATCGATGTTGGACCCCTGATATCCGTTCACATAAGTTTGTTAAAGTCCACCCTGCACATGAGGGGGCGTGTTGAATCCTACATCATTTGTGCTACCTAATCTTGAGCTATATATAAAAAGCCTGGGAAAGAGGGCCTTTTGAGAGTGAGTCAAGCCCCATTGGTTTACTACAAAGACCATAAGGAACAAAGGGATCACACCATTCACTATATGGTTCTTTTCTATACAACAGAAGTGGAAGCCAAGAAACAAAGAAGATCTCTCTCTCTCTTGACCTTTTCCTATTCATCAAGTTATTTCCCCATTCTGTAAAGCAGCCTCAGTTGCACCCCAAAGTAATGTCATTTCAAATGCCTAAATAATAGTTTTAAAAAAAAAAAATGAATAAACATACCTTCTTCCTCACCCTCATGTATTGAAGAAGCCATCCAAACCCGCCTATGGGCAAGCATTAGATGCATTTCGTCCATTCTCGCCATCTCTCCTTCAGATATGTTAGATTGTTCTACAGCTGAAGAAAATAACTCCAAGTTATTATTGAATGAAGTCCCGAGATCTTGTTCCATAATGGTTTAACTATAGTTTCAAGAGCATTAAGAAACAAGGAGAGAGATTTAATAATCGCAAATGTTGGGTTTATCCCACATCGGGTGTAGAAGGGGTTGTGACGGAAATTATCACTTCACTAGCTAGCTTTTAGGGTTGAGAGAGACCCAAGACCCACTTATACTAATATCAGAACCCAGGTCACAACAATTTTAGCCCAATAGCCATAAAGGGAGAGGTTGGTTGAGGGTTAGCCGACCAAAGGTGCGATGTGTGAGGGGATATTGTTGGGTTTATCCCACATCGGATGTGGGTGGTCAGGTTTTAAATGTGAGGAAAAGGCTCACCAGTCACCACATGAGCTAACTTTTGAAGTTGAGAGAGACCAAGACCACTCTACAGCAAGCAAGTTGCTAATTGAAAAAAGGACAAATATTTATCAGATAGAGAGGCCTAAAAAGATAGCACACGTCAATGTTCATCTTTAGAGAAAAAGAGAGAAGAAAATGAATAGTTTCTTAAAAAAATATATCAAACATAACAAAAACATCTTCATGCTCTGAACTGAAGGGCATACCATACTTTAAGTCACCAGAAAAATGAATGACAAATGGTGAGGCTTGCAGCAGCTGAAAACGGAGTGCTTGTGTCATGCTCTATTACAAATTAACATCAAAGGGGGAGGGAAAAGGAAGGAAGAAAAATAAGTCATGACATAAAAAAGTAAAAAATGAAAACAAATACATGTAAGCACGTGCACATAACACACGGGGGGGGAGGAGGGGGGAGAGAGAGATACCAGTGGAACAATTAATGAGAATTTAGATAGCAGCAACGAAGTCAGTGGAAGGACTGCAGGCCTAGACCAACTTGTGAAGGATTTCACTGACATCCGAGCATTTAGCAAAGACAACTTAATCTGAAATCAATTTAGACGAGAAGAAGAAAGAGTTAATCGCAAAAGAGCGAGACACATGAACACAAAAACACATAAAACTAATGGAAAGCTATAACCATTGATTTTGAACAAGAATTTGCATTTTTGAACAAAATATAGAATGTTAAATGTTCAACCAACCAAGATTTGGAAATCTTTAATCTAAACAAAATTATTTGATGGGTAAACAACCCTTCTTACTTCATATAAAACCATTTGTTGATATCTATGATTATCGATGGAAAACATTAACCCACTTACCCCATTTCTTGATGCAATCATAATAAGATTCGGCCATAGTTCACTCTCCATCAGCATGATGGCGTTTGGCTTCCAATAGCCAATGAAAGCGGCCACAGCATCAGGGATATCAAGAGGAGCATACTGGTTCATGGAGAAAGGTGTGAAAGATTAGGGCAGAATGTTGTAAACCAATAAGCCAATTATAAAACTCAAGCAAAGTCGACGTAAATAATAATTTTTAAATCAAGAAGAGGAAACGAAATTGTCTTTGAACAGCAGTCAACACCATAAAAGAAAGTAGGGGGATAAATACCTGATATATGACACCACTTGGAAGTCGATCTTTTATTACTTCACTGCAATTAAAAAGAAAATGACATATAAGGAAAACGGGAAAACAAAACACACAAATAGAAAAAGCAAAAGCAAGAATACTAAATTCCTTCCAACCCCCAATGCATAGGGTCCATTATCAAAGTTAAATAAAATTCAGAAGAACTCCATGCCATTTTTAAAAGGACGTGAAATTCCCATATCCAGGATGGTAGTTCTAAATTTCTTAAAGTCCAAGGAAACCTCAGACTAGAGGAAGCAAAAGCTTTGGTCATGAACTTCTATTACTTTTTAACTTTCTGGGAGTTTAAAGTAATGAAGCCTTGAAATGAGAACTGACAACGAACCAACAAAGAATTTTTTTGGTACCTTCCCAATTCTCGTTTCAAAGATCCAATGCTGCACTTCCACCATCCAAACACAAGCATTTTAAACACCAAACACATTCAATTACTACACCATTTATCCAGGAATGCAGTTTTGTTTTGATATCACAATAGAAAACGGGATATATTTCTTTATAACAGAGATAAGAGTAAAATTCTATTATAGAACTTTTACCACAAGTCCCATCCCACAAACACGGTATAAACAAACACACAGAAATTGAAAAGCTGATGTTAATCTTTTGTTAAAGCTTCGTTAAGAGTGAAATTCTATTGAAATCATAATGTTTTATTGATAAAAAGGGAAATTTTCGGGATAAAAAATGAAATATGACTTACAAAGCCGATGTCGTGGTGGTCGTCATCAAGACTGCCACACCAAGGCTACGCTGGATACACTGTTTGATCACAGGAATTGCAGCGAGTCCTTCGCCTTTTCAACAATTACAGGATACCATTACATAAATCATTATTAACATACCAAGATTGACTGGTGATGAAATTCCCAACAATTAAGTCATAGTATTACTATATTAACTTAATATCAACAAATCATCATACCACACAAAATGTGAGCTAATTTTTGTCATTTAAACAAGTAAAACTGAGGTAACAATTAACATATTGTTGGGTTTTTTTTCTTCCCACATCGGATGTGGAATGGATTGGTGGTTAGGTTATAAGTGTGAGGGAAAGTCTCGCCTCATGAGCTAACTTTTAGGGTTGAGAGAGCCTAAGAGCACCCCTACATTGGTATCTGAGCCAAGTTACAACAAATTTGGCCCAACAACTACAAAAGGAGAGATTGGTCGAGTGTTAGCCGATCAAAGGCTCGATGTGTGAGGAGAAGATTATTGGCTTTATCCCACACCGGATGTGGAAAGTGCTAGCGATCAGGTTATAAGTGTTAGGCAAAGTCACACCATGAGCAAGTTTTTGCAGTTCACAGAGGCCCAAACCACCCCCTACATGACATATATCGGACTCCAATCAATTATCAGGGTTCAATCCAAACAATAAACGTTAACTGAATTCTCTATTTTTCCTAATAGATACAGCAGAACAGAATTCAATTAGAAAACTCAAAACAACATTTCAATTGAACTTCACTTGCATGAATACGTACACAGCTATGACAAACACATTTCCATTTGAATAAATAAGTTTCGATTTGTTTGTGATCAGAGAGAAGGAAGATAGACCTAGAGAGACGGCGTGGAACCAAACGAGCGGACCAGGAGGGCGAGGGAGGGAGGGACGACCGAGACGCTCGCGCCACCGTGTACGATGCTCGAGCCCTCGGAGCTTGCGCCATTGCAGGTGCAGGCGTATGAAAGGCGAGAGACCATAGCTGAGAGCTCTATAGATCATGTAGAGCGTGTGTCCTCTCTCTCTCGCCATTTTCGGACTGCTGTGAGCTCAGTTTGAACTAAGCAGTCGATCATGAAAATGTGAAAACGGACCGAACCGGGTCGGTTATTCTTCTAATGGGCCGGACCGGGTTTGACTTGGGCCCAATATGACCTAAAAAAGGCCCACTTTTTTTTTTTTTTCGAGGTATAGTCGCCAGTATCTCCACACCCGCACCCTGTGTGAGAGTAATCTTGTTCGAGATTCCGTGACTGCTTCTTTCAACAAGTTCTTTTCTACAGACTTAAAACGTCTTACTTTGTAGAGGTCCCTCAACTGCTTTAATCTTGATATAAGTTCTCCTTTTAACTCATTTATTGAAAAATTAAGGATTAGTTGTTGCTTACCCCCTATAGTTTGATCTTTGTTTCATTTTAATTCCGGTGACTAGCGATGGCTGAAATCCGATGACAGTGTGACGGTTGGTGACTCAAACCCAATTGGGATATTAATATTTTCTTAACGTTAATAAATGTGACTAAAATTAAAGTAGTTATTTACTTTGATTTTTTTTTTAATTTAATGTCATTTATTAAGACTTTTCACCAACGGTTTTTTTTGTTAAATTCTATTTCAAAGGGGGGTTAGTTTCGTTTCCATTTTTTATTTTTTTTAATAGTAAAACGTGTCCGGATTAGCTTACTTACACTTCAACGAATCATTTTTCCGGGCGATCTTTAAGGCGCACTCTTCCACATTGGCTTAATACTTTCAGGATTAAATTTAAAATTTAATTATTAAAATATTCTGAATTCCGATTTTTAAAAAAAAAAAAGTTGATTTTGTTTGTCGTTTGACACGAACTAACACTTCTCGGGTAGATTTGATACCACTAGAGATTCGAAAAGGTGTAGTGTTGAACACAATTTGTCGTAGAATTGGGAGCATATTCGAGTGCTAACAACTAATGATTCTTAGTACACAAACCAAAAAAATTCTAAACGCTAAACGACGAGATTATATAATCATTTAATTATCACCTTGAAAATTACAAAATCATTTTTTTATTATTATTATTTTTTGTCTTATTAGAAATCATTTTTTTAATTATACTTTGGGCTCATGGTTTTTGACTTGTTAGACATTTTTTTTAAGGGAAAGAAATATTTTTTATGCTAACACTAAAACTATGAAATTTATCGAAGTTCGAGTCTTATAATTGTTCGTGTCGGAAATTGATATTCACCAACAGTATGGTTCGGTCAGAGTATATGTGTCTTTTCTGTGCGGAGGTGATGGTGGAGATGTCCTGAGTTTCGTCTCTTCTAGTCAACCCGTTTAGAGATATCCGAGCTCTAAGGTTACTGTTCATTCAATCTGAATTGAGCTCCGAGCTGGTACCCGCACAAAGACCCACTGGAGCTTGGCCCGGTAAAGTCCTTCCGGTGTGAGAGTAAGTAATCGAGAAAGAAGGACTGATATGTTTCAAATTATAGAAATTGAGCAATACCTTAGACTCCTCTTTTGAGCATTGAAATGTTTCGGTATTTATAGAAATAGAGAGTGCACAATGATGGGTTTGAGCTTTTTGGCCCATTAGAAGAGTCCATTTACCTTGGAGGAGGTTTGAGCTCGGCCATTCTCTGATCGGCGACCTTTGGCCGACACACTCTAGTCATGGGGTTTGAGCTCAGCCAGGTCTTGAGGTCTAAGCTCAACCATCTTCTAGTCGGCGAACTCTAGTCAAGAGGTCTAAGCTTTAGTCAGTGACCTCTGGTCGTGAGGACTGAGCTTCGCCATCCTCTGGTCGGCAAGCTCTAGTCATGAGGTCTAAGCTCAGCCATCCTCTGGTCAGCCACCCTCAGATCGGCTATTCAATCGAACTTGGTCAAAACGTCGGTTCATGTGGAGGCCTTCAGTGGATCACTTATGGGTGACCAAATATACCATCATCAATGTTTATTTTAATTTCATGAAATTATGGATAAGAAATGGACTATGCTTAACACGTGATCTTTTAATAGAGATATTTTTGTTATTTCATCACTCTACTAAACTTAAAATATTTTTTCATATTTTTTGCTGACAACAATTTATCTAAACAATTAAAGAGAGAAGCATGAATTGTTTTAAGTAAAAATAGCTTAGCTTTCGTAGAGTGATGAATAAAGAAAATATTCTATGGTTTAAAACAACCCAATGCGAGATTGAAATATATATGAAATTTGACGGATTAAATATGCAATTTGACAAAATTCAAGGTCCGGATATGCACTCACCCTATACTTTAGGAACTTAAAACACAAATTTTCCCATGTTTGAAAAAGAAAAAAGAAAAATTAAATTGTGTTCAAAATTCATGTGTTTAATAATTTAATAATTTATCTATTTATTTAAATATATATTTTTTTATTATTATTGTTGGAGAATAATGAATTGTTTACTTATTTAATTAAGATATAAAAAATAATAATAACTGTCAAAGTTTTCTCTCTTTTCCTTTATTCCACATTACTTGGGAGAAGGGGTCTAGAAGAGTATAATAGTGGATAGGTAGGATACTTGAGGTGTGCCCCAAGGGGTACCCACATTTTGTGGAGAGAAGAGGAGTTACGTCCCTATTGGTTTACCACACGCGGGCGCGCCGCTGCCATCGGGCGTGCTAAGGTGAAGTGAGGTAGCACTTATATATATATATATATATTTTATTTAGGATAAAATTTATTTAATAAAATATTAATTTTATTTTAGAACGAACCGTTTCCAATTGCAAACGTTTAAGTTTTTCGACTGTTTTCAAACCGTTACATTTTTCGGACTGTTTCTCAACGTTAAGAATTTTGAACCGTTTCAACGTTCTGATTCGGTTCTTTTTGCCTATAAATACAGACTTTTGCATCGTTACTATTTTTTCCCCGATCAGTTTTGCTTTCAAACGACCAATCTGTTCATTTTCTTTTTTATTTCGGTTTTTCAAACAATGTTCCGAGCAGTCTATTCGCATTTCGAACAGTGTGTGGGTGTTCAGTTTTCAGGGCTTCTACTGTGTAAAGAAGGTCCTAAACAGAGGTGATTTCTGAGTTGTTTTATCCTGGGAATGACGAGACTGTGATATTGCTTACACATACTTAGGCAGAGCCGCAAAACGTCTTAAAAAGAGCGATCTGATCTGCCACTCAACCTAAGCAATTTCGGTAAATTCGTTCATTTCTAATTTCTGCAGCAACAATTATTATACTAGTAAAATGCGTTCAGACTAATTTATACACATCTCGACTAATCATCTCTCCAAAAATTTTTAAGCAAATACTCTTCTACATCGGCTCGATAGATTTAAAAATTAATTTTTGGATTACTCTTCAACTTCTGCCGACAATGAAAAGGACAATGAACAGTGAAAAGGACACCTCCCTAGTTGACCATATATATATATATATATCGGAGTGAGCAAAGAAAATAGGGGAGAGGGGTAGCTTTAACTTCGCATGGAGTTGAGTGTTATTTCCCTTTGGGTCACAATCGTGATTTCGCCAATTTTAGCCCTTCTTTTCCGGCGAAGAAACCTAAAAAACTCCCGCCAGTTACCTCCGGGACCGCCGGGATGGCCGGTGTTCGGCCATTTGTTCAAACTAGGCTCCGCCCCTCACAAGACCCTCGCCGGTCTAGGCCAAAAATACGGCCCCGTCGTTTGGCTCCGACTCGGTTCGATCAACACGATGGTCGTCCTGACGGCGGCGGCCGCCGCCGAATTCTTCAAAAAGCACGACGCCTCCTTCGCCGAACGCACCGTGACGGAGGTGATGCGTTCCCACGGCTTCGACCGCGCGTCCCTGGCACTCGCGCCCTACGGCACCTACTGGCGCGTGCTGAAGCGGTTGATGACCGTCGAAATGCTGACGCACAAGAGGATCGCCGAGTCGGTGTCGGTGAGGCGAAAGTGCGTCGACGACATGGTGAGCTGGATCGATAGAGAGAGAGAAAACACCACCACCAACAACAACGACGGATCGGAGCGTGGGGTTCACGTGGCGAGATTCGCTTTCCTGGCTTCGTTTAACATGCTGGGGAACGTGGTGGTGTCGAGGGACCTGTTTTCGCCGGAGTCGAGGGAGGGGTCGGAGTTTTTCACGGCGATGGAGGGGCTGATGGAGTGGGGAGGGCATCCGAACGTGGCGGACTTGTTCCCGTGGATGAGGTTTTTGGATCCGCAGGGGCTCCGGCGGAGGATGGACCGGGATTTGGGGAAAGCGCTGGCGATAGCAGCGGCGTTCGTCAAGGAGAGGAGGACGGCGGGCGGCGCCGCCGGGGAGAAGAAGAAGGATTTCTTGGGGGTTTTATTCGAATATGAAGGGAATGAGAAGGACGAGCCTGATAAAATTTCCGATCATCAACTCAACATTTTCATACTGGTAAGTTTAAATTACATTTTCTACCCCTATGTTTGACCAAAATCTCACTTTGATCCACATAATTTTAAGGGACATTCGGTGGGAGATCTCTTATTTCACCCTTAATTTGTAAAAAGTCCCAGAGACGGAAAAAAAATTTATTTTAGTCCCGCCTATTTTAAAAAAACGGAAGCCTTGCACACGCACGGTTACATGTAACAACTTTGTGTGTAAAATTTTCGACAACACCCTAAATTTTTAAAAATATTTACTGTTGTACCTAAATTTAAAAAAAAATAAATTAAAATCCTTTAAATTATACATAAGCCACCACTAATTTCCAAAAATAGTCAATAGACCGCTTGAAGTTTTAAATTTTTTTATTTTTACCCGTACATTTTTAAAATATATTAATTAAAAATCTTAAAATTATAAATAAATCTCATCTAATTTATAGAAATATTCAATAGACTTGTCCTCGAACAATTTTCTAATTCTGTCACTGTTCAAATTTAGAAATATATACTAAATCGACTAAGAATAACGTTGCAGGAAGTATTTTTAGCGGGTTCAGAAACGACAAGCAGCACTGTCGAATGGGCGATGGTGGAGCTCCTACTTAACCCGGATTCCATGAACCGGGTCAAAACCGAACTCGCCAACGTAATCGAACCCGACAAAAAACTTGAAGAGACCGACATAGACAACCTCAAATACCTACAAGCGGTGGTCAAAGAGACGCTCCGTCTCCACCCGCCAATTCCGTTTCTGGTGCCTCGACGGGCGATCCACGAAACCGAATTCATGGGTTACAACATACCCGAGAACACCCAAGTTTTCATAAACGCGTGGGCGATCGGAAGAGACCCGACCCATTGGGTCGACCCGATGGATTTTAAACCCGAGAGGTTTTTGGATTCAGGTGTCGATTACAAAGGCCAAAATTTCGAGTTGATACCGTTCGGAGCGGGTCGGAGGATTTGTGTGGGCGTACCGTTGGCGCATCGGATGCTCCATTTGATACTCGGGTCGTTATTGAATGAGTTTGATTGGGAGTTGGAGAGGGGTGTGGGAGGACAGAGAATGGATATGAGGGAGAGGATGGGGGTGACAGTGAGGAAATTAGAGCCGTTGAGGGCGGTGCCCAAAAAACGTAATAAAATTTAATTTTAATTGTTTATAATATTTTTTTTCAGTACCAATATTGGGGAAAGAGTTTCGAACACTATACCTCTCATTAGAGAGACATATTAGATAACCTCAAGTCTACAAGTCTTTGATTGTTTATAATAATTAATTAATGAATTGGATGTTTTTATAATTTTATTATTATGCTAAATATACATTTAAAAATGTAACATTTTTTTTTATAATTTTAATTTTTAAATAATTGTTTTTGCTAAGTTATTATTTTTTTTTAAAAAAATACTTAAAAAATGAACCAACACAACTGTTATTTTTGTTTAATTATGATTTTATCCCCTTCCACTTTAAAAAATTGTACTTTATCTACTTCTACTTTAAATAACGTGAGAAACTAACATTTTTTTTTAATTTAAATTAATGAAATAAGTTTAAAAAATGATGGAATTGAAATTTTCAATTCATTTTTGGATAAAATATACAAAATTGTTATTTTATTTTAATTTTAATTTAATTTTAAAAAATTTATGATAACAAATTAAATTAAGGGACATGCACCATTTAGTCCCAAAGTACAAAAGAAATTACCAATTACTCCCATCACTTTTTTTTTTGCACCAATAAGTCCTTTTGTCTTTTTCTGACCAAAATACCACTCATATGGATGTTGAATGTAACATCAAAATTATTAATTTTTTTTTTATGTTATTTTTTTCTGACCAAAATACCCCTCATGTGGATGTTGAATGTAACATTCAACACCTGTGGGTGTTGAATGTAACATCAATTGTTTGTTTGTTTTTTTTTTTGTTTTTTTTTGTATGATGCTATTTTTTTCTGACCAAAATATCCCTCACGTGGATGTTGAATGTAACATTCAACACCTGTGAGTGTTGAATATAACATCAACTGTTTTGTTTTGTTTTGTTTTTTCTTTGTTTTTTTATGTTATTTTTTTTTTACCAAAATACTCCTCATGTGGATGTTAAATGTAACATTCAACACCTGTGGATGTTGAATGTAATATCCATTATTTTCTTATTTTTGTATGCAGAATAAAATACATATGATATTACATTGAACACTTGTAGATATTACATTCAACACCTGTAAATGTTGAATATAACATCAATTGTTCTTTTATTTTACGTTACGTTTAGTAACGATTTTATCCTAAAATCAAGATTTTTTTATTTTTTTTTTGGAACATATAAAAAGTGACAAAAAGTCATAAAGTTTGGGGAGAAAACTGTAATTTATGACGGCGGCGACCGGCGGCAGCGGCTGACAGCAGGGGTGCACCAGTTTGACGACCTTCTTTCTCAATGTGAAACTCACGAGAGGGCATTTTGGTAAACTTAATTCTCACTATTTTTGAAAACGGGACTAATTGGTGCAATAAAAGGTGTTGATGGGACTAATTGGTGTAAGAAAAATGTATTGATGGGACTAATCGGTGCAAAGAAAAATCGATGGGAGTAGGTGGTAAATAATTATTTTTTTTTGGGATTAATAGGTAATTTTCCCTTAAATTAAAATTAAAATAGGTTGCATAGAAAATTGGATGAAAATTTTGATTTGAAAAATAATAATTAAGTAAAAATAAATAAAAATATAATTTTTTAAAATAAAAACAAGATAGAATGATAATTAGACAAAATAATTTGGCGTTATCTTTCCCACCCAAGTATTGAAGTCAAATCAAAATAGGTGGCAATGAACTTGGACAAACTTAAGATGTATTAGAAAAAGCACATGCATTTCTTTGGGTTTCGATTATAACCAACGAATCTAATCAAATGTTTCGAACAATGTGAGGTTCCCTCCAATTAGGATCTTGTCTTCATGGAAAATATATATATATATATATATATATATACACATCCCCCACCCCCAAAACCGCCTTCATTAAAGCATGCAATTATGCTCTAGATCATAAAAAAAATAAAATTTTACTACGTATAATGCAAACCGATCGAACACCACATGTCAATAGGACATTTGTCGCCGTCCACATTTAACTTGTCACTGCTGATCAATCACACAACGTGAAGACTGTCCAACTACGTTCCAATAGTCGACTAGAGTTGTTTGAGCCAGACTCTCCTCTCCAATCACCAACGCACACAACCTTGCTTGGATCCGACAAGCGATTAGCAAGGACTGGACAAGCTCTCCATGCAACCTTAAGGATCTTCACATTCACCAAGGGTGGGATTAGGAGTTGGCCTTAGTGGAAAATGCCAACTCCCCCCACACTAGTGGTGAGGGGTTTCATTCCCCTCCCATGCACTGAATGTGGGTTTTCAATCCCAACAGTGTTCGGGTACGTGTGTCCAGGTGTGCGATTACAAATGTGTATTGACCAAACAAAGCATTCACCAAAGGTGGGCCATATCACCTATTACCATAAGTTTCATTTGGTGGACCAAAAGTCAAGTCTCATAAATTTAATCATGTCACGGGCCACTTGATTTTGCCACGCGTCGAATTACACTAATAATCCGAGCTTAGGGCCTTATTTTTTAGGACTAATCCAACCCTTCTCCAATAAATAAAGGGACAGTAAATACACCAAGTAACGAGAATTTTTTTTGCTTAAGACTTGAACTCCTATTTTCCCATGAACTGCTACTCTCGTGCTGGAGGATCTTTATTGGACACACCCCAACAGGTATTTATGCAAACTCTAGAACTTTGACCAAAAATCGCTCAGAACATAATAAACAGTACACCAAGACGCCAAATTAGTGTAGGAATAACCCATGTGGACTTTGATGAATCAACGGTAAATGTTAACCAATTTTCGAGACCAACAAAAAAAAATATATATATAAATTTTCATCCGACCCTCCTTTCAAGTCAATCCCACATGCATGCATTAATTAGCTTCCTAGGCTAATAGTATTTATAAGAGTCAGCCACTACTACTAAAATGAATTCAACACAAATGGATGAGGTATGGAACATCCTTCTTTGGTGCATTATCATTGTCTCCCCAGCCTTTGCCCTTCTCCGCCGTCGCCTGAACTCCGGTAACCACCGGCAATCACCGCCTGGACCAATAGGATGGCCGGTGTTCGGCCACATGTTCAATCTCGGCCCGATGCCACACCGAACCCTAGCCGCCCTCAAACACCGCTACGGCCCGATCATCCAACTTAAACTCGGCTCCATCAACACCGTCGTTGTCCAAACCGCTGACTCCGCCGCGGAGCTCTTCAAGAACCACGACCTCCCCTTCGCCGAGCGCAACATCACCGACCTCATGCGTCTAAACGGCTACAACGACGGCTCCCTCGTCCTCGCCCCCTACGGCGCCTACTGGCGGGTCCTACGCCGGATATGCGCCGTAGAGATGCTGACCAACAAGAGGGTCAACGAGACGGCCCCCATTCGGCGAGAGTGCGTTGACGAGCTGATGACGTGGATGATCCCGACCGAGGGGAGCAGCGGGGTCCACGTCGCCCGATTGGTGTTCCTCACGTCATTCAACATGCTCGGGAAACTTGTGCTGTCACGCCACCTGGCAAAACCCGATTCGCCGGTGGGGACGGAGTTTTTCGAGGCAATGTCGGGGATCATGGAGTGGGCGGGGCAGCCGAATGTGTCGGATTTGTTCCCTTGGCTGAGGTGGATGGATTTACAGGGGCTGAGGAGGAAAATGGGGAGGGACCAAGGGAAAGCAATGGAAATCGCTTCAGGGTTTGTGAGGGAGAGAAGGAAAGAGAGGGAGGAAGGAAAAGTAGAGAAGAGAAAGGACTTTCTGGATGTGCTGCTTGATTTCGAGGGAAAAGGAAAGGATGAACCAGATAAACTATCAGAGCACAATATCAACATATTCATACTGGTAAAAAAAAAAAAAAAATCTTTTTTTTTTTTTTTTTTAATGTTTTTTGGGTCCTATTTATGACAAGATAAATGACTTATTTAGAAGATAATCACATAACATTCGTTTCCTCTAACAGTGTAAATGTCTTAACACGGTCAAAATCTCTCCATTCGTGTATTATTGTTACATATAACATGACTCCTTGTTAAAAATAGGGTATATCTCTTCTACGAAATATCAAATTATATCTCTTATATTTGCGTGTATATGTTAAACATAACATTCGTTCTCTATGATAATACACATGTTCCTCGTCTCACACAATCAACGTCTCTTTTTTTTTTTCCTGGCGTTGAATATAATATTAACTGAATATGAAATGGAATACATATTTTACACGTTCAATTTTGAATGCAACTGAAAATAGAAAAACTCTGTTATTATTTGTGAAATTTTTTTTTTTTTCTTAGAAATGTTTAATAAGGGAATTTTCAAATCTCGCAAAGATTATTTGTCATGGAAATTTCGACATTTTTGAATTTAGGACTAAACAGTTCAAAAAGTTAAGTCAGCGAGATTAGATGGTTTAATCTAAAACAATTGATATTGATTGGTAATTTGGACCTTAATATGGATCTGTGCGGTAATTTAAAAAAAAAAATTGAAATTTCAAACCAAATAGATTTGCTAATTTTTCAACCATTTCAATGCAGGAAATATTTCTAGCCGGTACAGAAACGACAAGCGGCACAATCGAATGGGCAATGACGGAGCTCCTATGCAACCCCGACTCCATGACAAAAGCCAAACAAGAGCTAACCAACATCATAGGGCACAACAACAAAATGGAAGAGACCGATATCGACAATCTCCCTTACCTCCAAGCCGTCGTTAAGGAAACCCTGCGCTTACACCCCCCACTCCCATTCCGCATACCCCGAAAGGCAATTCGCGACACAAAGTTCATGGGTTACGATATTTCTAAAAATACGCAAATTTTTATAAACGCGCGGGCGATCGGGAGGGACCCAAAACAATGGGATGAGCCCACTAGGTTTAAACCGGAGAGGTTTTTGGGGTCGAATGTGGAGTATAAGGGTCAGCATTTCGAGTTGATACCGTTCGGTGCAGGGCGAAGGATGTGTGCGGGTGTTCCGCTCGCTCATCGCATGCTTCACCTTGTGCTGGGCTCTTTGCTTCATGAATTCGGGTGGGAGCTTGAAGTGGGCGTTACGCCGGAGAAAATGGACATGAGGGAGAAATTGGGGCTTTCGGCTAGAAAAATGGTGCCGCTCAAAGCAATCCCGAGAAAACGAGAAATTATAAGATAGTTCAATTGTTAACGTTTTGTTAAAATATGGATGGAAATATGCACATGCAAAAGATTTAATTTTGGTTATGTTGGGCGATTTTGTCACTACAGGCACAAACGATCTCACTGCGATGATTTAGACAATTATAATAAATTTAATGGTACAAAAATATAATTTTCTTTTTCTTCTCTTTACTACGAATGGCAAACGCCATCGTAAATTGGCAACTTCGCCGATGTTGTCTTAGCTCTACAACATCTCACCATATTTTTCAAATCTCAAGATGGGATGGATGGGATGGAGTTTCTGTTTCATTTTGAGGTATTCCGAAAATAGAAACATATTTGGTAACGACCATTGTCCCGATTTTTTTTTTTTAATTTATGAGAACAGAAACAAGAAACACGTTGAATTTCAACTTTGTTCTTATGGTGGTTAATAGGGAGTCGACAGGATGGTGGTAGCCGACATAAAGATAGTATCCTACTATCAATCCAAATATAAAATATTGTATAGAACACTACGGCCCCGTTTGGTTAGTGTTCCCAACCAAACCCAAAAAATAAGAATTGATTCTCAAAATCTTAAAGAAACCAAAAACAAAAAAAAAATTGTTTCTTTTTGTATCTAAAAAACTCAACCCAAAGTTCTCAACTTCCGACTTCATCTGCCGGCCGACCAACACCACTACCCGCCGTCTGCCGCCGCCGGCCACCGTCCGGCGACCATCGCCGGCGGCCGCCGCCGCCGTCCGGCGACCTTCCGTTGCCACCGGACACCTCAGGCGACCGTCCGCGCCGTCGGCGTCCACCTCCGGCGACTGTCGCTGGCCACCTCCGCCGCCACCAAACAAAAAAAAAATTAAAAAAAAAAATAATTTTAGGATAAAATCGTTACCAAACACATTCTGTTCTCAGCACAAAATAAAAATTGTCGTTACCAAACATAATTCTGTTCCCAAAATTCTCAACCCAACCCATTTCAGTCGGGTTCAGAAAAGTGGAAACACTAACCAAACGCCACCTCCCTTACTTAAATCTCATGTTTTCCTGAAAAATATATTTTCCAAGGAGAGATTTTCTCATGGATCATCTTTATCGTATCTCTCTCCAATCTAGCTCATCATCTTCAAACTCCCAAGTCACCCATTTGCATAATTCTTGACCTTTAACTATTGAAAAAAAAAATTCTAACTAAATCATACCCCTGCATATATTTGTATAATCTAAGACAAAATCATAGATAAATGATTTATGAATCAAATATTTTTTATTTTATTATGGAGCTTATGTTAGGTTTATCCCGGGTTAGATCGGATGTGAAAATGGTTGGTAGTTAAGTTATAAGTGTGAGAGAAAACGTGACCTCATGAGCTAGTTTTGAAAATTGAGAGAGGCCTAAAATTATCCTACACTAGCATCAGAACCAAGGTTACAAAAATCTCTTATCCAATACCCAAAGAATTAGAAGGAGAAATTGGTCAAGGGTTAGCCGATCCAAAGCCCCGATGTGTAACGAAGAAATTGTTGAGTTTATCTCACATCAGATATTGAAGGAGTTGTTGATCAAGTTATAACTGCGAGAAAAAATCTCACCTCATGAACTAGTTTTTGGGGTTGAGAGAGGTCCCAGAACACTTTGAGATATATATAGAGAGCATTTCCTTAAGTTTAAATGCTCGAACTGCAAATCTTTATAATTTCACATTTTTTTAAAACTAGAATCCTAAATTTAGATGTTCTATACAATATTTATTTTATATTTGGATGATTAGAATTACACATCGAATTTGATTATGAGATTTTTCATAGTAATCTACATGTGAAGGAGTTATTCTCCTGAAACCATATGATTTTAAATCGGAACCTCCTAACATGATATTAGAGCTAGCTTTGAGAAGTTGTTTGATCGCATCACGCACAAAATAGGTGTAAGAATCTCATATCGAATTTGTGAAGTTTTCCGAAATAATCTATATATTAAATGACTTTATATATAAAGGGGTTTTGACACTTTATATCCATGAACTTTGACCAAAATATCCCTAACATTTGACACACTAACTATTTTTAAAAGGATTTATTCACTCTCATTGTTCTTCCCTCCCAAATACTTAGAAATATACATACGGCATATATATAGTTGTTTTTTTAGAAAATTAATAGAGGAAATGAAGAGGTTTAAAATGTCCATAAAGTCCTCTTAAAATAGTTAAGTACAAGACAATCGTCTGTTTGTGATCTAAAATTATAATGAAATTATTAATTTAGACTAAAGTGAGATGATTACCGAACTTCAAGGTATTATATATTCAAATTGCAATTATATGGACCAAAGAGAAATAATGGTAATTTCGCACATTCGAATAGCAAATTTATAATTCGTTGTTGTTTTTGTCTTCATGCGTTATTTGATAACCTTACTTATGTCCTTATTTGCGATTTCAAAGGTTTCACAATTCAATTTATTGCTTAGTATTATTATTTTGTTCTTTTATATTGGTCACTTTCGTGAACCATTTTGGATTATCAATTGATTGCGGCATTATAAATTATTTCCTCTATAGAACATACATAGACATTATAAATCTTTTCCTGTGTAGAACATAAATATTTTCGCATTTTTTTAAATTCGTGTTCTTCATTGTTATAATTAAATTATTTTTTCTGACGGGTATGATTACTCAAATGGTTTCACTATACTTTATTGGAGATTTAGGGTAAAAACAACAACAACAACTAAATCTTTATCCCACTTATCTAGAATCGGCTACATAAATCTATTTACACAATAATAAACGATCAAACGTCATCTCCGCAGTCAGGTTCAGTGTCGTAAAATCAATTCTAAATAAACCATTTTGTAAACATCACCTTGTCATCATGCTCACGCGTGAATACAATAATCAGATGCTCACCTGCTGATTATGATTGATGGCCTAAGACATTAATAAATACCTTCAGTTTTCAACATAAAGAAAAATAAAAAATAAAAAAAAAAAATTAATTAATTAATTAAAGAAATCACACACCCCACGAAACCCAAATCTTAAAAAAAAAATTGTCAAATAACGGGTACAAAGTCATAGCTATAGATTCGAGTTTTAAACTCGTCAAGACTTCCAATCATTTCTATAAATACCAAAAACACTCTCTGTCATTTTTATAATATCTGAACTAAAACAACTCTATTACATTTTAATGACAAAACGACCCTTACAATTTTTTATTTTTTTTTATTATTATTATTATTATTTTTTTCTATTCTCTCGTTGTCTCTCTTATTTTATATTTTTTATTATTTTTTTAATTTTTACTCTGTATTTTTTATTTCATGTTTTTTTTTTATGCCAATCATAGAAAATTAAAAATGATCGAAAGTAATAATCAAAGGGCAACCCAGTACACGAAGACTCCCGTCATTGCAAGATCTTGAGAGGGTCAAATGTACATATTTACTAAGAGATTGTTTCCAAGATTTGAACTTGAGTTCTCTATATTACAATAAAACAATCTTACCATTGTACCAAGGTAATAATCAAGAATCAAAAATGCAAAAAATAAAAAACAACAAAAAAATTAAAAAATAGAATTTGAAGAATAAAAATGAATTTAAAAAATAAAATAAAACAAAAACCAAAAAAAAGTTAATTTTTAAATTTAAAGTTTTATTTTTGTTTTTTTGTTTTCTACTTTTTCACTTTTAATTTTCTATAAACACCATACATAAAAATAAATAAAATAAAAAATTACTAAACAAAAGCAAAAAATATCAAATAGAAAACTCTCATAAAGGGCCACTAATGCACGAAGATTCACGTCATTGCGTAGTCTAAGGAGGATCAGATGTACGCAACCTTACTTCTGTACTCAGAGAGATTATTTCTAAAATTTAAACACTAGACCTCAAGATCACAATGAAGCAACCTTGAACTCAAAGTTCACATATTAAGAAAAAATATGTTACAAAGATATTTATATCAATAAAATATAAAAAAAGAGTGTGTAAAGTATTATAAAAATAATAAGAAACAATTTTGGTATAAGTCAAAATGAGAGAGTTGTCCCCTATACTCTTAAGTCTTATTTATTATTGTCCAAGTGGTTAAACGGCTCAAAATCTTTTAGCAATCTCTTTTAAATAAGACAAGAATGCAGAAACAACTGAATATTTGTGAAGATTTATGAATAACATAGGATTTATTATGTGAATAAACAATGCAGAAAATAACTTATATACGCTTACAATAAAAAGATCTAAAAAAACAAAGAGAAATCTGTTTTAATATTATAAAAACTTAATGGGACTAACTCACTCTCAAAAGACGTCTTGAAAAAGAAGATTGCCCCTAGGCTAATACATAGCTTAGGATGAGGTAACACAAACGTTGTGGAATTCAACATGTCCCCTCACACGCAGGATAGACTTTGCCAAACCATTTGACATCATATGACTTTAGATTGAAACCTCCCATCAGAATGAAATGTTTATCATGAGAAAGACCTTTACATAGTCAAGAGCTATTAGTTTGGTTGACAAGGGGAGGTGCCACATTTCCTTGTCAATCCGGGTTCGACTCTCGAGGGAAGTACTCCAGGAATTAAATCATGAATTTAATCCTGCATGCACCAAGCTGATGTGCTGGCCCGGACACGCAGACATATTCTCCAAAATAATAATGCATATACTTATTTATTAAACATGGCTCGCCATTATAGAACCTAAACCAGGTCTAATCAGTGATCTAACAGCATAAAATATGTTAAACAAACAAGTGTGCTAGTATTTTATTCATTCAATCAATAATTTTAGAGGCAGTTTACCATAAATGCAATGAATTAGGAAGAACACTACAATATAAAAATGGAGTGGAGTTGTATTTCATTTACCTGGCTCATTGCTTCAATTGCAGCTGCTATTTTTCTTCTGATCAGGCGGAAAAAAATCCAGGAAGCTACCACCAGGGCTGCCAGGATGGCCGGTTTTCGGCAACATATTCGACCTCGGAACATCGCCGCACCTGAACTTGTACAAACTCCGAGCCAAGTATGGATCAGTTCTATGGCTAAAGCTGGGAATGGTGGATACGATGGTCGTTCAGTCAGCCGAGGCTGCGTCCATACTTTTCAAGAACCATGACCTTCTGTTTTGCGACCGAAAAGTTACTGTTGCATTCACAACCTTGGGCTACAACCAAGGATCACAACCTTTGACAGTAAATTTATTCCTTCAAAAGTATCATTTAAATATTTCGATAAAAAGTAAAGATTGTTCTCCTAGGATTAATAAATTTTTTTATATAATTTTTGTGTCCCCTCTGAAATAAATTTCTGACTCTGCCATTGCAGGAGATGTTCTTCAGCGGTTCAGAAACTACAAGCAGCACGATCGAATGGGCATGACAGAGCTAATAAAGAGCTCCCGACTATGAAGCCATAAACAAAGAAGTGATGAGAGTAAAAAAGGAAAGATAGGCTAGCCTACTAAAGCATTAAGCAGCAAAGCACAAACACAGCCTAACACAAATAGATAATCCAGTTAGGCGGTTCCAACCTAAAAGCATATGTTGTGAAGTAAAATAACTACTTTTAGTCTTTTACATATAAACTGTTGTGCGAAGTCTCACAAATTTGATGTGTGATTATAACACCAATACTCACGTGCAACCCCGCCTTGCACGTGATGCGATCAAATGAATAAAAGAAAAAAAAACATTTAAACAATCGGAGACAAACAAACGAGTTTTCCTGAATCTAACTTTGATACCATGTTAAAAGATTCCAACATAAAAACATATGATGTTAAATGGAGTAACTCATTTTATATGTAGACTAATTTGGAAAGCCTAACAAATTCGATATGATATTCTAACAAATCTAATACCTAAGGACAGAGGCTCAGATCAAAAGAGAAAAACGAAACTAGAAGACAGCAATGCAGGAGACAAGTCTTAGGGATGATCTCCACAAAATAATATGTATCTCACAGAATCAAAGATGTCCACTTGAACCCATTGAACCTGTGTGTTAACATTTCGGAAAATATCCTCGAAGTCCTCTCCCACCATATAAAATACACCATTGCAACAAGATCCGCTTGCAATTTGTGATTTCTGTTAAGAGATTCCAACTTAAAATCATATGGTATCAAGTGAAATAACTCTTTTCATGTGTCTATTTTGAGAAAACCTCACAGATTCAATATAGAAATCTGACACTCATCCTCACGTGTAACCCTGTTTTTACGTGATTTCCCTAACCTAACTCTGATACCATATTAGGAGACTCCAACTTAAAATCATACGGTTTCAGTGAATTAAGTCGAGACTACTTTGGGAATCTAACAATTTCTAGACCCTTTTCTTTTCAACCAGCACTAGATTGAGAAATAAGGGATCCCGAGTCTTTAAGAGTCCAACGATCATTTCTAGATGCTAAAACATTACAATCATAAGGCACCATCTACCAAATCCCTTTTTCATCCTAGAAGAATAACAATCTTGTCACTCATCAGTCTGTTTCCACTATTATTGGTTACTAAGGTGGCATTTGGTGAGTGTTTCCACTTTTTTCATTCACTTGGAATGATATTATATAGGATGGAATGAGAATTATGGTTCTTTTTTAGAACACAATCTCATTTGGTAATGTCAAAATTTGATTTTTTTCTGAAAACAGAATCACGTTTGGTAACGATATTATTTTAAAATTGTTTCCTCAACAATTGTTACTATTTTTTTATTATTATTATTATTTATTTCTTTAAATGTATGATAATAAATATCAAATGACATCAAATTCAAAAAAATAAACATTAATTAAAAATAGATCTCTAAATATAAACAATGTATATATTTTACAAAAAATGTCCAATTTGATTAAATATAATTTTTGGCTGAAAAATACAATTGTATAGCGAAACCCTTTTGTCAAATGCGACAAATAGTGCTTTGTAGTCAATAGTTTACCGTTCAATAACAAAATCTTTTTAGAGAAAAATATATATTCCCTCTATATACTAAAACATATTACCTTATTTATATTTATGCATGTTTTCAAAATTAAAAGTATAAACAATCAATATACAATAAACAAATAAAAAAGGAAAAGAAAAAAAAATCTTCTTATGAGCTTAACAAAAGTTGAACGAGGGACCTCATTAACAATTTATTTAATTCCCAACATGGGTTTTTTTTTAGAATCAGTTTTTTGGGAATAAAAAAAATCAATTTGTTTTTGTTTCTCCAATCCTCAAGAATTTTTGGAATCAATTCCAAAATTTTGAGATGAGATGGGAACGAAAATGAGTTTACCAAATGCGTTTCTAAACATCAATCTCGAAAATCTAGAGATAAGATGGGATAACCTACCCAGCCTGCTATTCCAATAAATCACTAGGCCCATGAAAGAACCTTCAACACAAGGCCCATGAACCGACCCAGCCTGCTCTTTGGTGCTACCTTGAACGCAAGAAGGAAACATCACAGCACCATGTGTCCCACAAAACCAATGACCATTTTTTTTTAGGGGTGAAACTAATCTTGTTCGGAGTCTGTGATTATTTTTCCCAACAAATATTTTTTCACATGCTCGAACTCTTGACCTTACAAAGGTTCCTCAACTGTTTTAACTCAACCGAACCTTACCACTTGAGCTACATTTGACCTTACAGAGGTCTCTCAACTGTTTTAACTCAAACGGGTCTCACTATCACTCGCTTGTGAATCGCGCATGATTAGTTTTAGTTGCTATTTTTAGACAAGCATACGAGTAAAATAACACAGGGTCAACTCTATTTAGATACGCCCCCCGATTTTTCCACGGCTACTCTAAGCAATTATTGTGCAAATGATCAATCAATTGTAGATGATATCTTTGACTAGGGGGGTTGGAGAAGGGGGGAAGTATCTGACTGGATGGATAAGTTCACATAACATCACCCATAGTTTTTTACATTTTTCACCCCTAAAGTTTGATCATTATCTCCATAGTTATAATTTAAGCACATGACACCTTAATATTTCCTAATCATTCTACTTTAATCTAAAATCATTAATGCCGCTACAATTATGGACGTCAAATAGTCACGTGTTGTGCAACATACTATTTTTAAGAGGATTTTACGGGCATTTCCAATCTCTTCCTCCCTCCGGAATATTTTAGAAAACACACACACGTGTGTGTGTTCATACTTCTAGAGACCAAATGGACTTCACTCACTCTCAAAAGACATCTTGTAAGACGAGTGTCCTTAGTTTTATATATAGCTCAAGATCAGGTAACACAACATGCTTCCTCATGCGCAAGGTGGACTTTGACAAACCACTACGAATGGATAACAATACTATTGTTGGGAGGGGAGGGGAGGAGTAGACTAGAAATGACCATGAAGTGTCCTAAAAATATTTACATGTGCCGCAAGTGACCGTTTGTAGGCCAAAATTGCAAGGGGGATGGTAACTGGGACTATAGTGGGATGATTAGGAAAAACTTCAGGATGTTATGCATTTAAATTGAAACTACGGGGACCTATGTGAGATAGTGGTCAAACTTCAGGTGTACAAACTGTCAAAAATTCTTTTAACACTTTCTAGAATAGACATACTTCAGCCCGTTTGGTAACCTTTTCCATCCCAGAAATTTCCATCCAATTCCCAGATTTTTAGAATTTTTGTTTAGGAATAGCGTTTGGTAATTTTAGTTCCCGTTCCCGTTCCATTCGAGAATTGTGCCCACTTTTTTCTTAAGAAATGAGAAACAAAAAAAAAAATTGTTTCTCATTATTCCCATCCCATTCCCAAAAATCACCGCCACTGTTCATTCGCCGGCCACCGGCCACCGTCGCTACCGACAGCCATCTCCGGCAACCATCGCCGGTCACCTCCAGCATCGCCGGCCGCCTACCGTTCAGCCGCCACCGCCGCTGGCCACCGTCAACCACCCGCCGATCACCGTCCGGCCAAAACAAAAAAAAAATGTTCTCAAAACAATTTTTATTTTTTTATTTTAGAATAAAATCGTTACCAAACGCAATTCTATTCAAAAAAAAAAAATTATCGTTACCAAACGCAATTCTAGTCCCAAGAAGGAAACAAAATTCTCATCACATTCCATCCTATTCCTATCTCACTGCTGATGGGAACAAAAATAGTTACTAAACGCCACCTTCCTTTCTCCAATTTGCGATTTCCAATTTCTAAATATAGATAACCACATACCATTTAGAACAGACTCTTGATCTAGACCACATATACTTCACATTTATATGGCTGGAAAGACGCCAACTTGCCAAAAATAGAAAGATTGTGACGTGAGCAAATACTTCCAATGTTATGCGAATTATCTTCTATTCTCTTATAGTCAAATCATCTGTGCAAGCTGGATGTTACACATTTTCTATCGTTCCCTCTTAATCAAACTATCCATGCAAACCGAGGGTTACATTTAAGGACCGGTGTTAAATTCATATCCTATATCGATCACTAAAAAGTTCCCTAATCACTATATAAGTCAAAGGAATTACTCTACTTGACACCATATGGTTCCAAAATCCAACACAATATAACAAGCCGATCTCAATTCTCAAAAATCTAATGACGCCAATACGATAATAGCCAGTTAACTTATATCTCCGCACCCAAAAAAAAAAATACAGATCTATGAATTAAGTTTTAAGAGAGAAATATATAAATTTTGGGGGGCGGCCGCCAACCCGTCATTAATCCATCCAGCACTTATTAAAAAATAAAAGTTAACATCTATTATTCCAAAAAGAAACAAATAGCTTTTTGAAGATAATGTTTTGCATACGCAACATGTTAGCTGCTATTAGCATATACGCTCATGTAACCTCACCCCAGAGCTGAAAAGGGTAATGGAATGGACTGGCAATTCTATTACGTGGTTGATTGTGTCTCTATTAGCTGCTGCTATTTTTCTCTATGGCTGGACTAAGGCCAGAAATGGGTCAAACAAACAGCGCCCGCCAGGGCCACGAGGATGGCCGGTGTTTGGTAACATGTTTGAGCTCGGAGAAATGCCACACCACAACCTACACAAACTCCAGGTAGAGTTTGGCCCTGTTCTATGGCTGCAACTTGGTTCTGTAAACACCATGGTCATACAGTCGGCAAAGGCTGCTGCTGAACTCTTCAAGAACCACGACCTTCCTTTCTCGGACCGCACGGTTCCTGATTCACTCACGGCCCATAGGTACAACCAAGGATCATTGTCCATGAGCAACTACGGGCCGTACTGGCGCGTGCTGAGACGGCTTTACTCTATGGAGCTACTGGTCAACAGGAGAATAAATGAGACAGCCTCAATCAGGCAAAAATGCATTGACAACATGATCCAATGGATTGAGGAAGAAGCAGCAGCTTCACGGTCTAGGGGTGAATCAGGGGAAGTGAATGTGGCCCATTTCCTATTCCTCATGGCTTTTAATGTTGTTGGCAACCTCGCCGTGTCGAGAGATCTCCTTGATTCCAAATCGGAGGAAGGACATGAGTTCTTTGATGCCATGAACAAGATCATGGAATTGGCTGGGAAGCCAAACTTAGCAGACTACTTGCCCTTCTTGAAGTGGATGGACCCGCAGAATATCAAGAAAGATATGGTGCGGGACATGGGACGAGCCAGGAAGATAGTAGCAAGGTTTGTGAAGGAGAGGATTGAGGATAACCAATCAGGCAGAGTGAAAATGAAGAAGGATTTCCTGGATGTTTTATTGGATTACGAAGGTGATGGCAAAGAAGGCCCCGACAAGATTTCAGTGGAGACTGCAACAACAGTCATACTGGTAATTCCACTCTTTTTAAAGGATATAGGAAAATAAGAAAATTATATTGATAATTTCTGTACATACAGAATGAGCCTTATTCTCCTAATTATATAGTCGCAGGAGCAGATTAAATTAGGAAGAATATTATTTAAATAAATAGGCTTAATAAAGCCCTACAATAAAGATACCAAAAATATAAATTAACGCATAAATATAATATTTCAACACTCCCCCTCAAGTTGGGACAAAAATGTTGATGAGCCCTAACTTGCTAATAGCTGACTGAAGGAGAGATGGTCCTGTAGACTTGAACATATCAGCAGCCTGTTCTGAAGATGGGACGAAGGCTGGTGTGATGACTCCCGATTGGACTTTTTCACGAATAAAGTGGATATCCACCTCAATGTGTTTCGTTCTCTCATGAAGAACTGAATCTGAGGATAACATTATGGCAGACTTGTTGTCACAAAACAACTTAGATGAATTTCCAACCGGAAGTCCTAACTCGGTCAAAAGGGAACGAAGCCAAAGGAGTTCACATGTTCCTTGAGCCATAGCGCGATACTCAGCTTCGGCAGAAAATCGGGAAACGACGGATTGCTTCTTACTTTTCCACGAGATTAGGTGTCTTCCGTTAAAGGTGCACAGACCAGAGGTCGAACGTCTATCGTCCTTTGATCCTGCATAGTCAGCATCTGTAAAGCAGGAGAGTCCCTCCTGTATCCCTGTCATATAGAAGAGACCCAGACCGGGGCATGTTTTGAGGTACCGAAGGATATGGTAGACAGCATCCATGTGTGATGTACGTGGTGAGTGCATAAATTGGCTCACAACACTGACAGCATACGTAAGATCTGGCCTTGTATTAGTCAAATAGATGAGGCGTCCCACAAGTCGCTGATATACTGATGGATCTGATAATAATTCTCCCGAGTCTGTTATTAACTTAAGGTTCGGATCCATGGGAGTGGAGGCTGGTCTACATCCAAGCATCCCAGTGTCTTGAAGAAGATCAAGAGCGTATTTTCGCTGCAAGAGAGAAATACCTTTCCGAGACCAAGCAACCTCAATACCGAGAAAGTAGCGGAGATGACCCAAATCCTTGATGTCAAAAATCTGTCCGAGATCTTTCTTTACCTGCTGAATGTCAGGTGCGTCGTCTCTTGTGATAATAATATCATCCACATAAACTGAGACAATGATGCACCGTCCCTGGTATTGGCGACGGATGAAGCAAGTATGATCGGAGTGACACTGGATAAACCCCATAGTGAGGATGGCTTCGATGAATCGATGGAACCATGCACGAAGAGACTGCTTAAGTCCATAAAGGGATTTTCGGAGTCGACAAACTTTGCCTGAATACTCCCCCTGAGACCAAAATCCCGGTGGAGGCTCCATATAGATAGTCTCAGTCAGAGCACCATTAAGGAATGCATTCTTGACATCCAACTGGTGCAGAGGCCAAGAATGAGATGCAGCCAACGAAATAAGAAATCGGACAGTAGTCAATTTAGCAACCGGGGCAAAGGTGGCACCGAAGTCTTTACCCGGGATTTGTGTGTAGCCCTTAGCAACAAGCCGGACTTTGTACCGATCAATCGAACCATCAGCTAGATATTTCACACTGAAGACCTACTTACAACCAACCGGCCGTTCACCAGCCGGCAAATCAACCAAGTCCCATGTATGATTCCGCTGTAGGGCATCCATCTCTACTTGCATGGCGGCAACCTACTGTGGATTCTGGAGGGCCTCATAAACAGAGCGAGGAATGACAACCGAATCAATTTTTTCAAGGAAGGATTTATATTGATCTGAGAGACCCTGAAAAGACAAATACTTGAAAATCGGATGATTAGTAGAACATGAAAGAAGGTAGCGGGATGGTGGGTGACGTTCCCGAGTCGGGTAACGGCGGGGAACAGGGTCAGAGATAATGGGAGAAGAAGATATACCTGAGTCCGGAGAAGATGTTGGCAGGGGATGTGAGACACGTGGACGACGAGAGTAGACTCGTAAGGGGGTGGGTAAGGTATCCGGTGGGGGATGTGATGTGGGCGGGGAAGATATATCTAAAACAGGAATAGGACGCGGAAGTGGAGTATGATCCCCAGTAGTGGGTGCCTGAATAGGTGGAGAAGATACAATACCAGAAAAATAGGGTACAGTCTCAAGGAACGTAACATCGAGAGAGTGGTAAGTACGGTAGGTAGCTGGATCGTAGCACCTATATCCTTTTGACATGGAAGAATAGCGGAGGAAAATACACCGGATAGATTTATCATCTAACTTAGTGCGAGTAGGGCTCCGATTCTGGACAAAACACGTACAACCAAAGACACGGGGTAAGATAGGAAAAAGGGTGCTAGTGGGTTGCAATATATGAAAGGGGGTTTTACCAGTAAGGACACGGCTCGGGGTGCGATTAATGAGATAGGCAGCAGTAAGAACAGCCGTGTGCCAAAAAGATTTGAGAACATTCATTCCACGCAAAAGACAACGGACGACAGACATGATATGACGGTTCTTACGTTCCGCCACACCATTCTGTTCAGGGGTGTAGGGGCAGGTAAGTTGCTGAAGGATACCGTGCTTATTAAGCTCAGCTCGAAATTCATCGGATAAGTATTCTCGGCCATTATCAGACCTGATATTGCACACAATGGTTTTATATTGGGTTTTTATCATTTGAAGGAAGTGGGTAAAGTGAGTGTAAACCTCGGATTTGTGCTTCATCAAATAAACCCAAGTACACCGACTATAATCATCTATAAAGGTGACATAGTAGCGGTGTTTGGAAATGGCTGTAACAGGAGAGGGTCCCCAAATATCAGAATGGATAAGATCAAAGGCTTGGGGGGCACGGTGCATGCGAGGAATATAAGAGGTACGTGTGTGTTTAGACAATTCACAAACTACACATTGAAATTTAAAATATTTGCAAGCTTTATTAAGAGATGGAAACAACCAACACAAATACTGAAAGTTTGCATGTCCTAAACGAGCATGCCACAAGTTTAAATTTTTGAAAGAACACATAGAGGAATCAAAAACAGGCAGTACAGAAGCTTGCATACTAAAAGGTGGAACAGGTGGAGGTGGAGGGCTGCCAAAGTAGTAGAGGCCATCGCGTTCATATCCCCTGCCAAAAATCTTCCTCGTAGTCAAGTCCTGCAAGAGGCAACGATCAAGTAAGAACACAACGGCACAGTTAAAATTTTTTTGCAAGATAACTAACGGATAGAAGATTATAGGCAAATTTAGGAACATAATAAACAAAGTGAAGAGTGATATCAGGAGATAAGTAGGCATTTCCCTGACAACGAATAGGGATAGAAGTACCATCGGCAATGCATACAGACTTGTTAATAGGTGACACAGGAGAGGTGATGGTAGAAATCTCACCAGTCATGTGATTGTTAGCCCCAGAATCCAAAATCCAAGTAGGGCGGCCAGACTTACCATGAAGCGCAGTAGGAGTACCGGAGGCAAGAGCAGCCGTGGGGCCGGAAGACGATGCCAAAGTGGTTAACTGAGCCTGAAGTTGGGCAAGTTGGGCCTGGACGTGAGAAATATCCAGCGAAGCTGATGGAGAATTTTCTGAACCAGGGACAATATCGGCAATAACACTAGTACGTGGTCCGCCTCTTCCTTTCCGCCCTCCTAGGTTTCGGGGTTTCAATTCAGGATGAAGAATGTAATAACGATCAATGGTGTGACCAGGCTTTCGGCAGTGTTGACAATATGGCCTCGTGCCTGATGGGCGAGGACCAGAAGGGGCCGGATAGGCCATCTGCGAACCAGAAGGAGCCGGAAAAGCCATCTGCTCAGGGACTGCAGGTGGGAGAAGGAGCCGACGTTTGGAATCATTGTCAACAGTAGAGAATGCATTGTATAGATCCGGCATCGGTGATGTGTTCAAAATCTGAGTGCGAAGATTCTCGTACTCTGGATTTAAACCCATCAAGAAATGGTATGTGTGTCGACGATCCTGGCGCTTGGCTTCGATCTTAGCAGCATCTTCAGGGAATTCACTCAGAGGTTCATACTGCGCAAGTTCTTCCCACCGAGATTGAAGGTAACCAAAGTAATCTGCAACTGAAAGTCCCAAGAATGCCTGGGAGGCGTGGGAAATCTCACGGTAAAGCTCAAAAATTCGTGATTCATTGCGAGAATGAGCATACATCTTCGTAAGAGCAAACCATAATCCACTGACCGTCTCGTGAAACATGAAGATATTATAGATCCGTTCCTCCATAGAGTTGAAGATCCACCCGAGGATGGTACAATTATCAGCGTCCCATTGAGCAAACTTGGGATCGTTGATATCTGGCTTTGGCTCAGTGTCGTTGAGCCATCCGGTCTTACGTTTTCCACCAAGGTAGAGACGGAGAGAGCGGGACCAGGCAGGAAAGTTCGCTCTATTGAGTAAGACGGTGGTAACACGTTGGACCGTGGCCTCAGGGGCACGAGTAGAATCCAAGCGGGCAGATAACTGTGGAGCATGAGCGGTCCAAGATGGGACATCACCTTCTCTTCCGGATACCATGAATACAGATGTGATGAGTCCGTAGTAATGAAATACACAAACAAAATGCTACGGAAGACTGATCTAGCTCCGGAGAGAGAAGGCACAAGTTGAGAAGCGAACTTGAGACAGAGTTACCCAATCATTCAGGAAATCAAAGGGGCGGCCATGTATTTAGAACAGCCGGAATACCAACAACCGGAGAACAATCCGCAATTAGCAGCAGGGGTCGCGAAGACCATGGGTCGCGAAATCGCAGGCGAAGACCGTGGGCTGCGAAATCGCAGCTGGGGGTCGCGAAATCGCAGCTGGTTGTTCGCGAAGATCAGGGCTGGGGGTCGCGAAGATCGTGGGTCGCGAAATCGCAGCTGGTGGTTCGCGGAGATGGCGAGGTTGGTGGCGAACTGATTTGGCTTCGGGCGGTGGTGGCTGGTTTTGCAGGCTAGGGTTTCGGCGGCGGTTTCAGTGGCGAGGCTGAGATGCGTAGGGTGGGGGTTTGTCCGGCGACGACAAGCTAGGGTTTCGGTGGGTTGATTGCGATCGGTTCGAAGGGTTAGGGTTGCGGTGGTGGCTAGTTTTGCAGGCTAGGGTTTCGTGATTGGAGGCGGCGGCAGCGGCGGCTTGGTGGTGGTAAACAGTGAAGTCAACGGCTTTTAGGGTTTGGAGGCTCTAGATACCATAAAGGATATAGGGAAAGCAGAAAATTATATTGATAATTTCTGTACATACAGAATGAGCCTTATTCTCCTAATTATATAGCCGCAAGAGCAGGCTAAATTAGGAAGAATATTATTGAAATAAATGGGCTTAATAAAGCCCTACAATAAAGATACCAAAAATATAAATTAACGCATAAATATAATATTTCAACACTTTTAACAGTTAAGCAGTTTTCTCTATAAAGCTGTTAATTTCGGAAACTAAGGTTTTTGTTGAATCCCACATCACTTGTGTTACCTGATCTTGAGCTCTATACAATCCTCATCTTACAAAGCGTCTTTTGAGGGTGAGTTAGGCCCATTGGGTTTCTACATAGTATCAAACCCAGGACTCTAGTCAGATGTTGGATGTGTTGAATCTCATATCGATGTTAGCCCTCTGATATCTGTTTGCAGTGGTTTGTCAAAAAATCTACCCTGAGCGTGAGGGGGCGAGTTGAATCCTCCATCGATATTGGGCCCTTCTCCCGATATCCATTCGCATTGGTTTGTCAAAAGTCCACCCTGCGCGTAAGGGGACATGTTGAATCCCACATTACTTATGTTACCTAATCTGGAGCTATATATAGGGCAATTCTCATCTTAAAGGCATATTTTGAGAGTAAATTAGGCCCATTGGGTTTCCACAGTTTAGTTTTTTTTAAATTAGATTTTAGAGTTATTGTTAGACGAGTATTAGTTGAATTTTTTGTTTTAGAAAATAGAAAATTATTTTTGAAAACAAAACCAAACAGGCCCTAAATCGTTAACCATGCAGGAAATGTTTTTAGCTGGATCAGAAACTACAAGCAGCACCGTCGAATGGGCAATGGCAGAGCTACTATGCAACCCGGAGACGATGAGAAAGGTCAAGGAAGAGCTCGATAGAGTCGTGGAGATTGAGAGGAAGGTTGAAGACCGTGACATAGACGAACTGCCTTATTTGCAGGCAGTAGTAAAGGAAACATTCCGGCTACATCCCGCAGTTCCATTACTGCTTCCACGGAATGCAATGCAAGACACCAACTACATGGGGTATCTCATACCCAAAAACACACAAGTACTAGTGAATGTATGGGCAATAGGAAGGGACCCCGACTCGTGGGACGAGCCCTTGAGTTTCAAGCCAGAGAGGTTTATGGGATCAAATGTGGATTATAAAGGGCATCACTATGAATTGATTCCATTTGGATCAGGGAGAAGAATCTGTGTAGGGTTCAGTTTGGCTCATCGACAAATACCCCTTGTGTTGGGCAGCCTATTGCAGTCTTTTGACTGGGAGCTTGACGGCAGTATAACTCCAGAGCCCATGGACATGAACGAAAGGATGGGAATAATAATGAGGAAGCTAGTACCTTTGAAAGCAATACCCAAGAAGCTTCCTGTGAGTAAATGATTATCTAAGAATGAATCATATTCAGTCCAGTGGAGGAATAAATAGACAACCCATATAGGCATTATCGTTGTATGGTTTGATTGTGGATGACAAAAATATTGACTTGTGTATTTTATGGATGGTTCTCATCCCTTTTTATCTACTAGTAACTCTAGGTTCCTTAATAAAATTTCTTTACTTCATTAATATGTGGTAATATATGTGTTCAAAGGCTCTAACCGAAACTACATGGTATTAAGTAGAGTAACTCCTTTCATATATAGATTGTTAAACATATTAGCTTTGATTTTGGACACAAGAAGTGGCATCAAAGCTCCGGTTGAGAGCATGGGTCTATAGCAGAGGTCAGATTGGATAAAGAGGAGGTTGAATACATTGCTACTAGAGAAGCCAGGAAGGAGGCCATTTGATTGCATGGACTAATTATAGATTTGGGTTTGCATAAAAAAACAGGTTTGGGTCTTCATATTGTGATAGTCAAAGTGCAATTCACTTAGCAAAGAATCAAGTTCATCATGCGCGGACCAAGCATATTGATGTTCGATTCCACTTCTCAAGAAATTGTGGATGCAGTTGCTATTCTTACTAGGTTTGGAACAGTCGACAATCCTGCATATGTTGACAAAAGTAATTGGAATTGCCAAGTTTATTGTATGATTCAAATTTGAGTAAATGGAGGCCATGGATGAATACAGAACACTGAAATTAGCTAGGAACAAATATCCAAATTGCAAGAACCAGTCAAAAAAGTAGTGAATCGGTCAAAAGAAAAGAGTTGACCACCACTGAATCAATCAAATCTTTGACTAGAATGATGTGGCAAATCGCTGATGTGGCAGCAAAGAATGTCGGCGTGGCTAGTGACGTGGTACCTCATGTTTGATTTTGTTATGACGTGGCAAATGATGTGACGATTGGCAACTGAGGTGGCGCTCCGTTGGTGACGTGGCAACTGGCGTGGCATTGAACTGTTGGTGACGTGGCTGCCAGGTGACTTTGATTTGTCACCACTTGGCGTTGAGTTAGCGCTGGCGTGGCTAGGGCTTGCATGGCACTGTGGGCGCATCAAGAACAGTGAAGGGAGCTGCAGGTTTTTTAGTCCACACGTGCAGTGGTTGTTGGCAGTGATTTCGATAGTAGTGCACAACCTTCGTGAAACCTTCTCGCATACGTGTGCCTAACTTCAAATAAAAGCGTTGGAAGCATCTCGGGAAGATGGTTCAGAAGATGTGGTGGTTTTGGTTTTATGATAAACTGTGAAGCCCACAAAACTCCAAAACCGTGGCGGCGAGGTAGATGAATTGGGTGGCGCATGGGAGCACGTGACGGCTTGATTGGGCTGCTCGTTTGTGGCGTCGGACTAGTGTTTTCAATACGAGTCAGTGGGTGGTGGTGGATTCGGTATTGAGATGTTAAAAGGTGACAGAACGAAACGTGCAGTGGCGGCAGTGATTTGGAAAGAAAAAGTTTGCAGAAGTTTAGTATGAACAGAACCAGAAAAAATTGGCTTTTGACATCATGTTAGAATAATTGAGTTGCCGAATATTGAGAGAACATAAGAGAAGTGTATTGATATGAGAAAGGTTTCATATACAAACATTTGCATATATACAAAGAGTCTTTATATAGAGACTGATTAGAGTTTCCCTAGTAGAATTTGGGTTTAGTTAAGCTAGTGAGCCAAAACCTATATACATATTAGTAATATTAACCTCGCACAACAAAACACATGCACCTATGGTAGCAAAGTCACCAAACAATTAACCCCATAGTGACTAGCAGCAGCACTAGCTTACTACCAATGAAATGAATCTCTTAACAACACAAAAAGTATATTAAAACTATGGAACCAAAGAAACGAAGGTATTGATAAAGTTTATGAATCTGTGTTGGGTTTATTCCACATCAGATGTGGAAGGGACAGGTGGTCGAATTATAAGTGTGAGGGAAAGTTTTACCTCACAAACTAGCTTCGGAGATTGAGAGAGGTCTAAGATCACCCTACCTGCAAGGAAGTTGCAGGTTTGACTTCATCCCCAAATTGATCTTGAGAGGGAGATTTATTGGATAATCTTCACTCCCAATTTGGGAGCCTTCAATCATCCAGCAACTTCTTGAATCAAGAAGTCAATAAAGGTTGCACATAAAGGAAGGTGAGAGAAAGCTCACCAAAAGAAGCAAAGCAAACAAAAAGTAGGGCCCAGATGAATTGAAGAAGAAAAATTGAGAAGGTAGTAGAAGGAAGTAGACATGAGACACCAAAGTCAAAAAAGATGGTGGAAAGAAGAAGAAGAAGCATGCAGAAGAAGGAAGAGAAAAACAGCTCACCTGCTAGAGCCTTCTATCTGCGCCTACCTTCATGAAGCATCTCAGTTGTGTTCAAATTGAAGAACATGGCAAAGCCTCCTCTATAAATAGAGAAGAAGATCATTGAAGAAAAATAACTTTCCCTGGAGATAAAGATAAAATCTCAAAGAAAGGGAGAGAAAAATAACCTTCTCTGATGAGGAAGAATTACCATAAAGAAAGGGAGAACTCCTCTGCAGATGAAGAGTGCAAGGAGTGGAGAGGGCAGGAATGAGAATCCTCAAATAAAATTTATCTAAGAGGAATGAGAGAAATCCCCAAATAAAATATCTGAGATGAATGAGAGAAACCCAAATTTTGGGAAGAATAGTGATAGCCTATTTGTGAAGATTACCCGCAAATTGAAGAGACAATATTTTTATATATTGTTTGAGTGATCCACCAAAATAGTGATGTTTTGTAATCCCATTATTATTGTTATAGTTGAAGATTTTAAGCGGACTATGGATCTCGTGGTTTTTACCTTCATCGAGGAAGGTTTTCCACGCTAAAATCTGCTTTGTTATCTATGTTCTATTTTGATTTGGGAAAATGTCATGGGACTGTAAAAATTATTATGTCATCTTTTCCAACAAAGTGGTATCAAAGGGCAGGCACGTTTAGTTCTGATCCAACAAAGTGATATCAGAGCAAGGCACGATTAGGTTATTCGGGGACTCGCTCGAGCCGTGTGTCGGCACTCCGTTTGGAAGGAGTTGAGCTTGAGTCGAAAGCATTCACGTCGAAGGGGAACGCTGACCGCGCGCATCGTCGAAGGGAGAGATTTGTTGGGTATTCACTCTCAATTGTGGGAGCAATTCATTGAACCCATCAATTACAAGCAAATCAAAAATCCACAAACCTACAATTAGTGAAAGTGACTTTTCACCTAAAGTAGTAAAAGGTGGATGAAAGAAAAACTTCTTCAAATTATTCGGTTGTCCACAATCTACCAAATGAACAAGAAGCAGGAAGAAAAATTAAGGAACAACAAGAATACGGTAGAAAACTGCTGCACTGGTCTTCTTTTGCTACGCCTACCTTCTTGATAGTTCTTGATGTTTTGTGTTCAGACAGAAAACAAGAACTCAACACTCTTCTATAAATAGAGGAGATGAGCTGAAGGAAAAAAAAAAAATCAACCTTCCCTGAGGAAAAAATACCATAGAGAAGGGGAGACAATCTTTGAAAAAACGTGCTGAGACTGTGAAAATTATCTTATCATCTTTCCCAACAAAGTGGCATCAGAGCTGGGAGCCCAATAATAGAGGAGAGCACAGGGAATATGACAAAATTGACTGCATTTAACTATGCAATTTGGAAGCCAAAGATGGAGGATCTTTTGTACATAAAAGATCTGTGGAAGCCCATTGTAATGCCAACACAGAAGGTGGCATCGACAACGGATGATAAAGCCTACGAAACAACAACAACATCAACCACGAGCACATCAACAACCCCATCAAACGCTAATTGGACCGTGCAGAACCATAAACGTGCTGCCCAAAGCAGACAATGGATTGACAAGAGCATTTTTCAAAATTTTGCTAATGAACATGATGTTTATGTTCTTTGACAAAAATTGGAGAAAATGTACGACGATTAGTCAATCTGAAATACAAAGAAGGAACCAGTGTATCGAAACATATAAGCGAGTTCCAAGGCATTATTGGCCAACTCAATTCTATAAAAATGACCGAAGATGATGAGTTGCAAGCGTTGCTAATGTTAAGTTCTCTACTGAAGAGTTGGGACATATTAGTTGTATTAGTTAGCAACTCTGCTCCAGATGGAATGCATACCCTGGATCATGAAGGTAGGCGCAGACGGAAGGCTCTAGCAAGTGAGCAGTTTCTCTCTTCCTTCTTTTGTATGATGCTTCTTCCTCTCGATCTTTCCACCATCTTTTTTGACTTTGGGGTCTCATGTTTACTACCTTCTCAATTTTCCTTCTTCAATTCATCTGGGACCTACTTTTTGTTTGCTTTGCTTCTTTTGATGAGCTTTCTCTCACCTTCCTTTATGTGCAGACTTCGTTGACTTCTTGATTCAAAAAGTTGTTGGATGATTGAAGGCTCCCAAATTGGGAGTGAAGATTACCCAACAAATCTCCCACTCACGATCAATTTGGGGATGAAGTCAAACCTGCAACTTCCTTGCAGGTAGGGTGATCTTGGGTCTCTCTCAATCACAAAAGCTAATTCATGAGGTAAGGCTTTCCCTTACACAGTTACACTTATAACTTGACCACCAATTCCTTCTACATCTAATGTGAGATAATCCCAACAATTTCATAACCAAAAAAAAAAAAAAAGAAATTCAAGAATTTCCGCACACTCACAGTCACGCTCACACAAGCATTACATGAAATTTAGTAATGACAGTTGGTAAGTTAAGGCTGTTATACCTATGGTGCATTTCATCAAACACTTGGTAGCTGAGATTAGTTGAGTTGTTTTAACACAGTGATCGGTATCTATTGCGTACGTAGATCTGGAATTCCCCAAAAATATATGTAAACAGATGATACGAAGTATTGAATACAAGTGAGGTTGATTTCAAGCCATACCTGAGCTAATTTCTTCACTGTCTTCTTCTTCTTGCTCTGTTCTCTCTTTTCTTTGAATTACACAATCAACGCCGATCATATGAGTCTGAAATTTAAGATGTATAAACAAGAATAGCAATCAGAATCATCGTTTTATACAGCAAATGCGAAAAAAATAATCAAACGAAGTGATTTTAGAATCATACCTGTTGATCCGAAAGTGCTCCATAGTCGATCGGAGATGCGATTCCGGTATTAACAGTCGATCGGAGGTTCGAAATTGTTCACGAAAGCGATAAGAACGTGTTCATTCTCGATTGGAGATCCATAAATTCTTCCATTGATCTCGTTTCTTCCTTGCCTTGCTTAGCATGAATTGATCGATTGACAAAGAATGGAGAGAAGTAGGAAGACTAGCGAGCAAGATTTAAGCGCCAAATTTGAGCGCGGAAATAGTGAAAATCATTTTTCGTTTGATTTTATCAAATCTATAAATAGTGAAATTTGAATTAAGAGTTTTTTAGACTTTGCACCCCTGAAGTGTGACCATTATCTCACTTTAGTCCCTAATATTTTTAATTTGAACGTATACCACTAAAAATTTCTTAATTATCCCGCTTCAGTCCAAATTATTAAACTTGTTAAAAATATTACCGTAAATTGTCACGTGCCATTATTTTCAAGTGGTTTAATGGGCAATTTTTCCATCCCCATCCACCAGATTTCTACTAAGCCCCATATACATACATATATATAAATATGTGTGTGTGTCTGTTTCTGAGTATGTTGTTGCCAAAAAATCTCTAGTACATGTAACAGTTTTTCACGTGCTAGAAATCTTTATAAACTATAATTTGAATCTGAAAAATCAGTTAATTCTAAAGGGACATCGGTGTAGTGTCGATCAAATAATTTTCGGCACCCTTAGTCAAGAATAAAAAAGAGTGATGGGTAAGTTTTTAAAGTATGAGGGGGGTAAAATGAAATTAATCCCTCTTTTTCGCAAGGAACGTGAAACCCCCCCCCCCCAAAAAGAAGGGTACAAGTGGCGATAAGCCATTAATTCCCGATTCTTCCAGCACATCCATGTCCACAACCTTCTAGTCCCTTCTCATACATATGTAAACCCTACTATAAAAATCCTTACCCGACCCGTATCAGATCATAGTGATTTTGAGTTTGATCAAGACGCCGGAAAATGAAGCCAACCGATAAATTCAAGGAGACGGTGGAGATCCGGGGAGTTTTCCGGGGAGAAGAGGACGAGAAACACCACGTCGAGAAAGGCAAACTGAAGACCCGAAGCGGCGCCACCGTGAAGTACATAGAGAGGAAGCTGATAGATAAGGGGGTGCAGCGGCAGGAGCGCCACCCGGTGGACGGACTGCCGCTGAAGCACCACCCGAAGAAGGGTCACGGCGGCAAGTACACGTGGGAGGGACCGGGGGAAGAGCTGGAGTCGGAGCTTGATCCTGTGCCGCCGGCGATCGACGAGAAGGACCCGAACTACGTTGAGGAGGAGACGGCGGAGGGAGAGGATGAGGTGGTGGTTGGAGAGGTGGAGGTGGCCAAGACGGCGGAGACTGGGGTGGCGAGGATCGACGTGGATGATCATTATTTGAAGACCAACTAAAATAAATGTTTCGTGAAAATGGTTTATCTTCATTTTTATTTTTTTTCTAAGTTTTTTGACTTATCTTATTTGGTGTTATTTTATTTTATGAGAGAAGGCTGTAACTTGTAAGATGAATAACTAATGGAAATGTGTCATTTCATCTATATTTTTATTTGCTTAATTTATTTTTTCCATTTTTTTTTTATGATATATGGAAAAAAAAAAAAAAAACAAGAATAAAAAAAAAAAACAGAAAAAATCTGTTCTGAGTTTGGAATTCGGAGAATTTCGGAGATCAGAGCTCTTTGAACGTATCATGGTTAGTAGTTAATTTTTTTAAAATCTGAGCTGAGGTTTCAAGCTTATAACGAAGAATATTTTTATTTGCTTAATTTATTTTTTTTATTTTTTTTTTTATGATATGTGGCAAATAAAAAAAACAAGAAAAAAAAATGAAAACAGAAAAAAAAAAAAAAAAAAAATGAAAGAAATCATTTTTTGTTGTGTTCTGAGTTTGGAATTCGGAGATCGAAGCTCTTTGAACGTCTTATGGTTAGTAGTTAATTCTTTAAAAATCCGAGTTGAGGTTTCGAGCTTATACTTGCAAGAAGACCCATCAGGATTGTATCTAGTGAAGTCTCTCCAACGTAAGAGTAAGAGCTCAAGATAAAAAAATTATATTATGTGTTAATGTGGTGGTTGAGCAATACCTAGGAATGTTTGAATATTTTATAGGTGAGGAGCTCAATTAACGTCGCATGATTGGACTACGAACATGGTTAATTATGGTAACTTGACGCGTGGCCAATGAGCGGGCGCGGGGGGTGATTAGGCCTCTAGGACTAGTTTTTCGGTCCATCTAGAAGAGTCCATGGGTTGACCCAATTTGCTTAGGAGGATAAACTCAGCCTATAGAAATATCGATGACAAAGTCGGTCGATCTCCTCTCAACCCTAAGTGTTGGACGGAGTCTCTATTCTAGGCTCACAAAGGCACTGAGGGGACTTCGAGAGGGAACGCCCAAGCAGAGAAAGCTAATGGACGGAGCTCGGACAAGCTCCAAGGCTTCCCCCCTTTTACGACATCCAAGCAGAATCAGCACGGGAGGTCGGAGCTCTGATAAGCTCTCAAAGGCTTTCCCTCTTTGGTGACATTTGAGTAGAGGCAACACGGGAGATGAAGCTCGGTTACTCCACATCACTTTTAAAGTTAAAAGGTTTTTTATTTTTTTAATATTTTCTATTTTTTTCCTTATATAATTTGTAAAAAATAATTGAAATGAATGATATAGAATAGAAGTAAAAAAATAAATCAATTAAAAAATGAGAAAAATTAAAATAAAAAATATCTCAAAAATGTTTTTATTAATAAAATGTGGTAAGTGATATTCTAAATAATATTAATGATAAAATGTTTTTAATATTTATCTGGCAATATTAAAAGAATAGTTTTATATTAAAAGTAGTCCATATATAAAAAATGTACTTACTCCCAATTTATTTTTCTATTTTTGATTTATTATAAAATTATTAATAATTAAAATTTAATAAAAACTAGGACATGTTTTTATTCGGATGATAGAATTGATGATTTTCGGAAAAAAAAAAAAAAAAAAAAAAGAAGTTTGTAATTAATAAATTGTAAGAAATAATAATTTTCTAAAATAATTAATGCAAATAAAAAATATTTTATTGAATACAAAATCATAAATTTATTTATATGATATTAAAATTGTAAAAAAAAAATGGTAAAAAAAAAAATCAATAATTAAAGTGGAAATTTATATATTTTTTAAATTAACTTTTTCGTTTCGAACATGTTTTTTAAATTTAAAGTAAAAATTATTGTGTCTAATTTTTTTATTTGTCTTCAAAAAAATGTTTTATATATAATTATTTTTTAAAAAAAATATATGTATTTGGATTAATGGATAAGGTTGAACAAATTAAATTTTTTTAAAAATAATTTATTTTTGGAATAAAATTTGGAGATTTTAAACAAATATTATTGTTGAACTTAAATTTTTTTATTTTAAAATATGAAATTCAAAATACCATTTTTTTAAACTTATTTTTAAATCTAAAAATTATATAAATATCATATTTATTAAATGAAATATAGAAATTAAAAATTTAAGAAAAATAAATAAACAAGTCGGTAAATTATAGTTTTTTTAAGGGAATAATTACTAATTAATCCTAAATAGCAACTGTAATATGTTATTAGTCCCATTTAAAACATAAATTTTGATTTAGTCCTTTAAATTTATTTTTCCTTGCGAATTAGTCTTGCATGTGCTCACGTCTGTGTAATATTACTTATATGTACATGTATTACATCTAACAAATATTTTTTCCACAAGTTAAATACATGTAACTGCGAGAGTACAGCGCGTGTATTGAGTCTTCCGCCTTTTTCAATACGCTGGACTAAAACATAAGTTGCAATTGCGTATGTGACTTTTCTAAAATTGAATAGAATCAATTCCGCTCTCAATTCCTATTCCGTTATTTGGTTTTTCAATGGAATCACTTTTGTGATTCCATTTGAATGAAATTCAAAAGAATAGGATTCCATTTGAAATGGGATGGAATCATAACTAAAATTACAAAAAAGTTCATCGCTAATTCAACTCAATCCAAAAATTATAGAACATAAGTAGAAATTAAAGAACAAAAACAGAAACTAAAGAACAGAAAATTTAGAATAGAAATAAAAATTTGAGAACAAAAACATAATATTGAGAACAAAAAATTGAAAATCGAGAACAAAAAATTAGTGAACAGAAACAGAAAATTGAGAACAAAAATAAAAAATTGAGAACAGAAAATTAGAGAACAAAGAATTGAGAACACAAAATGAAAATTGAGAACAAAAACAAAAATTAGAGAACAAAAATTGAAAATTGAGAACAGAAACAGAAAATTAGATAATAGAAAATTGAGAACAAAAAATTAGAGAACAAAAAATTAGAGAACAAAGAATTGAGAACAGAAACTAAAAATTGAGAACAGAAACAAAAATTAGAGAATATAAACTGAAAATTGAAAACAAAAACTGAAAATTGAATGGAATAGTGAAATATAATAAAATGAGGAAAATAATGAAATAGTGAAATATAATAAAATTTCTATTATAAGAGTATAATAGAAATTTTATTATATTTCATTATTTCTCTTGTTCCATGTCAACCAAACAAGTGAATGAAATAGTGATTTTATTAACAATTTTTTTTTTTTTTTTCATTACATTCCACATTCATTCCATTCCCCGTTCAACCAAACGAGACTTTTTTTAAAGCGGATGAGAGTAAAACGATAATTAAACAAAATAAAAGAGGATAAAATGTAATTTACCCTATAATTATATATTCTTTCATTATTACACCGACGGATACTAGATTACTAATAGTACTATTAATCATTAATGAGCAAGAAATTAGGGTTTTTCAATCAATACATGAGAAAGACAGTGGAAGACAGCTGACACATGTTGATCTTTTGAGAACTCCATGAGATTTTGCCTTGAAAAAATTATCAACTTTGGCCCAGTTTCAATTCTTAACTTTCTTCACCAAAATCATAACCTAAAATATCCATTTATGGTCTTAGATTCTTATGTCACGCCGGTCATAGAGTTCCCAGACTGCAGTATAATTCAGGGTGTTACTATGGTCGACAAATATTTTATTTTACTCTTAATTTAAAAAAAAGTCTCATATGCAATTGTAAGTTATGTTTTAATCCCGCATATTAAAAAAAAACGAAAAACCCAATACACGCGTTGTACTCTCGCAGTTACATGTATCTAACTTGTGTGTAAAATATTTGTTAGATGTAATAAATATTACACAAATACATGTAACATAGTTACTTTTAATTTATAACCTATGACTAATATTATACAGGTGTGATCAAATGTAGGACTAATACGCAAGTAAAAACTAATTTAAGGAACTAAATCAAATTTTATGTTTTAAATAGGACTAATAACAAATTACATCCATTATTTGGAACTATTCACTAATTATCCCTATAAATTATAGGAGTTATTCCACTTAATACCATATAATTTTAAGATGGAATATCCTAACATGATATCAGAGGTAAAATTATGAGAATTTGTCTCTTTTTCTCTCGTAGTCAAATCATCAGGGTTACACATTTCTCATCATTCTCTCGTAGTCAAATCATCCGTGCAAATCAGAGAGTGTACTTGAGGGTGACTGTTAAATTTTTGTCCCATATTGATTACAAAAAAGTGCGCAAACTACTATACAAATCAAAAGAGCTACTCCGTTTAGTAGCATATGATTTTAAATTGGAATCTCCTAACATGTTATCAGAGCCAAGGTTACGAGAATACGCCTTTCATTCTCTCGTAGTCAAATATTCATGCAAGGTAGGAGACGTTGGACATTTCTCACCATTTTCTTGTACTCATATCATCTGTACAAAACAGGAGTTGCACTTAAAGCCGAGTGCTAAATTCATGTCTCACATCGATTATATGAGAGCGCGCAAACCACTATATAACTCAAATGAGCTATTTCACTTGCTACCATATGTTTTTAGGTTGGAACCTCGTAACATTTATTATAATTTATGAGTTATTAAAATTAAAATTAAATTAAAGAGATATTTTATGTTTTGGATTATATATTTAGAGATATTTTACCTTTTGTAATTATCTTAATTACTTTTCTAGAGTCCACACAATTAAGGAATGTCAAAAAACTCAAATATATGGGGATTAAAGTCTAATATGCTCAATTAAATGTATTCATTAAATTCAAACTAAATAAAAAAAAATACATAATATTAATTGAAATTCAAATTAAATAAAAAATAATAATATTAAAAACGTTATAAATTAAAATAAAATAGATTTAAGAATAAAAAATTTAAAAAAATGTAAAAAAATAATTTTTAATTTATTATTTTAATTCAAAAATATATTTAAAAAATAATACACCATTTTTGGCACAACGGTTAGAATACATCTCCATACTAAGGCGTGTCATATTGGATAAATGGCACACTAAATTTGGCCAAGTTACTGGAGATACTCTTATTTGTTTTGTGAGATTTTGTTAATTTTTTTGGGTATACCCACGAGTGTCAACTCTACACCCACACAGGGTGTAAGATTAATTTCGTTCGGAGTTCCATGGCTGCCCTTCTCAACAAGTGTTTTTCCGCAGATTCGAACTCCTGACCTTGCAGAGACCTCTCAACTGCTTTAACTCAAACGTGCTTTGTCGCTTGAGCCACACTATGTTAGTTGAGAATTTGTTAATTTAATATCGTACTTAGGACCTTCCATCTATTATTCCTAAATTAAATCTAAAAAAATAATAGTTCTTATTTTTTTAATTTTTTTTTAAATATGGTACCTGCCTTAGCTTGCATATTTAAAAAAAGTCCAGCAAATTTTCCAGCTGTAGCATACATAGCTGCTGGAAGAATTAATGATTAATGTCACAATCTACCCCCCTTGGAGTTGCACCTACCACTTTACAATCATAATGTCATTGTCAGATCACTTGAAATTTAAAATTAAATAATAAAAATGGTTAGTAAGAACCCTATGTAAAACTACCAACATTGAGTTGGTCCGAGCAGAAGAAATTTGGGTTCCTTAAGCAATCATTCCTGGATTGAATCTTGGAGGGTTGTGTATGAAAAATGCTCTGTTGGGAGAGGTCCCCGCTTCTAACGCCTGACAGTACCTCGAGGAATTAGTTTTCGCCGACTGTGATGTTGGAATACTTTGGGAAAAAAAAGAAAAGAAAAAAAGAACCATATGTAAAACTACTATTTTATTATATTTTTATTTTTTACCAGTAAGGTGTGTTTAGGTCAGTTTACGTGTACCTCAACTAATCACCTCCTCAGATAATCTTAAAAGCAAACTCTCTCACATCTGCTCGGTACATTCAGGATTAAATTCAAGATTTAAATTTTGAAGTGCTCTCAGAAATCGAACTCTGATTGACAAGGAAATATGACAACTCCTCTTGCCAACTGGAATAACACATCATTCTATGTGAACTTAACTCTAAAGCTAACAATTAGATGTGATTTTTTGGGGGGTCAAATTTGAAAATGACAACCTTGTAATTAAGCTAATTTGAGGGATCTATCCTAACTTATTATTCTTAATAGAGGCAAATTTTAAGAATTGGCTTAAATTACACTTTGTACCCCAAATGTTTATTTGCAATTTTACTTTTTTCCTTGATGTTTAATTTTTGCAACTTGTCGGTCGAAGTTTATAGGAATTAGTTATGTGATAAAATTTATGCAAATAAAAAAAAAGGATAATTGATGATTAGTCTCGAATAGCATGTGTAATATGTTATTAGTGTCATTTAAAACATAAGATTTGATTTAGTCTCTTAAATTGGTTTTTACTTGCGTAATAGTCCAACCCATGCTCACGTCTGTGTAATATTAGTTATATGTATCAATATAATATTAGTTACAGGTTACAAATTATTTGTATAATATTTGTTACATCTAATAAATATTTTACACACGAATTAAATATATGTAACTGCGGGAGTATAACGCGCTATTAGGCATTCCGCTTTTTTTTAAAATTAAAAGCAAAATAATGGATTTGCCCCAGAAACACCCTGAATTTTTTATTTTTTTTGCATGTTGCACTCTGAACTCTTAGAGTTTGAATGTTGTTGTATTTTTCCACATACTTCAGCTAAAAAAATTATCGAAATCCGTTGATTTGACTAAATTGATACGAAAAGTAAATTTTAAGGGGGTAAAATGAGGTTGCACCCAAACTTTTAGGATGTAAATTGTAATTTAGCCTTAAGAATTCAAACTAACCATAAAAATGTTATAATCTAATAAGATAATAATGTGAACTATAGTCAATTCTATCATAAAGACATCTCAAAATAATGATCTTAATATGAAATTAATAATTATGATTGCTAATAAATTTGACGAAATTCAAACATATCTTATTAGGAAAGATCTTGGTGAGTCGTATATGTTACGCAACAAATGTTAAAGAGTTTCAAAAAATACACGAGTCTTACGATCATTTTTGAAAATTGTTGTTATTTCCCTGTATGTTTTTTAAACAGTCCACAGACATAGCTCTCCCACCTAACATATATACACGTGTATGCGTGTATGAATCTTTGAAATTATAAAATATCTATTTTTTCGTTCACATTGAAAAATCAACTTTTTTTGATAATGTCGGATTATGACAGAATAATTCTTGATTCTCATTTGTCGTGTATGACGTAAACTGGGGAGCTGGAGTACTTCAAACAGAACAAACACAATTTTATTTATTTTTTGAACTCTTCTTGTTGGATAATTATGACTATTGTATTCTTAAAAATCAATACGTTCAATATATTTCACTCGATACGTAGTGAAACACAGTCTAAATTCATCTGAACTTATGAGTCAAACTTTGCTAACCAAACACTCCCTTTGTCTTAGGACTTAAAACTTTGGAGTTAAGTGAGGTTAGGAGAGTAAGGTATGGTGTCTAGTTCAATGAGCACATGGCCTAACAAGTATTCCAAAAAATAACTATCCCCTTTGAACTTGAATTTTCTCATTATTTTATCTTTATTTGAGGGAGACAAAGCAGATAGAATATCTTATCCTTGTTTTGCTATGTCCCTCTCAACCCACCAACAAAATTTCTATATTGTACAAAATATATATAAAAAAAATATTAACCCGTAAATAATTCTTCGTTGATATGAGACTGACGGTATCTGAAAAAAATACTAGCGTATCGTTCGATAATTTTTTTTAAAAATATTTTTACAATAATAAAATATTTTTTTTTATATATTTTTTATGATAATAACTACTTAGTTTTAAAGATGTTTTTGCAAGTAATTAGAAAAGAAATGGGTAAATAAATTCTAGGGAGTTTTGATGAAGAGTGTATGGAATTAAAATTTTGGTTTATGCAATTTACACGCTACAGTAAATTTTTTAAAAATTCAAAATTATTGTAATTTATAGTAGTTATTGTATCTTTCCGTGAACCCACCAACAAAGATAATATTTTTAATATTTTTTCTATAACATCTACTTATTTTTAAAAATGTTTGGAAGTGTTTAGAAAAGAAATGGGTGAATAAATTCTAGAGAGTTTTAGTGAACAATTAACCAAATTAAAATAATTTTTTTTTAAAATTTAAAATTATTACAATACATAAAAATTATTGTATTTTTTCATGAAAAAAAAAATTAGTAACTTTTATGGCGTATAATGATTTTTGGACTTTTGACAGTAAATTTGAATTTCTGAAAAAATTATTGTAACATATGGACTGCATAGGTTGAAATTTTATTTTGTAAATTATTCATCCAAAAACCCTTAATTCTAATATGTTAAAAAATAAAATTAAAAATTAACTTTTTATTTCTTTAAAAAAGATAAAAAAAAATAAATATATATATATATATATATATGGTTTTAAATCTTTAAAATTAAAGGTCGGCCAATAAATGATAGAATGTTAGTTGGCTTGAGAAAGATGGTTTCTAAAAAATATTCATTTTTTTATTTGGTGTGTTTGGTTTGCAATTTCAAATAATTTTTTCTTAAGTCAACCATGTGTTTGTTAGAAGGGATTTAAATTTTGGATGCACAGAAGGGATTTAAATTTTGGATGCACAAAATCATAATAAATTTAAATCAATTTTAAATTATGATTTAATTAAGGAAAAATCGACGATTAATCTTTTTTTAGGGTCAAATCCACAATTAGTCTTTTTTTATTATTAGGTTTTGATTTAGTCCCTTAAGTTGGATTTAACTTGAATTTTAGTCTCACATTGTAAGGATTGTAGGGACATTTCAGGGCTTGTAAGAAGAATTTAGTAAGTAAATTCGATTTTATAGTGAATATTAGTTACATGTAACGAATATTAGTTATAATTTAATAATTATTATATTTTTACATATATTTGTGTATTTTTTGTTACATATACTTATATAATATTAGTTGCATGTTACAATTACATATATCTGTGTAATATTTGTGACATTTAACAAATATTGAACACAAAAATTAGTTTAAAATTAGTTACATGTTATTAATTACATGTATTAGTAACATATAACAAAATTTTACATACAAAATTGTTACATGTAACCGCGTGTGTGCAGGGCTTCCGCCTTTTAAAAATAGGCGGGATTAAAATAAAAGCTTATTTCACCTCTAGGACTTTTTATAAATTAAGGGTGAAATAAGGGGTCTCTCACCAAATATCCCTTTAATTAAATAGGCATTCGGTGGCTAGTCCCTTATTTCACCTTTAATTTTAAAAAAGTTCCAGAAACGGAAGCAACTTCTGTTTTAATTTCGTCTATTTAAAAAAGGCGGAAGCCCAATACACGTGCAGTTACATGTAACTATTTTGTGTGTAAATTTTTGTTAGATGTAACAAATATTACTGTATTTTGTAACATGTAACTAATTTGTGTGTAAAAACTTGTTAGATGTAACAAAAATCATACAAAATACATGTAACTAAATGTACACAAATACATGTAACTAATATTAAATTAATTTTGTGTGTAATATTTATTAAATGTCACAAATATTACACAAATATATCAAATACATGTAACTAATATTAAATTAATTTTGTGTGTAATATTTATTAAATGTCACAAATATTACACAAATATATGTAATTGTAACATATAACTAATATTACATAAATACATGTAACAAAAAATATATAAATATATGTAAATATATTTATTTTTTTGGCTTCCCAGGGTATCCTCCGCACCACGGTTGGCGGAGACTAATCCCTCGAGGTCCTGTCAGGCGCCAGAAACGGGACACCTCTCCCAACAGAACACTTTCCATACACCCCTCTAAAGTTCGATCCCTGAAGGTGTTGTTTAAGGAACTCAAGCCCCTTTCCGCTTAGACCAACTCATGTTGGTTAATAATTATTAAATAGTAATTAATAATGGTTATATCTAATTAATATTTTTCATAATACGAATTTACACACCAAAATTCTCCTATAATTCCTGCAATACTTACACATGCCGAATCTAACTCAAGGGACTAAATTAAAACTTATATCTTAAGTGAGACTTTTTTAAAATTAGGTCTGTTATTTGAGACTTTTGGTCAATTATCCTTTAATTAAATTATTATTATAATTCTATAATTCCACTTCTTTTATCCTTTTATTTTAAAGATGATAACAAAGGGCAACCTTTTCATTTAATTCTCCCTCTAACTTTACACCCGTTTAAAATAAATAAAAATATTAAATTGTTTTTTAATTAGTTTTTTTTATAAATATATTGTCTATTTTTTTAGTCATTTAATATGCTCAAGATTAATATATAATTTTGAATTTAAAACCTAGGGTTCGACTCTCTTAAGAATACTGCAATATATCAGGTCGATGTGAAAAATTACGTCCTTAAGATTGTCCGAAAATATAATCAATCGAGGTGTATATAACCTAAGTTAGACCATATACACTTTACCGCAAAACAAAAAATAATAAAAAATAAATAAAATTAATTAAATCGAATTTACGTAGTTTATATTAATTATTGTTGAATTTGTATATGATATTATGGTTAACGTTAATTAAAATATTAATAAAAATTAAAAATAAATTATTTATAAATAAACAATAAAATAAAATAAAAACTATTTATAAATTAGTACTTTTTTAAAAAAAATAAAAATTCATTATGAATTAAAATTGATTTGCGGAAAAAAGATGAGGTTCGATTATAATTTTTTTTTTACGAAAAAAATCCATTAAAAATTTCACTCCTTCACATTTAAGATGGTTAAATTAAATTAGTAATTTGTAATTTTTAAGTTTTATATTTTTATATAATTGATTTTTGTTTTGCTATTTATTATTTTTTAGAGTTTGGGCACATAGAATCTGTAATAATATATATATATATGTATTTACCAAACCTCCTTTTTATAATTTGTTAAATATCAATAATCTCATTTTTATCATTTGTTAAATACTAATCAACCCAAAAAAACACAAATGCCGCTCTTTTATTTTTTAAATTATTTTTATCCTATTATTTTCTAAAAATAAAATAACACCCCCACTTTAAAAATTTACTTCTTACCCCGCTAAAGCTTTTAAAAATTATTGCTATCCTCGTCTTACAACATTCTGTCTTATTCTTCTCTCTCCCCCTCTCCTTCTGTACACTCGATGTTGGATCTACAGAGAGAGGGGATAAGGAGGAGAAAGAATAAGACCGGGGGGTTGGGGGATTAATATTTTATTTTTAAAGATGAGTATTTTTTTTTTTGGTAGTTCAAAAAATTAAACAAAGAATGATGAAAATTAAAAGAAATATCAGTCAAAGCACATCTCAAAGACCTTTTTTATCCAATTTTTCCGAAGAGAACATCTCCAAGATCCGTAATTGAGGTCTCGAGAATTTTTAGCGAGCAATCCTCGTTAGCATCCCTTCTGGAAGGGATGTTCGCACGTCGATTCGTCTCCTGGAGATGCAAATTGAAGAGTATAGTCATTGAGAAGAGGGATCCTTTCGCACTCTTCGATCCAATTTTTATATCTATGATTCTCGGGACAAAGATTTTGAATAAGAGTGACTGCTTTTGCCAAATCCGTTTTGGGGTATTGCCTACTGGCCACAAATCAATCTTTATCCTTGTAACTAGGTTCATGAGTTCAGCTTCGAGAGCTATACCGTTAGTTATCCATACAACCATAGTTTTAAGATAAGTATGTCAGTATAAAAAAATAAAAATAAATATAAAAAAGATATTTATGTATTTTAATTTTAATTATTTAATTATTGTGAATTGTTGAGAATAAAATAATCATACACTATAAACTAAAAATGAAAGCCAAAATTAAAAATGAACCACAGCACAAAATAAAATATCTCTCCACTATTTTTATTGCTATTAAATCAATGGTCAAGATCATCTTTTCCACTGTTAATATTCCGACCCTAGATTCTCTATAAACTAATCATCCCTAATTTTTTGAAAATATATATATTTTTATCCCTTTATTTTTAGAAAAAATCAATTATAATCTTTAAAATTTTATATAATATAAATTTCAAATGAACTTCTAAAAAAGAATTAATTTTTAAAAAATATTCTATTTTTTCTTTTTTTTTAGGTATACTTATTAAGAATCAAAATTATAACATCTAATTCAAATTAAAAATATCTATATGACCTATTTTTGACTCCCTTCTATATAAGCCTCACGTTTGTTGTTGGACGCTCGAAACAGAGAAGAGAGAGAGAGAAGACTGTAGAGAGAGAAAAAAGAAGGGAGGAAAATATGAGGAAAGTTAAATAGAATCAAGAAGAAGAAGGAGCCTCAAATCCCAATTTAAGCTCTCTCTCTCTATATATCTCTCTACATCTTCATTCCATTCCTCTGTTTCTCTCTCCTCCCTTGTTTTCACATTGTCTTTCTTTCCCCTATTAGCAAAGCAGAAAGCTCCGATTTCTTTACTTTTTTTAACGAATTTTTCATCTGTCTTTCACGAGTTTAATGATTGCGTTCTCGTTACGGTTTGTTTGAAGCTTTCTGCAACAAAAATGGTGGCTTGAGTTCCTCTCTCTCTCTCCTCTCTCTCTCTGACATTCCATCTCCATTTCACGTTGTCTTGCGTAACCCAGAAGGAAAAATGTTCTTGCCCCTTCTCTGAGAAGACAAGGGGCGTAAATAAAGCCGCAGATCTACTCTGTTTTTCCTCTGTTTTATTTTTCATCGTCGTTAATTTGCATGCACTCTGTTTTTGTTGGGTAATCACAAAAACAGAGTCCAATGGAAAGGCTTTCGACGACGCAGCTTCTTCCCGATACATTTTCCGGCGCGCGAGATGATTTTACGGAGCATTTTTTGTTGATTTGGGGACAAATCGAAACGCCATTCATCGCCCCTGCTCTTCGATTACTGGTCTTCTTGTGCTTAGCAATGTCCTTGATGCTGTTCGTCGAGAGGGTGTACATGTCGGTCGTCGTCACTGTCCTGAAACTCTTCGGGAGAAAACCAGAGAAACGGTACAAATGGGAATCCATGAAAGACGATGTTGAGCTCGGAAATTCGTCTTACCCAGTTGTTCTTGTCCAAATCCCAATGTTCAACGAAAGAGAGGTCTCTCTCTCTCTCCTCTCTCTCTCTCTCTATATATATATATATTGCTCTGTTTCATCATTAAATGCTGTATTTTTTCATTACAAACAGGTTTATCAGCTCTCAATTGGAGCTGCATGTGGTCTTTCATGGCCGTCTGATAGAATTATAATCCAAGTTCTTGATGATTCAACAGACCCCACCATCAAGGTAAGAAGGGAAAATTACATAAGGTCTCTTAAATTTTAACTTTTGCGTAAATAAATTTGGATAATCCTAAGAATATTTTCGTCATTTCATGAATCGTTCTCAGGAAAAAAACGTCTTGAATTGACGAGTGTTAGATCAAATCTTAATCCTCGCATATATATAGACAAACTCTGTATATCTTTACAAATAGTAATACAATTGTCTGATATTGTCTCACAATATTCTGTTTTTCAATTATTCTAACAATGATAATATCTCATTAAAAATCCACACCTTACACACAATCCATTTTCATTTTCAGTGTAAAATATTTTTCAATTTTACGAAATCGAAAAAAATATGGAATTCGAGAGTTCAAAATTTCAGACTCCACATAAATACTCAAACTATTAATCCCTTTTTTTTTTTTTTAGATAATGAACAGTCCACAAAATTAAAATTTTAACCTATGCAATTAAGTAACAGTAATACATAAAAATTATTATATTTATTTTTTTACTCCTAAGAGTAAGGATTACCACTTTTTAAGGACCATTCAAAGATTAAAAAAATTCACCTAGATGGTTTTTTTTATAAAGTAGTGTTTTTCATTTTTAGAACCTTTAAAAAAAAAAATTATTGTAGCGCGTGAACTGAGTGGCCTAAAATTTTAATTTGGCGAATAATTTAATAGTTTTTTTGGTGGGTGTGTTTAGGACATGGTGGAATTGGAGTGTAGGAGATGGGCGAGCAAAGGGATAAACATAAAGTACGAAATAAGGGACAACAGGAGCGGATACAAAGCGGGCGCGCTCAAAGAAGGGCTGAAGCATCAATACGTCAAGCAATGCGATTACGTCGCCATTTTCGACGCCGATTTTCAGCCCGAACCCGATTTCCTCTGGCGGACTATCCCTTTCCTCATTCATAATCCCCAACTCGCCCTCGTTCAAGCCCGTTGGAAATTCGGTAATTCCCTTCTTCTTTTTTTCAGTTAAATTTTTTAAAAAGGCAGTCCGGTGCTACAAAACTCCCACTATGCGCGAGATTTGGGAAATGGTTGAACCATTTAGGTCTATTTTACGCAATTTTACCTTACTTTTTTTGTAAGAGACTATTTCCACGACTCGAATTCGTGACTTTTAGATCATATGGCAACAACTCTTACTGTTGCGCTAAGGATCCCCTTCTTTTTCTTTAAATTTTTTAAAAATAAAAATTATATATATGTGTGTGTATATATATATATATAATTATATCATTTTTATTTTTTAAAAATTTAAGGAAAAATTTTTATTTTTTAAAAATTTAAAGAAAAAGAAGGGGAGCCTCGGCGCGCAACAGAAAGAGTTGTAGCCATGTGGTCTGGAGGTCACGGATTCGAGTTGTCAGACCATTTAGGTCTATTGTACGCAGTCTTATCCTTTTTTTTTTGTAAGAGGCTGTTTCCAGGATTCGAACTCGTAGACCTTTAGGTCACATGGCGACAACTCTTACCGTTGTGCTAAGGCTTCTTTTCTTTTTCTTTAAATTTTTTAAAAATAAAAATTATATATATATATATATATATATATATATATATATATATATATATATATATATATTATTTTATCTGCTATCTACAAAAATATGTTTTAAAAAAAGATAGTTATAATTCATTATGTAGATTTGCGTGATAAGGCTCCCCTTCTTTTTCCTTAAATTTTTAAAAAATAAAAATTATATATATATATATATATATATATATATATATATATATATATATTATTTTATCTGCTATCGACACAAATATATTTTAAAAAACATCATTCTAATTCATTATGTAGATTTACGTGATATATTTGAGAATACGTTGTTTGTTAAATATATTTATTCTATAAATCAGAGAATATTTTATATTTTAAACATTTTTAGCTATTGATTCAATTTTAGATTCAATGGTTAAAATTAAACAACATTTTAAATCTTTATAATTTTATATTTTCTTTAACAAACTATTTTTTAATATTTATAAATTAAAAAAGATTAATATAGTATTTTTAGGCCTTGAAAATCCTTAGTCTATTAATAAATCAGGATGGAAAGACATTTTAACGGTTTAGATTTAAGTAAATTGAACTTGTGCAATTTCTCAACTGTTAAAATTAAATAATATTTTAAACTCTTATAATCTTATATTATATAATTATTTCTTGAAATTTATAAAATAAAAAAATAGTACTTTTAGGCCAATAAATTAGCTAAATTATGATTTTTCGGTATACTATAACATTTGAAAATTCTACGATTTTAAGTGTCGTTTGAATTTTTTCTATTAGTCTCAAATCAGGCTGGAAAGACATTCTAACCATCCAAATTTAAATTTAAAAAATGAATAGTTGAGATTAAATTTGTTCAACCGTCCGATCCCGTTTCACTTTAAATTTCTCTGCACCACACGATCCCCTTCCACTTTTGATTAAATAATTGCTAAACACCAATTTAAATGTCTCTAATAACCGTTTTTCAGTTAAATAAACTGTCGGTGACTATATTTGCTACTCCCAAATTTTAATTATTATTTTATTAAATGGGCCAATAGGATTTGGACATGTGTACATAGTAGCCTCTTTTGTCGGTAAAGTTATGGGGGGCCCACTCATAAAGTAGCCTTATTTAATAAACCACTTTTAACGGTTGTTGTTTTTCCAAGGTTTTATTTTTTTATATATCCACGAATATCCCTCTACATACACTACATACAAGATGAAAGACTAATTCGTTTGAGTTGTATAACTATTTTTTTTAATAAATATTTTTTCACAAGTTTAAACCTTACAGAAGTCTTTTAACTGTTTTAACTCAAGTGTGTCTTATCATTTTATCAACACATCATTGGTTCATGGTTTTAGTTGCTAATTTAGGAAAAATTCGTTTTGTTTGAAAAGAAAAAGAAAGTAAATTCATGATTAATAATTGACGAAAATGTCCTCAACAGCTTTTTGCTGTGAAAAAAGCTGCTATATACCTTTTGCTTGGAAACTGTCCAATGAGAAAGTACTTAGATTAGGGGGAAATAAATATTACAAAAGGCAGTCAGCTCTGGCTATGCGAGATTCGGATAAGAATCAGCTTAGGTCTATTATACATAGTATTACCTTATTTTTTTTGCCAAAGACAGTTTTCATAACTCGAATTCGTGACCTCTAAGTCACATAGCAACAACTTTAACTGTTGTAAAAAATAAAAAAAAATAAAATATATATATATATATATATATATATATATATATATATTATAATAATATTTTTATTTTTTTTATATTTATAAATTAAAAAATTAATATAATATTTTTTTAGGCAAAAAATTTATAGTATTAAAAAAAATTGAGTTTTGTATTTCCGTACAATTATTATAGGGGTAAAATAGTCTTTTCGCTTAAACCACATCTTTATTATGGTGGACGCCATACACGTGGTTTGTATTAGTGGTGGGCCCATAGTCCACCATCCCCATCTACTTCAACCGACGCTCACATTTATTACAATTAAAAACTATAATACACGTGTACATTTATGTCTGCTGACAAGGACGATGACGTGGCAATTATTTTTAGGGATAATTGGTGAGTAATCGTAAATAGCGGCGGTAATCTGTTCCATTTAAAACATAAATTTTGATTTAGTCCCTCAAATTGATTTTTGTTTGCTTATAAATTCTGCATGTGTTTACGTCTGTGTAATATTAGATTGTGTTTGAGGGAGGAATTTGATTTGTTTATAGGATTTCAAAATTTATTTTTGACAAATTACTTATTTGGGTATTTATTAGGAGGAATTTATAAAAGGGAAAATCGGTGAATTTTTTTTTTTTTTTAAGTCTAATTGGTAAAAAATTATTTTGTATTATTAGGTTTTGATTTAATCCTTTAAATTAGATTTCACTGAAAAAATATCAAACTTTTTAGTTACATATCAGAGATATGTAACAAAAAAGTTATATAGTATTGAAACATGTAACTGAAAAATATCAAACTTTTTAATTATATATTGGAGACATGTAACTAAAAAGTTGCATATTATTGGAACGTGTAACTGAAAAATAAAATAAAATAAAAATTAGCTATCTGTAACTAATACGGTAATATTACATACAAAGTAGGACTTTTGGCCAATTAAAGCTTAAATGGAGGACCTCTCACCGATTGTCCCTTTATAAAATCCATTCGATCTAAAAATAGAATAAATGGAGGATTTTTAAATCTTTTTATTTTAGGTGTCATTTACAAATTCATCTAATGAGAGATTTTAGATCCAACAACCGTTGCTGCCGACCCCCACAGTGGTAATGGTGGTTATCTAAACAAGGAAATTATAAAATTACACGATCAAATTCTTTACCTAAAATAGTTATCTAAACAAGAAATTCGTAAATGATCGAATTTAAAAATCCTATCATTTACAAATCTCTTAGATTTGTCAAATTGTTTACCTAAACTCAACCTTAGTTATATATACTCGTGTAATATTAGTTACATGTCACAAATTACATGTAACTATGTTATATATATTTGTGTAATATTTGTTGTATCTAACAAATATTTTACATATAAGTTAGATATATATAACTGCAACAATGCAACGCGTGTATTGGGTCTTTCGCCTTTTTTTAATGCGCAGGATTAAAACAAAAATTGCATATGAATTTTCTTACAGAAATAATTTTTTTTATTTTTTTTTATTTTTTACAGTGAATTCTGATGAATGCTTGATGACAAGAATGCAAGAAATGTCTTTGGACTACCACTTCACTGTGGAGCAAGAAGTGGGTTCATCCACTCATGCCTTCTTTGGCTTCAATGGTAAAATTCTTCTTTAAATTATGAATTGGGGGTTTAATTTTTTAAAAATTATGAACAAGTCCTCCAATATTTTTTTTAGGGACGGCCGGCGTGTGGAGAATAGCGGCAATCGATGAGGCCGGTGGGTGGAAGGATCGGACGACGGTGGAGGACATGGATTTGGCCGTTCGCGCCAGTCTGAAAGGCTGGAAATTCTTGTATCTTGGTTGTGTTAAGGTACTGAATTCAACTTATAAATTGTAGGGGTCCTTATTGAATAATTTATAAACTAAAAATTTACATTCATATAGTCTGCTGAGCCGTCCATGAATTTAAAATTTTAACTCAAGTTCACGCAGTACAATGATTTTTTAAGAAATCCAAAATTACTGTAAGTTTATAATACATAAACATTATTGTAATTTTTCATGTAAAAAATTGCGGTAACTTTTATAACATATAGTGACTTTTGGTCTTTTGACAATAATTTTGAACTTTTGAAAAATTTATTATAGCACGTGAACTATATGAGCTAAAATTTTAATTTTATGAACTGTTCGTCACAAAAACTTAATTTTTTTCTTCATAAATCTAAAATTACTGCACTATAAGAAAATCATTGCATGTTTCAGGCCGCTACATGTGGCAATCAAACCTAAATAAGGTTTGTAAATGAGACGAATCTAGCTAAGTAATAGATGGGTTGTAAATGTCCATGCTCATCTCAATTAAATTTGTTTGAGTTCGACGACAGAGTTAAATTGAGTTTTATCTCGAAAATATTATAAATATTTTTAAAAATAAGTATTTATATAATAAACTACTTTATTAAAAAATTATATTCTTTATGTATAAGTTGTTCACGAATATATTCAAATTGTTTGAGAGAAAGCTCAACCCAGACCGTTCGAAAGAGCACAATCCCTAAAGTATGGGGTGGATATATATATATATATATATATATATATATATATATATATATGGAAACATTATAGATTTAGTGGTGTAATAAAATGACAAAAATACCCTCATCAGAAGTTCACGTGGTGAACACAACCCATTTTTCATCCAAAATTATTAATAACGCTTTTAATTTTACTAAATTGAAACTAATGTTAAACTCGAGGGGCCAAATGTGCAATTAGATACACCCACTCCATACTTTTAGGGACCAAAATATAATTTTCTCATAATTCCTGATATGTATATTAGGGATGACAACAGTTCAGTTTTGGAACGGTTTCACGAGAAACTAAAACCAAAACCGTTAGACATATACTAAAACCAAAATCGTTGGTTTTTTAAAAAAACAATTCTAAACCGAACCGTTAAATTTTATGCTAAATTGAAACTTTGAAACCGTTAAGATTTTTTCATTTTATATAAAATTAAAACAAAAACCGCAAACTCACGAACTATTGTTTTTTTATATAAACAAAAGAATAACTAAAATACAGAAAGAAATTATGAAAATTCCAAAATTAACTCAATTAATCCTATAGCACACATATATATACACTGGGGGTAAAAATATAATATATAATAAAAATATACTTAAAATACCGGTTATGCATTTTAGTTTTACGGTTCAATTTCACGATTACTATCCCGAAACCAAAATCAATATCGATTTTACGGTTCGATTTGGTTTGGTTACCCATCGATTCGGGTTGAATTACCATCCCTAACCTACATGCTATGTGATTTGAAAACGCAGGTGAAAAATGAACTGCCAAGCACGTTTAGAGCCTACCGTTACCAGCAGCACCGATGGTCCTGTGGCCCAGCAAATCTCTTCAGAAAAATGATAATGGAGATCATAAGAAATAAGGTTTGATATTGTCTTTTTGTTTTGTACACCTCAGGCGCTACCGCTCATTCTAAAACTAATAGGTGTTACGAACACACAAGTATCACTTGACCCACACCCGGGTCTCTGTCACGGGACAATTGCTGCTAAAACCTGGCCAACATCCTTCTTATTATTTTCCTATTTTAATGGGGTTTTATTGATCTGAATCCCCCATTTGTGAACTTGCAGAAAGTGACTCTGTGGAAGAAGGTACATGTGATTTACAGCTTCTTCTTCGTGAGGAAGATAGTGGCTCATATCGTCACCTTCTTGTTTTACTGCGTTGTGTTGCCGGCGACGGTTTTGGTGCCGGAAATTGTGGTTCCGAAATGGGGTGCCGTTTATATTCCGGTCATCATCACCCTGCTTAATGCAGTTGGAACTCCAAGGTTATAACTTTACTCTCTCTCTCTTCATAGTCTCTCTCTATATAAGACTTGAAGTTGTATTGGATCTCTCTCCCCCCGATATCTGTTGGGTTTATCCCACGTCGGATGTAGAAGGAGCTGGTGGTCTGGTTATAAGTATAAGGGAAAATCTCACCTCATGAACTAATTTTTGGGGTTGAGAGAGATCCAAAATTATCCTACACTGGTATTAGAACTCAGGTTACAACAACTTTAGTCCGATAGTTACATAGGGAGAGACTGGTCGAGCTTAGCCGAGCCGACATCCAATATAGGATAAATCCAACAAATCTGTCTCTAACTCACTCCCTCACCAAGGTCTGAATCTCTCTCTATTGAAGTGTTGAATCTTTCTCTCATGAGTTATTATTACAAGTGTGAGGGTAAGCGTCACCTCATGAGCTAGTTCTTGGAGTAGAGAGAAACCCAAGACCACCCTATACTGATATCAGAGTTCAGATTACAATAACTCTGACCCGATAATCACAAAAAGAAAAACTGGTCAAAGATCAGCCGACATCCAATGTGAGATAAAACCCAACAAACCTCTCTCTCACCAATGTCATAATCTCTCTCTCTTGAAGTTGTATTGAATCTCTCTCTCCATAATGTCATAATATCTCTCTTGATTGAAGTTGTATTGAATTTTTGTTTTGTAGGTCGATTCACTTGGTTGTTTTCTGGATCCTTTTTGAGAATGTTATGTCGCTGCACCGAACAAAGGCCACCTTCATCGGATTGCTTGAAGCCGGGCGGGTCAACGAATGGGTCGTCACCCAAAAACACGGTGATGCCGCCAAGACAAAAAACGCCGCAAAATCACATAAAAAGCCTCGCTTCACTATAGGCGAAAGGTAACCCCCCAAGAAAAGACAGTAAATATTCACTGTAACCAAGACAATAACGGTGTCGGTGTAACGGTGGCCTATTCATAACGAGAATCGGCGGTAAAAATCGTGAATTTTTTAAAATCACCAAAAAATTCTCAAAAACTCAATAATTGTAATTCTTCTACCCACTTAACTCTTAATAAACACATTATAATAGATATTATGACATTAAACTATATATACAACAAATTAAAAATATAAAAAAAATGACAAATAGAAATTAGGAACGGTTAGAGTAAATATTCACTGTAACAGAGTCTCAAATCTAAAAATAGTAGTAAAATACGACACGATTTCTTAAATTTTTGACATGGTTAACTTGTTTAAGTAAATATTCATTGTAGCAGTGTCTCAAATAATATCTAAAAATTGTAGTAAAATATGATGTAATTTCTTAAATTTTTTACTGGGTTAACTTGTTGAAGTAAATATTCATTGTAACACAGTATCAAATAATATCAATTGTAGGAAAATACGATGTAATTTCTTAATTTTTTGATAGGGTTAACTTGTCGAAGTAAATATTCACTGTAACGGAGTCTCAAAATAACATTTAAAAATCATAGTAAAACACGATTTGATTTTCTTTGACAGGATTCACTTGCTGGAGCTAGGGATGGGGGCTTACTTGTTCTTGTGTGGTTGCTACGATCTCGCGTTTGGGAAAAATCGCTTCTTTTTGTTCCTTTTTGTACAAGCTTTCACCTTCTTCATCATGGGTTTCGGCTACATTGGTTTGCCAAACAACTCCTAGGGTTTTCAGGTCTCAAGTTTCTCAGCTATTTTGCCCGTAGAAGTGGCGTCTTCCCATCGATATTATTTTCCATTTTGGACAGCCATTCCATTTTTTTTTTATTTACTCGTGAAGATTGTAATATTTTTTTGTATGTGTGCGCGCGTGCGAGTGTATGTATATTCCAAAGATGAAAAGAGAATTGCCCACAAAAAGTTAGAAATTTGAAAGAAGAAAAAAAAGCAAAGTGAATAAGAAAATGTAAGTGAAAAAAATATACATTTTTCAATATATTTCTTGTCATATTTTTTAAGGTTTATGTCTTCTCTTTGGTTGTGTTTAGGGTTTATTAAGCAATTAATTTTTAATTTTGAATAAATAAAATTTCATTGTCATAGGTTTGTTTGTTTATTATGACACTCAAAACCAAGCAACCAAACAAGACCTAATTTTTTTAAAATATATATATATATATATATATATATATATATATATAGATTTTGCATTCCATCATTTTTAAAATACACACAAGCAAAGCATGTGCATTATTTTATTTTCTTAGCCCAAATCCAAGATTTTGTTGGTTAGTGTTTTTGTTCCAAGGTTTGTGTTCTTGTTTATTCATTTTCGAGGAACAAAAACACATAAGAGTATGTTTGATTGGAAGGATATAAACGTAAGGAGAAAAAAAAAAAAGACAGTATTATTTATCCCGAAAAATTATTTCCAGGTGTTTGATCGTGGGAGAATGTAAGATTTTATGTTCGGTTAGGAAAAAAAAACCTGAGATTTTTTGTAATATACGAGGATAAAATAATATATTAGACAAGCTCTATTTTTTTCATTCCGAACCAAACATGAAATTTTATATTCTCCGTTTTTTACATCCATCCAACCAAACAACACAAGGACAAATAACTTTCGTTTCTATAAATTATCCTTCCATTTTTTCTTTTCTTCCATATTTCTATTCTTCTTATTAAACATACCCTCGGAAAATTATGCATTTTCTTTCCCATTTTTTTTTTTCATCCAATTTTTCTTTTATACCAAACACGTTTTTTTTTTTTCCCTTCATATTTTCCTTCTACATTTTTCCATCCACCATAAAAAAGGCTCGGTTTTCATTATTGTTTCTTATTCCTCTCTTTGTTTTTGGAATGTCCTAGGAATATTCGTTGTTTAAATGCAGTATATCGATTTTTAAATTTATAAATATAAATATGAAAAATTAATACATAAAAAATTAATTAATAAAATGTGAAACTTGCAGGTACAAACTATAATTAAATTCAACAGCTTAAGTAAAATTGTCCCGTTTGGTAGCCACTCCCATCCAAAAAATTCTCATTCCATTCCCACTTTTTTGGGATTTATTTTTAGGCATAGCGTTTGGTAATCCATCCCATTTTTTTGTTTCTGTTCCTATTCCATTCCCATCCCAAAATCTATCCCACTTTTTGTGAAGAAATGAGAAACAATTTTTTTTTGTTTCTATCTATTCTCATCCCATTCCCAACCAAAAAAAGCCCATTCCCAAGCGAAAAACCACGATCACCTTCATCAACTGTGTTCTTCGCCTCCATGATCACCTCCATCACCTATGTTTAGTTCATCGACCTTCTTCTCTATCACCTGCATCGTCTTCGTCAACCTTCTTCTTCTCCATCACCTGCGTCGTCGACCTTCGTCTGCTCCATCACCTGCGTCGTCTTCGTCTTCTTTGTCATCACTTGCGTGGTCTTCGTCGTTGTCTTCTCCGAATCTTCATCACGTTCGTATGCTTTAGGGTTTCGATTTCGAAATCGAAATCGAAACTCGAAATCAAATTTGAAACCTATTTCGATTTCGAAATCGAAATAGGTTGAATTTGTTTTTGATTTTTTTGATTTGTGATTGTTGTTCTTGGTGTTCATCAATTTGTTTTAGGATTTGTTCTTGATTTTTTGAATTTGTGATTGTTGTTCTCGAATTTGTTCTTGGTGTTCTTCAATTTGTTCTAGGATTTGTTTTTAAATTTGTGGTTTAGGGTTTCTTCTTGATTTCTAGGATAAAATTGTTACCAAACGCGATTATGTTCCTGGATCCAAAAAAAAATTGTCGTTACTAAACGCCTTTCTGCGCCCAAGAAGAAAACAAAATTTTTATCTCATCTCATTCCCATCCCACTGCATGGGATGGGCACGAAACAGTTACCAAACGCCACCGAAATTTTTAAACTAAAATTTTTTTTCCAAATATTTCATGTCTTTGTCTAAACTATTGAGTGGATCAAGTAATGTAAAAAAAATTGAAGTTTGTGCGTCAAGAGATTGCAGAATTTGATCTCAACTATTCATCTTTTCAACGTAAAATGTGTAGTGGTGATCTTAGATCTCTCTCAATCCTACTTATAACCTTACCACCAATCCTTTCTACATTTGATGTGTGATAAACTCAACAATTCTTTCACACGTCAAGTCTTTGATCGGTTAACTCTCGACCAATACCTCCATTTGTGGCTATTGGGTCTCTAGCCCCATCCACTTCGGAGACGGGATTAATCCAACATTTTGTAAAAATGTTTTTCCGTCCTAATTTATATGTCCTTTATCCTAAAGTAGTGTTTGGTTGTGTAAAAACCGAGTTTTTTAATTCCAAAATTCAAAGTGAAAAACACACAAACTCAAGTTTTTATTGCAACTTCATTCAAAGTCAAACAAAGTTGAAGCTTCAAAATTCAAAAAAAAAAAAAAAGGGAAATTAGAAGCATATATTGTGATTCATACCATAGCCTCAAAATTTACAGAGCTTTGAGCATATCGTCGGCGCCGCTGAAGGTGAAAGCTCCGCCCTCTTCCAAATTCAACAGCTTCACGACGCCGTCGTCCACCAGCATCCCGTACCTCCTCGACCGGACCCCCAATCCGATCGGCTTATCGCTCAAATCCAACTCGCACCCGATCGCCTTCGTGAAATCCCCGTTGCCGTCGCTCAGCAACAGCACCTCGTCGCCGATCTTCAAATCGGCCTTCCACGCCTTCATCACGAAGGCGTCGTTGACCGAGATGCAGGCGATGGTATCGACCCCCTTTGCCTTGAGCTCCCCGGCCTTCTCGACGAATCCCGGTAGGTGTTTCTGGGAGCAAGTCGGCGTGAAGGCGCCGGGGACGGCGAAGAGGATGGTCTTCTTGTTTTTGGTGAGGTCGGACACGGTCACGGTCTGGAGCTCGTCGGATGCGTCGAAGTAGGAGAGGGTGGCGTCGGGGAGTTTGTCTCCGACGGAAATGGTGGCGGAGATTTTGGGTGCGGCGGAGGAGGTGGAGAATCGGAGGGGTTTCGGGAGGCGATGGGGGGCGAGCTTGAGAGAGAAGGAGAAGGAGGAGGAGGAGAGAGGTGAAGGGAGGGAGGATTTTAGAGGTGGGAGGAGAGAGGTGGCCTTGGGGGACGATGAGAGGAGTCTGGAGAAGGTGGAAGTGGCTGTAGCGGCTGCCATTGTTGCTCTGTGAGTGTGTGAGAGAGAAGAAGATGTGTGGCTTTCGGTTATAGATGGGTTCGAGAAATTGGGCGGATAGAACTATGCGGGCTATTTGGGCTTTTAAATATTGGGCCGCTATGATAATTCAAAGCCCGTATAGGCTTCGGCCCAAATAAACAACATGGGCTTCGGGCCTATGCCAAATAATGAGCTTAATTCCGATTACACTAGGGCATGGAAAAAAAAAACGAACCGATGGATAATCGAGAAAAATCGAACCGAATGGCTCAGGTTAAAATTGACTAAATGGTTTTGATTTTGGTTTAATATTTAGTAACCGAAACAATTTTGCTTTTGGTTTTGGGATAGTAATCATGTAATCAAACCGCGTAACTGAACCACATGACCGAAACCGTGAGTTGAACTGTATAACCGTGTAACCGATATATATATTATTTTTTATTTACTTAGTATTTACAGTTTAATCTCTTCTTTATTTATTTATACTTTTAACCCCTTTACATTTTAACCCTAGTGCATATATATATCCTTATAGGCGAGCGATTGCTAGGGGTTTTTTCATTCGCTTTGTCCATTCCCAGATTTCTTCTTCACTCTTAAGCTTTTCTCTTCATATATGCTTTGGAATTTATTTTTTATATTTTAGTTATGTTTTTGTTTATATATAAGAAACAATAGTCTGCGTTTTGGGTTTGGGTTTTGATTTTGTTTTTTTGTAACATTTAAAAATCTTGAATGGTTTCGCAGTTTCAGCTTTGGTTTTAATTAAAATTAAATGGTCTAATTTTAAAACCGTTTAAAAAAACGGTGGTTTTGGTTTTATATAAGTTAAACGATTTTGCTTTTGTATGAAATCAAGCCGAATCCAGACCGTTGACATCCCTAAATTGCACTACTAAATACTAATTATAAAAAATAATTAATCAATTATATTTAAATATGTTACCTGAAACCTTACACAAAAATACCATATATATATGTCATGCCTCTGGATTAGGGTGGACTTCAAAATTGGTGAAGTAGTAGAATTAAGCCTGATTCGAAGAGATTAAAGCCTAATGTGACCTGGCTTGAACGTGATTGGCTGAAAGAAGCGGCAAGGCCCATGGACCAGGGCGCAAGGCCCAATATACATGGCCCACATGAACAACTGGCATTAGACACCCAAAGGTGGAATGGGTTTGGCCCAAATAGTCCAATGCCTACTCAAGACCGATCTGTCGAGAAGAAGAATGACCAATGAGGATCTTGCCAAGCGCGACAGTTCGGCTGAAAGGAGGAGTACTTACTCGGTCAAGGATCAGGGAAGGCGACCGATACTAGATCTGGAATACCCTCATCATATATAAAATAAGTTATTAATTGTTTTTATATTTACCATATAAAAATTGGTATTAAAAAAATTAAACTCGGTAGATATAGAATTTATATAAAAAAATAGCAACTCGGTATTACAAAACTCCCGCTATGAGAGGGTTATATATATATTTTTGGGTTAATAGCACTTTACCCCTTATGGTTTGGCCAATTTGCAATTTATCCCCCTGTGGTTTGGAAATCGTCACTTACCCTCTTATAGTCAGATATTTGTTGTACTAACCCCCTATATCAGGGGGTAAGTGGTTTAAAAATCTAACCACAAGAAGAGTAAGTGCCTATTTTCAAATCACAGGGGAATAAGTACAAATCGGTCAAAACACATGGATATAAAGTTTAAGGTGGCGTTTGGTTAGTGTTCCCACTTTTCTGAATCCAACTGGAATGGGTTGGATTTGGTTGAGAATTTGGGGAACAGAATTGCGTTTGATAACAATAATTTTTATTTTGAATTTTTTTTTTGTGTTTGGCGGCTGTCGGACGACCAGACGCTGGTGACGGCAGTGGTGCCAGACGGTGGCCAGACGGGCGGACGCCGGCGACGGCAGTGGTGGCCGGATGGTGTTCGGCGGCGGCGGACGGACGGCGACGCACTGTGTCCGGCGACGGTCGCCGGACGGCGACGGTGGATGGTGACCAGCAGCGGGTGGACAACAGACGGTGGCCGGAGTTGAGAACTTTGGGTTGAGTTTTTTGAGCACAAAAAAAAATAATTTTTTTTTTGTTTCTCATTTCCTTAACATTTTGAGAATCAATTCTTATTTTTTGAGTTGGGTTGAGTTTTGTATTTGTCAAACGCGTTTCTAAAAATCTAATTTAAAATTTTTGAGTTGGGTTAAGTTGGGTTTGGTTGGGAACACTAACAAAACGGGGCCTAATTAACCCTATATTTTTTTTAGTTAACTTGGAGGAGGGGAAAAGGGGGGTAGGTGTAAAAGAAAACAAAGCAAAGTCACGTTTGGAAAGAACTAACAAGGAGTGGAGAAAGGTAGGTTGGTAGAAAGCAAACAAAAGGCATGAAAAGAAATACATATTTATAGAAACAAATATATATATATAATTATGTATATAGAGGTTTTTGCCCTTTGTACCTCTAAAGTTTGGAGAAATTCTACTTTAGTTCGTGTCATTTTAATTTGAACACATTAAATCCTGAAATATCAAAATCATGTCAAGTGAGTCCAATTGTTAACACTGTCACTGTTTCCGACGTAAATCACCCATGTGTCAAGTATGAAATCATCCACGTGTGTGATTTCTGTCAGAAAACATGACGGAATTAACTATTTGGACTCAATTGACACAGTTTGGATACTTTAGGAGTTAAAGTATTCAAATTAAACTTAGGGTCATTCGGTGTGAGGTCCTTTATTTTACTTTTAATTTTTAAAAAGTCTCAGAAGGGAAGAAACTTGTATTTTAGTCCCGCCTATTTAAAAAAGGCGGAAGCCCTAGACACGCGCGGTGGCATGTAATAACTCTGTGTATAAATTTTGTTAGATGTAACAAATATTACTGTATTTTGTAACATGTAATTAATTTGTGTATAAAATTTTGTTAAATGTAATAAAATCACATAAAATACATGTAATTAGTTACATGTTACTAAATGTACACAAATATATGTAACAAATATTAACTAATTTTTGTGTGTAATATTTGTTAAACGTCACAAATATATATAATTGTAACATGTAACAGATATTATATAAGTACATATAATAAAAAATACACAGATATATGTAAAAATATAACAATTACTAAACTGTAGCTAATATTCATTACATATAACTAATATTCACTATAATACGAATTTACTCGCTAAGTTCTCTCTACAATCCCTGCAATGCGGGATTAAAACTCAAGCAAAATCTAATTTAAGGGACTAAATCAATATTTATATTTTAAGCGAGACTCTTTTAAAGTTAGATCTCTTTTTTAGGACTTATGGCCGATTAATCCTTAAAAATATAGGAGCCAAAAAGAGATTTATCTAAAACACAGGGGTACAAAGTGCAAAAAACTCTCTCTATATATATTTAACCAGGCAAACACTGCCTGATTAAAGTTGACTATATGTTATTTTTTTAATTGTTTTTAAATAAAAAAATAAAAATAAAAATACAACGTCTAAAACCATGCGCAAATTGCCGACTTCTATCCAATAATTCTTTGTATCGCTAACATGTCAAACATTTATTTTTTATTTTATATCGATTTTTAAATTTGTAAATATAAAAAATAATAAATTATAATAAAAAAATTAATAAAATAGATTTTAATGAGATTAAATAATACATTTTTCAAGTTTTTTAGTAGGTTCTAATTTTTTTTATATATAAAATTAGAATTTGTTGACTTGCAAAAATTGATAAAATTAATTTGAATTTATGATTATTTGTTTATTATTTTATAGTATATTAGTAAAAATTAATATGTAGAAATATTATTTTAATTTTTTTTTATTTATGTAATTTTATTAGTATATTTATTTTCAAAATTTATATTATTTACTAAATTTTATGTATTTGCTCCTGGATATTGCAACTAAAGTAATCATGTATTTAATACTTTAATATTACGAATTTATTATAATTAAAGTTAAATTCAACATTTTTGAAAGTGAAAATACGAAATTTTTAAGAAATAATTTTCTCTCAAATATTTAATCTCTTCATCTCGGTTATTGATTTATTTCAAATTAATCTAAGCCATTGAATGGGTTGACTGAGGTGAGTAGGATAGAGAAATTTGAAGTTAAAGGATTGAGAGGTTACACAAGTTCAATTTCAACCATTCATCTTTTAAACTTAAATCTGAATCGTTAAAATGTCTTTCAGTTATAATTTATTAATAGATTAACACATTAAATATTTAATTTTAAATTATTATTTTTTAATTAAAATTTTATTTTTAAAAAATAAAGAAATACTAGTTAATTTTTTGTGATTTTTGCACTTTGCACCCCTAATATTTCATATAAATCACATTTTAGTCCTTGTACTTTTCAGTTGAGTGTTTTAAATTTTAAAATATCTAAATCGTGTTGATTGAGTATAAATTGCTAATCTCGTTATCTTTTTACCGAAATCATCACTCCACGTGGATGATTTTCATGCTTGACACGTGGGTGATTTTTATAAACAACAATGATGACATTAATAATTTGTACTCACTTAACACGATTTGCATAATGTGTTGAAATTAAAAGGATAGGAATTAAAATGAAATTGATTTGATATATCAGGGGTGCAAAGTGTAAAAACTTCTTCTTTTTAATTTAAAAAAAATTATTCACCCAATTTTATACTATAAAAAAATAAAGTCTCCTTACTTATTTTATTATTTTTTTTTGAGTTAAGAGATTCTTTATAAGAAGAAAAAAGTACAATTTAGACTCTTTAACTATGGACACACTTTTAAGTGATTCCTCTAAATTTAAACATTTCACTTCAAACCCTCTACGTATCATAACGTTTCAAAATGGTCATTCCGTTAAAAAATCAGTTAAAATTAACGGAATTTAGGGACAAAATGGTCTTTTCAGGTTTTTTTAATTTTTTAATCATTTTTAATTATTATTATTATTTTTTATTTTTATTTTTTAATCTCTCTCTCCCGTCACCTCCCTCTCTCTCTTCCTCCCCCTCCCCTTCCCCTCTCTCCCTCCCACCTCACCCCCTGCAAAAGGGGGTAATTTTTCACCCCCTGTTGCAGGGGGTAGGGGGTGATTTTTCACCCCCTGTTGCAGGGTGGGGGGTGGGGCGGGGCGGGGAGAGAGAGAGAGAGATTAAAAAAAAAAAAAATTAAAAATGATTAAAAAATTAAAAAAATGTGAAAATATCATTTTGTCCTTCCTCTCAAAACGGAGGGACCATTTTAAAACGTTATGATACGTAGAGGGTTTAAAATGAAATGTTTAAACTTAGAGGTACCACTTAGAAATGTGTCAATAGTTAGAGGGTCTAAATTATACTTTTCCCTTATAAGAATTATGTTAAAATATTTTTAAAGGAGATGAAATAAAATAACATCAAAGTATTGGGGTGCAAAAAGCAATTAAAGCAAAAATAAAAAAAATAAAAAATAAATCACCCAATCCGACGGCTGTAATTACGCTAATCTCCTCTACAAATACATATACGTGGTTTACCGTCTTAGCACTTCTCTCACTCATCACTCTCGCTCTTATCGCCCATTTCTCTAGTACTTTCTTCTCGCTAGATTGCAGATCTCAATGGCGACGATCAAGTCCATCAAGGCCCGTCAGATCTTCGACAGCAGAGGCAACCCCACCGTTGAGGTTTGATTTCATTCGATTCACTGTTCGTTTGATGAATTAGCTTTGATTTGTTTAGTAGAACGATTTTTCAGTTCGTTGTCGTTGATTTGTTTCTGAATAATCGCGCCGGCAGTCATTTATAGTTATCTAGTGTTCTATTGATTGATCCATGAATTCATGTTGATGTATGCAGTTTATTTGAGTATTGTTGTCTATTTTGATTTCATGCGGTTCACTGTTCTTCGTTTGATGAATTCACATTGATCTGTTTATGTTTAGTAGAACGATTTTTCAGTTCGTTGTCGTCGATCTGTTTCTGTATAATCGCGCCGGCAATCATTTATAATTATTTAGTATTTTATTGATTGATCCATGAGTTCATGTTGATGTATACAGTTGATTTGAGTATTTTTGTCTATTTTGAAAGAATCTCAGTACTTCAGTTGTTCTTGGTAGGTTGATGTTGGTCTATCAAATGGTACCTGGGCCAGAGCTGCTGTTCCGAGTGGTGCATCTACCGGTAAGATCTGAATTGCTATATGCTGCTCTCTGATTTAGCTAGCCACTTATAAAATCTCAATAGCTAGCCATTTTTGGAGTTTGTGTTTATTTCTGCTACTCTTTCCACATTATTTTGATCGATTTAGAGTCCATTTCATGTTATTTTATTTGAGTTTTCTGAATCCAAAGTTCCCATAATGGATGCTTATTCTAAATGTATAACATGCTCGGACATCCTAAAACTAGTTTATGAAAAGAATTTGAATATGAAAAGGCAGGCTTTTCTAGATCATACTAAAATTTATCGTAGTCTTAGAAGAATGTGTTGTTTTCCATGGCCTTGCCTGAAGCATGTTTCATTCATTGTTTTTGGCTTTCCAGGAATATATGAAGCCCTTGAACTAAGAGATGGAGGGTCCGACTACCTTGGAAAAGGTGTTTCAAAGGTATCTCTGTCCTAAGCAATTTATTTGGTCACTTATACCTTCCAAATAACAATATGTTATGGTTTCTTACTCCTTGTATGTTGATGTAGGCTGTTGGTAACGTTAACTCAATCATTGGTCCTGCACTCATTGGCAAGGTTTGTTGCATCAACTTACTCACATGATCTGAAATCCTTTTCATTATTATGTAGATCGAAGGCCCATATATTTGTGAATTAACTAGCAAATTGGGAAAAAAGAAAATTAATTAAAATTGCCTTGCATCTACAGGACCCAACTGATCAAACCGGTATTGATAACTTCATGGTTCAACAACTTGATGGAACTCAAAATGAGTGGGGTTGGTGCAAGCAGAAGGTGATTTTAAATTTTAAATTTTGATTTTATAATTGTCTTTTTCTTTTCTAATGCATTCTTCTAGTAAAGATATTCACCATTCTTCTTAAACATGATATTTTCAGCTTGGAGCAAACGCCATCTTGGCAGTGTCCCTTGCCGTGTGCAAAGCTGGAGCTAGTGTCCAGAACATTCCCCTTTACAAGGTATATTGTGAATCATATTTTGAATGTCTACCATGTTAAAAGAGACAGTTTGGGTTATAGACGCTAATGTCTGAATCTCTTCGCAGCATATTGCAAACCTAGCTGGTAACAAGAAGTTGGTCTTGCCTGTTCCTGCTTTCAATGTCATCAATGGTGGATCACATGCAGGAAACAAACTTGCCATGCAGGCATGCTTCTTGATAGTGTATTCCTGATATAATATTTTTGCCCTATTCGTTGAATTTAAGGTTTTAAGACAATTTGTGTTTGCAGGAATTCATGATTCTTCCTGTTGGAGCTTCTAGTTTTAAGGAGGCCATGAAGATGGGTGTGGAAGTATATCACCATTTGAAGGTGTGTATGGTTTTTCATGCTGTATTAGTTTTCTTATTGTTCCTTTTTTTGCTAGGTCCGATAGTATATATCCTTGTCATTTTGACAAGTTCTTGAAAAGTCACTTCTGTCTTAGGATCGTTACGGGTTTGTTTGGTTTAGAATTCAAAAACAGTTTTATCAAAATTTTGAGAACAGTTTCCCAAAATAAATTTTGGAAATTGTGAAGATTTGTTTTTTTCGTTTTTGACTTTTTTGAAAACATAATCTTTGTTAAATGTAGAATTGATTGAAATTTTTGAAAAAAATGGAAAAATAGATTATTAGCATGATTGATTAAAAATTTGTATTTGAGAGAAATATGCGAGTACAGAGTATTATTTTGAAAAAAATAATAATGAAAGTATAACATTAAAAGGAGATGACAGGATTGATTTAAGAATTGTGAATGCCGTTTTTTAAATTGGCTTTCAGTTAAATTGATTTAAGAATTGTGAATCCCGTCTTTAGTACTGTCTAACTTATATTCTTTACCTCAGGCTGTTATAAAGAAGAAATATGGTCAGGATGCAACAAATGTTGGTGACGAGGGTGGTTTTGCTCCTAACATCCAGGTCAACCTAGTTTCATCTACCTATTATTCAGTTACTATAGTTTTTTTTCAGTGGTTGATTGAGATCGTGTTGGAAAATTCAGGAAAACAAGGAAGGTCTTGAATTGCTTAAGACGGCCATTGCTAAAGCTGGTTACACCGACAAAGTTGTTATCGGAATGGATGTTGCTGCCTCCGAGTTTTATGGCACAGACAAAACCTATGATTTGAACTTCAAAGAAGAGGTTTATTTCATGTTAATGTTTCGTAGTACCAAAGTCTTTTAGGTGGTGTTTAGTTGCACAGAATTGAAATCTTAGAAATGGAAATGAACTCAGGCTGTGTTTGGCAGTACAGAATTGAGGCCTTAGAAACCAGTTCTTTACATGGGTTCATTTCTAATTTCAATTCTGAAACTCCAATTCCATGAAACCAAACACTACCTCGTAGAAATTTTGAGATTTAGGCATGTTTTTTTTTTTCTTTCTAATTCCAATTTCGATGCTTCAATTCCACGCTTCTAAACATACCCTAAGCAAAAATTGAACTTTATTACGACATTTTCTTCTACTTGCAGAACAATGACGGTTCACAAAAGATCTCTGGTGACCAGCTCAAAGAACTCTACAAATCATTTGTGTCTGAATACCCAATTGTATCAATTGAAGATCCATTTGATCAAGATGACTGGGAGACCTACGCAAAGCTTACCGCCGAAATTGGTAAAGAAGTTCAAATTGTGGGTGATGACCTCTTGGTCACCAACCCTAAGGTTAGATTTTATTGGTCTTCCATCTAGGTTTTCCCTTGCTTAGGCATGTTTGTTGAAGCAATTCAAGATTTAAAACTAAATGCATCAAGTACTTATTCAATTATCTGGGTTTGATGAAAAATAAAGCAACCAGTTAAAATATCAAGTATCACTTAAAAACGGGTTGTTAGAATTATCATTGAACTATAACCATTAGAAGATATATAAAATAAAATTGTAGAGAAAGAACGTGCTATTCAGAAAAAGCAAATGGAGGGAAATTCAACACTTAATAAATTTATAACTTAAAATTCGACACTTAATTTTTAGTTTTATCAAACAAACCCTTAGTCTTTGTTGCTAATTCAACGTATTCGAACAGAGAGTTGAGAAGGCAATCAAGGAGAAAACTTGCAACGCACTTCTTCTCAAGGTATTTTCACATTTCATTTATTGTGAAAAAATGAAATTTCTCGGCTTATGAAAGTGGTTTCATCGTCCCTTTACTTGTTTGGTAACAGGTTAACCAGATTGGATCTGTAACCGAGAGTATTGAAGCAGTAAGAATGTCCAAAAAGGCAGGTTGGGGTGTCATGGCCAGCCACCGAAGGTATGCATATCAATTCATCAACCTTAAATTTTGAAAAAATAAGCTTAGGTAGTGTTTGGTTGGTTGTATTGAAATTGGAAAAAATTGCTCTAGAATTTCATGCAATCCAAACACTGCCCTAGCTCAATGCATCAAGAGTTGATGCATTTGGACAAGTGCTGAGCTAATTTATTTTATTTATTGCAGTGGAGAGACCGAAGACACCTTCATTGCCGATCTTTCTGTTGGTTTGGCAACGGTAATTGTTTTATTTCTAAGACCAAAACCGAGATTAGTATATATATCTAGGACACGTCTTTCAATTTTCACGTAGTCTATTTATGAATTGTTATAATTTAGACAACGAAACCGGTCTTTAGGAAATGCTGACGATGATGTTGTCTATCCTTGTAACTTTTAGGGACAAATTAAAACCGGTGCTCCATGCAGATCAGAGCGGCTTGCAAAGTACAATCAGGTCGGCTTCCAATCTTTTCTGACCGCAAATATAAATGAACACACACAAAAAATCTAAAAAATTGCATGCATTTACCAGCGGCGGATCTATTTTGAGCTTAGGGGTTACTCATGTTCTCCTGAACTTTGGAAATTTTTTACTATTACCTCTATATTTTTAGGAAAAATAATTAATTTTTTTTAACCCCCCCTCCCAAAAAAATAAAATAAAATTATTTGATCCCCCGCTCTAATTTTGAAAAAACCTAGTGGTAAAAGTAAAATTTTTCAAAAAATGAGGGGGGTCTGTAGTCTGCCTCGGCTTTATATGGTTCTGCCGCTGACCTAATGATGTTTGTTTAATTGCCTTTTACCGTCTTGTATTTTAGTCTCGTTTCATTTTAACCCCGGTATTTTAAAAAACTACGCAAGATGCTCTTCTAACATGGACACATTTTATTAGAAAAGAAATTATAAAATGGCTTAATTGCCTTTTATTTCTTAATTTAAATTAAAAATTTAATGGTAATAGAAAAGAAACTAATTTTTTTTTTTGGGACAATGGGTAGGAGGTCCTATATTTAAACTCTAATTGGTCAAAAGTCCTACATGGTAAAAAAAAAATTGATTTAGTCCCATCTCTTTTAAAAATGCGGAAGTCATAATCACATGTTAGTTACATGTAACTATTTTCTGTGTAATATCACTGTATTAGTTACAAGTAACTAATTTTTTTATTTTTTATTTTTCTTTCTAGTAATATGTAATTTTTTAGTTACATGTCTTTGATATGTAATTAAAAAATTTGATATTTTTCAATTACATGTTTTAATAATATGTAATTTTTTAGTTACATTTCTCTGATATGTAATTAAAAAGTTTGATATTTTTTTAGTAACATCACAAAATATTATATATATATATATATATATATATATATATATATATATATATATATATATATATTTATTATAACATGTAATTAATATTATATAAACACATGTAACTAAAAATGCTCAAATATGTGTGAAAAGTAACAATTATGAAATTATAACTAACATTAGTTATATTTAATAGAATTCACTATAAAAATCGAATGTACTTACTAAAAGACTCCCTGCAATATCCCTATAATTCCTGCAATGCGGGACTAAAACATAAGTGGAATCTAACTTAAAGAATTAAATCAAAACCTAATAACACAAAAGATTTTTCACCAATTAGATTTAAAAAAAAAAAGGACTTTTCACCAATTTTTTCTGTTTTTTTTTTCTCTCTCTCTTTTTTCTTTAATTAAAAACAAATTAAAATATAAAGTAAAACCAGCGGTAGTTTCGTCTATTTGATGTCAAATTCAGACGGCATATTTTCATCAAAATGTTAACATATTTCTTAGTTTTTCAATTTATTAACAATGATAAGCTGTCAGATATTGACTAGTAGGCAAATTCTAATGTTCGTTTTTGATCTGTAAACAGCTCCTGAGGATCGAAGAGGAGCTCGGCTCAGAAGCGGTTTATGCCGGAGCAAGCTTCCGTGTGCCGGTTGAGCCCTACTAGGTTTTTTAATTTTCTTTTTGGCGGAAAAAAAAAAAAGCACTTCGAGTTTTGAATAATTAATTATTGCAACTCAAATTTTTGTTTGTTGAGGTTTAAGAATGTCTGAACTGAAAAAACCCCAAATGCTGAGGCAGAGCTTGTTCTTTCTTTTGGCAATGGTTGAGCTTTTCAAATAAAGGATTGTTATGTTTTTGATCTTTCTTGCTGTTCTTTTGGTTGGTTTATGTTTAAAGTCAATTGCATTATACATATTGCATTTTTTTAAAAAAAATGCTCGATCGACAAAAGAGTAGCCCCTTAGAACCTGGCAAAGTTAAACTCGATGAATTCCTGAAAGGGTGTGGCGGTGCCATACGCAAAAAGGAAGAGTCGATGGGTTTTGAGTCGACCAAACAATCTATCAAAATTACCAACTTGTGTGGTGGGTTAGATAAATAATGAAGAGTCGATTGGTTTTGAGTCGACCAAACAATCTATCAAAGTTACCATATTGTGTGGTGGGTTTGGATAAATAATGAGTTGCAAAAATTAGGGTTATGACAAAAGAATCTATTTTTTTTACTCAAAATCCCTCCAAAAAAAAAAAAAATTTAAAAACAAACATGTTTTTGTTCTTAAGTGGTGTTTTAGGTGGCGTTTGGTAACCGTTTCTGTTTCCATTTCAGCAGTTGTATGGGAATGGGATGGGATAAGAATTTTGTTTTCTTCTTGGGAGTAGAATCGCGTTTGGTAACGATAATTTTTTATTTTTTTTTGTTTTGGGAAGAAAATTGTGTTTGGTAACGATTTTATCCTAAAATATATATATATATATATATATATTTTTTCTGTTTTGGCCGGACAGCGATAGCCCCGGAGCCGGCGACGGCCGGACGGCAATGGTGGGTGGGTAACAGTGGCCGGCGGCCGGAAAGTTTCCGGCGGCGGTCGCCGAAGATGGTCGGCCAGTGGATGAACAGTAACAAATGGTTTTGGGAATGGAATGAGAATAATGAGAAACAACTTTTTTTTGTTTCTCATTTCTTAAGAAAAAAATGGGCACAATTCTCAAATGGGAGTAGAATAGAAATGAAAAAAAAATTTACCAAACGCTATTTCCAAACAGAATTCCCAAAAATCTGGGAATGGAATGGGAAATTCTGGGAAGAAATGAGTTACCAAACGGGGCCTTAACACTTTGTGAAGTTTGACCAAAATTTCACCTTGGTCCCCAATATTTTAATTTAAACATATAACAACTTAAATTTCTTAATCATCCCATTACAGATCAAGATATTATTCCCATTATAATTTTAAATAGAAAATAATCACTTGCTACGCATGTAACTATTTTTAAGGAATTTATGGACATTTCCAGTCTTTTTTCTTCTTCCCCACTCTTTTTCCTTCTCAAATATTCCGAAATTAAAAATGGTAAATATATCATTATATATATAAAAATTATAAAAGGCTAAAAAAGAGGATGAAAATGTCTTAAAGTCGTCTTAAAAATAGTTGGTGCATAGCGGATGAGAGTTTGTTGTTTGAAATTATAATGGAGCAATTGCTTTAGATTGATATGTTAATCATCTCATTACAAATTTCAGATAGAAAATAGTCACTTGTTATACATGTAACTGCTCTTAAGAGATTTATGGACATTTCTAGCCTCCTTTCTCCTCCTTGCTCCCCAATCTCTTTCCCGCCCAAATACGCCAAAATTAAAACTATAAATATATCATTAAATACATGGATGCATATATTTTGTATATAAAAATTGTTAAAGGTAGAAAAAAAAGGATAAAAATGTCCTTAAGATAATCTTAGAATAGTTGGATGCACGGCGGATGATGGTTTTCCATCCGCAATTACAATGGAGCTATTGATTTGGAGTGATGAATCATTATGAAATTTAGCCCGGGCTATGTGGTTCGAACCCAAAAAAACCCAAAAAAAGAAAGTAAAAAAATGTTGGCTATGGGATTCAAACCGATGTAACTGCTCTTAAGAGATTTATGGACATTTCTAGCCTCATTTCTCCCCCCCCCTCTCTTTCCTACCCAAATACGCCCAAATTAAAAATATAAATATATGATTAATCTTAGAAATATATAATAATCTTATAAATAGTTGGATACACGACGGATGATGGTTTGCCATCCGCAATTACAATGGAGCTATTGATTTGGAGTGATGAATCATTACGAATTTTAGTCCTGGCTATCTGGTTCGAACCCAAAAAAAACCCAAAAAAAGAAAATAAAAAAATGTTGGTTATGAGATTCGAACCGATGTAATTGCTCTAAAGAGATTTATGGCCATTTCTATCCTCATTTCTCCTCCTCCCCCCCCCCCCCCCCCCCCCCCCACCCCTCTCTTTCCTACCCAAATATGCCGAAATTAAAAATATAAATATATGATTAAATACATGGATGCATGTATTTTATATATAAAAATTGTTAAGGGCATAAAAATGTCCTTAAAATAATCTTAGAAATAGTTGAATGCACGGCGCGGATGATAGTTTGCCATCCGCAATTACAATGGAGCTATTGATTTAGACTGATAAATCATTACGAAATTTAGCCCTAATTGTAGGGTTCGAACCGGAAAAAATCCAAAAAAAGAAAGCAAAATAAATGCCGGCTACGTGGTTCGAACCCATGCGCACTGATAATGGAGTTATTGATTTGGACTGATGAATTATTACGAAATTTAGCCCTAGCTATGGGGTTTGAAGCCAAAAAAACCCAAAAAAAAAATAAAATTAATGCTGGCTATGGGGTTCGAACCCATGCGCACTTATGTGCAGAAGATCTTAAGTCTTCCCCCTTAACCTCTCGGGCAAACCAGCTCATGTGCCGTACCTTAGCGCTTCTATTTAATGTTACCGTTTTTCCGCACCAGAAACCCTATAAATCTCTCGCGTGCTCACAGACGGAAGCTTTTGGCCGTCGTTGAATTCTCTCTCTCCTCTGTCTCGCTCTACGGATCGAGTTCGCAATGGCGGAGCACTTGGCGTCGATTTTCGGAACGGAGAAGGACAGGGTGAACTGCCCTTTCTACTTCAAGATCGGTGCCTGCAGACATGGCGATCGATGCTCTAGGCTCCACACCAAGCCCAGCATCAGCCCTACTCTTCTTCTCTCCAACATGTACCAGCGCCCCGATATGATCACCCCCGGCGTCGACCCTCAGGGGCAGCCTCTTGACCCTAGCAAAATCCAAGCCCACTTCGATGTAACTCTCTCTCTCTCTCTCTCTCTCTCTCTCTATGTATACATCTGCGCTTGTTTATGTACATATTTGCTGATTTTGTTACTGTTTTCTGTTTCATCTTGCGCAATTTTGTGTTCCACAAGTTTAGAAATGATTTCGTTTAGTTTGCCCTAAAATCCAAAATCCAAAATCCAAGTTCAATTCGATGTAACTCTCTCTCTCTCTCTGCATCTGCGCTTGTTTATGTATATAATTGCTGTTTTTCTGTTTCATCTTACACGATTTTCTGTTCCGCAATTATAGAAATGATTTCGATTAGTTTGCCCTAAAACCCAAATTCCAAGCTCACTTCTACATAACCCTCTCTTTCTCTCTCTGTACATATGCGCTTGTTTATGTATATATTTTCTGGTTTTTGTTGCTGTTTTCTGTTTCATATTGCAATTTTCTGTTCCACAGGTGTAGAAACGATGTTTTCTGTTTAGTTTGCCATATCTATCTCCTGGTTTGTGTGTAGTTACCGGATGAAGTAGGGTTTTCCATTTCATTGTTTGTTTTTGATTGTATTCATTATGTGATGCAGGATTTCTATGAAGATTTATATGAGGAGCTGAGCAAGTACGGAGAGATTGAGAATCTGAACATCTGCGATAACTTGGCTGACCATATGGTATCTCTTCTAGATTTTTCTTGATTTGGTCATGTAATTTGTACGTTTTTGCGTCGCATATTGAATCGTTTATGTTTCGTTGAGCAGGTGGGTAATGTATACGTGCAGTTCAGAGAGGAAGAACATGCTGCAACTGCACTTCAAAATCTCACTGGCAGGTTTTATGCAGGTTAGTTTTTCTCATTTCTTCATATGTATGCACCTTTCTTGCTCTTAACCTCCCGCAATGATTGTGAAAAATTGAATTAATAAAGAATTTCAACTAGAAAAATAACCAGATAAAAGTAATTATGAACTCAATACGTAACTCACATATTGCTAATTCCAAACTTCTCTCCAGTTTATTATTAAGAATGATTGGCCGAGTTTGAATTTATCACAACTGCTGCATTCATGATCACTCTCCTACACTGTTGCTTATGTAACTATGTAATATTAATGTATAGGTGTTCGAAGTCTGCATGGCATGTATTTGCATATAAATATATCATATTAAAGAGACGGATATGTTTTCCCTATTCCATGAGCAAATGTATTTAAAGTGCGTTTGGGTGGGAAATTTGAAGATTTAGAGTGCGCTTGGTTGAGAAATTTGAAGGGGGTAAATTGCCATCCTCTTCCTTTTCGGGATGCACCTATGCATAAACTCTCATTAAGAAAAGTTCTCTGCTGCGAGCCCCTTTCTGTTTTCCAAAACTCCATTTTTTTGCATGGAAATTTTAATGCTAATATCATTTGCAAATATGACATGAACCATTTTAAATTTGTGCGTTTGGGGTGAGAAATCTGAAGAGGGGTGAATTGCAATTCCCTTCGTTTTTCGATATGCATAAACTCCCGTTAAAGAAAAAATAGTAATTTTTTTTCAATGAAACATTTTATGTTAATTTCATTTATAAATATGTCGTGAAACATTTCATGTGAATTGAGTTTTCGCCAAAGTTGATTTTAAGAGGGAGGCCTCATGCTTTTGCTTGAAAAAGGGTGCTCCTAAGTCCCACTGACATGCTTAATTTCAAGAGGGAATTTGATTTAGAGAAGGGACTTTTGAAATTCATTCTTGAAGTAGCTCACCAAATGCACTATTATAGAATCGCAAATGTGTGAATTGGTGGAGAATGACTCGACGAACTGCAGTCATTATGAGAAATAATTGACTACTTGTGTGGAAAAATGCTCATACATTATTAATTCTGTGATTTTTGGGCTTGTGGCTTTGACTTCAACAAATCACTACTTCACTAGAAACATATCCTTTGTAATTGTGATTTGCTTCTTTTTTTCAACATCATGGTAAACCATTTTTATGAATTAGGCTACTGCATCACCTTTTCTCCCCCCTTATATTTGAGTCAGGATCATTGCTGGGACCAATTTCTTGCAGGAAGAGATGCCGTCTCTCTCTCTCTCTCTCTCTCTCTCTCTCTCACACACACACACACACACACACACAGAGCATTGCATCCCTAATGATAATGGTGCAAAACAGTAATTTATTGCTTATAAAATCAGATGACACCATGAAAGATGATATTCTTTGCTAACTGAAAAATGAATGAACTTTACAGGGCAGCCCATCATCGTAGACTTCTCTCCGGTGACAGATTTTCGTGAAGCTACGTGTAGGCAGTACGAAGAGAATGTCTGCAACCGTGGTGGCTACTGCAATTTCATGCATCTTAAGAAAATAAGCAAGTGAGTTCTTATTGTACAGTCAACTAGATTTTAGTTAACTATAACTATGATATATCAACTACAAATTCAACATAATATCAACTTGATAGACTCAAATCTAGTTGATATTACTGAAAGGACTAAAAACTTACTCGAATCACTAAAGAATAAAGATACATAATATCGTATTTCAAGGAAAATCTATAGGTCACCCCTTAAATTCGTTTCATTCATTCCACATGCCCACATAAAAAAAAACTGCTTACACTTGTTATTGAAATTCATTGCAGAGATCTTAGAAGGCAGTTATTCGGGAGGAGTAGAAGACGACACAGCCGCAGTCAAAGCAGAAGCCATAGCCCTCAAAGGTATCGCAATTACGAGGATCGTTCACATGGGGGGCGTGTTTCTGGTAGGAGAGGTGATGACAGAGACTACCCCCGCCACCACGACAGGGGGGGGAGGAGGCCTAGAAGCAGAAGTCCAGGGCGGAGGGGAAGGAGGAGGAGTCCTGAGGGAAGAAGAGATGGCAGTCCAATTAGGGAAGGCAGTGCTGAGAGAAGGGCAAAGATTGAACAATGGAATCGAGAAAAGGAAGAAGCAGAAGCTGCTAATAAAAATGAGAACAATGGCAGTTTCAATTTGCAGGACGGGGAAGAAGATTATGACCCTCATCAGCAACGACACTAAGATGAAGCTTTGGAAGCTAAAACTACTACTACTTTGAGTGGAGGTGTCCGGTTTGTTCTTATTCTTTGACTTTGCTTGCAATTTGCTTTAGAAAGTTGCTTTTTTTTTTTTTTTTTTTTGGGTTAATTGCGTTTTATCCACCCTTTACTTCAATCTTGTTTCGTCTTATCCGCTACCTTAAAGACCTCCACTTGACCCCCTTTTGCTTATCCTAGATTGAAAAAACTAACATTTTCCGTTTTGACTTAAAATGAAAATGCTTAAAAATGGGTGAGTTTAAAATTGTTTTACAACTATTCACCAAACTCACTCGGTAGTGACTTCCCTGCAATGTAGTAATTTTGGACTTCTGAAAAAATTCCACTAAAAACCCCTTTAAATTTTCCATCCAAATTTTATATAAATTTTATTTTTATCTTTATTAAAAAAGAAATAGAAATGTAGTAGTTTCACCTCTTTCTTACTTTCAAACCTTAAATTTGAATTGAAAAAATATTAAAGTTATTTTCTACTCTTTAAACATGATATTAGTTTCTCTTTTTAGGCAAGAGTAGAAGGGGGTGAAAGTGTAGGCTTCTAAAGTAGAAGGGATAAAATGAAAGACGATCGAAGTAAAAGGGGGGTAAAAAGCAATTTTTTTTTAAGAAGCTGCCGGTTTTAAAAAAATATGGCTTACCGCCTATTTGCCACTGTGCAGGTGGAGTACAGGTTTACTATCCTATGAAATTTACCGACCCTTTTTCGACTACCACCTATATATCTTCTAACAGGAACTCAATATAAAGATTATACAGGAAATAACTAACAAAATCTACATTACACAGTTTAATTTGCTCTAATTTATAAAAGTTTCAGTTGTTTTTTCTAAATTTCCTAAACGTGGCACCTTTAATTAACCTTTGCCGTTTCCTCCTGCAGATTTTATGGTCATATTATGTTGATTTTACACATTTTTTTAAAAAAAATTGGTACCATAACTTGCTTCAATATTTTTTTTTTCCCGGTACAAGTTTTTTATTTTTTGAATTATTGTTTAAGATTGTTTTGACATGGTGCAAGTGTTGGCGGATGCGATAGGTGACCAAGCCACCACTCACCCCCACCCCCAATATTTTTTTTTTTTTCGGTTTTACCCTTATAATTTTATAAAAAATAATTAAAGAACCCTTCGAATTTTGAAATTCCTCATTTGACCCTTTTGAAGGAAAAAAAAAGGCGTTCCCTCAACTGATTTTTTTGGATCCCTGCTAAAATAGTTGCACACCACCAGCGTTATTTCATTTTTAGTAGTGCGAAACGCTCCCTTAAATTCTTACCGGAGCAGATCGATGTTTCAATCTTACAGAAGGTCTTTTTTTTTGGTTGGTTGGTTGGGGGGGTGGGGAGGTAACTGATATTAAAATATACATGATCTTCTTACGAATTTTACCGGAGTTTTGCAGGCTCAGGTATTCCTGCTTCCCAGGATCGGACCTCAATTCTTTAATGGCAGCTCATGGTGATGTATTTTTATACAGGTTTTGCCTGCAGTCAACTTTAACATTCAGGGACGACAAATTTACAAGGCTCGGGGAATAAGAAGACTATTTCCAACTAAAATCTGGTGTTGAATTCAACATAATCTATGCTATATGTTTTTTATGTTCAAAGGAGTGTAGCAGCTAGTACTGTCTGTACTGTTTCGTGTTTGATCAAAACAATATTTGTTTTCCTTTTTTTCTTTTATTTTTCAATGCCGCCATCTTAGACTTTATTAGCATTTTTCCTGCTTTTATTAGTGATTCTGGCATGTGTGCGTTTGGTTTGAAATTGTAATTTTTTATTTTTTTTTATTTTTTGATGAATAGTCTACAAAATTAAAATTTTAATCACAATAATTTTTTCAGAAATACAAAATTAGTTAAAAAGTTATATGTAACAAAAGTTATTATAGGATTTTTAATGTGGAAAATTTGCAACAATTTGGAATTTCTGAAAATTATTGTAACGTTTGGAGGGTATGGTATGGACTAAAATTTTAATTTCGTGGATTTTTTATTAATTTTTGGGTATTTTATAATGGACTTTAAGGTCTATTACTAATTCATTTTTATACCTATGTAATCATTTAAGTTTAGAGAAAAGTCTAATTGGGATATGGTAATTGTTTATTGTACAGTAATATTTATATTTTTTATTTCTTATGTTAATAATATCTGCATCTATTTATTATGTTGTTATTAATATTGTTGTTGGGCAGTAACATTTGTATCTCTCAATTTATTATGTTACTATTGATATAGTGAGAAAATATGTATTTGACAAAAGTTGTTACACAACTATCAACAGATATATCAGGCTGATATGAAAAAATGTTATCAATTATTATGAACAGGTAAAATGTTCTGTTTTGTTCATATTATCAACAAATATATCAGGCCGATATGAAAAAATATATCTTTAAGATCGTCTGGAAAAGTAAAAGTGTGCAGTTTTGTTCATATTATCTACAAATATATCAAGTTGATATGAAAAAATATATCTTTAAGATCGTATAGTAAAAGTGATTAATTGAGGCTTGGATACATAAAAGTTAAAAATCTAAAATCTATGGATGATTGGCATGGTAACCCAATGAATGTTTAGGTTCATTGAACATGACCTAATTCATATTTTTATTGTTCTCTCTCTCAAGCTTCCTTTCCATTAGTTTTTTTTTTTTTGAAAGCTATATATATAGCCTGATAAATGGAGCTAATTATTATATTGATTTTGTTTAAAAAAGGATACTATACAACCTTATAATAATGAGTTTTTATTATTATAATTTTGGATAAGTTATACAATTTTATGGGTTATTATTTACACTTTCTACTCTTGAAGCTTGACTATTATCACTTTAGTCCTAGTAATTTTGATATGAACACGTACACTTTGAAGTTTTTTAATCATCTCACTTTAGTTCAGACCGTTATTTGTATTGCAGTGTTTGGATCGTTACATCTCAGGGGCTTTATGGGTCTAGTATTTGTCTTTCTCCTATTCTCTTCTCCAACGAAACGCTTAGGAATAGACACATATATATATACAGGTTTAGATCATTATCCGCATTGTAGTTATAGTTTAGATGGTAAGCAATCACATCTCAGGAGCTTTATGGGGAGTTCTTTGCATTTTTAGGGTTTAAAAGTGTTGAATTTACCTGACTAGAGTTCATTTACATTTTAATATAATTCTAGAGCTAACTGGCTTTCCTTCGGCTGGAATGAATTTTTATATATATATATATATATATATATATATATTAAATAACAAAAAAGAAAGAATTGGTTGTTCAACAATCAGTTCTTTGTGAAAAGTCCTTTTTCCTTAATTAATTAAGGGGAGGAATGGCCGGGGCCATATGCGTGGCAAAAGGGCAAGGTCCCCTCCAACCAACTTAAAGAGCCAATATTTTTTTTTTGTTATTTTTTATATTTGTTTTTAATTTTTTAATTATTATCACAATTCTCCTAAAATGATTCTAAGGACATAAAAAGTGGATTATTCAAAATTAAAAAATAATTTTTCATTGTTTGTCAATTTTACGAATCGGTCTATCAATGATAGACCGATTCGATCCGAGCTCTTGGAATTGGAATAAGTTCCACAGCGGATCACGAAATCTTGGTGATCTTCTCTATCTAATGAATGGGGAGTCTGCTTGAAAATCGTCCGCCCCGCACCTACCCCCGGAATCACACAAGGGTAGATTAGAAACCTCTGGTAAAATGCCCGCCCATAAACCAGCAGATAAAGTACATTACATAGTCCCTTTTAGGGATTGGTGACTGACCCATTCAGTGACTTTGGCACTGGACGGTCTCCAAATGGGCACTATCGGGTCGGGTGAGAGTTTTTAAAAATATCTAATTTGTTTGGATCAAAATGATTTTTTTTAAAATTTTGATTTCACTTGATTTATTCTTAAAAATTAAAATTGACTGGTAAAATTTTCAAGATTTATTTTAGTTTGATCAATATAGTCCAAAAATAGTGTATATATATATATATATATATATATATATATATATATATATATATATATATATATATATATATATATATATATATATATATATATTATTTTGATCCCTTTTATAAATTTTTTTAATCGTAATGAATTTTTTTTTTTTTTTTTAAATCGTAATCCTATATGGGTCAAAAAGTTTAAATCGTAATAATTTTTATTTTTGGGATTCTAATTTGGGATAAAATTTTGACCCCTTTTGGATTTTATGAATTTGTAATAATTTAATTTTATATTATAAACTTATTTCCAAGTTTGAACTTATTATGATTTTATAAAATTTGTAATAATTTTATAAAAATTAATTTAATCCTAAGTAATTTTTATTTTTGGGATCAAAATAAAAAAAATTATAAAAAGAATCAAAATAAAAAAATTTATAAAAATTATTTTTGAACTAAATTGATCAAAGTAAAATAAATTTTGAAATATTTGGTCAATTTTAATTTTTAAAAATAAATCAAATGAAATTAAAGTTTTGAAAAATTTCGTTTTGATCCCAAAAATTTAGAAATTCATGAAATTGACAAACAATGAAAAATTGTTTTTTAATTTTGAACAATCCACTTTTTATTTCCTTGGAATCATTTTAGAAGAATTGTGATAATAATTAAAAACAAATATAAAAAGAAAAAATAACAAAAAAAAAATATTGGCTTTTTAAGTTGATAATAATTAAAAAAATTAAAAACACATATAAAAAATAAAATAAAAAAATATATATATTGGCTTTTTAAGTTGGTTGGGGGTGGGCCCTCCCCTTTCGCCATGCAGATGGCAAGGGGCATTCCTCCCCTTAATTAATTAAGGGGAGGGGTCCCTTACAAAGAACTGATTGTTCAACAGCGAGTTCTTTCTTTTATGTTAAAACTAGTCGTACAACGACCGATTTTCCAAAAAAAAAAAAAAGAAAAAAAAAACATAAAAATTTAATTCTGATCATAGGACTGCCGGTTAGCCCTAAAATGGGATTAAGATGCAAATGAATTCTAGTCAGGTAAATTCAACACTTTTAAACCCTAAATATGCAAAGAACTCGTTTTATGGGTCTAGTATTTTCTCTTCTCTTATTCTCTTCCCCAGTCAAATACTCAGGCTGAAACTTCATATTAAACCCTTTAAAAACTATTAGGTGCATGACACACGATTGTTTCCTGTAAAAAATTGTAACGATTTTAATGACTTGGACTGAAACGGATTGACTAAATTTTTTTAGGGTTTTATGAGTTCAAATTGAAATTATAGGTACCCCATTGAAATAATGGGTAAAACTTCAAGGGTGCTAGTGTCAAAAAAAACATAATTTTATTGAAGAACAAAGGATGGTAACAAGACACTTAAAAAAACATTATGAATGTTTGGTTGAGATTGATTTTTTCTTGAATCCCCACTTGTGGGGGAATTTAATATTTATGTTGTCAATGGATTCCCATTGTAATTTTTTTTAATAATATGAGGGCCAATTTTTCTTTTCAGATTGTTCGATCAATTTCGATATTGTACTTATTTTATTCTCTCTATATATTTTTCTATGTTTTTAAACGTGTATATATTTATAGTAAGTCTATTTTTATATTTGCACAGCTTCTACAAATTGAATACTGATGGAAGTGTAATAGAAAACCCATGAAGAGATGACATTGATGGCCTAGCAAGGGATAACCTGAGAGTGTAGATCGTGGGGTACTTGGGCAACTACCAACATGTACGAGACTAGAAGCAGAGCTAAAAAGTATTTATACTGAGATACGTACTGTGTTAGAAGGGAGCTGCCCAAAATTGTGGTGAAATCTGACTCAACGGGGAGTGGTTTCGCTCATTTCAAGAGTGCAAACCATCTGACTCAGAAAGGCACGGTGAAGGCGTAGACGCTTGAAGAAATGATTAACCTTATTTTGGTTGAGATAAACAGAGAAACTTTTGATTACTAAAAAAAAAAAAAAAAAAAAAAAAGATGCGTCCTACGGGCATTATAATCTAGACATATGTGCACTCTTTCAAGCATAATTAATTATACTGTTGGAAATATGGGATAAAACTAGACTTCTTAAACTTTTCCAATGAGTGGTTATATAGCTAAATCAAATTTCAGACGAAAGAAATAAATACATTCGAAGTTCCTATTGATTTGTTTTGTCTAAGATCGCGATTGCGACCACGCCCAAAAAAAATCGTTTTTCACTGATTTTGGGTGATCAAATCCCCAAATTCAAGAAAACGTTATGACAAAAATATCAACTAAATTGAATTTATAGAGTTGATATTAATTAGTCTTGAAGTTCTATTTGATTTTTAATTTTAACTTAAATACGAAGACTAAAAAATAATTCTCTAAACCCTAAATTCTAAACTATAAAAATTAAAAAAATTAAATCTTCGTAAAAAATTTTAAAAATAAAAATCGAAGACTATATAATAACAATCCCAATTTTTATCTATCTTCGAGAGTGCTTAACTTATAAATATAAAAATTACAGTCTATTTAATTGGTTTGGTTTCTAATTTTCTAAAATTATAGAAATTCAAATTAAATTTCGAATTTCAAGCAAAACTTATTTTTCATCCAAAATTATTAATCACGTTTTTTATTTTGCGTGTTTAAGACAAATGTAAAAGTTGAAATAATTAAATATGCTCAGTGTCCACGTAGACAATCTCAAAATATAATTTTTCCTATTTAAAAATTTTAAAATAAAAAAGGTCAAAACACATCTTAAATTATATTGAAATGACGAAAATATCCCTATTAAAAGGTCACGTGTTGAGCACAACTAATTTTTCATCAAAAATCATTAACTGCATTTTTCATTTTGTAGGCTTAAAACAGATATGAAATTTTTCCGAATTCTTGTTCCGCTCCCAAAATTTTGGGATTAATATACAAAAACGCGTTTGGTAAACATGTTTATGTTCTCGAAATTTTGGGAGTAATTTGAGAAATAAAAAAATGTTAATTTCGATTTATTTCCACAAAACTATTCTCACTACCATCCCTGCGGCCACCACCATCTGCCGGCCACACCTACCACCCTGTCGACCATCACCACCCACTGTCTACCGCCACCACGTCAACCACCATATATTTAAAGAAAAAAAACAAAACAAATGTTACAACCAAACATGTTTCGTGTTTTTGTTCTTACAAATTAAAAAGAAACAATTTCAAAGTAATGGCCATAATAAGAAAAAATTTCTATTTTCGAAATACTTCAGTGTAGAAACATAAGGTGGCGTTTGGTTAGTGTTCCCACTTTTCCGAACCCAACTGGAATAGGTTGGGTTGAGAATTTTGGGAACAGAATTACGTTTGGTAACGACAATTTTTGTTTTGTGCTGAGAACAGAATGTGTTTGGTAACGATTTTATCCTAAAACTAAATTTATTTTTTTTGATTTTTTTTTTGTTTGGTGGCGGCCGGACGGCGGCGGCGGTGGCTGGACGACCGCCGGCGGTGGCCGGCGGAGGCAAACGGCGGCGGGTGGTGGTGGTCCGCCGGCAGATGAAGTCGGAAGTTGAGAACTTTGGATTGAGTTTTTTGAGCACAAAAAGAAACAATTTTTTTTTGTTTCTGATTTCTTTAGGATTTTGAGAATCAATTCTTATTTTTTGGGTTAGATTGGGTTGAGTTTTGTGTTTGCCAAATGCGTTCCTAAAAATCAAACTAAAATTTTTTGGGTTGAGTTGGATTGGGTTGGATTTAGTTGAGAACACTAACCAAACGGGACCTAATTTTTTCTATTTAAAATTTTTGGAACAAAAAGAAAGAGTTCAAAAGACAGCTTTTAATAATGTCAAAATCGATATATTCAGAAAAAGGATAGGCGTGGTGGGGGCGGAAAACGCAGTTTTGGCACCCACAGCTTTTGAGGCGCTGCCAAACAAGCCCTTAATTAAACTTGATTTTTCTAAAATACCCAAAAGCCATTCTTCAGGTTCATCTCCTTTTTCCGTTTTTCGTTCACATTATCAAAAAAGGCGATTTGATTATTTATTTTCAGTGGAGAAATTATTTGACGGGTGTAGCTTGAATCCGTTCACAATGGTTTGTTTAAGGGTTTTTTGATTCGGAAATTAATGGGTGTTAATGGTAGACGATCTAATTACACTTTGTTGAGTCAGATACCGGACGAGCAGCATCACCAGCAACCGCCGGCGAAGGTAGCCGCCGTTGCAGCTCAGTATTACGAGTCTCAAATCATGGGGAAGAGCGACAGAGGATTCGACTGGGAATTAGTCGATCAGAGAGTTGTTCCGCCGCAGAGTCGGATGGGGGCGACGGCTTTTTCCGGGACGATCGGGTCACAAAGGCATTCGAGTGGGAGTAGTTTCGGCGAAAGCTCGATTTCCGGCGACTATTATGTGCCGTCGCTGTCTAATCCGGATGGGTTTGTACAGTTGCATGACGACGGAGGAGTTGAGTTGCTGTTGAATACGGCCGAGGGCGGTGGCGGTGGCGGATCATCGTCGACAAAGAGTTGGGCGCAGCAGACGGAGGAAAGTTATCAGTTGCAGCTGGCGTTGGCGCTGCGATTGTCGTCGGAAGCTACTTGTGCCGATGATCCCAATTTCTTGGATCCGGTGACGGATGAATCGATGGCGAGATCATCTTCCTCCTCTGCTTCTGCAGAGGCTATGTCACATCGATTTTGGGTATGTTTTTACCATCCTATATTCCCAATTTCCATTGCCACTAGCTAATTTCTTCAAAATCATAACTATATACATGTGTTCAAATTAATCAGTAGATGCCATTTTGAGCAGAAATTTTGTCTGAAAATCATCCATATTATGTATTTAAAAGTGTCTTTCGATTGATGGGTTGAGATTGATATTGATACAAATCAATGGATAAAATTGTTTTGGGAGTTTTTGGTGTGGGGGTGGGGGGGACAGATTGTTTGTCTGAAAATCATCTATATTATAAATCGGAAAAAATGTTCATCCATAGTTGAGATTGATTTTGATACAAATGAATGGATAAGATTGCTTTGAGAAATTTGGGAAGTGAAAATTCCCGTCCACATATGAGAAATTTTGTCTTTCATCACATTGCTTTTTAAAGGTTTATTCTAATTTGTATAATTATCCTTTTCGATCAAAATTTAAATCAATAAAAAAGGGCTGCCCAGTACACGAAGAGTCCCGCCATTGCAGGGTTTGGGAGAGGGTCAGATGTGTGCAATGTGCATGTATTTTTTAATTGCATTCAAGATTGATACCGTATTTTGGTTTACAAATTCATTTTTGCATCAGGTAAAGGGCTCCTTATCATATTTGGACAAAGTTCCCGACGGTTTCTACTTAATCCATGGAATAGATCCATGTATATGGTCTGTATGCGTTGATTTTGAAGAGAATGGACGCATCCCATCGATTGAATCACTGAAGAACCTTGATCCTGGGGCCGAATCGTCAATTGAAGTCATTTTGATCGATCGATTTAGTGATCCAAGCTTGAAGGAACTTCAAAATAGGATTCATACCTTGTCTTGTAGCTGCATCACCTTGAATGAGGTCGTTGATCATCTTGCGAAGCTCGTATGCAGTCATATGGGGTGAGTTTCGATAAATCAATTAAGCACTCAACAAATTCAACTGAACTTAAAATTTTTGAACTTATCAGTTTTCAACACTTAAGAAATTCAACACACGAACTTCAGAACATATCAGTTTTCAGCACTTAATTTTCAGTTTTACCAAACGAGTCCTTAGTAACTTGTTTGTTTCTATGACAAAGGGGTGTATCTCACATTGGGGAAGATCACTTAATTCCGAACTGGAAGGAGTGCACTGACGAGCTAAAGGATTGTCTTCGGTCCGTTGTCCTCCTGATTGGTAGCTTGCCCATTGGCCTCTGCAGGCATCGGGCTTTGCTATTCAAAGTACGTATTGTTGTTGTATTTTTAGAATAGCTTGGTTTGACATGAAAATTTAGGTTTCTTATCATCAAATTAGTGTTATTATTGTGTCTTTTGGTTAGATTTTGCATTTCTATTGAGATAATCATTTGATTATCCCCCTACCTATTCAATTTTTCGGTGCATAATCAAAATATTGGATTTTTTTTTTTTCCCGTATCATCTTGCAGGTGCTAGCTGACACAATCGGTTTACCTTGTCGAATTGCCAAAGGGTGCAAATATTGTACAAGAGATGATGCTTCCTCATGCGTTGTTCGTTTTGGTTTCGACAGGTAGGCCAGGGGTGGAGCTACTAATGGTCTAGGGGGGACTCAAGCGCCCCCCCCCCCCCCCCAAAAAAAAAAAAACTTTTGAAAAAAAATATTATTACCCCTGAAAAAAAATATTATTACCCCTATGCTCTTTGAAAAAAAAAATGAATGAAAATCCCTCAAAATTTTACATAAGCCCCCTTGAATTAGAAAAATATCTAATAAACTCCCTAAAAAAAATTAGCCTCCCCTCAACTAATTTTTTGAACCTGCAGCTGTAGGTAGGCCTCAACAACTTCCACAATATGCATCACCTTTAGTTTCATTCTATTTCTTCTGGTTAATTGTTATAATTTTTCTAGAGTTTGTTGTATGTGTTCATGTCAGGTTGTTCTTCATTTAAGGTTATGGTATGTGTTTGCATTTACAGGGAATATATGGTTGATTTGATTGGGAATCCGGGATGCTTATGTGAGCCTGATTCTTTGCTAAATGGTCCATCTTCCATCTCAATTTCTTCACCGTTGTGCTTTCCACGACTCAGACAGGTTGAACCTCCAATTGATTTCAGGTCATTGGCCAAGCAGTATTTTGCGGACTCTCTGTCTCTTAATCTTGTATTTGATGATTCTTCTGCAGGTGATTCTTTCATCCCCCCCCCCCCCCTTCTCTCTCTCTCTATATATATATGTGCGCGTGCGTGCGTGTGTTTGATTTGATGTTTATTTATGAGAAGATGCGTACTTGTCAATGATTTCAGCCATTCAGTCTGTATATTTGAAACTCAATTATGGTTATTTTGCTTCTTCATTGATCTTTCTTATTCTTCTTCCCATATTCTGTAGTGGAAGTGATTCCTTGCGTAGGTAAATTTGATCCTATACTGGTGATTTTGCTATTTTCATGCAACGATGAACTCTTAAAGATTTATATTTTATGGATTCGAGCATTTGGGTTTTGAAAATTAATGGTCTTTATGATGACAGGCGATGTTCAACATCAACATTTGTTGCCTGGTACAAGCGGCAACAATGATGTTTCTCACTCAGCTCTTCTACCATTGAATGCATGGCAAGAGGGTTTTAATCGAGATTCCCCAAAGTCTGATTTCTCAAGAAATATACCTCCAATTGGGCATACAGATGATGTTCAACAATCTTTACCCTCTAATGACTTGAGGTTTGGTATGGAAGATTTAGACATTCCGTGGAGTGATCTTGTTTTAAAAGAAGGGATTGGAGTGGGTAATATTTTTTTTCTTCATAATACTTCAGTGATATATATATATATATATATATATGGATGTTCTTGTTGTCTGGAAGCTTTACTTGAACAAGATGACTTGGATTTTCAGGTTCTTTTGGTAATGTTCATCGTGCAGATTGGAATGGATGTGTAAGTAATTTACCTTTTTTTTTTTTCCCTTTCGTTCTTGTTTCGAAGTTTAATTGGTTATATATCTATAAATTTGACATGAATTGCATCTCCTCACCTTCTACTTTGCATTTAAACATTGAAAATTATGTGTTGAAAATTTGTAAGTTCTGAATTGATTAAGTGCTGAATATATTAAGTATTTACTTTTTGAATCCTTTTAAATTTTTGTCCGTGAAATAATCTTTACGACTTGCTTTTTATTAAAAATTCTCACTCTATATTTTCTTAATTTTAAGTGGGACAAAGGCTTAGTTATTATTGTTGTGTTGTAGTATTTTCTCAATTTACCCTTCCCCAGACTCCGTGCATAGCGGGGGCTTTGTAGCACCGAGCTGTCATTTTTTAGTATTTTCTCTTTCTATAATTGTTTGTATGTAACTGTTTTTTTGTAAGATTTTATGGTATTGATGTTGAATAGTGGTTGTGGTAGATGGATGTTTGACGGTTTTAAGTGAGGAGTGCTGGAAAATTGAGTGAGTCACAAATTGCTTGAGACTTTGAACAATTTTTTAGTAATACTTATCAAACGTAATCCAAAAAATAAAAAATAAAAATTCATGGATTATTGGAAAAAAAACAATAGAGAAGTTCTTATATAAAAAAGAAAAGAAAAAAAAAGAAGTAATTATATTTTACTTTTTGAAAAAAAATCTTAAAATCATTTTATTTTTAGAAGTAGTTTTTTAAATGCGAAACAAATGCTATTTTTTTTTTAAAAAAAAAATGCAAAAAAGTACAAAAAAAATTGTTACCAAACAGTGCCTTATTTGTATATTGTTTTTTTTATAGGATGTGGCTGTGAAGATTCTCATGGAGCAGGATTTCCATGAAGAGAGAGTTAATGAATTCTTGAGGGAGGTAAGTTTTAGCAAATTTCCATAATTCATAATACTTAAAAGTATGAATATATTTAAAAAAAAATTATGGTTGATGATGTTCATCTTAATGCAAATTTCCATCCACTTGTGCTTCCGTTTCTTTTCTTTTTTTTTTCAATCATTAATTTGTAAAAAGTTTTTACTATTAATGAAAATTTTAAAATGTTTTCGTGTGCGCGCGAGCACACGTGTATAAATTATTCTTGTCAATTTGTAATTCAATTTACCGTCTTTTTTAGGTTGCAATAATGAAACGACTTCGGCATCCAAATATTGTGCTCTTCATGGGCGCTGTCACGCAGCCCCCAAATTTGTCCATCGTGACTGAATATTTATCAAGGTTTGTCATTAATTTTTAAGTGAAATATATCTATATATATATATATTTTTTTATTACTAAGTAGGAGGTCTGCTTGACTGTGATCTATAATTTATGAATGCAGGGGTAGTTTATTCAAACTTTTGCATAAACCTGGCGGTAGGGAAGCATTGGATGAGAGACGCCGGTTGTTAATGGCTTACGATGTGGTATATATATATATATATAATTTTTTTGTGCGCTGACCGTTTTCTATGATTTTTCTTTATCTTGATTTTGGGTCAAGTGTTTTTATTTTTTATTTATTTTTTGTACAGGCGAAAGGAATGAATTATTTACACAAGCACAATCCACCCATTGTTCATCGAGATTTGAAATCTCCGAATCTTTTGGTTGACAAGAAATATACGGTGAAGGTAAGAGTATTAAGGATTTATTTCGGTTGAGCAATTATTGAACTATTAGTCCTTTGTATTAGTTTCTCGATTATCTTGGGCACTGTTTGGTATTAGTTTTTTTGTCCCCCATAAAAAAGTACTCAATTTTAAAAGTAGGGTTTGTTTTACGCTTGAAAAATATTTTTAAAAAATAGAAAACGTAAAAAACATGATTTTAAGTATTTTTTTTTTTTTAAATAAAATGTTTTTTCAATTTTTTTTTTTTTTTTTGCTTTTAAGTAAAAATACTTCATTTTAAATTCACTTTTTATTTATTTATTTTTTCAGGTCTGTGATTTTGGCCTTTCCCGTCTAAAAGCAAATACCTATCTTTCATCGAAGTCGTTGGCGGGAACAGTAAGTTTTTATTTTTTTTCCCATTGCAGCATAGAATTAATAAATCAATTTTTCTTAATTTTTAATTTTATTTACTTATTTATTATTATTATGATAGCCGGAGTGGATGGCGCCTGAAGTTCTTAGAAACGAACAATCAAATGAAAAATCAGATGTTTATAGCTTCGGCGTTATCTTGTGGGAGCTTGTAACTATGCAACAACCCTGGAGAAATTTAAATGCTGCTCAGGTACATACATGTTGTTGATTAATTAATGGCAAATACACATTTCTTTATTGTTGAATAAAAAAAATATTAATTTTGAGACACGATTATTTACCGTCGAATGTACTGTTTTTTTTTTTAGGTTGTTGCAGCTGTTGGTTTTCAATATAAGAGGCTCGAGATTCCGAAAGATTTAAATCCGAAAGTAGCCGCCATAATTGAGGCTTGCTTCGCAAAGTAAGTCGTCTCTCTCTCTCTCTCACACACACAGATGCACACACGCTCGTGCGTGCGTGCACACATTAAAAAAATAAAAAAAATCCAGCGCCCGATTGCTTAATTTGAGCCCCCTCTCAAAAAAAAATAAAAAATAGATATTTTCATATTTCATAATTCGAGGGGATTTATGTCAAATTTTAATGGATTTTTTTTTTTTGGGTAAAAGTATAGGGATAATAGTGAAAATTTAAAAAAAATCGGGGGCTTGAGTCCCCCCGGGGCACCAAGCAAATCCGCCCCTCTCTCCCTTTCTCTCTCACATACACAAAAAAAATCCAGTGGCCGGGTGCTTGGTTTGAGCCCTCTCTCTCTCTAAAAAAACGCAACATAAAAAACCCCGGTGGCCGACTGCTTAATTTGAACCCGTGCTCTCAAAAAATAAAAAGTAAAATCCAGCGGTTCACTGCTTATAGTTTGAGCCCCAGGGTTTTGATTTGTAATTCATATCGGTTTTCATTGCAGTGAGCCATGGAAACGCCCTTCGTTTGCCAGTATCATGGAGTCCCTAAGACCGCTGACTAAAGTTCCGACGCCTCTAAGCATGCCATCGCTCACGTGAAGAACTATTATGAATACCAAAAAAAAAAAAAATTTTATTAAAATTCATTCATGAACCTGATTTTTTCTTCTTCCTGGGAAAATTGCTCTGATTAGTGCCAGGTGCGTTTTGTTTTGAACAATCTGCATTTTTTCGTTTTCGCGTTAAATTACATTTTTGGTCCCTAAAGTATGGGATAAGTGTCTTATTTGGGCCCTGAGGTTTGTTAAATTGTGATTTTGGACGGAAAATGGGTTTAAAGTGGGTTATGTTGACGTTCTAAGATGGATATTTTTGTCATTTAATCACTTTACAGTAGCTAAAACGTCTCCCTTTAACAAAGATTCAATATTTTCTATTTCATTTTCCAGTCAAATCTTAGTTAGGGAAAAAATCGAGAAAAATGTTTTCAGGTTGGCAGAGTGATGAAACGACAAAAATATCTCTCTTTCATTAAAAGGCCACATGCTGAGTACAACCAATTTTCATCCAAAATTATTAACAACGTTTTTAATATTACGAGTTGAAACAAATGCGGAACTTGAAGGACAAATTTGCAGTTAAGCAAACCTCAGGGTCACATAGACACTCACCCCATACTTTCGGGACCGAATGTATAATTTTCCGTTATTTTCTAGGGTTTACAGTTCTTATTTTTCTTTTGCAGATAACGGACGGTTTGTAGCACCAAACTCTTTTTAATTTGGCATAACCCAAGATTTGTCGATAAATTATTGTTATTTTTTTGCACAGTGCCTGCATTTTTGAAAGATTAAAATGTAATTTTTTTGTACATTTTATGGATGTTTAAAACTCAAAAATTGGCTCATTGTAAATTGTCTGATATACAAAAATCTTCCACGAGTTCTTTTCTGGTTAGAAAATTTGCACATTTGTTGCTTTCTCTAGGGGTGAATTGAAGAATATAGTTATTATTCTTCAGAAACCCTTTGTAATCCTCGATCCATGGTTTCAGATTATGTGTTTCGGGTCCATCTCCATGAATGAGTGACATCGTTTCCATGGAATCAGATTCCACCACTACTCTTGGAAGGTCTCTACTTAAAGCAATACGTAATACTCGTAGGAAGGTTTCGTATTGAAGTTGGCCGTAATACCCTATAATCCAGACTCCAAGATTATCACGAACTAGATCGTCAATCCCTTATCTTTTTGGATTTCCTATAGCGCTTTCATCAGTATTCAATTTTTAAAAATCTGCAATAAGAAATCTCCAATGAGGCAATTTCAAAACAGACCTATCATTTGGGGGATAATATTGGTAGAAAGCTTCCATTGGCTCTCTACCAAACTGTGTATTTTGGAGATTGTAGTAGAGGTATCAGTTTCTCCGTTTCTATCTTTTCAACCCCTCTCAAATAATCACAAAAAATAAAGCTAAAGAGGAGATACCAGTGTCAGAAGTACTCCCTTGAATGTGTTTTTTTATCCAGCGAGTCAAGTCAAGGTCCAATCCAAGTTTCCCGCCAAATTATCCACAAAGCAGTACTAGACTCTGGCCGCTTTCGAACATTTTCTTAAAGCATGATCGACTGTTTCAATTTTACATGAACATCTCTGACAAATACTAGAGATATTGTTATTTCTAATGGCTCAAAATTTATCAGTAACAATTTTTTCGTGCAAGGTAAGCCAAAAGAAATGTTTAAGGTTCTGAGGAAGTTTAAGCTTCCAGATACAATACCAATTTCATTCAAACATTACCTCATCATCAGGTTTAATTAAAAATTTCCCTGAATTTTCTGGATGCGAAATAGCACAGTCATCAGTATCAGGATCTAGAGGTTTACTTTTCAAGATTGTCTCTTTTTGTGTATAAAGTATAAGAAACCAATCTCCTTTATCATCGATGATATCAGAAATCTTTAGATCATATTCATTTTGGACGTTTGAAGTTCCAAGAGGACATTCCTTACACCACCAATCAATTCAAAGATTTATGTTCGCCCAATTCCCACTCTCCATTTTAGGTCTTTATTGAGAACGTCCCTCGCTTTAGAGATACCTTTCCATAGACAGGAATGGTGGGCTTTAGGATACCAGGAGCCAGGATTTTTCTCAATATTATATTTGCTGCCAATAAGTCTACTCCACAGACAGTTTTTTCCTTCAACAGTATTCTACGCATGTTTTGATAGAAAAGTTTTATTACTTTTTCTAGCCTCCCTGATCCCCAGATCACCTTTACCTTTTGGATTACAAACATTCCCCCGGTTCAAATCTCTCTCTCCGTCTCTCTCATTTCCATGGAGTCGTTTTGCAAACCCCTCTCCCTCTCTACATTCTGGTCTCTTTCTCTCTCATTTCCACGGAATCGTGTTGTAAACCTCTCTCTCTTCCATTCTGGTCTTTCTCTGTGCCTCCATTCTGGGCTCTAAATTCAACCTCATTCCAAGTAGCAGCATTCCAAATTTCATCAAAAACTGCAACAAGTGAATGTCAAATCAATTACCATTAGCAAATTAAAAAACAACCTTCTTTTTGTACAAATAAACAGGAATTTTAAGACATGAATTAGTAAAAACACGTTTGGTAACCATTTCATTCTCATCCCATACAGTAGGATGGGATGAGAATTATATTTCTTTCTTGAGAACAGAATCGCGTTTGATAACGATAATTTTTTTTTAAAATCTGGGAACAAAATTGCGTCTGGTAACGATTTTATCCAAGAAATCAATAACAGACCCTAAACTATAATCAAGAAATTATCAAGCAATCAAACTCTAAACCATAATCAAGCAATCAAATCTTAAATCCGAATTGAAATCGAAATCGAAATCCTAAATCCCAATCAAAATTAAAATCGAAATTGAAATCCTAAACCCCAATCCAAATCGAAATCGATTACAACTTGAAATCGAAATCAAAACCCTATTTCGATTTCGTTTTCGAAATTGAAAGATGCTCAGCAGATAACGAAGATGAGGACAGACGACGGCGATGGAGGAGGGAGAAGAAGCAGACGACGGCGATGGAGGATGGAGAAGAAGTAGACGAAGGGGAAGCAGGAGATGGAGAAGCAGACGATGGAGGATGGCGAAGAACAACGATGAAGAAGGACGGACGACGAGAGGAGGAAGAGGCCGAAGGAGGATGACGAACAACAGATGAGCAGAAGCACACGAAAGAAGCTTGTTGAAAATGAGATGAAAATTATGAGAAACAATTTTTTTTGTTCCTCATTTCTTCAAAAAAAATGGGAATGATTTTTGGTTTTGGGAAGGGAATGGGAACGAAACAGGATTTATCAAATGTTATTCTCAAACAAAAATCCCAAAAATATGGGAATGAGATGAATTTTTTTTGGATGGGAACGGTTATCAAACGGGACCTAAGTTTCCTCTTTTTCTTTTCTTATTTCCATCTAATCATTTTGTCACAAACAAAGGAAATTGAAAAAATTGCTATTTAGCGCAAAAAGAAAAGAAGAATAAGAAGATTATCTTACCGGAAATGCCTTTACGTCGTGAAATAAAGTGTTGAGCTCAAGCGTCGTGTACCTACAAAATACATATCTAACAAGTATTTTCTGCATAATCACAATTAAAAAAAATGATATTCGTTAACATAAAAATTAATGATATTCTTGCGAAAATTGAAATTCTCGAATAAAAAAAATAAAAATAAATTGAACTAAATTTATTTATAAATAAAATTGTCCAATATAATATAAATCCACCCCACTAAACATATATATATAGGAAAGTGCATAAGTAGTCGAAAGTCAATCTTTCTTAGAAGATGTATCGTCTTTAAGCTGACTTGCAATTTAGAATACGATGTTCGTTAAGCTAATAACCAATATAAGCTAATATTCTCGTAAAAAATTTAATTTAAAAAATAGAAGGACTTAAATTTTTTTATAATAATATCGTTCAATTTAACATAATCTACCCACACATATATATAGACCGGAAGGGACAAGTGTAGAAATAGTCAAAACACTAAACAATGTTCTTAGAAGAAGTATCGTCTTTAGGCTGATTTGTTCCATCAAATCGAATTTCATCACTCGGCCAATTCTCGATCCCCCCGGAACCACCTCCCGCTGCCGGTAATGAACCCAAATCCCACATGTCTAAAAGCCCTTCAGAAACAACCAACTCGGGCTCATCATCATAATTACACATATCACCCCATAATTCATAGCTAGAAGAACTAGCCGCCACACCGGTGGTGGCAGCAGCAGCAGCAGCCGCCTCAAAACCCATGTCCCAAACACCCTCTTCTCCCGGAGAAAACAAAGTTTCCGGAATGTTCTCGTTTCCGGAATCTTCCGGAAACGACACGAAGTACTCATGACTGACATTGTTCTTTCCTTTCAAATCAGGATCTTGGAAAAAACCGAGGTTTTGCACGTCCATTGACGGCTCATGCTGATGCGGCTGATGCTTAACGAATCTTCTCGTTGTTCTTTGACAATCAACGTCGATCTCCTTCTTCTTCTTCTTCTTCTCCTGGAGTTTAGACAAGAAATCAGGATTCTGGAAAACCTTAGCCAAGAAAGAAACCATCTGTTTCTGTCTGTTCTCAGCAGCTTGGAGCTTTGAATTAACAATTTCCATGTCCTGGAATGTGCCCTTTTGCTGATTTTGAAGCTCGATCACCTCCTGCATCATCGATTTTTTCTCTTCCCTTAGGTTTTCGATCTCGGATTCGATCATCAGGGTTTTATCGGGCTCAAAATTCTGATGAGATTGTGGTGATTTTCGCCTTTGAATGTTCTTCAAAAGATGTTTCTTTCCTCGTACGAATCCTCCATTTGCAAACTCCCACCTGTCTGAATCTGTCTTTCTGAATCCCTGAAACAAAAAACACTAATTCAATAATAAATTTCCGAGAACAAAAATGAAGAAAAATATAAGAACGATGAACGGGTGAGTAAAAATAATTCATTTCATGATCAGAACGAATTCGAATTCTACCTGAAAAAACCGATGAACCTCCTAAGCTCCATTGCATTTGCCCAATGAATAGATGTTCTTATAATTGTGTAATAATACAAATTACAAATAATACAGTACATACTTAGTCCTAATTCAAGATCATTACAGACAGTTGTCTTTCAAACTTACAAAGAAACCCATCATCTAAAAATTACATCTAAAATCATAAGAAAAAATGGCGAAAAATCTACCGGGATTATTACAGACAAGTGTTTAAGAAAACCCATGATCTAAAAATTACAGAAATAGAAAGAATTACATGTAAAATCATAAGAAAAAATGGCAAAAGATTACATACAGAGTTACAGACATGACAGGGATACATATTTTTCCTTGTACAGACAATGAACAGAGACATTCTCAGACATTTTCATGGCAATAAAACTAATTATGTGCCTAAAAACATGATTTTTTGGGACAAAGATCATAGAACAAAAAGACCCTTTCTTAAATTATACAAATTTGTTATACAAAATTCTAGCTCCAGCTCTACAACAATGGAGTCATCTGCAAGAATCTATTTACACAGAATAAACGCCTTTGTCCCACTTAAATAGAGTCCGCTACATGAATCCGATTATGCCTTAATGAATCTGATTACGCCATAATGAACGAGCAGGAAAAAGCAACACATGAACAAAATACAAGAAAAAACATAAACAAAAATCTACATACAGAAGAACAGCAGCCATGGAAGGCTGCTGTGTTTAATCGATACCCACATATGTATTTAGTTGCCGGACAAAGCTTGAGAAATTGTTGTGCTTGAAGTACCGGGGAAGAATGATTCTGGCGAACTCCGCCGGATCCCAAACCACGAAGCTCACTCCGCCGGACCCCCACGAGATGATTGGGTCTAGTGATTGATCATCAACGAGATCGAATGTCTTCGATAAAAATGGCGGAATTGGAGTGGTCTGTAAACATTCGAGAGGCTGAGGAACACCCAAATCCTCCGCCTCGCCGCCACCGCCGGTGGCGAACCCGGTTACTGCTTCTCCGATTGATAGGCCTTCGAATTCAGCCGCCTGTGGATATGGGAACTGGAATGGAGTCGGAAAGCCGACTCCGAAAGGTGAAGACGCCGACGGTGATCCGGAAAACGCCATTGATGGAGGAAATGGCTGGGATTGGGAGGGCAGTGGCGGCGGCGGCGGCGTATTGGGTCGGATAATCGGAAACCCAGATAGCAATTCAGCGGCGGAGGATGTGGGTGGAGTATTTGATTCAGACGACGGCGATTTTGACGAAGAAGATGAAGATTTATCGCGAGGCTTCATCGAAATCAACAAAAAAAAAAATCTAACCCCCTTTCTCGTGAAATGGTCGGCACGACTGAAATTGTCGGGCCTTTATATAGGTATCGCCGACAAACTGTTCCATAAATATCCGATGGCAAAGGCGGTGGAGGTCCGATCGTGATTCTGACATCATCATTTCGACGGTTATGGCCAGGTGCGGCCAATTTAGGAAAGTGAAAGCGAAAGAGGCCAACCGACCTTGAGGATGTTTCCCCGCAGCTGGGCCGGCGATGGAGTTTGTGGACTGGAGGGGTATAATTGGGGTCCACCGGCATCCTCTCCACCGGAGATATTTTTTAGGGTTCATCTGACTTCCGGCCGGAAGTTTGATAACGACGGCGCCAGTTGGCATGACGAACCTCCGGCCAATGAGATTCAGATACTTCATGCTACTGTGGAGATATAAGTGTTTTTATACTTTGAACCCCTGAAGTTTGACCATTATTTCACTTTGGTCATTATAGTTTTAATTTGAACACATGATTCCGTGAAATTTCATGATGATCCCGCTTCAATCCAAATCAATAGTCTCATTACAATTTTGGATGAAAAATTGTCGTTCACATGCATCCAACTACGTTTAAGTGAAAACTTGTATTTTTTTTATCTGGAGTATGGAGTAAGTGTCTATATGAACCTTGAATCTTATGAAATTGCACATTTGATCCATTACGTTTCAAATTTATTTTAATTTGACTAAATTAAAAATATTGTTAATGATTTTGAACGAAAAATATGTAGTGCTTAATATGTGACATTCTAACAGGTATATTTTTATTATTTTATTACTCTATTAAACATAACACATTTTCTTCTAATAACAATTCAGATTTATCTTTTTTATTCTTCACACCAATCATTTATACAGAAAGATTAGAGAAAAATATATTAAATTAATAAAATGATAAAATATTGTTATTAGAAGGTCATGTGCTGACTGTAACTTATTTTCTATTTAAAATCATAATGTGTTTAATTTTGACTATTTTCTATCCAAATTTGTAATGTTGATAATGAATTGGAGGATACTGGGATGATTAAGAAACTTTAAGGTGTTATATGTTCAAATCAACACTTTAGGGACCAAATAGAATTTTTTGTCAAATGTTAGGGGTAAAAAGTGTCAAAATCCATAGCGAAGATCTCCGTTTCCTACATGGAGGGCCCCACCTCAGGTCGTCTACTTCTAGGTTAAGGATGTATAAAGTCAACTATGGGCCTAACCAATGGGGCCATTTAATTTTGGGCCCATAAAAGCCCAATCCGTAAATGGGCCTGGCCCGAAATGAAGCCCAATTCAATCTTTATAGGAAAAATTAGAGAAACACATTGCACTACTTATAACTCCATATTGAAAATATCAGTGAAAAATACAATTTAGACTCTCTAACTATTGACATATTTTTAAGTGATCCCTCTAAATTTAAACGTTTCATTTCAAACCCTCTACGTATCATAATATTTCAAATTCGTCATTCCGTTAGAAATTCAGTTAAAACTGACGGAATTTAAAGGGAAAATGGTCTTTTCACGTTTTTTAAATTTTTTAATCATTTTTTTTTATCTCTCTCTCTCTCTCTTCCTCCCCTTTCCCTCTCTCTCTCTCTCTCTCCCGCCACCTCCCTCTCCCTCCCACTCCACCCCCTGCAACAGGGGATGGGGTGGGGTGGGAGGGAGAGAGGGAGAGGGAAGGAGGGAGAGGGAGGTGGCGGGAGAGAGAGAGGAAGGGGAGGAAGAGAGAGAAAAAAGAATTATTTTTTTTTAATTAAAAATGATTAAAAAATATAATAAAAAGGTGAAAAGACCATTTTGTCCTTGAAATTTTGTTAGTTTTAATGGAATCTCTAACGGATGGACGAATTTGAAACATTATGATACGTAGAGGGTTTGAAATGAAACGTTTAAATTTAGAGGGACCACTTAGAAATGTGTCAACAGTTAGAGGGTCTAAATAGTACTTTTTCCTATTTATTAAAGGACGGTCTGGTGCTACAAAGTTCCTGCTATGCGTGGAGTCCGGAAAAGAGTCGGACCACTTAGATCTATTGTATGCAACCTTACCTTATTTTTTACAAGAGACTGTTTCCACGACTCGAATCCGTGACCTCCAGTTCACATAGCGACAACTTTTTTCATTGCGCTAAGACTCCCTTTCTATCTATATATTATTTATTTAACATAATAAATGAGATGATGCCAATGTTACTGTCCAGAAATAATATTAATAGCAACATAATGAATGAGATATGCAAATATTATTGTATAACAACAGAGTCTGTTATGAAGTAGTCCTCAACGGAGGATCTGTGTGTTGTTGAGGACAAACAAGCTTAGACGTAACTTGGTTAGTGAAATTGTAAGTATAGCTAAAACGTTATGCGCGTCTAAACGGCAGGCAGAAAGTAGTGTAAAAGGAAAGAGTGAAGTCTTATGACAATTGATGGGCCTTGCGGCCCATTATAAAATACCCATCTTTAAATTGTAGTTAAAGCCCAGTAGCCATTGACCGTTTGATCTATTTTTCTTCTTCGAAGAACGACGGTTTCAATGGAAGCAGATCAAGGATCATCAAACGCGATGGATTATAAAATGGACTGATTCAGTGAAGAATAAACCCTAATCGTTCGAGTTGAAGACGATTGATCTATGAATTTCGCCTTATCCGCTTCTCTCCGAGGTCGAATTCGATTGGTTTCGAGTTGAATCGTCATCGCCAGCTTTGTTAATCGATGAATCGGGCTTTTTTTTGGTCAATTTGTATGTTGTTTTGTGTATATTAGTTTGTTTTTTGGATTTTTTATTTGTAATAAGAATTCATCCTTGGGGTCATGTGTTTGTAATTTTTCAATTTTTGATTTGATGTGTTTCTTGTAACGTAGAGCGAGGCTAGGTTAGATTTGGAGTTAGGGTTAGGGTTAGGGTTGTAGTTTTTTGGAATTGTATGATCTGTTTGTTGTTGGTTTTGGTGATGCGAAAATGGACAGTTCTCGTAGACCGTTTGATAGATCGAGAGAGCCGGGTCTTAAGAAGCCTAGGTTGGCGGAAGAAACCGTCGTCGCTCGAGGCTCCAACGACCGGCCTTTTGTTCAGCGGCCGGTGGTTTCGGGCGGCTCTGCGTCTAGGTTTCGGCTAAATGAGAGAGACCGAGATTCCGAGAGTAGCGAATCTGGGCGCGGATCTTTTCAACAGCAGCAGCAGCAGCAACGGCAACATCAAGAGCTTATTGCTCAGTACAAGACTGCTCTTGCTGAACTCACCTTCAATTCGAAGCCGATAATTACCAACTTGACTATAATTGCCGGCGAGAACTTACATGCGGCAAAGGCAATTGCAGCCACCGTCTGCACACATATAATTGAGGTGATTCAAGTTTTACACTGTAGATGTTTGTTGAATTCAATTCAGTGGTCTGATGCTTGAATGTAATGGTCAAGAAAGAAAAGGATAAACCCAAAAACAAATGACGTTTTCTTTTATGTTCAAATTACTCTGTGTAGATCAGTTATCCTGTTTGAGAAATAGCTACATTAGATTGTAAAAAGGAGAGTTCAAATTAATCTATTATTTTTGCCGTTGAGCTCATTCAGTTCATCTGTTGTCAAGTGGATTCATTTAGTTGTGGCTTAGCTGAAAACCAAGTCTACGCGGTTAGATTTTCCCATTTTCATTTGATGTTTGATACCCTAGATTCATTGTGGTAGTAAATGCAGGAGAATACTGGTTGTATGAATAATTATTCACAGGCAATAATAAAGATATGATGATGATGTTTTTGTTTCAATTTTTGGTCCTTATTGGTAGTTACTCAGTGGGTTTCTTACTACTCGAGGCATATATGATCCATGTGGTGTTGCCTATTCACTTCATATCCAAAGTTGTCATAGCGGGAGTTTTTCGTAATGTTACATAATGTTGGAGTTGCAGGCGTGTGTGTGTTTGTGTGTGTGTATGTTTAAGAATGGCGTGAAAAACGAACAAACTTGGTCCTTGAGCGATGACTACAGTGCAAAGAGAATGTTAAATTGTAGGAATCAACTCTTAAGAACTGGATTGTAGTTCTTGCTGAGCCCTTTCCAATCTTTGTTGATAGGGAAAGCTCTTGTTTTTCTTTTTCTTTTTCTTTTTCCCCATTTTTTTGGGGCTAAGTGGGTGCTCAGAATGTCTTGACTACAGTGCAAAGAGAATGTTAAATTGTAGGAATCAACTCTTAAGAACTGGATTGTAGTTCTTGCTGAGCCCTTTCCAATCTTTGTTGATAGGGAAAGCTCTTGTTTTTCTTTTTCTTTTTCTTTTTCCCCATTTTTTTGGGGCTAAGTGGGTGCTCAGAATGTCTTCTTTCTTTTGACTTATTCATTTTCTTTCTCCCCTCATCCTTTGTCCTTGTATAGTTGTGAATACATATGAATCCCGGGCAGTAGTTGTGGTGGCATGTCCATATTGTCTGCTACTTTTTTTTGAGACTAAATCAACTTTCATTACTGCTTTATACCTCGTCTATTTTGTACCCTCAAATTATATTAGTTAGCTATCTAATGTGTTTTTAGCTGCTCTGTAATGTATTTACCCTTAAATTTCAGGTACCTAGCGAGCAAAAGCTGCCATCACTATATCTTTTAGACAGTATTGTGAAGAATATTCAGAGAGATTACATAAAATACTTTGCAGCGAGACTACCTGAGGTTAGTTTTTTCCAATCCAATGTTTCTATGCATCACTATAGTTCTCTCTTGATCAAAATGTTCTCTGTCTTGTAAATATATGAAATACGTGTGAGCAGTTTGTCATCAATGATGCTTTTTTGTTCTAACCTAATGGAGATTAAATGCATTCTTGCCGTATTATCTGTTTCCATATGCTTGATATTCTGTTAGTTATCTCCTTTTGGTGCATCTTTTAGGTTTTCTGCAAGGCATATAGAGAGGTTGAGCCTTCAACACATCATAGCATGCGACATCTTTTTGGAACATGGAAAGGGGTGTTTTCTCCTCAGACGCTTGAGGCGATTGAGAAAGAACTTGGTTTTACATCGACTGTTAATGGTTCAGCTTCAGTAACTGCCCAATCTAGGCCTGATTCACAGTCTCAACGCCCAGCACCTAGCATTCATGTAAATCCCAAATATTTGGAGAGACAGCGTCTCCAGCAGTCAAGCAGGGTAAGGACGTCTCTCTCTCTCCTGATTTCTCTTGGATGTGGTACAGCACAAAGTATGGAAAGACGAATATTTCATAAGAATCGTAGATTTATCTCTATTCATTTTTATTTTTCCTTTTTTTTTTTAAATGAAGGCAAAAGGAGCAACGAACGACGTTGGTGGGTTTAATTCAGCTGATGATACGGTGCGACTGGACAGACCCGTTAGTATTAGTTCTGGAAGGCCTTTAGCTGATCCTCGCCTAAAGATGCATGTACGTAATGCAGTTTTGGACTTCAATTAGTCTCTCTACTGCTACCACTCTCCTAACAATATTTATTGTCAATCATCATTTGTGTTTTAAGAACAGTGTTACATTGCAGGCAAATCAGCCTCCTCGTAGAGATACACTGGATGAGCCTGTTCTTGAAAAGAAAACTGGTTCACTGTATGGAATTGGAAAAGCCAAGGAGAGTACTACAGAGCAAGGATTGGTCAAGCCTTATGGAACTGGGAGCAGTATACCTGCAACAATTTCCAGCCAAAGGAATAATTTTGATCTTAAGTCTAGGTATCAGAATCATCTAGTGCCTGGACATTCAAACTCTGATGCACATGTACAGCCTGATCATAGTTTTCCGAGTAGGACCAGCAGTGGGACGGCGAGAAACTGGAAGAATCCAGAGGAAAAAGAATACGTGTGGGATGATTCAAATTCTAGGTTAAACGATCTTGGGGCAGCCAATAGCTTACGGAAAGATCATTGGTTACCTGATGATTCTGAACGATTGGTAAGTTTTCAGATGAAAATTAATGTTTCTGACCTATTATGATCACCACTTCTGTTCTTTGATGAAAATGTTTTTTTTTTTTGGTTAAATTTGTTTTGGGTATTGGCTTGTTTGTTTCTAATTCGTTTTGGGTATTTGAAAAACTTCAATAGCAGAAATCGATGAGGCCTGTCTAGAACAGCCAATGCAACCTAATTTATTTATTTTCTCATGGTGTTAAATGGTGACTTAATTTATATCATAGTTAGAACTTAGAACTCTTAGGTCCTATTTGATAACACTAAAAATTAAGAACTAAAAGCTTTTAAGTGCTGAAATTTTAAGTTTTAAATTTATTAAGTGCCAAGTATATTAAGTACTCACATACTTAGAATTTCAAAAAAATTATCTTTGTACAAATTTTTGTCCTTGAAATAATTTTTACAACTTTCTTTTTTTAAAATATTGCCTATCTACAATTTTTTCTCTCTATTTTTTCTCAATTTAGTGCTTTCTTTATGTATAATTGTTCGTGTAAAGCTTTTTTTGCAAGATTTTATAATATTAATGTTAAATGGTGGTTGTGGTAGATAGATGTGTTTGGGGGATTTAAGTGAAAAGTGCTAAAAAAAATAAGTATAGTTACCAATCACTTTAAATTTTGAACAATTTCTTACTAATACTTCTATTTAAAGTTGTTTCATTTTGTTATCAATCACACTTAATTTGATAAGTGCTTAATGCATTCAGTTTTAAGTGCTGAATTGTGGTATCTAACATGCCGTTAGTATGGCCAGAGACTTGTTTTTATACTCATAATGGTTGAGTTCACTATGCACGGTCTATATCAGGTGACATTGCCCAACATTTAAGTGCAGTTCTCTTGTCTGAAATATGCATGTGCTATGTGCAGGACTTCAGAAACCAACTCTTGAATCCTCAAAAGACACGTGATGTTGATCCTAGGTTTGATAAAGAAGGTCCGCTTGATTCCCCTTCAACAGAGAGTCCTGATCGAGCAAATTTTGATCATCGAATGAGCCTTTCAGGTTCAGGTAGAACGACATTAGGTCATTCAGAAGGTTATCCCGCTCCTTACAGTAAGTTGTCAACTCCTGGGAGTTCTATTGCCAGAACTTCTTTCCAATCGCAGATGGAGGCATCTCGTTCAACCTTAGGGTTTCCTACACATGCAATGTTCCCCTTGTCTGAAGATGGCCCGAATAAACAAATGCACAATATAGGAGATCAAGACCATCTTCAAGCTCGGGCATCTCATTTTTCTGGGCATTTGAAAACGGTTCCCCATAATCAGTTTTCTCAAGATTCTGTTCTTAAACAGCATCAAAATGTTCATTCAAGCAGCAGCTCGTTCGAATCGCAAAATTTAAGGGCATCTTCTTCTCCTATGAGGCCTTCCTTCCAGCAAGCGCCCAAACCGCTGTTTGAAAATCCTTCCAACGGTATTAATGGTTTTGCCAAACAGGCACCACCTGGACAAACGAGTGCAAGCAGTTTGTTGGATGCCATTATGAAAAGCGGAATCCTCAGTGGTGATAAATCTGTTGCAGATAACCTGCCAAAATCGAGTTTTGAGGAGGGGTTGCCAAATTCGCCTCAAGTGGGTGCTGTTCACTCTCCTAGGGTTTTATCATCTTCATCATCATCATCCCTTTCTCAGAGAAAGGTAGAACTACCGCCATTGCCAGTTGGTCCTCCACCTTCAGTGCAAGCTTCTAACATGTTGTATGTCACATCTAATCCAGTTTCAAGTCTTTTGAGCACATTGGTTACAAAGGGTTTGATATCTGCATCTAAGCCAGTGTCTGTCAATACTATAACGCCTCCATTAACCCAAAACAAGCCTTCTTTTTCAAAATCCTCCTCTCAAAACTCACTCCCTTTACCCGAGCCTACCTCGAAAGAGATCACAAGTCCAATCGGGACCGAGTTTAAGTCAGATGTAATTAGAGAATCGCATCCGGGTGTGATTAGTAAATTCCTTGATGATCTCCCACACCGGTGTAACATCTGTGGCCTTCAGCTTAAACTGAAAGAAAGGCTTGACAGACACTTGGAGTGGCATGCATTGAAAAACTCTGAACTGGCTTCAAGGAGATGGTATGCCAGTTCGGTTGACTGGGTTTTTGGGAAGAAACCTACAGCTGGCAGTCAGTTTGAAGGTTTTGGCAGGGAGTTGGACAATGAGCCGATGGTTCCTGCAGATGAAGAACGGTGTGTGTGTGTTTTTTGTGGTGAGCTGTTTGAGGATTTTTATAGTCAAGAAAGGGATGAATGGATGTTCAGAGGAGCTATTTACATGAATAGTAGCTTGCAGAAAGACAGTAAGGCTGCAGGTGGTGGCTCGGAGGATCACATTGTTCATGCCAACTGTGTATCGGAGCATTCATCTCTTGATTTGGGAGTGGCGAACAATGTCAAAGTGGTAAGATTTTATTTTATTTTATTTTTCGTTTTTTGTGATTTTAACATTTTGTAGCCTCGAGGTTTGACCAAAATCTCGCGTTAATCCCATGGTTTCATTTTCAACATGTAACACCTCAAAGTTTCTTGATTGTCCCACTACAGTCCAAGTCAATATTCCCATTATTTTTTTGGATGGAAAGCTGCTATTTGTCATGAGACTGTTTTTAAGAGGTTCTCTGGGCAATTCCATCCTCCTCTTTCCCTCCAATTTCTTCTTCCCGCTCAAATACTTAGAAACATACATATAACATAAAATATGGAGGGGAAAGGAAGAGGTTTTAAATGCCTATAAATTCCCCTTAAAAATAGTTGGGTGCACAACAACTGACTGTTTGTTGTCCAAAATTGTAATGGAATTATTGATTTGGACTGAAATGGGGATGATTACGAAACGTTAGGGTATCATGTGTTCAAATTGCAACTACGGGGGAACGAATAGTGTTTTAAGAGCATGCCATGGAATATGGTTTTCATTATTAGGGTTTCTTTCCTTGAATGAAATCAAGTGGGTCTATGATTTCAATCCTTCACGTTTAAACAACACGATGTTTGGTTGGAGGTAATGCAATTGCATTAAGGATTTCCAACCAAACATTATGCCCTAAAATTATTATGGCTAGACAGAACATGATGTTCGATTCATAGAAATTCCAAACCCTCATGTCATCATCGAACTCGTATGTTTGGAATATTATGATCGTTTAAATGGTCAAATATACAGCTGATTTTTTTTTATTTTTTATTTTTTGCAGGAAGGCTGATGAGAAATACAAATGTTTTGCGGTGAAAAGTCGATATTGCCATAGTTCTTTGTTGCATCTGCATGATTGTTTTGTCTGATCTTTCGTTTTTTTTTTATCATTAAATCAAAAAGAAAAAAAGAAATATACAGAGATCCCTGATGGTTTCACACTATTTTGTCTCTCTTATTACATGTTCTTATTATGCTTTTTTCTTATTTGTTCTCAGTATGAATTTTGGCTTGATTCCAGCTTTCTATATTGGTAGCAGCATGACCAAAAACAGAAAAAGAAAAAAGGGGGTTCCTGCCATCATTACTGAAGTGTGAAATTTCAGACAATCTGAAGAACAGAGGCTTCCCCAATGTTTCATGGGTTGGATTGATATTTTCTGTTGTTAAATTTAGGTTTGTTTTGTCAGAGGATTATGTCTATGAGCAATAGTAGATGGTGGTTCTCACCCTTTTGACTTGTACTCAAAATTACATTGCAATGCTCTTCTCACCCCCCCCCCCCCCTTCTCTCTATCTCTCTCTCTTTGTAATTATGTTTGTAAAATTTTGAATCGGTTTATAGCTTACCGAAAAGGATGCTCATCTGAAGCAGGAGTTAGAGATTGTCCACCTCACCACCATGATAATACCCTTTCAAAATTTCTCGATGTCGAGTTTTTTATCAATTGCCTATATTATTCTATAAAATAATGTTGTGACAAAAAAATAAAATAATAATAATAATAATTTTTTTTTTTTTTTTGTGAGCAGTGCCTTAGAAATTTTTACGATTTTGAGTGTTAGATAAAAGTAGTGAAATCGGATTTTTCGGTGAACTATAACCTTCCAAAGTTTTGCAATTTTGAATTTTTCATAAAAGTAGCAAAATTGAATTTTTCTGTGAATTATAACCTGACAAAATTTCATAATTTTGAGTTTTTGATCAAAATTGTCAAAAATCGTATTTTTCGGTGACTTAGCCTTAAAAAATTTACGATTTTGAGTTTTTTTTTTTTTTTTTAATTAGAAGTAGCGAAATTAATTTTTTTCAGTTAATTATAATTTTTCAAAATTTCATGATTTTTAGTTTTTGATAAAAATAGTGAAATTGGTTTTTTCCGGCGGACTATAGCTTTTAAAAAATTATGATTTTGAGTTTTTCATAAAAGTAATAAAATTGAATTTTTTCAGTGAACTATAACCTTACAAATTTTCACGATTTTGAATTCTTAATTAATTGCTTTTGTTACTCTATAAAATTGTGTTTTGGGATAAAAGTAGCAAAATTGATTGTGAGCTATAATCTTGCCAAACTTCACCATTTGAGCTTTTGATAATAGTAGTGAAATTGTTTTGGTTTGTTTTAGTGTTTTTTTTTTTTTTTTTTTTTTTTTTTTTACGATATTGAGTTTTTATAAAAGTAGCAAAATCGAGTTTTTTTGCCTTTCAAGATTTCACGATTTTCAGTTTTGATCAACTGCTTCTATTACTCTATAAAATTGTGTTGTAGCACAGAATTAGCGAGATCGAGTTTTTTGTAGACACTGGCCTTGTAATTTTTTATTTTTTTTTAAGTAGCAAAATCGAGTTCTTTCACAATTTTTCAATTTTGGTCAATAGGTTATTTCACTCTATAAAAAGATGCTACCGCGTAAAAGTAGACCTTTTTGGTGAAATATAGCTTGCAAAAAATTCACGAGTTAGAGCTTTTGATAAAAGTAGTGAAATCGGGTTTTATCGGTGGGTCACCTTCAAAATTTCACGATTTTATGTTTTTTATCAATTGTTTCTGTCACTCTATAAAATGATGTTGCAACATAAAAGTAATGAAATCGATTATTTTTTGGGCTATAGTATTGCGAATTTCACGATTTTGAGTTTTTGATAAAAAAATATCGACATCGGGTTCTTTCGGTGAATTAGTAACGAATTTAGGATTTTCTTGGTGAGGTATACTTTGAAAATTTCACAATTTTTAGTTTTTGATCAATGTGTTTTTTTACTCTAGAAAATGATGTTGTAGCGTAAAAGTAACAAAATTGAGTTTTATTGAGAGCTATACCTTTATAAAATTTCACGATTTCGAGTATGAAAATTGTATTTTTTGTGAGCTATATCGGTACAAAATTTCATAATTTTGAGTTTTAATAAAAGTAGGCAAATCAAGGGTTTTCGTTAAGGTATAGTCTTTCAAAATTTTATGATTTTAACTTTTTCATAAAAGTAGCGAAATCGAATTTTTTCAGTGAATTATAGCTTTTAAAGTTTTTATGATCTCGAGTTTTTCGTAAATGTAGCGAAATCAGATTTTTTTGGTGAGGTGTAGTTTTCTAAATTTGCACGCTTTTGACTTTTTTCAATTGCGTCCGTCTCTCTATAAAATGATGTTGTGGCATAAAAGTAACGGAATCGAGTTTTTATTAAGCTATAGTCTTTTAAAATTTCAAGATTTTGATTTTTTCATAAAAGTGATAAAATCGTATTTTTTTTAGTGAATTATAGTTATTCAAAATTTCATGATTTTGATTTTTTTATTTGATGCTTCTGTTACCTTATAAAATGATGTTCTGGAATAAAAATAACGAATAAAATTTCACGATTTTGAATTTTTTATAAATGTGGTGAAATCAAAATTTTCCGTCAATTATAGACTTTCAAAATTTTATATTTTTAAATTTTTAAAAAATTAGAAAAAGTAATGTTCTTATTCTCTCTCTACCTCTCTATTCGCAATAGTGTTCCAAAGTAATGTTCTTTATATTCTCTCTCCCTCTTGCAATAATATTCTCTCTCAACAATATTCCAAAGTAGTGTTCTTCATATTCTTAAGTGTTGCTTGGATGATGTAAAACTACTATGGATTTATTCCCTTCTGTCGTGTTTATCCGATCTTGTGTTTATCCCGTATCGGATATGAAAAAAATTGGTGATTAGATTACAAGTGTGAAGAGAAATTTTACCTCATGATCTGGCTTCTGGAGTTGATAGAGACCCAAAATTATTCTATACTGGTATTAGACTTAAGTTACAGTCATTCTGATCCGCTAGCCAAAAAGAGAAAAACTGATCGAGAATTAACCAATAAAAGACCCGACGTATGAGGAAAAAATTGTTGGATTTATCTCATATCTGATGTGGAAGGAACTGATATTATAAATAATTGTGAAAATGCTAATTTTAATTAATATAATTAAATATTATTTTCATTAAAAATTTCTAATATGTCACAAATATATATATATATATATATATATATATATATATATATATATATATATATATATATATACAATGAAATAATACCCAATTTTTTTTTTTAATTCTCAGTGAAATTTATTGTTGAATGTAACTTACATAAAATATTACAGAATATAAAATAGTTCACAACAAATACTCAGAAACCCAATACATACAACAGTAAATATTACAGAATGTAAAATAAATGAAAACAGTAAATAAATAAAGTTATACTTACAGTCCTTTACCAATAACAAATCAAAAAATTTATATCGATCGAGGTTATCGTTTAAAGATATTTCTTAAAGCAAATTTTGCCTTCGCTTAGGTGCTTACGGTTACTGAGGCATCACAATCATCTAATACTACTACTTGAAATCAAATGATTCGGCAAACAAAATAAATGTTGAACTCTCTCAAGAATAAACTTACAACATAGACTCACAGTGTAAGTATAGTGCAAGATGTCCTAAATTTCACATCTAAATGATAATCCAAAACAAACGAGAAACTCCAACACACCAAAAGTCTTACTTTAAAACCACTAAAAATTAATCATATGTAACTCCTTATAAAAGTGAGTTACAAATATAAAAAGACAAGTCTTGTTTGGTTAGAAAAATTGCTAGAATTAATTTAAAGAAAATTCTAAAAAGAATTCTCGCAACTTCGATCAACCCAATTCCAAACCCAAACTCACGACTTGACTCAGGTCCGCAATCCAAAATGGATTATAAACGTGATTTAAGTGTTTCTCATCAATTAATGGAAAATTACCCGTTTTACGAATCAAAAGTTTACTTTCGTCTTCTCACTAATACTGACGTATTGATATATAAACATATGTCAACCAAGCCAAACACTGCCTAAACAGAGTTTTCAGACAATAAGAACAGATCAAAAGAGGAGAAAGAGACCCAAATACTACTGCTTATATTATATTTGCTTCATTTAATTACAATACACAAGATACCATATTCTAATCAATCTACTACATAATTAAAAAAAAAAGATTGGGTTTTTTATTTTTTATTTATTTAATTATTCATTTAAGGCAAAGCCTTGGGCTTATGGCGTTGGGTGTAAATATAATCCAAGTGAGCGTCCTCCACCATCCTCCTCTTCAGACAATCTTCTTCCTCCTCTTTTTCCTCGCATTCCTCTGAAGAACCCATCAACTGTAATTTTATAAAAATAAATAAAATTAATTAAAAAAATATTGGATCTTCAGACAGGGCTCTAATACTTCGATTTCTAAACCTCAAAATAGCAAATCATATATATATATATATATATATATATATAGAGAGAGAGAGAGAGAGAGAGAGAGAGATTATTTTCTTACATCGGAAAATTCATCGTCTTTTGTCTTTACCGATGATTCAACTGCATGACCGGTGCCGGAACCCTTAACCGACGATTCTTCACCTGTACAATTAAAAACCTTAGAACCCACCAAAAAAAAAAACAGTCTAGAATCAAACCCAGAAATCGAAATATATATATATGTATATGTGTGTGTGTGTATATAAACCTGGGTTAGTCTTTAGGACACGAGCAGAGGTTGAATGGAATAGAAGCAGAGCAACGATGAACACAAGAAACACAAGAGAGATCTTCTTCATTTTGATTTTGATTTGGATTTTGGTGATGATTAAGTGTAATCTAGTGAGAGAAAAAGAAGAGAGAGGGATTTTGTTATTGTGTTCTAGAGAGAGGAGAGAGGAGAGAGGAGAGAGAGGTGGGTTTAATGGGTGGCGCAGCTATGCATATAAATAAGAGGATAGTGGTTGTTATGTGGTAATGAAGCCACATGTAACCGTGTTAGTCCGTTTGCAAGAAAAAATTAAATTTTAAATTTAAAATAATACCGATGTAAGAAAATGCGCTCTTGAGATTATCTAAGAAAGTGATTAATCGAGATGTGCGTAAATTAGTCCGGATAATATCAATATGAGAAAATGCGCTCTTGAGATTATCTAAGAAAATGATTAGTCGAGATGCGCGTAAATTGATCTGGATAATATCGAGAAAATGCGCTCTTGAGATTATTTAAGAAAATAATTAGTCGAGATGTGCGTAAATTAATCCGGATAATACCCGGGAAGAAAAAAATAAAAAAATTGACCTACAAAAATAGTGTCACAACAACTTATTATATAACAGAATTTCCAAATCTTTTCTTTTATATTTAAGGGGTTTTGACACTTTTGTACCCTGAAGTTTGATTAAAATTTCACTTTAGTCTCCCTATATAACACTTTAAAGTTTTTTAATTATCCCACTACAGTTCAAGTCATTATTATCGACATAACAGTCGCTTTCCATATGGATGACTACTTTTAAGAGCTTTTATGGTTAATTTCAGCCTCGTTCTTCCCTCTTATTTTCCTCCCTTGCCGAAATACTTAGAGATATACATATGACATGATATGTATATATGTGTGTATAGTTAGTGGGAAACCCTAAAAATCACTAAATTAATAAAAACTTCCAATCGTGATAAATATTTTAGTTTTAGTTTCATCTATTAGAATTCAAGAAAATACTATGTTTCAATTAGGGTTGTGTTGTCATTCGCCACTAGCCATCGTACTCCAATGGCCGAATTCTAGCCACTGATAGTCGTCCGATTTTTTTTTTTTTTGTTATCTTCAACTAATTTTTCGGTTGCCAACCGCTAAAAAATTATGTTAATGCAACTAAAAAAATATAATGAAAACTAAAAATGCACTTAAAAAATGTAACTAAAAAATACATTTAAAAAAAGTTACATGTAATTAAAAAATACACATAAAAATCGTTACATACTTAAATTTGGCAACCGGTGGTCAAAGTTCACCGACCAGAGACTTGAGATCCAAAAGCGAGTGATGGTGAGTGGCGCCAATGACTGACAATTCAAACTTCAGTTTGAAGCATTGGAGATATGAAAGAGTATTGATCGTAGAACTAAAATACAAATTAAAATATAATTAAGGGATTAAATATGATAAATTATATATTAACCAATTATTTCTATATTTTTTTTGACATTATTGATTCAAATTAAAAACTTTGAGGACCAAAGTAGAATAATTATCAAACTTTGGTGGTGCAAAGTGTCAAAACCCCTAAATTGAAACATACACATCGTCCATTGAAATCATGTGATGAAATGAAACCACTTAACAATTTAAAATAAATAAATAAAAATTGTGGTCCATTTTAATCTTTTATTTTAATTTCTCAATAAAAACAAAATATTTTTTGTTGAAAATAATAAATAAATAAATAAAAAAAGAGTCAAAATTGGAAAAATAAAAAAAGGGTCAACTAGTCTAAGGTTTGGACTAGCCATGGCCGACAGCTGTAGTCCACGATGACACGTATTAGCTTTCACACTAGCCCACTTATTCTTTCTTTCCTCCATTTATTGCTTAACAATAAATAATAATTAAATAAAGATATTTTTTTAGATGAACGGTTTACAAAATTAAAATTTTAATATAATATTATAATTAAAAAAAAATTAAATTATTATTATTTTTTACATGAAAAAATTATATTAATTTTTACGGGTTATGATAATTTTGAACTTCTAAAAAAATTATTGTGATGTGTAGACGAGTTAAAATTTTAATTTCGTGAACTGTTTACAGAAAAATACTAATTTACTTTAAAGATAAAATTGTCAATGGACTCCGTTGGTGTCGGAAATTGGTCTAACCGGCCAGCAGTACGGTTCGTTCAATCTTTGCGTAGAAAGCTGCAACTGATCTGGGGATGGTCTTTGTCTTTGCTGGAGTCTCTAATCCAACCTGGAGAGGCGTTGTTTGGTCTCATCTTCGATCTATGACATACACAGGACGGGTAGGGGTGTTCTGTTAATCAGTCAGGCGCGTGGAGAACATGGTGGATTAGAGTTATGGACCTAGGTCTTGGGCCATTTGTTCGTTGATGGGAAAGCCCATGAGCCAGAGTGAGGGGTTGGTCCGGGCATCGAGGTGCGGGTCAGGCTTGACGCACCGACCTGCTCTTCGTCGGCGATATTTGAGAAGATTCTTGCTTGGTAATGATAAAGTCCTCAATCTTTGCCGACTCGAGGAGCCACTCGGACTGTCTATTCACCGGGCCCATCAGGCCATTTGATGATGCAGCGCTGGCGACATGACAACTTTGATCCATGTGATGAACACGTGAAGGAGTTCAGATTTTATCCACATCAGACTCAATTAATTTTTAGACACTCCAAAAAAAATGAGTTTTTTAATGCATAGTTATGTATTATGTCGGTAGATCCAAAAAAATTGGTTAAGAAGGACGGAGAAAATAACAAAAATACTTTCAAACTAATATTTTTTGTTCAATTTCTTATAAAATAATTAAATATACCAAATTGAAATTAAATTAAAATAAGAGGATCAAAAGTGTCACGTAAAATCTTAGGATACGTTTAAACAACCACTCTAAAATTATAGGAAGAAAATTAACAAAAATACTCCACATACTAGCAAAATTCATTACGATTTCAGTGACGGAATTTATCATTGAACCAGATTAAAAACGAAAGTAAAACTCGAGGGACCAAATATACAATTATATAAATCTTAGGGACTACAGAAGTACCCACCTCAAATTTTAAGAACTAAAAATATAATTTTCACAAAAAATTATCAATTTTTTTTATAATTCAAGAAAGATATGTAAAAATTTAACGAATTTTAATTTATTTATTTTTAAATTTTTTTTAAAAATAATAGTAAAAATTTTCGAGTCTCGAGTCTTCCCTCGGTACTAGGTAGCTTTGCCACTATAAGAGAATATTAGATAACACTCATTTAAAATATTTTAGTCATTTAAAACTTGATCAAAATTTAAAGCGGTAAGTGCATAATTTATTGATGAAGGGAAATTTGGTCGCTGAGCCATCTGTTCTAAGACCTCACACGTGTATGGGGCATCTTTTAAATGAAGTGAGAGGCCATATGCAACAAGTGTGGAAAAATGGCCGAGCACGGGACTCCAAACACCCTCCGCTCGGCAACATCTCAAATGGGAGGCTTAAAACTGTCCAACCATCTTCATTAGCCGAGTTCCGGACTCCGAACACCTTCTACTCGACAACATCTCAAATGGAGGGCTCAAAACCGCCTATCCATCTTCAATGGCCGAGCATTGGGCCATTGAAGATATATTAAAAAATAAAATTAAAAATATTAAAAAAATTAATTCATCTAAACAAAACTTATCCATAATTTTCATAAATAATTCAACACTTAGATTTTAAAGTTTTTATCATATATATATATATATATATATATATATATATTTTATTTATTTATTTATTTTTTTTTTTATTTTAACTATTAACTAGTAGGCAAATGCATGGGATGGATTTGACGTTTCGGAAGTATACGGGAAAACTTTTTTATTTTTTGAATATTATTAAAGCGAAAGGAGAGACGTGACATTACGACCGACTTTTTATTTTTGATTTGATTTAAGATTTTGTCTTAATTTACGTATCAATAATACATTGAATTTGTGTTAGTCCGATTGAAAAATGATGAGCGTTTACTCTTACGGTAAACATTTCAAAAATTAAATTTTGAATTTAATACTGAATACATTAGATCGATACAGAAGAGTGCGCTTTTTAGATTGTTTCGGAAAGTGATTAGTTGAGGTGCGCATATGTTAATCCGGACACATTTTATTTTAAAAAATATATAAAAAAAATACATTGAATTCGATTTTTTTAGTACTTATTTATTTTTTAAAATAAGAACAAATATTATGTAAAATTATTCTTAATTATTTATTGTACAAATTACCCCCAAAAACAATATTTTTGGGAAAATTATATTTTGAGCCCTATGTTCTTGAGATTTGTCAAATTACAGATTTGGTCCCTCAAATTTCACATTTGTTTCAATGAAGGTATAATTTTATAAGAAAAATGAATTGTGTTCAGCACGTGGTCTTTTAATAAAAATATTTTAGTCAATTTATCACTTTATTAAAACCTATGGCGTTTTTTCCTAATTTTTTTTAACAATAATTCTTCTGAAAAATGAAAGAGAGAAACTTGAATCATTATCAGAAAGAACGTTTTAGATTTAGTGAAGTGATAAAATGATAAAAATATTCTTGTTAGGGACCAAAAATGTAGTTTCCGTCATACATAGAATTTGAGTACGTAGTTATCCTATCATCCATGACCTCACCTCTCCTCTTGTGAATGTCTTAATTCAGACAAACCAAGTAAAAAGCAGATTCCTTAAACCACCTACCATCGCCATGCATGCATGCATGCAAAACATATGTCGAATTTTTCCCTCTCTCTCTCTCAATAAACGTATTACATATGTCAAACCTCTCTCTCTCTCTCAAAACACATGTCGTCGTCTCTTTGACTCTCTCTATCTCTCAACATCTCGACACTGTTAGGTTTATTCCAACGAAACGACTAGTGATCAGATTATAAGTGTGAGAAAAAATCTCATCTCAAAAACTAATTTTTTGGGTGGAGAGAGGTTCAAGATCGTCCTACACTAATATCAGAGTCCAAATTATAACCACTCTAACCCATTATACACAAGAGAGAGACTGGTGGGCGATCAAAAGACTGATGTGCGAGGGAAAAATTATTGAGTTTATCCTACATCGAAGGTAGAAGGGAATGGTGGTCAGGTTAGAAAAACTTATTTCATGCGCTATTTTATAGTTGAGAGAGACCTAAGACCACTCTATAATCACTCATAAATATCGCCGTTGGATCAAAAGATAAATAAATTTATATTTTAATTTATAAAATTAAGGTTAAATTATAATAGTGTGTAAACACACATGTGTGGAATCTCTCTCTCTCTGAGTGCGTTTAGGCCAAAATAAGTGTATGGGGTTTTGATACTTTATACCACTAAAGTTTGACCAAACTTTCACTTTGGTTTATAAATTTTAATTTCAACAGATAACACCTTAAAGTTTCTCAGTCATCCCACTACAGTTCAGATCATTATTTTCGTTACAATTTTGAACAAAATATAATCACCTTTCATGCTCCTAATTGCTTTTAAGATGTTTTATGGGAAATTTCAGAGTCCTCGTTCTCTCTCATTCTCCTTTTCGTCCAAATACTCAGAAATATACATATAACAATATATATATATATATATTTAAAAAATATAAGTTGAAAAGAAAGAGGTTGAAATGCCCATAAAAATTGGATGTACAGCAGTTGACTATTTATGAGAAATTCCGACCTCCTCGTTGTCTCTCTTATTCTCTTTTCCTTCCAAATACTCATAAATACACACACACACACATATATATATATATATAAAGAGAGAGAGAGAGACTGAAATAGGATGATTAAGGAACTTAAAGGTGTTCAAATTACAACGACGTGAAATTTCAGCCTCCGCGTTCTCTCATTCTCTTTTTAGTCCAAATACTTAGAAATATACACATATAAGGGGAGCCTTGATGCAATGATAAAGATTGTCGCCATGTGACCTGGAGGTCACGGGTTCGAGTCGTGAAAACAGTCTTTTGCAAAAAAATAAGGTAAGGCTGCGTGTAATAGACTTAAGTAGTCCGACCTTTCTCCGGACCATGCGCATAGTGGGAGTTTTGTAGCATCGGACTGCCGTTTACTCAGAAATATACACATATAACATAATATAATATATATATATATATATATATATAGAGAGAGAGAGAGAGAGAGAGAGAGAGAGAAATACGATGATTAAGAAACTTCAACGTGTTCAAATTACAACGACGTGAAACAATGAGTCAAACTTGAGGGGTGCGAAGTGTCAAAACCCCTAAAATTTAAATACAAATATTAACTCATAAAAATCATAATTACGAATTGAAACAAAATTTTCTTTATAAGTGGATGGTTATCTAGTTGAGCACTAATAAGGTTTCTAGACATTAATTAAGTTCAAATTTAGGAAATTAGACATTAATCGTGGCTGCCTAACTTTGTTACTTTGTGCTTAATTAACCCTATTCCTTATTGGACTAAGAAGACGAACATTAAAATCAAAATTGTAATTAATTGGGAATTATATTTTAGTCCTGGTTGGTTTTGTAAGTGTTCGATTTAATCCTCAAATTTTATCATTACCAACTCAGTGAAATTACCCGAAAGGATATAAAATGACACGTGCAAATCAAGTGATAAGGTGGCGTTTGGTTAGTGTTTCTGTTTTTCTAGGTGGCGTTTGGTTAGTGTTCCCACTTTTCTGAACCCAACTGGAATGGGTTGGGTTGAGTTGAATTGGGTTGGGTTGAGAATTTTGAGAACAAAATTGCGTTTAGTAACGACAATTGTTATTTTGTGCTGAGAACAGAATGTGTTTGGTAACGATTTTATACTAAAATTAAATTATTATTTTTTTAATTTTTTTTTTGTGTTTGGCGGCGGTGGTGGCCGGAGCCGGCGACGGTCGCCGGCAGGCGGCGGACGGTTGCCGGAGATGGACGCCGGCGGCTTGGACGGTCGCCGGACAGTGGCTGGCTGTGGCGGACGGCGGTTGGTGGTGGTGGTCAGTTGGCAAATGAAGACGGAAGTTGAGAACTTTGGGTTGAATTTTTTGAGCACAAAAAGAAACAATTTTTTTTTTTTTTTGTGGTTTCTTTAGAATTTTGATTATCAATTCCTCTTTTTTGGGTTGAGTTTTGTATTTGCCAAATGCATTCCCAAAAATCAAACCCAAAATTTTTGGATTTGGTTGGGAACACTAACCAAACGGGGCCCTAGTTTCTACTTTTAACAAATTGGGATGGGATGAGGTGAGAATTCTGTTTCCGTTCTGAACTATTCTGGAAATAGAAACATGCTATATTGTCTTGAAATTGTTTCTTTTAATTTATGAGAATAGAAACAAAAAACATGTTTGATGTCCATCAGGGGTGCATGGTGGTGGAAATAATTTTATGGGAGTGAATAGAAATCAACATTTTTTTGTTTCTTATGTTTTTAAGAAAATCAGGAAATAGTCCTAAATTATTCTCAAAATTTTGGGAATAGAAACGTGTTTACCAAATGAGCTTCTGTACATTAATATCAAAATTTTAGGAGCGGGAACAAAGAATCAGGGAATCGAAACAATGATTTTGTTGTAATTGTTCCTTTAACAGAAGACCAAAGTAACTTCCTTATAGAGTTTAAGGACTAAATTGAAATATTTACTTAAATTACAGGGCAGAAAGTGTAATTCATCTAGTAATTAATCGAAACAAAGATGGAACAGTAGAGCAGACATGAGTTGACGTGGTGTATCTTTCTTTGGTGAAATATATGAGATATGGTTTAATCTATTGTTGGACTTTTTTTAAAAAAATAAAATAAAATAAAATATTTTTTTCAAAGATATTTTTGTGACAAGCCTTTGATTTTACCTTTAATTTTAAAAAAGTAATTGCATTTGTATTTTACTCGCGCGCATTAAAAAATGACGAAATGTCCAATACACGCGTTGCTTGCACTCTTGCAGCTATATATGTATCTAATTTATGTAAAAAATATTTGTTAGATGTAATAAATATTACATAAATGCATGTAATTTGTAACATGTAATTAATATTACACATACGTGAGCATATACGAGACTCATACAACAACAATAACAACTAAACCTTTGTCCTCCTTATGTAGGGTCGGCTATATGAATCTATTTATGGCATAGTGATCGATCAAGAGTCATCCCCCATTAGGTTTAATGTCATAAAATCATTTTTAATAGTATCGTCTAACGTTTTCTTAGGTCTATCTCTTCCTCTACACTTCAATTAAATCACATTTTTTCGTTAGTGTTTCTATAGATCTTCTATGCACATGCTCAAACCATTGTAGACGGTTTTCTTTAATCTTTTCTTCGATGGGTACTATTCCTAAATTTGATTGCGTATGCGAGGCTCATATGCAATCAAAGCTTACGTCTTAAATAAGATTAATAACAAAAAACACCCGGGCGCGGTTTAGGATTAATCATCAATTATCTTTTTTTTTTTTTTTTAATTGTAAAATTAGACAATGAAAAGGGCTTAATCAACCCCACTAAAACAGTGGTTAGTGAAGTATCCACTTTGAGGAAATGTGATTTATTGGTGTCTCTCACTCTCTGTGGATAATCCTAAATAAATGGCATGGCTTAATCCAAATATTAAATTACAATCACATGGTTTAATCCATAGTATAAACTCCTTTGTTGTGTTTATCAATGTTCTCTTCTTTCAATTATTGTTTCCGTCGCGGGTCATCGGCTCCACCTTCCGTCGTCACCGACCGCAGAGACCTAAGGTTTTCAGTCGTCAAAGTCTCGTCATTAGATGCCAGATTTTTTTTTTAAGTTACATATAACTATTTTTTACTGTATTTTTTTTAGTTAAATGTAACTATTTTTCTTAGTTACATGTGACTATTTTTTAATTAAAATTTTGAAGTGTATTATTTAATTACATTTTTAATTGTATTATTTGGTTACATTCTTGTGGTTATCCGGTGATTGATAAGTCAAAAATTCGTTGAATGTAACTAAAAATATTTCTAAACAAATAGTAACGCAACTAAAAAAATATTGTTAACCAGAGGTTCGACAATTACTGGCCCGGGGATGGAATCCATCCGTAGGAGTCTAGTGACAGGTGGCGATGGGCGACAGTGGACGACATAATATTAATTGGAACATTAGGCCCCGTTTGGTAACCATTTCCATCCCATTCCGTTCCCAGATTTTTGGGAATTCTGTTTGGGAATAGCGTTTGGTAATTTTTGTTTCCGTTTCCATTTCATTCCCATTTGAGAATTGTGCCCACTTTTTTCTTAAGAAATGAGAAACAAAAAAAAGTTGTTTCTCATTATTCCCATTCCATTCCCAAAACCCATGATCACTATTCACCTACCGGCCGACCACCGTCCGCCGCCGCCGACCGCCGCCGACCACCGTCCGCCGCCGACCGCCGCCGGCCACCGTCCGCCGCCGCCGACCGCCGCCGGTCATCTCCGGCGACCGTCGCCGGTCACCGTCCGCCGTCGGCGGCGGTCACCGTCCGGCCGGAATTTTTCCGGCCACTTCCGGCAGTCGCCGGCGACGGCGCCACCGCCGTCCGGTCATCGCCGGCGGGGGCACCGCCGTCTCCGACGTCGGAGAACCGTCGCCGGCCGTTTCCGGCCGACCGGCGACGGCGCCGCCGGAGCACCGCCGGCCAAAACTGAAAAGAGAAAAAAAAAAAAAAAAAAAAAAAAAAAGATTTTAGGATAAAATCGTTACCAAACACAATTCCCTTCCCAAAACAAAAAAAAAATTATCGTTACCAAACGCAATTCTACTCCCAAAAAGAAAACAAAATTCCCATCCCATCCCATCCCATTCCCATCCCACTGCTGGAATTGAAACAGAAACGGTTACCAAACGCCACCTTAGTTTGTAAGAACTAATAGATGATAATAAATGTAGTAGTTTATAATAAAAAGAAAGAAAATCACAAGTTGAGATGGCCGAGTTGGTCTAAGGCGCCAGATTAAGGTTCTGGTCCGAAAGGGCGTGGGTTCAAATCCCACTCTCAACAATTTATTTTTGTTTTTTATTGGGCTGGTCCAATTATTTTGGCCTTTATTTTTTATTGGGCTGGTCCAATTATTTTGGCCCATACATAAGTCCTTGAAGGGCCCAATAGCATAGGGGCAAATATGTCATTTCATAACTCTTCCCCATCCCTTCTATAGGTGTTAGGAATCACACATACCCTAATCTTAATAACATTTGGTGTGTCATTTACCCAAATGTCACACCAAAAGCTCAAACGGCGCGAGAAAATAAAAATAAAAAACTCGGTATAAGTTTTCCCTTTTTTTAATAAAAAAATAAAATTAACAAATTAATTTAAATAAATTTTGGGATTTTAATTTAACTACCAAACATTAATTTTTAGTGCGTTATTTTTTTTACTAAAATTAAAAATTAAAAATTAAATATTAAATAAATTTATTTTTTGATTTTGAAATAACTGACAATTTTCATTATTTTTTTCAAACTAAAGCGTTTAAATTAAATTTAAATTTTAATTTAACCACCAAATAATAATTTTTGATTTCAATTTAAAATCCTAAAATTAAATTTTTTATTTTTAATTTAACCGCCAAATCTCAAATAAATTAAATTAACCAATTAAACCCAAATAAACATTATATACTTAATTAAATTTAATAAAAATCTGATTCAATTATAATTAAACCTAATTAACCCTAAATTTACAATAATCCAACCACTAATTACAAATCTAATCCCCCCTAATTACAAATTCACCCCTCCCCTAATTATAATCCCATTCTGAACCCTAAATCCAACATTTGCCCCCCAAATTTATCGGATAGATAGAGAGAGAGAGATGTGGAGCGACGGGCGGAGACGAGCGGTTAGGGTTCGGCGACGGTGATGAGCGGCGACGGCGAGATCTAGTAGCGTTCGGCGACGGGCGACTGCAGCGAGGCCACTGCGTTCGGCGGCGGCGAGGCGATTTCTGGCGTCGGCAACTGAGTTCAGAGACTGTGTCCGGCGATTTCTGGCAAGAAACAGCGAGGTAACTCTTTGATTTCATGACCGTTGGTCTTCAACGGTCATTTTGGCCCTTCTTCAGCCTGTGCCATATTTGGCACAGGTAGACGGCACACCGGATGGCATTACCGTCGGAGATGCTCTTATAGTGCATTCCGCACACACAAGCGCCTGCCGCGTTCGACTGTGACTTGACCCACATCAAGGCCTCCGCCACGGGACAATTTGCTGCCAAAACCTGGCCAACAACTCATTTGATACTCTTCTCATTAGGCCCTAATTGTTTTTTTTTTTTAACATAATTATGAGTTTATTTTGTAGTATTCTGTTACCTTAATGGTACCTTGTCTAAATCCAAGGGTTCTGATACCTTAAAATTATTAATTTTCTCTAAAACAATCATCATTAAACTATCATGACAAATTTTCGCTAGAACGATTGATTGAACGATGAATATAAACTCTCTGATTTTGTCTCAAAAGTGTGGTTTAAAGTTGTAGTTCTTTTGTCTTAAATTAGTTTCTTACAGGAACATACTATCAAATGACAATGTGGGGAGACTAGTAGCATTTAGGCTGTCAATATGGGTGCTGACACGAAAACAAGACACGAAACCAGCACGAAATTATCGTGTATGGGTTAGCCTTGACACGAAAATATGGGTCGTTATACTTTCTTACACAATAAACACGAAAATGAACAGGTCGTATTTCAAGTTTACCTACTAACCCAACGATAATTTTGAATTGTATATTAGATAATCCGTTTATAGGTGTCATAGTAGGTGACACAACATTAATTAATCAATTTATTAGACTTTTTTCAATGAATTTTTTAAAACAAATATATTTAACTATTAAATTAATGCGTAATGGGTTGAATGCTTTTTGTGTGACACGATTAATTATCGTGTTGTGTCATTATGTCGTGTTATTGTGTGACACAATTAATTACCATGGTCTGTCCTGTCGACACTAGTGGTAGAGTCACGTTAGGGCGAGGGCGGATTCTTACCCCCCTCAACTTTAGAATTTTTTTTACCCTTTATAAAATTCAATTAAAATCCCAGAATTTTACATAATCCCCTCTGATTTATATAGATATCTATTTTTTTTTACCCCCAGTCGATTTTCTAGATCCACCGTTGGTCGACAAGATAAAATATTGTGTTGCGTTCTTGTTTCAAATTTTGACAAGATATGTTATCATATCGTGTTCTTGTCACTAGATAGCACGTCAAAAAACATGATCTGATGACACAAATTGCCAGCCCTAGTTGCATTTTAAATAGACAACAGAGCTAAGAAGGATTTTTTTAGCTCAGTGAGGGCTAACACACTTGCATTCTTGAACAGTCTGATTTTTGTTGGCCGGCGCTCAGAGTTAAAAAGGCTGACCCAATAATGTCTGGTGATGACAACCGTGGTGGTGGGGTTCTACCTGTAGTGCGTACATTAGCCAAAGCCACCACTGTACTTCTCGGTGGAACACTCGTTATCTCCTTCGTTTCTGGGGCTACAGTACGATTTATGCGATTCTCAGCCAAAAAGGTACATACAATTAGAAATATATATGAACAAGAATGGATATTTTTTTACGTAAAATTATATTTTTGGGTGTTTGTGCGACCCTTAACGTGGTCCCTTAATGATTTTGGACGGAAAATGGATTGTGCCCAACACATAACCTTTTAACGTGGATATCTTCATCATTTCATCACTTCTGCCAAAATCGTTGTTGGGGAAATATTATGCATAATCCGTTTTCTATTCAAAATCATTAACAATATTTGCAATTTCGCGTGATTGAAACCGATAAGAGATCAAATGTGCGATTTGGCAAATCTCAGGACCAAAAAATGTAGATTTCCCTTTTTTTGTTGATAGTTTTTGTTTGGTTGTTTGAGCAGCAAAATGGAAAGCCATGTAGGGTTTGCAAAGGAGTAGGGTATTACAAATGTAAGTTGTGTCAAGGAAATTCAACAATAATGTGGTCACCTCTGTATGATCCTGTTGCTATAAACCCATGTCTTTGTCCTACCTGCGATGGCAATAAGTAAGTCAATTTTTTTTAAAAAAAATTGTGATGTTTTTTTTTCTTCGTTTCGACACTTTGTAACCCCCCCCCCCCCCCCCCCCCCCCGCGGGAAGTTTGACACAAAATTTCACTTCGGTCTTCATAGTTTGAATTTGAACATATAACACCTTAGGTTGCGTTTGGTAATCGTTTCTGTTTCCATTCCAGCAGTGGGATGGGAATGAGATGGGAATTTTGTTTTCTTCTTGGGAGTAGAATCGCGTTTGGTAACGATAATTTTTTTTTTGTTTTGGGAAGGGAATGTGTTTGGTAACGATTTTATTCTAAATTTTTTTTTTTTTTTCTCTTTCTGTTTTGGCTGGACGGCGGTGGCGCCGTCACCGGCCGGCTGGCAGTGGCTCCGGCTCCGGCACGACCGGCCGGAAGGCAATGGCGCCGTCGCCGGCGACGGCGGGTGGTTGACAGTGGCCGGAAAATTCCCGGCCGGACGGTGATCGGCGGCGGTCGCCGGAGATCACCGGCGGCGGACGGTGGTCGCCGGCGGATGAACAATGACTATGTGTTTTGGGAATGGAATGAGAATAATGAGAAACAATTTTTTTTTGTTTCTTATTTTTTAAGAAAAAAGTGGACACAATTCTCAAATGGGAATGAAATGGAAACGGAAATAAAAATTACCAAACGTTATTCCCAAACAAAATTCCCAAAAATCTGGGAATGAAATGAAAATTTCTGGAATGGAAATGGTTACTAAACGGGGCCCTAAAGTTTCATGATCATCCCACTACAATTGCGGTCATTACGCCATGCTCATTACAATTCTGAACAGAAAACAGTCATCTACCATGCTTTTGACTGATTTTAAGAAGTTTTATGGGTAAATCCAGTCTCCTCCTTCCCTCCCTTACTCCTTGTCCAGATACTAAAAAATATATATGGTTTTCTCGTAGACAATTGGTAAAGGGGAAAGGGGGAAAATGTTGAAAATGTCTATGAAGTTTTCTTAAAAATAGTTGGGTGTCCGGCAGTTGATTCTTTGGCGGTTAAAATTGTAATGGAGTTATTGATTTGGACTGAAGTGGGATGAGCATGAAACTTCGGTGTCTTTTGTTTAAATTAAAATTATAGAGACCAAAATGAAATAATGGTTAAACTTCAAGGGTGCATTTTTTTTTCTTTGAAGATACTATTTCTTGGGTTTGCAATTGAAGTAATTTTTATTTTTTTTAATTGTAGGGTACAACAATGTCTGAATTGTCTGGGAATTGGCTATATTTAAAAAGTAAGTTTTAAATATTCCATTTTGTACTAAATTATGTCAATTTTTTTTTTCTTAAATTTATACGCCATGAAATCGAATTATTCTAAATTAATTCGACAGTAGTATCCCTAATATATCCCATTTCACATATGTTTTTTGGTTGCTTATTATCAAAGGACATGAGTGGAAATGTTGGCGAGAAATTATGGCGAGGATTGTTCGACAGAAGAACAACCAAAGCATCCGTGAGATGGGATATATTATGGATACTATTGCTGAATCGATGTAGAATAATTAACGTCCGGTGTGTATAAATTTAAAAACTTTAGATATTTGCTTGTAATTAATGTTGTAGATGTTTGTTGTAATTTGATATATATAATTTGGTATGAAATATGTTTATTTATTGTCACGTTTTTAAAGTAATAAAAATTAATATAAATATTACCGCCAAACATGTTTTTTTGTTTCTGTTCTCGTAAATTAAGGAAACAATTTTGGAATAATGATTTGTTTTTATTTCCAATCCATTAAGACTCTACAATATATAATATTAAAAAAATTTATTCATATGTGTATGGACCTTCATCTAGAAGGAAAATGACAATAAACATTTTTTTTCTTTGTTTGTGAATGAGTCTATATATTTCATATGAGATAATTCAATTTGATGTAACATAACTCTAAAAAATATTAATTTTATTTATAATAATTGTGATTACAAAATGTTGTTACATAATCACACACATGCGCATGCATATATATATATATATACATATAAATAAAACGCTTTCTTCAATAAGGGGCGGAGCTTGAAGAAGCGAAGCGAGCCTAGAATAGAAGCTTAGAATTTGCAAAACACTCATTGAAAACATTACAATATTATTTAAAAAAAATATTATAATTTTAAACCGATACGACTTGTTTATTTTTTAATGTTTCTTATTGAAAATCATTACCGCAATGACCATTATAAATAATTATAGCTAAATTGATAAAAAAATAAAAATAAATTGTAGAGAGAATATTTTAGAAAAATAAATTTATAAAAATTATATTAAAGATAAAAATTTGTATAAAGATAATTTTTTTTGAAAACAAAAATATTTAAAAAATAAACACTTTATATATTGAAGTTCAACATATTCACTTAATTTTCAGTATTATCAAACAAATTCTTTCCTTGTACCGATTAAACATGTTCGTAGAGATGCTTAGGGCAACGGATTCTCCATATTTCGAAGGATTAGGTTTATCCTTTTTCATATTTTGGTACAATCAGTCACGTAATTCTCGATGGTCTTGAACCCTCCTCCGAATATCCCTCGTATTTCAAGATATTAATTATAAATCGTCTAACTGATTTATCTTCGTTTCGAGTCCACCTTAACGAGCCGTGCGAGTGTGGATAAATGTAAGATATTTACTTCAAAATATTGTATGGTCCAACAAATAGTTGAAGTCAACATCTTTAAATAGTTGGAGGATTGGTTGGGGTTCACTTGGTTGGAGTTTTAATGTTGATTTCAACTTGCACTTTTCCTACCAATAGAAAGGAAATTTAAAAGCCAAACCTACACTTCAATCAATACACCCCATAAAAAATAAATAACAAAAAATTAGGGAGAAAGATGATGTCGCCAGAAATTTTCGACACGTGTAATAGTTACTCACGTGCCAAAAACCTCTAATAGAGGACACTGGTGTGGTGTCAGCTAAAGAATTTCCGGCGTGAGAATAAGTTAATCTGGTAATGTAGAAAGTAATACACAGATCGAATTGTAATGATACCTGTCCTTTTTCTAGGCTTAGAGATATATTTTTGTTTCTTTGGAGAGGTTGTCCGTTTTGTGATACGCTTATAAAGGCTTGGAAGATAACTAATATTTTTATGATTTCAGGAGAGATTTCTGTAACGGTCCCTTTTAAATAGGGGTCGTTACAGTCAATCTGGTTCATCACTTCTAGTGTAGGGGAGACTCTTGCTGGAACATCATCGATATAAGGAGTTAATTAAAGAGTATAAACGTTTTCTTCTTAAATTAAGAACAACTCCGTCATTCAAATTATCTCGAGTGAGACGAACAAGTGTGCGGATATGTTTGTGTTTTTGTAATAATATTAACTATCATTAAAAAATAATAATAATAATAATTTATATATTAAAGAGAAGAGCGTAAATGTTTGACTTCTATTGGGTGTTGTGTTAGATGATAGATTAGTTGTGGCACTGGCAGACATAAAGAAGGGCCCTAGTGGTGCTAGCCTAACTCCACCAAACTATGCTTTTTTTTTTTTTCTCCCATATTCTTTTTAATATTAATAATTGTGATTTTAATTTAATAAAAACAATATCATGATTGATCTTGGCTCAAAAGTCAAAACCACTAAAATGGTGAAAGTTCGAACACTTGAATCAATCGTAAAAATAACATGTTGATACATTCTCTTTATATAAATTTTTTCAGATTTTGCCGTTTTGTGGGTGAGGTCACCTGTTTTGTAATTCAATCCTATTTAGATGGATATGGCCATGATTTCCTCCCATTCAATATGAGAGAAAATCTCTGTAACGTTTCTATTAAACATGGGCTGTTAGCTATTTTGTTGGTAAGGTCGCCCATTTCGTGATCCACTCCTATTTATATGGGATATGACCACGATCTCCTCCTATTCAATATGAGAAAATCTCTGTAACGTTCCCATTAAACATGGTCCATTACCGTCAATAGGGGGTAACATCCCTCATGGGAGACGTGGAAATGGTGGGCTCACTTGTTCTTGGCCTTGTTACTGTAGGTTTTAACTTTCCATGGTTGGGCTCGTAGGTGAGGTTTGCTTTGTTTGCGTACTAAACCATTAAGGTCATTTCCTTGATGGGCATGATGTGCTCGGTCCAGATCATATATCGGGTTATATCTTTCGGGTCGGATCATCGACTTAATCCGACCCACAAAGATATTCAAACTTTTAATAGTCATGAGTGAGAGTTTTTTCTATTACACAGGCGTAATAAACAAGTAAAAATCAATTCACTGAACAAAATAAAAACTTATATTTTAAAAGAGATTAATAACAGAATACAATTGTTATTTGGGACTAATTACCAATTATCTCAAATATCTATTTAAATATTATTATTTTAATATCAAAGTTAATGAAATATAATCCGACCATGCAAATATTTTAAAATACAACCTGCTTTGATCTGTTTTTTATTAAATAATCATTTCTCTTTTTGTCAACTTTCAGAAATCCTTTAATTATATAAACAACCCACACTACATATATACATGCTCTCTTTTCATCAATGGCTTCATACAAGTAATATACATGCTTTCATGGCGGCTGACTCGGTGCCTCGTTTAACTCTGACTCAGTTTCTACTCATCGTCGCCATCTTTGTTCTGGATACAGGAGCCGGAGCCGGAGCCGCCGCCGCCGCCGCCGCTGCTGCCGTCAATGTTCAGGAGCTTCTCCGGGGATTCACGGCGAAACCAGATCCTTCGGTGACCACTTTTCAGGCTATTCTCTCTGATTCCACCGGAAACTACTCACTGGGTTTTCTCCGGGTGAATCGTACGCAACTCGCCGTCGCCGTCGTGCACGTTCCGTCGTCGGAGCAGCTGTGGCGTGCCGACACCGGTGGGCGACTGGCGAGGTGGGACGACGGGACTCGGATCTTCTTTAATGGCAGTCTCGTGATTACTGATCCCCATGCGAGGTTATTTTGGTCAACACACACCGACGGAGACCGCGTTTGGCTTTCCAACACCTCTAATATCGAAATTCAAAAGGTAAACAATAACGGGTCTCGATATATTCTCTGGCAAAGTTTTGACTTTCCCTATAATACCCTCATGGAAAACCAGAATTTCACAAATGCCATGCTCTTGGTTTCTTCGAACGGGCTTTATTATATGAAGATGGGATCCGATTTTGTCGGGTTGTACGCCAAATTCAATCCGGGTTCGGATTCGGATCCGGGTCAGATTTACTGGAGACACAAAGCTTTGGAAGCCAAAGCGGATATCATTGAAGGCCATGGCCCGGTTTATTTGGTTCTTAACCCGGATGGGTTTCTGGGTATGTACCAAAACGGGTCAACTCCGGTGGACGTGCAATCATTCAGCAGTTTCCAACTAACGGGTTCGGGGATCCGACGGGTCCGGGTCGAACCCGACGGAAATCTAAAAGGATATTACTGGACAGGATCCGATTGGGTCCTGGATTACCAGGCTATACCCGACCCGTGTGAGTTACCCAGCCCATGCGGGTCGTACGGTCTCTGCCAACCGGGTAAAGGCTGCTCCTGTTTAGACAACAGGACGGATCACAACTCCGGCGACTGCGTTTCGCCGGAAAACAACTCCGGCGGCGACTTCTGCAGCGTCAACGCCGGAAAGTACAGAATGTTGACCCGAAACGGCGTCGAATTACCCTACAAAGAGCTGATGGGTTACCAAAAGATGGACTCTTCAGCGCAATGCGCGAGCTCTTGTGAAGAAAATTGTACGTGTTGGGGTGCGGTGTACAGTAACTCCTCTGGGTTCTGCTACACGCTAGACTATCCCATTCAAACCTTGGTGGGCGTGCGGGATGAGACCAAGGTGGGGTATTTTAAGGTGAGGGAGAGTCCAGGGAAGCGTAAGATAGACTCGGGTCTCGGAATCGGGTTTGGGTTATTGGGCGGGTCGGTTCTGGTTCTGGGCGGAGCTCTTTGGATATGGATATACAGACATAGGAAGAGGAACAAAGAGGAGGAGGGTGTGGGCCCATACAAGGGGCTGGAATCAGCTAGTTTCAGGTCCATTGAATTGTCCGAGAAATAATCCAAGCTTGTAATCTAGCAGTTATTTAGTGTGTTTTTCTAGTGAGATCCATTTGTACCAAAAAAGGAAGATTTTTTTTTAAGGAGTAGTGACGTAAGCAATGACGTGATTGATAGTGGGCTTTTTGCTAGTGGGCCCAGGTTGAAATTATGGTTTAATGGGCCCATATAATTGGGCCCATGAGGACACGTGGATGGTTTACAGGGCCCATAGATGTACATGTCAGAACAAAAGAGCGGCTTTTTTTGAATTTTTGGTGAAATATAATTGAATTATTTCTGGGGTTTTTTTTTTTTTTTGGAAAAAAATTACGGTACAGCGACGGAAATGGCAGCTCCGGCAGTAGCTCGCAGATCTCATCTGTATATTTTCAGTCGTTATGCCGTTCAATCAACTCCGTTTCACGCTTTTCGTTGCTTCCATATCTCAATTTCCGGCGATCTGGAACTGGTAAGAAATTGAAATCCACAGTCGCTCTCATCTAATCATCTGCATAGTTTAGTTTTGGTAGTAGCTAGCAGATCATCTGCATATTTTCAGTCGTTATGCCGTTCTATCGACTCCGTTTCACGCCCTTCGAGTGCTTCCAAATCTCAATTTCCGGCGATCTGGAACTGCTATAAAATTAAACTCAACAGTCGCTTTCATCTGATTCGTTGCTTCCAAGTCTCAATCTCTGGCGATCTGGAACTGCTATAAAGTTAAAATCGACAGTAGCTTTCATCTAAACATATGCATATGGCAGCTCCGGCAGTAGCTCGCAGATCATCTGCATATCTTCAACCGTTACGCCGTCCAATCGATTCCGTTCCGTTCATTTCCATCAGTAATTGCTTCGAATTCCAAATCTCAATCTCCGGTTTTCTGGAACTGCTACAAATTCTCGCTTTCTTCTAATCATCTCTCTCCATGGACTGAGACCTCAATCGGTGTTCCTGAACTCGCTGCTCCTCATTCATAGTGCCGTCGCCTCCGTTTCTCTTGTTTCGATGCTTCCAAGTGAACTCAACGCATCCATACAAGGTTTTATCTCTCTCTCTCTTTCTGTAAATTGAATTATACTTATTTTTCCAGTGAAAACAGTTCAAGTGGATTTTGGTTCTAGTTGTAAGAAACTAAATTGCAGAAAATAAAATAATTGAAATATAAGATGGGAAGAACTCAGGTTAGGATTTGTGCTCATATATTTCGGTTATCTTGTTAATTTTCATGTTAATTTTCACTTCTGTGATATGATTCTGTGTGCAATGAAGTGATCTTCGCTACAGGTTATACTACTTCAAAAGATTAATTGGCCATTTAATCAGTACTGATTATCTTTGATATTCAATTCCTACATTAATTAATTTGAGGTGAATTGATAGCTTAGCATAATCCATCCTATTTCATCGTATCAATTCCAAGAAACCACATTGCACAGTTGTTAGATCTAAAGCATAGTTATTAGCTATAATGTCTAGAAATAACTAATTCAAAATCCAATTTCTACTAGATAATTAAGAAAAAGAATCAATTTATATAAAACCATTAAACCAAAGTTCATTACAGTGAAATTATTACACAAAGATCTACAAGGGAATAAAGGTGAAAATACAAGAAAAATTTAATACATGGCACAACCCTAACCCGAAGAATGTGTTTAGCCGCTCATGTTGGCGTAGAACTCCAGTTTTAGCTTAAGATATGTGATGCCTCCTTTTGTGATCAAGCTTTCAAAACCCTTCAATGGAGGATTGGAGTCTTCTTGCCAAGATAAAGGATGAAGAATGATACATTTTCAGTCCTTTTTTCTTTCAAATTCCGCCCAAAATTTTTACCCAAAATTGGATCCAAACTGTTCCCAAAATTGGGGGATCTATTTCCTTAACAAATAGGATCACAAATCACCCAATCTGGGCGAGGTCGCTATAGCGACCTTGACCATAATGAGGTCGGTATAGGGACTTTGGCCAGAATGGCGAGGTTTCCCCAAATTTAGCCTATTTCGCTCCTATAGCGACCTTGACCAGAGTGAGGTCGGTATAGGGACTTTGGCGAGAATGGTGAGGTCTCCCCAAATTTAGCCTATTTCGCTCCAAACTAGTGTATTTTCGTGTCCATGTCTTGGATCTGCACAAATCATCAAAACGGACTATTACCGATTAGAATATACATGAAACACTAACAAAATTATAAATTTAGAGGGTAAAATGAATACATAATCGATAACAATTAGTGAGCTCGTTAATTTAAGTGTGTTTAATTTTTACAACCAAACATTAAGCTATAACAGCGCCTAAAACTCTTCAGACAGTACTTTGCATTATACAAAGAGATTTTCCAAGTCTATGGAAGCTTTGGTACTTGTGGTTTACCTATAATGCCTTGCTCCAGTAGTTTATCTGAAGTAAATTGAAGCCAAATCAATGAAATCAAAAGCTCATTCTCTTTTCTTTGATGTTTTGCCTAGAAATTTTTTGTAGAACGATGAGGGGGCACATAGCTAAATAGCTTAAGCTATTTAGCTATTTCTTCAGGAAAATTCTCCTAAAAGTCTTATCCCATAAAAACACTATTTTTTGGAGTCTTGTAATAGTGATTTTTTTACACATGAGATGTTCCTTAGAAAGTTATTTTTGTAATTTTGAGACCTCTCAAAAACTCTCCCTTAAATAAATCCGGAGGAGGCTTAAATATTTAAGCTTTATAATAATTTTTTCTTTTACACTGCCTATTAGAATCCAATGTGCTTTCTATTAATAGGAGATACTTGTTTGAGAAAGTCATTCCAAGCGATGTGTTGATGATCTTTAGAAAGTTGTTTTTGGAATCTTGAGACCTCTCAAAAAGTCTTCCTTAAATAAACTCGGGGAGGCTTAAATATTTAAGCTTTATAATAATTTTTTCTTTTACACTATCTATTAGAATCCAATGTGCTTTCTATCAACAAGAGATACTTGTTTTCTTATTTTAAGGTATCAAGTGAGAAAGTCATTTCAAGCAATGTGTTGCCGCGGCTAAAACTTTTCCCCCAAAAACCTGCATGGTCTTATCGTCTTATCGTTATTCTCCCCTGTTGGAAGCACCAAGTAAGACTAATTAACTCTATCGCTAGCGGAAGACTTTAATAAAAAGGGAAAGCATTGGAGAAAGGCAAAAAATTAGGAAAAAAAATCTCTTTTTATCTCTAGAGAGGAAATATACAAGGATGTTAAACTCTAAGAGTTGAGAAATGGTTTGGAGTAAATGAGCTTCTCTCCTTATATAGGCCTTGGCCTTGAGGATGGACAATCAAGATCGATTTCATTCGACAGTCAAGATTCATGACCTAGAACCTTTCTACAAAATATCCTCCTAAAAAATCTTCTATGTACATCTAGAAATATACAAGTCAATCTACTCTAGAATACCCTAGAGTTCTCTGGAGCTTTCTGGAAACTGGAGAATCTCCTTGGGTTGGGCTTCTTCTTGTACTTGGGCTGGATCAAAATTGGAATAGTCAAGGCTTAAGGATTTTGGCCGTGATAGACGTTTGTTAGTTTTTTTCTTTTACATTGCCTATTAGAATCGAATGAATGCTTTCTACCAACATGAGATACTTGTTTCCTTATTTTATGTAGAACTCCACATTGATGTTTGCCCCTCAATATCTGTTCGTAGTGGTTTGTCAAAGTCAATTGTGCACGTGAGGGGCGTGTTGAATCCCATTCGCACATGCCTTCTTGTTGTATGATGTTGGGCATGTTGAATCCTACATCAATATTAGGCTCTTGATATCTGTTCATAGTGATTTGTAAAAATCCACCCTGCGCGTGAGTAGCTGCATTGTGTAGAAAACCAATCGGGCTTGATTCTGAAAAGACGCCTTATATATAGCTCAAGATCAGGTAACACAAGCAATGTGGGATTCAACACACCCCCTATGAGTAGGGTGAACTTTCCACTCCGAACAGATATCGGGGGCCCCAACATCGATGTGGGATTCAACACGCTATCTCACGCGCAAGGTGGACTTTCCACTGCGAATAGATGCTGAGGGCCCAACATCGATGTTGAATTCTAGACGCCCAATATCAGATAAGAGGTCAATTCTGATACCATGTAGAAAACCAATCGGGTCTGACTCACTCTCAAAATATACCTTGTAAGATGATGATTACCCTTAGACTTATATATAACTTAGGACTGGGTAACGCAAGCGATGTGGGATTCAACCATGTAGAAAATCAATCGAGCTTGAATCATTCTTAAAATACACTTTGTAAAATGAGGATTACCCTTAAACTTATATATAGCTCAAGATCAGGTAACGCTAGCGATGTGAGTTTTAACACGTTCTCTCACACGCAACGGTTTATCTTACCTGATCATGAGTTATATTTAAAGTCGAGCGCAATCTTATTTCCACGTATACATATCTTCATTGTTTTCTAATTTAGAAATGTCATTTTTTCCCCAATTTTACAAGTTCTATTGTTGCCATTGTCTTATATTGTTGTCATTACATGACCCCCCAACCAGGTTTCCAGGCAACTGCTCTGCACTAAACAAATCACGCAGGCAATAAGGTAATTGACTTGTTTATATTTTGGTCAAGTTGTCCCATCTGTGCTGTGCTTTCCATTTTCGGACATAAAAAACTACCTAGTCATACCATATAAACAACCTCCAGATCAGACTTGCATGAGGTTTGATGCATGTGCAGCATCCCATCTAGAAAGTTTACTTTTTTGTTTTTTTAATAAGATTAATAAATCTCACTGAGATTTGAACACCTTGTAGCCCTGAAGTTTGACCAGAATATTGCTTTGGTCCCCTTGGTTTCATTTTGAACATATAACACCTTAGGTGGCGTTTGGTTAGTGTTTCTGTTTTTCTGTTTCTACTTCTAATAAACTGGGATGAGATAGAATGAGATGAGATTTTTTTTTGTTCCGGAGTATTCCGCATGTTTGGTAATGACTATTGTCCTGAAATTGTTTCTTCTAATTTATGAGAACAGAAACAAGAAACACTTTAGAAAATACACTTTTGTTCCTTTTTTCTTTAATGTATGGTGGCCACCAGGGTGGCGGCGGCATGCGGGATGGTGGTGGTGCCCGAGGGGATGATTGTGGCTGGTGTGGTGGTGGTGGTCGGTGGGATGGTGATGGGAATAGTTTTGTGGGATTGAATAGGAATCAACATTTTTTTTTTTTTTTTTTTTTTCAGATTCCTAAGGTATTCAGGAAATAGTTTCGAATTACTCCCAAAAATTTGGGAACAAAAATGTATTTACCAAATGCGTTTTGGTACACTAATCCCAAAATTTTGAGATCGAGAACAAGAATTAGGGAAGAAAAACAATAACTAAATGGGGCCTTAAAGTTGCTTAATTATTCCACTACAATTTGGGTCATTATCCCAATTACAGTTTTGGACAAAAAATAGTCTCCTATCATGCACCTGAGAAAATATAAGAGATAGGAACTATCTGCAAAGTCCCCTAAACATAGTTACTGCACAACAACTGATAGTTTCTCGTCAAAAAATATTAACCAAGTTATTGATTTGGACTGGAGTGAGATGATTATAAAACTTCGAGGTGTTATGTGATCAAATTGCAACTATGGGGACCAAAGTGAAATACTGGTCAAATTTCAGGGGTACAAAGTGTCAAAACTCCAATCTCTCAAAATTAACACTTTTTTTTTTTTTTTTAATTGACTATCAAGAAATGCTTAGTTTGTTAGCTTTATGCAACTTTTGATTTTAGTTTTCGGGAAAAAAAAAAAAAAAATCGAAAACAGTTTTTAAATTGTGAGAAATTGTTTGGTTTAGCTTCAAAAAAATTATGAAAAAAAAAATATTTATTGTTTAAAAATTTGAAAAAGTTAGATTAATTAAAATATGATGTTGAAGAAGTGCCATAATAACGATGTTTGCTGGGTGAATGTGTGATAGAAAAAAATTGTAGATATATAAAAATAAAGATACAACGAAACAAGTTAAAAATTAAATTTAAAAAAAATGAAAGTATTTTTATATTAAAAATAGGCGGTGAAATAGATTGAGTATTGTGAAAATGTTTTGTAAACGGATTTTTGAGTTATGTTGTTAAAAGAGTGTTGAGTTTATCCCATATCAGATATGGAAGAGATTGGTGATTAAGTTATAAGTGTGAGGGAAAGTCTCATCTTATGAGTTAACTTTTAGATTTGACAAAGGTCCAAGGGCACCTTACATTGATATCATAATCCATATTACAACAATTCTGGCCTAATAGCCACAAACGGAGAGGATGGTCGAGGATTACCCGATCAAAAGTCTGATGTTTGAGGGAGAGATTGTTGAGTTTATCCTACATCGAATGTGGAAGGGGTTAGTAGTCTGATTATAAGTGTGAAGAAAACTTTACCTCATGAATTAATTTTTGTGGTCGGGAGAGGCTCAAGACCACTCTACAAAGAGAAATAATTGTATTTTGTGGTTTTTGAAAACTAAAAACAGGACTCGGAAAGTGAACGAAACATGGCCTTATTCTCTCTGTTTTTTTAAGCAAAATCTATTCTCATTAAAGTATTATCTTTCTAAATTATACAAGCAAAGAAAAGCTTCATTGCCAGGTGAGTTTCGTATAAATTCCTTAGGAGATAAAGCATATTCTTACTAACTTTAAGAAAACGTATATATATATATAAAAGAAAAAGAAAAGAGAGGTTCATTATACTCTCTTAAAGGTAAGGATCGAACTTCGAAAAGTCAAATTTAATAATCGATAATATTGGTCCTGTTTCAAGGCGACTTTCGAGAGTAAGTTAGGCTCATTGGATTTCTACAATATTTGACATTTAAAACTTTGAATCAAGTTTGGTTGAGTCATATAATATCCGTTTGCCTTTTGTTTCTTTTTTGTCTCTCTTTTATTCTCTCGGATCGGGTATAAGGATAATTTTGTTATTTTACAAAATTCTGTTAATTATTTAATCGTTATAGTTAAATCTAAACAACATGGGATAAGTGGTAAAGAAAATATCATAAGGTGATGTTTGGTACGCGGGATTCGAGATGGGATTGGAATGATAATGGGAATAGTCATTCCATTTCTATGTTTGGTACATGAGATTTAATCTCATTCCCATTATCAAGGATTGTTTAATCTCAAAAAACATGAGATTAACTAATACCAATATAAATTTGGTATTCATTAATTCCAATTACATGAGATTAGGGTTCAATCAATAATCGACAAAAAAACGAAACCAAATACTAACAAAATATTTGAATTGGAATGAAATTTAATTAAATTAACTATTATACAATTTGAATATTCAATTAAATTACTATTTTACTATTTGATGTCATTTTAATTTCACAGATAATTCCTTTTGTCATCAAACATAAGAATGATAATAATTATTTTATTCCATTATTATACTAATTCAAATTTCATTGTCATTCCATTCTATTATAACGTACCAAACGTAGCGTAAGAGTATAAATTTCAATTCGGTCAAACTAACATTAAAAAACATGAATGTCCTTCTTTTGTTTGTGTATGATTGTTGGTAATTTCTCATTATTTCTTACCATTTTTACCTTGAATTCATGACCTTAGTGGTCCTCTTAGGCTTCTTGCCCCAAGACAGGACATTCCTTCTCCTAGATATGGAACATTCATCAACTGCAGTCATTTTAACTCCAGCATGATCCTGTCCACCTTCCTAATTTAGCCTCTGGTCGGCCCTATGCTTCCTCTGTTTTCCAGGACCACTCTTGTATAATATCAGTGTCATCCACCCATTCCTTAATTTAATGATCCTCTTTCCAACATTTACATCTTCAATTTGTCTGTTGATCAATCTCATCTGGGTTTTTTTTTCGATTGTTGTTCGCAAAAGTAACAAACAAAAATACTATTAGGTTGCGTTCGAGGGATTTCACAAATTTTATTTAAGAAATTTCTCGAGCGCATCTCATGATCCTTTTTCGACATATAGTCTGTTGCTAGTTGTTACACCTCGGTGATTAATTTGTATGGCTATCTCTGGACTTTTTTACTGATCGAATTTAAACTCGATTTTGCGTCTCTAGTAAATTTATTTATCAAACAACAAATCCCTTAAAAACACATGTTATTTCTTGTCATTCTGAGTGAAAAATTGTTATTTTTTCAATTCTTCGTCTATTATTAAAATTATATTACTAAATAAATATATAATTATATAATTAAAATTATATTGTTAAATTACTACATAAAAATTATATTATTATCTATATTTTTATATTTTTTTATTAAAATTTTACATATAAATATTTGTCTCTATCAATGATACAAATTTATCATATCGCTTACTTAAATGTAATTTTATTTTAAAAATAACAGTGCTATAGTTAGTCAAAAATTATCTATTTGCCCTTGTATATTACAAATTAATGGAAAAATCTTTTTTTTTTTTTTTTTTTTTTTTTTTTTTTTTTTTTTATCAAAGGACACACGTGTCCTTAGGGCTCCTTGGGTGCAAGTATTGCTTTGAAATGGGTCAAACGAAAAGAGCTTGTCATAAAAAGGTGAAAAAAATTCAGTTGTGTTTCATTAAGGGCTTTGACACTTTCCACTCTTGAAATTTGACTATTATTTCACGTTGGTCCCCATACTTTCAATTTGAAAACATGATACTTTGAAGTTCTGCAATCATCCCACTCAACGCAAATCAATAACTCTATTACAATTTTGTAAGATAAACAGTTAATTTCCGTACACCTAACTGTTTTGTAAGGGATCTTAGGTTGTGTTTGGATAAGAGATTCGACAAATTTAAGGGATTTGTAAATGATGGGATTTCAAAATTCTGGATTTTGAAATCTTATCATTTACAAATCTCTTATTTGGATAACTATTTTAGGTGAAAAATTTGATTGTGTAATTTTATAATTTCTTTGTTTGAATAACCACCATTATCACTGTGAGGGTCGGCGGTGGCCGGCGCCGACGATGGTTGGATCTGAAATCCCTTATTGGATAGATTTGTAAACGACACTTAAAATAAAAGGATTTAAAAATCCTTTATTTACACTATTTTTTTAAATCTAATGGATTTTACAAATTCAACCTAATAAATATCTAAACAAGGGATTTGTCAAAAAATGAAATTTGAAATCCTTTGAACAAATCAAATCCCTTCCCCAAATCCCTTATCCAAATGCAACCTTATGGACATTTTCAATCTTTTCTTCTTCTCCTTAAATTGTTTTTACAAAAACAGATATGTATACGTGTGTGCGCGCGCGCAGATATTTGGTCTTAAAGGGGAATAAGAGGGAAGGAAAATGATGTGAATTTCACCAAGAATTAGTAAGACTCGAAACCAAATTAGGATTTTTTCACGAATGATCGAACTAATCTCAAATTTATAATGAAATAAAAATACGAAAGTTTTGATAGATTACCTTGACCTAACTTTTATGAACGAAACGCGAACCAAAGATAAAAAAAAAAACGATTTTGACCCAATGATTATAAAGAATCACAAATCAAAGATATATAGGTTGAGCGTCATAAGAAATCTTGATAAGTTTAGAAAAGTTCTCTGAAGAACTTAAAGAGAAAAAAAATCCTCTTAATTATATTAATCAATATCAAAGTTGTTTTTCTCAAGGCTGCAATACCTCTTAAATAAGTAGTCAAAAGAACTCTAAATAACTCTATCATAGTAAGCTGCCACATATGTAGGAGAATTCCTAGCAATGTGGAGGACAAAGTCAAAGAAATAAAGAAATTTCTTAACTACTCTTAGTTTAAAAAAAAAAAAAAAAAAGATCATTTGGCATTAATGCCTTACAAATCAGCCAATAAATGATCTAAAATAAAATTAAAAGACTAAATAGTAAGATAAATAAGCCCAAATTCGTGGATCTTATCCTAGGTCCATTCAGGTTCACATTTTAAGCCTATTCGTTTGCCTTAATGAGGTGAATTAGGCCTTGAACATCATTTTGTCCTAATTTAGGCTTTACCATTTTAGACTCATCCCAAATATCTTGAATTAATCCATTGAGTTTTTATTTGAATCTTTCAGATCTTGTCCTAGTGATAGGCTCAATTGAAACATATAATGAATATCTTGGTGCGGCTAATACATTCTCATCAGTGAAGGTTGGAATTTTTCATGAAATTTTTCATAATTTTTGTTAAAATTTTTAGGTGCATTACAAATGATTGTTTCGAGTCCAAACTTGTATGGGAACAATAACTTGAAGTGTAGTGTGATCATTAGGAAATTGTAAGATCTTATTAATATGGGAAAATTCTTGCTCATAATTTCCATGGGCATTAAGCTTCAAATGGGTCGGATTGGGTATGAATTTTGATTTGTAACAGACAGACCTAATGTGTTATCTGAACCGAAGTATGACAGACCCATTTGGGTAGTTACCTCGGTGATCTTCTGAGCAAAATTAGCGGCCCCATAAGGAGGCACGTATTTGGGTATATTCAAACCCACAGTGTTAAAAGCCAAAGAGCAAACAAATCAGTCCAATCTGAACGGCTCCCCTACGCTTGGGAAGATAAATCAGATTGACAGTAACGACCCATAATTAATGGGGACCGTTACAAATATCTCTCCTAAGATTATGGGGATATTGGTCATCTCCCAAGCCGTTAGGATCGTATCATGGAGCTGGCGACCTTTCCAAAGTAACGACAACATATATTCAAACCTATAAAAATGGTAGAGATGACTGATAATTTTTACGATTCAATCTGTGTACAACTTTCTCCATATACCAGATTAATTTATTCTCACGTTAGAGGTTCTTTGGCTGACAGCCCATCGGTGTCCCCCATAAGAACTCACGATTTTGCAAGTAGCAAGAGGAAGGTGGAGAGATTTCTAGCACGTGTGGAGCTGTTACACATGTTGGAGATTTTTTGGCTACATCATTTGACTTCGTCTGTGAGAATCGCTAACACAAAAACTTTCCATCATAACTATGAGGCAGTTACAACCAAGAGTGGCAGGAACAAGTCGAAGCAAGGACTTGCTGCCACTATCTGATGCAAAAATTCCAATGGAGCAGCACGGGGGGGGTTTAGACTGATCATCCGTTGACCGTGCTAAACACTAATGCCAAAATTGATGCCTTTACTGCAAAAATGGCTGAGATAGTTGAAACGATCAAGTACATGGCAAGGATAATTGCTGAGAACAAGTCGCAATCCCCAACAACTAACCATGAAGTTGGAGAAGAAATAGGGTCTCCTGGTTATAGTAATCATCAGTCTCATGAGGAGCGATCTACTCAAGAAGATACAAGTCGTCAGCCAAAAAAAAGAATCTATAGGCAAACTGAGACTGTTGACTCACATCGAAAAGAGGTCAACCTTTAGATAAACTGGACATGTTGTTGGAGGGAACTGAGATACCTTTCTCACTAGATATTCTTGTTATCCTGCTCTTTGAAAAATTTGATCCCACAAAGTTCGAGAAGTACAATGGGAGAGCAGATCATGTGGATCATACCCGCCAATTCAAGCACGTAATGAATCTTTATTGTTCAAGTGACTCTACACTTGTACTGCTTTTGCTATCACTTTGAAGGGCTCAACCCTCGAATGGTTTCATACGCTCCCTCCAAACTCTATCACGTCGTTCAAGGAGTTTGGAAAGATGTTTATCAACCATTTCATAATTTGTCAAAGGTTAATGAAGGGTTCTGATTTTTTGCTCGCCTTACGTAAAGAAAATGGAGAAACTCTGCGCCAGTATATCAGCCGATTTAATAAGGAGTTAACATGCATTGAGAGTTGTGATACCAACCTCGTTATTAATGCGTTCACCTCATGGTTACGTCCTGGTCATTTTCAAGACTTCTTAAAAAGTCCCCAGATCACATGCGGAGTTGTTACATATGTTGAATTTTTTTTGGCCACATTACTTATAAGTTGCGAATTGAAACCATAGCGAACCAAATGAGATTTTGGTCAAACTTCAGGGTACAAAAAAATCAAAACCCCTATCATTAATTACAAATTACTTGTTTTTTTTTTGGCTTTTGACCCATTTTTCTATAACCTCAATTTAAACCCAATTTATCAACGCTTTCTTAATTTAATCATCCTTCCTAGATTCATCGATTATATGAATGTCCAAGTCGTTGTATAAGTCAAAATAGTTACTTTATTTGACATTATATGATTTTAAGTTGAAACCTCCTAATATGGAATCAGAACCAAGATTAAGAGAATTTTTCTCTTTTCTCTTGTAGTTAAATTATCAGTATAAATCGGGAGTTGTATATTTTTTATCATTCACTCGTAAGCAAATCATTTATACATACAATGAGTTACATTTGAATGTTAGATTTCTATCTCATATCGATTACACGAAAGTGTTCAAACCACCATAAATTAGAACCGATCTTTTGGATCAATCTCATCTAAATTTTTTTCTTTTTCTTTTTACGAATAGGAAAATTGAAATAATTAAGATAATTGTTTTTTTTCCCTCTCTCTCTCACATCAATGGTTGTTGTTAGTTGGTGGCTTCCCTATCCAAAATTTTAATTTGTTGGGCCCAACCCTCGCCATCAACACTTCATACTTTAGCCTATGCTTCCCCCATGTTCATGGAAAGTACCTTTCAAAACCACCCTCCTTCTCCTCATTAATTTAATACCAACTCTTAAGACAAATTTTATGTAGCAATTACACCAAATCTGCACCTGCTCTTCCTTTTCTACCTTATTTTAATTAATATATTCACACACACACACACACACACACACACACACACACACACACATATATATATATATATATATATGATATAGGAGAATCTCGTTAGGTGTACCATATGACCAATATTTGCCCAAGTATGAGAAAACGAGTTATGTTGCGAATTTCGTGAATACCTCTCTGCCCCTTCAGCTATTTGTGAAAGGGAAATTTTGCGGTGCTTCCCTAGAGTTGTTGCTGAGGACAGTGTCGAGCTGATCCTGATTTGGATGAACTTTGGCAAATGGTTTTTGAAATAGATGTTCAGAGTGCAGCAGGAGCAGATGGTTATACTGGGAAGTTCTTCACTAGCTGTTGGGATTTTATCATATCAAACCTTTTGAAGGCTGTTTGTGAGTTCTTTGATGGTGCCAATTGTCTCCTAGTAGTTCCAGCACCTTAATTGCTTTAATCCCTAAGAATGATTTCCCTTCTAAAGCAACTGATTTCAGGACTATTAGCCTTTGCTCTTCACTAACAAGATTTTGAATAAAATTGTGGCCGCTACATTTGTCTTTAATTTTGTCCAAGATTATTTATGCAGAACAAGGTGCATTTGTGGCGAGAAGGAATTTTATAGATTTGGTCAAATTGGACACAGAAGAGGCCTATGATATAGTTTCTTGGGTTTTCATTACTCTGTGTTGACAAGATTTAGTTTTCAGTAGTGGTTAGATTTGGTTTGGAGAGCTGTTTCAATTTTTTCTGTTTTAGTTTATGGTCAAGTTGAAGATTTTTGGTTTTTTTTTTTTTTTTAACAAAAAAAAAAAAAAAACAAAAAAACAAAAACAAAAATCTAATAGGGTTCTTAGGCAAGGAGTTCCTTTGTCGCTAGCCTATATATTATTACTGCTGAAGTTTGTTCCAGATGCCGTGAGAATTTCGTGACCAAGGGTGAAATCCAACCTTAAGAATTTCGAGACCAAGGGTGACATCCAACCAAAGGCCCAATAGATGCTTATATTAGGAGATTCAACCTAAAAGCCTATAGCAATAGGTGGATAAACTGCTTTCATATATAGATTAGTTTGAGAAGCCTCACGAAGGCGACATGCGATTCAAGAACTTATTGGTGGATGGGATTTCCAATGGATTAACACTTTTCTTCCTTGTCATTTCAAACAAAATTTTGGAAATCTCAGGCTGTTGGATATAAAATGTGAGGATAGAATGGTGTGATAAAAACTTGGGTTCCAAATTTTCCTAACAGGGAGGGCTTGACGTGAAAATCATGTGGTTAAACGTGCTGGGGAAAAACTTATAGACGATTTGGATTTTATTAACGCCAAGTAAATTAAAGAACAAAAACTTGGGTTGGGGGGTCCAAATTCACCATTACGGGGTTACTTTGGTAGTAGAATTGCACGGTAGTGCCTCCTTGACCATTGAAATTCGTGCAAGAAAAAATGGAAAATACTCTTGAATTCATCTCAACCATCTATTTTTATTTTTTCTTTGAAAAAAAAATCTCATCCCTCAAATATATATAATGTTTTTTTGGGAAGGCTGAGCTAATTTACAATATAGGTGTGATATTCTCTGAAGGAGTTTTGCTTTTGTTTGCAGTTTGCTTCAGGGAGCTTGGATGGGCCAATAAGATATTGACCACAATGCCAATGTTGCAAACAAAGTCCAACAAGTTGGCCTTATTATGTCTTTACAATTTCGTGAGACTAAGGATCCCTAAACTCGTTGGTGTTGGCCTCAAGTCATTATTGGCTTTTAGAGGCCTTTTTATTTATTTATTTTGAAAAGAATAATTTATGTAGCATTTCCAGATCAAACATAATAAAAACCCCTTTCATTAATTACAAATTACTTTTTATTTTTTGGCTACATCACTTATGAGTTGCGAATTGAAACCATAGGGAACCAAATGAGATTTTGGTCAAACTTGAGGGTTAAAAAAAATCAAAACCCCTTTCATTAATTACAAATTACTTTTTTTTGGGCTTTTGACCCATTTTTCTATAACCTCAATTTAAACCCAATTTACCAACGTTTTTTTAATTTAATCATCCTTCCTAGATTCATCGATTATATGAATGTCCAAATCACTGTATAAATCAAAATAATTACTTGATTTGACATTATATGGTTTTAAGTTGAAACCTCCTAATATGATATCAGAACCAAGATTAAAAGAATTTTTCTCTTTTCTCTTGTAGTTAAATTATCAATATAAATCGGAAGTTGTATATTTTTTATCATTCACTCGTAAGCAAATCACTTATACATACAATGAGTTATATTTGGATGTTAGATTTTTACCCCATATCGATTACACAAAAGTGTTCAAACCACCATAAGTTAGAATCGATCTCTTGGATCAATCTCATCTGATTTTTTTTTCTTTTTCTTTTTACGAATAGGAAAATTGAAATAATTAAGATAATTGTTTTTTTTCCCTCTCTCTCTCACATCAATGGTTGTTGTTAGTTGGTGGCTTCCCTATCCAAAATTTTAATTTGTTGGGCCCAACCCTCGCCATCAACACTTCATACTTTAGCCTATGCTTCCCCCATGTTCATGGAAAGTACCTTTCAAAACCACCCTCCTTCTCCTCATTAATTTAATACCAACTCTTAAGACAAATTTTATGTAGCAATTACACCAAATCTCCACCTGCTCTTCCTTTTCTACCTTATTTTAATTAATATATTCACACACAGACATATATATATATATATATATATATGATATAGGAGAATCTCGTTAGGTGTACCATGTGGTCAATATCTGCCCAAATATGGAAAAACGACCGGGCTGGGAGCTGAAATCCCCTCCGTGTAGAGTTGGGATGCCCTCAGAGCCGAGCTGAGGATCATCTTGCCTGGGTGAAGAAGTTTGGGCCGGCAGACTCCAGGCTGGACTGGCGAACTCAAGCACCCTCTGCTCGTCATCTCCGCACTCGGAACCTCTCCGGGCCGTCCTGAAGATCCGGTCCGTGGGCCTCTACAAGTGGGTCCAAAAGTCCAACCCAGATGATCAGAGCACTAATTCATTTGCTCATTGGCTACTCAACGGATTAGGTTAATTAACCCGAGCTCAACTTTCTAATTCCGCGGCGCTAATTGAGCCCGACGCCTATAAATAGACTATGATATCCAATGTCCGATGGTACGTCTTCTCTACTAACACCAGAACACTTTTAGTCCTTCTCCCTCGGATATTAACTCTCACGCCGGAGGGACTTCATCGGGCACAACACCAGTGAGTCTTTGTGCAGGTGCTCGGAGTGAAGGAGTGGAACTCAGCTCGGAGGTTGTCAGCACCCCTAAATTCACCAAGCTAATCACGCCATCAGCAGTCTTTGTGATTAATATCTTTATAGACTATACTATTAACCGATTACCACTTTTCGATATCAACAATATATATAGTGGTTTTTTTTATAAGATGTGTTTAAACCAATTTAATCACATCTTGACTAATCATTTCACCGGACGATCATAAAAACATATTTCCTCCATCGAATATTTAATTTTTAAAATGCTTTTCATGAGCGTGAAACTTAGTTGACAACCAAAAGGAACATCTCTTTTTACCAACCGAACGGACACCCGTCAGGTGTATATATATATATATATATATATATATATAAAATCTTTGATTAAGTTGAGAAAGAAACGGAATTAAGGTTAACTAACACCATCACGTTTTTAATCAACTGATTTAGATCGAGTCAAAACTTGTAGTTTACTTTTCTCTCTTTACTTACGTGTGATACATGAACTGTCCTTACAAAAATGGTGTCCTGCAGAGGGTCATTAGTTTAATTGGGTCCACGCTTTGTGGGTTATTTCATGTATTAGACAGTAGACACCACCGAGGTGAGAGAATCATAATAAATGTTGATGGGCTGTCCGAGAACCTTCATTTGCTTCCCCCCCCGCTCTCTCTCTTCATTGTTTTTTCCGTTAGAAAAAAAAGAGATATACAAATCGTCCCATGGACTGTAAGTGACCTTCAAGCTCCATTTTCTTCTAGCCAAGGCAAGGGATAAGAGTTAACTCCTCTCTCTCTCTCTCTCTTGTCTCATGTTTCTTTGTCTGAAGGGCTCATTTCATATGAAATTCTGTGTTTATTTCTGATCCCTGTTTCTGGGTTTTCTTTCCTTTTTTTCTTCTCTACAAGGGGTAATAGTTAGAGACTCTCTCTCTCTCTCTCTAGTCTTATGTTTCTTTGTCTGAAGGGCTCATTTCATATGGAATTCTGTCTTTGTTTCTGATCCCTGTTTCTGGGTTTTCTTTCTTTTTTGCTTCTTTACCAGGGATAAGAGCTAAAACACTCTCTCTCCTCCCTCTCTCTCTCTCTCTAGTCTCATGTTTCTTTGTCTAAGGGCTCATTTCATATGAAATTCTGTCTTTATTTCTGATCCCTGTTTCTGGGTTTTTCTTCTTCTTTACAAGGGATAAGAGCTAAGACTATTTCTCTCTCCCTAGTCTTATGTTTCTTTGTCCGAAGGGCTCATTTCAATTGAAATTCTGTCTGTATTTCTGATCTCTGTTTCTGGGTTTTCTTCTATTTCCTTCTCCAACAATGAGAAACATAGCAACTTGTTACAGTGAACACGCCATTAAAGTGTCGGACTCATACTGTTCAGGCCCTTCAAACCACCACCCCCCTTATCGTTCCCCAAACTCCACCACCACCACCACCACCCCCTCGATCCAAAACCAAGTCACTTCCGTCTACAGACTCAAACCGACCTCCCAAAATCGATTCTTGATCATGCTCTCCTGGTGGGACAAAGGCTTCACCATCGCCAGTTCCAACGACGATGACAACCCACCCTCCAATTTCATTACAAACTCCCTCAAATTAACCCGGACAGAAGGCGCCAAATCATTCCAATGTCTCAATTCAACGATCAAACTCACCTGGGATCTCTCCAAAGCCAAATACGAAGCCGGCCCAGAACCGGTAACCGGGTTTAACCTCACGGTCTGGGTCGACTCGGAGCTCTGTTTATCACTCGGAGACCCAGAAGAAGAAGAAGAAGAAGAAGAAGAACCCAAATTGAGGAAATTCTCTTTGATTTCTCGGTGCGAGAAATTCTTCGGGAATTGTTGTCACTATAAGACCAAGGCCCGATTCTCCGAATCGGGTTCTTGTCACGAGATCACGATAAAATGGGACTCTGTTCTGTGGGTGAGTGTGGATGGGAAAATTGTGATTCAGGTGAAGAGATTGAAGTGGAATTTCAGGGGAAATTACACCATGTTTGTGGATGGGTTATTGGTGGACATGATGTGGGATGTTCATGATTGGTTGTTTGATAAGAAATCGAGATCTGGGTGTGGTGGTGTGTTTATGTTCAGGACGAGGAGTGGGTTTGATAGCAGGTTGTGGTTGGAGGAGGAGAAGAGGGTGGAGAGAGAGGAAGACAGAAGTGGGTTTTCTCTCTTGATTTGTGCTTCCAAGGATCCTGATTGATTGTTTGAAGGTGCTCTGTTTTGATTCCCCTGTTTCTAATTTGTACATCCTTCTTCTTCTTCTTGTTCTTCAATGGTCAGTTCTCTCTCTCTACTCTCTCTCCTCTTTTCGATATATCATTTATTACAAGTAAATACTCACATATATTCGTATGATATTGTCCATTTTGAACCAAGTTTTTATGCCTTTATTTTCCGAATCTATCCAAAAGATTGTCAATGGAGATATTGTCCATATTATATATCCATGATCATGCTCGATGTGGAATTTTGGTCGCACACTTACAAATTACGCATATGGTCTCTTAAATTCTACCTTTTTTTCATTATCCCGGAATAAAAAATATTATTAATAATTTTGGATAAAAATTAATTGTGCTCAATTAGGGCTGGCAATTTGTGTAACGAGTTATTACACGATAATACGAAACACGAATACGAAACGATAATTTTTCGTGTCACAGGAAAACACGAAACCTATTAGTTAAACATGACAAGAATATCTGATAGATTTCCATTACACGTTAAACTACCCGTTACACGTTAACAACCTGTTAACAAAGCCTATTAAAAAAAAAAAAAAAACCTACTTCAACCAAAACAAACCAAATAAAACAAGAAAAAATCCAGTATTATCCACCGTTGAATGACGACCACCGAAACCTAGACGACCACCGCTGAACGACGACAATCGTGCTGCTGCGGAGGGTTTCGTGGTGCAATCGCAGCAATAGCGAAGAAGAAAGGTGAGGCCGGACTGCTGGAGGCGGAGCGAAAGGGTTTTTTAGGGTTGCAATCGCAGACTTTGCAATTCGCAGATCGTGCGGGAGGAGGCTGATGAGCGGCGTGAATGAGAGTTTAGGATTTCTTAGGGTTAGATGATTAATATATATAGTATGGATTGAATTATAATACTAGATAAATTATGGGGTGTAAAAATATTTACTACATTAACGTGTAACCCATTAGGTCTCATGTTATCGTGTAACTTGAATACACGAAATTCTTATCATGTCTTATCGTGTAACCTATCGGCTTATTAGGTCAACCCGATAACCTGTACTATTTCTTATCGTGCTATTAGATCAAACACGATAACGACCCATTACCTGATAAGCAAAACCTATACCTGATAATTTCGTATCGTGTCGTGTCACCATGTAAATACCCGTTTGTTAGTCCTATGCTCAATAGGTCGTCTTCTAACGAAGATATTTCGTCATTTTGTCACCCCACTAAACTTATGACATTTTTCTCTAACAACGAGTTGTTTGATGAATGAGAAAGAGAAATATGAATCGTTGTTACGGAAAATCGTTTTACATCTAGTGGAGTGATAAAACGTTTTTGTTCAAAATCATTATTAACATTTTCAATTTTGTAGAATTGAAACAAATGTTAAACTTGAGGGAAGAAATGTACAATTTGGTAGACCTCAAGGTTCACATAGACACCCACCTCATATATTAGGGACCAAAAATATAATTTTTCTCTTTAGTTTCTCGAGTTTCATATTGGTTTCAATTTGATAAAATTGAAACATTGGTAGTAATTTGTACGAAAAATTGATTATGCTCAGCATATTGTTAGAGAAGACGTTTTAGGTTTAGTAGAGTGATGAAATCACGAAAATATTTTTATTAGAAAACCACGTGTTGAAGATAATCTATATTTTCTCAAAACACGTTTTCGCTATTGCAAAATAAAAAATATTATTAATAATTTAGAAAGAAAATGAGTTATGTTTAACATACTAACGAAATGTCATGTTCTAAACATAATCTATTTTTTGATGTTTTCAATTTTGCGGGATTAAAATAAATGAAAGACTCGAGGGATCAAATATGTAATTTAAAAAGTTATAGGATCTATAAAGACACAACTCTACACTTTAGGGACCAAAAATTTGATTTTTCCAAATTTGTCTAACATTTATTTTGGTAGAATTGACGGTCGGCAATTTGTGTCTTGTTGCTTTTGTCTGTTTCGAAAAGACTAAGGGAAAGTGAGATTTCTGGAGAGAGAAAGTGAGATTTCTGGAGAGAATTTTCTATCTTATTTGCCCCTACGGATTTCCGTCCAAGAGTGTCAAGGACATCCCTATGTTAAACCGATAATAAATTTTATTGCCCATATATTATAAGTATATAATATACGTGAAATGTCCCAAAATATCACTTGTCTCTATTTATACATCTTAATAAAAATATATTCACTATTTTATATAATATCATCAAATATAATATTATTGATGCGTAAAATTGGTACACACCTCGAGTACGGTTTAGTCGGGTGACGGATAGGTCCCCTTGCTGAGGTGGACTTGCGTGTTGAAAAGTCCTCGAGTGAGCTGTGCTGCTGTGTCTAGAGTCCTGCTCCTCACGGAGTGTACCTGTAGAAGACTTAGATTGGAGTTTGTCCAGTTGAAGCTCCTTCGGCATGGTAATCAGTGCTTAGAGAGAAAATGTACATTAATGCGGTAAATAAACGAATGAACTCGTGCGTAATGTAAGTGTATTCAAGCGTACCTCGGATTTACATAGTCCCCGATATATATAGGCGTTGGAGATGATTAGTTGGCCTTAAACACGGTTAATTGGTCGAAATCTTGCGTTTAGCCAATAATCCGGGACGTTTAGGATATAATCGTTGGGCTTGGGTTTTTGGGTCCATTTGGCGAAACCCGCAGGCCTTTGTCAGGCTTGCGGCGGTGAGCTGGTAGAGGAGAGCGAAGATCCGTGGATTCCTGGCGAAGAAACAAGGTGAAAGGGGAAGCCGATCGAAGTGAACGACTGAGTCCCTAAAACTGACCGCCCAGGGCACGGCGCAGAACTCAAAGTGACACGTCTCTGCGGGGCTCCTCACCCCTCCCTGAGTGCAAATGAGGTTCCAATGAGGATCTGTGGTCGGCGTATGCTCTAGTGTGGCGTTTGTGAATTTCAGAATGCGTCACTGTCACTACAACGACGGACATGTGGTTGGGTCCCAAGTGCTGACTCAGAAGTGTCCAAAAATACCCTCTTCAAATACTATTTTTTTTTAACACTAGATCTTCTATTAAAAAGACACTAGATAACTGCTAGGTTACAAATATTGGGTTAACAATGCTACTGATATTGCTAGAAAATTATTTACACTCAACTTTCAATTCACATATCAACACCTGTAAAAGTTATAAAAAAATATTTGAAATATCGGTACGATATCTGTCAAATAATTTTCTGCGTGATAATAAGTTAATCAAAAATTAAATTGGAATTGTGAATTAGACTTTGAAAATCACCATATTTATAAACTATTACACCTGATTTTCCTTTATTCCTGTTATATTCTAATTTCTTGGCGTCTTCAAGATTACGAATACTTCAAATAACATTTGTGGGCCTTAATCTTGTAATTTGACAGTTCTTCCTTGCGTTATACTAAATATGGGCTTACTTAGGCCAGGTCCACTACTTAGTATTCAAGTGATTTTATATCGGATATAGGTCTGCTCAAGTCATGTCCACTATTCGATATTCAACTAATCTTGTATTGAATATGAGCTTCGTTAAAGGATAATATAATAAATTCTACTAACATATTACTATATTGACTGAATAAAATGGATAATCGGCGTAGTCATATTTTTTGGGTCTAATCCGCGATTAATTCTTTCTTATTATTAGGTTTAGAATTAGTCTCTTAAGTTGGATTTCGCTTGAGTTTTAGTCCCGTATTGTAGGGATTGTAAGGAGAATTTGGTGAGTAAATTCGATTTATAGTGAATATTAGTTACATGTAACGAATATTAGTTATAATTTAATAATTGTTATTATATATATATATATATGTGTGTGTGTGTGTATTTTTGTTGCATGTACTTATGTAATATTAGTTATATGTTACAATTATATATATCTGTGTAATATTTGTAACATTTAACAAATATAGGACACATAAATTAGTTTGATATTAATCACATGTATTTGTGTACATTTAGTTACATGTAACTTATTACATGTATTTTGCGTGATTTTTGTTATACCTAATAAAATTTTACACACAAAGTTATTACATATTACAAAATACAGTAATATTAATAATATGTAACAAAATTTTACGCACAAAATTATTACATGTAACCGCTCGTGCAGGACTAAAACAAAAGTTCCCAAATAAATCCTCATTGAATTGCAAATGCGGTGGTAAAGAAAAGGTAGCCACTTTTCCATGTTGGGCTTTCTTACTGGACTAGGCCCAATATAATGTCCCTGTACCTATTCTCAAACACAATTGCGGGCCGGCATGAAGAACATCTATAGGCCTAATGTTCCAACATGTAATGGGCCTTATCTATTTTGTTCAGGCCCATAGCCCATGGTGAATATGGTAGGCATTAGGGGTGTGCACGAGTCGGGTGGGAGAAAATTTTGGAAAACCCGACACCCGACCCGACATGTTTCGGGTGAGAAAAATCTCACCCGATTTTGACCGATTGGTAAGAGTAATCTGAAGGAGGTCGGGTCTGTCGAACACCGGGCGGGTTCGTTTCGGATGATGGTTTAAGCACAGAAACAAGCCTCAGAACAGAAGAACATTGAACTAGGTAAACGAAATAGAGATCGTAATCAAACGAAACAAAAACCCAAATCGAAACAAATAGAAGAACTAGAAGCAGTAAAACTATATTTTTGAGAAGAACTCACCGTTGGTCCATGGATTGTCGCCGCCGTCTTTGTCTCGCCGTCAAAGCCATATGATTTTCGTTGTCGTAAGAGCCTCTGGTGAGTTACGAACGAGATGATTAGAAGAATCAAAGAAGAAATAGAAGCAACGAAGGAATGAGAAATGGCCCAAAGTTAGAAATGATAGAAAACCCTAGAAAAATGTCATTTATATTAGGGCATACAGTTGGGTCAGATTTGGCGGGTAGAGAAAGGTTTGAACCGCTATCCAATCCAAAAATAGAAAGCTTGAGCGGGTTTCACCCGACCCGACCAACAAACAACACAAAACCCACCATTTGCAGGTGCAAGCTGGTCGGATCCGCGCGGGTCCCTTGCACAGCACTAGACTAGACATTTTTTATCCGGGCCAACTTATGTATATCTCGACTAATCACCTTCCCGACAATTTTAAGATTATACTTCCCACGTCAATCTGATACATTCAAGATTTAATTGCTAGAGTATTTACCCAGATAATCAAATCCTAGCCAATGGACTTTTTTCGGGACAAATTAAAATAATATTTTTTTTTAAAAATAAAATAAAAAAAATAACTGAACAACTTGGCACGATTCAATTTAAATATTAATTAATTAATTAATTAATATCCAGCTACTGTCTCCTTTTTAAGTAAAAGTTAGGTCAAGCCCACAGGATTTTCATTTTCGACTTTTCTTTTTCTGGATGTATACACAGGATTTTCGTGGGTTACATCCATTATAATATTATTTTTAAACATTTATTAATTATGTCAAAAAATTAGTATTTGAAAAATTATTGCATAATAATAAAAAAATGATTTTTAATCTGCAATTAATGAATTGATATTGTGGAAAAAAATATTATAACTATTTTTAAATTGTTATTGTAAAATGAATTTTTAAATAAAGAAATTTCTAATAAATACTAAAATTATTGCAAAATTATTAGTTATTTAGTGAATTAAAAATAAAAATTTATACCATGAGGTGGAGTAGGCATGCGCCCCAGAGTGGACCCATGCCGCCCCTCAAATTTTAAATATTACACTAAAACCCTTAAAATATTTTCTCTAAAAATTTAATAATTTTTTTTTTTTTTTTTGTGTAATATCATTTTGAAATTCTAACTTTTTTTCTTGTCTTTTTTGGTTATGCGGTAGAAAGTGTCCGGGCCAAGTTATGCGCATATCCACCAATCATCTCACAGGACAGTTTTAAGAGCACACTCTCCTATATCAGTCTGGTGCATTTAAAATTAAATTCAAGTTTTAATTTCGGAGTGCTCCTAAAAAAAAATAGAATCCTGATTGACAAAAAATGGACACTTTTCTTCTTCAACCGTACTAACACAATGGGTAATAAGTATCTTAATATACATTTTTACCTTAGCTTAATTATTTATTTATTTTTTAATTTTTAATCAATTTTCTATTAATTATAATTTTTTTATAATTTTTTTTTTTTAAATTTTCAGTCTCGTTGTAAATATTGGTTGCACCCCTCCCCATGTCACAACCACCAACCACCTTCCCACCCACCCACCCCCGTGGGTGAAAAATTAAAACACAAAATTTTGATTTTTTTTTTTTTTTTTTCTCTGTCATTTTAATTTGTACACATTAAGATCTGAATATACAAATCATGTCAAGTGAATCCAAATTGTTAACACAATACTTGTTTTTGACTGAAATCACCCATATGTCAAGCATGAAAATTATTCACGTGGGTGGTTTCCGTTAAACAAATGATGAGTTCAACAATTTGGATTCAATTAACACGATTTAGAGGTTTAAAGTGTTCAATTAGAAGTACAAGAATTAAAGTAAAATTTCTCCCAAACTTTAAGGTTATAAAGTGCAAAAACCTCAAAACTAAAATAGAAAAATCTTCTTGTTGGTTTGACCCTTTACTCCCATCCACCAATCAGCCAACAATAACATGAGGTTTTTTGTGTAATTAAAAATAATCTTACAAAGAAAAAATTTTACTATAATTTTTAATAAAAAATCAGAGTAATTTTTGTCTTTTAGTAATTTTGGATTTTTAAAAAAATTATTGTAGCGTGTTGACTGTATGGATTAAAATTTTAATTTCGTGAACTGTTTAACAAAATAAATTATATGTTAAATTTGAATTTCTCAAAACTTGGGGGCTATCAAGTGTAATTTTATATTACCATGGGCTTTGTAAATAGGACATGGGTTTATAAAGAGCCCAATAATAGCGTGAGGGGTAAATATGTCAAAAAGTGCAAAAAAAAGCCGTAAAAGGTTTATTTCTTGTAAAAGACGTCAGCTTTAGAGAGAAAATCGATGGTCTTTTCACTACTTTACCCTTTTTACCCCTCACCCTTCCCCTCTATATTAAACCCCTAATCTTTTCCCATTTCCACTGTCTCTCTCTCTCTCTCTCTCTCTCTCTAATCTCTCTCTAGAACCACCATTCTCTCTCTCTCTCTCTAGAACCATGTCTTGCTTCAAGGGAAAGTACGCAGGTATGGCGATCTTCCCCGATCTTGATTTTGTGTTTTTAACAGACATCTATTGGTTTGTCCTGTCGGAATTTGATTGTGATTGTTCTATGTTTTTGTTTAGTACTCGGATCTAATTTGTTGCTCTAGATCTAAATCATTCATGTCGAGATTTGTTGATTTTTCACATCTGTAGTTGTCGTCTCTGTTTGGATCCGTCTTTTGATTGCAGTTGAATCTTATTACTATGATTATTAGTTTGTTAGATCCGAGGTTTCTGTCTAGATCCCTAAGTTCTTCAATAGTTCATGTGTTTCTCTGCTTTGAATTCAACATTCTGGTTTCTGGTTCGAAGTTATTTTGCTTACTGATCTCAAATCTGGTTCAAAATTAGGTGTTATTACATCGTATTCTTAATCATCTTATGTTGTACCTTGTAATTGACTAGTTTATACACTCTAACGGCATGTTTGGTTGGAGGTAATGGAATCGCATTCTGTTTGAATGGAATTGAATTTTGAATGGACGGCGAATTAAATTTTGATTCCATTCCATCAGAATTCGATTCCGTTACCGCCATAAAAGAAAGAAGGTAGAGAGAGAATGAAGAGAGATGAGACCGCGAGAATGATGTAATTAATCCTGATTCCTTTTGATCCAACGGTCTAAAATGTCATTTATTTTGTTTTTGTGTTCATCTGATGGCTGAAAATCTATCAAGATGGTTTTTTAGTTAATTTTTCTTCTATTTAGACATTCCATTCCATGTTTGTTTTGTACAGATGAGCTAATTGCTAATGCTGCATACATCGGCACTCCTGGAAAGGGAATTCTCGCCGCCGATGAGTCGACCGGCACGATCGGAAAACGGCTATCGAGCATCAGTGTCGAGAACATTGAGTCGAACAGGAGAGCCCTCCGTGAGCTTCTCTTTTGCACTCCGGGCGCCCTTCAATACCTAAGCGGAGTCATCCTCTTCGAGGAAACCCTGTACCAGAAAACGGCCGATGGCAAGCCCTTTGTTGATGTCATGAAGGAAGCTGGCGTCCTCCCCGGAATCAAGGTCGACAAGGGCACCGTCGAGCTTGCAGGCACTGACGGCGAAACCACCACCCAGGGCCTTGATGGGCTCGCTGCCCGCTGCCAGCAGTACTACAAGGCTGGTGCCCGTTTTGCCAAATGGCGTGCTGTGCTCAAGATTGGCCCTAACGAACCCTCCCAGCTATCCATCAATGAGAACGCTAATGGGCTGGCCCGTTACGCCATCATCTGCCAGGAGAATGGGTTGGTTCCCATTGTTGAGCCCGAGATTCTCGTTGACGGCCCCCATGACATCAAGAAGTGTGCTGATGTCACCGAACGGGTCCTTGCCGCTGTCTACAAGGCCCTAAATGACCACCACGTCCTCCTCGAGGGTACCCTCCTCAAGCCCAACATGGTCACCCCAGGATCTGACGCGACAAAAGTCACGCCCGAAGTCGTCGCGGAGTACACCGTCCGTGCCTTGCAGAGGACAATGCCAGCCGCCGTTCCGGCAGTGGTGTTTTTGTCCGGCGGACAGAGCGAGGAGGAAGCCACACTCAACCTCAACGCCATGAACAAGCTCCAAGGGAAGAAGCCATGGACGCTCTCTTTCTCCTTCGGCAGGGCTCTCCAGTCGAGCACTCTCAAGGCATGGGGCGGGAAAGAAGAGAACGTGAAGAAGGCGCAGGAGGTGTTTCTGGCTCGGTGCAAAGCCAACTCCGAGGCGACACTCGGTAAGTACGAGGGCGGTGCGGCTTTGAGTGAGGGTGCTTCCGAGAGCCTCCATGTTAAGGGGTACAAGTACTAAGATTGTAAACCTCGGATTACTAGTGGTGTACTAAAATGGAGTGTGTTAAGTTTTTGTTTTGGAGAGTTGTTTTTGAGTTTGGTTTTTTGTTGAAATAACGTTGTTGAGGAACATGGGAATGACTGCATTTGAATGAAACTATGTTTGTTTATGTCGGAGAAAACCTTAAGGTTGTGTTTGGATGAAGGATTTGTAGGAGGGATTTCAATTGGTTAGGAGATTTTGAAATTTATTTTTGGTAAATCTCTTATTTGAGTAATAGGAGAAAGAATTTGTGAAATTCTATTTTGGATGAATGGAGGGATTTAGAAATAAATTTGGGAGAGGTGTAATTTGTGAAATTCTTCCATCACCGTTCTTTTGCCTCTCTTCGTTCTTCTGCTGCTGGTTCGAAATCGATTTCGATTTCGTTTTTCGAAATCAATTTCGAAATCAAACTCTATTCAGGGTTCGAATTTGTTTTAGGTTCGATTTCGTTTTTTCGTCTTTTGTCGTCTGCTTCGGTCGTTGTCTGCTTCTGCCTCTTCTTCTGTTTCTGTTGCTTCGTCGTCTGCTTCGGTCATTATTGATCGTCGCTCTTCGTTGTCAATCGTTCGTCGTCGTCCACTCGTCGTCATTAATCGTTTGACGATTTTGATTGCGATGATTTCGATGGCGATTGTGACGATTTCGATTTGACGACGACGACGATTTGCGAGTGTGCTCTTGTTTGGTTTTTGGCGATGGTGATGACCAGAAATCACCGACGATGGCCAAATTTGTTCTTGGCGGTGGAGATGGCCAGATTTGTTCTTTGATTGATTAATTAATTAATTAATTTTATTTTATTTTTTCTTTCAGAAGTGATAAAAAATAGAACAAAAAAAAAAATGTATATATATATATTCTAAATATTTCACTTCGAATAATTATCCAAACAACGTATTTGTGAAATAAAGGAATTTCAAAATTTTCAAGAAATGAAGGGATTTCAAAATTCAAGATTTCTTGAATTTTGAAATCCTTTCATTTCACAAATCTCTTACCCAAACGCAACCTAATATTTAATTTCTTGTTGTGTGCTTGTGAAAGTGAATGTTAATTACCGAAAAAACTATGCAAGAATTTAACGTGGTTTAAAATAAGTTTAATTCATGTATTTTTGTTGATAGAATAAAAGAAATGTCAAAGGCGAACAGACGGCTAACATTGACACTGGAAGACGAAAATTAGGGGAGCTAACGGGATTACATATCCCAGTAATCCTATTCGCAAACGATGGATGCTTTGATGTCTGAAAGGACCATATACATTGACACTGGAAGACGAAAAATAGGGGAGCTAACGGGATTAGATATCCTAGTAATCTTATTTGCAAACGATGGATACTTTGATGTTTGAAAGGACCGTCTATACGCTCACTATAAGCGTATAGATGTATTTAACATCTGATCCAAATATTAAAAATATCTTTTAGACAAAAATTTAATTTGATTTGACACCAAAAAAATAAAATAATGAAAAAAAAAGAGCACCTTTTTATATGGGTTTAATTTTTTGAAGGGAAAATTATAATTTGGGACCATAAAGTAAAGGGTGGGTGTCAATACAGACCCTTAGGTTTGTCAATTTTCACATTTAATCCTTTAAGTTTTCACTTTGTTTCAATCCCGTAAAATTGAAAACGTTGTTAATGTTTTTAGACGGAAAATGAATTGTTCTCAATACGTGACCTAAATTGGGATATTTTCGTCATCATCACTTCACTAAAACTAAGAAATTTGCACAATTGATTCCTTAACTTTTACATTTTTTTCAATTCAGCAAAAGTAAAAATGTTGTTAATGATTTTTGACGGACAAGATATTAATATGTAATCTTCTAATGGAGATATTTTCGTCATCTCATGATTCCACTAAAATTTGAATTTTTCTTTTGTAATAACGATTAAAGTTTTTCTTGTTGTTAGGAAAAAATTAGAAAAAAAATGTTTTGTCTTTAATGGAGTGAGGAAGTGACAAAAATATCTCTATTATAAGGTCATGTATTGGATATACTTCATTTTTCATTTAAGATCATTTACAACGTTTTTAATTTTACAAAATTGAAACAAATAAGAATTTTGAAGAACCAAATATATGATTTAACAAATTTAAGAGTCCACATAGACATCCGTCCTGGATCAAAATTCAAGTCTCTCTGATGAGTGTATTTTAGGGCATCACTGAGTTAGCACCTGAGACTCAGCCACGTATCTATCCTCGTAATGACATGGACGCATTCCAGAATCCACAGCGCCACGCTGGAACATACGCCGACCATGACTCCACCCTGGAATCTCCTTTACACCCAAGGAGGGGCAAGGTGCTCCGCAGGGACGTGCCGTCCTGAGCTTTGCACCGTGCCCCAGACGACCAACTTTAGGAACTCAGTCGTTCACCTCGATCGGTTTCCCATTTTAGCTCGCTTCTCCTCTAGGACTCCACGAATCTCCACTCTTCTCTATTAGCTCACGACCAAAGGCCTGACAGAGACCCGCGGACCTCGCTAAATGGGTCAAGAAGCCCAAGCCCAAAGATTATCTCCTAAACGTCCCAGATTATCGGCTAAATACATGGTTTCACCTAATTAACTGTATTTAAGTCTGACTAATCATCTCCAACCCCCACATATACCAGGGGCTATGCAAGCCCGAGATACGCTTTATTTTACATGCGAATACTTTCAGTTTATTTGCTTACTTGACGTATTTCTGTACTTCTTCTCTCTAAGTTTTTATTCTCACGCCGGAGGGACTTCGCCGAGGAGCCGGACTCTGGACACAGCAAATCCGTTCTCCCAAGACCCAGTACAGCTCACGTGAGGAATTTTCAACCGCCGTCTCTATCTCAGCAAAAGGATACCTGTCACCCAACTGAACCATATGCGAGCTATCTACCAATTTTATACATCAACACTCTTTTTTGAACGGTTATGAATGATTTTTTATTAGATTGTGAAGGAGGGCTTTCGGAGAAAGCAAAGGCAAAGCTAGGCTCCAAATCATTCATGAAAGAAGAGAAGGAAAATGGAAAGAGAAAGAGAAAGGAAAAGAAAAGCTTATGATGACAGAAACCAAAAGTAGAGAGAGAGAGAGAGAGAGAGAGAGAGAGAGAGAGAGAGAGAGAGAGAGTACGTGTTGCTTCTGATCTGATTTGAGTGATTAAGAAATGAATTCAATGACAATGTGTGGGCAGCAGCTTCTTACAGTTACAGAGTGGGAAGCTTCACGACTCATCTAAAAATAGGACAGTCACTGTCTCAGACATATACATGAAATATCAATATGCATCACAGCCCACTCCCAGTCACTCACTCTTTTTGTTCCTAGAAATCTGTTCTAAAATTATTGGAGAAAACCAAAAACCCATTTAAAAGAGGTTTCGTATGTTAGATTTTTGTCCCCGCATTGGTCTTTAGGGTTCACGAGTTACCATACATCAAAAAGTTACTCTACTCAGAACTAAGAATGGAAAAAAAAAAAAAAAAAAAAGAGTTTGACAACGGTTTGATTTTGAAATTAGCAACCAAAATGGTTTTAGTTTTAATTTTGTGATAATAACTGTGAAACCGAATCACGAAACTAATACTTTAGATATATTTTTATGACATATATAACCTCACTTTTATATATATATATATATATATATATATATATATTGTGTGTGTTTATTTATTGTAACAACTAACAATTATGGTTACAATCGCTTATTTTAATTATTGTTGTATTTTAACCATGGTTAGAAACATATAGTGTAACAATTAATAGTTTTATAGTTTGGTTTTGTTTTTTAAAATTTATATTTTATATTTTAATTATTTTTTTTGTTTTTATATATAAAAAACAACGGTCCGCGATTTCTTGGTTTGGGTTTTTTTAATAAAATTGAAAAATATTAAATGGTTTTACGGTTTTGATTTTGTATAAATTTAAATGGTTCGTTTTAAAACTGTTTAAAAAAAAACCCGGTGATTTTTGTTTCGGCTTTGGTTTGATATATGTCTAATGGTTTTGGTTTTAATTTTATACGAAATAGAATCTAAAGCAAACCATTGACATCCCTACTTAGGATCAAATTTTAATTAAGTTAAAACTTCTTAACATGGTATGAGAGTAAAAATTTATCTTCTCTCATAGTCAAATCATTCGTGCAAGTCGGAGGTTATAGATTTCTCATAATTTTCTCGTAGTCAAATTATCTGTGTAAGTCGGGGGTTACAATTAAGGACGGGTATTAAATTCTTGTCCTCATATTGATCACTTGAGAGTTCTCAAACCACTATATAAGTCAAATGAGTTATTTTACTTGAAAACATATGGTTTTAAGTTGGACCTCCTAATATAGTAAATGCTACAAAACATCTTGCATTTAAGATAATTTTTACTATTGGATGGTTGGATATAGTTTCGATAAGTGATTTAGTTTTTCTGAAGAAACTAAATAATAAAGTCTCCTATTTTTATGATTACTGTATTTGAATTAACTGTTAAATATTCAAGATTGGTATATTGATTTAAAATTTGTATTTTTGTAGATATGACGCCTTTTTAAAATGTATTTTAAATAGAAGTTGTGATTGATTTGAGGAGAATAAATGAATGAGATTGTATTATGGAATTTTTTTTTGAGAATTCCAGACCAAAAACACACTCTAAGGGTATATTTGATTAAAAAAAAATAAGCACTTAAAACTGAGTAAATTAAACACTTAATTAATTAAGTGTGTTTGACAAATGTAATAAAAATTACTTAATTAATTAAGTTAGCTTAAAAATTAAGTGAAATATTAAGTTCAAAATTCAGCAAAACTCCCCTTACTTTTTTTTTTTTTTTTTTGCAGGAAGCGCTCAATAATTTTTCAAATTAAAAAAAAAAAAGGAATTGATTGTTTTGCCCTTAGGGATGTAGGGTTTCTTCTTCAACTTGTTCATTCGATAGGTTTCGTTTTGGGCTTGTCCAGAGTTGTGACTGCAAGCGTTGAGGCAATGGAGATGGAAGTGATTTGGAAGAAAGGCGGCGGTGGCGAGTTGAGAAGAGAGGTGGGGGCGGCGGCAACAACAACTTCAACAAGGTATGTTCTTGTGATATTTTAGATATTTGAAACGGATGTATATTTGTTTTTCAGATTTTGAAATCTATAATTTTTGCTTGAAATCATTCTTCAGAAATCGTTCAGCGTATATCTGTTTTTCTATTTTGAAATCTAAAATTTTTGCTTGAAATCTGAGATTCTTGTTCTTGCAGTACCTTTCGAACTTAAGAGCGTTTAAAAATTAAGGGTATTCTTGTTCTTGAAATCTGAGATTCTTGTTCTTGCAAGAACAAGAATACCCTTCATGAATTAAAATAAGAACCGAAAGCAGAAAAAGCTGAAACAAGTTCTCTGTAATTGTTGATTATGGAAACCCCCTTAATTCCATGTTTATCCTTGTTCTTATCTGAAGTGTTTCCAGATCCTAAAGAACAACCGATTAGAATCGCTTTCGTTTTTGGTTTATATATGTGAATCAAATCCTTGTTCTTGGTTGATATTCTTGTTCTAAAAATAAACTGCTAGAGTAATTTCATTTTTGGTTTATATATGTTATTGTTGACTTGTGATAATTTAGATATTTGAACTTTTTGATATATTATTGGTGTTTTTATTTTATTATTTTGTTCTCTATATTTTTTTTGTATAATCGTGATTCAAGGGCAATTATATAAATTAAACAATTTTCAGCATTCAAATTTTGTACTTATCAAATAAAAAAAAAAAAATCAGTACTTAAATTTTCAGCACAATTTTATCAAATAACCTTTTTAAATTTCAGCACTTAAATTTTCAATCGTTATTAAACAAGCCCTAAGATGGTTAAGTTAAATTATATTTTGTACTATCTTTTTAAGTTCTGATGGTAGAAACAACCTCTTGCAAAAAAAAAAAAAAGGTTAGGTAAGGTTACGTACAAGACCTAAGTGGTCCAATCCTTTCCCGCCCACATCGGGAGTTTTGTAGCACTGGATTGCCCTTTTTTACCCTCTTTTTAAGTTCTATATTTGTATTTAACTGACTATTTTTAATTATTTCTTGTTTTTTACACCAATAAATTAAAAAATCAATATAATTATTTCAGACAGGAGGAATCCCTAGCGCGCATACACACACACACACATATATATTTTCTCCTATTTTTCGAGAATAGAGACACAATAGTCTCGTTTGATAATGCAATTCAACACTTAAAATTAATTACGTTAGTACTTAGTAAATAATTTTGTTTAATAAGTATAATTAGTAGTACTTAATTAATTAAGTAATGGACCTAAAACTTTGACCTTATTGGACCTTCACTTAATTTTTCAGAATTTAATTTGCTCAACCATTTTTTCTTTAATTTTTTTTGTCAAGACATTTTTACCCTTCAGCAAGGGTTAGGGCTTAAAATTAATTTCCGATTTAATTTTTTTTGTTAACTCTTTGTTATTATTGACTTGTGATAATTTATATATTTGAACTTTTTAATATGTTATTAATGTTTTTATTTTATTGTTTTGTTCTCGAATTTTTTCACGTATATCTTGATTTTTGTAAAAAAATAAATTTAAGGGTATTTATGTAAATTAAGTAATTTTTCATCTTCAAATTTTGTACTATCAAACAGACAAAAAAAACTTAGCATTTAAAATTTTAATTTTATCAAACAAGCTTATAAATTTTTCAGCACCTAAAATTCAATATTTAAAATTTGTAGCACTTAATATTTAAGAGGTTATCAAACATGGCCTAAGATGGCTTTTGGGTAGTGTTTCTGCTTTTCTGTTTCTATTTCCAATAAACAGGGATGAGAATTGTGTTTCCAATATGGAGTATTTCGGGAATAGAAACGTGTCTGGTAATTAACGAGCACTATCAAGATTTTTTTTTATTTTTTATTTTTAATTTATGAGAACAGAAACAAGAAACACGTTTTGTTACAACAGGTATTCTTTTTTTTTTTTCTTTAAATGTATAGTGGTCGGGGGTCTGTTGGTAGGAATAATTTGTGGGAGTGAATAGAAATCAACATTTCTTTTGTTTCTTAGATTCTTAATGATTTCAGAAATTACTCTCAAAATTTTGGGAACAAGACAAAAGGCTTGCATATGAGGAAACGGGTTTCCGTACATAAATCTTAAAATTTTGGGAGCGGGGACAGAAATCAGGAAAGGAAAGCAATAAAAACATATAAATTACAAGAAATATGAACCAAAAAGCAAGACAAAAGGCTTCCATATGAGTAAAAACACACACTCATACACACACTACATCAAGAAATCAGAGCTTATACAAAAATGATCAAGCTTCACAGTCTAGATGAACTCCCCATAAAAAAAAAAAAAAAAAAAAAAAGGAAAAAAACATTCAAGAGAAGCACAAATTAAGAGTACTTAACCCTCCCCAATCAAACTAGCAGGTTGAGTTAGCAAAATTAAAACACTAGGGTTCCCATAATAAGATACATGATCACTTAACCTCATCATAAAGTTAATCAGTGGTTCTCTTCCTTAGTCAGCTTCATACCATAGTTCTGCCATAAGAACTTATCACTATCACCCATCAAAAGCCTAATGCAGCCATCATCGTTCCTTGTGTTAGAAGATATTGAAGCTGAACCAAGAACATTTGGTGCTAGACTAATGGTTTCCAAGCCTTGATCAGACGCTGTTTCATTACTGTAATTTCCTTCTTCATAACAGAAATTTCTCGAGTGTTTCTTGCGTTTTGCTGTTTCGATCCCATTATCAGTCTGGTTTTCGCCAAAACTTTGAAAATCATGAACATAATCATTGGTTGGAACTTTCAGTTCTTTTCCTGTTAGTCTTCCCAAGGCATCCATTAAAGCTGTGTCGCGAGCTTCGATCCTCGCTCTCTCTCGTGCCCAAAACTCGTGCTCTCTCTCCACCCTCTCCACCTCTTGTTTCCTCCATTCCTCCTCCCTCAGAACCCTCTCCCTCTCTTTGTTTTCTATTGTACTCATGATTTTCTCCATCCAACACTCTTGCTTCTCTATCAACTTCTTCATCTGGACATCCATGAATTCTTTGATCTTCACCTTCCAACTACTCTTCTTTCCGGTTCTCTTCTTGCTTGAATCGTTGAAATCTGTGCCATCGGATGAAGAAGTTTCGAACTGGAACGAGTCCGATAGGCTAAGGCTGTCCGTCAGATTTGGAGCTTGAATAAATGGTCTTTGATTAGGCATTTCGGTCGTGGGATTGTACTGAAAATGGTTTTGGAGAAGATTAGTTTCTGAGACCGAGGGCGGATTAATGCTGGTTTCGCCATAGAGAGCTTCAAGCTGACGGAAGAATCTGTAGTGCTTACCGTCTTGTCTACCGGCCTTCCCTTCCTTAGTCTTCTTGTAATACTTGTACAAGTTGTCGAACTTTTCTCTGCATTTCTTCCCACTCCTTTGATATCCGTATTCCTCGTACATGATCCTACATATATAACAAAGAGAATTAAATATTTCTCTCTCTATACATATGTATATGTGTGTGACAGTGTGTGTGAGGGCAATTTTGTGCACGATGAAGGTCAGATATTTGCAACCTTACCCTTTTAAGAGAGTGATTCTGATTTTATATTTAAAGAAAGAAATATATGAGGTAAGATATATGCAATCTTACCCATGTCCAGAGCCTGGTTCCGTACATGTATATTAAAAAAAGAAATATTTGAATGTCCCTATACAAGATGAGGGTCAAATATACGCAACCTTACTCCTGTTTAGAGGCTGGTTCCATGTGTATATATATATATATATATATATATATATATATATATATTAAAGAAAGATATATTTGAATGTCCCTATACACGAAGAGAGTCAAATATACGCAACCTTACCCCTATTCAGAGGATGGTTTCGAATATACATATATACATACATAAATATATTAAAAGAAAGAAATATTTGAATGTCTCTGTGCATGATTAGGGTTAGATATATGCAATTTTACTCTTGTTTAGAGACTAGTTCCTAATGTGTGTGTATGCATATTAAAGGAAAGAAATATTTGAATGTCCATGTACAATATGATGGTCAAATGTATACAGGTTTACCCCTTCTCAGAGGCTAGTTCCAAATATATACATTAAAAGAAAGAAATATTTTAATGTCCCTATGGACGATGAGGATCCGATATACACAACTTTACTCATGTTCAGAGGCTGATTCTTGTATATATGAAAAAAAGAAAAGAAAAGTATTTGAATGTCCCTATGCACGATGAGGATCAAATATACGTAGACTTGCCCCTGTTTAGAGGCTGGTTTAGAATATATATGTTGAAAGAAAAATATTTGAATGTCCCTGTGCACGATGAGGGTCAGATATATGCAGTCTTACCCCTGTTTTGAGGCTGGTTCTGCATATATATATATATATATATATATTAAAAGAAAGAAACATTTGAATATCCCTCTGCATGATGAGGGTCAGCTATACACAGTGTTACCCCTGTTAAGAGGCTGATTCTTGTATATATGAAGAAAAAAAAAAAAAGTATTTGAATGTCCATGTACAAGATGAGGGTCAAATGTATACAGGTTTACCCCTTCTCAGAGGCTAGTTCCAAATATATACATTAAAAGAAAGAAATATTTTAATGTCCCTATGCACGATGAGGATCTGATATACACAACTTTACTCATGTTCAAAGGCTGATTCTTGTATATATGAAAAAAGAAAGAAAAGTATTTGAATGTCCCTATGCACGATGAGGATCAAATATACGTAGACTTGCCCCTGTTTAGAGGCTGGTTTAGAATATATATGTTGAAAGAAAGAAATATTTGAATGTCCCTGTGCACGATGAGGGTCAGATATACGCAGTTTTACCCCTGTTTAGAGGCTGGTTCTGCATATATATATATATATATATATTAAAAGAAAGAAACATTTGAATATCCCTCTGCACGATGAGGGTCAGATATACGCAGTGTTACTCCTGTTTAGAGGCTGATTCTTGTATATATGAAGAAAAAAGAAGAAGTATTTGAATGTCCCTATGCACGATGAGGATCAAATATACGTAGACTTACCCCTGTTTAGAGGTTGGTTTAGAATATATATGTTGAAAGAAAGAAATATTTGAATGTCCCTGTGCACGATAAGGGTCAGATATACGCAGTCTTACCCTGCATATATATATTAAAAGAAAGAAACATTTAAATATCCCTCTGCACGATGAGGGTTAGATATACGCAGTGTTACTCCTGTTCTGAGGCTAGTTCCGTGTGTGTATATGTATATGTACACACGGAACCAACCTCTGAACAGGGGTAATGCTGCGTATCTGACTCTCATCGTGTATAGGGACATTCAATATATTTGAATGTCCCTGTATACAATGAGAGTTAGATATATGCAGCTTTATCCCTGTTCAGAGGTTGGTTTTGAATATATATATATATATTAAAAGAAAGAAATATTTGAATGTCTCTGTGCAGGATTAGCGTAAGATATATGCAATTTTACTCTTGTTTAGAGATCAATTCCTAATATATGTGTATGTATATATATTAAAAGAAAGAAATATTTGAATGTCTCTGTGCAGGATTAGCGTAAGATATATGCAATTTTACTCTTGTTTAGAGATCAATTCCTAATATATGTGTATGTATATATATTAAAAGAAAGAAATATTTGAATGTCCTTGTACAGGGTTAGATGTACGCAGTTTTATCCATTCTCAGAGACTGGTTCCAAATATATACATTAAAAGAAAGAAATATGTTAATATCCCTATGCACGAAGGGTCCGATATACACAACCTTACTCATGTTCAGAGACTGATTCTTGTATATATGAAAAGAAAGAAGTATTTGAATGTCCCTATGCACGATGAGAATCAGATATATGTAGACTTGCCCCTGTTCAGAAACTAGTTCGGAATATATATGTTAAAAGAAATAAATAATTGAATGTACATGTGCATGATTAGCGTCAGATATACGCAACCTTACCACTATTTAGAAACTGATTCTAAATGTATATATTAAAATAAAGAAATATTTCAATATCATTGTGCCCGATGAGGGTCAAATATACGTAGTTTTACCCCTGTTCACCCCTGTTCAGAGGCTGGTTCAGAATATATATATATATATATATATATATATATATATATATAAAGAAAAAAAAAATTGAATATCCTGTGCAAGATGAGCGTCAGGTATACGCAGTTTTACCCCTGTTCAGAGGCTAATATATATATTGAAAAAAATAATATTTGAATGCTATTTTGCTTTCTTATTTTCCAATTTAAATGTGTTCTACACATTTTTTTCCCGGTTGGATATACTTTTATAGGTTTATATAATATATACTATCATCTCTATCCATAACGCTGAGTAAATACTAGGTTGGATGATGAACCTGCTTTCTAATGAGGGGTAACGATATATTTGATGGATATATATATATAGGTATTCTATGTGGTAGAACTCAAGAATTGGTTAACGAAACATCTAATTAATTGAGATGAAGCATATATAATTCAATTAATTTAAACTAAATAGTGGTAGAAGAAAGCTTTTAATTTACTCAAAGAAGCCTCAGCAATTTTAAAACAAGAGACTGGATTACTCAGGAAGAACCCTAAGAGTGATATACATATATATATATATATATATATATATACATATATACAAACAAGAGTGAGGAATAGCAAGTGAGAGAAGATGAACTCAAGTACTGACAAATTCTAACACAAAATCAGAAGGCAAAAAGCACAGATTGCTTAGAGAAGTGTCCGTCACTCAACAGAAGGGAATTAAACACAGTGAGTAATCTCTCTCTCTCACACACAGACACGCACACACTCAAGGTGTGGATGTATATATGGCAAGTAAATTAAGAGGTTAATTTGAATATAATTACGGCCTTACCTTTGACAAATTGATGATCTTGTGTGAAAGCTGATTAAAGAAACTAGGTTGGAGGTTGTAAGAGAACTGGAGATCCAATAAATTAGTAGACATAATAAGCTTCTGAACTCCTAGAGAGAGAGAGATGGAATTAGGGTAAGCAAGCACACCTGGAGATTTCATCCCACAAGGGACCCTTGTGATTAGCTTCCTTGAACTTAAAATCAAGTCTAGATCTTATCTCCAGAAGTGTCAGCGTCTCTTGCCTCGGCCACCGTCCAGTTCCGCCGCTCTCCATCTCCAACCCACCATTGCTGGTCGCTGTAGAGTCCGACCCAAATTCATGCTGATGCACAACCCCTCCTCCATGAGGCATCAACATGTTATGATCAGTGATTTGATGAGGACCCAACATCGCCATCTCGCAGTGCTGCCGGTGGCCGGCCAATATATCCGTCGGCGGCGGTGGGATAAGCGGAAAAAGTTGTCTCCCGTTCATGTACTGCCTGAAATCAGGTATTCCATACTGTTGATCATCCTCCATTTCCATCGATTTCTGAAGAGCGAACCAGAGAGAGTGTGAAGAGGAGAGAGAAAGAGAGAGTGTGAGAATTGAGGAAGGTACTGTGTGTCTGTGAGAGAGAGGAGCGACGGACCCGGATCGTGTCTTCAAGAAAAAGCTTTTGAGGTTATGTAGGAGAGAGAAGGTGGGCCATGTCTGTGTTTGGACAGGAGAGTACTAGTAGCGTAAAGCTTTCTTTGGCTACTGTCTGTACGTATATGCTTGTATATACATATAGAGAGAGAGAGTGGAGGAAGGAAGAAGAAGACACAACGTAGTTATCCAATGAAAGACCGACAAATGTCGAAACATGACACGATGAATCGTCGACGTCCTTGCTTGCTTACATTTATACAGTGAACTTAGGATTCTGATTTCTCCTCTCTCTCTCTCTCTAAATCCAGACCTAGGCAGTGAGATGACCCCCCTCTCTCTCTCTAAAATGCTAATTACTAAATCTTAATATTCCACTTATGGCTTTTAACTACAAAGGCAATAAATCATGTTTTTGATGAGATCCTCTTTTCATATTTAGTTATTGTAATGAATATGTTTAGCGGCGAGTTTGGCTTTTCAATTTCACTATCCATTTTTTTAATTATTTTTCAATAATAAAAAATTAATATTAATCGAGACAGACGATTTCACCGTACAAAATTTCACTTATTACAAGAATTGTCTTTCGGAAAACAGTAACCACAGGTGAATTTTAAAAATCGAAATCCTTACTATTTGTATGGTTGTTTATATTCTCTTAATTTTCCTAAAATCAATATCATTTGAAAAAATTAAAATAGTAACTAAACTAGGATTGAGTTTTTTTTTTTTTATATAATTATTATATTAATAAAAAATTCAAAATGCGAAAAAAAAATAATTACAGGGATCAATTTGAAGGCCCCCATCCGGCCTATCTCCCGGGCTAACTTTACTTTTGAATGAAGTAAAAATCCAAAATTTGACCTGAAAGATTATAACTTGGAAAAACACACTATTTTAAAAAAAAAAAACCAATATTTTTAGCTATCCAAAAGATTGTAACTTGGGAAAAAAACATTATTTGAAGGGGAGAAATCAATATTTTTATTTATTACTTAGGGTGCTTGAAGTTGGATCCATATTTTTATTACATGTGATATATAATAACCTCTTAGATTTGGTTAATTGACATTTTTTTATTGTATTTATGACTTATTTAGGTTTAAATCCTTTAAAACATGGCCTTAATTACATTATTAAATGAATCATATGGCATATTTAAGATGTAATATATAATGAAACTAATTAAATCACATGCAATGAATTGTAAAAAGTCTCTCTCTCTCCTCTGTCTCTCTCTCTTCTATCTCTGGTTTGATGGAAGGAAGGTCAAGGGAGGGAAGCAAAAAGCATTGTTGTTCCATGCACGTAGCTTTGATCAGAATCACTGAACCCTTAATACACGCTTTTCAGGTGCCTGCAACTTTTCCGCTGCCATGGACACTGTTCTGTCTTTACGCTCATCAACCCAAGTTTTCGTACCTTTAACCCTTTCTTTTCACAAATTACACTTTCAACCCCCTCCCTCACCCACCCACCCCCCACAACAAATATTTTAAGGTGGAATGCATCAAGTAAACTGTTTATGAGAGAAGAATAATGTCATTAATAAATAATTATTTAAAAAGAAAGAGGTGTAATAAAGTTATTCTTTTTTCCTCTTTAGGCATGGGTTTCAACAGGAGGAAAAGGGTTTTGTCTTCAAATAAGAATATGTAAAATATGTCGCATAAACTAACTATTCAAACAGTCTAGTTTTAAATACTCCAAATCTTATTTATTTATTTTTTTTCTTTTGCTAGAATGCACAGTTAAAGAACAGAATATGAAAACAAACGCAAAAGGAAACAAACAAAGGTGTTAATGTAATAATGGCTGGGCCCATGTGACTCATTAGGGCACACCCTAACCCCTATATATCTTTTCCCATAATATCAATACATAAATCATTCTCTTACATTTCAATCATCTTAACATGGTATCAAAAGTAAGTATTTTCTGAATCTGTTCTCAGTAATTTTTTTGCAACCCTCACGCTTCCGTCGCGGCCCATATTCTCGTTGTTACTGTAGGCTTCATTTCTTCTCCGGTATTAACAAATATCATACCACCGACTTCGTCTTGCATAGACGAACATAACGCCACCAAAATCACAGCCACCGGAGTCCAGACACGCTCTCACGCGCCTCCAACAGCCAGCAGTACCACTACTATTCGCCGTCTCGGATTTTGGGCTCTACCGCCTCAATCTGGGCTCCAAATTTATCTTACGATATACCATCGGAATCGTCTCGACAAGACGATTCCAAAAACGTAATGCTCATCACCAGGTTACTGTTCACGCGCCCTCACGCGCGAAAAATAGGAGGCGCTTCAGATCCACACGCAGCCTTGGCCGTTGCCTTCTGTCCACCAGCTGCCACGTCAACCGTAAAAGCCCAATCAGCAATCCACATCAGTGTCACGTCAGAGTTGACCCGTGCCACATCAGTGTTGATCGTCCACGTCAGTGCCCTACTATCTCCTCAACCCCTGCCACGTCATATGTACCTTCTTTGTCTCGGTTCAGGCCTTTGTTGACCGGTTTTCTGCAAACTAGGACTTGTTCTTAGGATTTTTTGACGTTCTGAATCTGTTTTCGACCTCCGTTTTCTGATGTGGTAATCAAAGTATACACTTCCTTCTTTATTTGAGTATTTTCTACACCGGTTCACCTCCTCTTTTACTCCTATGGCTGAATCTAATGCATCTCGGGTTATCACTACTGTTATAAATGAAACTAATTATGTCGTATGGGCTCAAGAAATATCTAGTTTTCTTCGTGGACAACGATTGTGGCGTTTCGGGACTGGAGATATCACTGAACCCGAGCAAAAAGACAATGAAGATAAGGCCAAATACATTGATCGTCTAGAGGAATGGGATAGCAAAAACCACCAAAATCTTACATGGTTCTGTGCTACTATCATTCTAGAGATCAAACTTTAATTTGGTACAATCCAGACAGCTAAAGAAGTTTGGGATCTTCTCCAGGACTGATATACCAAGGCAGACATCTCGAATCGATATCGCCTCTCTCCACCCTCCATAGCATGCGTCAGGAACCTGGGCAAACCGTCAATAGTTTCCTATGCCAGATGACTACCGTGTGGGATCAATTGGCTATTATTGAGCCAACCTGGGAATGCACAAAAGACGCCACCATTCATGCCAAATATCGAACAGAGACACATATTATGCAATTCCTGATGGGCTTGAGGAAAGAATTTGAGCCTGTACGAGCTTTAATCCTCCACCAGGGCCCGCTAGCTTCTCTAAACAATGTCCTTTCTGATCTACTCAGTGAGGAAACACATCTTGCGACACTACAAAGCTCACATACAGATGTTGCCCTAGCAGCGTCAGTTGCTCCTGCAGCATTAGTTACTCTTGCAACTCCAGGAGAAAAGCCAAACTTATCCCAGAAGCCCTTATACTACAGGTATTGTTATTCACAATGGTATGAATTGCTCAAATGTCATTCTCGCCTGTGTAAGGTCTGCAGAGAACCGGACCACTATCTTACAGACTGTCCTAAACTTCCATCTGACAATCAGTCAAATGGGAACCAATATCGCTCTCGAGGCTCTCGCAATTGATCCTATTTCAAGCCAAAAAATGCTACTGCTATAGCCACTGATGCTACACCAACTTCATCTAGCTCTATACCGGATTGGAGTGGTTTCTGCACTGTGCTTACTAAGGCTCTAAATAAAACTGATAAAAATATAGCCATGTCACCTACACTAGGTACATCTCAATGGTATTTTGATTTTACCCGTTGCAATCACATGACATCTGATTCTTCTATCTTTTCTTCTAAAACCCGTGATGAGTATGCACCTACTATTCACACTGCTAATGGATCAAATATGTTAGTCAACCATACTACACATGTTGACAGTTCTCAGTTATCTCTTCCTGATACATATTTAGTCCCTAAGCTTACGCTCAACCTTATATCTGTTGGACAATTATGTGATCTTGGATTTGATTTGTATTTTTTTTCTACTAGTTGTCGTGTGCAGGACCCTCAGACAGGAAAACTCCTTGGGACCAGCCATAAAGTTGGACGTCTCTTTGAGCTCACTCACCTCCAAGTCTCATCCTCATTATCACCAAACGAATCATCCGCATCCATCCCAAGACTCTCACCCATGGAATTGTGACACTCTCGGTTAGGTCACACTTCATCCAGTTGCATTCGTTCTCTTATTTCTTGTGGTCAGTTAGGTTCATTTCAGCATGAGTCTTTACATTGTATTCATTGTCAACTTGCAAAATAATCAACTTTACCTTTTAATGAGAGTCAGTTTGCTTCTCTTGCACTTTTTAATTTAGTACATTTTGATGTTTGGGGGTCTTCTCCTCATGCAACAATGGGTGGTGCTCGCTATTTTGTTTGTGGATGACTATTCTCAATATACATGGTCATTTCTTATGAAAACAAATCTGAATTATTTCAAATATATTTTAATTTTTCTTCTATGGTTCAAACGCAATTCTCTCGGAATATCAAAATTTTTCGCTCAGACAATGCAATGGAATACAAAAATCGTATTTTTCTAAACCTATTTCACAAAAATTACACTCTTCCCCACCCCTCGTGTCCTAGAACCTGCCAACAAAATAGACGAGCCGAACACAAACATAGACACATTCTTCACACCGTTCGTGCTCTACTAATTCTTTTTTCATGTCCTGAGCGCTTCTGGGGTGAGGTTGCCTTAACCGCAGTATACACAATCAATTGTGTTCCTTCCGCCACAATCCAAAATCAATCCCCATTTGAGCGTCTTTTCGGTAAGCCTCTTGATTACTCTGAACTCAAAATTTTTAGTTGCGTTTGTTTCGTTCTTCTTAAACCACATGAACATAAAAAATTAGAACAAAGGGCTCACTTATGTTATTTTATTGGATATGGTATTGAACATAAGGGGTATTGGTGTTGGGATCCCATTTCTAAAACTCTTCGTATCTCTCATCATGTTATTTTTTTTGGAACATCAAATGTTTTCTTATTTAGGGTCATTTGACATGTCTACCATCCTTAACTCCAGATTTTTTATTAATCCATCTATTGAGTTATTTTCTGAGGACCCAGTTTTAAGTACTGTCGAGTCCATCTTTGACCTACCAGTTGATTTCACCCCTCCAGCTTCAGCTCCAAAACTACCAGCTGACCTCACCCTACTGACTCAATCGGTCGTCCCTGAGGATATTCCTATGTCTGATGAGTCTGCACCGACTTTCTTTGAAGGCCATCCTCTAGCTTACCCCCACAGATCTACCAAGGTAACTTATCGCCCCTCTCAATCCTATAAGGAGATTAGTACTAATCCTCTTTAGCAGAAAGTAATAGACGAAGAACTTCAAGCCCTAGCCAAAACTCATACTTGGGATACCGTGAATCTGCCTCCTGGGAAAACTCCTATTGGGTGCAAATGGGTGTTTATAATCAAGACGCTATCTGATGGCTCTATTGACAGATATAAAGTCTGACTTGTTGCCAAGGGCTTCACTCAGGATTATGACATTAACTATGAAGAGACATTTGCTCCAGTGGCGAGACTCACATCTGTTCGTACACTTCTTGCCGTTGTCTCTATTCGGAAGTAGACTCTTTTTCAAATGAATATCAAAAATGCATTTCTCAATGGCGACCTACCTGAGGAAGTCTATATGCATCCACCTCCCGGCCTAACTACCCTTCGAAATAAAATTTGTCGACTTCGTCGTGTTCTGTATAGATTGAAACAAGCTCCACATGCCTGGTTCGCCAAATTTAGCATTACTATTCATCAGTTTGGGTTCACATCTAGTGATCATGATTCGACTCTGTTTATCCGCCACATTGTCAACGTTATTATTCTTCTTTTACTGTACGTGGATGATATGGTTATTACTGGAGATGATCTACGTGACATTTCTGAACTCAAACAGTTTTTCAGTGGCCAATTTGAGATGAAAGATCTTGACGTACTCACCTATTTTCTTGACCTTGACGTCTCACCCAGTTCAGATGAATATTTTTTCTCTCAGGCTAAATATGTCTCTGATATTTTTTTCCAAGGCTGGGATCACTGACTTCACCACAACCACTACTCCTCTCGAGCCAAACATCAGACTTACTCCACTTAATGGTTCACCTCTTCAGGAAGTCACTCTATATCGTCAATTAGTTGAAAGTCTTATATACCTCACTGTCACTCGCCCAGACATTGCCTATGTTGTTCACCAGGTCAGCCAGTTCTTATCCGCTCCTCGGACCACTCATTACTCGGCTATTCTTCGCATCCTTCGATATGTTAAAGGTATTATATTTCATGGACTTCATTTTTCAGCTCAGTCTGCTCCTATCTTACAAGCTTATTTTGATATCGATTGGGCTGGTGACCCCATCGACAGACGTTTAACCACTGATTACTATTTTTTCTTGGGTAACTCTCTTATTTCCTGGCGTAGCAAGAAACAAATTGTGGTTGCTCGCTCCAGCACTGAAGCGAAATATTGTGCCATGACTGATGCAACTCAAGAACGTCTCTGACTTCGAAGGTTACTAGCCGATATGGGTATCTCTTCTTCTACTGCCACTACCCTACACTGTGATATATGAGTGTTATTCAGATCACTTACAATGACGTCTTTCACGAGCGTACAAAATACATCAAGACTGATTGTCACTTCATCTGCCATCACATTCACCAGAATACAGTTTACCTAGAATCCGTCAGTTCAGACGATCAAACTGCAGACATTTTCATTAAGGCTCATCCACCTGAACGCTTTCACTCTTTGGTTTCCAAGCTCAAGATCACCTCCCATTTATCGCCTTGAGTTTGAGGGGGAGATGTTAATGTAATAATGGGTTTGGCCCACGTGACCCATTAGGAAAAAACTCTAACCCCTACTTTTCCTATAAATACTTGTGTATAGCATTGTAGTCTATGTCTCTTTTATCATAATATCAATACATGATTAATTCTCTCACGTTTTAATCATCTTAACAAAAGGAATAAACTAAGATTCCGGACACACATCGAAGGCCCTTTTATCCATCTCTTGGAAGATAATGTCTTCAATATCTGTAGTTGGCGTATCAAGAATCTTGAGATTGCAATAATCGTGAGCTTTTCTCTTGGTCAGAATATTGGCGCAACGGTTCGTCTCTCGTGGGGCGAATTGAAGGGTATAGTCATTTAAAAAAAACTAACCTCTTGCACTCCTCAATCAACTCTTTGAATCTATGATTTTTTGAGCAATTGTTTTGGATCAAGAAAACAACAGTCTTAACTTGCACTCTAGGATATTCTCTATTAGCTGGAATTTTGATTCCCTTGATAAGACTCTTGAGTAAATAGTAACATTTCCAAAGCTGTGCAGCTAACAATTCAACCATAGTAGCCCATCTTCCACGCACTCAAGTTGCCTCTCAACAGGCCACCAAAACCACCTTTATTAGAATCATCTTTGGTGCTGCCATCCGTGTTGAGTTTAAGGAATCGTATTTTAGGAGGAAACCAATAAATAGAGGGTCTTTTGAAATCATTTAGGAAATTTGGTTCCAAGAAAAATTTAGAGATATCATGATAGTAGTTTGCAATTCTCACAAGTGTTGAGCTTGGAGGATTTCACACTTCTTCAATAATCTCTTTATTTTTATCCTTCCAAACTTTCTAAATGGTAACAACAAAAAGACAATAGGAAAGGTTAAAAAAGCTCCCTTTGAGTTTATTTTTAATCCAAACCAAAAAATCAGAAAATTTGTGATTGTACCTGAAACTAGAGCCAACTATATTGATCGCAAATGAAATTAGCTTTGGGACAAGTGCAAATAGACTGTTTAATATTTTCAATTTCACTAGTACATACATCTTTGACAAAAGCACCAAATCTTATTTAAAAGTTTAAAGTCAATGTATATATGTTTTTCAAACTATTGTTTGAATTATTGGGCAAAAGCAGCAAACCTAGAACTAGTTTGCCATGGATTTTTTATTTATTTTTTGGATGAATGGAAAAATGCAGTTGGGGTGATATATATAATCATGCGATACTGTTAAAGGTCAAAGGAAAATTTTACAAAATCGCAATAAGACTGATGATTCTATATGGTTTAGAATATTAGACGGTAAACACGAAGCATGTCTCGTGTGGCAAAAATAAAGATGCTACGATGGATGAGCCGAAAGACGAGAATTGATAAAATTAAAAACGAAACTATTAGAGCGAATTTAATAATAGTATCCATCGAAGAGAAAATGAGAGAAAATCGTTTATAATGGTTTGAATATAGAAGTATCACTGAGAAAATGCGATTTAGTTCAAAGGCGCTACTTGACGGAAATGTAGGCCTAAAAAAGTTTGAGACAAGATTATTAAAGCTGATTTGCTGGTATTAAATCTAACTCAGGCGATGACCCTTGATTGATCACTATAGCATAAATAAATTCATGTAACTGACCCTACTTAAGTGGGATAAAAGTTTAGCGGTTATTGTTGTGTGTTTGGTTTTAAAACTAAAAAAATAGTAAAGTAAATATAATCTCACCCCAAATAATGAAATCCTAAAAAATTGGAACTATTTTTCTAATATTTTATTCTTCATTTTCTAAATAAATAAATATATATATAAACAAGAATAACTACCCAAAACCATGCACCTAAATAATTAAACCCAGTTGCAAAGTGAGAAAAGGGTTGTCCCCAACCCAACCCACCATGAATCCCTATATATAATATATATGGGGGAGAGAATGAATTGTGGGACCTGAATGAATCTTAATTAATTTTATGATGACTGATTCAGACTCCATGCATGAAAGCGAAACGTATATGGAGTGGGGGACGCATTCACCCACAGCACAAATATTAGTGATTTGATTATTATTTTCAAATATATATTCTCATGCCCATTAATTAGTGGACTAAAGATCAAAAGTGGATAATAATATTATTTTATATATTTGTGTGTGTGTATATACAGTGAGAGAGATCTAGAGAGAGAGTGTGTGTTTCAAAAAAATGATTTGATTGCTCGCCGGAAAACACGAAAGACAGTAGCCAGAGGTTGCCAACCAAGCCTACCTTTTCCCGGTTGGTTGTATTTTGCCGCTACTTGTTTTGAATGGAATTGATATAATATCTTTCTTGCGGTTTTCTGACTTAATATCTTTTAAATTAAATCACCGTGATTTAAAATATTTAAATCAAAGTATTAATAGTAACTCATATAGTACTTTATATATCAGACAATACACAACATTCTCGTCGTGTTGGTCTAGTTCGTCTCTCTTCGTTGGTGGTGCAAATGAGAGTCTATAAGCGGACATAAAATATCTATCCGGGGGCTCTACCTCTCCGTAAAACCTCTATTCCTCTATCAACACGATCACGATGCCGTTTCCAAACTACAGCTGCTCACAGATTTATTATTTTTAATATTTATTTGTAAAATTAAACAAGTAAAGATGGAAGCCATGAAAGTGAAAGTTTGTTATTTTTATTTATTTATTTATCCTGAGTACTTGTTTGGCATATACACCATTAAATTATTATTATTATTTTATTTTTTTTAAACTAAAATTTCTAATGGTTGAAGCTATATTTTTTTTTGAATTTCATAACTCCCAACTAATAGTAGTGTTAGTCTTATTTATATCGTGGGATTGAGTTGTCATTTTAAGAAAGCTTAATGATGATAGTAAAGAAAGTTAAAAAGCATTTGATTTAGGAAAGAGACTAAAGTGTATCTTCCTTTTTTGTAAATAAAAAAATAAAAAATAAAATAATATCGAGTTTAAAATATTTATGTCTTAATTAATTGTCAAATCTAGATGACACGATAGGTGTTAATCACTACTGTCTACCTCTTCTAATTTGGTCCCCACCCAACTTAGAAAATATTGTCATATTTAACTTTGCACAATCAGTTAAATAATATTTAAATATATTATTATATCATAAATAGTGTAAAATTTTAAAAAACTTTATCAAATTTGAATATTGTTAAGTAAAGAAGAGAATATTTTTTACAAAATGATGAATTATGTTTATTTAAAAAGAACAAAATGTATTTATTTTGAAAATTAGAACACGCCAAAATAGAAAGTAAGAAAATTATTTAGTAAAAACTAATTAATTGTACACTTTAAACTTTGTTCTGAAAAACCTGCACTTTCATGCCATGTTTGCTACAAAATACATTTTTAAAAGTCTTTATTTTTTATTTTAAATTTGAAAAGTACTTCCAGTGTTAGTAGTTCTCTTTGAACTTCAATTTTAAAACTCTAATTCAATTTTAAAATCCATTAATGCACAATTTGGAGATCTTAAATCAATATGATTTGCCAAATCTGAAATAATTGAGAGGGATAATATTAGGGCTGACAAAATAAGTATTTACACGATGACACGACACGAGACCGACACGAAATTAGCAGGTCTAGGTTTTGCTTATTAGGTATCAGGTCGTTATCGTGTCAGACTCGATAACCTGATAAGAAATAGTGCAGGTTATCAGGTTGACCTGATAACCCAATAGGTTACACGATAAGACACGATAAGAATTTCGTGTATTCAGGTTACACGATAACCTGTGACCCAATAGGTTACCCGTTAATTTAATAAATTATTTTTACACCCCCCAAATTATCAAATATTACAAATTAGTACTTAATATATATAATAATTTGTTAAGATGGTTTTAAATTAACAGGTTAACAGGTCGTTAACGTGTAATGGGTAGATTAATATAATAGAAACCTATCAGGTCTTATCGTGTCGTGTTTACCTGATAGGTTTCGTGTCATCGTGTGACACGAAAAATTATCGTGTCGTGTCGTCTCGACATGATAATTTTCATGTCGTGTTCGTGTTTGGGTAGTCTGACACGATAAGTTTATCGTATCGTGTTCGTGTTTGGGTCTTATCGTGTTTCGTGTTATCGTGTAATGACCTATTACACGACCTGTTAATTGTTTTGCCAGCCCTAGATAATATGGGGAGAAAATGAAGCAATTGTTTTGATATATGAAAAATGTTCATTTTATATAGATATATAAAAAGTATATATATAGAGAGTGAATAAGGTTTAAATACTTGTTGGGAGGGATAGTCACGCACCTCGAACGGGTAAGTATTTCATCCTGTGTGGGTAGGAGGACACTCGTGAGTATACAAAAAGAAAGAAAATGAGTGAATAGGGTTTTCTTAGGCCCCGTTTGGTTAGTGTTCCCAACCAAACCCAATCCAACCCAACCCAAAAATTTTAGGTTTGATTTTTGGGAACGTGTTTGGCAAACACAAAACTCAACCAAACCCAACCTAAAAAATAGGAATTGATTCTCAAAATCCTAAAGAAACCAGAAACAAAAAAAAATTGTTTCTTTTTGTGCCCAAAAAACTCAACTCAAAGTTCTCAACTTCCGTCTTCATCTGCCGGCCGACCACCACCGCCCGCCGCCGCTGGCCACCGTCCGGCGACAATCGTCGGCGACCGACAGCCGTCTCCGGCCACCGTCCGGCGACCTTCTGCCATCGCTGGCCACCTCCGGCGACCGTCGCCGGCCGTCCGGGCACCGCCAGCGCCGGCGTCCGGCCACAGTTTGACACCGCCGTGCCGCCGCCGAACACAAAAAAAAAAAATTCAAAAAAAAAAAATTAGTTTTAGGATAAAATCGTTACCAAACACATTCTGTTCTCAGCACAAAATAAGAATTGTTGTTACCAAACGCAATTTTATTCCCAAAATTCTCAACCCAACCCAATTCAACTCAACTCAACTCAACCCATTCCAGTTAGGTTCAGAAAAGTGAAAACACTAACCAAACGCCACCTTAGTGGCCCAAGGCTCATATACATATATTTACACCCCCCTTCAAGGCAGTAAATCAGACATGAACTTGAGGTTTGAAACAAGAGTGTGAAAGCGTCTGGGCAGATGAGCATTGGTAAAAATATTTGTTGTCTGATCGGCTAAACTGATGAAGTGAAGACGAACAATATTCTGGAGAATGTAGTGATGAATGAAGTGACAATTATTCTCTATGTGTTTTGTACGTTTGTGAAAAAACGTCAGTATAGGTGATATGAATAACTCTTCTATTATAACTATTTAGAACAATGACAATAGGGGAGGAGACTCATTTGTCATCAAGGAGTCAGAGGAGGTAAAATAGTTCCTGTGTTGAATCAACGATGACACGATATTCAACTTCAATATTAGAGCGGGCAACCATGGTTTATTTCTTACTGTGCTAGGAAATGAGAGAGTTGCCCAAGAAAAAATAGTAACTAGTGATTGAACGTCTGTTGATTGGATCCCCGTTTCAATCAGTATCTGAATAAACTTGTAAGGTGGGAGCAGAATGGACAAAGAAATGAAGTCTGTGAAATAAGATGCCATCGACATATCGAAGAATACAAAGAATAGCTGAGTAATAAGTGATCCGAGTAGCAGACAAGAACTGATTGACTTGATGGATGACATAGGCAATGTCTAGGTGAGTAATTGTGAGATATACTAAACTTCCAACTATTTGGTCATGAAGAGTGACTTTCAGGAGAGGAGAACCATCTAATGGAGTAAGTCTGATATCAGGCTCTAGAGGAGTGTTGGCAGTGGGGGAGTGAGTGATGCCGGTCTTGGAAAAAATATTAGAGGCATATTTCACCTGAGAGAGAAATTATCCATCTCAACTAGTTGAAACTTCAAGACCAAGAAAATAAATGAGCACGCCAAGGTCTTTTATCTCGAATTGACCACTGAGAGTTTTTGAGTTTCGTGATTTCGCGTAGATCATCTATTGTAATGATTATGTCGTCCATATATGGTAGGAGGATAATGTTGTTATCAGTTCAGCGAATAGACAAGATAGAATTGTGAGCACTATATGTGAACTCGAACTGATAGATAGTGGTGTTAAATTTTACAAACCAACCACACAAAACTTGTTTGAGAACATATAGTGTACGACCAGGGTGACAAACTTTTTGTTGAGGAGATGCTAGGCCAGGAGGGATCTATATATAAACTTCCTCAAGGAGATCGTTGTTGGGGACTAAATTCTTGATATCCATATGGAAGAGGAATTTATTTGCTAATGGCAACGACAACAAAAAGAGTACGTACAGATGTGAGTCTAGTTACAGGTGTAAATTTCTCTTTGTAGTCGATACAATATTATTAAGCAAATTCTTTTGCAACAAGTCAAGCTTTATAGCGTTCAAATGAGCCATCAGAAAGTGTTTTGATTTTAAAAATCAACTCAAATCCAATTGGAGTTTTCCCATGAGGGAGGTTAACGAGATCTCAAGTATAAGTTTTGGCTAGGACATGAAATTCTTCGTCCACTGTTTTCTGCCAAAGAGGGTAGTACTTACTTTCTTATAGGATTGAGGCTCATACAGATTAAGTATGGTAAAAAAATAATGAAAATCATGAAGATACGGAGAAGGTTGCGTTACCTTGCTAGAATGACATGGATTCTCTAGGATATACTCAGTTGGTGCAATATCTGAAGTAATTGGGACAAGCTTAAGGGAGTCGTGTTAAGGATCCGTAAACGAAGCAGGATCGTCAGTGGGGGTTGGTGGAGAAGTTGGAGGATCTATTTGAACCTCAGTGATATTTGTGTTAGGATAATTAGGGAAGATGTCTATGGATAGATTGGTGAAATGTAGGCAGTTGGTGGTGAATGTCTAATGAAACTTAGATATGAAAGAAAATATTTTTGTGTTCCCAAAAGGTGACATGACGAAAAATATGAAGATGATTAGAGATGTGATCCCAAAATTGATATCCATTGTGTTCACTTCTATGTCCAAGGAAACAATAGACTTGAGCTTGAGGTTTAAGTTTGAAATGTTCATATGGTTGTAAGAGAACAAAGCACGCACACGCAAAGACTTATAGGAGGTTGTAATGAAGAGAAATTACATCCAACTTTTCATAAGGGCAAATATTATTTATAATAAGTGAAGGGACACGATTGTTGGTATAGACGGTAGTGAGAATAGCTTTTCTCAAGAAGTACTCCGGACAAGAGAATGAAATAAGTAGTGCACGGACAATTTCTAGGATATGTCGATATTTATGTTCAGCTCGACCATTTTGGTAGAAGTGCCAGTGTAAGATCGATGGTAAAGTGTACTACGTTTTCGAAGAGTGTCAATGAAAGATTGGTCCTTGTATTACTTGGTATTGTCAAATCTGAAGATTTTGATAATGCAAAAAAATTGAGTTTGAATCATGACATCAAATTCTGAATAGATTTGAAATAATTTAGAACGTTTATGCATGAGGAACAACCATGTGTATCTAGAGTAGTCATCGACACATGTGACAAAGTATTTGAATCTTTTCATTGTGGTAGAAGATGCCGATCACCAAACATCAAAGTGGACTAGATCAAATGGTTCATTAGAGACTGAATCACAGGTGCGACAAAGTAAGGTGTGTTGTTAACTTTTTGACATGGAATGTAAGACCCTAATTTTTGTGCATGCATAATCATTTGTTGTATTTTAGAACATTTGGAAAATAACGGGATAAATTGTGTTAAATAATAATTATTTAAAAAAATTTAGGGGTAAATTTATAATTTTAAGAATATTAAATTTTGAATTGGGCTTAAATAATAACCTAAAGAAAATTTAGGGGGAGATTTATGTAATTTAAGACAAATGAAATAATAATAATAAATAAAGAGTTGGATGACCTCATCACCTACTACCCATGTACACACACACACACACACACACACACACACACACATATATATATATATATATATATACATCCATTCACACTCATCTCATGGCAACCTCAAAAGAAAAAAGAAAAAACAAAGCACGAGAAGGTGGGTCGGCAGTGTGCAGTCAGTGTGGTGGTGCGTGATCGTCACCGGCTGTCAGTCGGTGGAGTGTGAGTGATCGTCGTCGGTCATTCATTGAGTGTGTGTGTATCCCTGTCGTTCAGCATGTGTGTGGGTGTGTGTGAGCAGACTGTTGGGTGCGTCGCTGGTGTGTCGCTGCGTATGCGTGTCGTCGTCAGCAGTGGTTGTCAATCCAGTGGTGTGTCGTCGGCAATGTGGGCGTGCATGTGTCGTGTATGTGTATGTTTGTTGCCGGTGTGTGTGTGTGTGTGGGGGGGGTGATCATCGAAGTGTGTGTGTGTGTTGTCGGCTTTGGTGATCGCTTGTGTGTGTGTGTGTTGTTTGACTGAAACCAAACAGGGCTGGCGATGTGTGTATGTATTATGTTCGTCAGTTGTGTATGTGTGTATATGTGCTTTGTTTTTGCCGACCACGTGTGTGTGTGTCCAGTCGATCAGCTTGAGCAAGTGCATGTGTATCGTGTGTGTGGATATGGGTTGATCGTTGAGGGTGGTCGGACAATGAGCGTGGTGAGAGTGGCGTCGGGCTGAAACCAAAACAAAAATATGAGAGAGAGAGAGAGAGACGACTGAAACCACAAACCCAGAACAAAAAAAATAAAAAATAAATATGAGCGTCCAACACGGCGGTGAAAATCCAGCAAGCAGAAATAGAACGGTCGAAGCGTCGCCGTAGCGGTGGCGTATCGCCGCGGCGGTAAGGTGACAGCCACGACGGTGAGTCCAGGCACAGCAAACAGAAGAGAAAATCAAATCAAAATCAAAATCCAAAAATTCAACTTCTCGGCCTGCGAGCGATTCGGAAACAGGTAAAATTTGAATAGGGTATTAATTTCATTAAATTAAATTGTTAGTATTAGAAGTTTCGCAATCGTGATAGTAAATTTCGTAATCGTAATAATAATTTATTACTCGCTAATCTAAATAAATTGGTACAGTAAATATTAATGTAGCGAAACGAACGAAATAATAAATTTTTCATAATGAAATTTGGAGAATGTGGAATTATGAAATTTAGGGTCTGCATTGCATGTTAGGTAATTTTAAATAAAATATTAATTTAAGCCTATCGCTATTAGGTTCGCGGGCGCCAGCGTCCCGGTAGGTTTTGGACGGTACTAGTTTTGCAGTGCGGAAATCGAAGTGAATGTATTGTCTTCTATATAAATGTACAAATTTTATTTTCATATAAATTGTGGAAATTGTACTTATTTAAAATGGATGATTTTGTGATGTATTTGGTTCAAGTTGGTTTTATAAGTGAAAAATGATTTTTGGTTCAAGTTGGTTTTAAAGATAAAAAATGATTTTTTTTGTTTGACTATGTCATAGTTTTGATTCCGTCAAGAGGGCATGTCTTGCGCGATGATTTTGACCTATTAGGAGGATTAGTCCTACAGATGGTTGATTATTATGACTTGTCAGGAGAGTAATCTTGCAGGTGGTTAATAATATTATAACCTATCAGGAGGATTAGTCCTACAGGTGGTTGATTACATTATGAGCTATCAGGAGGGTAATCCTGCGAGTGGTTGATTATTATGACCTGTGAGGAGTGTAGTTCTGCAGGTGGTTGATTATTATGACCTGTTCGGAGGATTAGTCTGGCAGGTGGTTTGATTGACCCGTCAGGAGTGCAAATCCTGCAGGTGGTACTCCTACCATTAGGGATAATAAATGGCCCTTACACTGTTAGTCACTGTAGATGACACAATTGTACAAGTTACGGTACCGTCATAACTCCCGATCGTGAGGTAAAAACGATCATATGGCTAGTAGAAGATGATGTATGATGTATTTTATTATATGTTAAAATATTTAAATTGGTTAGTTTAAAATATTTGGATTGGTTGGTTTAAAATATTTGGATTGGTGGATTTAAAATATTTCAATTGGAGGATTTAAAATGCTTGGGTATGGTTGATTTAAAATGTTTGGAGGGGTTGACTTAAAATATTTAAGTTGGAGGTTAATTATATTTCTTCATTTCATTAGTGGTAGTGGAACTGAATTTTCAACATAGTATGCGGTTATATTATTATATTTTGAAACGTGGTGTTTAATACTTCTATTTGTTTTAAATATATTAGTTCGTTACATTGGTGACAGTGGGACTGGATTTTCAACCTAGTATGTGATTATAAAATATTATATTTTGAAAGTTGGTATTTAACAATTGTACTTAATCCATTAAATGTTTTAATTATGAAAACAGTACACCGATAAAAATATTTTATTTCAGGTATCGTGGCTAAAAGTTGGTCCACTATTGGTACTAGGTAGAGTCTGGAGGTAGTGTCATTTGGGAGTGGGCCGGTCAAAGGCGAACCGTGGAAGGTTTTATTTTTGGAAAAAAAAAATAATGATAGTGGTGCGCGTGCGTTTGAATATATATGTATGTATTTGGTTAATTGATCAGATAGCGTTATGTCGACGTCACGCCTGGCCTCGGGTGACAGGTGCCCGGGGTAGGATGTGACATGGAAGACATTCGAGATGCTCAATAAAGACAAAGTCTAATTTTCCACTAAAGACTAAAGTGTAAATACGTCTAATGGATGCATAACCTAAATGGGAATGCCAAAGGTTGGGAGAAAATGAATCAAGTGATGATGGTGATGGTGGTGGTGGTGAGAATGATGATAATGTTGATGATGATGGTGGCGGCAGTGGTGGTGATGTTGCACAAGTTGATGAAGGGATATGAGGTGGTGGGGGGGGGATTAAGGTGGCATATGCAAACCATTAAGATCAAATAAACGTCCAATTTTTACGATCGGTCCCAAGAGTTTTTTGTGTCAAAGGATCCTACACACGACAAGTATTATTAGATTATATTACTTCTAGTCCCAATTTACAGAGTTGTTTAACAGATAAGAGATTTAAAATGAGTTTCGAAATTAAATACGTGTTAGAAATAGAAATATGTTAAGCAGAAATTTGACCGGTATGATTAACACATATATGAGAAGCATCGACAATATGAATTGTTGGAGTACTCAAAGGAGATAGTTTGGATGAGAAGATGTTGAGATAAGAAATCATATGATTACAACAGGTAGAATAAAAAAATCAAGAAGTTGTTGGGTCGGTCAAGTTTGGGTGAAACGAAAAAATAAGAAAAAAATCTGACTGACAAGCCATTGGGTCAGGCAGGTCGGGTCGAGTGGGTTACACTTACACCCATAGTAGTAAGTGACTGGAAGGGAGAAAAATAATTTCAAACTTGGAGATGAAGCATTTGAAGATTGAAACTATATACCCAATATAGAGGAGAACAATGGTGATGGCAAGATCAAAATCCTCATTGGCAGCAAGAACTATCGGGAAAGGACTACTCTTAGATACTGTTGTTGAATCGGATCAATAATATACAAGAAAATATATTATATGATGTAAATCTGAAAAACAAAGGCCACGGGTAGATTAAGAATGACTAAATTATCAAGGAATATATATGATCGTGAAGAACTGATTGATAAACCTTTGAACCGGTAAAAACATAAGGAGAACAACATTGTATGATCCTAATTTGAATAAATCAAGATCACAGATGGATTTAGAAGGTTGAGTTTAGCTAGGAACTAGTCTCATATTCTCAAGAATCGGTCAAAAAGATGGTGAACTAGCTAAATTGTTGATAAATGGTTTGAATCGGATAATATGGCACGAAAGGTGACATGACTGTTGACTTTTGCTGACACAGAAGGAAAATTAAACCAAAGTGATGACGTGGCAAACACATGGTGGTTGTTGACCCACTAACGTGGCAGTTTGATCCGCTGACGAGGCAACAAAAGCATATTATAGGCAACAAAAGCATATCATAGCGATGACGTGGCCAACACGTTGCAATGACGTGACAATAAAGTGTCACTGGTATGGCAGATGACGTGGTGACATTTGACAGTTTACGTGGTGTTGAGTAGTCTACCATGTGTTCAGGCACGTGGGTAACGCACAATGTAGCTGTTGAAGACTTCGTCGGCGCATTGCGGCCCGTGCAGTGTCAAATGACGATGATTTTAATGTTATTATGTTTGTTAAGACGAGAGTTATGATGTGGTAATGGGAGTGTTGGTGGCACATGACGATGCATTAGGTGTCCGATTGTGGTGATTTTTGTATCGTTGAACTTATTTTGAAAAAACGAGACTGGTGGTAGCGATAATAGGGTGTTGGTTTTTTGAATAGTGAAACTTAGGGTTGTGGGCAGCGGAGTGACGGAAGGCTTGAAAAAAAAATTAGGATTGTTAAAATTTAGTAGGAACAAGACGATGAAGAATTGTCTCTTGATACCATGTTAAAATTATTGAGTGGCGAAATATTATAAGAACATGAAACAATTGTATTGATATATAAAAAATGTACATTTTACATAGCCTTAAAAATAATTTATATAGAGAGTGAATACGGTTTTTCTAGTTGAATTAAGATTTGGTATTTTCAAAGCCTCAAGCGTCTATCTATAACTATTGTATAAAGGAATGTTGGGTAACTATTCATTTGCCTATGTAATTTTACATAAATGTCATTCATAACATTGAATGTTTACAAGGAAACTCTAATATATACTCATATATTTAATTTATTATTCATTTGTCTAAATAAAATTACCAAAGTGCCATTCAAAATTTTAAAAACAAAATTAACATTTTCTTAAGGTGCACTTTTTCAAAATTTAAAAAAAAAATGATTTAACATATTTATATATTATAAGTAATTAAATATATGCCTAAATATTTTTTTCAATATTTTTACCCAAAAATAGACTTTGAGATTGTACTTTTTAAGAGAAAAAAATTAGATAATCTCATTTAGTGTAAAAAAAACTCCAACTACATATAGAAGTATAAAATTATAAAAAATTATGAAAAGTATTTAACACCATAAACATAAAATACATATATTCAATTTAAAATAATTCTTTTGGTCATTAGATTTATATTGTGACTTTTCAATTGAAATAGTTTTAATTAGAAAAAAAAAAATATAGACATTTTGATATCTCTACTTTTATAAAAATTAAGGTTTTAAAAATATTATATATATATAAAGTATATTACATGTCATCTTTTCTGATTGAATATATATACACACACTTAATTTTTTTATTATTTTAATATTGAAATATCTATTAAAATAGTACAATTATATTTACAAACTCTTTATACTCCTTTCAAACAGAGATATTTTTTTTCTCGATTATCACCATTGAAAATGAGAATTATATAATACCAAGTACAAATATCGACAACTTTGTCACCATTTTTCTTCAACAAGCCATCCTTATTGAGATATTCATGCTCTTAAATGTATTAATTACCATATTCTATGTATGGTCTAATTACCATTGGTGTTTGGATTCATTTATATTTGGTAATAGTAATTCATGAAATATTGAATGTATGTTTTTGGAGAACGGTAAGAATTTAAATATTTTATTCTTTGATGCAAGTTGTTATACGGGAATTGGAATATCGTAATATATCCAAATTTGAACAATCTACAAAGAAAATGATATTCACGTGCAAAGCGGGTGCTGCCCATCTAGAATACATATATATTAGCAAATACAACTTCAAGAGTAGGGATGCCAATGGTTCGGTTTCATATAAAACCAAAACTGTTATACATATATAGAACCAAAATCGCAACTAAAACCGCAGGATTTTTTTAAACGATTTTAAAACCGAACCATTTAAATTTATACAAAACCAAAACCAAAACCACGAAACCATTAAAGATTTTTAAATTTTATAAAAAATCAAAACCACGAAACCACGAACCGTTATTTTTTTAGATATAAACGAAAACATAACTAAAATATATAACATAAATTTCAAAAAATAAAACCAAACCACAAAATTATTAATTGTTATAGTAAACGTTTCTAACCATAATTGTTATACTAATATATATATATATAAAATAAGAGTATATATGCTATAAAAATATATCTAAAATATCGGTTTCGCGATTCTGTTTCGCTACTACTATCCCAAAACCAAAACCGCATCAGTTGCAAATTTCAAAAATCAAAACTGCAACCAAAGCATTTAGTCTATTTCAAAACCAGACCATTCAATGCAGTTTCTCTCGTTTACTCCTCGGTTCGATTTTTTTTTTGTCATCTCTATTCAAGAGAGAGAGAGAGAGAGAGAGAGAGAGAGAGAGAGAGAGCAAAATGGGTAGTGCAAGTTAGGGCCCGAAAAAGTGGTGGCTCGGGCCGTCATGTCGTTATGAAACAGATGAGTCAGCCCAAAGCCCAAAACCTGGCAAATTGAGCCCAATATTGTTAGTCACCCAAAAGCATCTCTTTATTATATATTAAATATATTAAATTAGTATAATATATACACACACACATAATCAAAGCAAGAGTAAAAGTACATATTGAGAAATATAGAGTAACAACTTACGAGGATCCATGTGTGTGTGTGTGTTTGGTGTAAGAACTACAAAACCCAAATTTTAGATATGCATTTTTTTTATTTATTTTTTATTATTATTATTTTATTTTTTGTTTTACTGCAATATGTCTGGGCCAAATTATGCGCAACTCAACCAATCACTTTCCTAGACGATTTTAAAAATGCACTCTTTCACCTCGATCAACGTCTAATGCATATTTAGTATGTGAAAGAGCTATATTTATACTAATTTTAAAATTGAATGTACAAACATAGTAAAAAAATATGAGATATTAATAAACTAAAAACTACTAGTCTCTATTATTGTCAGTATTTATTGTAATAAATAAATCCTATTACTTTAATTCATCAAATAATATTTTCTATCCAACTATCATATATAAATAATTAACAAAATACAATATTGATTTTTTTTTTTTTTTTTTTTTTACAGTATGGTGTATCTGGATCAACTTACGCACCTCGACTAATCATCTCACTGGCGATCTCAAGGGCGTTCTCTTGTATGGACATGATGGATTAAGGATTAAATCCAAGACTTAATTCCTCAGGTATTCATCCATTTAATTTAATGCACTAATTCTCAAACATAGGATTGTACAAATCAAGTAAAAAAAAAATTAAAAAAATAAAATAAAAATCCTTTTTTGTGTGGGATGTAATAAAAGTGTCACTGTAGTTGATGTATTGATGGGAAATTTAAGAATTGTGTAGTTATAATTATGAACACACAAACAACAATCCAATCCAACCCAAATATATATTTACATCGTAGATTCCAGCAACCAAAACACACACACACGAACGAACACTGCCTTACACCCCAAAACCTCTTCATCAACAACTGGTCTGCACTCAAACCCTAAAAACCCTAATCTCCATATAAAATGGATTCTCCGATCTTCATCTCCGATCAGTTCTTCCTACTTTCGGTTTTAACTTTAAGGTTTCAATATCTTTATAATGACAGATGCAAGCAACAGCAGCGGCGCGAATGATATGGTTTCTGGACGGCACCCAGTCTACCGGGGAGTGAGACGCCGCAGGAGAAGTGGGAAATGGGTATCGGAGATCCGGGAGCCGAAGACTCCGAATCGGATTTGGCTTGGAACTTATCCTACACCAGAAATGGCGGCGGTGGCATACGACGTGGCGGCGCTTGCCCTGAAGGGTCGGGATGCAGAGCTTAATTTTCCCGACACGGCCACTTCGATGCCCGTACCTGCCTCCACCTCGCCACGCGCTATTCAGACGGCGGCCGCCGCTGCTGCGGCAGCCGCAGGGGCGGCGATGGATGCTCTGGGTGGCGGAGAGGCAGGAAGAAATGCCGCTAGTGATCCAATAGCACAGGCAGTGTTTCCGACAGCAAACGAGTTCGTCGACGAGGATTTGATATTCGACATGCCTAATGTTCTCGTGAATATGGCTGAAGCAATGCTTATCAGTCCTCCCCGCCTCGACGTCGCCGGCGACGCCGACTGTTCAGCTGAAACCACCGGAGATCATAACCTCTGGAACTATCGCTAAAACCCACCTATAATCAACAATAATGACATTGAGTACCCCATATAATTAATATAATAAAACCCCCAAGTCCCTAAAAAGAATAAATTTATAAATCCCATGGATGACTTGAGGGTTTCCTTCTGTTTAAAGTGTGAGTGTGTAGAGGGTTTCCTGTTTTATAAAAATGGTGTTCCTGTTTATAAATCTAGGGTTTCCTATTTTATTCTTCATAATAAATAATATTATTACAAGTCGTTATCAGTTGGAAGACAAAGGGACTTGTGATATGGAAAGATCAACTAAGCTAAAGCTAAATGTTCAAGATGGGTTGAAGTAAAGAGAGCAAGTTGGTAAATTCGTTTCTTAATCCATCATCATTAACATGTTGATCCTAGACCCTAGCTAGGGTTTAGGCCAACCAACCATACAATTCAAGGTTACCGTGTTATACAAAGATGTTTATATAACCCTACTATTTGTCGGCAAATCGCACATTTGATACTTCGAGTTTCATATTTGTTTTAATCCTACAAAATTGAAAATGTTGTTAAAGATTCCACATGAAAAAATGGATTGTACTCGGCACATAAGATTTTTCTCATTTTATCAGTTTACTAAAACTAAACGATTGAGGCTTGTCTCTCTTTCTCCCTTACTTTTAAGATGAATCATTATTATGTTAGAAGAAAACGTCTTTGTTTTAGTAGAATAACGAAGTTACAAAAATATCCTCATTAGAAGACTACATGTCTAGCAAAATCCATTTTCATTCAAAGTGATTAACAACATTTTTAATTTTTTGTGATTGAAGTAAATGAGAAAGTTGAAGAATCAAACATGCAATTTGGTAAACCTCATAATCTCATAATCTCACCATTTTAGGGACCAAAAATGTAATTTTTCCAATACAAAATATTACACAAAATTTGGCATGAGACATAGGTATAATTCATATAAGGTGTAAATCCGAAAAACAATGATGTAAGGGAAAAATAATCATATCGGTGTAAAAACGCAGACACTATTTGATAACGTTTTTTTTTTTTACATTTTTAAAATTTTAAGGTAAAAATAAAATAAAGGAAGAGTGTTTATTTTGTACTTAAAAAAAATACTTTTAAACATTAACGAATGTACTAATAACATAATGAGAACTTTATTAATTTAAGGAACAAAAAAAAAAAAACCATTTCTAATGTTCCAGTTTTTTAAATGGAACAGTTTTTTTAATTGGAACATTTGGATTATGGGTTTTCAGAGTAGTTTAGATGGTTTAGAGGGGGGTTTAGAAGCACTAATCAATTGTGGAAGGTGAAGCTAATTATTCATCAGAATCATTGCCTAATCCCTAATCATACCTTATCATGACTAATTCCAACCATTAATTAAATTAATTAATGGACTTTCTCTACTTTTTAATCTTTTTTTATTATTTTTTATGTTTGTAAAAAAGATATTTATTTGATCAGCCCATAAGCCCAATGGGCTTTGTAAATAGTGAGAATGGGCTATGCAGGCCCATTATAGTACAACTTGGGCCATGCTAGTTTAAATATTAATCCAACTTAATTCATTAATAAGAGATTAGTAATCCATTTATCCATTTAATTTGAGAAATATCGGCGCCTATCGAATGTCTCTGGACTCATTTTCTTGAACACCAAATTTGTCATTCCCTCGGGGGGTTAAAAACCAGTCTAAAATCTTCCCCGCTTTCCGTTTCCATATTAACCAGGTAATCCGACACTGTCCCAACTTAATAGATGAAAATTTCTTGTTTCCTCAACCTTCCCCAAAAGAATTTTTTGTTCAATTTATCAATCATCATAGACTTTCCTTGGGCGGATCGTGGTTTGCATAGTATAATTGGGGATAACTGTGGTGACTAATTTAATTAACAGAGTTTTGCCGGGAATGAAGAGATTTTTGGATTTTCAAGACGTAAGTTTCTTTTGAACTTAATAACATATTTTTACTGATTTAGACTTAAGTATAACGGTTAAATAATTAAAAGAAAGATCATGAAATCACAAGGTTACCATCATATCCGAACCAACCTGACCCCAACCCGGGAAATAAAGAAGAGAAAAAAACATAAAGGATAAATGGACATTATCCGACCTCACCTAATTTGGGATAATAAATGTTAATTAATATTAAACGATTTTGACTTTTGATGTTTAACCATTTACTCTAACGGCAAATATAATTCTATTGCACTTTATTTTGAACCATAGGAGGTAAGTGTTTACGAAAATACCAGGGGTATAAAGTGTCGTTCGATCAAATTATAGGAGACAAAATGAAATTAACCCTTAAATAATTTGTTATTTTGTGTTAATAAGGGATAAAAAAAATTAAATGATACAATTTCTTAAAAAAAAAAAAAAAAAAGACTTTTAAATTTATTGATTGAATAATAAAAAGAATTAAATAATCACAAAGTGAAAAATAAATAAAAGAATGTGAAAATAGAAATTATTAAGTTTTTCACTTCTTTGTTTCTTGAACAACGCCTCCGGGATTTAGGTTCTTAATCCTGAACCACTCGAGCTTCTCCGACAGCTCTACATGAATTTCCCTTGTCGAACCGCCGTCAAATCTCTCCGGGATTTTCGCTACCAGCTCCGACAGGGTGGAGTGTTTGAGTCTCTCCACGATAAACCTTTCCATGTTCGTCTCCTTTTCGAGCTCCGAAAAGAACTTCCTCATCAAGAACTCCCTGCTTTTCGTGTCCACTTTCTCCAAACACTCGATCAGAATCACCATCAGCTCGTCCACCGCCTCCGTTTCTCCTGCGTCTTCGGCGGTGTCGGCGGTGAATGTATATTCCGCGGCGGTGGAGCAGCCGGCGGCGCCGGACTCAAAGTTTTGTTGTTCGAAATTGGTCGGCCGACAGGGCTGCGGAAGTTGCAGGAACTCCGGTTGGGGATAATCACATGATTCATAGACGGAAATTGGTCGGATGGGTGTCGGAAATTCGGAAAATTCAGGGTTTTGGATGAAATTTTGCATGGTGAAGATCTGTGATTCAGTAATAACAGATCAGAGAAATTCGGCGAGCGAAACCTGCGGTGACTTACTTCGTCTAGTTAAAACTGCAGATCGATTTCTTATCTGGTCACTTGCCTTTCCTTATGATGAGAGAGAGATAGAGAGAGAAATGGATGAAAGTTATGATTGTTGCTGGTGTTCAAATGCAATGTATTGGTATTTATATTGTAGTAAAATTAGCAAATGATTGACTAATTATTGTTTGAATGCTTCAAAGGTCAAACTTGGAGATTGAAGCATTCAAATATTCAATTTCTAGCAATTTAACATTGTTGTCATTATTGTTGGGTTTTTTATTCATAGGCCAAAGATTTTGGAGGTGAATATGCGTACAGTCCAACGAGTAACCAGATTTGATCGGTGATTCATTTTTTAACTATTTTTATGCAATGGGTCAAAGCTATTATGTCCAACGATGCATATGTTATTTTGAATATTGGGAGATCACGTTCAATAACTCCATATTATGATAAATTTCGTTTTTGAAATTAAGTCAGTTTTTTGTGATAATTTGTTCCAGGGCAAAAATTTTAGATCTAATGAGTTAAAAATTTAAAACGATGGACTATTGACAGAAAAATCTATTATTAGTATTATTAGGAGATGCTTCTCATGTATTTGAATAATTATTATTTTGGGTAATTGTGTTCTAAAACGGTTCTAAACACTTAAAAAATGCTAACATGTTTACTAGTCAATGATTCAAACTACAAAGTTTGAAAAATGGAAGATTTTTTTTTAATGACAAGTATGCGTGGGATAATCTCTGGCATTCTTCTTTTCTCCCCTAGTTCTTGGCTGATGTTTGTATTACTCTCACGGTGGGATGTTGGGCATATGAATCTGACCTTCACTTATTTTCGATGGTAGTTTTATGGAATCGTGAATAATATATTTTTTTTTGTATCTATCGACATCTCTATGAAAGACGTTACGGCATTATCTCCATGAGCTATAAAAAATTCGGACTTGTTTACTAGTCAATGATTCAAACTACAAAGTTTGAAAAGTTGTAGATTTTTTTTTAATGATGAGTACATTTGGGATAATTAATTATGTACTTAATTAATTAATTAACGGTCAAATGTTGGGTTAACATTGTTCAATTAACGTTTTCGAATCCTAGGATTTTGCAATTTAAAAACTACAGTTGTCATGTCTTAACTGTCCTTGTTAAGCCGCCATTAGTCAATAGACTTCTCCCATTGACTTGATCTTTAAGTACTATTAGATTATATATATATATTTTACATAGAGACGTGTCCGATACAGTTTATACATATTCATTCTCATACAATACACCATTAAATAAAAAAAATAATACTTAAGACCCCACAAACACCTAACTTAATACAAACACAATTGGTCGAGCCACAATATACTATTGGTGGCTTACCCAAATAAAATACCGATACTTGGAATTGAGTCAAAAACAAAACGTTAAACTTATAACTCAAGCTAAACAATAATCTTCATCTTAAAAGAGGTTGACGCCTCTGTGGGCAGAATTTGCAACTGCCTCACTACCGAAACCAGCAACAAGCTACTCAAAAAATAGTAGCAAACTCATGCAGATTTAAACCCCTTGATTGGCAATAAACATGATCTACTAAATTTGGAATTATATTCAAAATATTCTTTAGGAGTGTCAAATCCTGATTTACGAAGAAAATGGACATCCCCTGTGTCATTTGGTTATCAAAAAAAAAAAAAATAGTTTATTTAATGACACTATTGTAGAGATCTTTTCAATAAAAATGTCGCAAAGTATTATTTGAGAAACATTTAAAAAAAAGGTTATCAAATGAAGAAATTTTCTTATGATATAGTGATATATTAATAATAAATATTACTAAAAGTGCATTGGTCACTTTATTATAAAATCTACTAAAAATGATTATAATGTTCATTTCAAAATTCTTAAACCACTAAGTCAAAAAAAATTATTTTAGTACTTAGCATCATATGATTTTTAAGTTAGAACCTCCTAACATAGTATTAGAGTCAAAATTATTAAAATTCATCTCTCATTCTTTCGTAGTCAAATCATTCGTATAAGCCGACGGTAACACTTAAGGACGGGTTTTAGATTATTGTCTCCCATTGATAATTTTATAGTTTCCAAACTACTATATAAATCAAAGAAACTACTCCACTTTGCATCATATGATTTTAAATTGGAACCTCTTAACATAGTATCGGAGTCAAGGTTATGGGAATTCATCTCTCATTCTCTTGTAGTGAAATCATCCGTGCAAATCGGGAGTTGCACATTTATCATTTTCTTGTAGTTAAATCATCTACGCATACGGGGGATTGCCCTTAAGAGCAGGTGTTAAATTCTTGTCTCACATCAATTATCTGAGAGTTCCCAAACCACTATATATGTCAAAGGAGTTACTTCACTTGAAAATATATGATTTTAAGTTTGATGAATAATTGAATTTTATAGATTAAATAATGATTGATTAAATTAATAAATATTCGTGTAATATTTTCAATTCTAATGAATATTTTATCTGTGACTGAATTTTGATGAAGATCTTTATAAAAATTTCAAGTATAATCACTTACAATCTACAAATGAAATAAATAAATACAAAACAATGTACAAAAAAATCAAAAAATAAATAATAATCAAGATTGTGTGTTTTCTTAATATTTCCAAACACACATATACGCATATAAATCTAGGGTTTAATTTTTGTCCGGCTTGACCAGGTTCACCGTCTTCACTTTAAACCTCTCCAGCCTATGTCTGAATTCTTCTTTACGCTTTGACCTTGAATCATTCATATTCAAACCTCGTTGCTGACCTCTTGAATCTTCTTCAATCTCTGTAATAATTTTTCCCAGTGCTGCAGGAACATGTTTTTCGATCTTGTGATACAGTTTCATTAACATTTCATGGCTTTTATCGCCAAGTTCATCTCTCAAAACCCTAAGAACATCATCATCATCTTCATTATTAACTGTAAAATTTTCTCTCTCTTCAGCTGCCGGAATACTGTAGTGAGAGAATGATGATTCATAAGAATTACATCGTTGTACTGGAGATTGAATCATGTCTTGATGGAAAATCAAATTGGCTCTCGACATTCCTTCGATCCTATGAAAGAAAAAAGAAATTGTTGAGAAAAATTGGTGGGTTTTTTTTTCTTTTTCTTTTTTTTTTTGGATAGAGAGAGAGAGAGTTAGGGGTGTTCTTATATATAGGAAGACCTATGAACTGCAAAGTGGTTGCCAAGGCAAAGATTCAAACTTCAAACATTGGAAAAATCATAGTTTACTTGTGGTCAATGTTGGTCACTGCTGTTTTACATGTTTGGGAATAGATTTTTTTAACAGATATTAAAAATTTAACCAATACAATATAAGCGCTATAATAATTTTTTAAAATTTTAAAATTATTATCAATAGTCCAAAAATTAATGTATGCCATAATAATTATTGCAAGTTTTTACATTGAAAAATATTTTAACTACACAATATTTTTATTCTTTGGAAAAAATTACTATAACGTGTGGACTCTATCAGCTAAAATTTTAATTTTATGTACCATTCAATAAAACGCAATTAATATTTTGCAATAAAAAACTAAAATTGTACCATGAATTCTCCATTTTGTTCCAATGAGATGACACCAATCAAATATCCTAATATATTTTGTGTGAGTCCTATTAAATTTGTGGCCCTACATGAATTTTAAAAATTGAGGTATTTAATGTTTAAATAATCCATTTATATACTTTTTTTCCCCCAAAAAATCTAACTATCATTTGAAAAAAAAAAAAAAAAAAAAGTAGAATGAAAATATTTTAATATATTTATATTATAAAAAAATCAAATTAAAAAAGATTCGAGGATGAATTTGAAAGGACTATAAAGTTTTTAGCCCGAGACGTGACCAGTATTACGATTAAATAGTTGTCCCACCTTTTTTTTTTTTTTTTTTAAATAAAATTGAACTCTATATTAAAAAAGGAAACATTAAAACCTAAGATGGGAAAGACCCTCTTGACCCTCATAAACATAAGAATTTACGATGTGAGGTACGGGACTGCCTATAGGAAATAACAAAGTGTTAGACGAACCAATGTTAGAAAGACTATCAGCAACAAAATTGCATTCTCGATGAATATAAGAAATCTGAATGTCAAATGATAGGAGCCAAAACCGAACTGTATTCCAAAGATAGGCAATCGACCAGACTGGATTGTTCTTCTTGATAGAATGAACTAAAGCTAGCGAATCACTTTCCACCGGAAGAGGAAGCTGGCCCAAGCGAAGAGCTTCCTGAATCCCCAAGAACAGTCCGTGGAACTTAGCTAGGAAACTTGAATTAACAGTAAGGGGAGAAAAGAAGACCCAACTAACAGCCCCATTACTATCCCGAACAATACCAGCACAAGAAGATGTCATGGTCTTCCCCTTCAAAGCACCGTCCACATTAAGCTGGAAACTCCCCTCAGGCGGACGGGTCCAACAATAACTCAGCGGACGACGACGAAAAACCCGTTTAATCGAACAGCCCAAAAGAACCAGAAAATGAATCCCAAAAGAGGATGAAACCGACTTTGATTTAGTCAAAGAACTCAAAGTTGATACCCAAATCCTGACTTTTGAAATAATCCATTTCTCAGACATGAGAATATTATCATAAGTAGCATGATTTCGATTTAACCATATCTCCCAGCATATCAGCGACGGAATCAGCATACATAACTTTTGAAACTGAGAATTACTCTCTTTTAATCTACTTCACCACAACTTACTACGGTGTATTAAAGGTTGATGAATAAAATGAATATTAAAGAATGAGCTAAAATGACGCCAAACCTTTGAGACAACCTCACTTTCCAAAAATAGATGCTGGAGATTTTCAGTGGATCAAACTAAGCAGCAACGACAACCCGACACCAAAAGCACTCTCAATTTCTAAATGATATCATCAATTGCAATTTTATTCTTCAAAATCCGCCACGTGAAAATCTTAATCTTCAAAGAAAATCTCAGACTCCAAAGAGTAGAATAATAATCAATCGGGATCACCTCCCCACTAATTGCCCTCCAATCCGATTTGATGAAGAATACGCCATTAACGCTAGGAAGCCAAATGAGAGAATCAAACTCCGACGACAATAACGGGAGGGAGCCCTCCAAGAAATCCAGACTCTCACCTCCAATTCTAGGGATAACCATTCCTTGCCCTTTAAGCAAGTTTTGACAAAAGATAAAGAGTTGGTAAAATGAAGATCATTAGCAAGGATACCGAGACCCCAATCATCATGCCAAAAACTAGTGAGCTCGCCATTTCCAACTTTCCATCTCAATAAATGCAGAAAAGTAGAAAAACATATTTGCTTATAATAAAAATGTAAATTTTTATTTTACAATTATAAATGAATAAAATCGAGTTGCACTAATACAAAAGATAAATTATTTTAGAATATACTCAAATTAACAATTTGGATGATAAAAGAATGTATAATATTCAAATCATATGCTGGCTTGATTCTCATATGTTTTCATGAATTGCCGGAGAACTCATGAAAATCGTCGCCATTTTCCGATGATGCATTCTCCAAATCCCTCTGTATTGTGGCCGCCGGAATAACTTCATTTAATCTCTTCGTCCCGGCGATACTAGCCGGAAGTACTTTCCGGTCTAAACCCATCACAATTCTGTAATCTTTCATTGATGAAGCTTTCCATTAATGGACAATTCTCCTTTTCGATATCGAAAAATAATTTCAAAAGAAAAGTCAAACGGCTTCCGGTGTCAACTTCTTTTAAGCAGTCTATGAACACCATAGGAAGCTCATGAACCACCTCTTCTTCTTCTCCTTCTTCTTCTTCTTCCATGTCTGACGTCATTTCGTGATGATGAAGACATTTTTGTAGTTGTTGTTCAGACATCATTAAATCTTTTGCCGCCATGAGAACAAATAGATGTGATTGATTGATGATTAAACATAGAGACACACACACATATATATATATACACACACACAAATGTGTGTGTGTCTCAAACATTAGTCGCTGCATGCTACTAATAATTATACGAAAATAAAATGAATACTTGATCTTAAAGAAAACCATATTAGAGTTTATTATTATTAGTATTTAGTAAGGGTATAATTGTATTTGATTTTATTTCTCTGTTACATTTAATTTGTGATTTCGTTCGTTGGTATTTGTAATGGCGTCTGAAAGGGATGATCCGCTTTAGTTTATTGCTGTAAGATTGAATGGGAAAAAAATTTCATATTGGAGTTATGTGATGAAAAAAATTTTGAAAGGCAAAAAGATGTGGGGCTACGTTAGTGGTACGTTAGTTAAACCAAAATATGTAAGTGCTGAAAATTATATAACTTCATTAGATACTTGGGAGACAAATAATTCGAAAATCATTACCTGGGTTAACAACTCTATTGAACATTCAATTGGTATGCAATTGGCGAAGTATGAGTACGCCAAAGAAGTTTGGGATCATTTATCAAGGTTGTACACGCAGTCTAACTTTGCAAAATAATATCAATTAGAATCTGATATTCGAGCACTGAAGCAGAATGATATGAGTATCCAGAAATTCTACTTCGCTATGAGAAATCTTTGGGATCAATTAGCTTTCACGGAATTTACAGAATTACGAGCATGTATTCTGTATATTGCTCGTAGAGAAGAATAACGTTTGGTTCAATTTTTTATGGCATTACCTGATGATTTTGAGGGATTTCGTGGGACAATTTTGCACCATAATTCACTTCCTTCTGTTGACTCAGTGGTTAGTGAATTATTGGCCGAGGAGATACGCTTCAAGTCTCAATCAAACATAAGGGTTCTCCAATCAACCAGTCCATCTGTTCTGGCAGTCCCTTCCAATCATCAAAACAAGCCTTATTCGAGGCCTGCCTTTGATGAATGCAGCTTCTGTAAGCATAAAGGTCATTGGAAGGCTCAATGCCCTAAACTGAGTAAAACACAGCAACAGCCGCCTCCCCAGTGGAAATCTGACAATCGTTTTAAAAAATGTCCTTACAGGCCTCCACAGCCTAATACTGCAGCAACTGTATCGTCATCATCAAATTCGTTTAGTTTTTGAGACCCAGCATTCTCCAATCCCACAATAGAGGCCCTTACTGAACAATTTCAGAAGTTCCTTACTGCACAGCCACATGCCATGTCCGCTGCATTTTCAGTAGGTTTGTCACCCTCTTCAGGTATGGCTTCCTTCACATGGGTTTTAGATTCTAGAGTCTCTCATCATATGTCACCTGATTTGCCTTCATTTGCTTCTTTAAAGTCTACCTCATCTGTATCTATTATGACTGCTGATGGTACTTCGATGCCATTAGTAGGCATTGGTTCTGTTGTCAAACCTCGGTTATCTCTTTCAAGTGTTTATCATATTCCCAACCTTGCATTGAATCTTGTTTCTGTTGGCCAATTATGTGATTTTGGTTACTCAATTTCTTTCTCTTCTACCTCTTGTCATGTACAGGATCCGCAATCCTAAAAGCTGATTGGGACAGGCCGTAGGCAGGGGGGACTATATATACTGGATAAGCTACGAGTACCAGATGTTGCAGCTTCCAGTGTTGACTTGTCGTCTTTTCATTTGACTTCTTCATCTTCTAGTTTTTATTTATGGCATTCTCATCTTGGTTATGTTTCAGTATCCCGTTTAAAATACTTAGTATCGAAAGGATCCTTAGGGAATTTGTCAATTTGTGATATTTCTGATTGTAGTGGTTGTAAACTTGCAAAATTCTCTGTTTTACCTTTTAATCGAAGCATTTCTTCTTCTCTTACACCATTTGATCTGGTTCACTCTGATGTGTGGGGACCTTCCCCGATTGCTACAAAAGGGGGTCTAAATATTATGTTTTCTTCATTGATGATTACACTCGATATTGTTGGGTTTATCTTATGAAACGTCGTTCTGAATTCTTTGATATTTTTCAAAAATTTCGAGCTCTTGTTAAGACCTAACATTCTGCTGTTATCAAGTGTTTTAGATGTGATTTGGGTGAAGAGTACATTTCTAATCCTTTCATTAACTTGCTTGCTCTAGATGGAACAATTTACCAAACCTCGCGTACTGACACTCCCGAGTAAAATGGTGTCGCTGAAAGGAAACATAGGCATATTGTTGAAACTACTCGTTCTCTCTTATTGTCTGCCTCTGTTCCTAGTGTATTTTGGGGAGAAACGGTACTTACTGCAATGAACCTAATTAATAAAATCTCATCTTCTCATTCTTCAGGTTTGTCTCCATTTGAAAAATTGTATGGTCATACTCCTAACTATTTCTCCTTAAGAATATTTGGGTGTACTTGTTTTGTTCTTCGACCGAGAGTAGAGCGTAGTAAGTTATCTTCTTGCTCTGTTATTTGTGTCTTCCTAGGTTATGCTGAGGGACAAAAGGGATATCGTTGCTTTGATCTAATTGCACAAAAACTGTATGTGTCCTGTCATGTTGTGTTTCTTGAGCATATACATTTTTTCTCTATTCCTTCTAGTACACACAACTTGACAAAATCTGATCTCATTTCCATTGATCATTTCTCTGATGACACAAATAGTTTATCTTCTCACAACCCATGCATTACAGATATTGACCCATCTCATGTATCTCAACCTCATGTTGACACTGGTAGCTCTGCAGGTATTGATACTTCTAGCATCCCCTCCCCTCCGACAGCCTACCAAGAATCTTCTAAGATTGTGGATCCTTCTCCTCGCTATCCTCAGCACATTCGTAAGTCCACTCATATACCATATTTTTTTTGCTCTTACTATTCACATTCTTTTGCTTCATTTTTAACCTTTATTCACTATCTCTCTGAGCCTTTATCCTATAAAGAGGCAGCACTTGATCATCTTTGGCAACAGGCTATGACTAAGGAACTCTTTACTTTATACAAGACAGATACATGGGATTTGGTACCTTTGCCTCCTGGTAAAAGTCCAATTGGTTCTCGGTGGATCTACAAAATTAAACCAAGTCTGAGGGTTAGTTGAGCGATACAAAGCTCGTTTGGTTGCCAATTGATTTTCTCAACGATATGGTATGGATTATGAGGAGACTTTTGCTCCAGTTGCAAAAATGATGACTATTCGCACTCTTATTGTCATTGCATCTGTTCGTCAGTGGCATATTTCTCAGATGGATGTTAAAAATGTCTTCTTGAATGGAGACCTTCACGAAGAAGTTTACATAACTCCTCCTCCGGGTGTTGCTCATAAGTCTGGAGAAGTTTGCAAATTCAAGAAAGCTCTATACGGCCTTAAACAGGCTCCTCGAGCCTGGTTTGAGAAGTTCTCTACGGTAATTATTTCGCTTGGTTTTCACTCAAGTAATCATGATTTCGCTCTGTTTATAAAGTGTACCACTGCCGGCAGTATTCTACTATCTTTATATGTGGATGACATGATTATTACTGGTGATGATGTTGATGGGATTACAGTTTTGAAATCAGAATTATCTCAGCAGTTTGAAATTAAGGACTTGGGGGCTTTACGCTATTTTGTGGGCATTGAAGTAGCTTTTTCTCCGAAAGGATATCTTCTCTCTCAATCCAAATATGCAGCTGACATTCTCGAGCGTGCTTGTCTTACTGATACTAGGATTGTTGATACTCCTCTAGAGGTGAATGTTCTCTACTCATCTTCCGATGGTGTCCCCTTGTTAGATCCTACCTTATATCATACTATTGTTGGCAGTTTGGTCTATCTAACTATTACTCGCCCAGATATTGCTCATGTTGATCATATCGTCAGTCAATTTGTCACTTCTCCTACTACAGTTCATTGGGCTGCTATTCTTCGTATCATTTTGTATCTTCGGGGTACCCTTTTTTAGAGTCTCTTCCTTCTATCGACCTTGTTTTTGGAGTTGCGTGCCTATTCTGATGCTGATTGGGCTAGTGATCCCACAGATAGCAAGTCTATCACAGGTTTTTGTGTATTTTTGGGTGATGCTCTTATTTCATGGAAGAGCAAAAAGCAAGCCGTTGTTTCTAAATCTTCCACAGAAGTTAAGTATCGTGCGATGGCATCCACTACCACTGAAGTAGTTTGGTTGCGTTGGTTACTTGCAGATATGGGTGTTTCTCTTTCTCATCCCACTCCTATGTATTGTGATAACAAGAGTGCTATTCAGATTCCTCACAATTCAGTCTTTCATGAACGGATCAAGTATATCGAGATCGATTGTCATCTCACTCGTCATCATCTTCATCATGGGACCATTACTGTAAGACCCCAACTTTTCATATACGAATAATTCAAGTCGCGTTTTAAAATATTTTGAAAATGTCGGAGTAAATTACGATATTAAGTATGTGAATTAAAATTTTAGGGGGTTGTATTGAAATTTTTATAAACATTAAAACATAGTTTTGGGTTTAATTTATACCCCAACAAAATATAAAGGGAGGATTGTGTAATTTTACAAATAAATATCTTCTTATATATATATACACACATATATATATAGAGAGAGAGAGAGAGTAGAGATTTGGTAAAGGGATAAGGGGGCATGGGTTTTTGTCGGCTGTTTTGAGCATATATATATATATATACACACATACATACGGAAGAAGGAAGGCGAGAAGGATCGAGAGAAAATGAGAAGAGAGAGAAAGTGAGGGAGAAAGAGAGATCCGCCGGTAGAAAATGTTGCCGATCATGTGGGGATCGCCGGCGGTGACTTGTGGGTTTCGTTGTGTGTATGTGCTACGTGTATGTGTGTGTTGTGTGTGCTTGCTTGTTTGTGTTCCCCTGTTTCCTGTTTCTGTTTTGGTAAGGCGGTGTGTGCATGGGTTTCGACGGTGGTGTGTGTGTGGGTGTGTATTTTGTGTGCTTAGTGTGTGTGTGGGTGATCACAGACCGGGTGTGTGTATGTGCTGGCGGTGTGGATTTTGATCATTTTCGGCAGTGGAAAGTTAGAGAGAGAAAGAGATGTCAGTTGTGAGATGTCGTTGTGTGTGTTGGTGCGTGTGCGTGTTTCCTGTGGGGGAGTGGTTACTCGATTTGTATGGGGGGTGTGCTTTGCGCTGCCGACTGTGTGCAAGTGCGTATGTATTGTGCTCTGTTTCTGGTTTGGGCAGGTAAGTAGCGTGCGTGATCGCCGCTGCTGTGTGTGTGTGTGTGTTGTCGAAAAAATAGAGAAGAGAGAGAAGTGAAGGTGGGTTTGTTGGTGAGTGTCCGATGGCCTGCGGTTGTGTGGGTTTGTGTGTGTTGTATGGTGTGGGTGTGAGTCGATGGTGAGAAGAGTGAAGAGAGGTGACTGAGATCTCAAATAGAGCAGAAGGAGAAAGACGTTTACCGCCTAAGCGGTGGATTTTCGCTCAGGCAGTGAAAATGCAGTGTGCAGTTGAGAGAATGGGAGAAACAGTCACTCGTTCGCTTAGGCGGTGGGATGTCGCTTAGGCGGTGGAGAGTAGAATCAGAAATTCATGGGATTTTAGGGAAATCCACGATCGGTTCGGAACGGGTAACCTTTCTAATTTATTTTGTGAATCCTAAATTTAGTTTTTCTAACCTTAGAGTAATAAAATGAAAATAATAAATCCTGAGATCTATTTATAAGAACAGAGTTTATAAATAGTAAACCGTAACGAAACGATACTAATTGAATAGTTATATTTCGTAATAAAATATGGGAAATAGGAAATTAGGATTTCATGGCGTGATTAGTTTGTTTTTATACAAAAATATTAATTTAGGCCCACTCACCGTTAGGTTCGCAGGCACCGGAGTTCGGATAGGGGATAGTCGGTTAAAGTTTATGGAAGTGGATATCAGGTGAGTGTACTGCCCTTCTTGCCAAACTATTTTCATATAAATATGATGAGATATGTGTTTATTTAACTGTACGAATTTTATAAATTATATGGATCAAGCCAGTTGTGGGTGAGTTGGTAAAATGGATTTCCATTGAAATGTTTGGATTTAAAAAGAAAGACTATAAATAATCTGTTGGATTTGGTGGTTTTAATAAAAAGGTGGGAAAAACATGATTTTTAAATTAAAAGTGGATTTTGTTAAAAAGAGGTGGACAAGGGTGATTTTGACGGTATTGATGAAATGGTGATTTTGTCGATATTATTGAAGTGGTGATTATTATTATGGTCTGTCCGGAGGGTGGTCCGGCAGAGAGATAATTATTTGTGATCTGGTGATAATATTATTGAATAGACTATGTCATAGTTTATATTATGATCTGTCTGGAGGGTGGTCAAGCAGATGCATATTTACTATATGGTGATTGACATTATATGGTGATTTATATTATTGGCCTCCGGAGACGTCCGGTTGGCAGTGATCTGCGCAGTTAGGTCCGCTAGGAAGCATATCCTACGGATGGTTATGGTACCATTGCAACTCCCGATCGTGAGGTTAAAACAATCACTATGGCTTAGCCGATGAGTATGGGATTGAGATATGTGTTTGAGTTGAGTTTTTTTTTTTATATATATATACTGGGTGACTTATCATTGAATTGGTGTTTGGAAACTGAATTATACTGCTTTACTTTCATGGCTTATTTGATACTAGAAATTTTACCAACTCTGTGTGGTGTTTATATTTATTTAAGCTTGATCCATTTAAATGTTAGATTTTATGAAATGTATTATTGCTATGTTAAAAATGAGTTTTTACTAAGAAGGCAGTACACTCGCAGGTGAATCTTTTAGGAGACGGTCCCCTACTGGCATTAGGTGGAGTTATCTGGAAAATATTTGAGTTGAACTGACAAAGAGGAACAATAGGATAGTGAAAGATTATGTATATGTTGTAAATTGTTGAAATTGTATAGAATAATTTATGCAATTATGTAATGTATAAGAAGATATAAATGAAACAGGTGATGTCATATTGTCGTCACGCCGGTCCTAGGATGACAGATGTCCGGGACGAGTCGTGACAATTACTTTGCCTTTTGTGTCATCCTTTATGCAAATTGCCGACTTATTCACCAAATCGCATTCTATTTCGTGCTTTCGTTTTTTGGTTGGCAAACTCTCGATGCTACTTGCAGCAACATCGTGAGTTTAAGAGGGGATATTAGAGTTTATTATTATTAGTATTTAGTAAGGGTATAATTGTCTTATACTTGCTTTCTAGGTTTTCCTTTGTACTCTTATATAAGTTTCTCTTTTCATTTGTATGATTGCATTCTTGATTTCAGAAATAATAAAACCCTAGCCGTCATTCTTTTTCTCTCTAAATTTTTTATGTTATTCATTAATCTTAACAGACCAAATCTTAGATTTATGGAGAAAGTCATTGTTAGTGTTAATGCGGGCAAACGTGTTTATCTAGCACACACATAGTGGAATGAAGAACTTTCCTTGCATGAACGTATTCATGGAAGAAATTAGTTATAAAGATATTACATTTGATACCCTCAAATTTTAATTGTTAGAATAATTGAGAGGCGGAATTTTGAGAGAGAATATGAGACAATTGTATTGATATGTGTGAAAATTACAATATTACAGAGTTATGCAATTAGGAATTAGGGTTTGGTTTTCCTAGCAGGCCAAAGTCCATACACATATGTTTAACATCCCCCCTCCCAAAACTCAAGGCGGCAAAGCAAATGTGAAGATGAGTTTGGAAACGAGAATGTGAAACCGTCCAGGTGGATATGCCTTGGTTAAAATATTTGTTGTTTGATCGAAAGAACTGACGAAGTGGAGATGAATAATATTATAAAGAATGTGGTGACGGATGAAGTGACAATCAGTCTTAATGTGTTTGGTGCACTCATGGAAAACGTCTTTGTGGGTGATCTGAATAGCATTTTTCTTATCACAATTCAGAACAATAATTGTAGGAAAGGCGATTTCCATACAAGAGAGAAGCCAATGAAGACAAAGTAGTTCTTGTGTTGCGTCAGCGATGGCACGATTCTCAATTAGAGTACTAAAACGAGCAACCACATTTTATTTCTTACTGCGCCAGGAAAAGACTAAGTCGCCCAAAAAGAAACAATAACTAGTGGTAAAGCGTCTGTCGATAGAGTCTCCATCCCAGTCGGCATCAAAATAGATCTTTACGATGGGAGTGGACTGGGATGCAAAATAAAGACCGTGAAACAAGGTGCCTTGACATATCGAAGAATGTGAATGGCAACCGAGTAGTGAGTGGTCCGATAAGCAAAGAGGAGCTGGCTGACTTGATGGACAATATAGGTAATATCGAGGAAAGTTACAACGAGATTAGGGGTGTGTAGCAGAGGGTTTAGTTGGGTTGGGGGATAACTTGTGGGCCCCACCAAGAAGGTTTGGGCTGAAAACTATACCCCTGCCAACGGGCTAATAGTGTCGATTTTCTAACCAAAACTGGATCGGTTTGGTCGGGGAGAACTTTGATTTAACCTTAATGAAGAGATTACATATCAAACCAAAAAACAAAGCAATTGCAACTCGAACCAAAGAGCAAATCAACAACAAAATTAGCAAATAAATTAATTACATCAAGTGCAAAAACAGTAGGCAAATGAACGATTTAAAGCTTACCAATAATAATAAAGAATGAGAAGAATCGTTGAGGCTTAAGCGTGAGTTTGGATCGGAGGCAAACATATATGCACATGCTTGTCCTTGTTTGTCCCTCAACAGCCATCTTTTAACTGTTGAAGAACCAATAATAATTACTTGTAATAAGTGAAAGGGCAGAGAAAAAGTTTGTACCAAAATTGAGGAGAAAGAATTTGAATATTGAAGCCACATCTCCAAGAGAGAGCGAAACAACTGTGGAGGCAAGATTAGAATCCTTATTTGTAGCAAGACAGGCCAGTGAATGACAACCCTTGGACATTGTCTTTGAATCGGATCAACAATATACAAGAAAGTATGACCTATGATGTGAATTTGAAAAAACAGAGGCCACAAGTGAATTCACAATGTTGAAACTATCTAGGAACTTATCCAAGGTCATAAAGAACCAATTGTTGAACCCTTGAATCGATCAAAATACCGTGATAAACCGAATTAACAATATAAAGAGAAATATATTGTATGATTCGATTTTGAATAAACTGAGGTTGCGGATGGATTTGGAACACTGAAATTAACTAAGAAACAATTTTAGACCTTCAAGAATCGAATAAAAAAGTAGTAAACATGCCAAAACAAACTATCCCGAACTAACAGTAAACCGATCAACAGCAATGTTGACCAAGGATGACGTGGTGGATAACTAATGTTGACGTGACAAAAGCAAGGCATGCCATGTGGAAACAATGATGATATGGTAGCCATTAACATGGCAGAATATGATGATGTGGCACAGACGTGACAGACAACTTGGCAAACTTTTTGTTGATGTGGTAGATGACATGCCGATGTCAACGCAAGTCACCTAGTTGCATTTGCTGACGTGGTGATGAGGTGGTGCTCGCGGTAGATCGTTAGAGATGGTTCTAGAGTTTTGAAATGTGATCTCCATTACGATAACATTCTTGCAAAATAGTACCCTGCTGGATTGGCTGACCTTGTGCCTCCGATGTGAGAAGCAATAGAGTATTCTGAATAAATTTTGGCAGAGTGTTAGTTAGGAAAAAGTGTCTGTAACGTCGCTAGACCCCCATTTCTATCTTCTATAAATCATGGTCAATGCCTCTTGTTAGTGCCCCAGATTTAATGGGATTATGGAGTTAGTGGGCCGTTATATTTTAAATGCAATCGCTCTTTCCATATATGTAGAGGATAGTTGTAATAGCTCCCAAGCTCGAGTTATGGTTGGGGCTGGTACACCCTTAACATCCTCAACTTTCCGAGGATGGGCTCGTAAGCCAGTCGAACATGGATATTGGTCAAGATGTGTCGTGCTCAGTTCATCAGGTCTTCAGTAGTTTCCTCTTTCCTAAGTAGTGTCCTCAGTTAGTATTAGTAGTCTTGAGAGCTATGTGCTGAACACGTGGTTTTGGTTCACGTGTAGGTCACATAAGAATATTTTTTTACGTAGAAATTTCTAGAATTGACCAAGAAAATCTCGTCAAATATTCACTTATACCATAATTAATATATTTTTTTTTTGAGCGTTCACCAAGAAAAATAATTTTAAATGATAGATATTATTAAGAAAGATGGAGTAAATTGAGAGTACATTTTAAATAAACCACACGTTAACGATTAGAAAAATCAAAACCATAAAAATCCCTATCACTTATAACACCTAATCCATTTTATTTTATTTTTGAGAAAAGTCTACAAAAATAGTAGTCTAAATGACACTTTGTGCCCCAAATGTTTAGGCAATGGTTGACTTTGCCCCCAATCTATTAATTGTTATAATTTGTTTGCATCAATTAGATCCAACTGCGTGATTGGAATAAATTTTACGGCCAGAATTTGCCATGCGACTTGCAACTAAGAAAAATTTATACAATAAAAAAATATTACATTATACTCGACATAATTAAAGTTCGATTTTCATTACATTTTGTCACTTACAATGTAAAAAAATTAACCGAAATCAGTTAATTGAACTAAATTGATATAAAAAAAATATACTTAAGGTATTGTAACAATTAAATTCAGGGATAAAACGAAACTAAAATACCCAAATTATTGGTGTGCAAAGTGAGATTATTTAATTGAACAAAAAATATATATGCTTAAGTTTAACTGTCCAAACAAAAATACTCTTAAAATTTAAGTATCGTTACACTTTGTCACTAGTACTCACAAAAAAATTGACCGAAAAACAAACTTTAGGTAGCCCATAGCAACAACAAACACATCAAGGGGCAAAGTGAGATCCGACCTAAACATTTGGGGTATTAAGTGTAATTTATCCCGCCGGACGAACATATGACAACACCGTGAAGTACGTTTGCAACACCGTAAGAACCAGAAGAACGAACGCCGCCATCGCCGATATGAACGACCACGTCGTCTCAAAATAGGTGAACCGGAAGCCCGCCCACTGGACATGCCAACCGTTCTTGTAATACTCGTTCACTTCGTTGAATAATTCCGACAAATAACACGTATCTAAGTCGATCGACATGTCTTTCCCCAGATTGTTGATCAGTGTCGCGATTTCGGCGTCGGTGCCGAAGTAATTCTCGATTATGTTCCGATCACAGAGGTATCCGACGTCTTTGAAGGTGTCTATCAGGCAATCGAGCAGGGTGGCGTAGGTAGTCATGTGCTTTGAACAGCTCCCATGGCACTGTTCGTACGCCACGCAGTTCAACAGGAACGCGCTCATGAAATCGTCGACGATGATGGTCGGCATTTCGATCACGCCGTGACTGAATTTCACCACCAGAAAACTGTCGGCTTTGCCGGGTTTTAACTCGATTCCGGCGCGGCGGAGCTTGGAGATGCTTCGGATTACGTGGGTTCCGGAATTGGAGCCGGGGTTGGGATCTTCGTAGTCAGAGGGGATGAAACTCGACCGGAGAAAGTCGAGTAAATGTTTTCCGGTGAGATTGCTCTGTTTTTCCAAAACTTCGTCCGGCCTCTGTAATGCATTGTTGAAGAATTGAAGGATTAAAGACGACAGAGAAGGGCCGGATTCTTCGCCGGAGATCAAAGTCAGATCAAACAATCGCTGGAGAATGAAAAATGGGATTTGATTCTCTAATCGGATAAGATCTCTGAGAAAAAACGGGTAAACCCACGACATCGAAATCAGAGGATCATCCACGTCAAACGGAACCACCCCGGCGATTTTCCTGAACATCTCGATCACAAAGCAGCCGTCGACGACCAACATCTCGAGAAACTCGTCGGCGTCGAACTTCACCGCCTCGGAATAACATTCTCTCGCTCCAATTTCCAGCGGTTGTACGGCTTTCAGGTAGTCCTCCAGGGTCAACCCTTTGATCTGGGTTCGATTCAGAAGGCTGCCCAAGAACCTCCATTTGTGCTCCTCGAACATCCGGAGTTGAGGGTCGCCGTGGTGGTACGGTCCGATCGAGATGACGTGCGGCTGGTAGGCTCGGCCGTTGATGTCGATTAGTCTCTGGGGGACTCTGAAGATGGAGCAGGAGCTCCGGCCGGCGGATTTGCTCAGTAAACGGGGAGCGTCGGCGATCTTCTGTTGCATCTGCGTTAATCGGTCTCTGTTTACTTCCCAAATCTTGATGCGGTGATCATCGGTGGTGCCGGCGGAATTGATACCCATGTCGGAATTCGTTTTTGATTTTGGGTTGGATTTCTGAAACAATAAACCATTAAAATTTTGAAAAATAAGTAATCATAGATTTGGAAGACTCATATTTTTTTTTTATTTTTTTTTTTTTAAATTTGTGTGACGTCCAAGATTTGTATTTGGTATTTAGAGATAGAGATTGACTCATCCATGGTTTTTGATTGGTGAAAATTTTATATATTTGTTAAATATCACAAATAATATATATATATATATACATGTAACAAAAAATATACAGATATATGTAAAAATATAACAATTATTAAATTGTAACTAATATTCGTTACATTACATGTAACTAATATTCATTATAAAATCGAATTTATTCACCAAGTTCTCCAACAATCTCAGTAATATCCCTACAATCCCTTCAACACGGGAATAAAATTCAAATGAAATCCAACTTAAGTAACTAATTCTAAACCTAATAATAAGAAAGGATTAATTGCGAATTAAACCTTAAAAATAGAATTCATCATCGATTATCTTTTTTTTTTAATTACATTCAATTAATTTATAAATAATAATTTTATTAATTATATTTAATTAATTTTTTAATTAAAATTATATTAATATAACTAATTAGAAAATCTATTAAAATATAATTAAAAAAACAAAAAAAATAATTATATGTAATTAAAAATTATACTTCTTCGACGTTCGAAGTATTGGAAGTCTTGAGGTCTGACGGCGGGCGAAGGATGGAACAATTATCCCAATAATGTTTGTATGGGTCAACCCATAGCCCATTTGTAGATGGGCTTAATTTAGAAGGTCCATAATTGAAAAATTAAATAAAATAAACTATAGCTCGTGAATGGTTCCATCAATATGAAGCCCACTACAATCCAAGATTTTTTTTTTTGAGATTTTAATTAAATAGTTAAGGAAAACCTCGAACTAATATAATTGAGTTTATATTCGTCAAAATTATTTTTTAAAAAAAGTATAACCGTTGTATAGTTATGAAAAGTAGAACAAAATCGAAGAACAAACCATCTCTCAAACACTTAATATTGTAAATGTTCTGAATTCTAAAAATTTTGAAGAAAAAAAAAATCTATGATAAATTACTGTTCATACACTACATTTTGATATGTACAATGTATATTGATTTGTGAATGTTCACGTCATAATTTTATTTGACGATTTTCGTTATATGGTTGTATTTTTCAAATATACAAGTGAACCCACTATTTGCACGACACGCATGCACAAATCATTCTCAGAATTGAAACCTTGGCCCCTTGCCGTAAACGTAATTGCGAAATCCCTCCTGTCACTCAATGGCGAAATTGAAGAGGCATCAACGAACTAATTCGTGCAAATGACAATATAATAGTCCAGAAGGTAATTTGATTCAAGTTATTACTGTATGTTTAATCTTTATCGATGTGTTCCTCTCTTTTTACATTTTGTTTGGTTATAATCACGATCGTCCTAAACTATTCGATGTTCGTATGTGTTGCTTGTGTAATCATTCAGGATGAACATTCAAGACATGGTTTTATTGTTTTGATTTACCATTCTTTATTATTAAATACGATTTTGATTATGTGAACATTCACATCTTAATTTTGTTTTCAATTGATTGTTGGAATGATATTGTATTTTGAATATGTGAACATTCACGATGCATTAAATAAATTGTTTCTTTAGTTTATTTCTACGAAATAGTTGAGCGACATTCTACAAAACTTACTATCATGATGGTCATTATATGTGTGAACATTCACATATATAATGTGAATGATCATATTAGTCTACAAAATTATATTCACATCAGTGTGTGTTTTAAATAAACTCATATCAATCGTTTCTCTATGTATACCAAATCGATTTCTGACAAATCGTTGAATGAATCACATCATACTTACTGTCTACACAATTGCTTCTAAAAGAAAAAGTTCACTTTGTTTGGAAATCGAGCATCCAACGTCAGTGGATGTACACGTGAATAGCCATTGGTAATAATATCAATCTATCCAGCTACAACCAACAAGCTTTCTATTGTTTGTCATTGTTATCGCAGTACTAGACGAACAAAAGAAGAAAAATGTTCCACCGAATGTTAAAAACACTCGCCATAATCAAACAATGAATTTATATATAAACTTTCGAAAATAACAGTAACATAAAAAGTTAAAAAACATCGACATCAATAAATACAGAAAAGCGTAGCGACATGTACAAAGATGATTAAATGACCAATCCTAAACCTATGTCTAATCCCAAAGATTCTCGCACTCGTCTTTTGTATCCAAAAAAGCAAAAACGAGAGAGGAAAATTGAGATTCAAAAAACTTCATGTTAAAACGGAAACTAGAAAACTTACTAAAAAATAACTTAACTCAACCAACTTTTCTACTGATTACTTCTGTAATTTCTGCGAGGACACTGTCGTCCGATCGTTGTATTTAATTAATCATCAAGGATTAAACAACCAAAAAGTCTATTTCTTTTTTATAATGATTATTAGGGGTAGGACTGTTCACGGATTAGGCGGGCCGGATTTGGGCCTATACATTGGGCTAAGCCGATCATGGGCGGGTTAGAATAGTATGGGCTGAAAAAAAAAACAATTGGGCCATTTGTAGGCCCGCCCAATTGTTAGCGGGCCAACGGGTTGGGCCCACATATTGGGCCTACTTGTTTTAAACAAAATCAGATAAAATTTTCTTTGGACTGATTATTTATTCCATTTGGCCCAACTACAGGATTCATTTTTAAAAAAAATATGCACAGCCCACAATTTTTTATTTTTTTTTTAGTAGCAGAAACAGAAACAAAAACATTTTCAAAAACAGAAACAGCAGAACACACAAAAAAAAAAAATTACAGTTATCAAAAATTAAAACTTCAAAAACAAAAACAAAATAAAATTATTACACATCACACAACCAATACTAATAAACTGAATAATTAAAAAAAATGAGATTAAAAAAAAAACAAAAAAAAAAAAATCAATCAATCGCATCCTTGCAAGTTGAAGCTAGACTTTATATCTCTAAAACTACATCGATCACCTGTTTCAAGTTCCAAAATCAAAACAAATAACGTTTAACATAAAAGTAAAATTTCACAAAAAAAATACAAATAAAATGCAATCTATATCTGCAATTTAATAATCTTTACCTTGAAAAATTAAATAAGCGTAATATCAATCAATCATCAATTACAGTACTTACCGAACTCAATTCAACAAGTCCTAACACAAAAGAAATTATAGTCAAGTCCATAATCAATAAAAGATAAAAGAGTTATTAAATATATATATATATATATATATATAGAGAGAGAGAGAGAGAGAGTAATGAATATTACCTTCCTCGATATTTTCATATTATTCTACTTGTTCCATTGCCTTTCAAAGATTGATTGGTTTTGAAGACTGCAACCAATTTTGAGTACAAATCAAAGCATCAACCATTTTTGCCGATAACGAACTACGGAAAGGATCTAAAATTCGTCCACCCGTACTAAAAGCAGACTCAGAGGCAACCGTGGACACCGAAATTGCTAATACATCCCTTGCAACTTGAGAAAGAATTAGATATTTTGTTGAATTACTCCCCCACCATCCTAAAATTTCAAACTCATCACTTTCAGTTTCTACTGGGGAAGCTAAGTATTTATCCAACTCTGATTTACTAGACATATTACATTCTTTTGCTATGTGCTTACGAAACTGAGATGAAAATAAAGCACGGGCATCTACCTCTTCTTCATCCAATCCACTCTCAAATAATGAATCACTCACATTTTCATAAATAACCACATTACCAATTCTATTCGATGCATACCAATCATATAAACGGGATAAAGATTCCATAACATTCTTAATTATCTCCTCTACAATTACAACTTCATAATTTATTTTCAAACACCAATTAATATATCTCAATTTATATCGAGGATCAAGAACCACAGCAACTAACAACAACAGATTCATTTTGTCTAATTTACTCCAATATTTGTCAAATTTAGATTACATTCCTTTTGCCATAGAAGAGATAAACATGTCAAATTTTTTTGACAAATTTGATATTGCCCCTTTGATGACCATAAGTTCTATGAAGAAAGTATTGGAAGTGACAAATAAAGAACTAGAAAATTTCAAGGTCGCATTATAGAAAAGTTTCAAAAACTTGACGAATGATTTGGTCTTTTGCCAATTGTCACTATTTGGTGGCCCCAAAGACATTCTCCTTTATTTCCCTCTATTATTCCCATCTACTTCCTCTCCTAAATCACCGATGCCGTTATCATTATAAAGTAATTGGTATTGTGCATCTTCATCTTCTAAACGTTCAAATCCTTTCTAAAATTTGATTGCCCTATCTAGCATGAAATAAGTTGAATTTCATCTAGTTGGCACATCTAGGCAAACTTGACTGTTACAATCGATACTTTCTTTTTCTGCACACGTCTTAAAAGTTGTCATTCTAGATGGAGAGCCCCTAACATATCTTACCGCATTTTGAATTTTAACAATTGACTCGTCTATTTCTTTCAAACCCTCACACACTACAAAATTCAAAATATGGGTACAACATCTCATGTGAAGAAATTCATACTCAAGAACGATTCCCCGTCTATCTTTAGTCTTCTTTTTCAAGAATTTAACTACCCCATTATTAGAACTTGCATTATCAACGGTTAATGTGAGAAATTTGTTTATACCCCACTCAAACAAACATAATTCAACTACCTTATCAATAGTTTCCCCCTTGTGACTTGTAACTAAACAGAAATTTAATATTTTCTTATTCAGTTTTCAATCACTATCGATGTAATGTGCTGTGAGATACATATAATTCAAATTTTGCAAAGATGTCCAAGTATCTGTGGTAAGACATATTCTTTGTCCCTTCAACAAATTTTTTAATTTTTTCTTCTCAATTACATGTAGAGTCATACAATCTCTAGCCACCGTCGTTCGACTATGTATTTTTACCCATTTCGGCTGAGCAACGTGCATTAATTCCCTAAACCCTTCATTCTCCACAAATCTGAATGGCAACTCATCAACAATTATCATTTTGGCTAGCGCATCCCTACATGCAGTGATACTAAAACTGCAACTCACAAGTTGACCCGAACCCTCATCAGTACCATTCTTTGGTTTAAATCCCAATGTTCTTTGACCCTTAGGAAGCTCCATCCCCTCAATTTTCTTACATTGAAATTCTATGTGAGATTTTAGTGCCGACGTTCCATTTTTCTTGCTATCACAATAGTAAGTTTCTCCACAGTGGTTACAAGAAGCCTTAGGTGAATCTTTCGAACTGGGTTCTTGTTTCAAACGAGTAAAATGATCCTAAATATAAGAACGATTTCTTTTATTAGGTTTTGGTGAATATTCATCCATCGCATTCGCACTAGTTATTCCAGTATTTCCAATTTCATTAGGCACAATATTCTCACCACCATCAGCAACATCCATTTTGTATCTAAAAATATTAAGAAAAAAAAAAGTATTCTTTAGTTATGTAACTTATGTTGGACGTGTTTATCTAATGGCATCACTAACTAAACATATAAAATTAGTTTTTTAACATTTAGAGACTTACTAAATTAAAAAATCATAAATCAAAATCATATAAAGATCAAAAATCAAATTGATAGACTAAATCAAAATCACTCTAATCTAAATTCAAATTTACATACAAATCAAATTAGAGTGAATCTGAATTGAATTCACATACACATACGAATCACATACAAATTAATACACATATCAATCAGAATTGAATCTGATCACTACCATTGTCCAATTAGCCATCTAATCCAATTCATATGAATATAAAAAACTAGTAAACAGGGATGAGAAAACAACAAATCGCAATCATAAATGAGAGAACAACCAGCATAACCATAGAAGTAAGCAATTAAACAGTATAAACTTAAAGAACTACAGAAACAATCGAAAATAATTGATTGATCATCAATCACACAGAATAAACATAGAAACATGGATGAGAAAACAACAACTATGTAACAGGGACGAGAGAACATACAGAACTAGGGCTCAAATCGTCAATCTGGTACAACAAAGTAACGAACTATGGCTCAAATCGTACTCTGTCGTCTCTGATCTGGTAAGCAAATCGTAAGCATAGATGAGAGAACATATAACAATCACACAGAATAATCAATCGGACAAAATAAACATACAAGCAAGGATGAGAGAACAACAAATCGCAAGCAGGGGTGAGAGAACATACAGAATTAGGCCTCGAATCGTCGATCTGGTACAGTGAAGTAGCAAACGAAGGCTCAAATCGTCGTCGTCGTCGTCTTCGATCTAGTAAGCGAACTAGCTAGGGCCCAAATCGTCATCGTCTTCGTTGTCGGGTTGGAATACAATGAAGAAGTAGGGTTCGAAAGTTGAAAACTCGAAATCGGTATGGAACTCCAACTCCAAGGAGTAACAAATCCATATTTGTAGGCTACAAATCCTACAAATTTGGAAATTGGAAGAAATCGGGAAGGAGAGAAGGAAGAGGAAGGCCGTCGTCTTGGAGAATGGCTGTGAATTGTGAAGTGTGAAGACTCGTGAGCAAGCGAATAGTGAGAAATAGGGTTTTCAAGAAATGCGTCAGATCGGATCGGGTGTACCCGCGCATCAAACAAGGATACCCGTTTTCGAACCGGGTAGGCCGGGTTCCCTAACTCACACACGCTGTTGAGTTAACTCAACGGGTTGCGGGCGGGTTCGGGCCATTTTGAGCGGGTTCGGGCTGGTTTAGCGGATTTTTTGAACACCCCTAATTAGGTGGGTATTTCTTCTCCACAAATAATTATAAATGCATTAAATAAAGCCTCAAAAAATGCGTAGCCAGCTCTTTTTGGGCGGCTACAAGACAAAGTTAAGTGAATAATTAGTTAGCAATAAAATTCTAAATCCACTATTATGTCCTACTCATTCTTTTTAATACTTTAATTTAATAAAAAGTAACCCACCAATAATTAACACATAAACAACAATAATAAAATAAAATAAATTTTGGACAAAGGTTTTTTTTTTTTTTCCCGGACCATTGCTTATGTACAGAAAATTTTGTACGTCTATAGAATTCACACATCAATATTATTTTATATTTTCCCTTAATCTTCTTATTTTTAATTATTAAAACATGGTATTATAGTCAAAATTATAAAAATTCCATCGTTTTTCTTGTAGTCAAGTATTCCGTGTAAATCGTTGGTTATACTTAGGAGTGGGTGTTATATTCATATCCAATATTGATTTTTTGAGTGTGTGTACACTCTTATATAAGTTAAATGAGTTACTACACTTAAAAACATATGATTTTAAGTGACGACCACAATATTCTTTATAATATTATTCGCCAATACTCATTCACCTCTACTGATCAGACTACATATGATCCTGTCTGTTAGATTACTTGAAGCCTAATACTATAAAATGTAATTCTTGTACATCTCATCTTATCTCCTAAGTCTCTCAATTATTCTATAATATATATATATATATATATCAGTTACACGATTATACGGTTCGGCTCACGGTTAAATTACGCAATTCGGTTACGCGATTATTATCCCAAAATCAAAACTAAAACCGTTTCGGTTTCTAAATCTAAAATCAAAATCAAAACCATATAGTCGATTTCAACTCGGACCATTCGATTCGGTTCGGTTCGGTTTCTCTTGGTTACCCGTTGATTCGGTCTTTTTTGCTATCCCTACGAGGAACAAACCGTCTCTCAAACACTTAATATTGTAATATTCTGAATTCTAAAATTTTTAAGAAAAAAAATCAATGATAATTTACAGTTCACACACTACATTTTAATATGTATATTGTGTATTAATTTGTAAATGTTCACGTCATAATTTTATTTGACAATTTTTGTCGTATGATTGTATTTTTTAAATATACAAGTGAACTCACTATCCGCGCTACAGACCTTCATTTATTGTATCTCATAACTGAAACCTTGACCCCTTGCCGTAAACGTAATTGCGAATTCCCTCTTGTCACTCAATAGCGAAATTGAAGGGGCATCAACGAACTAATTCGTGCAAACGACATAATAGTCCAGAAGGTGATTTGAATCAAGTTATTACTGCATGTTTCATCTTTATCGATGTGTTCCTCTCCTTTTACGTTTTGTTTGGTTACAATCATGGTCGTCCTAAACTATTCGATGTTTGTATGTGTTGCTTGTGTAATCATTCATGATGAACATTCAAGACATGGTTTTATTGTTTTGATTTACCATTCTTTGTTATTAAATACGATCTGATTATGTGAACATTCACATCTTAATTTTGTTTTCAATTGATTGTCGGAATGATGTTGTATTTTGAATATGTGAACATTCACAGTGCATTAAATAAATTGTTGCTTTAGTTTATATCTATGAAATAGTTAAGCAACATTTCACAAAACGTACTATCATGATGATCATTATATCTGTGAACATTCACATATATTATGTAAATGATTGTATTACTCTATAAAATTATATTCATATCAGTGTGTGTTTTAAATAAACCCATGTCAATCGTTTCTCTATGTATACCAAATCGATTTCTGACAAATCGTTGAATGAATCACATCATACTTACTGTCTACACAATTGCTTCTAAAAGAAAAAGATCACTTTGTTTGGAAATCGGGCATCCAACGTCAGTAGATGTACACGTGAATAGCCATTGGTAATAATATCAATCCATCCAACTACAACAAATAAGCTTTCTATTGTTTGTCATTGTTGTCGCAGTACTAGATGAACAAAAGAAGAAAAATGTTCCACCGACTATTAAAAACACTCGCCATAATCAAACAATGAATTTATATATAAACTTTCGAAAATAACAGTAACATAAAAAGTTAAAAAAACATCGACATCAATGAATACAGAAAAACGTAGCGACACGTATAAAGATGATTAAATGACCAACCCTAAACCTATGTCTCGTCTTTTGTATCCAAAAAAACAGAAATGAGAGAGAAAAATTGAAGTTCAAAAACTGCACGCTAAAACGAAAACCAGAAAACTTACTAAAAAATAACTTAACTCAACCAACTTTTTCACTGATAACTTTTGTAATTTCTGCGAGAACAATGTCGTCCGATCGTTGTATTTACTTAATCATCAAGGATTAAACAACCAAAAAGTCTATTTCTTTTTTCTAATGATTATTAGGGGTATTTCTCCTCCACAAATAATTATAAACGCATTAAATAAAGCCTCCAAAAATGCATACCTACTCTCTTTTTGGGCGGCTACAAGACAAAGTTAAGTGAATAATTAGTTAGCAATAAAATTCTAAATCCACCATTATGTCCTACTAATTCTTTTTATTACTTTATAATACTTTAATTTAATAAAAAGTAACCCACCAATAATTAACACATAAACAACAATAATAAAATAAAATTAATTTTGGACAATTTTATTTTTTTTTTCGTTTCGGACCGTTGCTTATGTACAGAAAATTTTGTACGTCTATAGAATTCACACATCAATATTATTTTATATTTTCCCTTTATCTTCTGATTTTCAATTATTAAAACATGGTATCATAGTCAAAATTATAGAAATTCCATCGCTTTTCTTGTAGTCACGTATTACGTGCAAATCGTTGGTTGTACTTAGGAGTGGGTGTTATATTTTAATCCCATATTGATTTTTTGAAGTATGTGTACAACATTATATAAGTCAAATGTTACTACACTTGAAAACATATGATTTTAAGTTACGACCACAATATTCTTCATAATATTATTCACCAACACTCATTCACCTGTACCGATTAGACTACATATGATCCTGTCTCTCTCATCTTATCTCTTAAGTCTCTTCATTATTCTATAATATATATATATATATATATATATAGTTAAAAAAAAATGTTATATATTTAATGTTAGGTATAACAAAAATGTTATATATGTAATGTTAGGTATAATGGAAAGTGGTCCCTTTTCTTCTTCATGCTCCTTCAAATAAAGCCAAAAACGAAAGGAAAATATCATTCTTATATATATATATATATATATTTTATAATAAAGTATGTTAGAGTCGGGTTACGCACAATTCGACTAATCACCTCACATAACGGTCTTAAAGACATACTCTCCCACATTGTCGGGGTACATTCAAGATTGAATTTAAACTCTAATTCATGAAGTGCACTTAAAAAAAGTAGACCATGGTAAACAAGAAAATAGAACGTTTTTCCTCACCAACCAGACTAACACCGAGTATATTTATATATAGATATAGATTCTTGCAATTGTTTTTTCCTAACCAACCGGACTACCACCACCGAGTATATTTTAATAATCTATATAGAGAGAGAGAGATTCTTGCAATTGCTTTCAACGATGCAACATTTAATGTAATTTTGATAGTATTATAGAAACAAACTATTTGTCCTATTGTTGACAGCAGGAAAAGATTAATATATATATATATATATATATATATATAGTCAATTTATTCCCTACTGAATTTTTTTATAAAATTATATTATTAAATTATAACCGATTTAAGATCGACAGCGTCAAAATTTAACAAAAAATGTAACGCACATATACACAATCCGACGCCCCCTGAATATTACATGTTAGACTACAAATTATCCTCATATTAAAACTACAAAACTTTGAAAGAATAATAAGAAATTAAGCTAAATTTTATTAGGATTAGACATAATAAGTTTATTCTTCGAAAACCTCTTCCACTAGTAACCCCAAGATCGAACCCTCGATTTCCATAGCCATCTCTCCCATTTGCTCTTGATATTTTCTCCACCCGTCGATTTCGCATCTGAAATCCAATTCGACCATCATATTGATCGTGTTCGATTCAACTTTTGTCCACACATCCAACCTCTTGCAAACCCTTTTCGTCAGTTCTCGATCAGGACTATCGTGACCATTCAATTCTCTTTTCTCCTCCTCGATTAGGTCCAAAATCAATCTCTTCGTGTCTGAAGACACTGATTGCTCGAGATCCGATCTGCTGAAAACGTGTCTCAGACATTCGTTAACGTTGTCATGTCTGTTCGGTGATTTTGAATCGCGATCATCGTATTCCGCCTCTTCTTCCTCTTGCTCTTCCAACATTCTCTTCTCGAGTTCGATTGGATCCAACTCCGCCAACTTCTCGAATCTACGCAATTTTTTGAGTAATTGCAGTTTGGCCCCTATAATTTCGGAACATAGTAAGTTAGGTTTATGAGTACCAAAATAATGTGTTGAAATGGTACATAGAGACATCTCAATTATAGAACAAGGTGAGGTCACATTAACAGAACATATTTTGTACATGTAACAATAATTAAATAGTACCAAGAATTTTTGCACACCGCACGTACATTTTCAATCAAATAATTCAATAGACATCAAAATCAAGCATAATCGACACGATTACGACATCCTAAATTTCGCAATCTATTGCACAAAAATTTCTTAATTCGAAAACGACGGCACAACCAACAAAAAACGAAATAATTAATAATTTTATACGGGGGGAGTAATGGAAAATAAAATAAAATATGGGGACTTACTTTGTACAATTTCATAGCTGCATTCGATGTCGTACTCGTCCTCCTCATCGTCCCAATTTTCATTACAATTATCGTCGTCGTCGTCGCCTTCTTCTTCTTCAAATTGATCGGTTTCGAGTATGGAAACCGGACTCGATTGCTCTTTTTCATCCTCCTCTTCTTTTTTTAATTGGAATTTTTGTAATTTATTTTCTTCATATTTCTCTTCCTCCTATTAAAAAAAAATGACAAATAATAAACATTAGGGTTTGTTTCTTTAGTTGGAAAAATAAATAAAGAAAATAGGGCGAAAAAATTCAAGGAAAAAGGGGAGAAAAATGAAAGAAAAACAAGAAGGAAAATACATAATTTTGGAAGGAAAATGAGGGAAAACTATTTAAAAATACTAAAATTACACTTATACACTAATCAAAATTTTAACTCGCGTTTGGTTAGTGTTTCTGTTTTTCTATTTTTACTTCTAATAAATTAAGATGTGTATCTGTTTCTGTTTTAGAATATTTCGAAAATAGAAACATGTTTGATAATTTAAATGTATGATGATCAGCTGAATGGTAGTGAGAATAATTTTCTGGCAATGAATAAGAATTAATATTTTTTTATTTCTCTAATTCTTAAGAAATTCAGTAAATAGTCCTAAATTACTCTCAAAATTTTAGCAACAAAAAATATGTTTATCAAACGCGTTTCTACACATTAATCCCAAAATTTTAAGAGCGGGCCCTAACTTTCCTTTTTCTTTGTTTTTTTTCTTTCCACTTTTTTCCACCCACTACAACCAAACATGCCCTTAAGAATTCATTATTGTTGTAATAATTAGTGTCAATAAATAAGTAATTATGAAGTGTTTGTCATTATTCCATTATGGTCAAGGGATTTGGGAATTTTTAATAGTTTGGGGGGGTCTAAGTATAAAAACAAAATAGTTTTTGTCCTTTTCTGCAAAATAATTTAGTAGACAAGGGCTGTTTGAGGAAGATTTTAGTGGCAGAAGCGTGATACAAAAGTACACTACCCGAGACGCGTAATTACATTTTTACCCCTAAATTGGATTCCATTGTTGATTTTTTGGGTTGAATATCCATGGGTAGAGATGTAATTTAAGATCGACATTCCGGCCACTGAATCAGAAACCGAGATCCTCCTCTGTTTGCCGACAATTAAATCAGGTCAAACTCAATCAACTCGGAACCGAGTTGACTCAGTCAAACCGTGGAATCGGTTGGTGAATGGCTGAGTTAGGTGACTCGTTTGGCCGAGTCAGAATGTTGATGAATGAGACAATGGAAAGTGAAAAAACCTCTGCCGGGGGTTAGTCCGGTTGGCGAGAGAAGGTGTCCAAGTGTGCTTAAGATCGTACGGTGAAGTGGTGTCCAAATGCGCTTAAGATCGTACGGTGAAGTGATTAGTTAAACGTGTACGTAAACTGGTCCGGATATATTTTACCGTAAAACCCAAAAAATATATATATTTAAAAAGAATGTGACAAACCTCTTTCCTGTGGCGAGTCGGAGACGTTGCCGGGGATAATAAATCCGGTGTCTGGCGTGGAGGACTTCGGCGAAGAGAAAATCGGAAAGGGCTTGACGGAAACTCGATTTCTTCAGACCGGCAACTGCTGGAGCTCTCTAAATCGAGAGACTTCTCTTCGTTGGCCTCCGACCAACCGGCGCTGCTGAGACTGCTCTGATTACAAGAACAAGAAACACCGGCAAAAGCACGTTCTTCAACCACATTTTCCGTCGTTTTCTCGCTCTTTTTCGAGAATCTCCCACCGGCAACGCAGGTCTCGTTCAAAACGTCCCCGATTTCCGGCCGTTTCGTCCGGTTCCGATCTTTAAGCCTCTTCAGAATCGACCCAAAAAGCCTAAACCCGACATTTTTGTTCTGGGTTTTCGATTTCGACGACGATTGTTTCTGAATCCTGATCGCAGATTCAAGCAGCAGAGCGGCGGTTCTCGCTGGAACATGAAGACGAACCACGTTGGGGGGTTTATTATTACATGGGCTTCTCTCCGGCGTCAGAAAAGCAGGAAGTGGCGATTTCCGGACATCCGGCGAGTCGAGTAACGAGAAAAAACAGGCGTGTTTACAGAGACTGAGCTTGGAGGTGGAACTCTCCACAATAGGCCTGCGTTTCTTCACCTGTATCGTCGTCCTCTGACTGGACCGTTTGAGCGGAAAACGCCGGTCGGCGATGAAGCTGTTCAGATGAAACGCCTCCTGATCTTCTCTCAGTAGCTCGTGGAGGTGTTTTCCGGCCATAATCGATCACCTTTTTCAAATGGGTTTTTAGTTTTGAATTAGCATGAAACAGTTGAAGAGATTTCAACCAGAAAGCGGAATATCGAAAGTGAAAAAGATGGCTACAAATAGTTGGAGTAGAGAGAGAGTAGAGAGAGAGAATTATAAGGCGACTTCTCCGTTGATTCAAATCGGAGGTTTATGATATCGAGGCAAGGACTGATAATTACACTTTATGCACCTTGATTTACTAAATATTTCAACTAAGTCCTTAAATTATTCACATTCTCATTTTCAGAACAATTTTTTTTGTCTTTCTCACGTTGCGAGTTGCAATTAATTATGGGGTTAGCTTTAAAATCTAAGAATTGAGCTTAATTTATAATGAAGGGTATTTCCGCCGCCTATTGAAGACCACTCATAGCCTCACACGCATCAGGGAAGGGATCCCGAGGTGACCATTTGACCAGTCAACATCCAACACGCACGTTAACTATACTTATTCACCAAGCAAAGGTCAAAGGGCACCTGTCTCGTGACGATCACTGCCCAACGACCAGAGGTAGGGCGTTGCCAACTACTGCGCAAGGAGCAGAGCTAGGCATCACCACCCTCATCTGGTTACCACCGCCTATAAACTAGCACTGAGAGGTTCTCCACCACGATAATCGGGCTAATCTCCGACCAGCAACCTCCCATGCTATCAAAAAAAGCTTCGTCGTTTTCATGGACTGGGCTCTGTCTCTTGTTCATCTGGCCCAGCCGATGGGCTCCTCCTGTTGAGCCGAAGGACAATGCCCAAATCACGCCACGCACCTCCTCATTAGTCATGCGTTGGATTACAGTAATTAACCGCCCTCAGGGTCTCAATTTTTGCGGAATTAATATGTCTTCTCTCCTATAATCAGTCTGTTCTCCTAATTGGAGGTTTATGATATCGATGAATGGGACTGATTGTTATACTTTAGATCCTATAATTTACTAAATATTTCAATTAAGTCCTTAAACTATTCACATTCTCATTTCAGAACAATTTTTTTTTTTTTTATCTTTCTCACGTTGAGAATTACAATTAATTATGAGTTTAGCATTAAAATATGAAAATTAAGCTTAATTTATAATTTAAAAAGTACAAAAATTAACACTTTAGGAGTAGGTGGGTGACAAACGTTAAACAATTTTTAATGAATAGATTAAACAATTCTTAAGCCTACACAACATTTTGTCCCCTCTATGTTTGATATAACAGAAGTTAAGTATTAATTAAATAAGTGAAATGACAAAATTACCCTCTCAGCAAACCACAAATTCGATATTTATGGACCAAGATTAAACCGATTCAAACCCACATGGAAAAAAAAAATGCAATCGACAAAACAATTACAAAAATGTGAATTGAAGAAATTCAATTTATAATTTAAAAAATCAGATAATCAGGTGGATGTAGGTATTTGGCTGTACTTTAATTCGAATTTTATCGTGTAATTCAATTCCAATGGCCGATTTAGTAAAATAATCGATCTAGTTCAACTAGTTGGACAGATCAGTTGCTGGTGTTTTTTAGGTTTTAGTTTTACGATAAAGTGTGTCAAGATAAATTTACACACACTTCGACTAATCATCTCTCCAGACAAATTTAGGGGTTCACTCTCCCACATCAATTTGATGCATTTAACATTTAAAGTTTTATTCAAGAAAGTCGAATCTCAGTTGACAAAAACAAAAAAAGGACAAACGAGGCCTCATCTTGCCAACCAGACTTACATCTCTACCGAGAGTTTTTTTTTTAAAAATATATACTTCCAACTCCTCAAGTCTAAATAATACAGACGTGAAAAAATAGTATAACATGAATGAAACATGTAACCAACATGAGTTAGTCTAAACGGAAGGGGATTGGGCTCTTTAAACAACACTTCCAGGGATCGAACTTTAAGGGGTTGTGTATGAAAAGTGCTCTGTTGGAAGAGATATTCCATTTCTGGCATCTGATAGTATCTCAAAGAATTAGTCTTCACCACCGTAGTGCGGGATACCCTGGAAAACTGGAAAAAAAAAAAAAATGAATGACACGTGTAATTTGCTTGATGTAAAATGTAATACTTCCACCCTTCACTACGCAAACTCGTCTGTGTCTCTGCCGTTGTGTGAGAACGAGGGGCGAAGAGAGAGAGAGAGTACAGTGATGGGTTTGTAATTCCTATGTAGGAATGAATCAAAGGATATGCATGCAAGAGGGAACAGTGTTTACACTGATTGAAGATGGATGGATGTCTGCAACACGAAGAAGACAGGGAAAGAGTCACAGGATTAGCCGAGTACTGCGCTGCTACCACTTCCGGCGAAGATAGCAACTAATAACAGTACGTACAGACCCAGTTCTTTCGAGCTCTTAACCTTTACGGGGTCCAAAAGATTCGAAATTGACAACCCAGGTCCCTTTTAAACTTATTTACATTTGTTGGTCTCTCCGGCTTTTCAACGGCCCCTACCCCAATCACCCCATTCTCTCCCAATTATATATACTTATAATTTTAAATATAATTTATATATATAACTAATTAATTTGTATATATAATTTTTAATTTTAAAATATTATACTAATTTTAAAATTATATATATATAATCAAACCTCCCCCCCCACCCCACCCCCAAAACAAAAACTGAATCCGGTCATGGCCAATTTCACTTAACCCCCGGGGTTAAATGAAGTTAACCCCAACCTCCGAAAAAAAAAAAATATTTTTTTTTATATACAAACTACGTTCATAACACTATATAATAAAACTGAAAACATTAAAAACATAGCGTGGCTGGATTCATTTTTTTTTTTTTTTTGGGAGTGGGGGTGGGGGTAGTGTGGGAAGGAGGTTTTATTTTTATTTATATATATATATATATATATATATATATAGTTATAGTTATAATTTTAAAATTAGTTTAATATTTTAAAATTAAAAATTATATATACAAATTAATTAGTTATAAACAAATTAATTATATAAACAAATTATATATGGGGGGTGGGAAGGAGGGGGCTGCCATGGTGGTAACCCCCCACTAACAAACCGGCCCTGTGAGGGCCGGTTTCTTTGTTTATATCATTATTTTGACTAACCAGCACGGCATGACACGTATTAGTTAAAACAGTTGAGCAGTCTCTGCAAAATCAAAAGTTTAGTCTGTGAAAAATACTTGTTGGGAGGAATAGTCACAAAACCTCGAACGAGATTAATCTCACATCCTATGTGGGAGTGTAGGGACACTTTTGGGTATATACCCAAAAACTAAAAAATAAAAAAAAATTGACTACTTTAAATCCACCAAAATTTAGCTTCTAATGTTTTACTACGACTTTGACTGAAGACACGGATTTTAATTGAAATAACTAAGATTGTTAGATTCTTATTTTACATTGATTATACAAGAGTATTCAAACTATTATACAAGTCAAAAGAGTTATTTCATCTGATATCATATGGTTTTAAGTTGGATTTTCGTAACATGGTATTAGAGCCAAAGTTATGAACCCAAGAGGTGTTAGTCCGGTTTGCAAAGAGAGATGTCATCTTTCCTTATCAAGTAGGGTTCGACTCTCATGGGAAACACTTCTTGAAGTAAATCATGAATACACCAGACCGATATGGAGGAGTGCACACTTAAGATCGTCCGGAGAGGTGATTAGTTGAGTTGCGCTTAAGTTGTCCCGGACACCTCTTACCATATATAAAAAGAAACATGGTTATGAAAATCCATCTCTCTTCTTTTCTATTCAAATCATCCGTGCAAACCGGGAGTGCATATTTTTTTGTCATCCCTCATAGTTAAATCATTCGTTCAAACCGGGTTTTGCAGTTAAGAGCGTTTGTTAGATTCTTGTTCCTCATCTATTACATGAGAATGAGAGTGCTTAAATCAATATATAAGTCAAAGATGTATTCCATGTACTCCAATTGATACAATAAAAATATTTTTCAGTTTATTTTTAACATGATATCAGTGTTTTTCAGTTCTTATCAGCGTTTTATTTAATATGATATCAAATTAAAAAATTAACAATAATTAATTTCTCCTCGATAAATTTAAGGGGCAATCGGTGGGAAATCACTTATTTCACCCTTAATTGGTGAAAAGTCCTAGAGACGGAAGAAACTTTAATTTTAGTCCCACCTATTTTAAAAGAGCGGAAGCCATGTACATACACTTGTACACGCTCGGTTACATGTAACAATTTTGTGTAAAATTTTGTTACATGTTACAAATATTACTGGATTCTGTAATATGTAACAATTTTTATTTATTTATTATTTTCTTTTAATATATAACAATTTTGTGTGTAAAATTTTATAAATGTAATAAAAATCACACAAAATACATATAATTAGTTACAGGTAACTAAATGTATACAAATACATGTAACTAATATTAAACTAATTTTTGTATCCAATATTTATTAAATATCACAAATATTACACAAATATATGTAATTATAACATGTAACTAATATTATATAAGTACATGTAACAAAAAATACACAGATATATGTAAAAAAAAATAATAATAATTATGAAATTGTAACTAAAATTCGTTACATGTAATTAATATTCACTATAAAACTAAATTTACTCACTAAAGTCTCCCTACAATCCCTGCAATGCGAAACTAAAACACAAGTGAAATCCAACTTAAAGGACTAAATCAAAACTTAATAACATGAAAGGATTAATCACCGATTTTTCCTAAATTTAATACATTTAATTTTAATATTACCCTTGATATGTTTTGAATTTGAATAAAAATTTAAAATTGTTGGGGGTAAAAAGTGAAAAAATTGAAAAGTGGAGTACTTGGTCTGGCAAATGCGTGAGTGGGGGTGGGGGAGCGTCTGCTCTGTTAATGTAAGTAAATATGATGATGCTTCCCTTTTTGCACATTGTTCAGTCCCCTTCAATTTTCACTGAAGTCCTCTTTAATTCAAATTTTCTCAAAAAACCCCATACACTATTTGACAAACAATAAAGGGTAAAGTGTTTTTTACCGTCTCTACTTTCTCTTAGTATCACTTTATTCCCGTCTACTTCAAAAAGTTACATTTTATTCCCGCTTTTTCTAACATTCTGTTAGAAAAATCGTAAAATTACTCAATTGTCTTTTTAGTTGTAATGAAGAATTAAGGTGATATTGTTATCAGTATAATTACATAATCAGTATCATTACTTTTCATGGTTCACCCAGACTGGAGTCTCCGCCCTCCCGAAAAGTGGTGTCTTTGTTCCTGAAATGCTTGCATTCCACTATTGCGCTATGCCGGTCCAAGATGTGGGTAAAATTACCCAGATCTAGGATTTGGATCGTCGGCCATGATGCAAACTACCATGGCTGTAAGTCACCACAACCACCATCTAATCGAAAAAGAAAAAGTAAAGTCATAAATCCAATCAAAATTGAATCTAAATAAAACCAAATCGCAGAACAATTGCTAGGGGAAAAAAATAGGAAGAAATCAAATATCGGAGCGGATTAGTTTTTATATATATATAAAATAAAATAAAATAAAAATAAAAAATTGGGATTTGGGTGAAATCTAGAAATTTTTGATTGCTTAATTTTGGAGGTTGCTTGTTTGAGGGAATTGATGGAGGAAGGATTCCGATCTTCGACCATATCAAGGGGTGGTTGTCCGGCGGTGCGCAAAGGAGGGTTTGGAAGGGATTGTTCGTGAAGAACGGGTGAAGAAAAGAAAAAAGAAAAAAAAAAGAAAAGAAATAATTAATAATTATGAAGGTAATTATTTTCTTTAAGAAAATGATGCAAAAATTTAAAGTTGCATCATTTAGTCATATTTGATTAATTTAAATAAAAAATAAATAAAATAACTTTTTTTGAAAGTTTAATAAGATAAAGTATTGCCTTTTACTTTTTCACTTTAGTTTTTTTAAAATATTCCTCCTAGGTTTTACAACCGTCCAATTTGCCTTTTTAAGGCTATTATTCCCCAGTTCTTTATAAAATAAAATAATTTTTTTAATTAAAATATGTTATGCGCTCAACCCATTCGATGCAATAATTTTTCAAAAAATGGGCAATTTTTTTCAGTATATAACATGAAAGTCACTGAATTTTTTACATGAAAAAAATTATAATAACTTTCATTTAGTGCAATAACTTTAAACTTCAAAAAAATTAAAAAAAAATAGTAAAAATTCTATTTTTTTAAGTCTAATTGGTAAAAAATTATTTTATGTTATTAGGTTTTGATTTAATTTTTTAAGTTAGATTTCACTTGTATTTTAGTCTCACATTGCATGAATTGTAGAGATATTACAAGAATTGTTGAGAATCTTTTAGTAAGTACATTCGATTTTTATAGTAAATTTTGTTATATGCAACTAATGTTAGTTATAATTTTATAATTGTTACTTTTCAAACATATTTGAGTATTTTTAGTTACATGTGTTTATATAATATTAGTTACATATTACAATTATATATATATATATGTGTATAATATTTTGTGACATTATTGAAAAAATATCAAATTTTTTAATTACATATTATCGAAATATGTAACTGAAAAATATCAAATTTTTTAGTTACATATCATAGATATGTAACTAAAAAGTTATTAGAATATGTAACGAAAAAAAAAAAAATAGTTACCTATAATTAATATAGTAATATTACACAAAAAATAGTTACATGTAACTAACGCGTGACTATCACGTGAGTAAGGTTTTCGTCTTTTTAAAAGAGATGGGACTAAATCAAATTTTTTTATCACATATAGGACTTTTGACCAATTAGAGGTTAAATGTAGGACCTTCTATCCATTGTCCCAAAAAATTATTGTACTGTGTACATTGTATGTACAAATTTTTTAACTTTGACGACTATTCATAAAAAAAAAATTAATTTTTTCAGAAGTCTATATAAAAATTAATATAAGAAATTAAGTATTTATTTATTTTTTGACAAAATTATTTAATTTCTAAAAAGGTTGACATCGAGTGGGTCAGGTATAGGGTGGTTCGGGAAATTTGAGGTAAATGACAAAAACAAAGTAAATGATAAATAAAAAGGGTTATGATTATTGTCCAAAAGAGATAAAAAGAGAATCCAAAGGATGTAGCAAATTTGTGTCTCTCTTTCTCTTTTGTGTTTATATGTGTGTGTGTATATATATATATATATATATTCTGAATGCACGAGTGTTGGTCATAAGTCAGTGTGTAATTTAGTGAATGTCTTTGTTTTCCGTGGAAGAAAGTGGATGTCTTGCTTTTACTTCATCTTCTCGACTTGTTCTTTTCAACCCATTTTCTCTTTCAAATTTTAATCTTCTTTTTCGTACTTTGATCATATGTTTAAATTAATATATATATATATATATGAATATTGATGTGGGTGGAAATTGGCAACGTGCTAGTTGTGCGGTCCATAGGGGGCTAACAATATGACAATATATGCCAATCTCTCACGGGGCTAGGGGCGCTAGGGCACTGGTAGTCAACCAAGTCTCGGGGTCATCTTACGTGGATAAGATAATGTTAATCTCCTCTCTCCATGAGGATGTTGGGTATTGTCTTGATTTTCCGACGTATGAATAGTGGCGTATGTATGAACAGTGTCGCCGACTATGAATGGTGACGTCGACTATGAACAGTGTCGCCGACATGTTTCCACCGACGATGAATAGTGGAAACACGTAAATTCAATAGTGATTTTGAGCACGCGTGAACAGTAACCGACAGTGAACAATGAAACGCGTTTTGGACTTTTCAAAAATACATATTTTGCCCTTCTTTCAGATGATAAATAGGGGTTAAATTCATAAGTTTATGAATAAGAACCAAGATAAGATGTAGTATTTGAGAGAGAAAGACAAGGGCCTTGGGGCATGGCCAGGAGAGGTCATAGGTGAACTTTCAAAAAGAGAGGGATATTCTCAGGTATTAAATAAATATAGATAAAGAGTTTGACAAGGAAAGAATTGAATGGGTGAGTTGAGTGTGTAGAGATTTTCCTCCCCTTTTGTGATGCCTATTGATATAATGGAACAGATTGTTAGCCGAACTACGTAAATCTCTTCTGTGTGAATTTGCATTTGTGTGACTGATTCTTGGGTTGGGGAATGCCGTCAGTTTAATTCCTAACAGTAGATCCCTCAACGGCAACTGAACTCAACGTGGCAAGAAGCCAGTAGTTGTGACCCTCTTCAAGAACCTTATATTTTCCCGCCTATTTAAGTTAGGGAGGTAAGTTGTAAACAGGCAAACTCTATTTTCTCTACTTTCATCAAGTATGCTACGTCATTGTTCCAAAACGCCTACTTACTCTCACGACCGAGATTATTCTTCAAGTAAAACCCAATTGGTATAAAGATTTCTACAAATAACTAAACGATAAACAAATATACACGTGGTCTTCCTCCTCCACCTACTGTGGTCCCCAAATTCCGGTTATCATATATATATATATGAAGGGGAGTCTTAACACAACGGTAAATGTTGTCGCCATGTAATCTGGAGGTCACGGGTTCGAGTCGTGGAAACAATCTCTTATGAAAAATAAGGTAAGGTTGCGTACAATATACTTAAGTGATTCGACCCTTCCCCAGACTCCGCGCATAACAGGAACTTTGTAGTACCAGGCTGCTCTTTTAAAGTTAACTCACTAGGTGAGATTTTTTCTCACACTTATGATATGAGATAAAACCAATAATCTCTTCCTCAAATATCGAGCCTTTAGACAGCTAACCCTAAACCATTTTTTTCTTACGTGGCTATTGAGTCAGAGTTATTGTACCTGGAATCTGATACCAATGTGGGATGATTTTGGCCCTCCCTCGATCCCAAGAGCTAACTCCTGTAATAAGATTTTTCTTCATACTGATAGCTTGATCGTCAATCCCTTCCACGCTCAACTTGAGATAAAAACAACATAATATAGATACATAAAGTAATTGTATACTGTAGCAATGTAATGTACTTGGTACCATCATGAAAATTATTGAACGGGCATTTAATGAAGGTTGTTTTCGAATTGTAGGGTTTTGAAATAATTATAAGTACGTAGATGATTCACATGACTTGGTACTGTATTCATGGATTTCCATGTTTCACCAAACATCTCCCTCCTCTTTCTTCAATTCTTGCCCATCTTAGGATAATAAATTCCTAATAAATTTAAGAGAATTTTGTTGAGAAATCTTAAAATTTAAAAAATTATTTTTTAAGAATCATGTTATATGTTAAAAAATTACTGTTACAGGACCCCGCAGAGTGATAATTTTATAGAATCGGATCTTTCACCAAATTTCCTTAAATTTAATACTCTTCACCAATATATAAGGTTTTTTGTACGTTTGATTTTCCCTTTTTCTAGGGAATTCTATTTCCTCTATTTCCGTTCTATAATATTTCGATAATAGAATCGTATTTGGTAGCGATTATTATCTTAAAATTGTTTCTTTTAATTTATGAGAAAAGAAACAAGAAACATTTTTGGTTATAATATTTTTGGTTCAAATGTACGGTGACTGGCGCAATGGTTATGGCCAGCGGAGTGGAGATAGGATAGGTGGTAGTGAAAATAGTTTTGTAGGAGATAATAGGAATCAATTTTTTTTGTTTTTTAGATTTTTTAATGAATTTAACAAGTACTCTCAAAATTTTGTAAACATAAACGCGTTTATAACATTAATCTCAAATTTTTGGGAGATGAAACAAAAACAGTAACCAAACGAGCCTTAGTAAACAATACACAAACCCAAAATTTTACTCGATCGTACAGTCCACGTGCTACTGTACAACATGAAAATTATAATAATTTTTTTATATAAAAAAATTACAGTGATTTTCATGTTATGCAGTAACTTTGAACTTTTAACAAAATTATTAAATTTAAAAAAAAAATAATGTATTAAGTAGATTGCAAAATTTGGAGATCATGGCAAGTTAACCATGTGTTAACTATTTAAGATTATTTTTAGAAAATAAATTTTTTGTTGTATTTATTTTTTATTGATGGAATGGAAATGGATCAGGTTACCTTTGTCATGTTATGCGGTGTTGGGTTTATTCCACCTAGAATGTGGAAGGAGTTGAAGCTGGTAGCCAGGTTATAAGTGTGAGGGAAATTCTCATCTCATGAGCTACCTTTTGGGGTTAAGAGAGACTCAAGATCACCCTATACTAATATCAGAGTACAGATTACAACAACTCTAACCCAATAATCACAAAGAGAAAGATTAGTCAAGGGTTAGCTAACCAAAGACCCGATGTGTGAGGAAGAGATTATTGGGTTTATCCCACATCAAATGTGAAAGGGGCTGGTGGTAAGACTATAAGTGTTAGGGAAATCCTCACCTCATGAGCTAACTCTTGGGGTTGAGAGAGGCTCAAAACCATCTTATATTGGTATCAGAGTCTAGGTTATAACAACTCTGACCCAATTGCCACAAAGGAAGAGACCAATCTATGGTTAGATGACCAAAGGCCTAACGTGTGAGAGATAAATTGATAAGTTTATCTTACATCGAATGTAAAAAGAGCTGGTGGTTAGATTATAAGTGTGAGGGAAAGCCTCACTAACTTGTGTGGTTGAGAGAGATACAAGACCAACCTACATGCAGTTTTCATAGAATCAAAGGTTACATTTCTTCCAACAACGCCACCATATCAGGACGATAGGTATCGACCAGATCGTTGAAAGCATTTTTTAATATGTTATTGCTTGTTCCTCTGCATTTCTATTATATAATCTTCATCAATCTACAACTGGGTTGGCTTGGTAGACTTAGGATCAACTGCATCTCTTCAAGCTCACTTCCTAAATTTTTATTGGCTCTGCGAAAATGTCCAGAAATAGATTCTGGGAGGGGCTTCTCTAGATTATTTGAAAGACTATTGCATTCAGGATTAAATTTAAGATTTAATTTTTGAAGTATTCTCTTAGAGTCAAATCCAAATTAACAAGAAAAATGAACACCTTCCTTTGTCAGCTAAACTAACAGATTTCCCTAATAAATCTATTTAAAAAAAAATCATTAGAAACCACAATTGATTGTTAATAAGTTTTATAGATTAATATAATAAATATTATATTGGTAAAAAATGAAGGCAATTAGGAGCTGCTACCTTCTTGATGTGATACTTCGAACAAGAAAAAATATTAAAAAATAAAATTTTAACTCATTCAATTAAAAAAAAAAATTAAATTATTATTAAAAATTCAAAGATAGTTAGACATTTCATTTTTTACATAACAATTTTTATATATTACAACAATTTAACTTTTCAAAAAAAAATTACAATAAAGCACAATCGTGATTGATATATATTAAAAACCAACATAATGTAGTTCAAATAATAAGACCCGCTTGAATTAAAGCAATTGAGAGATCTCTGTAAGGTCAGAGGTTCAAATCTGCAGAAAAATAATTATTGGGAGGGGTAGCCACGTAATTCGAACGAGATAAGTGTGGAGACATCCGTGAATATTAAAAAAAAGGGAAAAATACATTTTAAACTCTCTAGCTATTGACACTTTTTTATACGATCCCTCTCCGTTTGCGCATTTCATTTTAAACCCTCTAGATATCAGCACGTTTTTATTCAGTCATTCCGTCAGAAATTTTGTCAAAACTAACCGAATTTTGAGGGCAAAAACGTCATTTTATATTTTTTTCATTTTTAATCCCTTTTTAATATAAATATTTTTCTTTTTTTCTTTGGTTTGACTTCTCTCTCCCCGTCTCCCTTTCTCTCTCTCTTCCCCCCCTCCCCCGGTAACAGGGGGTGAACCACCCCCTATTGCATGGTTGTGTTCACCCCTTAACAGGGTGTGCACCCTTGTAACGAGGACACCCCCTGTGAAATGAAGAAGGGAGAGAGAGAGAGGAAGGAGGGGGAAAGAGAGAGAGAGGGGGAAAAAAAAGAAAATAAAAAAATTATTAAAAAATAACAAATAAGTAAAAATACTGTTTTGTCCTTATATTTTGTTAGTTTGGATGAAATTTCTGACGGAATGACCAAATAAAAACGTATTTATACCTAAAGGGTTTAAAATGAAACGCGAAAACGAAGAGGGGTTATATAAAAAAGTATTAATACCTAAAGGGTTTAAAATATATTTATTTCTTAAAAACAAAAATAAGACCACTTGCGACAAAGGTAATAAAAGCGGTCCACCCAAAATGGGCCCCCACCCGATATCGTAAAAAAGGAGCTCGTCACTACACGACAAAACAAATCGGAAAACAAAGGACGAGAGACTGTCTTTGTTGTCATTTAATAGCACCGTCATTCGGTGCACCCACCCCCAACACACGTGTACGTCTACGTGTCGGTTACATACGGCGGCCTCTCCGGTGGACCCCCTTCGTGCCGTCTTCTATGCATAGGATTCCAAATGCTAAGTCGTTTGGCCACGCGTTTAATCAAATCCAAAATGTGGATTGTGTTCTAATCGAGATTAGGTTATTCTAATCCTAAATTAGAGCTATTATTTTCATGCATAAATACTAGGATTAATTAATTAAATTTATATGTTATATATAAAAGCGGAAGACATGCCCTCATATTCAAATATTGTTCATCTCTCAATTTCTATTCATTTGGATTAATGAATGGACAAGATTTGTTTAATTCTCGTGATATTAATTCTCTACAATAATATTATGACTTTTCATATTTTTTATTTTTAAAGATAATTTAATTTTAATAATATTTTAATATAAATTAATTGAATCCTTCATATTTAAATTAATTATTTTCATTCTAATTAATTACCCAAATAGTTCAATGATTTTCTTCCAATTCAAAATAAATATTTTTTTTAATAAATATGATATATTAAATTGGCCAAAATAATTATATTTTTTTCTCTTTTGTTGTGATTTTTTTATTGATAATCACTATTAAAATTTCTAATAATAATATGGATTAATTATATTTTACCCCTGTAGTTTGGTCAATTTGCACTTATCCTCCTGTGGTTTGAAAATAATCACTTACCCCTGTGGTCAAATATTTGGTGCACTTACTCCCTATATTAGGAGGGTAAATGGTTTGAAAATCTGACCACAGGGGGGTAAATGGCAATTTTCAAACTATAGGGGAATAAAATGTAAATTGATTAAACCACAGGAGGATAAAGTATAATTAACCCTAATAATAATAACTACGAAACAAGAAAATTGTTATTTTGTTTAAAAGTTAGTCTCAAAAACAAAATTAAAAGAACTATAAATAAATAAAGTTTATATTCAAACACACATTAACAATTTTAAAAATTATATATCTCCTCTTAGAATTTAATACTTAAATTTATGTTACTCTTTTACTTATTATTTTGAAGTGTAAAAATAAATTAGAGTGATCGAAAATGATATTTTTAAATATATTAATTTTTTATTTAAAAAAAATATATTATTCAACATAAAATTAAAAGAAACAACACTAAATATTTCATAAATAATAATTAAATATTAAATATCTATTAATATAAATTTATTTTATTTTTTTAAACCCGCACGTTGTGAACAAATCAAACCGTTCGTGAGCTACTCGAATTCTACTCAATAATAGATCGTTCATAGGTCAGTCATTTGATGTTGCTAAAAAATATTCGGCACGTGTAACAGCTCTGCACATGCTAAAACCTCTTCGTCTTCCTTGAAAGACCTGCAAAACCATGAATTCTGATGGGGGACACCGGTGTGATGTCGGCCAAAGAACTTCCGATGTGAGAATAAGTTAATCTGGTAATAGAGAAAAGAGTACACAGATTAAACCGTAAAAATTTACCAATACTCCCTGACCTTTATACGTTGTTTATGTTAAAATGGAGGGTGTTCAATGGATTAAAGATATTATACTTTCTATTTACCTGTCCAAGAGATCACATTTCCTTGTTAAATCAGGATTCGATTCTCCTGAAAAATATTATAATAATAAAATCATAAATGTAGCAGACCAATGTGGGGATCGGATGTGTCTTTAATAAATATAATTTAATTGATAAGTTGATTGTTTGGCCGCACGTTTAATGAAGTCCAAAACGTGGATTGTGTTCTAATCGAGATTAGGTTATTCTAATCCTAAATTGAAGCTATTAATTTCATGCATAAATACTAGGATTAATTAATTAATTTGTTTATTTTAAAATAAAAGGTGTTGAATGAATTGGAGATATTATAATTTCTCTCTTTACCCAAGACGTTACTCCAATTGCGAAAAGAAAATATCATCTTTCGTTGTCAAATCAGTGATAGATTCTCTTAGAGAATATTCTAAGAATAAAATTATAAATGCATCAAACGATGTAAAAGTGTCCTTAAATATAATTTAATTGATAATTTGGTTGTTTGGTCGCGCATTTAGTAAAATCCGAAACGTGGGTTGTGTTCTAATCGAGATTAGGTTGCTCTAATCCTAAATTGGAGCTATTAATTATACTTTTTGTCTACCTGTCAAAGAGATTACTTCAGTTGGTAAAAAGAGATATCACATTTCTTTGTCAAATTAGGGTTCGATTCTTTTGAAAGATATTCTAATAATAAAATTATCAATGTATGAGACCGATGTGGGGTGTGTACTTAAATATATTTTAATTGGTAATTTGACTGTGTTTGGCTGCACGTTTAATGAAAATCCGAAACATGATCGTGATCTAATCTAGATTAGGTTACTCTAACCCTAGATTGGAGCTATTAATTTCATGCATAAATTCTAGGATTAATTAATTAATTTGTTTATGTTAAAATAAAATAAATAATAAATAAAAAGGGTTATGATTAGTGTCCAAAAGAGATAAAAAGAGAATCCAAAGGAGGTAGCAAATTTGTGTCTCTCTTTCTCTTTTGTGTTTATGTGTGTGTGTGTATAGAAATATAGAAATATATATATATATATATATATATATATATATATATATATATATATTCTGAATGCACGAGTGTTGGTCACAAGTCAGTGTGTAATGTCTTTGTTTTCCGAGGAAGAAAGTGGATGTTTTGCTTTTACCTCTTCTTTTTCTTACATTGCTAAAAAAAAATTAAATTAAGGGAAAATTACAGTTTACTCCCAAAACAAAAACTATTTATCGCCTACTCCAATCTGCTTTTTCTTGCATCATCTACTCCCATCGACGACCTTCTCTTGCACTGAAAACTCTCACTGTCAGCCTTTCTTGCACCGATTAGTCCTATTTCAAAAAACGGTCGACGATGAGATTATTGAAATACTCTCCCGTGAGCTTCTTCCATGAGAATGGCAGCGGACTCGCGTTGTATTTATTCTTCCTCGCGTTCGATTGATTTGCAGACGACCTTCACATCGGTCGTTCGTCGGCGATTTAAAAAACGTCATCATTGGAGAAATCGACGACGGGACAAAAGTCGCCGTCAAAAGAGGAAATCTAGATCCTATTGAAACTCCGGCATCACCATTTGGTTTCATTAAGAGAAGAACATGGCATCGACGAAAATCCAGATTCTATCGAAGAACAGGGCATCGACGGAAATCCAGATCCTATCGAAGCTCCGACATCGCCATTTGATTTTAACGGAGAGAGAGAATGAATAAGGTCTTTATTTTGATGAGATAGAGATGAATAAAGTTTCTAAATACCAAATAAGTGAGAGATAGCTCACTCAAAAATATCTTGTCAAATTACACTTTGCACCCTATAATTTTTAATTTATTTTTTGTGATAAATCAATGGTGTTTTCATTGTTTTGTATTTACAGTTGATGTTAGATTCAACATCCACAGGTGTTGAATGTAATATCCACTCATAATACGATCCATAAAAACATGAGAACAGTTGAACATCCACAAGTGTTTAATGTAATATCATATAGTTTTTACTCTGCATACAAAAATAAGAGAACAATGAATGTTACATTCAATATTCACATGTGTTGAATGTTACATTCAACATCCACATAAGGGGTATTTTGGTCAGAAAAATATAACATCATTAAAAAAAAAAACACAATTGATGTTGCATTTAACAACCACAGGTGTTGAATGTCACATTCAACATCCACATGAGGAGTATTTTGGTCAAAAAAAAATAACATAATTAAAAAAAAAAAAAAAAAAAAAAACACAATTGATGTTACATTCAATATCTACATGAGGGGTATATTAAAAAAAAAATGATATTAAATTCAACATCCACATGGGAGGTATTTTGATCAGAAAAAGACAAAAGTAGTTATTAGTAAGGATGGTCATGGGCCCGGAGGCCCGCCCAGCCCGACCCTATTTTTTAGGGCTTGGGCTTGATGTTTGAGTCCATGGGCCGGGCTAGGGCCTAAAGACTAAGGCCCATTCATTTTTAGGGCCGGACTAGGGCTTGATCATTTTTGTTTAGGGCCGACTTGAACCTACCCGAACTTTTTTAAAATATAATATATATATATATATATATAGAGAGAGAGAGAGAGAGAGAGAGATAGTTGAGGGACCATTTTGTAATTTTTTATTTCAGCTAGATAATTTAGCAAATTCTAGTTTCATTCTTCTCCATAGATAGAGAATTGAGGGGCCATTTTGTAATTTTACTATTTAGTTTTTAAATTAAAAAAAAAAATTATAGGGTCGGGCCTGGACTTAATTATTTTTTGTAGGGTCGGACTTGGGCATGAAATTAGGACTCGATCATAGGGCCTGACCGGGCTAGGGCCTAACATTTTTGTGTAATACCCTAGTCAAAACCCGGCCCTAGCCCGATCCGGCCCGGCCCATGACCATCCCTAGTTATTAGTGCAAAAAGGGATGGGTGTAACCGGTAATTTCTTTTGCATTTTGGGAGTAAATGGTGCATGTCACTTAAATTAACATTAATTTTGAATCAAGTTGAGATGCGCATAAACTGATTAGTCGAAATGTGCATAAATTGATCCAGACATACTACACTAAATAAAAAAAAAAACACAAAAAAAAAATAAAAATAGTCTCTCTCTAGCTAGTAAGATCAAAAGATACAACAAAACAACTAGAACGAGCAAAGAATATAATTAAAATCCTTGTTTGTCTTGGTGTCCAAACAGGACTTTCTCTTGCCACGTTGAGACCCAAAACTTCACAAAACTTATAGCCAATACAAAAATAAATAATTAAAAAATAACAATATATTCTATTCATACATGTCCTTATTACGCAGAACATGAAAAATCGTCCTTATGGTAGAGGACATGCATGCAATATTTCTTCTTTAATATATTATTTCTAATTATGATATTGGTCACTGTATATATATATATATATATATATATATATATATATATATTCACTATAGATTCTTTTAATGTAGTCATGAGGCGCCGTGTGACGATATATTAGCATTCAACAAAATCGACCAATTAAAGATATGTAATAATAGTGATGATCTAATAAATATTTTATTTTTTAAAATTATTTTAATATTGTTATATACATGCATTTATCTTATGTAGATTTTAACATCATATATATATATATATATATATATATATATATATATATAAATATTAAGTTGAAATAATGAAGGTGGGTAAAGTTAATAAAAAATAAATAAAAATAACAATGAAAAAATAGATGTCAATAATCAAATATATATAGGATTTTTTTTTTATGAACAATGGAGGCATGAACTTAAAATTTTTAAAAATTATTATAAAAAAAAATTACAATAACTTTTGTGTATCACAATAATTTTAAATTTTTTTAAAAAAAATATTATATTGCGTGGACTGTATGAATTAAAATTTTAATTTCGTGGACTATAAAAAAAAACTCATATATATATATATATAACTTTTTTCATTAAAATGGTATATATTTCACTAATCATGTTGGTTATCTAACACATAGAGACCCGTAAAATACCCAAATTCCTATGCACGACATATATTATTCATGCATGTTCATGCACGTCCCTCTCCAGGGAGACATGCAAATCTTCTCTCTCTCTCTCTCTCTCTCTCTATATATATATATATATAATTTAATTAATAAATAAATAAAATTATAGTCATAGGGTTCCTTTGAGGGATGGGTCCCGACAAAAACCTAAGTTATGGAATGGGTAGTGAATATAAAAATATAGCAAAATTATGAAAAAAATAATAATAATTAAAAAAAAAAAAAAAAAGAGATAAAAGAATAAGAATGTGAATTGCATTTGGACAAGACTTGAATTATGGGAATTTTATTTGCAATTTATTGTCATGCCCTAAATTATTAATTTAATTTACTAAATACTTATAGCTTCAACCATTTTTATTATTATTTTAAAAAAAAAAATAGGAGACAAAATTGTATTTTATCAATTTAAAAATTATTCAAATTATTGATTTTAAAAACAAGTGTTTTTGTATTTTTTTTGTATGAACCTTAGGGGACAAAATTTTGAACTCTAGACCTTCTGCAAATGAGACATGCTAGATAACGGATAGACGACGAGTTTTTTTTGCATAGTTTTAAAATGTATCCAAAAGTGAGGACCCCAAACCCAAACTTTATACATGATTTTTAACTTTTGTTAAGGCCCAACTCAAGGCTTCATTCTCATACAACAATTGGGCCCAACCCCAACTTGGGCCTGAGCCCAAATCCAACCTTGATATCATGATCCAAAGTGCTTCAATTTTTAAAAAGGTTGTTCCGTTTACAACATCATTTAGGCCCCGTTTGGTTAGGTGGCGTTTGGTTAGTGTTCTCACTTTTTTGAACCCAACTGGAATGGGTTGGGTTGACTTGAATTGGATTGAGTTAAGAATTTTAGGAACAAAATTACGTTTGGTAATGACAATTTTTGTTTTGTGCTGAGAACAGAATGTGTTTGGTAACGATTTTATCCTAAAACTAATTTTATTTTTTTTTATTTGGTGGCGGCCAGACGGCGGCGGCGGCGGCGGAGGTGGCCAGCGACGGTCACCGGAGGTAGCCGGCGGCAGTGGAAGGTCGCCGGAGGTGGCCGGACAGCGGAGACGACGGGCGGTGATGGTCGCCGGAGGTAATCGCCGGCAGCGGAAGGTCGCCAGAGGTTGCCGGAGACGGCGGCGGCGGCGGCCTGCAATGGTCGCCGGACGGTGGCCGGCGGCGGCGGGTGGTGATGGTCGGCCGACAGATGAAGTCGGAAGTTGAGAACTTTGGGTTGAGTTTTTTGGGCACAAAAATAAACAACTTTTTTTTGTTTTTGGTTTCTTTTGGATTTTGAGAATCAATTCCTATTTTTTTGGTTGGGTTGAGTTGAGTTTTGTGTTTGCCAAACGCGTTCCCAAAAATCAAACCCACAATTTTTGGGTTGGGTTGGGTTGGGTTTAGTTGGAAACACTAATCAAACGGGGCCTTAGTGTTCCCAACCCAACCCAACCCAAAAATTTTGGGTTTAATTTTTGAGGACGCGTTTGGCAAATACAAAACTCAACTCAACCCAACCCAAAAAATAGGAATTGATTCTCAAAATCCTAAAGAAACTAGAAACAAAAAAAAAATTGTTTCTTTTTGTGCCCAAAAAACTCAACCTAAAATTCTCAACTTCCGACTTTATCTGTCGGCCGACCACCACCACCCGCTGCCGTTTGCCGCAGCCGGCAACCGTCCATCGACCATCGCCGGCCGGCAACCTCCGCCGTCGCCGGCGGCCGTCCGACCACCTCACCACCGTCGCCGTCCGGCTGCCACCAAACAAAAAAAAAATTCAAAAAAAAAAAAATTAGTTTTTGGATAAAATCGTTACTAAACACATTCTGTTCTCAGCACAAAATAAAAATTGTCGTTATCAAACGTAATTCTGTTCCCAAAATTCTCAACCGAACCCAATTCAACTCAACCCAATCTATTCTAGTTGGGTTCAGAAAAGTGGAAACACTAACCAAACGCCACCTTAGTATCCTTGTAGATAAAAAAAAATATAATGAATTTTTAATTATGATGACAAATTTACATTTAATAATTTTTTAAAAATTAAATAATTAAAATTAAAATACACAAATGTCCTTTCAGTTTTTTTTTTTCTTTTTTACCTCCGTTTCTTCTTCTCCAATCGGTAGCCACCTCTGACGCTGGAGATGACGTTGGATTCTCTCTATCTCTCCCCCTCTTTCATTCTCCTTGTTCTTTCTTCTTCTTCTCCAGTGGGGGGGGGGGGGGTTCAATGATTTTTTTTTTGTACTTTTCTCCTACTCATGTGGTTAAACCTTTGTTTTACTTTACCCTCTATCAGCACTTTACCCCCTTATAGTTATGCTTACATCAAATGGTAAAATACAACAAAACTTAACTATAAGAGAGAAAGTGGTAACGAAAATATCACAGGAGAACAAAATATAAAATAACCTAACCACAAAGGGAGAAAGTTTAATTAACCCTTTCTAAAATAAAGGTGTTAATGCTTTTTTGAAAATAATATATATATATATATAAATAATGGTAAAAGTATTTGGGTCTATTATGACTTATATTTAGCAAATAACAAAAGAGATACGTCTTCTTATTTAGAAAGTGAGTAGTAAAACCTCCAAATTGTCAAACAAGATATTATAAATTATATATGTGAAATTTGATGTGAAGAAAATGGCACAAAAGAAATGATTGGCTTGTCCATGCACTCAAAATTGGACACGTAATTCAACACAAATTTCATGAGACAATTCTAAGATAAAAGCAACCTTGATTTGATGCCAAACCTAATTTTCCACATTTGTATACAGTAATAACTAAGTCTTTGCCTAAACAAAAAAGGGATTTGGTTTTCTTAACTAACCATTCCGAAATCGAATCTTGGAATATTGTGCATGAAAAGTGTTTTATTGGGAGAAATTTCTGCTTTTGGTACCTGACAATACTTCGAGGGATTATCCTCTATTGACTGTTATGCGGGTATACCCTGGAAAACTGAAAAAAAAAATAACTAAATCTTTATCTTATTTAAATAGAATCGACTGTATAAATCCGTTTACACCATAATGAACAATCAAGGATCATCCCCTCAGTCTCATTTTTTTATCATATTCAATAATAATAATTTGCATTATTTTTTTTTCTAATTACAAAATGGAATGTTAATTTTTAATTAAATGATACTCAAATTTTATCTAATATTTTTTATTTTATTTTTATGATGTAAGATTTTTATTTTTTTTTTAATTTAAATTTTATATCTACAAATATAAGATATAATTATTTATAAAATTTTATATTAATTATAAGTCAGTCCGAGCTGTTGGAGTAAATTTTGGCATTAAAATTACCAAAATTTAAGATGACACAAAGAATGACGAAATTGTTGGAGTTGCTCTTAGCAATGCAAATATTGCAATATTATTTTCAAGTTTTAAGATATCAATTATTTATATAGAGCAACGGAATTCCTTACCTAACAAGTTTGGAAAATTAACAGTAACACCCTCTGTATTTGAGATTTGAGATTATAACCAGAGACGGTGGGGGGCAATGGGTCGTAGAGAGAGAGGGTTGACCGGTGGGAGGGGGAGTGAATTGGAGAGAGAAAAGAAGAGTAAAAGAAAAGAAAAAAAGAAGAGAATAGAATTAATGAGAGGAAAAAAAAATATAAAGAAAAAAAAAAGAAAAAAATGAATCGGAGTCAGAGTAATTAAGTAATTTCACGAATAAATTTTGAATTATAAACAAAAAAAAAAAATTGACATTTAAAATATGACATCAGCCAGTCAACATCGATTTAGGAAGTTTGGTTAAAAAAAAAAAAAAAAAACATATTTATAATATTTATTAAAAGACGAGAGATTTTCTTAATACTTTTCCCAAAGATAAGGCGTGTCAACTTGTTTTGCTTTTATTTTTTCTATTTTCATACTAAGTTTAGGTTTCATGTTTGGCGCTCATTCTCTTTGGAATTCCCATAGGAATAAGGATATATAGGTATCACAATTATTGATGGACCAAGACATGAGAAAATAAATTTAGAAAGATTTTTTCCAAAAAATAAAATAAAAAATGCATTGATTAATTTAATAGAAAATAAATTTATAAAACTGCATAATTAAATTAAATTATATTTTGTACCTTTAAATTTTATATTTGTATTTAACTAACAATTTTTTTTTATTATTATTTTTAACACTTATAATTTAAAAAATCAATATAGTGAATTTTTCACAAAGAAATTCTAATTTATATTATAAATTAAAATGATTTTTTAAAATATATTTCCGTTAAGAGTTGAGATTGATTTAAGAGAAATCAACGGATGCGATTGGATTATAAAATTAAATGGGAAAAAAATGCAGCCCAAAAACTTCATATCACTACTTTTAAGGCGGTTGAATTAAATTATATTTTATACTTTTCAAGTTTAATATTTGGATTAAATTGATAAAAAAAAAATATTATTTATTATCTTTTACAATTATAAATTAAAAAATCGATACACTGACTTTAGCCACAAAAAATTTTAAATATTAAGGCCCCGTTTGGTTAGTGTTTCCAACCCAACACAACCCAAAAATTCTGGGATTGATGTTTGGGAATGCGTTTGCCAAACACAAAACTCAACCCAAGTAAGGACACGCTTGGTATTTACAAAATTATTAATGAGTCAAATTCATCCCACTTCATTCCAACTTCTAACGCTTTCCTTTGTTCTTCCATCTTCATTGTTCTTCCATCTTCATTGTTCTTCACTCATTGCCATCGTTCGTGGTCTTCGTCGTCGTCGTCATCCTCTTCCTTCTCACCATCGTCGTCCTCGTCATCGTCCTCCTTCTCCTTCTTGCCATCGTCTTCTCTGTCGTCGTCCTCGCCATCGTTGTCTTGTCCAGCCACCGCCATCGTCGTCGTCGTCTCCACCATAAGCTCTCTCTCAATTTTGATTTTGATTTTCTTGCTAAAATCGATTTCGATTTCGATTTCCTCACAATCGTCAATGCCGTCCACCTCCTCACAATCATCTTTGCCGCCACCGTCGCCATCGTCCTCACCACCGCCATCGCCATCGCCACCAATTTTTGTTCCATGATTTCGATTTCATTACTTGGTTTAGGGTCATTCTGAATTTTGATTCTGATTTTGATCTGTGAATTGATTTAGAGTTTTGATTTCGATTTGTGAATTGATTTAGGGTTTCGATTTCAGTCTATGAATTGATTTTGATTTTGATTTGGTTGAATTTGATGAAATCGGTGTTAGGTTGGTTCTTGATTTGGAGATTTTGACTTCTAATTGGGGTTTTGGTTGAATTTGATTAAATTAATTTTAGAGTTGGTTCTTGATTTGAGAATTTTGGGTTAAAACACTTGAAATCAATTTAAGGATAATATCGTTACCAAACGTGATTTTGTTCCGAGTACAAAAAAAATTTCATTACCAAACGCAATTCTATTCTCAACAGGAAACAAAATTCTCAACCCAACTCAACCTAATTCATCCCAGTTGAGTTGAGAAAATTAGAAACACTAACCAAATGCCACCTAAATATTTCAAATAAACTTCAAAGAGACACATCACATGTCATGGTCCATCATTTAGTTGAATGTTAGTCGTTAAAGTAGTTGGCCATGGTCTACTAGGACAAAAAAAATTATTTAAGTATTTAATGTTGTTTCTATCATCATAAATACCTATTTATACCAAGAAAATGCAACTCAAATGGCAAGACACATTTAAGTTAAAACAATTGAGAGACCTCCGCAAGGTCAAGGGTTCGAACCTACGAAAAAATAATTATTGAAAGAAACAGCCACGCACCCCGAACGAGCTAATCTTTCACCCTGTATGGATAAGAGGACACTCGTGGGTATATATAAAAAAAAAACTATTTATCAACACAAGGCAGTTGGGTAACAAATATCTATTTTTTGGTATACCCACGAGTGTCCTCACAACCATACAAGATGTGAGAGTAATCCCGTTCGGGATGCGTGATTGTCCCTCCAAACAAGTGTTTTTCCGCAGAGTCAAACCCCAAACATTATAGAGATCCCTCAACTGCTTTAACTCAAGCAGATCTTACTATTTGAGCAACACTATGTTGGTGACTAACAAATTCCTAAGTGCGTCTTCCTAGTCAGAGATCTAGTGTTAGAAAAAAAAAAATACATGTTTATCTTGCATTAACTCAAATATTTTCAAAAAAAAAAAAAAAAAAAAAAATCAATTTCATAAAGTTATGGTAACAAATAAAACACCCCATACATAATTTAATTGTAACATTACAGAGAAAAAAAAAATTAAATATTTAGAACAATAAAAAAAAATTAAAAAAAAAAAAAGAGAGAGAGAGAGAGAAATCAAAGAATACAAACCAAACCCAAAACACCCAAATTAAATTAACTATTTCAACTTTTTTTTTTAAAAAAAAAAAATCCTAAATTAAACTAATACACACAAACATCAAATTTATCAGAAAATAGGTCAAGTTTAAGTACTCTGATTTTATATGCTCTTGCTTAGTTCCTCAAGCTTCTTCATCCTCAATCTCTCGCTTTCACCCACCAGCTGGAAAAATAAAATATAAAATAATAATTCCATTAAATCAAATAAATTGACATTGATAAAGACTTGACAATAATCGTTGAATTTTAATTGCTTTTATTTAAAGAAAATAAAGGAAAATAATTAATTAATTTCACCTCCATTAATCGAGTAATTAGCTGAACTTTTTCCTTGTTCTTCTCGTTAAATGATTCCAGAGCTTCTTTATACTCTCTTTCCTGTGGGAAAAAAAACAATTTTCCAGAATTAATTTTTTGAGTAAAAAGGGGCAGCACCGTGCACGAAGCTCCCTTCGTTGCGGGATCTGGGGAGTGTCAGATGGACACGAACTTATGCCTGTCTATTTGTAGTAATTATGAAAATTGTGGGGTTTTTTTTTTTAATGAAAAATATCAAAATGGTAAAGGTGGAGTTTGGTTAGTGTTTCTGTTTTTCTGTTTCTACTTCTAATAAACCGAGATGAGAATTTTATTTCCGTTTCGGAGTGTTCGAATAATAGAAACACGTTTGGTAAATGAAATTGTTTCTTTTAATTTATGAAAACAGAAACAAGAAAATGGTTGTAATTTTTTTTTCTTTAGACGTATGGGGGCCGACAGTGGTGGTTGGTCGGGGGTGATGGTAGCCAACAGAGTGATGGTTTCTGACGGAGTGGTGGTGAGAATAGTTTTGTGAGAGTTAAAAAGAATCAATTTTTATTTTTTAAGGAATTCAGAAAATAGTACCAAATTAATCTCAAAATTTTGGAAACGAAAACATGTTTACTAAAACAAAATTTTGGGAACAAAAACAGGATTCGTGGAACAAAAACAGTAACCAAACAGGGTCTAAGAGTTTCACCTTCTTCTGGCATGAATGTCCCAGTGGTTTTAGTTCCTTGTTGACAGAATCAATTTTCTTACGTATGGCTGAAACTTCTTTCCTCATCGGATCTCCCAACGCTTCAAGCTCCTAAAAATCCATTCATATTCTATACATCAATATATACACACACATATACATATACACATATATGTATATATCTCCGTGTCTGTGTGTGTTTGTGTGTGTGTTCAGACAGCAATTTTTTTCGTTTTTTTAAAAAGTAATCAAGTTCCGATCATGTAGAAAATGAACTAAAACTAAATTATCACTTACATGGTAATTATTAAAATTAGGGTTTAGTGAAAAATCTAGAGTTCAATCCCTTTCCCTAAATATATGCACCGAAAAAAAATAAATCTAGCATGAAAGTTTGAAGTTCAACCCCTTCTCAACATATGTACCAAAATATATATATATGTATATATATATATATATATGTATATGTATATATGTGTGTGTTATATGTATATATACCTCGCGGATATTGGCTAGGCGTTTGGTTTCTTCTTCAATACGACCTAACTGAGCTTGAACTCTCTCCTTGACCTCCATCTTCTTCTTCTCGATCTCCTCTTCCTTGGCTCTGAAAGCGGTGAGAGCAGACTTCGCCATCTCGTCCTCCTCTCTGCTGCTGGCTGTACTGTTGAAGCTCACGGTGGTTGAAATTTGGCCGGAGTTTACAACTGACTGCGGTGCCTCTTGAAGATCATTTGTTTCCTTCTGCGTTTGAATCATTTTAACCCAGAATTTTTTTTTATAAAAACACACCCAGCTCTCTGTAATTTCTTCCTTGAATCCTCTCTCTCTAGATCGATCTTTCTCTCTCTAGCTTTTGCTTTGGAAGGGGTATGATGAGAGGGTGGTGCTCTCTTTCTCTCCTGTTTGCAGATGCTTATGAACAAAGGCTGGCCAAAATGTTTAAAGTTGCTTCCTTTATTATATGACCCACAAATTTTAAATTAAATCAAAAGCTATACATATATTGATATATAATCTATATTTAGGGTTTTTGACACTTTGCAACCATGAAGTTTGATTATTATTGCACTTTGATCATGTTGGGTTTATCGCATATCAGATGTGGAAGAGAGAGATGGTCAGATTATAAGTGTGAAGGAAAACCTCATCTTTTGAGCTAACTTTTGGGGGGATGAGAGAGATACGAGATCACCCTCCACTGCTATCATAGCCTATGTTACAACATCTCTGATCCAATTGCCACAGAGGGAGAGACCGGTTGAGGGTTAGTTGACCAAAAGTCCGATGTCTAAGGGTGATTGTTAGGTTTATTCCACATTGAATATAGAAAGAGATGGTGGTCAGGTTATAAGTATGAGGAAAAACCTGATCTTATGATCTAACTTTTGGAATCGAGAGAGATCTAAGACCACCCTACAAATCCCCATGCTATTAATTTGAACACGTGACACGCTAAGCTTCGTAATTAATCATCCGACTTCAGTCCAAAGCAATAAGTCCAATATAATTTTTGGATGACAATCCATTACTTGCCATACATCTAACCTTTTTTAAAAGGTCCTCATGTGAATTTACAGCCTCTTTCTAAAAAAAATTGTAATACATATAATATCATGTATATTTCAGAGTATTTGGGTGGGAAGGAGAAGAGGAAGGGCGAAAGAAGGACATTGTAAATACTCATAAAGTCTCTTAAAAAGAGCCAATGCTCGTTAAGTGACTATTTTTCCATCCACAATTGTAATCAGAATAACGAGTTGGACTATAGTGGGGTGATTTGAAAACTCTAAGTCGTTATATGTTCAAATTGATACCACATGGACCAAAAATAGATTTTGGTATAACTTCCGGGGTTCAAAGTGTCGAAACCCGATATATATATATAGGCATGACAGTGGAATGACTCAACTGCCAACCAGGGATAAAGCTCCTTTTAATTATTATTTTTATTATTATTACAGTAATTCAAATACATATACCAGCAAATTCAAGATTTTTTTCTATTTATGACCAGCAACTTTTCAAATTCCCATGATAGATATAATAGAAAAAAGAAAACTAATAATGTAAAAATTCTAAATTATATATTTTTCAGGGTTTAATTACGTAATAAATTGACAAATTCTTAGAGAGTAGGTGGCGTTTGGTTGGTACTGTTTATGCTTTTGTGTTTTTACTCTTAAAAAATTAGTATAAGAATTTTATTTCTATTTTAAAGTATTCTGGGAATAAAAACATGTTCGGTAACGACCATTGCCCTGAAATTGTTTCTTTGAATTTATAAAAATAAAAATAAGAAACACGTTTAGTTGCAACATTTGTTCTTTTTTTATTTTTTTTCAAATGTATATTGGCCGGCTGGGTAGCGGTGGGCAGCCGAGAAGTAGTGAGAATAGTTTTTGAGAGAGAATAGAAATTAATATTTTTTCGTTTTTCAGATTCTTAAAGAATCTATGAATTACTCCCAAAATTTTGGAAACCGAAAGGTATTTACCATACATATTTTGGTATATTAATTTCAAAAATTTGGGAGCGGAAACACGAAAAACAGTAACCAGACTGGCATTTATTATTCATTGACCTGGAGAGCTAAGGAATTTCCGACACATGCACACATAACACAATTTAACATAATTATATTTAAAAAAATATAAAAAAAAGAACAATTTGTTGGTTATCCATCCCTTAACGAAACCCTTCTGCCTGCCTAAAATTGGACAACTTGACGTCTGAACTCCACAAAAAATAATATTTATCTATAATATATATATGTGTATATATATATATATATATATAATTGACACTTGCATTTTAAATCAATTAAAAAAAAGGTATGAAAAGAGGAATATTGGTGAGGAGTTGATGGAAAAACTCAACTGACAATAAGAAATCCTTTTTTATATATTTTTTATTTTATATATATATATATATTTGGCTTGAATATTAAAATATAGTCCTTCGGCTTTTTGGGGTTCTTGCTTGAACATCAATTAAAAGGGTTTTGACACTTTGCACCCTTGAAGTTTGATCAAAATCTCACTTTGGTTTCTACGGTTTTAATTTGAACATATAACAACTTAAACTTTCTTAATCATCCTAGTACAGTCCAAGTCATTATGCCCGTCACAATGTTAAAAAGAAAAGAGACATATGTCATGCTTCTGACGGTCTCAAGAAGCTTTATGTACAATTTTCAGCATTCTCTTTCCTTCCCAAACACTCATACAGACAAAGACAGTTGAGTCTTTGTCGTGCAGATTTGCCATGGAATTATTGATTTGGACTAAAGTGGGATGATTACAAAACTTCGCGGTGTTATTTGTTCAAATTGAAAGTACGGGAACCAAAGTGAAATATATAATATTCAAACTTTAGGGGTACAAAATGTCAAAAGCCCCTAATTTGTTTTTTTTTTTTTTTTTTAAAAAAAAAGAAGCTTTAACAGCAGGCCAGTGGCTTAGCTAACAAATAACTTTCCAACCGAGCTTGATGAATCTAAAATCCTTTTATTAAAGTGTTTGTGTGTGTGTGTGTATATATATATATTATAATTTATTATAGATTATCTTAGAAGGATTCCTCGTGCTTAAAGTTACCATATCGATTTTTAAATTAAATAATAAAAAATTAATTAATAAAATACATAGTTGAAATTCAAGCGCTTTAAAAGTGAAAGTATAAAATTTTTAATCTTTCGAAATATTTTATCTCTTCATTTAACTCATTGAGTGATATTGCGGAATTTGAAATTAGTGGGTCAAGAGATTGTACAAGTTCGATCTTAACTATTTATCTTTTAAAATTAAATCTGAACCGTTAAAATGTATTATTTATTAATAGATTTAGGCTATTGATATGCATGATTAAGTCAAGCTCCACTTTAGATTATTCTAAGATGATATGATCACTGGGTTTCAAGCCTTTTGCTTTCTGGTGGCATCAAGGGGACCATTTCACCCCTTGATTTTTTCAAACTTCTATTATTGAAAAAGGGGAAAATTACATTTTTGGTACCCTAAAGTATGGGGTTGAGTCTCTATGTGAACCTTAAAGTTTGTCAAATTGCTCATTTGGTCAACTCAAGTTTCACGTTTGTCTCAATTCCGCGCGAAATTGAAAACGTTGTTAGTGATTTTTAGACAAAAAATGAGTTTTGCTCAGCGCGTGATCTTCTAACGAAGATATTTTTGTCATTTTCTTAACTTTTGCCTAACAACGTGTCAAATTTTTTTTTACCCATTTTTCAAAAGAATCGTTGTGAGGAAAAACGTCTTCGATTTAGCGGAGTGATGAAATGACGAAAATATTTTCACTAGAGAAAGTCGTGTTCTGATTACAATCCATTTTCCGTCCACAATTTTTAATAGCGTTCTTAATGTAAAATTTAACAAATTTCTAGATCCACATAGACGGCGTATCAAAAACATAATTTTTCTCTATTAAAAATATAATATTTAAAAATTACTCCAATTTTTTTTGAATTGCTGTTGATGATGATGCAGTTGATTTGGGCCCAAGGAATCACTGCTTTGATGAGTGGGGACCCTAAAAAAAATAGTGGAATATTACTTAATTCCTAATCAAGAAATTAAGTATGAAATTAATTCCTAATTTCAGAATTCAAGACATGCTTTGGAATTTGAAATACTGAAAATTCAAAAGTCAAAGTGAAATGGTAAAAGTCATGCCTTATTTTTGTTAAAATTTTATTCAGTCTGCCTTAAATTGAATTTCCAAATACTATTTTTCAAACCTACAAATAGTTGTTTTTTATTTTATTTTTTAACAGTACGATGCGTCTGATCCAGTTCACGCGTACCTCGTTACTTTCTTGGATGATTTTAGAGGCATTCCGCCACATCGACTTGGTGCATTAAAAATTTAATTCTAACAGTATTCTCCAGAAGCGTCGACCCTAATTAATAAAGAAAGAAAATATTTCTCTTTACCAACCAGATTGACACCTCTCGGACAAATAGTTTTGTTAATCAAGCTAAAAATCTTAGTAGCATGAAACAAGCCAATATGAAGATTAAACAATTATATATATATATATATATATATTATTACAATTTCTATTAAAATAATTCATTTATTATTTTTAATTTTTTTATTCGAATAAGTTTTAATTTTCTAAGTTAATATTAAAAAGTTATTTTTGAAATCTTGGGACCTCTAAAAAAGTTTCCCTTTATATTTTAGTTAAAAACATCTAATTAATAAATTTAACAGGTTGATAAAAAGAATAAAAATCTAATTATACGGTACTCGATTTTTATTTTAAATTTTTTGTTCTATTCATAAATATTTGACTTTTAAACATTATCAGCTTACTACTTTTTAATAGTCACAGTTATTTTAATTTTTGGTCAGTGTGGACTCAATCCGAAAGGTACCAGGCAAGTGGACCGCGTGGAACGTTACAAATAGTGGCAAGCTAATCTGATCCCAAAATAACACCCTAGTGGTGTTGATAGAGGAGTAGAGGCTTCAAGATACCTTGTGTCTGCTTACGAGCAACTATCTCTAAACCACCAACCAAGAGGACGAACAGGGCAAACGCGATGAAACTGTTGGGTCTTTGAGTGGCGGATGTTATGAGATCCTACATAGGAAGTATTAGAAAAAAATTGTTTGATACATGAAGTATCACGTTTGCTACTATCGATACTTTAACTTAAGTATTTTGGGTCACGTGGACTCGTTCCAAAAAGTATTAGTGTAAAATGTTGGTTGTGATAATTAGATATTTTATAATATTAAGTTATAAGAGCTCAAAATTAAGTGAATTATAGATCACTTAAAATTTTAAACAATTCTTAAACGATTATTACTTAATTTTGTAATCAAATATACTTAATTTAATAATTAATTAATGTATTTAGTTTTAAGTGTTACTACTAAATCACATAATAGATGGGCCTTATAAAAGTGTAACTTTAGCAGATAAGATGGTCTTCATCAACGGTGCAATGTATGGGGCCTAATTAAAGGATGCATATTGGGCCTCAATTAGGCCCAAATGTCTTAGGCCCATAAATACTTAAGTTTTAGCTCAGTGTTATTAATTAATCAATTAAAATTCCCCTATAATCAATTAAAAAAATAAAAAAAAATAAAAAAAATCTAATTAGGCTTAAATTTATAAAGTCTAATAGGGTTCAAAGTTTGTAACCTAGTGCATACATTTTAATATTTTTTATGAAAAGTCTAGAGTTCTCTACACAGGATTAGTGTTGCGTGACCCCACATCAGTACATCCTTTGAACGAGATTATCCTAATGAGATCAGTGTAGCAAGACTCCACACGAACACGACACCTACACGGGATCAGTGTAATGAGACTCTACATCAGCACGTCCTCTACACGATCTTATTCTTATGAGATCGATGTAGTAAGAATCTACGCCAACAGGTTCTCTACACTGGATTAGTGTAGCGAGACCCCAGATCAACACGTCCTCTACACAATTTTTTCCTAATGAGATCAGTGTAGTGAGACCCTATACCAACACGTCCCCTACACGTGATCAGTTTAGCAGGACCCCACATCGGCACGTTCTCTATACGATTTTATCTTTATGAGATCGATGTAGCGAGACCCCACACCAACAGGTTCTCTACACTAGATTAGTGTAGCGAAACCCCACATCAACACGTCCTCTACACGATATTATCCTAATGACATTGTTGTAGTGAGACCCCATACCAACACGTCTCTTATACGGGATGAGTGTAGCAGGACCCCACATCAACACGTCCTCTACACGATTTTATCTTTATGAGATCAATGTAGCGAGACCCCACACCAACAGGTTCTGTACACTAGATTAGTGTTGCGATACTCCACATCAGCATGTCCTCTACACGATATTATCCTAATAACATCAATGTAGCGAGACCCCATATCAATACGTCTCCTACACGGGATCAGTGTAGTAAGACCCCACATCAACACGCGCTCTACATGATCTTATTCTTATAAGATCGATGTAGCAAGAGCTCACACCAACACGTCCCCTACACGTGATCAGTGTAACAGGATCCCACATCAGCACGTCCTCTACACGATCTTATTCTTATGAGATTGATGTAACGAGACCCCATACCAACACGTCCTTCACACGGGATCATTGTATCCAGACACAACGGCCCCGTTTGGTAACCATTTCCATCCTATTCCATTCCCAGATTTTTTGGAATTCTGTTTGGGAATAGCGTTTGGTAATTTTTGTTTCCGTTTCCATTTCATTCCCATTTGAGAATTGTGCCCACTTTTTTCTTAAGAAATGAGAAACAAAAAAAAGTTGTTTCTCATTATTCCCATTCCATTCCCAAAACCCATGGTCACTATTCACCTACCGGCCGACCACCGCCCGCTGGCGGCGGCGGCGACCGTCGCCGGTCACCGTCCGGCCGGAAATTTTCCGGCCACTTCCGGCAGTCGCCGGCGACGCCGCCATTGTCTTCCGGCCGGCGTTGCCGGCGGGGGGCACCGCCGTCTCCGACACCGGAGAACCGTCGGCGGCCGTTGCTGGAGCGCCGACGAAGCATCGCCGGCCGGCCGGCGACGGCGCCACCGCCGTCAGGCCAAAACAGAAAGAAAAAAAAAAAAAAAAAAGATTTTAGGATAAAATCGTTACCAAACACAATTCCCTTCCCAAAATAAAAAAAAATTATAGTTACTAAACGCGATTTTACTTCAAAAAAAAAAATAAAATTCTCATCCCATCCCGTCTCACTGCTAAAATGGAAACAGAAACGGTTACCAAACCCATCCTCTTGTCCTCTCTACGAATAGGATGGCAAAAAAAAATCCTGTTAATAAATCCTCGAACTGCCAAAGTCACGTGTAGACACGTGAGGGGTCCCTTAGGCAAGGCATAGGGAGGGGGGGGGCGGGGGGAGTGGCGTGCCGGCGTGCGTTGCCTTTATTACCACAAAAGGACAAAAGTGGGGGGTCCACGTGTCTCCTTCTGACACATACCCACTGCATCATCCTGACAAAAAAAAAGTGTCTGTGACGTATTAGATCAAACGGCTTGTGACCCTAATAACTCTTTGAGATCAGGTGACGTCTGGAAGGCCCACGTGGCTCCCACTTGACTCTACGATCCTTATCATTTATTAAACGGCTGATCCAACGGGGAATCGGGGATTGGGGAGGGGGTTGATTTAACGTGCGCCTGGTTGGGTTCTCAACTCAGGATCTGTTTGGCTACCCAAAAATATTGAAGTTTACAAAAAAAACGTTTTTCCTTCCATCAAGAGAAAAAGTGAAAAGACAGTTACCGAGGAGCTCTCGTAAAAAAATAAAACTATCGAATAAATATTTTTTTTTTTACGGTTTTACCTCTCTGCACTTTTGCATATAATACGATGTCGTGTTATATTTCATTCACTGTCGTTCAACTCTATCGGGTCGCCGTTGACTGCACCATCACCCATTCCACAATATAACCAATCTAAGATCCACTCCACCAGACCATGACTACCAAAGGCAAAGACCCAAGTCCACCACCCAATCCATGTGCAGCAAGCCTCTACTAGTCCACCGTTCCCACCTCTCATAGTTGTAAGCACCGCCAACGTCGTTCTCACCTCCCTTCAGTATTCCGTCCACTGATTTACCTCGATTTGGCCGCAACGGCCAGATCTACGGAGGAAGAACGACGCCAGAAGGAGCAGAACCAGGGGAGGAGCAAGAGGAGAAGAATTGTACACGATTGGTGCTTAAGTAGGAGATGAATGAAGTGAAGGGTAAAATCATCTAGAGAAATATAATAAGGAGTTTTTGGTAACAAAAACCGCTAAATGCAGAACTATTTTGTGCAAAAAACACTTGTGGGATCATATGGTAGATTTAGTCTATTACCTAGACTTTTTGGTATTTTTCTCAAAAATAAATTGGAGGGAAAAATGCAGTTTACCTCTTCATATTTATATTTGTTAGTCATGTTGGCAGGAGGAGATGTCTTATTTTTTGTCAATCAGAGTTCGATACTCTTGAGAATTTTTGGAAATTAAATTTTGAATATAGCCCTGAATGCAACAGGCGATGTGGAAGAATGAGTCTTTAAGACCGTCAGATGAGACGATTAATCGAAATGTACATAAACTAACTCTTACATATTTTACCATAAATATATATATATAGACATTTTGGTGGCGCTTGATTAACATTTTTGATTTTCTGTTTCTACTCTCAATAAAATGAGATGAAAATTTTGTTTCTGTTCTTGAGTATTATTAGAACAGAAACGTATTTGGTAATGATAACTATTCTTAAAATGTTTTTATAATTTCTCATAATAGTAATGCGTGTTAGTGCCCGACATGGGTAGCCAACATAGTGGTGGTTCTTAACATCGATCCTTATGAAATAGATTTCAAATAGTTTTTGTGGGAGTAAATATGAATCACGTTTTTTTTTTGTTCTTAAATTCTTAATGAATTTTGAAATTACTCCGAAAACTTTGAGAATATTTGAAAACAAAAACGTGTTTATCAAGCACGTTTCTGTATATTAATTCAAAATTCTGTGAACAATAATAGAAATCACGGAATAAAAACAATAAAAGAATGTCACATTTGTCTTCCTAAACGTCGGATTGAAGTGCAAAAATTATTTTTTTTCGTTCAATCAAATTAAATCTATAAAACAAACCAATTTCGAATTATCTATATACGCATGAATTCGTCTCATAAATTACTACAACTCAAAATCAAGAATTTGATACACAAACCTCTTACAACTATCCCAAACAAAAAAAATCCATATTTTACAATAAAATTTCAAAATATAAAAATAATTAAAAATTTGGATTCTTCACCCGACGAAACATAAATAAGACTACATAAATTACAAAAAATGAAAAAAAAAAATGAGAAAAAAAATTATATTCCAAAGTTAAAATTTATTTTATTTTTTGTTATTTTTCATTTAATTTAATAAAAAAAATAACATTTACAATTAAATCCAAAAATAAAATGAGACTAAATTATTATTTTTAAAGTATAAAGAGTTAGAAGGGGAACATTGGCGTAACGGTAGAAATTGTCGCCATATAACCTAGAAGTTACGGTTTGAATCGTGAAAACGATCTCTTACAAAAAATAAGGTAAAACTGTGTACAATAGATCTAAGTGATCCGATACTTTTTTCGGATCCTGTGTATAGCGGGAGTTTTGTATCACGGTTTGCCCTTTAAAGTATAAAGAGTTAAAAGTGAAAATATTTAAATATAAGAGGGGGGTGGAATTGTAATTATATATTAAATGAATGGTCACTTCAATTGCCAAAATGGAGGACAGTTGTTGGTTACATCAAATCAATCGGTCAATACAAAACAAGTCATAAAAATCGAATAATTATTATTTTTTTAACAATTTATTTAATTATTATTAATTTTTTATTTTATGATGATTACATGTGTGTGCAGTAGATTAATGAATTATTTATTTATTTTTAATTGTAATTAACGAGGTTAAAAAAGTAAAAGTTGTCTCTGATAATAAGACCTAGAGAACCATTTATAAAAATAATATTAGATGAGAATATCTCGATTATATTAAAATATTAATTTAGTGATTTGGCGTGATTAGTCACACTAAATAACAAAAATATATACTTGATGGAGGTATTTTTAGACATCACCGATTTAGCAGTAGGGCCCTGGCCACGTGTCTACTCTCACCATGACGTGACAATATTCAGGAATATAAAGTATCACATAGGAACATATGACGACCAGGGTTTTTCCCCTAAAACCTCCTTTGCACCAATGAAAGAGCGATGTGCCTCACAGGGACGCTGCCTCCCAAAATTCTGTGTTGTGCCTCTGGACGACCAACTTCATGGATTTAGCCGTTTATCTCGATCGGTGCATCATTTTAGTTGATTTTCCTTCCAGAACTTCATGGATCTCCAATCTTCTCTACTCGGATTCCTCTAAAGGCTTGACAGAGGCCCGCGGGTTCATCCAAATAGACCCAGAAGTTCAAGCCCAATGATTATCTCCTAAACGTCTTGGATTATTGGCTAAACACATGATTTTGTCTAATTAACTGTATTTAGACCCGATTAAGTAAAACTAATCATCCTCAACTCCTATAAATATCAGGGGCTATGCAAGCCCCTCCCAAAAAAAACAAAAGCTCAATTGCTATTTATATGTTTGATGCGTTTCTATACCTTTTCTCTCTAAACTCTCATTCTCACGTCAGAGGGTTTTCGCCGGGTTAAATCTTGACTCAGCCTTATATAAGTACAACTCTTTGAGGAGCAGAACTCTAGACTTTAGCATGTCAACCCTTTAGGACGACCGTTACAGCTTACTGAAAGGATTCCCAACTCCAACTCCAATTCCAACTCCAACTCACCGACTCAACATTAGTAGGAAGACTTATTTGTTATCTGACTGGATTATATTCGAGGTATTGATCACTTTGGGATACCAACAATACTTATTTTAAAGACTATGTCCTGAGCATAAATAATTTGTTTGTTTAAAATTATTAATAACGCTTTTAATTTTTTGATAATGAAACAAAAATTTCACAAATCTCAAAATTTACAGGCACCCAGCCTATACTTTTGGGACTAAAATGTAAATTTCCAAAATTTATTACTTCCCTCTCACAGCTGCTCTCTCTCTCTCTCTCTCATTTAAACCTATTAATCTCTCTCTTATTACTCTACTCATAGCTGCTCCTACTTTTGCTCCCTAATCTGTTCTGTTCCCAAAGCTACCCAGACAGACACTCTGCAGGTTTAACTTCTCTCTCTCTGCTCTCTCCTCTATCTTGTTTTTATTAAAAACATATTTTATTACTGGTTCTCTTTTTTCTCAACTGTCTTGTCTGACTGTCCTTTTCTTTTTTAAGTGCCTTATGCTTCTCCATAAACCCTACTTAAATCTCTGCAAAACACGTACTATAAAACAATCCTCTGCAAATCTCTTAACAGAACTTTCTTCTCAAAACACTACATCTTCCTCAGTACTCTCTGTTCTGTCTCCCATGGATTTCCAACTGAAACAATGGAGGAATCAACCGCTGCATGATTCAGACCCAGAACAAGAACAAGAACACCATTGTCCTCCTGCTTCCAAACTACCCAGACTTCTCTTTCACTCTCAACAACCTTCTCCTGCTCTTCCGTTGTTTGTTTCCGATTCTGAACCCACCACCAAACTCACCGACCACCTGTCAGCTTACCCATCTCACCCCACTTCCCCCAGTATTCTCTTTCTCTCTCCTCTCTCTCTCTCTCTCTCTCTCTCTCTCACACACACACACACACACACACACACAACACGTGTTTTTACAGTTTTCTTTCTCTGCAATGGAAGCATCTAGGTGGGTTTGCTTTCAAGTTTCCTAATTTGGTTCTTGATTTTCAGGGATGGGAAGCTACTTCAGCATGGGCCAGTGGCAGGAGCTTCAACTGCAGGCGTTGATTTTCCGACATATGTTAGCTGGATCTTCAGTTCCGTCGGAGTTACTCAGCCTGGTTAAGAAAACCTCCGTTCTCTCTCCTCCTCCTTATTACCTCCCCAGCCCATTTCATCAATACCCACATTATCACACAGCAAGTAAGTTCCCCTGTCCTTCCATATCATTGATATTTGAGACTTCTCAAGCCACGTCGAATGAGTTATAAAAATTTCTATCCCACGGAGATTACTTAAAGAGTTTCTATGCCGAATTACTCCACTTAGCACTATATAATTTTTTAAGTTAAAATGTATGGTATCAAAGTCAAAGTTATGGATCTATCATCTATCATTCGCTCTGGTCGTAATACACATTTTTTTATCAGCCCCTGGTAGTCAAAGCATTTCTGCAAACGGATAGAGGGTTCCCACCTCGATTATTTGAGAGTGTTCACGTCCCTATATAAGGAGTTACTCATAATTTGCATAGTACTATATGATTTTAAGTTGGAATCTCCTAACATTCTTGATTTTCTCTTTCATGCCCTTATATGGTGATTTTCGTGTGTTAATTTCTTTCTTTTTCGACCCTTATTCTACGTGTTGGTATATACAGTGATGCAATCTGGGTATTGGGGAAGATCGGCCATTGATCCGGAGCCAGGACGTTGCCGGAGGACAGACGGCAAGAAATGGAGGTGCGCAAGAGACGTGGTGACTGGGCAGAAGTACTGCGAGCGCCACATGCACCGCGGCCGAAACCGTTCAAGAAAGCCTGTGGAAATCCCCACGCCGCCCGCCACCTCCGGCGTGAACGGTGGCGGAGTCCTAACGAAGAACAACATTAGTACCTTTGCCGCTGCTCAGCCCTTAACTTCACTTTCCTGTGGTGGCAGTGGCGGTGGCACCCATTTCTCTCTCTCAGATGCTCCACCTTCCATTGATCTGCTTCACCTAAATCAGAGGTATAGCAATTGAATATTTTTCTCTTTTTCTGGTTTTACAGTGAGGTAAAGGTGTTGTCCGGTTAGTTTACGCGTACTTCAACTAATCATTTTTTCGAGCAATGTTAAGAACAATCTTAAAGATGCACTTTTCCACCTCGACTTGTTCACTTTCCATTGCTACTAACACCTCTTGGGGTATAGCAATTGAATATTTAATGATCAAAAGCCCACCATTAGATTTCTACAATCTAAGTGGGTCACCTCTTCTTCATTACCTTTTTCTTTTAGGGCAATTTTTTGTTTGGACATACAATGTTTCCATTAAGGAGAAAGAGAAGATGTTCCTTGATACACAACATGGCTATAATTTTACACATTCAACCCCATCCAAATTTAGATTTTTCACTTTTGATCATGTTTTGTGCAGCGGGTTAGGTCAACACGCTAAATCCGCCCAAAACACAATACCCGCGCTGAAACGCAAACTGCCCCGCATTATTACGCAGTCTACGGGTCAAACTAGCTCAACCCAAAAATAGGCTCAACCCGCGTACTATTGAATAGTTTATATGGTTTAAACTGGTCAAACCGCTCACTCCAACTTGTTCTAATCTGCACATTATTGAGCGGTGTTCAAACTAGCCCAATCCACACATTATTGAGTAGTCTATGGTTTAAACTAACTCAACCTGTATTGTATTAATTTTGTTCTAAGATTTTGGCCCAACCCTCTCTAACCGGTCCACTGTTCACCCCTATGTTTCTTTGTTCTTTTAAACAGGGCCATGGAATCAAAAGCTGGAAGCAACGGTCAACTAGTTCACCGGAAAGAGGCCCACGATTATGAAGTTGGTGAATCCGGCGGCCAGATTCTTCGTTGTTTTTTCGATGATTGGCCCGGAAAACTTCAACAATCCGGCCATACTATAAGCGACGATAGTCCGGTGACTTCTTCCGCCACGGGGCTTTCCATTTCCATGGCCGGAAATTCGTCGTCTGGGTCGGACTTCTCGTTGAAGCTGTCCACCGGTAACAATGGAGATGTGCCGGGCTCTGAAGAAGGAAATGAGAGACCCCAAATGAACTGGTCCTTGTTGTGGGGTTCGAACCAGGGTGGTTCGATGGGAGGACCGCTGGCGGAAGCTCTCCGATCATCCACCGCCAATTCGTCGTCGACTTCGTCTTCCCCGACGAGTGTGCTGAAGTCAGCTATTTAAACCTAAAATTAATGCAAAGAAGGATTTTAATTATTTTCTGTACTTCTTTTTCGATGATCGGCTGTAAAAATTGAACATTCATGTCCTTTCAAAATGGATTTTTTCGTCTTTGTTTCAAGCATTTCCTTAGGGGCCGTTTGGTTGTCATTGTCTGCAAATTGTAAAAAACAAAAAAAATGTAAATTTGATGTCCCATTAATAACTACTAACTAAACAGGATTCAATTAAAAATAAAAAATAAAAAAAATCATAGATTTCAAGAATTTTTAATGTATTATTTTTTAATTTTTTGGTTGATGGTGAAATGCGTTTCGGTCAGTTTTTATGCAAGCCTAGAGATAACAATTCAACTCAAACAGACAGGTAAAAGAACCAACCGAACTGAGCAATTCGATTTATAGTTTGAGATTTGAAAACCGAAATAATTTTTGTTTTGATTTTGATTCTAGGATAGTAACGGTGAAACTGAATTGCGTGACCGATATTTTAGATATATATTTATTATATATACTTTTCTTGTTTTTATTTATTTATTTACATTTTGATATGTATGTATGTAAGTGTGTGTGTGTATTATTATAGGGTTAATTTTATATAAAAAAAAGGTTAATTAAACTTTATTCCCAGTAGTTTGATCAATTTGTAATTATTCTTCTGTAGTTTGAAAATTGTCATTTACTTCCCATGTGGTTAGATTTTCAAACCACTTACTCCTTGATATAGGGGGTAGGTATAACAAATATCTGATCACAGGGATTAAGTAGTGATTTCCTAACCACAGGTGGTAAAGTGTAAATTGGCCAAACCACATGGGTAAAGTGCTACAAACCCTAAAAAAAAAAAACAACAGTTCGCGATTTTGGTTCTGCATAAAATTGAAAGGTTTGGTTTTAAAACTGTTTTCTAAAGAACCGACGATTTTGATTTTGGGTTTCGGTTTAGTATATGTTTAACGGTTTTGGTTTCTAGTGAAATCGGCCCAAAATCGAACCGTTGTCATCCCTATGCATACCTCGATTAATCACATATCCAGACAATTTTAATATTAAACATTTTACTGTCTTAGTACTCTTCGAGAGAATCGAATTCTAATTGACATTAAAAAAAAAAAACCGTACTTTTTCTTATTAATCAGATTGATTCTCTTGGATAATTATTTATTTAGTAATAATTATAATTTATTGTTTAATTTAAAAAATTAAATACAATTAATTTGATATTTTTACGGGTTAATTTTAATTCAAATATTATTTTTGGTAATTAGATTATATATGATATAATTGGATAAGTATAATTGTTTTAATTCGTTGTTCAAGTAAATAATATGCAAATTTGATTAATTTAAATATACAATTTAATTTATAAAAATAATATAAATTATAAAATAAAATAATTTAACAACCAAACATTCCTTCGAGGTACGGGTGGACAATGTGTGAAGGACATGGCCCATATGTCACATAATTAATGTCTTTATTAATTTTTTATATTTTCATAAATTAATTTTATACATTGACTAAATAATAAATTATTAAAAATATTAAAAAAAAAAAAAAGTCTCTCTGAAAATTAAAATGAAAATAATTATAAATGTTTTAATTAAAAAAATTTAAAAATAGTTTTATATAATTTTTTTTTGGGTTTAGATATTGGAGGGTGGGGTTGAAGTGTAGACATTTTACAAGAAAAGTAAACTAGATATCCATTTAACTATAAATTTTGGATAAATTTTTATATAATATAATTACCGGTTAAATTTTATCTTAATATTTATAATTTAGTGAATATGTTTCTAATTTCGTTAAGATCTAGAGTTCAACTCGGTCTCTCTCTCGACGGAAAAAAAAAAAAAAAAAAGAAAAAAAAAAACAAAAAAAAACAAAAGAGGAGTCTTAACCCAAACCCAAAGTGTTATATTTAAGAGTGTGAACTGAAGCAGGCCCAATGATGCCCTAGCCCGTCAACACGGAGAAGATGGAAGCCTGGACCCGTCAACACAACTAGATCCGCTTCTTCATTCTTCAGAGCGAGCATGTTGGGAGAGATTGAGATCACTCGGAGATCCAGAGAGAGATTAAGATCGTCTGCTGCTTGAAGGAATCAACGCTTCGCTTATACGGTTAGAGCTCAATTTCATCTCAATTACGAAGAAATTTGCAAAATTTCTTCGTAGTAGCTGTTGTTTTGGTGAATCGCAATCAAGTTTTTTGTATTTTTTGAATCTACGCCGTCAATTTGTTGTAGTTGTCTCTTTACTTTTCGTAGCCACTGCGAATTTGCAGCTCATATGTGAAAGGGCATGAATAATTTGATCGTTTACGTGCAAGTAGCGCATAGTTTTTTACCTCCCCGAAGAAATCTGCAATTGAATTCCGTATTTGTTCTTTTTTTTTTTTTTTGACGAAATGATCTATGAAAACGAAAATGATTTGACTGTTCTGAATGAAAGGGTTATTGCTCAATGGATAAGTTTTGGTTAATCGGAATCGATCAAAACCTCATCTTCCTGCTAGATTGTATCTCATAGTTCAGGAATTGTGGCTGACCCTATACTGATATGAATTGAGAGTTCACTGCAATTTGTATTACAGAAAGACAAAAACTTGTTGCTGATCTTGGTATCGGTGTTTTTTGCACCTGTTCTTCTTCAATCCGAGCTTGTCAATATCGTAACCAGTAACCATTAACGTGTCCATCAGCAGGTGCATAGCATAGCAAATCTCGCCACGAGTTCGTTATGGCTGCATCAGAAGAGAACAGTGCACTCTTCCCGATCTTCGTCTTGACGATAATGGCACTTCCTTTGGTGCCTTACACAATAGTCAAGTTATGCCATGCAGCATCCAAAAAGGCGGCGAACATCAACTGCCGCTGTTCGGTTTGTTTCCGTTCCGGAAAGTATCGCAAATCGATTTTTAAGAGAGTAAGTTTACAATCAAGCGATAAATTTCTTACATTAGGTTATTTTTCACACTTAAATTTTGTTTCTTCATTTGTTTAATTTTACAGATATCGAATTTTTCAACATATAGTAACCTTACCGTTGTGCTGCTATGGGTGATCATGGCCATCTTGGTTTACTACATCAAACATATTCATAGTGAGGTATTGTATTATACTGCTTCATACTATGTTGTCTAGTTTTCCTATCTGCATGAGTCAAATTATAAAGCATAATCATAATACCTTTTTTTGCATTTCGGTGTTAATGCAACCCTGAAATATCATGTAAAACAAAGGTATATGCATATAGAGAGAAGAAAGTGCTGCTGTTCTTGGAAAAGTATCATGTAAAACAAAGGTATATACATATATAGAGAGAGGAAAGTGTTGCTGTTCTCGGTGGAATTTGTTTATATATTTAATCTAAGTTTCTTAGTAATAAGAATTATGTTTAAGAAGCAGGGCACCATTGGGTTCCCATTAATTATTTATGGTATGTTTTGTATCATCAATGCTTTATTTACGTAGTGCTGAAATGTTTTTAGCTAGGCCATTTTTTCTTCTGAAGATCGTAAAAGGTTGCGCTTATAAATAGTTATTATGCATGTTAGATATAAATAGTTTTTCGTAAGAGTTTCTTATATATGTATATATTTGTGTATTTTTCTTTGATCATCAGTTCAAAGTGTTCGAACCATTCAGTATTCTTGGATTAGAATCTGGAGCTTCAGATTCAGAAATAAAGAAGGCATATAGGAGACTTTCCATTCAATACCATCCTGATAAAAATCCTGATCCAGGTTGAAGGCGTACTCTTATTTGTCATTAACACTTATCAATGTGGAAGAAATATATATATATATTTTTTTTTTGGGTATTATGAAATTGATATTTTTTTTTTCTTTTCATTCAGAGGCCCACACATATTTTGTCGATTACATATCGAAAGCTTATCAGGCTCTAACAGATCCTATATCACGCGAAAATTTTGAAAAATATGGTCATCCTGATGGTAGGCAGGTAATATAAATATTTGTCTTGTTTATAGGACAACTTATTTTTTAACCCTTACCAGTTACCAACATTTTAGATTACTTTAATTATGATATCGATTATAGATTCAACACTTAGGGCCTGTTTGATAACAATGAAAATTAAGTGCTGAAAACTTATAAATATTGAAATTTTACTGTTGGAATTATAAGTGCTAAATATATTGAGTATTTACTTTTTTTTTAAACTTTAACTTCAAATTTTTTTATCTTTGTACAAATCTTTGTCCCTAAAATAATTTTTACTAATTTCTTTTTTTAAAGATTCGCTCTCTACAACTTTCTTTGAATTTTTTCTCAATATATTACTTTCTCTATCTATAATTGTTTGTGTATAACTTTTTTTTTTCCAAGATTTTATAATATTCCCTTAGTGGATGACTAGATATCAACTAAATGGATTCAATTTAGTTGATATTAACCGAATGACTTAAGAAATTATTTGGAGTAAAATATGAAGCGAACAAAAAAATTATAAGTGAATTATTTCAAGGATAATATGATTTTTTTTTTTTTTTTGCCGTCTGTTACAGGGGCTTCAAATGGGCGTAGCTCTACCTCAGTTCCTGCTAAACATTGAGGGGGCTTCTGGTGGAATATTACTGCTGGGGATTGTTGGAGTTTGCATTATCTTGCCTTTGATGATAGCCGTTATATATCTCTCAAGGTCATCAAAATATACTGGGAACTACGTCATGCATCAAACGTTATCTGCATATTTCCACTTTATGAAGCCTTCTTTAGCTCCAAGGTAAAGGCATTTTGAAACATAATTTGATTGTTGTTTGCACGTATAAAACGTCGAAATCTAGGTTAAAAATGTTTAGTTAAGAAGAAAAAATGGGTTAATCAAAATACAATTTCAAAATGTCTCTTTTGATGCTAGAATGGTATTTCATGATACAGCAAGGTTGTGGATGTTTTCATAAAGGCTGCTGAATACATGGAAATTCCAGTTCGTCGGACAGACGGGGAGCCTCTTCAGAAGCTGTTTGTGTTAGTGAGGAGTGAGTTGAATTTGGACCTTAAGAATATTAAGCAAGAGCAAGCCAAGTTCTGGAAGCAGCATCCTGCCTTATGTAGGGTAATCTCGCTCTCCCTTTCAGCTAATCATCTATTGACACTTGTCACATTGCATCCTTCTATTTTTAATTTTAAATCTGCAGACGGAATTGCTGATCCAAGCCCAATTGACTCGCGAGTCTTCCTCTCTATCTCCATCGTTATTGCGTGATTTTAGACGTGTGCTAGAACTTGCACCTCGCCTTCTTGACGAATTAATGAAAGTAAGTTTTATTTTTTTGACCTACTTTTGCTTGACAACACAGAGTTTTGTTATAATTTTATTTTTTCAGTTATGATATACCTTTTTTGTGCACACAGATTGCAGTTTTACCACGCTCGCAGCAGGGGCATGGATGGCTTAGACCTGCTATTGGAGTGGTCGAGCTCTCTCAAAGCATCATTCAGGTTTTCACCTAACTTTTGTTGTTATATCTAAGATTCATATTAGGCTAACTCTAGCAATTTCTTTTGCTTTCGAACGGAAATATAGGTAGTGTTTGGCTTCATTGAATTGGAGGTTCAAAATCAAAAAATTGAAAATGAACCCATATAAAAAATCCAAAAAAATTTACTTGGGTTTGTTTCTAATTCCATTTCCAAGGCTTCAATTTCGTACCACCAAACGCTTCCTAAAGGTAATTAGGAATATTAGTTTTAGGACTTGCTTCCATTATGTCAAATTTAACCGAATCTGATACAATTATCGCTGATCTTTTATTTTATTTTTAATTTTTTTTTTGAAAATATGGCGATGCAGGCAGTTCCGCTCAGTGCGAGAAAGGCTGCAGGTGGATCAAGTGAAGGTATCGCTGCATTTCTTCAGCTGCCACACTTCAGCGAGGCCACCATCAAAAAAATCTCAAGAAAGGTGAATATAGGGGTTGTTTGGTTACATTTTCTGATACTTTTTTTTTTCCTTCAAAACCCAAAATACAACTATTTCTCTTTTAACAAAAGAACTCGAAAACACATTTACCAAACAACTTTCACAATACTCAATATATCACGTCACATAATTTTAATATTATGCCTTTATTATTTTTATAAATTTCAAGATTAATTCTTTTCTACCCCCTGATACTTTGGTCTTGTTTCATGAAACCCTTTTACTTTAGAAAACTACACATCTCTACCCATCTTCCTTTTCTATTCTTGACCAAAGGGAGAGACTCGCATTTTATTTAAAAAAACAGAAAATAATTTAATTACCATTTTTTTTTCAGTTTAAATTTAATAATTGAAGGTAATAAAAGGGAAAATTTAATAAAGGGTTGTTCCGTCCATTTTCATGTAACATTTAGATGGAAAATTTAATTTCACCTTTTTTTAAACCTATTCCGTTAAGTTTTACCTTTCAATTTTTACCGCGTCACTTATAAATATCTCTTTTTCAAAACTAAATTTTTAAAAATTGTTTTCGAAATCAAAACCAAACAGGCTATTAGAAATTTCAAAAAAGGTGAATTTTTCAGAAAAAATGTAAAATATAATTTTTTGTTTTCAGAAAGTCCGAACATTTCAAGAACTTCAAGACATGACTCCACAAGATCGAGCTGAGTTACTCTCTCAGGTTGCTGGTTTCTCCGCATCAGAATCCGAAGATGTGGAAACCGTCCTCCAAATGATGCCGACCGTAACAATTGATATCACATGCGAAACAGAGGGGGAAGAAGGCATACAGGAGGGCGATATCGTCACAATGCACGCTTGGGTCACCCTAAAACGCAACAACGGCCTGATTGCTGCCTTCCCACATGCTCCCTACTTCCCTTTCCACAAGGAAGAAAATTACTGGTTACTCCTCGCCGACCCAAACTCGAACGACCTCTGGATTTCCCAAAAAGTTAATTTCATGGACGAATCAACGGCCATAACTGCCGCTTCAAAAGCAATTCAGGACCTAAAAGAGGGATCTGGCTGTAGCCCAAAGGAGATTAACACGGCAGTGAGAGAAGCCGTTCAGAAAGTCAAGAACGGTTCGAGGCTGATCATGGGTAAGTTTCAGGCACCCGCTGAGGGTAGCTATAATTTAACTTGTTACTGTTTGTGTGATTCTTGGATTGGTTGCGATAAGAAAACGGGGTTGAAATTGAAGATATTGAGGAGGAGCAGGGCAGGGTTGAGGGGCAGCGCTGCAGCAGCAGCAGTGGCAGAGGAAGGGCCGGCGATGGAGGACGGGATTGAGGAGGAGGAGGAAGGAGAAGATGGGTACGATGATTATGAGAGTGAGTACAGTGAGGATGATGATGAGGAGACGAAGAAGAAGGGGAAAGGTGTAGTTAATGGCACTGCTCAACATGATCCGAGCTCGGAGGATTCAGGCACAGAGGAAGACTGAAACATTGAACAATGTTTGCTTTTCGATAGCTTTTCTAATCTTAAAAATCTGTCTTTTGTCTGTTTAATCTTTACATTTTGTTACAATTTTGACAAAAGAAGATTTGAGAATTTTACATGGGTTACTCATAGCAATTTTTTTTTTACTATTTCTATTTATTTTTAATGAGTAAGAGTAAAATGGCGGTAGGATACCCGTTTAAACAAAAATACATTATCGGGTACAATTTGTGAATTGAAGAACAACCAAACGGGACCTAAAAAATCAATAATCATCTCTATCACGAACAATCTTCATCAATGGAAGCACAACTGCAGCCAACGGCTTATTCGCTAATCCGCCGCTTTGATCGATTATCAGCCTGAGACCTTCAATATGAAACTTTTCATGGTGACTGCTCACAACAATAGTCGGAATTTTAGACAGTTCCTATCAAAACATCAAAAAATTTAGTCTTAAAACAACAATGTTGTTTTGTGGTAATTAAATGATTAAAAAACGTCAAGGTGGTTTAATTACCTCGGGTATATCCCACACATCTTTCCTCCTAGTTAGAGCAACTACCTTGGGAATTCTGGTGTTTTTTGTTTTCAGATATTTTAGTTGTTCTTCGATCTGTTTCGATTTTTCCAAACCAGCGTGTACGGCTATTAATTTACAGTGTTTAATACCTTCATCTATCTCTATGCAGACATCGTCCTATAATAAAATGGCGACACAAATATAATTCATCATTTATATAACTCAAAAAGTCTAAACTCGATTTTGTTTTTTGGCAAACTTAAAGAAGAAGAGAGGAAAAATCACGCCCCCTATTGGTTAATTGGTAGGTGCCTGACTTAGGCATTTTTCAAATGGAGGTACCTAACTCTAATTATCAATTAGAGGTGCCTAATTCCACCGACCCATGTTTCCTTTGAAAGTAGGTGCATGTGGAAGATGGGTGCATATTCTCTTTTGTTCGTGGGGTGTGCATGCACATGGGTTCCTATGGTTTGAATGCAATGCATTCTCCTCCTACAAATAGGGAGAGATATTGATAGTTTGTTTATCCAAAGGAGAAAGGATGTAGTCCAAAAATATAGAGATATCCCAAGGGGAAGAGAAGTGTAAATACTCTTACGCATGTAAATATTGTGGAGTATTTGACTCTCCAATATGAGTTATGGGTATATTTTGTAAGGAGTGTGTTCTTGGAAATTTTGTATTCTATGGGTTTTGGGTGTAAGGAAAAATTACTGAGAGTGTGATTGTAACAATATTTCACATAGTGAATTTTTCTCAGGTTGTCTTTGACAACGACAATGGTTTTTTCTCCGATTTTGGAGTTTCCATTATAATTCTTGTGTTGTATTTTCTAATTTCTCAGTTATTCTTGATATTCTGCTCATTGAATCATGGGAGGAAATTTGAAAATTAGTTCGAAATTCCCAACACCATCAAACGACGCCATGTAAGATGAGGATTGCCTTAGTCTTTATATATAACTCAAGATTAGGTAGCAATAGAAGATTAACATGCTCTCTCACGCGCAAGGTGGATTTTTTGACAACTACTACGAACGATATCGAGGGAAGAGCCCAACATCGACGTGGGATTCAACACTACTCACTCCTCTCATAGCAGTCTCTCTCTTTCTCTACTGAACTCTTCAGGAACAGCCTTCGTCAACTCTATATACAACAAACAACATTTTTAACCATGAATTTATCAAAAATCAAGCCAATAACAACCTTCATAACATAAGATTCAAAAGCTTAGATACCAGGTGAACCATGTTCAACGCCATAAGATTCAAAAGTCGGAGCAGCATCGAAGATGGAGCCATTATAATCATTTCCATTGGCAAGATTGAAGCTAACACTGATTTTCCCACTCCACCTCCTCCCTTGCACATGCATCTTCTCATACCACTCCCCCTTATACCACCCTTCACACTCCTCACTCTCCTCGTACTCCTTCCACGTCTCCGAGAACCCCGACCCGTCCGGAGTCGCCGGAAGGACTTGAAGGAACGCCGCAAATGCGAAATCATGGTTTCCGGCGAGAAAAACATGGGTCTGATTTGGGTATTTGGACGGCAGAGAGATGAGGAAATCGATCACTCGGCGAGTGTCCGGACCGAGATCGCAGTAATCTCCAAGGAAGATGATGAGAGCGGTTTGAAAATCAGATGGGTCGATTAGGGTTTCGAGATTGGACCAGAGGTTATGAAGCTTGTCGATATGGCCATGGATGTCGCCGATGCAGCAGACCGCTCTCTGTTTAGTGGGTTCCGGTGCCGGAGCAAGACCCATTTCGGCTTCCATTTTATGATTTCGCGCGTATGTATAGATTCGACTGATCAACCAAATGATTAGTCGAATTCATCAGCTGATCGAAAATGTTTCAGGTCAATTCATATGCACTGGTATCATTCAGCAGATCAGAGTAGGGGGCTCCACAATTTTGCACTTTGATCCCCAATGTTTTAGGTAATAGCAATTTCGTACTTTCATTTCTCAAAGTTACATTTTTGAGAATTTTACTTTTTTTTTTTTAATTTTATCCGGACCAACTTATGCGCATCTTCCCCAGCGATATTAAAGACACACTTCCCCATATTGCTTGATACATTTAAGATTTAATTTTTATAATACTTGTTAGAATAGTAGAATTTTGATTGATAAAAAAATGATGTATCTTCTCTTGACAACCGGACTGACATCTCTTCCTTTTAGAGGATTACATAGTAAATAATTCATTAATTAATCCAATTTAGCTGGACTTTACTTAATAATCATCCGTATCGCGAACAATCTTCATGGAAGGAAGCACAATCGCAGCCATCGGATTATTCTCTAATCCATCGCCTTCGTCAATTATCAACCTGAGACCTTCAATGTGAAGCTTTCCATGGTGACCGCTCACAATAATAGTCGGAGTTTTAGTCAATTCCTATCATAACATCGAACAATTGTCATAAAACATTGTTGTCTAAGGTAATTTAATGATTAAAAGACAAGGTTTAAGGTAATTAATTACCTCAGGGATGTCCAAAACATCTTTCCTCCCACTTAAGCCTGATACGTCTGGAATTCTTGTGTCTTTTGCTTTCAGATATTTGAGTTGTTCTTCGACTCTCTTAGACTTCTCCATACCGGCGTGTATAGCTATTAATTTACAGTGTTTAATCCCTTCATCCGTCTCTAGACAAACATCATCCTATAATAAAATGACAGACACAAATATCAATATTGAATCCCAAAAAAAATGGTTGAGATGGGATTAAATTTTTTTAATTTTTTTGTGCAAATTTATGAAAGAATAAAAATATGAACTCTAACCCACTAGGCATTATAGTAGTCAAAATGCCTTTACCCTAGTCATGAGTTATATTTTCTGCTCTCTTTCCTAGCCGTCGATCTCTCTCTCTCTCCCCCCTTTTAATTCTGGCACAGGGTATACACTAGTATAGTAGTATTGTATAAGACTTGCCTCTTCATGGACCCAAAGCAAATCAGCAAGAAATTTCTTGTGCTCTTCAGGAACAGCATTCATCAACTCTATACACAAGAAAGAACATTTTTATAGTAAGAAAGAAAGAACACATAAAAGAAGAAAGGGATTAATTAAGCTTAGATACCTGCAGAAGCATGTTGAACCCCATAAGATTCAAAAGTTGGGGCGGCACTGAAAACGGAGCCTTTCCCTCTCTTGCCCTTTGGATGATGATTCAGGCCAACGGTAACTTTCCCACCCCATCTCCTTCCTTGCAAATGCATCTTCTCATACCCTTCCCCCTTGTACCACCCTTCTCTCTCCTCATGCTTCTCGTACTCCTTCCACGTCTCAGAGAACTCCGACCCGTCCTGAGGCGCGGGAATGACATGAAGGAACGCTGCAAATGCGAAATCATGGTTTCCGGCGAGAAAAACATGGGTCTGATCTGGGTATTTGGACGGCAGAGAGATGAGGAAATCGAGCACACGGCGTGTGTCCGGACCGTGATCGCAGTAATCGCCCAAGAAAACGATGAGGGCGGTTTGAAAATCAGATGGGTCGATTACGGTTTCGAGATTGGACCAGAGGTTATGAAGCTTTTTGACGTGGCCATGGATGTCGCCGATGCAACAGACCACTCTCTGTTTTGTGGGTTCCGCCGGTGCCTGAGCATGAAAACCCATTTCGTGTTCCTTTTTCCGAGCGCTGATATATTATATATTTAGATATCTTCTTGTGTACCTATAGATTGGACTCTATATGTGCAAGTCCAATTGACTTTGCGAATCTTCCTCTCTTTTCTCCATCATCTCCATGAACTTGCACCTCACCTTCTTCAAGAATTATTATAAAGTGAGCTCGATTTTTTTACTCATGTCTGCTTGACTATACATTGCGGACGAGGGGGAGGATTTCCACCACCCACCAACGGGAGTTGTTTACCATTCTAATATTTTTTAAAAAAAAAAAATACTGAAGTAACACTATTTTAATCTTATTTATCAAAATAAACTCACCTGAGGATCAGATCCCTGGGTTTGTGAGCCCTGCCGTATATCTGGGGTTCGGAACCCCGGGTATATAAAAAAATAAAATAAAATATGTTTTGGCCCAATTTTTTTTAAAGTTTTCGGCAACTTTAAGTTGATTAACGGTGGTCTATCGATATTTTAAATAAATTTAATTTTTTTTGCATAAATTACGTTCAAAACACTCTATAATACTTTTTACAATACTAAAAACAGACAAGTGAATGAATTTTAAAAAATCGTCAAAGTTGACCAGATGAGCTTTTTTGATAACAGCGAAATTTTTTTCTGCAATTTGGAATTAACAATAGATTGCATGTCCGTAACAGAAATAAATCAATTTTTTTATATATAAATTATGTTTATAACACTACATAACAAAACTTAGAACATTAAAAACGGACTAGTAAATAATTTTTAAATAATCGTCAAAATTGGTCGGATGAGTTATTTCGATGACAATAGAGTTTTTTTGAAAATTTTGAGTTAACAAAAAATTGTCGTCTATCCGTAACAAAAATAAACCTGATTTTTTTGCTTACAAACTACGTTCATAACGCTAAATAATAAAATCGAGAATACCAAAAACGGATTAGTGAATAATTTTTAAATAATGGTTATTGCCACAACATTTTATTGTTCTTCAACGTTTTAAAAACACTGTATTGCTCTTCAAAGTTTGGATGGACATAACTTTGCGCTCGGTAGTCCGTTGGGGGCAATTTTTTTTTTGAAAGTTGGGTCTGATCTAAGTCATTACTCTGGCTTTTGAAGATTTCAATTTTACCAACGGGACAAAACGCACGCTCACGACGAAAATTACAAATTTAGTCACCCAACACTTCAAATCTAAAATTAAAGATGAAAATGAACTTTATTTGAAAAAATACTTGATCAAACCGCCTACAGTGTTTGCCACGCCTAGATCTCGAAAAAATACCCGATATAAATTTTTTTTTTTTTGCCCCAAACGGACCATCGAGCGCAAAGTTATGTCCATCCAAACTTTTTTTATTATTTTATATAAGTTTTATATTCTCTCAATATCATATTATCCATTTTTGGTGTTCTCGATTTTATTATTTAACGTTGTGAACGTAGTTTGTAAGCAAAAAATCAGCTTCATTTCTGTTACGGATAGATGACAATTTTTTATTAACTCATGGTTTTCAAAAAAACTGCATCGTCATCGAAATAACTCATCCGACCAACTTTGACGATTATTTAAAAATTATTTACTAGTCCGTTTTTAGTGTTCTAAGTTTTGTTATGTAGTGTTATTAATATAGTTTATATACAAAAAATTTGGTTAATTTATGTTATGGACATGCAATCTTTTGTTAATTCTAAATTGTCTAAAAAAATTCTGCCATTATCGAAAAAGCTCATATGATCAACTTTGACGATTTTTTAAAATTCATCTACTTATCCTTTTTTAGTGTTGTAAGAAGTATGATGGAGTATTTTGAATGTAGTTTATGTACAAAAAAATTAGATTTATTTAAAATATCGATAGACCACCGTTAATCAACTCAAAGTTGCCGAAAACTTTAAAAAAAATTTGGGCCAACACTTTTTTTTTGGGGGTAAACTCGGGGTTCAGTTCCCCGGGTTCTATATAGAACCCGGGGAACTAAACCCCGAGTATAAATGGGCCAAACGAAAAAAAAAAAAAAAAAAAAAACATTTTTTTTGTATACCCGGCGGGACCCACAAACGAGGGGATCTGATTCCCGGGTGAGTTTATTTCGGTAAATAAGTTCAAAATAGTGTTAGTTTAATATTTTTTTTAAAAAAATATTAGAAAGGTAAACAACTCCCCACTGACAGTGTTCACACAGCCGTACACTTGACAGAATGGAAACTCCGAGTAGATTGTTTGACTGGTTAGTGTTCACCGCACATACGAACCGGAACGCCCAGGGTTCGTTCACCCACTAATGACCAGCATACACCTATTCCATCATGACCACCGTCCAACGAGTAGAGTTGAGGGGTTCACCATCGCCCAACGGACATCGAGCAAGATCACCAGGTCACCAATTGAGCTTTTGCGCGTCTGTGGGAAACGCTACTAAAAGTCTCCCTTCAATCATCCCTCACTGGTCACCTTAGACTTGATGATCACAAGGTCTAGTTAGATAATTGGATAAAGAAACGAAAATTGCGATGTGAACAGTTTACAAAACTAACAATCTCCTAGGAAAGTAGCAATCATGTCTTTATTCCCTAGATCAAACAACATACCACCGACCACCGACGAGCACCCACCGCCTAAACCGACCTATCAATCTTGCCCTTTGGCCTTTCGTGGGGCAGACCTCGGGTACAGTGAATGCCTCTCACATTGACAACTTGAAACAAGAGCAAGAGAGTTCCAAGGATGTATCAGAGCGTAACTAGCCTGCTTACCACTGGCCCCTGTGGAGAGACCGTTCACTGATAGGAAAAACAGTGCCAATCTCCTATCAATGGCTAATTTCTCATTCAACATCCCCAAACAGAATTACAAATCCAGCTTATATAGTCTCCCCAAATTCTTCAATGGAAAATAACAAACTAAATAGCTAAATGGAATAACAGAAATGGTTATGGAAAATGGGGATTTGCAATATTCTCAACGCCTCTCTGCTAGCACGAAATCCTTAAGCCAACGTGGTTTCGCTCGCTTCCTGACCTCACGCTGCACACCTAAACTTTCTTCGATAATCTCCAAGTCTCCTCCAGCTTCTTTGTTGCCCTCTTTGGTGAAACGGCTTCCTTCCTCTTGGGCTTCCTGTTGAGCCCACTTGCCCATTTGGTCTTGGATATGGATGTTGTCCAAAGTCACTCATTTCCAGCTATCACTCACCGACCCCTCTGGGTTGTTCACCTGCCCCCCAGCAAGGTCTGACTTGCAGGCACAACGTGAGCGAGACATTGGCTTCTGCTCGTTGCCCTCCTGCCACCACAATGCCTAACCAACGAGCAATAACGTGCACGTAGAACACTGCCCAACTCCAGGGAGGGCATGATGGAGCATTGCCTTGCAGATGTGGAGACTTTCCTGCTAGAGATCCACAAAGGAAGAAGGACATCAAAGCCTACCACTGAGGTGAGGTCACCGTTTGTTAACGAAGTACTCGATGAGGCATTGCTCCACCACTTTGTGCACCCTTAGATGACCACCTACGACGGGCCATGGACCCCGTATGTAAGACCCTAACTTTTGCATACATATATATTAACTGCATTTTAGCATATTTAGAAAATATTGTGTTATTTATTATTTAATTTTTATTTTTTTAAAAAAAGAGGGATTAATTCGCAATTTAAAAAAATATTAATTTTGATTTTGGGTTTAACTAAGAACTTAAAGGAAATTGAAGGGGGATTACTGTAATTTAAATATAAAAAAAAAACTTATCACTTCCTTCCCCATGAAGGAAAGAAGTGATTTTTTTTTTTTTTAATATATATATAGAGAGAGACGCTGTGTGTGTATGTATATATATATATATTCAAACATGGTAGGTGATCACCATTCAAACATGGTAGGCGGTGGGTTCGTTGGGGGTTTGAGATATATATATATATATATATATATATATATATGATCAAACCTAGTTCATGAGCCGGGGAAAAAAAAAAAAAAGAAAAACAGAGAAAAAGAAGAGAGAGAGAGGCTGCCGGCGGTGAAGGGAGGTGGTCGGCCGTTCGGTCTGAAACGAAATCAGAAGCGATCGTGCGTCTGCGTGTGCTTGGTCGTCGGTGAGCTTCGTGGGCGTGTCGTCGTCGAAGTTCGGAAGAGAGAGAAGGTGGTTCGGCGTAGGTGGGAGGCGATTGTCGCCGTTCGTCGGCGTGTGCGTTCTGTTCAGTTTGACAGCGTCGTGGGTGGGTGCGTGTTCTGTCCAGTTCGCCGGCGATGGGTGCAGACGGTGGAGGTGGTCGGTGATCGTTGCGGTTGTCGGCGGAGCGTGTGTCATCGGTGGGTTGTGGGTGGCCGTGGTTCAGCGTGTGTTGTGTGTGTGGGGTGTCGTTCGGCCGGCCGGCAGAGGAGGTGAGTGAGAGTAGGTGTGATCAGTGAGCGCGGCCGGCGGTGAGATCTCGTCGGCGGCGAGAAAAAAAAAAAGAAGAAGAAACAGAAACCAAAAAGAAAAAAAAAATTAAAATTAAAATAAAATAAAATAAAAACAAAATCCAACCTTTCGGCAGCCGGGAAATCCAGAACATGTAAAAACTTTAGTCGATTATTATTTTTGTCAAATTAAAGTATTAGCATTAAATTTTGTAATCGCTACGATATTTTTGGAATCGTTAATCTTAATAAATATGTACAGTGAATATTAGCATAGAGAAATGGGATAAATAATAATTTTGGGAATGAGAAATTGTGCATTTTGGATTATGCATTGCATATTAGGTTTATTTTAAACAAATAATTAATTTAGACCCTACCACTCTTAGATCCTTAGGCGCCAGCGTCCCAGTAGTTTCTGACGTCACCATTTTTTTAGTACGGAAATCGAGGTGAGTGTACTATCTTCTATAAATTTACAAAATTATATTTTCATATAAAAAGTGAAAAATGTGTTTTATTAAAATTGGATGAATTTTGTGACTTATGTGGATCAAGTAGGTTTAAATGGGAAAATGGTTTTATCCGACTATGCCATAGTTTTGATCCCGTCAAGAGGGCATGTCCTGCGGGATGGTTTTGACCTGTTAGGAGGGCACGACCTACAGGTGGTTGATTATTATGACCTGTCAGGAGGGCATGTCCTGCAGGTGGTTGATGATATAATGACATGTTAGGAGGGCACGTCCTATAGGTGGTTGATTATTATGACCTGTCAGGAGGGCATGTCCTGCAGGTGGTTGATTGTGGACCTGTCAGGAGTGCAAATCCTGCAGGTGGCTACCCCTACCATTGGGGATATTAAATGGCTCTGACACTGATAGTCACTTTAGATGGTACAGTTATACAAGTTACGGTACCGTTGTAACTCTGATCATGAGGTAAAAACGATCCTATGACTAGTAGGAAGGTAGTTTGCGGTATTTTATTATACGATGAACTGCCTTGATTGATTGGTTTAAATTTATTCTTTTATATGGGTTGATGAAAATATATTATTGCATTGATTGACTTAAAAAGTTTGAATTGAGTGTTTTAAATATATTATCTCATTTCAGTGGTGGCAGTGGAAATTGGTTTCCAATATGGTATGCGATATATGATATTATTTTTGAAATGTTGTATTTACTAAATGTACTTGATCCATAAAATGTTTTTATTATGAAGACAGTACACCGATAAAATATTTGGTTTTAGGTACCACGACTAGGAGGGAGTCTACTACTAACACTAGGTAGAGTCATTTTGGGAGTGGGCCGTTCGGAGACGAATCTGTGGAAGGTTCGGCGTTTTCGGGATTTTTTTTTGGTTATGTATATTTGGGATGGATGTGTCCCTATATTTTTTTGGGAAACGCATACATAAATGATATTATTTTTGGGAAGATGAAAAGCAAAAATAGTGAAAGCAAGACATGGGCGTTTATATACCTATATATGTATGTATTTGGTTGTTCCGTCAAGCAGGGTCGAGGGGACGTCACGCTCGACCTTGGACAGTAGGGGCCCAGGGTGGGGGTGTGACACCGTGGATCACCTTTCAATCTTTTGGTTTCACATGGACATGCAAGCGGCTTTGGTGCCCATAAGATACAAATCATTCTCACTCTCCCTGTCGAGCGCAACTAGCCTGAGCATCCGACCAGTCTCTAGCACTACCTTTTGTGAGCTCGAGCAATTGTTCCTCGCTCACAGCGAAGGTCGAAGACAATGACTCACATTCTCACCATCCAATATGAGGGTTGTAAGTCACTTGGAGCGTACACCGATTGGTTCAACCGGGAGGCAAACGACCGTGATGAACTCTCCGATGGGATGGCCATGACCACATCTATAAACAAGCTCTGCAACCAGAGGCTCTCGTATGATCTCTTTGCGAACTTCCTAGTGAACTTGAACCAGGCGCTAGACCACGGGAACCAGTTTCACGATGCTATCATGCGGGCATCAGCCAATAGGAAGCGAGAAGGTAATCAAAAGAAGAAAGGAAAGAACGAACATGAGGGTCCTAATTTATCAGCTGATCGTAAATGTTTCACGCCAATTCTTATGTGTTGGTTTCATTGAGTTGACCAGTACAGATGACAATTAAAACCAAATTGATGGGTAACCGCACGAAATCGATTTGGGCGGACCGATTTTGAAACCGTCTAGATGGGCTTGGTCTTGGTCTTGGTTTTTATTTTAAATTTAGCAATTGATGTGGTTTTAGTTTTAGTTTTGATCTTGGGATAGTAACCGAGTAACCGAACCACGAATCGAACTGTATAATCGATATTTATAGATATAATTATATATATAGGTCGGCTGCTAGGGTTGTAATTCATTTGTTTACTTAGGCGATCAAGTTGCTCTTTTCTCATCACTTCACTATGACTATTATGTCACACCCCACCCCGGATGACCCGTCACCGTGGGGCTGGCTTGACGTCGACACGACCTCATCTTAACGTCAAACCCCCTAGTAAACGACAAAGTGCATACAAAAATATACAACCGCAAATTCTGACCAAATACAACAACTCTGACTAGGGACACACCCGTCCCTGAACTATAATAACAACAATGAAGTTCTCACAGGTTCGCCTCAGACAGCTCCTCCCAAAATATTTCCATACTATACCATCGCCGGACTCTACCTAGTGCTAGTAGGGGATCGACTCCTAACTGTTGTACCTGCGAGTGTATTGTCTTTTTAGTAAAATATTTTTAAAATAAAATTCATTCTACAACATCTAAATGGGATCAAGCGAAAGTATATAAATACAACATAATTCGTAAAAATTCCAGTATATAAGCAGTGAAAATAAAACGATATAGATAAGTTCCATCCAAATTCATCTAGTATAAAATCACGCCAATCGCCATAATAAATAATAAATCACCTAATATAAGTAAACACCACATCTCAAACACACCACTCCCCCACAACACACACTGGCTAGCCATAGTGATCGTTTTAACCTCACGATCGGGAGTTGTAACGGTACCGTAACATTCGTAGGAATGCTTTCCTACGAAATATCAAACCCCTTTTGGGGAGAAATATAATCCACACCCCTTACGGGAAGAACTATCCACATCCCATGGGAAGAATCCACACTCCTTACGGGGAGAAATATAATCCACATCCCTTTCGGGAAGAACAACTATAGCATCGTCAAAATCATCAGTATAGTTAAAAATCTACATCCCTTACGGGAAGAAATACATTTTCACACCATATCGTCAAAAATCCACCAATTTCAGTAAAAAACCAGTTTTCCACCTTTGTACCACCGATTTCAGTAAAAACTGTTTTTTCCACCTTTGTTTTTAGAAAACCAAGCATTTTTAGAAAATCATATATTTTTCACTCTCTTTTCAAACCACCCATATCCAACAAAAATTATTTTTAATCCTTCTTTTTTAGAAACCAACACAATTCCCCGAAAATTCATTTTACCAACTTACCCAAAAAACCTGCTTGATCCATATCATTTATGAAATCGTACAATGTAAGTAGACACATATATCATCATATATACATAGAAAATAGTTTGGCAAGAAGACAGTACACTCACCTGACGATCCGTTCCGAACAGTTTTTACTAACTATCTTCTACCGATACTCCAGTGTCTGCGAACCTAATAGTGACAGGGCCTAAATTAATATTTTATGTAAAATAACCGAATCATGCAATGTAGGCCCTAAATTCCGTAATTTCCCCCATACTCACTTTTTATTATGAAAAATTGTTATTCGGTAAATTTCGGTTCGTTAATATTTACTGTACGCATTTGTTAATATGGACGGGGACAAAAATTATTAGAATTAACGATTCCAAATTATAATTCCGTTTGCTAATAATTCAATTTAACAATAATGGTAATCAATTTAGATTTTACCTGTTCCGAATCGTCCGTCGGCCACAAGATGGATTTTGGATTTTATTGGGGTGTTTATGTAATTTTTGTTTTTGTTTTTTTTTTCCTTTTCCCTTCCTTCTTTTTTTTTTTTTTTTTTTTTTTTTTTTTCCCCTTTTCTTTTTTGCTTCCGTTTTAGTTGGCTGCTCCGCGCTCCGGCCGTCCTCTCTCTCTCTCCTCACCAACCTCCGGTAGCCTCACACCATCGACGACGACGCACACGCCGCCGAAACTCACTCACCGACCAATTAACCCACACACCCTCACAGCAGTGGCCACTCCCACAGACAACGCCGACCCACAGCGACGCACACTGCCGACGACGACATGCACATACCATCATCGAACAAACGACAACGATCGCACACGCACACACACTCCCTGCAATCGTTACACACACAACAATCACCCACACACACACACCCCACCGAACGGCGACTGGTTGCCCCACACCCACACCGCCGGCGATCAACGACCCACACACCGCCGGAGCGATCAGCGACGCCACACACACTCACGATCACTGTTGACTGATCAGCACACATACAAAACCACGTATAAACCCACTCCATCGGCGACGAGACACCCACCACCGCCGAACCTTCCCTCTCTCTCTATTTTTTTTTTGATTTCCTGAATTTTCTTCTTCTCTGAAATTCTGGATCAAGATAATCCAAGATAATCTTGCGTTGATCCATTTATATGCATGATTCAAGTGGTAAAGGTTGATCCTAGCTTGCCACGTCGCCCACGTCCCGATCTCCCTGTCTCCGGTTGATCTCTCGGCACACACACACACCGTATGCATATATATATAGATTTATATAAAAATCTTTTGCTCTAATTACTCTTTTCTCCCCTAAATTCCTTAAATTCCTTATTTTAGCCCAATTCATCATTTATAATTTTTCTTAAATTGTAATTTCACCCCTAAAAATTTAAATGTTATCAATTGAAAGACAATTTGAATCCTAAAGGTTGGATTTAATGTATACAAATTTATAATTCGCCCCCTAAACTTTTAATTCGGATAATGATTAATACAATTCTACCTCATATTTTCTCAATTGCTCTAAAATACAACTAAAATGACATACGTGCTAAATCGGGGTCTTACATATTATCTATGAATTTATTGTTATATGTTATATATCGTTAGCAACGTTTATTGTAACGATTAATTATTTTGTGGTTTGATTTTTGTTTTTGGAATTTATATTTTATATTTTAGTTTTTTTTTTTTTATATATATAAGAAACAATAGTTCGCAATTTTTGTTTTGATTTTGGTTTTTATAAAATTTAAAAATCTTAATTGGTTTCGCAGTTTTGTTTTTGGTTTTAGTTAAAATTAAATGGTCCAATTTTAAATCCGTTTAAAAAAAAATTGATGGTTTTAATTTTGATTTTGTATGCAACCGAACCAAAACTAGACCATTGACATCCCTATTGACCAACGAATCGAGATCCACAATTTTGCAGTTTGGTCCCTCAATTTTTGAGGTGATAGCAATTTTGTACTTTTATTTTCCTTTGTTGCATTTTTGAGAATTTTACATTTTTTTTTTATGTGATGCATGTCCGGACGAGCTTATGCGCACTTCGTCTAATTACATCCTCAAGCGATATTAAAGACACGCTCCTCCATATCGCCTGACGTATTTAAGATTTAATTATAAGAGTACTTCCTAGAAGAGTCGAACTTTAATTGACAAGAAACTGAGATATCTCCTCTTAACAACCGGATTGACACCTTTGCGTATCGTCCCAAACGAGTAAGTACATCATGATTTGTTTATTATAGATTTATGTGGATTATTCTCATTTTCAAACAACTAATAAAAAAAAAAATGAAAGTAAAAAAATTACACAGTAAATAATTAATTAATTAATCTAATTTAGCTAGAATTTACATAATAATCATCCGTATCGCGAACAATCTTCAAGGAAGGAAGCACAATCGCAGCCACCGGATTATTCTCTAATCCACCGCCTTCATCGATTATCAGCCTAAGACCTTCAATGTGAAGCTTTCCATGGTGGCCGCTCACAACAACAGTCGGAGTTTTAGTCAATTCCTATCAGAACATCGAAAAATTTAGACGTAAAACAATGGTGTTTAAGGTAATTTATTGATTGAAAAACATGGTTTAAGGTGAATTAATTACCTCGGGGATGTCCCAAACATTTTTCCTCCCACTTAGGCCAATTATTTTGGGAATTCTTGTGTCTTTTGCTTTCAGATATTTGAGTTGTTCTTCGACCCTTTTAGACTTGTCCAAACCGGCGTGTACAGCTATTAATTTACAGTGTTTGACTCCTTCATCTGTCTCCAGACAAATATCGTCCTATATAAAATGACAGAGACAAGTATTAGTGGCGGATCCAGAAAATTGTTTAGTTTTTTTTTCATTTTTTTCCCGCAAATTTAAGAAAGAATAGGGAAGAATTAATAAAATAAAACAACCCAGTTTTTATTCAGGAGATACTTAAAATATAACTCATGAGGTGAGATGTTCTCTCACATAACTTGACTACCGGTCTCTCCCACATTCGATGTAAGATAAGACCAACAACCTCACGTTCGAACACCACCCACTTCCCTCCCTCTCCCCTTCATCCCCTGAACTCTACCCATTTTTCTTCCCCCACTCACTCCTCTCGTCGTCGACCCCCCCCCCCCACCCCAATCCCCATTTTCTTCTAGCCGTTGATCTCTCTCTCCCCCCAAAAAAACCCTCTACCCCTTTTTGTGCACTCTACTCAGTTCTCGCCTAGCCGTCAATGTCTCTCCCTCATCTTCAATCCGGGCACAGGATATATACTAGTATAATAGTAAGACTTGCCTCTTCGTGGATCCAAACCAAATCAGCAAGAAATTTCTTGTGCTCTTCAGGAACAGCCTTCACCAACTCTATATACACAACAAACAACAATTTTCAACCATGAAATTATCAAAAATCAAGCCAATAATATTCATAAAAGGAAAAAAAAAGAAGGATTAATTAAGCTTCAATACCTGCAGAAGCATGTTGAACCCCATAAGATTCAAAAGTTGGGGCGGCACTGTAAAGAGAGCCTTTACTTTCCTTGCCCTTTGGATGTTTCAGGCTAACGGTAACTTTTCCACCCCATCTCCTCCCTTGCAAATGCATCTTCTCATACCCTTCCCCCTTGTACCACCCTTCTCTCTCCTCATCCTCCTCGTACTCCTTCCATGTCTCGGAGAACTCCGTCCCGTCCTGAGGTGCAGGAATGACATGAAGGAATGCTGCAAATGCGAAATCATGGTTTCCGGAGAGAAAAACATGGGTCTGATCAGGGTATTTGGATGGCAGAGAGATGAGGAAATCGATCACTCGACGTGTGTCCGGACCGCGATCGCAGTAATCACCCAAGAAAACGATGAGGGCGGTTTGAAAATCAGATGGGTCGATTGCGGTTTCGAGATTGGACCAGAGGTTATGAAGCTTTTTGATGTGGCCATGGATGTCGCCGATGCAACAGACCACTCTCTGTTTTGTGGGTTCTGCCGGTGCCTGAGCATGAAAATTCATTCCGTCTTCCATTTTTGGAGGGCCGATATATTATATCTTTATATATATATATATATACACACACACTCCTGTATCTATAGATTCGACTTTGTATGTGCAAGCCCAATTGACTTTGTGAGTCTTCCTTCATCTCCATGAACTTGCACCTCACCTTCTTCAAGAATTATTAAAAAGTTGGTTTGATTTTGTAGGATGATATTGAGACTTTTCCACCTTGAAGAATTATTAAAAAGTTTGTTGATTTTGTAGGATGATAGTGAGACTTTTTCTGTTCATCAGTCCCTCTTATATTCGATATGGGATAAACCCAATAATCTTCCCTCACACATCGGATCTTTGGTTGGCTAACCCAAAAACTAACTCATAAGATGAGATTTTCCCTCATCCATATAACTTGACCACCTGTTGATAAATCCAACAATCTCCTTGCACACATCGGACCTTTGATCGGCTAACAAAAAATTAACTCATAAGGTGAGACTTTCTCTCACACTTATAATTTGACCACCAGCCTCTTTCATATCCGATGTGAAATAAAAAAGCCAACAATCTCTCCCTCCCACGTCGGGTTTTTGGTCGGCTAATTTTTTACCAGTCTCAGCCTTTGTGATTATTGGGTTATAGTTATTGAAACCAAGAACCTGATACCAGTGTGAGGTGTGATCTTGGGCATTTCTCAACTCCAAAAGTTAGCTCATAAGTTGAGACTTTACCTCACATTTATAACTTGACCATCAGCCCCTTTTGCATCCGATATTGTTTTAACCCAACAAATATTTGTACCCATTTCTGTTCAACTATACATAGTATTGCCTATACTAAATATGCAGTTTCTTCTTTTCATCTTTTCATATATAGAGAGGAAGAACATCTCAAGAACATGATACAAAAAGAGGCATAGTTCTTATATTGATTCTTCTTTAGACAACTGAAAACTCAGATAATGGAAAAACATGGAATACAAGAAGATGAATGTAATAAAATCATTCATGAAAGTAATCAAAATATTAATCTAACTTAGCTGCTGGGAGCCACTTAATAAGCATCCGTATCGCGAACAATTTTCATAGAAGGAAGCACGATTGCAGCCACCGGATTATTCTCGAATCCGCCGCCTTGATCGATTATCAGCCTTAGACCTTCAATGTGAAGCTTTCCATGGTGACCGCTCACAACAACAGTCGGATTTTTTGTCAGTTCCTATCCAAACATCGAAAAAATTAGTCTTAAAACAATGTTGTTTAAGGTCATTAAATGATTAAAAAAACAAGGGTTGACAATGCTGTTTAAGGTTATTAAATGATTAAAAAACAAGGGTTAAGGTAACTTAGGTTGCCTTTGGTTTAGTGTTTCTGCTTTTCTGTTTCTACTTCCAACAAACTGCGATGAGAATTTTGTTTCCATTCTGGAGTATTTCAGAAATAGAAACATGTAATGACTGTTGTCCTAAAAATATTTTCTAAATTTATGAGAACAAAAACAATAAAACACGTTGTTGTTTATTTTTTTTTCTCCCTTTAAATATATGATGGCTAGCGTGGTGGTGGTGGTGGTGATCGTAGGGTGGTGGTGGGTGGCAAGTGGCGGTGGCCGATGGCGTGGTGGTGTAAATAATTTTGTGGGAGTGAATAGAAATCTACATTTTTTATGTTTCTCAAATTCTTACAGAATTCAGGAATTACCCTAAAAATTTTGGGAATAGAAACGTGTTTGCCAAAAGCACTTCTGTACATTAATCCCTAATTTTTTGGAGTGAGAACAGAATTAAGAAAACGGAAACAGTAACCAAACGAGGCCTTAATTACCTCGGGGATGTCCCAAACATCTTTCCTTCCACTTAGAGCTGTTACTTTTGGAATTCTGGTGTCTTTTACTTTCAGATATTTGAGTTGTTCTTCGACCCCTTTAGATTTTTCCAGACCGGCGTGTACGGCGATTAATTTACAATGTTTAATCCCTTCATCTGTCTTCACGCAGACATCGTCCTATAATAAAATGACAAAAACTAGTTTTTTATTTTTTCGATTTTCATATTATAAAGAAGAAATAGAGATTAATGGACTAGGACCTATTACCGACATTAAGAGATCACTTATAGAGATAATAAAACACGTTTCTTAAGTCACTACCAAACACTAAAACAGTGCCTTAGGAAAGAACAAGGAAGATTACTAGAAGACTTGCCTCTTCATGGACCCAAACCAAATCAGCAAGAAATTTCTTGTGCTCTTCAGGAACAGCCTTCACCAACTCTATATAAACGACAAACAACATTTTCTATCATGAATTTATCAAAAATCAAGCCAATAACAACTTTTTTAATATAACAAAATCAAATTTTCACCAGTTAAGGCGTTAGGAATTGAATCTTAAATTTAATCCTGAATATACCAGGCCGATGTGGGGGAAGGCGCCCTTAAGATCGCCTGGTGAGGTAATTAGTCGAGGTGCGCGTAAACTGGTCCGGACACACCTTATCGTATAACCAAAAAATAAAAAAATTAATTATTTGTCAAATTAAGTGTGTTTGACGACAAAACGAAGCAATCACTTAAAATATAAATATTATTAAAAAACTATTCAAAATTTTAAATAATGTATGACTGACTTATTTTTTCAACATTTCCCATTTAAAACCATCAAATATCTATCTATCATGACTACTATTCAACATCAATATTGTAAAATCTTGCCAAAACAATTATATACAAATAATTATAAATAGAGAAAGTTGTAAATTGAGAAATAAAAACAATAGCGAGATAAAATTGTAGAAAGAATATTTTAGAAAAAAAAAATTGAATAAATTATTGGGTGTTTTTTTTTTCTTTTTCTTTTTTTTTTCCAAACAATTCACTATTGATCTAACCCATTAGTAGAATAATATTTTAAAAAGTTCAGTAATTCTGTTAAAAATTTAAAATCACTCCAATTTTTACATAGAAAAATTACCTTTCATGTCGTAAAATAACTTTAAATTTTTGAGAAAATATACTATAACGCGTGGACTGTATGAACAAAGATTTTAAATTTATGGACTATTCACCAAGAGCTCCTAAATTATTTTACGAACAATAATTTATACAAAGATAAACTTTTTAAAGTTAAAAATATTAAAAAGTAGATAATAAAGTTTCAATATTATCAAACGAGTACTAATATTAATTAGGGGTGGTCATGGGCCGGGCCGGACTTTGAATAGGGTATTACAAAAAAATGTTAGGCCCTAATTCAGACCAGACCCTACTTTCATGTCCAAATCCGACCTTATAAAAAAAATTAAGCCCAAATCCAGCCCTATAATTTTTTTTTTATTTAAAAAGTAAATACTAAAATTATAACACCAACCAATAATAAATACTAAAATTACAATTTAGAGCCAAGCCAATATTCCAACAATAAATACTACACTCTAGATGAATGAGATAGGGTTAGGGAATAGAGCTCTCAGCGCAGCGGCAAGAAAATGAAATTAGGGTTGGGCATGTTGTTGAATATGTGTATATATATGTATTAAAGTCCTCAGGTCAGGCCGGGCTGGGCCTAGCTCAAAACATTTTGGCCTTGCTCAAGCCTGCCCCTAAAATTTATCGGGCCTTAAAACCATAGCCTGGCCCCTGCCCATGAGCTTAAAACCAAAGCTCAAGCCTTAAAAAAATAAGCCCCAAGTCTATGACCACCCCTAATATTAATTAGAAAAAAAACAACAATTAACACATCAAACACAAACTTAGCAGATCAAAAATCAGATTAACGGCGTGTTTGGTTTAAGATAATGGAATTGAATTATGATGGAATGGAATCAAAATCTAAATTGCCGTTCATTCAAAATTCAATTATATTCCATCGGAATGAAATTCCATTACCTCCAACCAAACTCGCCGTAAATGTTTTTGAACTGCGATAACTGATTTAGATTTAAACAAACAAAGAACACAAGAAAGAAGAAAGGGATTAAGCTTAGATACCAGAAGAACCATGTTGAACACCATAAGATTCAAATGTTGGGGCTGCATCATAAATGGAGCCTTTATATTCGGTTCCCTTTGCTTGATTGAATCTAACTGTGATTTTCCCACTCCACCTCCTCCCCTGCAGATGCATCTTCTCATACCCATCTCCCTTGTACCACCCTTCTCTCTCCTCGCTCGCCTCGTACTCCTTCCACGTCTCGGAGAACTCCGACCCATCCGGCGGCGGAGGGAGGACATGAAGGAACGCTGCAAATGCGAAATCATGGTTTCCGGCGAGGAAAACGTGGGTTTGATTTGGGTATTTGGAAGGCAGGGAGATGAGGAAATCGATCACTCGGCGCGTGTTCGGACCGCGGTCGCAGTAATCGCCCAGGAAAATGATGAGAGCGGTTTGAAAATCAGATGGGTCGATTAGGGTTTCGAGATTGGACCAGAGGTTATGAAGCTTTTCGATGTAGCCATGGATGTCGCCGATGCAACAGACGACTCTCTGTTTTGTGGGTTCCTGTGCCTGTGCCGGTGCCGGAGCAAGACCCATTTCGCCTTCCATTTCCGTAACGCTGATTCGTCTAAGCAAACACCAAATGAAAATGTTTTCAGGTCGATTCCTCTGTGTGACTGTGTGGTATGTATACTGTTTCATCAGCTGAAAAAGAACCGGAGGTAAAGAAATTTTACAGTTTCATCCCCCAACTTTTGAAGTAACATGCAAGATTCTCCCACCACTTTCTTATTTGTAAATAAGTCTTCGAGATTAGTTCTAATTTCATACTTATTTTTGTTAGGTTATAAGTGTGAGAAAAAATCTCATCTCATAAGTTAACTTTTAGGGTTGAAAAAGGCTCAAGACCACCCCTACACTAGTATCAAAATTCAAGTTACAATATCTTTAGCCTAATAACCATCGAGGGAGAAACTGGTAAAAAGTTAGCCGATCCAAATGCCCGATGTGTAAGGACAAAATTGTTGAGTTTATCTCACATCGAATGTGAAAGAAACCAATGGTTAGGTTATAAATGTAAGAAAGAGTCTCACCTCATAAGCTAATTTTTGAATTTGAAAGAGACCCAAAACTACCCCTACAATTCTATTATTTAAATCTATATTTTTATACATTCTTGAATGTGTGTATATATCTTCTTCTTTTTTCGGTAAACAAATGGAAATAAAGAAACTAGGGCAATCCAACAAAGGTCGCTTGATCCATCTTAGCGAGGAGCATACTAGTCATTTCCTCGGGCGATGTTTCAAGAATCTTCAAATCTTCCCCCTCCGAAGTACCTCTTTCGGCTAGGTGGTCAACACAATTATTAGCCTCCCTAGACATGTATTGTAGCTTGTAGTTGTTGTTCTCTAGAAACCTTGCACAGTCCGCCACTCATGGCTTTAGTTGGTAAGTATGCGGGCAATCTTCAAGGATTAGCTCGAATGCTTCTAATGAGTCCATCTCCACCACGAGCGTTGGTATATCCCAAGATGCAGCAATATGGATTCTGGTATGAATGCTTCGAATTTCAACTCCCAGCGCTATGCAGGATTCCAGCTGCCCGTAGTAGCCAACAATCCAGACTCCTAGGTTGTCGCTAACAACTCCTCTCCCTAGATTTCTAATAACACTTCCATTTGTATTGGAACCAAAAAGTGGAAGACATTATTTAGAAGATGATTGTACAAACGGGCCATTTGGGAGATATTTCTTTCGAAAAACTTTGTGGATTTCTCTACTAAACCTAGCCATTCTTTAGCTAAGATTGTGGGTTCAATTTTTGTTCTAAGAAAGTGAACGGTGTATATATATCTAATAAGTTCATTTTTGTATCTCAAGCGTTTTTATCAAAATCAGAGTTAAAAATCGTGTTTTACAAATATTATAATATAGACCATCACGTACACTTTTAACCATAACTAATGATACGTTGGAATTTTACGATGAAATCAATTACACAAAAAAATACTCCTAAATTTTTCAACTAGTGGTCGTATAGCTAAAACAAAGTTCAAACGAGAGAAATATGCGCACTTATTGCATCATTGAAAATGAAATACAACGGTATACATTCTTTATACTCAAACTTCGCTCTTATTTTTCATATTTGAGCAATTTAAAATCCGACAAAAAATCCCGAAAAAAAAAAAAATACATGTTATACACAATCATTTGCTAAATCACAGACTTCAGTTCCTAACATAATCATTAAATAAAGAACAACCTTGTTTTTTTTTGTTTTTTTTTTGGATTCAAACCTGAACCTGATCATTTTTCTATCTTCTCTGGAAATTCAGGAACTTGATTCCGTATGCAAAGACGAAGAAAAAGAGAAGGACCCAACCGACATGGGCTGCAGCAACCGCAGGGAGAAAATCGTAGTCAAAACCCATATAATCTTCAAGGAAAGCGCTAACCGTCGTGCTGTTAGCTCCAGGAATCTCAACCGTCGTAGTTACATCTCCTATTTGAGACGTGATAACGCCATAAATCGACCAAGCAACCGGTGAACACCAGTAGTACCACCTCCACCATATCGGTATTTGCTGCAAATTTTACACCAAAATCACATTTTATTTTTTCAATTTTTTTCTCAAAAAAAAAATTTACATTTTTGGTCCTTGAAAAACATTATGCTTTTGGACGGAAAATGAGTTGTGCTCAGCACGAGACTTTCTAAATCATTAACGATGTCCTTAATTTTGCGGGATTGAAACAAATGTGGAACCAAATGTGAAATTTGACGAACCCCAGGGTCTCCATAGACACCCACACCATACGTTAGGGACCAAAAATATGATCCCCCACCCCCCAAAAAAAAAAGACTTACCGGCCTAGGGATGAGAAATCCGGAGAATAAGTTCCAGAAGCTGAGGAAGAAGGACATGACAATGGCAGCAATTTGATGGCCCGGCGTGAGAGCAACAACCATCATACCGTACATTGTGAAGTAGACATAGCACATGAATACGAAAAAATAAAACCAGAAGAATTTCACGGCTGTCCATTCGAATCCGATCATTGAGTACAAAAGTAGAGTGTAGATGACGGTTTGAATCGCTACGTAGAACGTCTCTATCGCCACCTGCAAATTTACAAGCATGTTAAAGGGCGGTGGAGGTAGGATTCTGAGGTTAGGAGGCGCGAATATAAAACATAGGGGCAATTTTAAAATATTCAAGTCGAGCTAATGTATATATATTTCATACTTTTATGCATTTAGAATTTTTAAGGGGACGGTCGCCACCCCTAGCCCCTGTATAGGTCCGCCACTGAGCTTCTATACTTAGGTTTAGTTTGAGATTGTTTCTGGTTTTAGTCAGAAGTGATTCTAAAAGCGCATGAGTGCGTCATAACGCTAATATGCGTTTTCTTACCTGCGCGAATGCATAAGGCAGCTCTGAATACATTCCGGCAGCCCTTTCACGGTAAAAAACGGTTCTCTCTATAGAAACAATAGCCTGCACCGCCGTGGCATTGGTTGCTCCAAGAAAGAAAAGAGCAGAATAAATCGCTCCCAATAGATTGATCACATCTTGTTGTCTCCCTCTGTTGAAACATATAAGAATCCGATATAACTTAACTTATTCCGCAGCATTTTTTGATTTAAAAAAAAAAAAAAAGAGAGACAGTTTAACAGACTCACGTTGTACCACCCTTTTGCCAGAAAATAACACCGAAAAGGATACCGATAACGATGGTCATGAAGAATCGAACGGCGTTATACTGTGGATTTCTCCAGTAAGACCAATGTTGTTTCCAGAAACAGGCTTTGCATTGTGTTATAAATGGCTGGGAGTACTTTGTTGGGAAGAAGAGATCATTAGAACCCGGCGGCGGATTGCTGAGCTGTTTTATGAGTTCTTGATTTCGCCTGAAAAAGTAAAAAATAACACAAAAAAAAAAAATTAAAAAAAAAAAAGTATTAGTTGATATAAATATGCGAGTAGTTGAAACTAGTTGATTTTATATTTTTATGCTTGTTTTTTTTTTTCTCTTTATTTTTTAGCTTTTTAAATAGTTTTTAGTCCTTCAGTTAATATTGACTAAGTTGAATCTCTCGAGTTAATATTAACTAGGTATGGAATTTGCATGTGATGCAGTGGTCGATGGCGATCTGGTGACAGCGCCAGAGGTCCGACAATTGGCGTTCAAAAGTCCGACCACCGGTGTTTGGATGTCCGGCGAACTAAGCAGTGGAGGTCCGGCGACTACTGTCAGATTCCCGTGAATGTTGGTCAAAACCCAACGACTGGCGGTTGGATTCCGGTGAATGTCGGTCGGAATCCGATGACCGACGAATGTAGTCCAATGTGTGTGACAGTTAATATTAACTAAGAATTAAAAGATAAGTTAAAAATAAAGAGGTTCTTGATGAATAATCCACAAACTTAAAAATTTGACCCATGCAGTCCAAACAATACAGTAATTTGGAGCCATGAAAAAAAAAATCAAAAATTAAAAATTGGTGAATATCAAAACTAAGTTGCTCAATAAAACTTACTGATAAAGGGCGGAATTGGCGTAAATGTCGGAAAAATCGACGTTCAGTTGCGCCTCAACCGACGTGGCGGTTACTTCAAGCATCCATGTTGCAGGATTGTAACCATCTCTTATCTTGGGAACCCCTTCTACATCCTGAAGCAAGACGACGCATATTGTCACGATCGTTACTAGAAAAATGCTTAGGCAGCGTTTGGCGGCACAAAATTGAAGTCTTAGAATTCGAATTTGAAACCAAACGCGACCTTTAAAAAAAAATCTCACCTCAAAATATTCGACAAGCTTGTGAGAGTTTCGACCGAGCGGTCCCATGTAAATGACTTGCCCTCCTCTCTTCATCAGAAGCAACTGTGGGAGAAAAAAAAAAAAATCATATAAAAAAAAAAAAAAAACTTATTTTTTGCTCCTCAATTTTTTTTTTTTTTTTTTTTTGAGCATACCTCATCAAAGGCTTCAAATATGTCTATGCTCGGTTGGTGAATTGTGCACACGACGGTTCTACCAGTGTCGACTGTGTTTCTCACGGTACGCATAACAATGGCAGCAGCTCGTGCATCAAGCCCGGAAGTCGGTTCATCCATGAAGATAATAGAGGGGTTAGCCACCAACTCTACGGCTATAGTCAGCCTCTTTCTTTGCTCTGTCGAAAGACCGTCTATTCCTGGAAGGCCGACTAACGAGTTTCTTATTGGATTAAGTTCCACCAATTCCATCACTTCTTCAACAAACATCTACAACAAAAAAAAAAAAAAAAAAAATTAAGAAAAAATTTAAAAAACGAACTTTAAAAAAACGTTACCAAACAGTAGTGGAAAGTAATTTACCTTCCGTGTTTTTGTTTTTACATCACTTGAAAGACGGAGCCACGCCGAGTAGAGGAGAGATTCATAAACAGTAACATGAGGAGAGTGAATATCGTTCTGTTCACAGTAACCACTAACCCTAGCAAAAGTTTCTTGGTTCTTAGGATACCCGGAAATGCTTATACTTCCTTCTATGTAGCCGCCGGTTTTTCTTCCAGCCAATACATCCATCAACGTTGTTTTTCCGGCACCACTAACACCTACAAGTGCCGTCAATATTCCCGGCCTGAAAGCGCCACTCACATCTCGTAAAAGCTGAAGACGGTCGTCTTCAATCCCTTGACTCTTCATTTCCTGATGGAAAAATAAAACATAAAAAATCAAATTCGGCCTCAAATTGTTATTTCATTGAGGGAGAGGCGCCGTTTGGTTACGTTTTTTTTAATAATTTTTATGATAAAAAAATAATTGAAAAAGCCTTACAGCGGGCATATCCACATAATAGTTAACATGGTTGAATGCAAGTGAAAGAGGCCGAAAAGGCAGCACCATTCCTTTCTTAGGACTATGATCTGCAACTCCCACAATTTCACTTTTACCCCCTGAAGAACTTCTAACTTCCATATCAACCCCTGCAAATTTTTCCAAAATTATGATTTTTCGCGTTTAAACCTCTTAATTCTAACAAACTTTATTGATTTAAAAAAAAAAATTGTACCTTCGGATGATTTCTTCTTTTTGCTATCGTCATCGTCCATCACTACAGCTTTAGAGTCGCCCAACGCTGAAATTAAATTTTGCGGAAACGGAGAAAAATGTCAATATTTCGTTCATTTTTCAATTTTCGTTCATTTTTAATAAATCTAAAATAAGATACTTACGATTCAAGAACGTTAATGCTGCAATGAACAAAACATTGAATAGCAGAGAAAACCCGAAGAGGGCGGCAATTGAAATCCAAAACCAATATTCGTCTGTGAAGAAGCCTCTTGATTGGAGAAGCACTTCCCCGACCGTGGATGCATTAATTCTCACGTCCGTGTTTGGCTGTGCATTTTATTTAAGGGGAATATCAAGTTTTCAAATCTTCAAAAAAAAAGAGGGGGGGGGGGGGGGGGGGGGGGGGGGGTGTTGTTTCATGAGAAAATTCACTTACAGCACTCCATCTATCGTCGAGAAATTCATTAATGAAAATGGCGTTCTGACCATACATCATAGGAGAAACGTAATAACCCCATATCATCCATGACTCGATGTCGTCTATAGGCAATAAAAACAAAGCGCACGATTTTTAGTACTTTCAATTTAAGGGTGCGTTTGGATGAGGTATTTTTGAAGAAATAATTTGTTTCGAGAAAAGTTATTTATTTATTTTTTCTGAAAATCAAAATATGCCTCATCCAACAGCAGACCGTAACATTTTTTTTAATATATATTTAGGTTATAACTCACTTCGGGAGACTATAAATCCTCCGAGCACAAACACCATCAACAAGGTGAAGGTACCCAACGTGGTCGAAACAACCTCCGTTCTTCCTATTCCGGCGATGAATCTAAAGAGGGAGAGAGCCATTTGATGTATACCGAAGAACGTCAAGAACTGCTTGAAAAACCTGGAAACGCACAAATTATCGATATTTTCATGATCTTTTTTAAAAAAATGTTCAAAAAAAGGGATAATTGCTCTTTACCTACCTTTAGCATTTTTGTAAACACTTGACCAGCTATGGTTTAGACTAAAGTGTAACAATTCTTAACACAATTGCGTGATATGGAAAAATTACCCTTATATAAAACGAAACCCGACCCGGGAAGTAAGTGCTTACGAAAATATTACATGTGAATAAAGTGCAATTCGGTCAAACCACATGTGGTAAAGTGCCATTAATCGATATTTTCATTAAAAAAAATGAAAAAGACCCAAAAAATGGAAAAAAAATAAAAATTCAGACCTGCTGGCAGCCGGGGCGAACCCAATGGTATAGTATGTAAGAATGATCCAAATCGCGGATTCTAACAGCGACAAAGGGATCCTGAGAAACCAAATAGGCAAACCGAATGCCCAAGCCGGATAGAACAAGAAATCCCTCTGCTTATAAAAAACGGGAAGCCTAAAAACAGTCATCGAAAGCTCAGCCATCCCATTAAACATCACATTAAGCAGACTGAAAAAAAGTGCTCCAAAAAATTTCCCTCCATCAGCCACGGAACCGTAAGGCATTTCTGTCCTCAAGAACACCGTTAACGCAATAAGCGACATAATCGTTATCTGGGTAGTCTTGAATATGTAAACAAACGAATTACGCTTCACCAGAAGCCATTCCCTAGCAAAACATGCCTTAAAAAGTTCCCAGTTCGATATCCCGTATTTTTCAGTCACTAATGCCGCTGGATGGGCCCTGGATTTATCATAAGGAGTGGCAAGTTCTTCATTTAACCGTTGTCCGACGTGAAAGGAGTTGAATGCATCTGAAAATTCAGACACCGAGACATATCTATAAGGTTGGTTATGTCTGAACCAGTATTGCGCTTGGTCTTTTTTGGAAGTAACTTCTTGTAAGAAATCGGCGACTCCTTTTCTTTCAGGGCATTTGAAGCCTGTGAATTCAAAGAACTCGAGAACATTTTCGCGGGGGCCTTGATAGACAACTTGACCTTCGGACAGCAATATGATGTCGTCGAATAGGTCATAGGTTTCGGGCGCTGGTTGGAGAAGGGAGACGACCATGGTTACGTCCATGATGTGAACCATTTGTCGCATGTATTTGATGATTTGGAACGTGGTGGAGCTGTCTAATCCTGTTGAAATTTCGTCCATCAGAAGAACTTTGGCCGGCCCGACCAGCATCTCTCCTGCAAGAATTGGACAGTTTAGGTGGCGTTTGGTTAGTGTTTTTGTTTTTCTGTTTCTACTTCCAATAACTAAGGATGAGATGGGATGGGATGGAAATTTTGTTTCTGTTCTGGAATATTCCGGAAATAAAAACATGTTTGGTAACAGCCAATGTGCTTAAATTGTTTTTGTTAATTTATGAGAACAGAAACAAGAAACACGTTTGACTGCTATATTTGTTCTTTTTATTTTTCCTTTAAATGCATGGTGGCTGGCGGGATGGTAGTGGAAATAGTTTTGTTGAAGTGAATAGGAATCAACATTTTTAATCTATCAAATTCTTAAAGAATTCAGGAAAATAGTCCAAAATTACTCCCTAAATTTTGGGAACAGGAACATGTTTACCAAACGAGTTTCTATACATTAATCCCAAAATTTTGGGAACATAAACAATAACCAAACGGTAAAATTTAAATCCCAAGTTTAAGAAGAAAAAAGAACTGAAATTGGTTTGGAAAATGGTGGGTAAAAAGTGTAAAATAAAAAAGATTTTAGATCACCATTAGAACAGGAAAAAATACAGATTTATTGAGATTAGGGGCATGAAAATGCAAAAATTGCATAGTTTTTGGTGGCGTTTGGTTGATGTTTCTGTTTTTCTGTTCTACTCCTGGAAAAATAGGATGTGAATTGTGTTTATGTTTTCAATGATTTTGGGAACAAATATGCATTTGGTAACGATAATTGTTCTTAAATTGTTTCACAATTTATGAGAATGAACATAAATTGATTTGAAAAATGGTGAGTAAAAGCAAAAAGTTTTGGACCATAGAACGGATTTTTTTTTTAACAGATCTGTTGATATTAGGAGCATGAAAATACAAGAATTTGACAGTGTTAGGTGGCGTTTGGTTAATGTTTCTGTTTTTTTTTTCCTTGTTTGTTTCTACTCCTGAAAAATTGGATGAGAATGCATTCAGTAACGTTAATTGTTCTTAAGATTGTTTCATAATCTGTGAGAACAAACAGAAATTGGTTTTAAAAATGGTGGGTAAAAAGTAAAAAGTCTTGGATCACCAATAGAACGGTAAAAATACAGATTTATTGATATTAGGAGCATGAAAATGCAAGAATTAGACCGTTTGGTTGGCGTTTCTGTTTTTCTGCTCCTGCAAAGGTAGGATGAGAATTATGTTTCCCCGTTCTTATTAATTCTAGGAACAGAAATGGGTTTGGTAACGATAATTGTTCTTAAATTGTTTCATAATTTATGAGAACTAGGCAATTAATTTTTGCAAATTATAGCAAAAATACAGGTCTTTTTCCTTTAAAAGAGAACAAGTTGGGAAGGAATGGAAACATTTTATTTTATTTTTTTGTTTCTAAAAATCCCAAGAATTTTCAGATTAATCTCAAAATATTGAGAACAACTGGGAACAGTCTTTGAACATGTTAACCGGGAACAAGAATTTGGGAGCTGAAACACTAAACAATTGGGAACAGTCTGTAACATGATAACCAAACATGTTTGTGTTCTTAAATTTCAAAATTCTGGAAAAGGAAACAATAATTTGGGAGCAGAAACAGAAACAGTAAACAATCCGGACGTTGAATCCCTAGTTAAGAAGAAAAATGAACAGAAATTGATTTGAAAAATGGTGGGTAAAAAAAGTAAAAACTTTTGGAAGAGATTACCGGTAGTGACACGCTTCTTCTGTCCGCCGGAGATACCCCTTCTCATGTCATCGCCGACCATTATGTCCGAACAAATGTCCAATCCGAGAATCTGTTGAAAATGTTCCAAAATTGAAAATTAAATTTTATCAAAAGGGGGGAGAGGGGAGGAATTTGAAACGGGAGGAGGGAGACCTTGAGAACGTAATCGGTGACCAAGCTGGTTTCCTGACCGGCGACGGCGGTGGCTTTCATGAACGCGTCGATCTCCGGGTCTGGTTTGATTCCCGCTTCTTTCTCTCGCCGGGAGAGCTCCGCCAGCATTTCGTAGCGGGTGCCGACACCCAAACAGCGGCCGGAGAAATCGAGCGTCTCCCTCACCGTCATCTCCCCGTAGTGGAGGTCGTGCTGGCTGATGTAGGCGCATGTCCGGCGCGGTACGAATTCGTGCAGCTCGTGGCCGCAGTAAGTAACCGTACCGGAGACCTGTTCGATCGCCGGGAAAAGGGTGAAATCCAGAGGAAGAAGGAGTTCAATGGAGCAAATCGGAGAAAAGAAAAAGAGAGTACCTTTAGGTCCTGATCAAGCTTTCCGGCGACTGCGAGCAGCAATGAAGTTTTCCCGGCACCTGGTGGACCCAAAAGCAGTGTCATCCTGAATTTACAGTTAGTACCCCCATAAGAAAACAATTGTGACAAATAGGACCAAAATCATATACAATACACAAAGAAATATTAAATTGATAATTTCATTATAGCGAAAAATATATTTTTGGTCCCTATAAAATATCTTAAGTTAAATAAAGTGATTAAAATGACAAAAATATTTATTTTAGAAAGTCACATTCTGAATATAAAATCATTTATAACATTTTCAATTTAATGGGATTTAAAACTCAAAGAATTAAACGTGCAATTTGATAAACTTCAAAATCAAGATAAACACTCACGAGTTCTTTACATTAATAATATTGAGAACAAAATTTATTTACCTGGCAATGATAAATTTCAACTTATTTACCACAATAGAGTAAATCGGTCAGGTTGCGGCCGTTTTTTTTTTCTCTGCCAAAAAATCGACTCTAATGGAATTTTTATTTTTATTTTATTTTTTATTTTTTTAACTGTTGTGGATTGCCACGGCACGCAATGAGCATCGGCTCCATGTGGGTCGATGTTCCCTTTTTTTAAATTTGGGTTAATTACACAAATATCCTAAAGGGCATTTGTGTAATTAACATTTTTAACTTAAAAATCGCAGCCAAAAAAGATGATGCTCCCTTTTTTTTTTTTGGGTTAATTACCAAACATCCCTAGGGGTGTTTGTGTAATTAACATTTTTTTATATGTTTTTTAAGTTAAAAAAATATCTTGCATTATTCACTAATTAGTAGACAAAATTATAATTTAATTATACAATTTTAAAATTGTAATAAATTTGAAAAATTAATTAATATTTTGAAAATTAAATTATACTTTTGAAATGTAACTAATTCATTATTAGTTGTATTTTTTCAATCATAATTAAGATGTTTATTGTCATAATTTTAAGTATTTATTGTAAAAAAAAATAGTATGACTATACTTTCTTTCTTTTTTAAATAAATACCTTAATAACTAAACCCTATTTTTATTATACACACTATTTTCTTAAGTATTGCAAAGAAAATAGTGGCTCGTGAAACAATTAAAACAGGTCTGCAATAGCATGCAAAAAAATAAATAACAAATTTGGCTCTATTGGAGTCGATTTATCTATTATGGTAAATAAGTTGAAATCTACCCCGTGTCAGGTACATAAGTTTTTTTTTTAATATTATTAATGTAAAGAACTTCACACCTCATACTTCATGCACAAAATATAATTTTACCGAACAAGTAAATTAATGATTATTGGTGAATAGCCCACAAACTTAAATTATTTGTTTATGTAGTCTTCACACTACAGTATTTCTTACAAAAAATCAAAAGTTACTGCAGCACATGAAAATCACTGCAACTTTCCCACGTAAAAAAAAAATACAGTAACTTATGTTATACAGTGACTTTGTACTTTTCACATACTAAAAAAATAATAATATAACGAGTGAAGAATAACTTGCAAAATTTGAAATCAGTGACAAAAAAAGTCTAATAAATTAAATATACCTGGATGGTTTAATTGTGCCGCTAACATCTTTAAGTATCTGAATTTTTTTCTTTTTTGACGGGGCCAATCCAATTATTCCCAGAAGACCCTGATTTTTTTAAGACAATAACGTAATTAGTGGTGAGTTGTCTTAATCGTACTACATGTCAAACAAACATTTTTGTTGCTCTATTAGGCAATAATTTAATGTCATGGAAAAGGAAATATTATCATTAACCTTAATTAATTACAATAAAATCTCCATATTCAAAAGAAGATCAAGTAATAGTCAATTTTATACATTGAATAAGTCTAAAAATAAATAAATAATTATTTATTTTTGTAAGACTCCAAAAAACAAGCAATAATTTCAAAGAAAATGATGTTGACAAATATTATTGTTTGACTTTCAAATTTGGTGTGCCGAATTCAACATCTATCCAGTTGGTGTTTATATTTTTACTATTAAATTAATTCATTAGATTAATATATCTTGACTCCCAATAATTTCACAAAAAAATAATTAAAAAATATATAAATAATAAAATAAAATAAAGGTTATAAATATATAATTCTATATATTTTTATTGTTTTAAAATTTCTAATTGTATTAATAAAATATTTTTTTAGGTCATACCAACTCAAATTTTAAATTATTTTTTTCTTGTTATAAATCTTGTCTTTATCCTATTTAAAGAACAATATTTAAATTAATTAACATTAATTATGATATATATATATATATATATATATAATTTATCTTATTAACATTAACTTGATAAGTTCAGTTCAATTCATGTTAGTTGCATAATTTATTTAAAAAATTACAAAATTAAAGATAAAATTATAAATTAATATTTCAACTTTTCAAGGATAATTTACTAATTTAAAAAAAATATTCAAGAGCAGAAAAAGAAATACCTCTATTGTATTAATAGTAGCATTAAGCAAAGTGGGCAGTGCTCTGCTCCCAACAAAAACTTCTCCCTCCAATGATAAATTCTCATACCTTACTTCAATCTTTGGTGTCTCAATTCCAACCCTAATTTCAAAAAAAGAAAAAAAATATTCAAGATTAGTCTTAAATAACGAGCGTAATCTGTTATTAGTTTAATTTAAAATATAAATTTTAATTTAATTTTTTAAATTGAATTTTGCTTGCGTATTAATCCCCATGAATTTACGCCCGTGTAATATTATTTACATGTATTTGTATAATATATATTAGTTACATATTATAAATTACATGTAATTATATTATATATACATATAGAATATTTGTTAAATTTAACAAATATTTTAGATACTTGTAACTGCGAAATATTGTTAAAAATCACGTGCTATGAAATCAATAATTATTTCAGTAATTCTCGTATGATCTCAACTTATTATGTTAGCATTAGACTGAATTGATAAATTTTTTGTGATTTAAAAATAATATAAATAAAAAATAAATTTTTTTGGATGTTTGTGGGCTGCATTGTATTAGGCTTTCGTCTTTTTTTAATGCACAAAATTAAAAGATAAGTTGCAATTGCTTATAAGATTTTTTTTAAAATTTTAAAATCAAGGGTAAAATTAGATACTTGTCACAAAAACTCCCAAAAAATAATTAAAAATAAATATATAACACAAAAAACCCAAAAATAATATATATATATATATATATATATATATATATTTTTATTTTTATTTTATTTTTTTTATTTTTTATTTTTATTACCTATCAATTCGGTATATATATATATATATATATATATATATATATAGATATATTTTATTACCTATCAGTTCGGTCCCTTAGTCTTCTGAGGAACCTCTCATTATCTTCTTCAACAACCTTAAGTATATTCTCCATTAAAGCCTTCTTATCTTCCATCCCAAGATTCGTTACATCCACTTCACCGGTGACCACCTTGCCGTTCTCCATCACCTGCCTTATCATCCCCTTCCTCAGTCTGTCGTACGTCGGTAGCCTCTCTATCGCCGCCCACCGCAGCTCTTCTTCCTCGTCCCGCCGCTCGCTCCTGCTGAACACATCTGGCGGCGCCTGCCACACCTCCCTGATGCTGGCGGACGCCCGACTCCTCCTGCTCCCTCCGGCGGAACTCCAGCTCCTCCGGCTGCTCATCGATCTCGCCAGATCGTCACCGGCTATCGCCGTCGCCATGTCTTTTTATTTTTGTACGAACGTAGCACTTTACCTTAAAGCCAACAAACTAAGTATTAGTTGATGTGGTTCATCAGGACTCTCCGGCGAGAGTCTGCCGCACAAAATATCATTCAAGGGGAGAGAGAGAGAGAGAGAGAGAGAGAGAGGTATTCACACACACACACACACACAGAGAGAGAGAGAGAGAGAGAGAGAGAGAGAGAGAGAGAGACTAAGGTATTCACACACACACACACACACACAGAGACTAAGGTATTCACACACACAGAGAGATATAGAGAGAGAGTAGGGTATTCACCTTAAAACTAACAAACTAACGATTAGTTGATGGACTTCACGAGGAGTTTCCGGTGAGAAGCTGCCGGATAAAACTTCATTCAAGAAAGATAGATAGAGAGAGAGAGAGAGCCTGACAGTAGAGAGAGGAGAGAGAGTAGAGTTGAGGGTGATTGATTTAAAGGGATTGCAAAGAATGAATAATCAAATCTGTTATAAAAAATAAATTAAAAAGAAAAAAGAAAAATAATTTATTAGTCAAATTCATGACCAAGTTCACGATGGCTCTTACAGGTTATAAAATTAAAAGAAGAACCTTCTGATGTCATTATCATAAAGACTGACCAGGAATTAGTTTAACTAATAGTTTCCTTTTTTTTCAAGCAACCAATTAAAATATTACATTTTATTCTTAATTTCGGATTAATTAACATTAATATAACTGTTTTTTCTTGTCTTCAAACTGGCGGCTACATTTAGTTAAGAAAATTATATTTTCGGGCCGAAGGTCAAATTGCACATTTGATCCTTTAAGTTTCACAAATTGAAAACGTTGTTAATTATTTTGAACAGAAAATGATTCGTGCTTAGCGCATGACCTCATCATGGGAATATTGTCATCAGTTTATCACCCTATTAAACTTAAAATATATTTTTCTAACTTTTTAATAATAACAATTCGTCTAAAAAGATAGAGAGAGAAGCGTGAATCGTTGTTAAGAAAATATTATAAGAAAATATTTTAAATTTAGTAGAGTGAAAAAATAACAAAAATATTCTCGTTAAGAGACCATGTGGTGAGCGCAACTTTGTTTTTCGTCTAAAATTATTAACAATATTTTCAATTTTTTGTGGAATTTTGTGTGTGTTGATGTTGAAGAATGGATTAACCAACAGTATGGTCTGATCAGAGTCCACGTGGAGATTTATTAGTGATCTAGAAATGGTTTTTGGTGAAGCCAAATCCTTTAGACCTTTTTTTTATCCTTAAGCCTGTACTTGACCAAGCTGGGCTAGCGTTGTCCGGCCTGATCTTCAAATCAGTACCCGCACACAGGACTTGTCGGGATTTGCCTGGTGATCGTTCTCAATTTTATACTAAATTTACACCTTTAATTTATAATTTTGATAATCTTTTAATCATTTTTTAATTACTAATAATACAAATTATTGTTTTTGCAGATATAAATCCAGAAATCAAGAAATCTTGAAAAATGACCGGCTAAGTTCGTCAATCGGGTTAGGGCTGTATTTCTTCTCAAATTTATCTATTTAATTTTATTCTTTTATCGATTATATTTTATTCTTATTTGTGTAAGGTAATAAAATAAGGATTGTGATCTTAAATATTTTTATTGAATAATTTTTGTTATAAATGTTGTTATAGAGATTTAGATCTGAATTTATTTGTATCTCTAATGTTATATCTAATACTTGTAATTTAGATCTAACAGTTTTACAATCAGTTTTAATGGTATCGATACGACTTAATTGGATAAGTTATATTAAACGATTAGTTCACCTTATATTAGTTAATGTAGGAATTGAATCGTGAAGATAGTTTATCTCAACTAAGTGGTCGATTTATCTTTCGTGGTAATATTGGCTTGTAGTTAATATTACTTGATTACATATTGAATGAAAGAAATAGGAATAAAATTTACTAAATAAATTGATGAATTTATGCATATCCTTAACCTGAACCTTTATATATATTTTATCTCAATTAATTAATTTTATGTTATTTCATTATTAAAATTCAAAAATCAAACCAAAATCCTTTATTTCACTCAAGAAAAATAAAATATAAAATTAATAGTTACAATTCAATCTCTGTGGTTCAACACTCATACTTAAGCATTATACTACGATAGTTGACGCTTAAATTGGGTATTAAATTTGAGCGATCACCCGGCTTTTTCCCTTCGACGTGGGAGTAAAAGCTTGGGAGAAAAAATTAAAGATGCTTTGAATATTTTAAAAGCAGTTACCTCTTTCAACCCTTGAAAACATTGTTCACACTTTCCTTTTATAGGCAAGAATCTTATTAGCGTTTTGGTGATTAAGACCTTAAGCTTGGTTATCTACATTAACACGGTCCGTGAAAGAGAAAAAAGGTGCGTGAAGGGATCAGAGCTATGGGCCTGCGTCTTTAAACGTTGATTGAGAAATCCATGGGCCGCGCTGTTAAGACAAAGGATGAACCGTCCCGGACACCAGTACGGATGCCGAGGTGATAATATCAGTCTGAGTCACGCCGGTTAGATTCTTCATAATTGTATAGAATTCCCAATTGGTGATCGTTCGTCCTGCGAGATGGCCGACCTGATGAGGTGTCGAGTTAATATTATACCGGGCTAATCAGACCGTTGGATGATGTGTCTCCAGCCGATCTACGTTGGAGGTGCGTAGATTTTCACCCACATCAGTGTGCAATTTGAAAATTCTAAGGGTCCATACATGCACACACCCCATACGTTAGGGGTCAAAATGTAATTTCCTCTTTTGGTCATCGCCGTCTAGAAGCCAGACAAAGATAAATATGTGATCAATTAATTTCGTATTAACTGTTTTAGGGCAAGCAGTCAAACACGAGCTGCTGAATCTGCTATAAATGTGGAGTAAAGGTCATAATGACACGTCATCTTTGCCCTATCTTGAATATATATATATGTGTGGTTATATATTAGTTATATCCCGTGAATGAAGGCATCTGATAAGACAAAAGAAATTTTTTTTTGACATTTATATAATATATAATATATGTTTGGTAAGTTATTTATTTATATAACATTTTATATTTTTGGATTTCTTTGGTTGTGTGAAGTTCTTGTGTTCGGTAATTCGTGCTTAGTGAGTGGTCCACGGTTAACATTTAATGGTCAAAGTATTTTATGTCTAAGTTTGTACTTGTACAGAAATTTACTGGGGTGTGCGTAACGAAATTCCTCCAGTATGAGAATAAGAACTCAAAGAAAAATAATTGATTTTGCTTTAAGTGAAAATATTTAGCATTACATGGATCATTTAGGTGGCGTTTGGTTACCAAACATAATTCTGTTCCCATTTTTCTAAACCCAACTGGAATGGGTTGGGTTGAGTTGAATTGGGTTGGGTTGAGAATTTTGGGAATAGAATTGCGTTAGATAACGATAATTTTTGTTTTGTGCTGAAAACAGAATGTGTTTGGTAATGATTTTATCCTAAAATTAATTTTTTTTTTGATTTTTTTTTTTTGTGTTTGGCGGCGGGACGGCGGAGGCGGCGGTGGTGTTAGACGGTGGCCGGACGGTCGGACGCTGGCGATGGCGGTGGTGTCAGACAGTGGCCGGACGGCGGCGACGGCGATGGTGGCCGAATGGTGGCCGGCGACGCACGGTGTCCGGCGACGGTCGCCAGATGACGGCGGCCGGTGACTGGCGGCGATGGACAGTGACCAACGGCGGGTGGTCGTCGGACAGTGGCTGGAGTTGAGAACTTTGGGTTGAGTTTTTTGGGAAAAAAAAAAAACAAGTTTTTTTTGTTTCTCATTTCCTTAACATTTTGAGAATCAATTCCTATTTTTTGGGTTGGATTGGGTTGAGTTTTGTATTTGCCAAACGCGTTCCCAAAAATCAAACTCAGAATTTTTGGGTTGGGGTGAGTTGGTTTGGATTGGTTGGGAACACTAACCAAACGAGGCCTTAATTTCTTATTATTTATAGGAGTGGAGTTGGATTAACCCTACTAAATTATGGCTCTAAGCGGGGTCAATTATCATATTCCAACAAGTGGCCAATGAGGAGGCGTGTGGTGTGACTTCGGCATGTGGGCCTCGAACTTCAACCCACCAAGAGGAGCCCATGGATTGACCCACAAGGACCTGAAGATTAGGCTCAACCCATAGATATGTGGGAGCTTGATTGGTGACCTGACAATCTTGGTCGGTGTCTGTTGGGCAGAGGCTAGATTGGTGCTCACCATGGTGAACACCTCAGCTCCGGTCACTGAGCAGTGGTACGAAGGAGGTCGGCGATGGCCCAACTGTGCTCACAAGGTGGTGATCGCGAAGGGATATATATCTGCTTGTCTCTATTTGGTGAAGAGGTCTAATCAGCGTGCGAGGTGGGCGTTGACTAGTCAAATGGTCTTCTCGGGGTTCCCTTCTTGCAATGTGTAGGGTCATGAGTGGTCCCTTGGTGGGCAACGGAAATACCCCTCTTCAAATGTCAACTAAAGAAACATTAGTAAGAAATCAAAATAAATTAAAAATAAATGGGCTATTTACCTTTTGACCCTGTATTTTGACCGACTTGCATTTTACTCCTAAGTTATTTTCGTCAACATTGATCTTTCTCTATGATTCAGATTTAAGTACTGTAACGATTAAATAATTAATAAAATTTGTAAAATCGTAAATTTACCCTCATACTTATTCCGTTCACCTAGACACAGGGGAATTGAGGAAAAAAGTAGTCAATTATTATTTGGCATTTTATAAGACAACCTTTTTAAAAAGAAAAGGTAACATACCAATCATAAATAATTATTATTTTCTCGGACGATCGGAAGGACGTACTCCATTGATCTAGTCGTGTAGTGCTATTCCCAAAAAAAAATTAGCCCTAGTTTGGTATGTAATCAAGTATATATTCTATGTATAGAATGAAATTATCCCATAAAAATAGTAAAAAAAAAATGTAATATTCGCATCTTTAGCCTTGCCATGGTCTACATGTTTTATTTTTAATCAATATTACATTAAATTTATAAAATACTATGGAAAAAATTGTAGGAAAAAAATGTACTCTTTGTGATCAATAACCCTTTTTTTTTTTTTTTTTAACGATTTGGACTTTTAGGCTGCGTTTGATTAGATGAAAAATAAAAAAATAAAAAGAAAAATAAGATACAAAATTTTAAAAAAAATAAAAAATAGTGTGGATAGATAATGAGATGGAAAAAATATAGGAAAAAAAATACACAATTTTCAAAATATTTTTTTTCCACACAAATTTAGGAAGAAAATAAAGGAGAATGAATAAAATTACAATTAAATTGTTGATAATAGAATTTTTAATTAATTTTTATAATATATGAAGGTAAAATAGTAAATTATATTAAAGTGAATTAATTTTCCTCGTTTCAATTTTTTTTATTTAAACAATATTAAAAAAAAAAATTTGTTTTATAATAAATAAATATATTATCCTCTTACTTTTATTTTTTAACTTTTTTCTATCCGTCCAACCAAACGTAACAATAAAAAATGCGCATTGGACCATAAATTTGCAATAATGGGCCTTTTGGACCCCCTATTTTTCATAATGTTACTATCTGGCCCAAGAAACTCTTCATAATGTAAATCCACAAAGTGAACACATTCGAATTCATTTGTCCTAATTTTATGAATTGGTGAAACCGAAGGGCACGTTTGATAACACTTAAATTTTAAGTGGTAAAAATTTTAAGTATTGAAATTAGAAGTGTTGAATTTATTAAATGATGAATATATTATTGAGATTCAATATTTTAATACTTCTAAATTTAAAAAAAAATAAAAATAAAAATTGTCTTTGTACAAATTTTGTTCCTAAAATATTTTTTACAAGTAATTTTTTCTCAAATATTCTCTATCTACAAATTTTTTCTCTCTATTTTTTCTTAATTTAGTATTTTTTTTTTCTAGGGGCAATCGATGGGAGATCCCATATTTCACCCTTAATTGATGAAGAGTCCCAGAGGCGGAAGAGAGTTTAGTTTTAATCTCGCCTATTTTAAAAAGGCGGAAGCCTTGCACACACGTCTGCACACGCCCGATTACATGTAACAACTTTGTATATAAAATTACTGTATATAAAATTACTGTATTTTGTAACATGTAACAAATTTATTTATTATTATTTTTTTAACATGTAACAACTTTGTGTATAAATTTTTGTTAGATGTAACAAAAAACACACAAAATAAATGTAATTAGTTAGAAACAACTAAATGTACACAAATAAATGTAATTAGTGTATAAATTTTTGTTAGATGTAACAAAAAACACACAAAATAAATGTAATTAGTTAGAAACAACTAAATGTACACAAATACATATAACTAATATTAAATTAATTTTTGTGTCTAATATTTGTTAAATATCACAAAATATTACACAGATATATGTAATTAATATTATATAAGTACGTATAACAAAAAATACACATATATATGTAAAAAAATAACAATTATGAAATTGTAACTAATATCCATTACATGTAACTAATATTCATTATAAAACCCCTACAATGTCTCTACAATCCTACAATGTATGACTAAAACTCAAGTGAAATTCAACTTATATAAGGGGTTAAATCAAAATCTTATACTAAGAAATGACTAATCGTAGATTACATCATAAAAATAGGACTAATCGTCGATTTTTCTTCTTTTCTATCTAATTTTTTGTATATAATTTTTTTGTACGATTTTACAGTATTAGTGTAAAATATTACTTGTAATAATTAGATATTTTATGGTATTAAGTTATAAGTGCTAAAAAATTAAGTAAATTAAATATTACTTAAAATTTTGAACAATATTTAAGTGATACTATTTGAAGCGATTATTTAATTTAATTATCAAATGATAAGTGAATTCAGTTTTAAGTATTTAATTGCATTATCAAAAGGGACAGTAAAGAAAATATTAACATAAATATAGGTTTAAAATGTAATTAACACTTCTAAAAAATCCGAGAGAGATTTTTAGAATGCATCAAGAATTATACTGAAAAATAAACATAATTATAAAAAAATGATATAATAATAAATTATTTTATTAGATAACAAAAAAAAAACAATCTTTTGAAAAAAATGACTAAATAAAGCATCTAGTGATCAATTCGAAACTAACACATAATAATGAGGGCTGATAGTGTAATTTAATTCCAGACCTAGAACCCTTAATATTGAGTTCAGTTCATCTTCTCCCCCTTTCTCTCTCTAGGGTTTTGCACGGATGAGCCCATTTATTTCATGGATAGTCGCCGCAGATTCTCCGTGCATGACAATCTCCGGCGATAACTTGGTAATTGGCGATGGCCTACCGATCGGCCCCGCCTTTGTTCTGAACCCGTAAACCAGTGGATCATTGACGCAGGGGTGAAACAACGCCGGATCACCGTGCTTCTTCTCCTCCATGCACGCCATGCATGTATATCGAGCCTTCACCTCTTCCGTCTTCAACGAAGAATCATCATCCTACACAATCGTCGAATTTTGGTTCCCGGCTTGATTGGATGTTCTCAGTATGTATTTCTCTCGCTCGACCTCAAATTTCTGTACTCGGTCCTTCATTCTCTGCATCTCCATGGCTAGCAAACTGTACATCGGAGCTCGTACGGCGTCCAAATCTCGCCGGAGAACGTTGAAATTCTCCGGCACTGGAAACACATTAGCCTCTCCAACATCCTCCATCTCCGACGCACTAAATCGAAAGAGGTTTCCAAGAAGTGGGGTAGGTAAAGTGAATGGGTTTTATAGAAGATGTTTGTTGGGGAGGTAAAGTGAATGGGTTTTTAAATTAATAATTTTTATTTTTATAATTTTTTTTAGATTATATAATTCTTTTAATTTTTTGTGACTGATTTGTCCTACCAGATTCAAAATCATATATTTATATTTAATTTTTTTTAATAATTATGAAAGTTGATTTTAGTATATTCTAGAAGATAATATTGAATTATTTATTATTTTTAAATCTAAAACAAATAATATTTTTAAATTAAGAATTTTTTATAAATTTTTTAAAAAAAATGGATTTTTGGAGGATGGATAAAGTTAGTTTTTTAATCTCAAATTTGTTTTCTACTATATTTTTGGGATATCAAAAGCAACATTTTACAAATAAAATCTTTTTTATTTAGTAGAATAAGAACTCTTTAAAACTAAAATAAATTTGTCAAGCAGGAAAAGAAAGACGACCATATTTTGCATGCATGGGAGGAGGACATTTTCACGTGGATTAATGATTTTTTTTTTTTAGCAATTTTTTTACAATACAAAATATATTTTAGTTATTAGAAAAATGAATAGGAATTTAATTGATTTTTTAAAAATTAATAATTAAAATTAACATCGTATATAACCATAAAAAGATATGTTCTTTTCAAATTTAAAATAAAATCATAATTTTTTTCCAAATTCGACTTGAAATAGTTTTTTTTTTTTTTTAAATAGCAAAATAAATTTTAGATTTTATATCTAAAAAATAATTATTTTTACAAAAAAGAAATTCATATTGTTTTTCAATTTTAAAAAGTAAGCTTGATTTCCAAAATTTAATTTTAATTGGGTAATTAATTATATAGTCCACCAAAGATAATGAAATTAGAAAAGAGGCTTTTGAACCAATTATTTAAGTTTTTAATCCTCACAGAATTTGTAGAAAAAGTCCCTAATATTACAATTTTTCACTCATATTTACGGATTTTGTCATTTTGTCCTTTGCAATATGACAATTGACAATAGTAATGGAATTTCCCATATTTGTAATAAACACATCACTATTACAAAATTCATTCTCAGAAACATAAAACAAATCGAAAAATTCAGAAAAAAAAAAAAATCTAAATAACCTGCAAAAAATATCTACACGATGATATAATCAAATTTTTTCTGTCCACTTTAAATGATACGTAAACATTAACGCAAGTCTTAATTAGTAGAGGTAAAGAACGTTAACGTTAACATAAATATTCAAGTAATACACCTTACCTATATTACAATTACGATTTGAATTTCACCTTTTAATAATGCATAAACTTTCAAATAATACATATTTCAAATATTACTAAATGTTTGATCAAGATACGTTTATATATTTTGTGAATAAATGTTTAAGCAATGCGTCTTTCCAATATTACTTGTTCGATTTGAACCAACAAATACATTTTAACTGTGCGGCGTTGGTGGTAGTGTGCTCCATCTCAGCCGAGAGAGAAGAGAGAGACTAGGGTTTGGAAGTAGAGAGAGAGAGAGAGAGAGAGAGAGTGAACGAGGTGCTAGAGAGAGAGGGGCAGCCCATGTAGATTAGTTTTTTTTTTTTTTTTTTTTTAATTTACGCCCATGTAGATTAGGAATTTCCAACATTTTTATATATAAGGGTAAAAATAGTCTTTGCATTGAATTGATCAATCGTCAAATAACTGAAAACTAAACTAATTGTACCGGTAGGTTCAAAAGTTAAGACAATTTTTTGTTTAGGTTTTTTCCTATACCATCTCTTAAATAAGAACTAAACAACAAATATCTCATTATATAATATATCTGACATAAAAACCCAAGATTTGTAATTTAGTAATTATCAAAAAAGCTTTCAAAGTTTGAGATTTTTTTTTTATTTTATATATATTGAAAGAGGGGTTCAACTTTACACCTTCCACAAAAGAGATAAACTAAATATTCACTAGATTACAAGCCTTGAAATTCAACCTACAGGTCTAATGTTTAAGTCTCAAGATTTGGACATAGAGTACTAAAATATTCCTTTTGATTTAGACACTCTAATACCAACATTATATTAGAATGATTTAACGCTTGTAAGGGTCAAATTTGCATTTAGTACGATGAAATTGGAGTCTCGAAATCAAAATTAAAAATATACACATACAAAAACCTTAAATATTTTCGTGCGTTCATTTCTAATTCCAAATCCATTATTATATCAATTCCTTACAATCAAACACTACCTTAGAAACAACAATAAGCAAACGAAGAAATACCACAAAAAATAGGCAAAATAAGCTCTTTGTTTCATATATATTGTTCGTGTACATGAGTAAATAAATAAATAAAAATTGATAGATCAAAAATAAACTTTTAACTTTCTCCTCCTAAAGCTGTTTCCATTTCCGTGGCGGATGGATGAGTTTTCTCATATGATAATCCCGTTTGGAGAACAGAAACATAAATCAGGGAACAAAAACACCAAACAAACAATGCACAAATCTACACATTTTGTTTCCCGTCGTGCACTTCCGGTAGTTCAAGCTTTGATTCTAGTTCCTTGATCACAATGGTTAACGATCTCGCATCCTTAGCTTCTTCCAATTGTCCCAAAAAAGTCGACTGTCGCAAAAATCAAATAAGCGAAAAAAAAAATGAACGCTGCTTTCGATTTTAAGTATTTTTTTTTACGTGAGATAAAAAAAAGTATATCATCAAACAATGCATTAATAAACCAAATCGATCATCATTTTCTTTGGTGAGCAAAACAATACGTAAATTTGATAAAATCGTTTGTACGATTCAATTCATCTTAATTGTACTAGGATTCAGAAAGCAAATGTGAGGAGGTTTCATAAAATCATATGATGCAAAGTGAAATGACTCCTTTGATTTATATAGTGATTTGGGACATGTGATTGATGCAGGACAAAAATCTATCGGAGAATATACTCACATTTTCCAGCTGATTCGCTCTTGGGTTAAGATCATCGAGAGACGCTTCCCGGTGAATAACTTGTAGAACAAAGATCAAATGAGAATGAAGATTCTCTAACCGGTGTTCTTCAATCTTACACAAAGGAACGGAAGATCGACAACCCACGGGATAAAACGGGCAATTCACGACCTTCATGGGACAAACAGTCACACAATGCCTGTCCATATGGCGCCTCATGATGCTAGCTGAGCATTCCTGCTCACAAGGAATTACTTTGAACGGGCAAAGCGAATCATGATGTTCAATTTGAGAAGCACTGAATCTCGCATCGCATCCCTCATTTGAGCAATTTAGATTCCTGAAACTGCAATTTAGAACGTGTTGATCGAGTTCTTCAGCTGATTTGAATTTCATGCTGCAGTTCAATTTGTTCTTGAAATCAACATTCTTGATCAAAGACCGAGCAATATTTTCTCTTCTTTCCGTTGGCCAAAACCCTGTTGTTTCGATCTCCTGCACAAAATCGTCGATCTTGTCTTCTCTCCTCTCACTGAGGAGCCAATCCGAAACCCTACTGAAGAAATTCCTCTTTGAACTCGAAAAATCGTCGATAAAATCAGACACAATATCATAAGGATGATCAACCATTTCAGATTCATGAACACCGTCCAGGACAATGCATTCAGCTACAAAAGATTCGCTTCTCTGTGTGAGATAATCAATCATTTCTCTCCTCATATCAATGGCTACAGACGAAGGGGTTCTCAGGAGATCGCCCATGGTGTTGTCAACACAGGCTGAGGCGAATCCAGCAAGCAATGCTTGTGCGATTTTGTGAACGATTTCCGTATCGAAGAAATTGCATTGATAAAGGCGATCTCCCCCTCCTCCTCCTCCCTCTTTTACGTCTTCAATCGTCACGCGTGTGATTTCACCGTCAAGCGGATCCATATGGCTGAAAATGATTATGATCTGAAGATCGATTCAGATTCTAATCAAGATATTCACTACGGATTATCAACAATTGAAAATGAATTTTCTCAACTGAAAAAAAATTATTTACAAAAACAAATTGATTATTCAAAGGAAAACAGAGCAAAAAGCCTCACATGGTTGCTATATCATTTCAACCTTCAATCAATTTCTTTCATCTCAGTTTCTGCATTACCACAGCCGCCGTTGCAGGAATTTCTACACCCACCTCCCGGAGCACCTCCGTTACTGTTCATGGAAGCATTCTTATATATAAATATATATATATATATATATAGAGAGAGAGAGAGAGATCGATCTGGACGGTTGGACGACCACGAACGTGAAGACAGACCGGCGAATCGCCGGAACGAAGACGAACGGCTGGACGAACACCACGACGAAGACGAACAGTTGGACGACGTGCAGAAGATCTGGACGACGGCTGGATGGCGGTGGCGAGGCAGATGGCTGGACGACGGCGGCGAGGCAGACGACGACGGTTCTAGATCTAGAACGCTCTGAGAGAGAGAGAAGGAGGGGGGGGGGGGGGGGGGGAGAGAGCTGCCGGCTGAAAGACTTGTAAGACCTTTTTTAATTTATTAAATTCATTAATTTACTGAATAAAATTAAATAAATATAAATAGATATACTCTTCATTTTGAATGGATGTCTTTTTATTTCAAACGACCGGTAAAAAAATAAAATATTATTTATTTATTTTGAGTTACGTTTGGATAACAAATTTGACAAATTCAATAGATTTATGAAATAATAAAATTTTAAAATTCTAAATTTTAAAATTTCATCATTTAACAAATTCCTTATTTAAATAACTATTTGAATTAAAGTATATCATCATGTAATTTATAATTCTCTTATTTGGATAGATAAAATATTTGTAACAAAAAACTCTAATTTATTCAACAAAAAAACAAACTAACAAATAACCACCATAAATCTAGCAAAATAATTTGCAATTAATTGGAAATATTCTTCAAATATTAAAAATCCTGCAATTAATCAGAAATAGAGCTTTAATTCAGCCCTAATCCTCAGAGATAAAGCTTGAATCTTTCAAACAACAGCTTCTCCTCCTCCGATGGTAGTCTTTCGATCCTTGTGTTCTGCGTGATCGATCCGCAAAATCATGATGGATGCCGATGAATCCAATATCAAAGATATTAGGGTTCGAGTTCGAACCGCATGAGAAAATAAAAGAAGACGGATGACGCCAAAGGAGAATGAGACGGCAACGAAGAAGCCCTGCGACAAAGAAAAAGACTCAACCTCTCAGGAGAAAAGATGCGATTGAAGAGGGGTTGATTTTGTGAAATCTTCTCTCGGAAGGATTTGTAAAATTACACCCATTTCAAAAGGATTTCCAAATCCTCTCTTTTATCACTATTTGACATGTGAAGGAATTTTACAATTTCTTTCTACTTAATACCCAAACAAGGTATTTGTTAAAAAAAAAATTGAAATCTCTTATCCAAATGAAATCACACCCTCAAATCCCTTACCTAAACACAACCTTACAGTTAATTAAATGGAGATAAGTCTTAGAGTCTAAAGGGTTGAAAGTTAGCAGAAGCAAAACTGAATACATACATTGCAATTTTAGTAATGTTTGAAGAGATGACGGTGCGATTAAAATTAGAGATAAGGAGATTCCAAATGCGGATTATTTTAGATATCTAGGTTCAATGATTCAGAGTAATAACGAAATCAAGGAAGATATTACTTATAGAGTCAAGGCAGAATGGTTGAAGCGGAGAAGTGCAGTTAGAGTAATATGCGATTGTAGGATACCATTAAAATTCAAAGAAAAATTATACAAAACGACAATAAGGCTGGCGCTTTTGTATGATTCAAAATATTGGGCAGTAAAAACAAAGCATATTCAAAAAATTAATGTGACAAAAATGAGGATGTTACGGTGGATGAGTGGGAAGACAAGAATGGATAAAATTAAGAATAAAACTATTAGGGAGAATTTAGGAATAGCACCCATCGAAAAAAAAAATGAGAGAAAATTATTTACAGTAGTTTGAACTTGTGCATATAAGACTCATAGATGCACCAGTAAAAAAATGCAATTTAGTTCAAGTACAGGGGCTACTAAAGGAAAAGGTAGTCCTAAGAAGATTTGGGACTAGACTATTAATATTGATTTGATAACATTGAACCTAACCAAAGGGATGGTCTTTGTTCGTTCATTATAGCGTAGACGGATTTATAAAACCAACCCTACTTAAGTGAGACAAAGACTTAGTTGTTGTTGTTGTTGTTATATAGTTAATTAGATAAAATAAACTAATAATTATTATTCAAATATATTATTTTATTTATCAAATTCCATATTTAGTCCCTCAAATTTCGTATTTGTTCCCCCACAAATCAAAAAAAAAAAAAAATTGTTTATGATTTTGAAAGGAAAATGAGTTATGCTCGTGACCTTCTAATAGGATATTTTCAAATTTCATCCCTTTATTAAATTTAAGACATCTCTGATTAATCTTTTTTTAATAACAATTCATCTGAAATAAAGAGAAATTTAAATCGTTACTAGAGGAAGGACAATAAATATGAAGAAAATATCCTCATTAGAACTTAGAAAGTAACAAGCTGAGCACAATCCATTTTTCGTCCAAAGTCTTTAACAACATTTTTTATTTTGCAAAATTAAAATAAATGTAAATTTTAAGAGACCAAATATACAATTAAACCTTATCTCATAGGTTAACATGGACACCTATCCTATACTTTCGGATCCAAAACCAAACATAATCACAAGATTAACCTAACATGTTATTCCTTAGGGAAAATTGTCTTTTACCACTTTTCTATTTTATCAAATCATCACTTTATTCTCATCCACTTCAAAAATATTATATCTTACCTATTTTTATTTTTTTGAACAAAGTGGGAAACTATTTTTTTTTTCCAAATGCAATATCCTTAAATAATAATAGAATTAAAATTTTCATCCAGTTCAAGGAGGGGTAAAATTATGTCGCATCGTCCTTCGCTTCCTTACTCGCCGTCTGTATATCTTCACTCTTCACTTCCAAAGACGCAACCTTTATGATCGGGAATGTCACACCCCACCCCGGGCCCCCACCGCCTGAGGTCGAGCGTGACGTCGGCATGACACTTCTTAACCAATCAACCAAATACATACATATATATACATATTCAAACGCACGCGCACCGCTATCAATATTTTTTTTCTTCCAAAAATAATATCTTCCACAGTTCGTCTCTGACCGGCCCACTCCCAAAATGACACTACCTTCGGACTCTACCTAGTGCCAGTAGTGGACCAACTCCTAGCCGCGTTACCTAAAACCAAATATTTTATCAGTGTATTGTCTTCATAATAAAATCATTTTTGTAGATCAAGTATAAGTATTAAATATCACGTTTCAAAATATAAAATAATATAATCACATATCATACGAAAATCTAGTTTTTTTGTCACCAATGAAATAAACCAATATATTTAAAATATCCAATCCAAACATTTTTATATCAACCAACCCAAATATTTTAAATCAACCAATCCAACCATCTCGTCATATAATAAAATACCGCACACCACTCTCTTACGTTGCATTCTCCGCTTCCTTACTCGCTATTTGTATATCTTCACTCTTGACTTCCGAAGACGCAGCCTTTATGATCGGGAAACTGTTCGCCGGAGCTCGTACGGCGTCCAAAATTGGCCGGATTATGTAGAAAATAGCTCAAAATCTTATTCGTCGGCATTTCAATCAACCGTCTGAACATGGACCGATAAGCTTTGAATGCAAGCGACAGTTGAATCTAAGGTTACCGGCGTCAAACGCTCTATCTCCGTCGAAGAAGGCCACCGGAAAAACAACATCCTCCATCTCCGACACAATCAATCGAAAGAGGTTTTGAAGAAGTTGAAGAGGTAAATTGAATAAATGGGGTGGTGAGGTAGGGAATTTATAGCAGTAGATAAAATTACATTTTTATCCTTTAACTTTGTTTTTACTTTAGTCCCCCAAGTATTGATTTCGACAATTTCAACCACAAATTTCACCAATTGTTGAAAATTCATTCACAAAACTCCTATTTATGAGACTAAATTCATTAAAAATCGTCAAGAATGAATAGGTGAAATTGAATCAAAGTAAAAATAAAATAATGGTATAAATTAGGGGTCTAAAATGTAATTTACCTTTTTTTAAATACAAAATAACAATTTGTTAATCCAAATCAATTGTTATCCAATTCTAACCACTTATCTATCTATCTATATCTATATCTATATTTATATCTCTATCTTTGTATATATATATCGTTTAAAAAAAATATTGCACCTTTTTTTTTAATTTAAAAGTAAATTGGATTATTAAAAAATAAATAAACTTCAAACATTTTATTAAAAAATATTTTTCAATTTTAAATTTAAATCTAGAAATAATTTTGATTCTTTAACCATATTTAGTTTTCGAGTTCAATAATTTTGATCGAATGCATGTGGGAGATCACCAATAATTTTTTTCCCATTTTCTTGCAAAATTATTAATTTTTTTTAAAAAAAATATTTAAATTTTCCTCCAACTTCTACTTTTGAAAGTTTCAAGAGAGAAAGTAGAGAGAGATATGTAGATTAGGTGACGGTTTGGTTTGGCCGCTTTCACTAGAAACCGAAATTAAAACCGTTAGATAAATACCAAACCCATAACTAAAACAGTTGGTGCTGTGAAAAACGATTTTAAAGCCAAATTACTTAATTTTATGCAAAACCAAAATCAAAATCATTGTGAATCTGTGAACTGTTGCTTTTTATATAATAAAAAATATAGTTGAAAGAAATTATGAAAACCCTAAAATTAACTCAATTAATTATATAACGTGTATATATATATATATACTAGAAATCAATATATATATAAATAAAAAAATGAGGATAATATATATAATAAAATATATTTAAAATACTGATTATGCAGTTCGATTATATCTCATCTCTTGGTTATGAGGTTCGATTTTACAGTTACTATTCCAAAACCTAAACCAAAATTATAATCAAAATCATTTAATCGGTTCCAAAATAATCAAAATCGAACCGTTCAATTTATTTTCAATTTAGTGCCTAAAGTATTGATTTCAACCATTTCAAACCCAATTTAGTGCCTAAATTACATTATTTCATCACAATAATATTTAATTTATTATTTATTAGCAATACTTCAACCATAAATACATATTTTTCGTCAAACATGTGAATCATGAATAATAATATTTCTTTGATGTACGCATTCATTGTTTTTCATGTTTTTTAATTAATATTAATTATTTCTTAAACAACAATTTCAATACTTAATGCGCTTGTAAATGTAGTTGAAGGGTCAATTTATTGAAGAGATAATTAGCCATTAATCCTAAAAAAAATTTAAAAAGTCCATTTTCGAACATAAATTTTGATTTAATCCTTTAAAGTGGTTTTGACTTACGCATTAGTCCTACATATGCATATATTGTAAGAAATATAGAAAAAATTTAATGAATAAATTCGTACTATAATAAATATAAATTACATATAACTAAAATTAGTTACAAATTTAATATTTACAAATCATATGTAATATATCTATTTAATTTTAGTTACATCAATCTGTGTAATATTAATTACACATTATAAATTATATTTATTTATGTAATATTTGTTATGTCTAACAAATATTTTATACAAAAATTAGTTTCATGTGTAATAATTGTTATATCTAACAAATTTTTACACACAAATTAGTTAAATATTACAAATTACAGTAATATTTGTTACATCTAACAAGTATTTTACACACAAACTAATTACATATAACAGCGCGAATGCAAACGTTTGTATTGGACCTTCCTCATTTTTTAATATGCCGGATTAAAATATAAGTTGCAATTGTACATGAAACTTTTTTAAAATTAAGGGCAGAATAAAAGACTTGCCACCGAATGACACTTCATTGAATCCAAATATTCCAAAGATAACTAAACAAACGTTCTAGGAATTAATTCGAAACTAAAACATAACTTTGAGGGCTGATACTGTAATTTATTTTCATACCCAGTTCATCTTCTCCCCCTTCTGTCTCTCTAGGATTTTGCATTCATCTCTCTACTAATCACGAGGAAAAACCTATCTATTGTTAATCAAATCTACTCTAATACCAACTCAAAAGGGTCAGTTGATCGTCGCCGTCGCCGTCGCCGTCACGACGATTACACAGTAACCAGAGAAGGCCGACCGATCGGCCCCGCCGTCGTTCTGAACCAGTAAACAACAGGATCGTTGACGCAGGGGTGAAACGACGTCGGATCGTTGTCATCCTTCGCTTCCGTACACGCCGTGCATGTATAAGGAACCTCCCCGTCTTCAGTCTCCGCCGGACTGTTCGCCGGAGTTTGTGCAGCGTCCAAATCGCGCGGGAGAATGTAGAAATTCTCCGGCACCGGAAAACAGGCGGAGACGGCGGGTACGATCACAGTCCTATCTTTCCGCCGTCTTCTTTCCCTCCTCTTTCGCTTCTGAATCACGTAGATGTAGCAATCCTTCTCACGAACTAAAGCGGCGAAATCGACCTTCTTCGTGATCGCAATTCGCCCGTAACCTTCCTCCTCCCACGATTCCGAGTCGTCGTGAACCAGATAGCTCAGAATCTGAAACGCCGGCATTCCGATCAACCGGCTCAGCGTGGACCGATAAGCATTGAATTTGAGCGATGGACGAATAGAAAGATGACCGGCGTCGAACTCTGTCTCTCCGTCGAAGAAAACCACCGGAAAAACAACTTCCTCCATCTCCGACAGCGTAAATCGATGGAGATTGAAGAGGAGGAGGGGTTTTATAGGAAGGATTTCAAGTTCTGTTCTGTTGGGGGAAACATGAGACGGTTCTGTTGCTTCCCTAACATAAATAGGAAATCTTAAATTCATAATTTTTTTTTAAATAATTTTTTTTTTAATTTTTTGGGACTGATTTGACCCCTCAAGATTCTATATCTTTGACATAAATTATATATTTGTTTTATTTAAATTTTTCAAAAATAATTATGAAAGCTAATTTTAACTAAATTGTGGAATATAACATTGAATTAAATAAATTTTTAAAATAAATATTATTTTTAATTAAGTTTTTTTTTGGAAAATTTATTATATAGTTACTAGTGTTGAGAGATTTTTTATAAAATAATCCTTTGTTTTTTTATCATTATTTTTCCTTAATTTACATAAAAAAAAATTTTTGGAGAAAACTCTACTTTTACCATTAAAATCACAGAAACTCCACAAAATCAACAGAAAATCACGTGAACATCCATAGATTCAAAATTCACAACGACAAACTGGAACATTCACATGACAAATAGAAATTGAAAAATCCAAAAAAACAAATTCCACAAAAATCAACAGAAAATCACATGAATGTCCACATATTCGAAATTCACGATGACCAAGAAATATGTGCCCAACGAAGTCCTTTTGGCATGAGAGTAAGAACTCAGGAGAAAAAAACAAATATTTGCTTTAAGTGGGGTTGTTGAGCATTACCTTTGGAATTGAATGTACTGCTATTTAAAGGAAATGAGATTGATTAGCTCTGCGAAATGAGGGCCTTGAGCCTAGGGGTGTGTAGCGGGGCGGCTCAACCCACAAAACCAACCAAAATTGCCCGAAATTTGAATTGCCCGAACAGACCCGCACATTGCGCGGTGTGAACAGTGGCAACCTGTTGATATTCGAAGCGGATCGCTTGTTTGGGTAATGTATTTCACGAGTTGACCCGCCTGCCAGCAATAATAGCCAAAACGTCATCGTTTAGGTTGTTCAGTGTTCAAGGCTTCTTCTGCTTTTCATGTTTGCCAACGGCTAGGGTTTTTCACATCTAGTTTTTCCTTTTCCTTCCACAAATCTACGATCTAGATGACTAATTACCTTCCTAAAGTTTTCAATTTTCAATTTCGATTATGGAAACATTGATGTACATTTTTCTAATTCTCGATCTATATAATACAAATTATACAATGGTGAAGTCCTATGAAGGCAAACCGTAAACTACACACTCAATTTCGATTTTGAAGACGAAGAGCTTCGGATTTCGATTTCGATTCGATTTGGATTTCTCCTATACACATTCGATTTAAATTCCAATCCTATACACATTTGAGTTCGATTTTCCTTCATAGGTACGTATAATCTTTCCCTCTTATGATTTTCTGTTTTTTAGTTTTAGTTTTGAAAAAGCAATTCCTACTAATATCTTGCTAAGGATCTAAAAAAATTGAGCATTGTTTCCGTTTTGTGAAAATTTGAACTTTGTTTTTGTTTCTGTTTCATGTTTCTGAACTACTGAACTTATGTTTGTTTAATGTTTTTTGTTTTTGATTTTCGTTTCTGATTTTCTAAACCTAGAATCAATATGGTTATCTATTGATTTTCTTTATATTTTGTAATAATGTTGGATTGGATAGGATAGCAAAGAACCTGTTTGAAAAATCTGATTTTGAAATCATGCATTTGTTGTTCTTAGTCTGTTCTAATCTTGTTCATATTATGTTCTAGTTAGTTTTTATAATTTTCATATTCATATTCTGAGTTTGTGATGAATGAAGTTTTTGATCTACGAACGAAGTTCTTGTTTGATAAAAAATTTCAGTTTGCATTCTTGTTTCTGTTTAATGTTTCTAGTTCTGTTTATGTTCAGAACAGTATAAAAGAAAGCACAATGAAGTTCTTGTTTATGTTCTTGTTCCAGTTTACATATCCAAGGTTCTTATTTCATGTTTCTGTTTCATGTTTCTGGTTCTGTTTATGTTTTTGTTTCATGTTTTTGGATCTGTTTATGTTCTTGTTTGATGAAATTTGCCACTTTGCATTCTTGTTTTGAAGAATGAAGTTGTTGTTTCTGTTTATATTTTTGTTTGCATTCTTGTTTCTGTTTCTGTTTATGTTTGTCATTTTGCTTATCTTGGTCTATACTTTCTTTTAATGATGATCACTACATAACGGATGAAGTGAAAGTCGACAATTCGAATGGGAATATTGATTCGAATTGGCAGCTTCCCTCTAAAAATACGATACATAAAAGAAAAAAAAATCTGCAGCGTGGGCTCATTTTGATGAATTTGAAATAGGGGGTAAACCGAAAGTATCATGCAAATATTGTTAAAAAAGTTTATAGTGCTAATCCAAAGCTTCACTATACAAGAAATCATTTGCATAATTGTCCTAAATATCCATATAAAGAACAACTTAAGGGACAAGCAACATTAGGTTTTAAACCTAAAAAAATTGAGGAAGAAGGTGATCAACTTATTGCATTAAGTTTTAATCAAGAGGACGTTAGAAAGACTCTTGTAAAAATGATCATAATTGATGAATTGTCTTTTAGATTTGTGAAAAATTATGGGTTTAGGAGGTTTTGTAATGCTTTGCAACCGAAATTGTTAAATATTTCTCGATATACAATTGCTCCTGATATAATGAAGATTTTTTATGTAAAAAGAGAAAACTTGAGAAAAATTTTGAAAGATCGTAAGATATGCTTGACTACGGACACATGGACGTCTATTCAGAATTTAAATTATATGTGTTTGACGTGTCATTTCGTAGATAATGATTAAAAACTTGAAAAAAGAATATTGCATTTTTGCATTGTTGGAGATCATAAGGGAGAGACTATTGGTAAGAAAATTGATGAATGTTTGCTTGAATGGAGAATTGAATGGTTTTTCACTTTAACAGTGAATAATGTTAATTCAAATAATCTTACCATTAAATTTTTACAAAAGGTGACAAAAATTTGGAAAGTTACAGTTTTAAGTCACGAGCTTTTACATATGAGATGTTGTCCTCACATCTTAAATTTGATAGTGGTGGAAAGGTTAAAAGACTTGTATGATTCTATTTAAATGGTTCGTGGAGCAGTAAGATATGTAAAATTTTCGCCTAATCGACTTCAATCTTTCTTAAAATACGTCAATATGTTGAAAATTGAGTCTAAGAGTCTTTTGTGCCTTGATGTGCAAACAATGTGGAATTCCACCTATAAATTGTTAGAGTCTGCTGGGAAATTTAAAAAGGCATTTGAAAGATTAGACGTTGAAGATCCTAGATTTCATGCTTATTTTCTTGAAAAAGATATCAATGATATAACTGAATCTCCTCCGAATGATAAATATTGGGTAAGATGTCTGCGTTTGTTAAATTTTTGAAACTGTTTTATGAGGCAACGAAACGTTTCTCTGGTACTTTGTATGTTATTTCGAACTCTTTTTTCGATGAGATTATTATAATTCGAAGCGCAATTGATCGCTTAATCTTGAATCAAAATAATGGAGTAGCTAAAATGGCGATGATTATGAATCCAAATTTGACAAGTACTGGAGAAATGAGGACAAGATTAATGTTATTTTGTGGGTAACTGTTTTGTTGGATCCAAGCAATAAGCTTTCATATCTCCAATTTTATTTTTCGAAAATGTATACTATTGAGATTGCAAATTTATTGATTGACAATGTAAAACTTGCTATAAATCGATTGTATGAATGTTATTCTTCTATGGAGTCAATAAGTACGCATGTTGAAACTAGGGATGGAAGTGACCCAAATGGGAGTGAGAGCGGGGATATGACATTTACGTCAATTATGGACTTAGATATTATGGATGAAAATCTACGTAAGTTAAGTGCTTCACAATTTGAGAGTTTTATGGAAGTAAAAATGGATATGGGGGGCAAGTCTGAGGTGGAAAAGTATTTAAACGAATTACTTGAAATGACTAAGGATGAAAATTTTGATATTTTGGATTGGTGGAAGATTAACTGTAGTAGATAAAATGTTGGCTTTGATTCTCGTGATGTATTGGTTGTTCTTGTATCAACTGTGGCGTCAGAGTCTGCGTTTCGTACTGGGGGACGAATACTGGATTCATTTTGTAATTCATTGTCCCCTCAAATGGTTGAGCGTCTTGTTTGTGCACAAATTTGGTTGTTATCTTCTGTATCAATATCTCTTCGCAATATAATGAATGAGGTCAAGGAATTTGAAAAAGATATCGAATCAGATTTGTATTATTTAAGTTTTTTTTTTTTTTTATATATAATTCAATTTTTTATTGTTTATAATGTTGAGATGAGATTTACTAATTATTCGATTTAATTTATGACAAAATTTAGATCAATCGGTTTCAAGTTCAACAAACGAACAATCAAGCACCATTTCAATTTGTTCATGATGTGGATCCGTACTCCTTTGTTTGTGTTTTTGATGATGAATGAAGTTTTCATTTTTTTTCATTTTTCATGTTGCTATTTCTTTACATTAAATCTTGGTTTATTTATTGCCATTTCATGTTGTTGTTCTGTTTTTGGACTAATGAATGAAGTTTTCATTTTTCATGTTGTTGTTTCTGGTGTTTGTTGTTTCATGTTGTTGTTTCTATTTTTGTACATTAAATCTTGGTTTATTTCTTATATTCTTCAAAGTAATCAAAATGTTATTAGCAATTTTATTTAAGCAATATTTATTAGTTCAACCCGAAACTAATCTCAAACTGCACATTATTGGACAGTTCACGGTTTGAAGTAGCCAATCCGCACACTCCAACCCGTCCCAACCCGCACAATATTGAGCGGTGCACGATTCAAAGCAGTCCAAACCGCATAGTATCGGTTTGGTCTGCGATTTTTATCCCAAAACGCCCCCATCCGATTGCCGCACACCCCTACTTGAGCCTAGTCAATTACGATAAACCAGCACATGGCTAATGAGGAGGCATATGGCATGGATTAATCTATTGGGCCCCGATCTTTCGGCCCATTAGAAGAGCCCATGGGTTGGCTCAGATGAACATGAGACAAAACCCATCCCACGGGAACGACGGAGCCTTATATGGCAGTATGGGAGATTGGTGTCCGGAGATCACTGATTGCAGACCAGTCCAGTTGCAATGGTAAAGAACCTCTCAGCGTTGGTCGCTGCCCAGGGTTCGTCAAAATGAGGTTCGCAGATAACTAGCTCTGTCCGGTGAACAGTGATCATAGGCGACCTCGACCTTGGGGAACTATCCTTTGGCCACTGGTCAGTCTTTGACGAATGAAGTGGTCCATCCGGGTGGTTCAGTTGCTCTATAGTTCCCTCCGCAACTCCACCGCTTCACTTTTCAGTACACTCTTCAATATTCTACCTCTTCAACTTCGATGGTTCTTCTTTTTCTACTATTCTTCTTCACTAAATGTTCAATTAAGTTCTTTTTCTTTGATTCCTTAATTTTCTCTTCTTCTTCTTCTTTGATATGTCTTCTTCTTCTCCATATATATTTGATTTCTTCAATTCCCATCTACATCTAGTGTTTTGAGAACCCTAATTGTCTAAATCATTTAGATCCAGTTCCTGTGGAGTGTGGACAGTGAGTAACGATGCAACAACAATAACAACTTGAGATGTGTTTTCGTTTCTAATTTGGTTTTTGTCTCTATTAGTTCTGACCTTTTAGGTACTAGGGTATGTTTATATATTTCGTTTGTGTTTCTGTTTTCGTTTCTGTTTCTGTTTCTATGTATGGCGTTTCTGTTTCTTCTAGTTCTTGAATCTCATTAGTCGTATCATCCTCTGTTTTTCGACCGGAATCCGAACCACCCAACAACTTCGAATATTTGACATCATCGGTTGGCGCGGGTTCAAAAAATCTCACCCTGATTGCTTTCAGGTCAAGTCTCAAACCCGATGAACACCCCTAGGAATACCGGCACATCAATTTTTATTTGTATAGAACTGTAAATTTTATGATTAATTTTGTGGATGGTAATTTTATGCACAAACATCCATAGATTTTCCTCTCGTCAAAAACTGATGTTTAGCTAACTCAAATTCTATCTGGAAAGTACTTCACCCAAACACACCCTAAGTATTGTACCAAACAGAAGACAGGAAGAAGCAAATCAACCTGTGTCTTAAGCCTTAGAAACTTCAAAAATGGATCTCCAAAAAGAATTGGGAAATTCACAATTCATATATGCATGAAACTGTTTCATAGTAATCAGTAATTAGATCAATAATTATGTATAATTTATATCATTCAACACAAGTTCATAAATACCCAAAACTAGAATAATCCTTGTAAAATACCTGTTGAATCTTCTGATCATCATCTTCGTCGCCCGACGCATAATCGAACCCACGGGTAGAACACGTATGCGATTGAAAAAACAGAGTAGCCGAGCTCCGGACAGTAGTGTTCATAGTTTCTCTTCTTGTTCAGATTAAATTTTTTGAAACCAATTCTTCAGTAATTCTACTGATCCGCCATTACTCCCCCTGCTCATAAACAAAAGAAATTAAAAAAAAATCAAAAACGCACACACATGAAATCGGAGATTTATGAACCCAATTTCAAAACAAGAAATTACATGCGGAAGACATGGAAATTGATTACCTGTGAGAGTTTAGACCTCTGCGCTTAAACGTGAAGAGAATTCTCGGTTTTCCGGCACCGTCGAACAAATCGCTATGATCCGGTGATGGGTCTGGAGCAATAGGTGTAGATTAAAGAACCCAATGATCTTCCATTGTTCCTTTTGATTCTTACTGCCTCGCATTTTGAATGGTGTATATATATATATATACACACACATATATATTTAGCGCCAAATTTTCAAATTATTTTTTAATAATTTATATTTCCCGCTAAAAATAGTAGATGAACCAAAAATGTTTTACTCCCTTTCTTTATCAACAACCAAGTTTTAACTCTCCCGAAAAATAGTCCAGCAATTAAATTTTAAATTTAATTTTAAATATATCAAATCAATATGAGAGAGTACGCGTTTAAGATCATCCAGAAAAATAATTAGTCCATGTACAAGTAAATTGGTTAGGATACATCTTACCATAAAATAAAAAAAATAAAAAAATTAATGCCAAAATTCATTGTACTACTACCAACCAATATACCAAATAAAATTAAAAATTTGTAATTTAGCGGTTATCTAGTGTGTTTCTCTAGTGAGAAATTTAATATTTAAAAACACCTCCCCTAACCATTTGTACCAAATAAATATATAAAATTTAGGATTGATGTCGCTTTACCCTCTAAATTTGACTGAATTGCATTTCAACCCCTATAATATTTTTGTAATGTTTAAATAATCAAAAGAATCGTGCACCGTTAACTTTAGCAGGAAATGTAACCGTACTTTAGAAAAATCAATATTCCAAAAACTCTAATTTTACACAAATTATTTGAAACACACTATAATAAGTACCCGTTTGGCAGACAGTATAAAATCTCAAACCGCGATTTGAATTTCGAAACAATATTCCAAACAAGCACAAAAATTCAAAATAACCCATAACTGGAAAAATCTGCAAATTTTCTCCATACAACATATAAAATCCATAGAGAAAACATGAAAGACGAATACTCAACTTGCAGATAACCAAACAGATCTTTATCTACATTTGGCACTTGCCAAACAGAGCCCACACCGAGCCCTCGCCGGAATACCACCTTATCGCCCATCAGCCGAAGTAAAAGACTCCGCGAAGCCCGTGGGCCTTGCCGGAATACTGTCTTTGCTATCCTGGAGATCCATATAACCGGAGTCTTTCCCTTCGGTTTCCTGCCATCCCTTCACCATTTGGGTGAGCGGAAGGCTGTAATCGATGCCGCAACACTCCTCTGTCTCGTCGTCGAGCGGTTTCCATTTCTCGACCAGTGGGCTCAGAACGTTGACGGCGTGGCCCATGTCGGGCCTTTGGTTGGGTTCACGGGCCGTGCAGTGGCCCGCCAGCTCAGCAAGGACCGAGATGGAGTCGACCTTTTCTTCTTTTGCATCGAGGGCGGGATCGATGGCGGCCATTAGTTTCTCTTTGTTGGATTTGATGTGCCAAAACCAGGCTGCCAAGTATTGACTTTCTTCGGGCCGATCTTCGTCAAGTGCCGTTAAACCGGTTAGTAACTCCATTAACACGACGCCAAAACTGAAGACATCGGCTTTTGTTGTGATCTTACCCATAACTGAAAAAAAAAATTAAAAAAAAATATATATATATACTTTTTATAACAATTCAGAAATTGACTAATTAAAAAAACATCATACTAAAAAGATTTTTTGCTCGCATAATGTAATTAAAAAACGAAATACTGGGGTTTTGACACTTTGCACCCCAGAAGTTTGACCATTATTTCGCTTTGTTCCTATAGTTTCAATTTGTACACGTGTCACCCTGCAGTTTCTTAATGATCCCACTTCAGTCCAAATCGATAGCTCTGTGCACCCAGAGAACCTTGAGAGCATTTTCATCCTCTTTCTTTGTTCTTTACAAATTTTATACACACACATATATAGGGAAAGGAGCAGACTAAAAACGCACATAAAACCCCTTAAAAACAGCTACATGCGCAGCAAGCGACAATTTTCTATCCAAAATTGTAATGGGAATCATGACTTAGACTTGAGTGGAGATGAATAGGAAATTTTAAGGTGTAACGTGTTCAAATTGAAACTATGGGAACTCAAGTGAGATTTTAGTCAAACTCTAGGGGTACAAAACGTCAAAACACCCAAAATATTTCTAAAATCATGATTTCTAAGCAAATAATCAAGAACACAAAGAACATAAAACAGAAAATCATACCAGCATATTCAGGCGCCAAGTATCCGAAAGTCCCGGCCAATCGAGTCACCACAGATTTTTCCCCGTCGGGTGCAAGTTTTACCAACCCGAAATCCGACACTTTTGCCCTAAAATCATCGCCGAGCAATATATTCGAAGACTTGAGATCTCTGTGTATGAAGCTCTGATGAGCCAAGCTATGCAGATACTCCATCCCTCTAGCAACATCCAGAGCTATATTCAGTCTCCTCTTCCATGAAAGTGGCTCCAAATTAAAGGTTTTCCAATGGAAAAGATGCCTACTCAAAGCCCCCTGTGGCATATACTCGTACACCAGAATCCTCTCACTCCCTTCAGTGGAGTACCCCAAGAGAGAGACAAGATGCCGGTGCCGCACCTTTGAGAGCACGGCGATTTCTGCTTGAAACTCGTCGAGTGCTTTGGAACTGAGGACGCCGGCTTCCATTCGTTTGACGGCGATTTTGGTGCCATCGTCGAGTTCGCCTTTGTAGACGATGCCGAAACCACCGCGGCCGAGCTCGTTGTCCGGCGCGAAATTTTTGGTGACGTTGCGGAGGACTTGGACAGATATGACTAGGTTTCCGGCCTCGATGATGTGGGATTCAGCTGTTGTTGTTCTGCCGCTGTTTATGCTGCCGGAAGCGCTTCCAGACGGCCAGGCGGAATTGCTTCCGGTGACGGCAATTTTTACGGCATTGTCGGGATCGGATGGGTCCCGTGGATGAACCACGAGCGAACTCGGCAGTTGGAAAGTTTGTTTTTTCCTGTTCTTACACATGTAAATCGAGAGCGGCAAAATTAGAAGGACTAAAACGGCGAAACTCGCGGCGGGGGCCACGATCGGGACAAGTTTCGACCTTTTTGACCCTGTCCCTCTTGCAGGACCGTCGTCACCGTGATTGATCCTACTAGGTTTTGATCCGTTGGACGACGGGGAAGACGAATCATCAGGCGGAGATTTTGAACCACCGGATTTTGGGTCGCTTGTGTTACCGGGTGAATTCGGATTCGAATTCAACAAAGGATTACCGTTTAGCACGAGTTTCACCGTACCGCTAAATTTCGGTAGGGAACCGGAAATATTGTTGCTGCTCAAATCCAACAACGTTAACGATTTCAACTGAGTCCAATTTGTAGGGATCGAACCAAAAATATTGTTAAACCCTAGATAAATTCTTGTAAGAGAATCAAGATTTGCGATCGAAGGACTCAAATTTCCGGAAAGATTCGATTTTGGCAAATTTATGATCGAAACTTTTTGATTCGAATCGCAACTCAACCCCAGCCACGGCCCGTCGCAAGGGTTATTCCCGGACCAAGATGAAACAAGCTTTAACGGGTAATTAACTCCGTCGAGAAACTGAATGAGCGCCATAACTTCTGGCGAACAAGCAACTCCGGCGGTGGAATCACAAAACGGGTTTGATTTATATGTGGCGTTAACCGATTTGAATTCCGGCATCGGACCCATGAAGTGATTGTTGTTCAAATCCAGAGCGTCAAGTTTCATATTCACTAAGGAACTAGGTATTAATCCGACAAGATCATTGCTATTAACGTTTAAATCACGCAACATAGTTAAATCGCCGATGTTATCAGGAATCTTACCGGAAAAATGATTGCCGTGGAGCCATAAGCTGGTGAGCGACATCATTGATGCGATCAAATCGATCGGACCCGACATTCCGGCGCCGGACTGTCCATTCAACCAGAGAATCCGCAGCACGGAGTCTCTAAAAGTTGCAGGAAAAGGCCCGGAAATTCGATTCATCGACAATTTTAGCACCCCTAAAGACGACATACTCCCCAAAAACTCCGGCAACGGTCCGGCCAAATTACAACCCATCAATGAGAGATTGGTCAATTGAGCTGAATTTTGCAGGTCGTCCGGCAGTGACCAACCGGCGGTGGCGTTAAGGGCGTTATTATCCAGAGCTATGGCCTCTAGATTCACGAGTCCATTGAAGAAATCAGAAGGAATTGTGTCGAAATTGTTGTAATCCAAATAAGCATACTTCAATTCAGATAAACCACTAAACGACGGTAATTTCCCATTAAATTGATTCCGTTGAAGGCCCAGATTGACGAGCATATTCAACTGGTTAAAATTTTGGGGCAAAGGACCCTTCAACCCCAAACCCTTAACCTGAATCTGCGAAACCCTATTGCCGGAGCAGAAGACGTGAGGCCAACTGGGAGGACCGCAGGGGTCATCGCCATTAACGGGCCAGTTCAAAAGCTCGGGATTCTCCAACCCTTTTTTAAATTGGTTGAGAATCGCTAGATCATTAGGGTCTGTCACAGCCAAAACAATTGAAACAAGAGAGAGAAGAAAGATCATGGCAGTAATGCTTATCTGGTGACCTTCCATGGCGGATTTTTGGGTTTGGAGCTTCATGAAGACCTCTAATGGCGGTTTCTCCACATACCCATCAGAGCTCCATCATCGAAAAAAAGAGGGAAGATGGGTTTCCGATCGGAATTACTCGTCGGTGGGAGTGATGATTATAGGGAGAAGCACTACAGAGTTCTTTCATAGAAAGATTTATAATAAAAAATGGCTGAAAAATGGGAGTGACGATTGAGAAGAAAGATTACGCCATGAAAGGTGGATCTCTGATGAGAAATTTCAACAAAACCCAGATCAAAATAAGTGAAAATTCAGAGCGAGCTGGAAGAAAACTGAAGAGTGAATGCTCCATTAATTATTATTATTTTTATTTATTTAATTTTTAAATATCTATAATCTAAAATCCTAAATTCCAGGGCATACTGTGCTGCCGCCTGGACATTCTATCTCCAAAATTGATAAATTGGAAGGGCATAATAGTCTTTTTCATATAGTGGTCCATGACTAACAAAGTTTACGTGAATATAATAAATTTTGAAAAATTTATTGATTAATTTTTATTTTTTTTTTTTATATCCACAAGTCTCCATACACCTACACAGAATTTAAGACTAATCTCATTCGGGGTGCGTGATTGTCCTTCTCAACAAATATTTTTTCGCAGACTCAAATCATATTGCAGAGATCTCTCAATTATTTTAACTCAAACGAATCTTAACATGTAAGTCACGCTATATTGATAATTTTATTTAAAAAATTACATCTTCTTTATATGTGTACAAAAATAATTTTTATTTAAATTTTTTTTATTAAAAAATATTAATACAAGTTAGTGCGCTTTTTTTTTTTGTTTAAAATAAAATTTGTGAACAATATTTTATTTGACTTAATCCTAAAAAATTATTTAGTTTTAAAATAAGAGTTGTAGGAGAAAACTCCTAACTTTTTATTTTCTTTATTTTTTATTCACTTAAAATATTTTTTTTTAATTACTTTATATTTAATATTAAAATTAATATCTCTAAATAAATTATTTATATTTTTTATTCTCATATTTTTTTATATTTTAATTTTTAATTAATATTGTTAATTAGGTAAATTCTAGTCATTATTTTTATATATTTACATTTTGGTACGTCACTAAAAATTATAAACTTTACACGTGTTAATATTTGAGTGTACCATGAAGGTCGAGTGATGGTTAGTTGAAGGACGGCAACCACAGGGTCTTTTAATTTTTATTTTATTTTTTAACTTTCTACATTTTCTTGATAATTTTGTTTTGATTTTATTTTTTTTATATTTTTAAATATTCAACAGTTATAATATACCACGTGACATATTAATGATTTCATATGTCATATTGACAATTAATACAGGTAGGGTGTGCATGTGACCCACCTGCTCCAACTACCCGACCCGCACCCGAAATTGTCAGGTATTATTATAATGTTCAGTCAGATCGGTTAGAAATAAGAGTTTTTTTCTTATTTCAAATCGGGCTCCGGTTTAATCCAACCCCAATTGAAGCGCACCCAATCTGACTGATTCCTATAATTAAATAGGATTTTTTTAGGATTTCTGGGTTGATCATTCATTTCTCTCGAGCCTTCGTCCATACTCAATACCACATAGCGACTCTTGATAGTCGATAGCCACTCTCCATGTCTAATCATCTGATCTCATCTGGCATAGCCTCTCTCTATCACTTGATTGTCTCTCTCCATCTCTCATAGCCTCTTCTTCTTTTGTTTTTTAGAGGGGCTATCGATTCTGGAAAGTCTTCGTCGATTTTTTCATTGCCCTCCCCTATACGAAAAATGGCTACGACGGCGAGAGATGGCAACGTCAACAAACATCATCTACTTTTTCTCGTGATAGTGACTCTAAGAGACGGCAACGACAAGTCAAAAATTGACGGATCAAATATCAGTTTCAATAGTCTATTTTGTTTGATATTTGAAGTTTAGTTTAGGGTTTTGATTTTGGTGTTTAGGGTTTTGATTTCTCTTTTTATTTTTGATATTAAATCTTGGTATTGATATGAACACCCAAACAACACCCGAACCATAACCAATCCGAGTAGCTCCGACCGGAATCTGAAGTAACTCGCGAACATCAGTTTTTCCCTTCAGTTCGGTCGGCAACGGGCTTGAGAATTTCAAACCCGATGTAAATCAGGTCGAGTCTCGGATCAACCCTAAAAACACCTAACCCAACCCGTGCACACCCCTAAATACATGTAAAACGATGTTCAATATGTATTGATTTTAAAATGACTTGATTAGGATTGCCACTAACTCAAAATCACCAAAAATAATTTCTTTTGACCCCAATTCATTAGGGATATCAATTTTTTGAGACCATATACTTACTTGAATTTGTTATTAACTAAAAAATAATTATCAATCTAATCAGTGCATGGGTTTGGCTCAAAATCCATAATCGGATTTTTAAAAACTCTTGTATAATAATTATATAATTTTTACTTAAAAATTATCTAAAAACCCAGATCGTTAATTGAATTTATTTACTATACGAAGAACACCAATTTAATATTTTACTTTGGACAACCATATACATAGAACCGTCCCTAGATGTCCCGTACGTGATGCATCCGAGTATGAATATTATCTCTTTTATTATAGATCAATTCATAAAAGAATATAATTTCCTCCATCAAATAATTAAAAAGTACAAAGAAATAAAAATAATGAAAAACAAAGGATAAAGCAAAAAAGAAAAGAAAAGGAAATTTAAAGAAAAAGAAAAAAGAGAAAGTGATTGTTGTGAAGAATAATTTGTATGGTGGGAATAATTGTAAAATGGGCGTAAATTGCGGATACCACATACCAAAAAATCATATAACATATTTCTATATATTAATTTTTATCTATTCACCAAATTAAAATTTTAACCCATATATATAATTCAGGTATTATAATATTTTTTTTTCAAAATTCTTACTGTGTATAATAATTTTTGAATTTTCGACAGTAATTTTAGATTAAAAAAAAAAAAATATATATATATATATATATATATATATTATTTATTTATTCCAAAAACTATGACATGCTTCAATCATCACTTCCAAGCATGCATATAAATATCAATTATGTTCATGGATATTTAATTTTATTTATCAATCTATAAAATTTAAAAAAAAAAAAATGATATAATATTGCTCAAATACCCCCATACGTGAGAATAAATTAATTCAAAATTTATTTATTTTTTAATTGAAAGTAAGATTAAAAAAACATGTCACCCTAAAATCTCTTCGGAGAATTAAATCTTATTTAGATCAAACGAAAATTGATTTTGTTTATAGATCGCTCCAAAAATTATACATCATGAATTCCAGTATGTTGGTCTAAATTAATTATAACTTATTCATCAAAACTTATAGGATATGAGTATTTTTATTTTACGTCCATTCCAGCCATTAACCCCATATGCCCACTTGACATATAGATTTCGTGGTGATTTTTGTCGTTGTTATATTTAATCATTTTTTATTTGTGTAACTTGTATTTTTCTTTTATTGTTCTGGAAATTATCTGTGTCTAAAAGAGCATTAATTTATATGTGTAAAAAGATGTGAGGAATGAAAAAATAATCATTTTCCGTATAAATGTAAAATTTAAAAATGATTTATTTAACTATTTTAAAAGTGAATATGTAAAAAAATTTAAGTAATTTTTTTTTTCAAAAAATAAAATAAAATTGTGTCGATCTCATCCATCTATTTATTTTTTTGAAATTAATCTCTACCCAAATTCCCATGCCGTGTTTGGGTTAACTTTCTCCGGCCATCATTCATTGATATCATTCAATTTTTACCCTTAAAAAGCTTGAATTTGTCACATCAACTGTCTATATTTTCTTTATTATTATTATTTTAGCAAAATGTGTTTGAGTAACTTCACGCATATCGCGACTAGTTAACACTTTGAGCGATTTTAAAGACGCATTTTTTCACATCAACGTAATACATTTAAAATTTTAATACCGGAAGATTCTTAAAAAAAAAAAAATCAAACTCTGATTAATTAAAAAAAAAATATTGTTTTTGCCGACCTGATTAACCCAAGTATCTAAACTTTAATCAAATGGGTATTTTTTTTTATATAATATTCCTTTGTTTATACAATATATATTTTTGTTTTATTTCCATTTTGGTAAAACAAATAATTAAATAGGGATTTTGACATTTTGTATCTCTTAAGTTTTACCAAAATCTCGCTTTGGTCTTCATGGTTTCAATTTCGATATAATAACACCTTAAAGTTTCCTAATCATCCTACTATAGTCGAAATCATTATCACCGTTACAATTTTGGATAGAAAATATGATTGTTTTAAGGAGCCTTATGGGCTTTTTCAGTCTCCTTATTTTCTCCCTTTCTATTCAAATACTTAGAAATCGAAAATATATATTGAAATGCGATCAGGTATTCCTTTGAGAGGCAAAATGGGATCATGATCGACTAACGGTCGAAATCATAACCATTATCAAAATCTTTTTTTTCCCTTAAGGAGGACCGAATATGGAGAGTTCTTTTGGTGATTTCTCTACTTTATAACACGTTTCTACCGCATAACATCATTTCCTAAAGCTCTCTCTCTCTCTCTCTCTCTCTCTCTATATATATATATATATATATGACACATTTTTTTATATAAAATTTATAAAGCCAAAAGAAGAGGATGAAAATGCTCTTAAGGTATTCTTAGAAATAGCCGGGTGCACCATATGTGACGGTTTGCACTCAAAAACTATAATGTAGACATTAATTTAGGCTGAAGTGAGATCATTATGAAATCTCAGTGCATCGTGAATTCAAATTAAAATTAAAAGGACCAAAGTAAAATTATGATCAAACTTTGGGTACAAAGTGCCAACCCCCCCCCCCCCCCCCCCCCCCCCAAAAAAAAAAAAAAAAAAAAAAAAACAACCCTAATTTGGTGAGTAATTGGCGGTGGAAAAGGGGGGTTTTGGTTCGGCCAAATAAAAATAAAGTATTGACAGACAAAATGGGGGCCGACAATTGATATGTCACCTTTTTGTCTTGTAATGAGAGGAGGAGAGTTTTAGGGGTCACAAAGAGTCAAAAGTTTAAGGCCCACCCACCCTTAATCACTTTCCGTTAATAATATTAATTGCTGTCTACTCCCTTATACTTTCATCTTATTTCATTTTTACTCCCTCTATTTTAACAACAAAATATCTTCTTCTTCTTTTTTTGATATATAGACACGAGTGTCTCCACACCCACACAGAGTGTGAGACTAATCTCATTCGGAGTACGTGGTTGTCCCTCCCAACAAGCATTTTTTCATAGGGTCGAACTCTTGATATTACAGAGATCTATAAATTGTTTTAACTCAAATAAACTTTACTTCTTTCTAGAGATCTCATTAAAAGAGAAAGTCACATTTTAATCAAAAATGAAATAAAATGAAAGGAATTATATGTTCTCGATCTTTAATTTAATATTTAAGATAAATAAAAGAAAAAAAAAAATATTTTCCCTTTACTTCTTTATTTTTTTATTTTATTTTTAATAAATTAAAATAATTGATAATTTTGTTCATTTCATGTAAAACTCAGATGAAAATTTTAATTTTACCAATTTTTTATCACATTTGATTATGGGCTTGTTTAATAAGTGCTGAAAATTTTAATTTCTAAATTTTAAATGGTGAAAATAACTAAAATTTATTTGATAAAATTAGAATTTTAAGTGCTGAGAATATTCAACTGGACAATTAAGTAACCCATGTTTGACTGAAAATTTTAAACAAAATTTAAGACGAACTGAATTGATTAAGTGATTTAAATTATAATTATTATACAAATTTATTATTAAAAAATACTTAAACTATTGAGTTTTCGGCACTTAATTAAGTTAAAAAAATAGTTTTCCAGTTTATTATAAGTAAAAAGGAGTACGGTTTTTTTTTTTTTAAAGTAAAGAGGACAAAATGAAAAAAATCAAAATATAGGGGGGTAATAAAGTAAATTAAGCCTTATTTATATAAATGTTTAATGTTGGTTGGTGGTGGATTTTGCATGTATTATATGTTCCATCAATTTTGACCACCAAATCTAAACCACAGATTTGAGAGTCCTTAACTACTTTAATCTTTTTGCGTCGGTGTCATAAATGCCCTTACTTTACACAATAATTACACACAAGCCACTCACTCCTATAATATTTGCAAAATTTACATATAATACCCCCTAAAAAATTAAGGGTATAATTGACCATTAATGCTAAATAATAGACGTTATTTTAAAAAAGGGGATTTCATTATTTGGTCTTTATAAGAGAGTGTATTGAGAAAATGATCCTCCAAATGCATACATTAAGTTTTTGGTCCTCGTGACCTTCTTAGAATTTAATCCTTGCTCATTGCCTCTTAATTGTGTTATATTTATAATTTATGTCATTCTGTTAAAAAATATAAGTGTTCACTTTTTCAAAACCCACCAAATTATCAAAATTATCCCACGTGATTCACGGTTGAAAGAAAATTAAAAAAAAAAAATACACCAAATTAATTTTAAAAAAAATATTTTTCCGACGATATGAATTTCAAGTTTTTTTTGTAATTTTTTGTTGATTTGTGAATATTCATATTTTTTGAAAAATTAATCTACGAAAAAAAAAATTCCAACAACATGAACGTTCACATTTAATTTTTTCAAAAACCACCAATTTTTTTGGGTAATTTTTTACTGGTTTGTAGATGTTCATATTTTTTTTAAAAATTAATCTACAAAAAATTATTTTTCCAACGACATGAACATTCACTTTTTTCTTTTTTTAATATTTAGTACATATTTATACTAATTGTATTGTTGTGAATGTTCATACTTTCAACAAAACACATCGAATATACACTGATATGAATATTCAAACAGAAAAAATAAAACAATGAACATTAACGAACACAAACCGATCAAACAAAAAAACAAAATGTAACCACATGAATATCACAAACAATGAACATTCAACAAAAACACAAAACTTAACCACATAAATATTCACAAAAAATGAAATCCTCATTTGAATCCAAATCCTTCCAGTTCGCTCAATCTTGGAAAAACAACAATTGAAACACTCAAATACACCTTCGCTCTATCCCAAAAAAATTTCCCAATCTGATTTGCTCAATCAGTGGAATCAAGAATAAAATTTCGTCGATTGAGTATCATTGCTGCCTCAATTCATCTTACCGTTGCAGATCCGTCACTCCATCTGCTCGTCATCGCCGCCGCTCAATCCATCTCAAATCCATCCACTCGCCGTCGCCGCTACTCAATCTAGCCAGATTTGAAGTCGTCGCCGCTCAATCTAGCTAGATCCTTCCGCCCGCCTTCATTGCGGCTCATTCCAGCCAAATCTCACGGCTGGATCTTAGTCTGCTCTGGAAAAAATATTTTTTCAATCGATCATCATCTTCCCTGGTCAGGAGTGGTGGAGGTTGGCGGCAATCGGCGGCAGCGGCGGTCGTTCGGCGATTGAGAGAGAGGAGTTGGGGGAGGCGGCCTACAATCTCATTATTTTTAGAAATTTAGGGGAAATTTAGGGTTATATATATATAAAAGGGTATAATTGTCCAAATTTTTTTTTTTAAATTTTGAAAAGGATTTTTTTATAAGAATGTTTTTCAAAAGGATTAAAAAATAATTTTTTTTTCAAAAAAAAAAAAATTAGTGAGGAAAGAGAAAGCTAAAAATGGTCCAAACAATAAAAAAAACCTTTTAAAAAAAGTCTCATTTTAAACATAAGTTTTGATTAGTAATTTTACTTGTGTATTAGTCCCGCGCGTGCATGCATTGTAAGAATTGTAGAGAGAATTTGATGAGTAAATTCGTATTATAGTGAATATTAGTTACATATAATTAAAATCAGTTATAAGTTTAATAATTATAAATCATATGTAATTATATTATATATATGGAAAAAATACATTTTAAATCTTCTAGGTATTGATATTTTTTTTAAATGGTCCCTCTATATTTGAACGTTTCATTTTAAGCCCTCTAGGTATAAGCACTTTTTTATTTAATCATTCAGTCAGAAATTTTATCCAAACTAACAAAATATAAGGACAAAATAATCTTTTTACTTATTTTTAATTTTTTAAAGATTTTTTTATTTTTTTTTTTCTTCATCTCTCTCTCCCGATCATCTCTTTTTTTTCCTCCTTCCTTCCTTTATTTCACAGGGAGTGTTCACCCCCTTAACAGGGGCCGGCGGGGGGATAGAGGGAGAGAGAAAAAGAGAGAGGGAGGGAGAGAGAAGTCAAAACAAAGAAAAAATAATTTGAAAATAGAAAAATATAAAATGACGGATTTGTCCTCAACATTCGGTTAGTTTTAACAGAATTTCTAACGGAAGGACCGAATAAAAACGTGTTGATACCTAAAAGTTTTAAAATAAAACGCTAAAATAGAAAGAGACCATTTAGAAAAATGTCAATATCTAAAGGATTTAAAATATACTTTTCCCTATATATATGTGTAATATTAGTTAATTACACATTATATATTATATATATTTATGTAATATTTGTTACATCTAACAAATATTCTATATAGAAATAATTTAATATTAGTTACATGTATTTTGTGTAATATTACAATTACATGTTATAAAATTATATATATATATATATATATATTTGTGTAATATTTGTTACATCTAAAAAAAATTTACATACAAATTAGTTACATGTACTTGTTCGAGTGCAGACAGATGTATTTAGGTCATCCGTTTATTTTTAATAGACGGGATTAAAATACAAGTTTTAAACCCAAAATTAATTTACATTTTCACCCTTAAAAATGTATTTTGTTGTGAATGAAGAAGACAAGTAGATGAGCATGTTAATAATGTCAAATTCCCTGTCAGTTTGGAGATGGGCAGCCTAGCTAGTAGCTAAATAAGCCTACACCACAATTTTTATTTTCCATCAATTATTGAATAATATCATAAACCTCATCCATCTATAATTGGGGGACTAAAGCGTAATTTTCTTTTTTCGTCTCGTTGCACAATCATGATTCGAATTTATTTTGATTTATCGGAAATTTTTGGATATCGAGAGAGAACGGAATCATCAAACCTATAGAACCGTCACAAAGACCGGAAAGGAAGATGACTGATTTAAAGGTGTTTTATGAACATTTTCAATTTCCTCCTTTCTAACTTTCGTTTTTCTTCTTGCCTAAATAGTCAGAAACCAGAAATATTATGTGACATAATATATATATATATTATAAAAAAAAATTATAAAGGGTTAAAAAAAGATGATGAGAATGTCTTTAAGATCCTCTTAAAAATAAAAATAGTTGAGTATACTAAGGCCCCGTTTGGTAACCGTTTCCATTCCAGAAATTCTCATTTCATTCCCAGATTTTTGGGAATTCTGTTTGGGAATAGCGTTTGGTAATTTTTGTTCTCGTTCCCATTCCATTCCCATTTGAGAATTATGCCCATTTTTTACTTAAGAAATGGGAAACAAAAAAATATTGTTTCTCATAATTCCCATTCCATTCCCAAATACTGTTACTGTTAATCCGTCGGCTGACCACCGTCCGCCGCCGCTAGCCATCTCTGGCGACCATCACCGTCACCTCCGGCATCGCCGGGTGACCACCTGGCAACTTCCGGCGCCTCCTGTCGGCCACTGTCTACCGCCGGCCCTGTCCGCCACCGTCACCCACTCGCTGGTCACCATCCGTCCGTCATCGTCGCCCCCGCCGCCGCCAAAACAAACAAAAAAAAAAAAATCTTAAAAAAAATTAGTTTTAGAATAAAATCGTCACCAAACGCGATTCTCAAAAAAAAAAAAAAAAAAAAAAAAAAAAAAAACAGACTATCGTTACTAAACGCGATTCTACTCCCAAGAAGGAAATAATATTCTCATCCCATTCCTATTCCACTGCTAGAATGGAAACAGAAACGGTTACCAAACGCCATACGGTTTGCTATCCCAAAATTTTGGATGGGCCTATTTGAACAATGATGATAATAATATGGGGGCATTTGAAAAATAATGATGCCCAAACTAATTTGGGCTATGAGAATGTTTGATCCATTATGAAGCCCACTCATGGACTAAATCACATATTTTCTAATGTTTTTTTGTACCTCGAAGCAATTGGCTGTTGATTCAATCTAATAATTTTGTCAAAATTTAAAAAAAAAAATACTACAAAAATATGGAGAAGTTACTATAATTGTTATATAGTACAGTAATTTTGGACTTCTAAAAAATTATAGTAGCGTGTGAACTGCATGACCAAAGTTTTAAGTCTGCGGACGGTTCACCAAAAAATCTTTTTTTCAATTTATTTATTTTCATGTTATTCTTATAAAAACTTCAACCCATTGGTATGTTCATTAGGTAAAACACTATTTTGGCTCATGAATATTGTTTTTGCCGATAGAAATTTGGACTTCCAACACGAAAACCAAACCAAATGAATTAATTTTTAATATTTTAATTTTAATTTTGACTAAGTAAATATTTACCTATGAATTGGAATAGATAATATCGATATAGAATAGACAAATTAACAGATCACATTACAACAAAATCTTTATATTATGACAATATTTTTAGAGATAATTTGTAAATAATGTCTTTGTAAATTCTTATTGAGATATTTAATTAAAATATCTTTATAATATTTATTTAATAAAAAATATATAATAAAAAATAAAAAATTATCGTAATACATATAAACTAATACGATAAAAGAATTCTCTTCTAAATTATTAGAACAGCTTTTTATGAGACATTTTTTAATTATTACAATATTGAATGCGTCCCAAAATTGCATATGTTAGGACAGATTTAGTTTCCTTAAAAATGAATTTTGTTGTAGTTCCAATTTTTAACAAACTGAAAATGGCTAAAGTTAACGGTTCAATTACAGATGGCAAAAAAAAATCGAACCAATGGGTAACCGAAAGAAACCGAATTGATTGGTCTGGTTTTAAAACCGAATAAATGGTTTGATTGTGGTTTTAGTTTTGAAATTAGTAACCGAAACGATTTTAGTTTTAGGATAGTAAGCGCGAAACTGAATCACGAAACTGGTATTTTAGATATATTTTATGACATATATACTCTCAGTTTTTTATATATTTACATTTTAACCTCTAATATATGTGTGTGTCTTTTAATTTATTTACACATTTGTCCCTCCTATATATATATATATATATATATATATACACATACATTGGTTAGAAACGTTTATTGTAACAATTAATAGTTTTGTGGTTTAATTTTGTTTTTTAGAGTTTATATTTTATATTTTAGTTATATTTTTGTTTATATATAAAAAACAACGGTCCACGGTTTCACAGTTTTGGTCTTTTTAAAATTAAAAAATCTTAAATAATTTCGCGATTTTGATTTTAGTTTTATATAAATTTAAATTATTGGGTTTTAAAACTATTTTAAAAAAATGATGACTTTGGCTGCGATTTTTATTTGGTATATGTCTAACGATTTTGATTTTATATGAAATCGGATCGAAATCGAACCATTGACATTCCTAGGACCAATGGGCGTATGTTCTTTACTTCTTTGTAGTATAGCATTTTTGGCTTCACTCGGTCCTTCCACCTCCTACTTAAAATCATCGTCCACCGAACAAGCTCTCTTTTATCTTTCTCTAAGATCATAAGCATCTTCTCTCTTACTCTCTAAGATCATTAGCAGTTTCTCTCTCTCTATCTAAGATCATAAGCAGCTTGAAAGTATTTTTAGAGAACTCAAAAATGGTAATAATTTAGTGGTTTTGATCATTGTTTATATTATTAAATTGTTTACGTGGTACTTGATATGTTAAATTTGGAAGTCGAAAGGAGAATACATAAAGCAGGCAGAATAATAATTGCTTTTGCTTTCAAAAAGGAAAAGCAACATTAATTCTTCTCTTTAACTCTTAACATCTCCTTTAACATGAGAATAAGCCGTGACGTGTGAAGAATGACAAAGAATAAGTGATGAAAGTGTGAAGAATGACAAAGAATTAGTGAAGTGTAACGACTGGCAAAGAATAAGTGGTGAAGTGTGAAGAGTGGCAAAGAATAATTCCTTCTGCTTTGTGATTGTATAAGATAGACTCCTCTGTCTACTTTGTGATTATGTCCAACTTATTCACATAACATTTCAATTGAGAGAAACAGATAGAGAGATGGAGATACATCATTTTAGCCATGATCATCCATTGACGTTCGCCGAGGAACAGAAGTACGATGCTGACGAGAGAGTTTGGTGCTGCGACGGGTGTGACTTACCCATCTCTCCGGGCAATCCTTCTTACAGTTGCAGCCTCCATGGCTGTAAATTCAAGCTCCACAAGGTGTGCGCTGAGTTGCCAACGGAGATCAAAAAACACCCACTGCACCCTAATCACACTCTCACCCTTCTTCCAGAACGTTACAATGCACACTGTGATGCCTGCGGCAGAGACTTGAAGAAATTCACATATAATTGTGAATCCTGTGACTTTGACCTCGATCTATTTTGTGCTCTTCCATCGACAATAGGGCAATTTCCCCAGTTCAAGCACCCAAGTCACCGACATCCATTGACTCCTCTGTTGCGACCAGCCTTGTTCATTTGTACCGGCTGTCACACAAAACACAGTGAAGGCCTCTCTTATTTGTGCACTCTATGTGATAAATCTTGGATTCACCAAGAGTGTGCTTTGTTGCCACCCACCATTAAACGTGTTGATCTTCACAATGATCACCCCCTCACTCTTGCCTTTACCATTCCGGAAAAGTATTCGACTTTCGATATTTTTTGCTTCATATGCTATGATTTCATTGAAAAAAGCAGCTGGTCGTATTATTGTGGTGGATGTCGATACTTTGCACATCTGACATGTGTAATTGGGAACAAAGAGCCTTTCATGTCTATCCTCTTAGCCGGTAACTCCTTCACACGTCTCTATTTTTCTATGTTTCCAATTGACTAAATTATTATAACCTTCTTAAATTTTGAGGTCGTCATAATAAGAATTTAAATTTCATGTTTAAATTTTCCTCTTCTTCCCCATTTCTTTCAAAAGATTGGGGCCAAGGAACAGTTTATGGAAAGAAGGCAGAAAATATAGATGAGTCGGAAATTGTGTGCTTACTAGTGGCTGATGAATCAAGTTGGATTACGAACCGTTTTTCCAAGAAAACGATAATCAAAGGCACCAAGGCAACAAAACGTGATCATATTAAGATCTATCATTTCAGTCATAATGATCACTCACTCATCCTTTTCAATAATCCAAATAAGGAAGAATCAAGTTCTGAAGTAATGCATCAAACCAAGAGTACTACTACTGCTAGTACTAGTACTAGTGGTGGCAGAAGGTTTTGCAACGGGTGTTTGCAGACTATCCCGAAATCTACTCCATATTATGGTTACGCTCCTTGCGATTATTTTCTACACCAAGATTGTGCATTCTTACCCATTGAGTTGTTACAACATCCGCTTCATCCACAACACCCGTTGGTGCTTCTACACCAAGCTTCTCGTTTTTTTGGTTTGTTCCAATGTCGTTGTTGCGAAAGATGGTGCAATGGATTCACCTACGGCTGCAATACCTGCAAAGACTACTACTTGGATCTTAAATGTGCTTCTATGCCAACCGTTATGACCCATGAAGCTCACTTATCCAACAATTCCCACGTTTTTCTTTTGAGGGAAAGTGAAGATTTGCCATTGCTATACAAGTGCAATAGTTGCTCTTTTGAGATGGACGTGTTATATGCCAAGTTGCCACACACCATTGAGCACCGTTACGACAAGCATTCTTTTGTGCTCAAATTTCGGCCTCTTAAGGACCATCCCGAGGAGTATTTCTGTGAACTTTGTGAGAGAGAGTTGGATCCCCAAGATTTTTTCTACCATTGTATTGAGTGCGACCAATCCATTCACCCCATCTGTTATTTTAATATAAATGAAAATCTAAAGTACGGTGGCACCATCAACGTCAATTGCCACCCCCATCCTCTGGCTTTTGCCAAACCCGAATGGGACTCCGAGTGCGACTTTTGCGGTAATTTTATTGATATCGAGGTGAATGTCAGCAACTTTGAGTGCGTGCAATGTGTTAAATACAGGATGCACTACCGTTGTGCTAAAGAATGTGTACTGAAAAATTAAAATCCTCAATGCGACTATTGTTGTAACACTATCAAACTTCCAACTTTGACCGCCGACAATGGATATACGAGATACAAGTCTACAACTCTTTGGGGGCTTTAAACAAACAATTGGAGGTTGGTTGAATTAAATGTAAATGTAGTAGCTTGAGAAAAGTAATTATCATATATATATATCTACATAGTATGTAATTGAATTGAATAAAACGAGCTTTCAAATTATTTACTCATCTTGTTCTTTCTTTAATTCACATGGCATTGTAATCATCCTTTGTTGGAGGTAGCTTCAATTTGAACTCTACATTAATTATTTCCTTAAAAGCTTTAGTACATCTATGTAATGAACCAGTAACAAAAACTTGCAAAATCAATGGCAATTTTTTTTTAACTAATTAGATGATTTTTTTTGTCTAATAGCTTCCTTTCTAATGGATTTGATGATTTTTTTATATATATTTGTATCCAATACCAAGCCCACCCATGGACTAAATCACATATTTTTCCATGATTTTTTTTCTTCATAATGTTAAATTTTACAATTTATTATTCATCTCAATACATTAGTTTATTAAGAAATTCAATAATCATGTCAAAAGTCTAAAACCGCCATAAAAATTAGTGTAATTTTATACATGAAGAAATTATTATAATTTTTACGTAATACAGTAACTTTAGACTTCTGAAAAATTATTATAGCGCGTAGACTGCATAACAAAAATTTTAAGTTCGTTATTCACCAAAATTTAATTTTTTTAATTTATTTACTTTCTTGTTATTCTTTGAAAAACTCCAACCCATATTGGTATTTTCATGATTTAAAATACTAATTTGGCTCATGAATAGTGATTTACCTAATAAAAATTTAAAATTGTACTTCAACTATGCTAGCTAAATGAATTAATTATTAATATTTTTATTTTTATTTTAACTAAATAAATATTTACCTAGTGTGTTAAAATAGATAACATTGATATAAAAAGTCAAAATAATAGTTAAAAAGTCTCACCGATTTTTAATTAATTTTTTAATAAACTTATTTTTTTATATATAAATATTGAGATGGAGGGCTAAACACGGAACTCCTATTAGATAAATATAGTAAATAACTGCTAGACTACAAGTCTTGGATTACTATTCATTATCTCATGTTAAGTAAAACAGGCTATAGAGAGTTTGGTCTTGAGAACACTAACGGTCCAATGGGCATATGTTCTTACTTCTTTGCGGTATTGCATTTCTGGCTTCACTCAATCCTTCCACCTCCTACTTAAAATCATCATCCACCAAACAAGCTGTCTCTTCTCTCTCTCTCTAAGATCATAACCAGCTTCTCTCTCTCTCTCTCCTCTCTCTCTCTCTAAGATCATAAACAGCTTGAAAGTATTTTCAGAGAAGCCAAAAATGGCAATAATTTAGTGGGTTTATATAATTGGTTTTAATCATTGTTCATATTTTACTAAATTGTTTACCTGTTACTTGATGTGTTGAATTTTAGAAGCCGCAAGGAGAATACATAGAGCTTCACAGGAAGAGATATGGATGCCCACCTGATCACTTCCACCGCAAACGCAAAAGAGAAGCTCGTTATGTTCATCACCATTCCAAAACAGCCCAAAAGGTATAATATTATGTACATATACATACATATATATATATACACATATTGATGATGGGAGAATTTGGATAATCAAATATGGAATACTTAGATATGGGTAGATCTGACGACGTTACACCACTTATTTGACAATTAATTGAATTTTATGTTTGGAAGAAAATTTGACAAAATTTTCAGATGAAAAATAATGCGCACCTTGGTATGAGAAGATTTGATTGGTGTATCTTCCTTAATATTTGTTGGGTTTTATCCCACCGCTAGATAAGAGAAATGTTAGGTTATAAGGGTGAAAGAAAATAATGTGCACCTTGGTATGAGAAGATGTGATTGGTGAATCTTCCTTAATATTTGTTGGGTTTTATCCCACCGCTAGATAAGAAAAATGTTAGTGGTTAGGTTATAAGTGTGAAGGAAAGTGTTATTTCGTGAGTTAATTTTTGGGATTCAGAGAGACTCAAAACCATCTTACTTATGTTCGAACAACTCTGTGTCAATAGCCATAAAAGGAGAGACTGGTCGAGGATTAACCGATCAAAGGCTTAATGTGTGAAGGAGAAATTATTGGGTTTTATCTCACTTCGAATGTAAAAAGGATTGATGATCAGGTTATAAATGTTAAAATCTCACCTTATTAGTTAGTGTTTGGGGTTTAGAGAGGGGCAAAAACACACTACAATATCAAAGTCAATTTCCATTAATTGTCGCGAGATTGAGAAGTTTATGTCCATTAAATCTGTCATTCGATCCTCTTTCCTTGTATAGTGGGATTCGTAAATTGTCCTAAGCTAAGAGTATGTATACCCAATGTGAAATCCAACATAAAAAATATTAGAAAAAATTATCTGATACGTAAAGCACTATGTGAACTAATGCTAGTACTTTGGGTTAAACAATTTGGGTCACGTGAACTCGGCCCCAAAAATATTAGGTCAAATCCTTTATTGAGTGAAATGAAGGATTTTGAAATGTTTTGGTAGAGACTGAATTTGACAAATCCTTCCCTTTTTTTTTTTCTTTTTTTTTTTATTCTCATTCAACGTTTCTTCATCGTTGTCGTCTGTTTCCTGAACGTCGTCGTCGTCTGCTTCTTCTCCATCCTCCAACGCCGTCGTCGTCGCGTTCGAGTTCGAAATCAAAATAGGGTTTCGATTGATTTCAAAAACGAAATCGAAACCAAATCGAATGGGTTTCGATTGATTTCGACTTCGTTTTCGAAATGGAAATCGAACAACAGGTTCAATTGAACGTCGTTTGTGTTTGGTGATGGCAATAGGGTTTGATTTCGTAGTGATGGCAAATACCTTCTTCATCGTCGTCTTGCTTCTTCGCCCCTGAACACCTTCTTCGTCGCCGTTCGTCTGTGATTCTCGAAGTCAAAAACGAAATCAAAATCGAAATCGAAATAGGGTTCGAAATCGAAATCCAACGACGACAAACGGCGAACAACGACGACGAACGACGAATATGTTCTTGGATTTGTTCATGAGTTATTCATTGTCTTCATCGGGTTTTTTTTCAGAAGTGGGATAAAACAACAAATATTCCTATATATCTCTATTTAACTTTTCTAGGATCATAAATAGAAACAGTAAATAAAAAATAAAACTCGATGTTTTTATAATATTTTTTTAGAATATAACGTAATGGTTCTCATATTTCTATTTTGTTCCGAGATTTTTGGGAACAAAAGACATGGTTCTTACGGCTAGTTTTCATTGGCAGACAAGGAGTGGAAGAGAATGGTCACGAAAGCTAAAATTTGTCGGACCAAATTTTACTAAAAATGGAACATACAGGTTCAATTATTCATCACCTCAAATAGATGTTAACATCCAAATATGCATATGGGTGTAACAACTATTAAACCCTTCCAAAGAATTTAGTAATCCCCCCCACCCACCACCCAGAAAAAATACAAATTTGTTCATTACACAACATTTTACTCAAAGCAAACCTTAAATATGGTCATATTTTAGCTTTTTTAAAAAAAAATTATATATGGATCTATGCGGCAGCAGGTGGTGGAAGAGCAGGAAGACTCGGTTCAACAACCTGAAGCAATCCAGCCGCTATCCTCCTCGTGAGATCCTCCACAGGCACCTTCACAACATCCCTCCTCATCCCAATATCCGCCGCGTAACGGCTAGCACAGTACACCCCGACTGCTGTCGCCACCATGCCATACACGTTCGTCGTGACAAGACGTAAAGGGGTGGACAAAACGGCCGCCAGTGGCCCACCAACGATTGACACGGCCTGACCGCTCTGTCCCATCGTGCTGTGATCCAGCACGAGGAGACCCGTCTTGCAGTATATGGTGAAGTCCTCGCAGTTGTTCTTGAAAACGTTGTAGCACCCGAACCCGTTTTCGAGCAGGTATTTGGCGCGGTGAACAACGGTCTCATCCGGATCGGAGACCGCAAGCGTGCAGGTCCCGCCGCGCGCTTTTGCAAGGAAGAGGGCAGGATTCACCGCGTACTCGAACCGGTACAGGATCCCGCCGGAGAGGAAACAGTTCAGACAGGAGGAGACAACACCGTTGCCTTCCTCCGGCGGGATACAGGTGGGGCAATGAACGTGGGATCGGGCGGGGCCTGAGCTTACCAAGAGTACATCGAGCATTGTGCCCGTCCCTACTTCTTGGCCACGTCGAGTGAAATGGATAACCCTATCGTCACCCACATAGATGCCTGAAAAATCATAAGATGGGAAAATAAAGTAGTGTTTGGGTTGCAAGGAATTAGAGGCTCGGAATTGGAATTACAAATGAAGGCAGCTAGAAATCTAAACATTTCAATTCTATGCTCCCAAATGATACCTAAGTTCAATGAAAATAAAAAGGATAAGAAAAAAATGAGGGTTTGAAATCAACTTCAAAATATGGTCAGGTTGCTTAATATTTATCTACAAGGAAAAATCTTCTCAATCTAGTACAAATAGATTGGGCAACCTAGTTTTATGGGTAGACTAAACAGATAGCTAGGAACAACGGCGGATACAAAAAAAATAGTTTTTTTTTTTGGGGGGGGGGGGCGGGGCGCTATTTTTTTTTAATTCGGGAGGGCTTATGCAAAATTTTAAGGGATTTTAATTAATTTTTTTCTAAAAGCGTAGGGATACTAGTGATAATTTTCAAAAGTTGAGAGGGGACTTGAGCCCCCTGAGCGCTAGTAGCTTCCGCCCCTGGCTAGGACAAGTAATTACTTATTTGCACGATGAACGATTTTCTTCGAATGTTTTTTTCTTAACACCATTCATACACAAACTACACTTGAAACGGGTACCTATAGTACATTAATAGGCTAACGTCGAGGGTCTGTTCAGAGTGTGAGAATTGGAGAGAAGACAAAAGTATTAGTTTTCTCTTCGTTTCTCTTGTTTGGTAATTTTACGGAAGAAGGAACAAAAGAGAAAACATAAATAGAAAAATTAGAAACAAAGTCCGTTTGTAAAAATAGATGCGGCTTTTGTCTCCAAATCGGGGAGATTTGGAGAGAAAGGTAGTATAATGACTAAAAAACCCTGCGCGTTCGTAAGTATTTCATTTCATTTCGAGAAGGGATTTCAAAATAAACTATCTTCTTCAAATATCTCACCCAATCAGACCATAAGCTATTCCTTTTCATTCTCTTCTCTTCTTTTCTCTTAATGAAATCTTTTTTCTTATCTCCATTTCTCTCAATCAATCCAAACAGGGCCAAATTACAATATGCGGATTGTTCTTAGTCATTGCTATACGAAAATCATGTTCTCTCAGATAAATTCGGAAATTAAAGTTGTGATCATTCATTTCAGAAAATGCATTATCGTTCCAATTACTCGATGTTTTGCTCTCCTTTTTGCAAAATGCATTCAAATTCTATATTCCCGTGCATAACAACATCTAGAATTGCTCTATCAGAAGCTAATCACAGTCAATTCTATGATAGAGAACCCTAAATTACTGATAGCAATAGCATAACATGATGCAATTGAAAGCTACTTGCTCTGTAATAACGAACATATAAACAGCCATATTGATCTGATAATGGATAGACAAAGATTAAACCAGAGAAGCAGAAAAAGGAGAAATTATATATATATATAGAGAGAGAGAGAGAGAGAGGTGACCGTGATGGGCGTAGATATACGCAGTGCGCCAAGAGTAGATGTGATCCCCCGGTTTGAGGCTGCTTTTGTCTACTCTGTTAATCGCCGATCAATTCATCCAGATTCCAGAAATGAAAACAAAAGAAAAACAAATTAAGCAATTCATCCAAATTTCGGAAATGCAAAACGAAAATTAATCAAATGAAGAAACTATGATTCTGCTAGATCGGGATCGGAATCGAAATCTGCACATACCTGTTGGAAAGCAGCCCCATTCCTCTCTCTCTAAAAATTGATCGGAACTGATAAATTTCTCGTTTGCCGGAGATGGACGCGAAGAAGATGAAGATTGAGATGAAACCGCATTAATCTCGAGATACGATATCCCACTGGAAATGTAGTGAAATGACATTTATGCCCCTCCAATTCTTCGCCATTAAGTAAAGTTGAGTCATCGTGGCAGGTTGCGTACGCGGCAGATTGCGGTGGTGAATGATCAACCGACACCGTCGGTCGACCACAAATTGCACTTACCACCCCTCCTGAATATATTAATTAGCATAAAGCACCCCACATCTTTTTCAATACTACTGCGGGCCTAGTGGGCCAGGCTGCATTGATTAGGCAACTAAAAGCCCACAACAAATGACCCAATTTTAAAACTGGGCCCAGACAAGATTTTTCGTGTTGTCAATATATCAATTATTTTTTGGGATAATTGGCCAAAAGTCCCAGATAACCGACCTAATTTTAAAAAAGTCTTGCTTAAGATATAAATTTTGATTTAGTCCATTTAGTTGGATTCGGCTTGATTTTTAATCCCGCATGTGCAGGTATTGTAGGAGAACTTTGGTAAATAAATTCGTATTATAGTGAATATTAATTACATGTAATTAATATTAGTTACAGTTTAATATTTATTATATATTTTTTGTTACATATACTTATATAATATTAGTTACATGTTACAATTACATATATCTGTATAATATTTGTGACATTTAACAAATATTACACACAGAAATTAATTTAATATTAGTTATATGTATTTGTGTACATTTAGTTACATGTATTTTGTGTGATTTTTGTTACACTTAACAAATTTTTATATATAATTAGTTACATGCTACAAAATTACATCTAATAAAAATTTACCCACAAAGTAATTACATGTAATTACGCGTGTGCAGACACATGTATTAGGCTTCTGCATTTTTTAGATAAGCGGGACTAAAATACAAGTTGCTTCTGCTTCTCGGATTTTTATAAAATTAAAGGTAAAATAAGGGACATGTCACCAAATGCCTCTTATTTTTTAGGGTGATTCCCCGCCCCCTCCGATAATCGTCATTACAATAAACATTTGTTATTATCCGCGACATCACTGTAATAAATATTTGGTAATCACCTGCTACCACCACAGTGAACATTTATTATCGCCACCGCAACCGCCACAACAAACATAAAATTACCATCACCGTCACTACCACATCAAATATTCACCACTCTCATAGTCAATATTCATTATTATTACCAAAAACCATCACAAGAAACACTCATATCACCACCACCATAACAGGAAATGTTAGGCCCTGTTTGGTTAGTGTTTCCAACCCAAAAATTGTGGGTTTGATTTTTGGGAACGCGTTTAGCAAACACAAAACTCAACCCAACACAACCCAAAAAATAGGAATTGATTCTCAAAATCCTAAAGAAATCAGAAATAAAAAAAAAATTTGTTTTGTGCCCAAAAAACTCAACCCAAAATTCTCAACTTCCGTCTTCATCTGCAGGCCGACCACCACCACCCGCCGCCGCCGGCAACCATCACCGCCAGCTGCTGCTACCGTCCGACGACCATCCGGCATCTCCGCCCACCTCCTGCGACCGACCGCCATCTCCGGCCACCTCCGCCGTCCCCGCCGCCCGTCCGGCCACCGCCATCGCCGACGTCTGGCCACCGTCTGACATTGCTGCCGTCTAGCCGCCGCCAAACACAAAAAAAAAAATTAGTTTTAGGATAAAATCGTTACCAAACACATTCTGTTCTCAGCACAAAATAAAAATTATCGTTACCAAACGTAATTCTGTTCCTAAAATTCTCAACCCAACCCAATTCAATTCAACCCAACCCATTCCAGTTGGGTTCAGAAAAGTGAGAACACTAACCAAACGCCACCTTAATAATTATCACCACAATAAATATTGACTATCACCACTACCATCACTACATAAAATTTTCGTTATCATCGTCGCAACCACCACAACAATCAAAATCAAATATCAAAATTATACAATTACAAATTATACGTGACCAAATTAGACTAGCGATGACCTCGTTAATACTGTTCAAGTCTTCACCCAGATCTGGCTGGTGACGATGACAATATAGACAGAAAGAGAGAGGGAGTACACCTTTGGGGACTTGGTGGGGTTTATATTTTGCTTTGTTTTTTAAAAGGTAACTTTCTTAGTTTATATTTACTTTATGATTTTTTTAAGATCAAGACATCATCATATATATATATATATATAATTTTTTTTAAGAAAGTTTGTAAGGGATAAAAAAAAGACTGAAAAAATCCATAAAATAGTTAGATACACAATAATTGACTGATTTTTATTGAAAATTGCAACGGAATTATATAGATTAAGACTAAAGTGGAATAATTACAAAATTTTAAAGTTTTCAAATTGAAGTTACGGGGATCAAAATGAAATAACAGTCAAACTTTAGAGGCACAAAGTGTTAAAACAACTCAAAAAAAAATCGAGATGCGGCGCACCACAATCAATTGTCGGTGGCTTGAAATTGAAGCTAAGAACGTGTTTGGGGCCCTTAAAATATCCGAGGAAGAATAGATTTTATGGGGGATTGCATAAGGCATAACTTTTAGAACACCACAATTATAGACATAACTTATCCTTTGTTTTGCATTGCATCCAAACAGGTCGCTATCGGTGGGAATAAGAGATAATTTTATTTGAATTTTTGTTACATGGAAAAATATTTTTAGTTTATTTAATATGATAGTTGAGTTGGGTTTGATAATGATCGCCATCTCCTAAAATTTTGATTTTTTTATTTATTTTTATCAATATTATAATAAATATACTTATAAATTATATCATTTTTTTTTAAGATATTATAAAAAAAAATATATATATATATATATTTAACTTCAATGAGCGTCAATTCTATATTGTCAACATGCACGTGCCAAGTTATCATCTATCAGCGTGACATATGTCATTGACCACTAGCCACTGACTATTGTGTGTCGACCAGTCTTATCATGTTCACTGTGCAATCTTGAATTTACCTAAGACCTGCGGGGTCTGGGCAACACCCTAATGTCCCTGAATTGTTTGTACATGTAATTTGTTTGGGGCCTTTCAATCTCCATCTCTGTGAGGGATCCATGGACCGCTTCAAATGGACTGGAGGATAAGGTAAAATGGCTTAATCATACCATGCACCTCCTTATACGCCACTTAATTTTTGGTGACTAATCCGGTCATTCACTTACAAAATATCGTTCTCCTCCTTATCATTTTAGTCAAATACCAATTAGTTTCTCTATAGATTAAAAATCATTAATTTTTTTATTATAATGACAATTTTACCCTTAATAATTTTAAAATAATTAAAAACTAATTACATAAATATTCCTTTGAGTTTTTTCATATATTTATCTCCTTTAAAAAAAATAAAAAATGAAAGGGTGAAAAATATATTTTTTCAAAACAGAGACGTTAATGTAAAAAAAAAAAAAAAAAAAATCACCCGCCAGACCTACGGGAATCTTCTTCTTCCTTTTTCCCCATCAAAACAATTTTTTTTTTTTTTGGGTAAACCCAGGGTATCTCTCGCACCACGATCGGCGGAAACTAATCCCTCGAGATACTGTCGGACGCCGAAGCTGACACCTCTTCCAACAGAGCACTCTTCATACACAACTCCCAAGTTTCGATCTTTAGACGTTATTTAAGGGAAATCAAGTCTCTTCTACTTAAACCAACTCGTGTTGGTCCGACAAAACAAATCCAACGCGGATATGGAGAAAGAAAGAAAAAAAAATATATTTTTCAAATGACAGAGATATTCCCGTGGTTTCACTTTCAGATGAAATGACTCCACTAGTAATTTTTCTTTGCCTCTTTTCTCTATTTTTCGAAGTAATATAATTAAAACATTAAATCAATTTCATATAGAAAATTAAAATTGAAAAAAGTTGGAAAACTTTTTAACGGTCGTCCACCGCCGGTGACCCCAAACAAAAAAAAACTAAGCTGTTATTATCAACTCTAGTCAATCGCAGTGGGTGTAGGGGTTCAAATTGACGGTATAGGCTGGGCCACAATTCCATTTATAAGCGTGGAAAAAAAGAACGCTCTCTTGTCGATAACGTCTGCGCGTTACAGTAATTTTTCGAAAATCTAAAATTATTACACGTGAATAAAAATCACTGTAATTTTTTTACGTAAAAAATTACTGTGACTTTTGACTTCTCAAAAAATTATTATAACGAATGGGTTGGATTAATAGTGGACTGTGAAGTTTTCGCTTACGACGAAAGAATTAATATATTTTTCTGAAGTTTGAATTTTGCTTCTAATTGAGCCTATGCTCCTATTATTTTAAATTTTATAATATATTTTGGGATTCTTACTGAATAGTTTAAAATTTTAAATTTTTGCTAATATTATCTACGCGTTACATTAAGGCCCCGTTTGGTTAGTGTTCCCAACTAAACCCAACCCAACCCAACCCAAAAAATATGAGTTTGATTTTTGAGAACGCGTTTAGCAAATACAAAACTCAATCCAACCCAATCCAAAAAATATGAATTGATTCTCAAAATATTAAGGAAATGAGAAACAAATTTTTTATTTTTTATTTTTTGCCCAAAAAACTCAACCCAAAGTTCTCAACTCCGGCCACTGTCCGACGACCACCCGCTGGTCACCGTCCACCGCCGCCGGTCACTGGCGTTGCCGTCTAGCGACCGTCGCCGGACACCGTGCGTCGACGTCCGTCTACCGCCACCGGCCACCGTCCGGCGACCACCACCATCGACGGCGTTTGGCCATCTGGCCACCGTCTGACACCACCGCCGTCGCCGCAGCCAACCGCCGCCAAATACAAAAAAAAAAAAAAAAAAAAAAGTTTTAGGATAAAATCGTTACTAAACACATTCTGTTCTCAGCACAAAACAAAAAATTGTCATTACCAAACGCAATTCTGTTCCCAAAATTCTCAACCCAACCCAATTCAACTCAATCCAACCTATTCCAGTTGGGTTCAGAAAAGTGAGAACACTAACCAAACACCACCTTAATTTTTTAAAAGTCTAATTTTTTTTTAATTATAGTGACTTTTGACTTCTAACAAAATTACTAAATTTCTCAAAAAATTATTATAGCGAATGAGTTAAATTAATAGTGGATTGTGAAATTTTTGCTTACGACGAAACATTTCATATATTTTCGTAAAATTTGAATTTTGCTTCTAATTAGTCCAAATGGCATAATTCGGCTATCTTACTTATCATAGTAGCAAGACGTGCATCACAAGTGTTCAATTACGATGCACGTGTTATCTCACGGACAAATAAAAGAGTCAAATGTGTCGATTGGATCAATTAGAGACAAAAATCAAATTTTAAACCGTTTATATTGCAAAAACAAAAACTTTTAGGGGTATATAAAGATTGTACTCAAATATTAAGGGTGCGAAGTGTAAATTAAGGGGACATGAAAGCTGCCTGCTAATAGAAGAATAAAAGAAACAACTCGCCCGAGTCATCACTCCGTCCTCGGATGTTTATCCATACACGTGGCGTCCTTCCTGGTCCTTGATAAAAACATATCAGAGATGTGGGCCACACACGATTGTGCCCCCACCTTAGCCAACCCTTATCCCCTTCGAACGGCCTAAGTCAAAACAACCCAAAATAATCCAAAAAAATTGGGCTTTTTTTTTTATTATTTTTTTTCCGTTTAAATTAACGAAATATACTTAAAAAAGAGATGACACTAAATTTTTCGTTCAATTCATATTTTTTAAGCATATTATGTTGATATAAACAGAAAAAAAATTAATTTTTCGCTTTATTCAAAAATAAAAATAAATAAAATATAATTTTTTAAAGTAGAAAAGAATAAAGTGATAATTAAACCAAGTAGAGAGCGGTAACAGACAATTTACCCTGAGAAATAACTTGTTATGTTAATCTTATGATTATGTTTGGTTTTGGTCTCTAAAGTATAGGATATTTTTTGCTTACGTAAGACGTTTTTTCTCGATCTTTTCCGAATAATAATTTAGATTCTTTTTTCCTTTTTTTCTTAACGAAATTTGTTAGAGACAGATTAAGAAAAAAATCCTAAGTTTAATAGAGCGATAAAATAACGAAAAATATTCTCGTTATAACGTCTCAAACACAACACATTTTTCCTCCAAAATCACGAACAATATTTTTTATTTTGCTGGATAGAAACAAATGTGAAACTTGAGGGATTAAATGTGAAATTTGACAAATAAGAATATTATATTTGAATAATAAAATAAGAAGTTATTGAATTAATTATTACTTTATTTTATCTAATTAATTATTAAATAGTAAAAATATATATTTTAATTTTTACCGGCGGTTTGAAAGAAAAAGACATCCATTAAAAATGAAGAATATATCTATTTAATTTTATTTTAGTTTTTAATAAATTAATAAAAAAAAATGTCTTACAATTTTTTACACTTCTCGAGTTTGTAGTACGCCAAAGGCTAAATTGCACCCCAAAAGTTTGGTTTTATTGTCAATTTGCCTCTAATATTTTAATTGTCACAATTTAATTTTTTTTTTTTTTAATTTAATTTATTGATTTGGAACAATTTTTCTCGAAATAAAGGACAAAAGTGCAATAACATAGACTTTAAAGCTATAGTGTAACATATTTTCGTTTATTCCATTATAAACAGTTTTCTCTTATTTAGAAAAGAGCCGTTAAGATTTTGAAAATAATCACCCATCACTCCGTGTCACGTAATATCCACGAAACCAAGATTTACGAAATATTTGTCAAACACGGTCTTCTATCTCTTATAAATACTACGGTAGGGTATCCAACCAGGTGTGAATATGTTTTTTCTTAGTCAATGCTTTGCCAAAATTTCTTAAGAAAAACACTATTAAGTCTCATATTAGAGGTGCAACGCTGACAGACCCATTCACAACGCATTGTTTTGCATGAACCAACGGTAGAATATTATTCATTCTGAATCCCAAAGTTCCATTCATAACGAATCAATTGTGACTTCATCATAATGACAATTTTTTTTTATTCCATTATTTTTGTGAAAGTCAAAAATTTGATCAAAAGTTCAAGTAATCGGACTAATTTAATAAATAAAAGTAAATTTTGAAGGGTAAAATCACAATAACTAAAAATTAGGGGTAACAATGTGCAATAATACCCATACTTCCGGGGGTGAATGCGATTTAACCAAACTAAAAATCTAACCATGCATGCTACGTGGCAATATATGATTACCCATTGTCCTTATTTTATTTTATTTTTTCTGTAGTGTCCACACGGGGTGTGAAACTAATCTCGTTTGACTTGCGTGATTGTTCTTTTCAACAAGTATTTTTTTAAAAATTTGAATATTTTACTTTGTAAATTTTTTTTAACTATTTTAACTAAGCGTGTCTTCTCGTTTGAGCTACAGTACGCTTATCTTTATATATCATGATAGCATGTTATCATTCTCTCTCCTCTCTCTATAAATTTCCCTACTGCCTTTCGTCTTCGTGCAATTTTTCAGAGAGAAGAGAAAGACTGAGCTTCGAGAAATATGAATTCACAGTTCTTCACTGAGTTTACCGAGTTAATCCCGGGTTTACCCGATGAAATCGCTCTCGAATGCTTGACTCGGTTACACTACACGACCCACCAAGTTGCATCCCAAGTTTGCCGCCGCTGGCGGCGACTTTTACAGAGCAAAGACTTTTATGACCATCGGAGAGTCACCGGACATACCCATAAAGCCGCTTGTTTGGTTCAGTCTCTTCCGGCGGGATTTGAATCGAAACCAGTCGCGCAACCGAGATACGGGTTGTCGCTATTCGACCCGGAAAGCGGAAATTGGGATCAAATCGACCTGATTCCGAAGTACCCAGATGGATTGCCGTTGTTCTGTCAAATTACGAGCTCGGAAGGGAAGCTCATCCTGATGGGCGGGTTGGACCCAGTGAGTTGGAACCCGGTGAGGGACGTTTTCAAGTACGAGTTCACGACTCGGAGATGGACTCAGTGCGAGTCAATGCCGTCGAATCGTTCTTTCTTCGCCATGTGTGCCGACGGAGGGAGAGTCTTCGTCGCCGGCGGTCACGATGACGGCAAGAACGCGTTGAACTCAGCCTGGGTTTACGATTTGGAAACCAACGAGTGGACTGAGTTGACTCGAATGAGTGAAGAACGAGACGAGTGCGAAGGGGTAATGGTGGGATCCGAGTTCTGGGTAGTGAGTGGGTACGATACCGAAAGCCAAGGGAGGTTTAAAACCAGCGCCGAGTTTTTCGATCTCGGAACGAGTCAATGGCACCGAGTTGAGGACGCGTGGAGGGTTAGTCGATGTCCGAGGTCGTGTGTGGGCGTGGGAAAAAATCGGGATTTGATTTGCTGGGCTGAGTCCGACTCGGAGGTCCGAGTTGGCACGTGCGGTGTGGATCTGGGTTGTCGGATCCTAGTGACGGGATCCGCTTACCAGGGTGCCCCGCCCGGATTTTTTATAGAAGAAAGAGATGAAGGGCAAAAAGGTAAATTAGCGAAGATACATGTACCTGATGAGTTTTCTGGGTTTGTACAATCGGGATGTTGTGTGGATATTTAGTCCCGGCAAGATTTGTCCGATTCAGTTTACGTGTATCTTGACTAATTGTTTTTGTGTACAATTTTAAAGACACATGCTTTTCCTATATATATTGAATATAGAGGGGAGAGAGAGGAGCTAAGATTGTGGGCGGTGTTACGGGCACCGATGGGGTGGGAGGTTAGAAGACGAGAGAGGCGAGATAAAAGAAAAAACATCGGCCGTTGCGACATTGGCCGCGCCGATAGTGATAATCACCTACAATTTAGTCTTAAGTTTTTTCGTTCAAGGTTATTTGGTGTTTTCTTTGGTTCCAATAACAATACAACATAATGTACATTATCAATATCAAACAAGGTACAATATCGATACATTTTTTGTTTGCTCTTAAAATAAAAATACATTGCCAAAAAACGAGTTAGTCAACTCATGATCAAGCGTAACCACGTGTATTTTTCCTTCTTTTGATGTGATTCGGTTCTTTTTATCAAACTTGAAGTCAATTATTTCGCTTTATCACGTATTGGTTGATCGTTTCGCATAAAAAATTATAATCTCGTTCCATATACAATAAAACATAATATCACTTTAAAAGTTCATAAATATTCAATTCACTGAATGGCCCAAAAAATATAGTACATTTCGCTTCTTTTTTTTTTTTTTTTCCCACTGCGTGTTGGGAAGAGTTGGCTCAGAATGAGAGTGAGACAAAAAATTGCTTTCAAATAATAAATTTATTGTTTACTTACGCCATATTTTTTAAGCCGAAAAAACGATGAGATGAGATTTCTCTCTTCCATGAAGAACGCAAACAAACTCCCTTCCTACACCAATAAAAAAATCGACAACCATAAATGTTGTTGACTGCATTGAAGAAGACCAAATTTGGCAAAAAATGTTCTTCTTCACTTCATTTTCCATCCTCATCAGATTAATATTATATTTTAATGACTAAATGATGACATATGCATTTTGCGTGGTCAAATTCCGTTCAAATTAACGTCAATTAGAAATAGAAAGGTTACATTTAAAATTGGTAACAAAAAGAAAGATCACATTAAAAAAAATGAATTGGAAGGTCATATAAAAACCACGTTGCAAACAAATATTTGTGCACTTTGCACCCCTAAAGTTTTAGATAAGTTCTACTTTATTCTTGAGTTTTTCAATTTGAACACATTAAAACCTGAAATTTCTAAATTGTGTTAAGTCAGTTCAAATTAATAACTCTATTTTTTTTGTTTTTTTTTTAATGACAGAAATCAACCACGTGTTAAATGTGGAATTATACATGTAAGTGAATTCCGTCATAAAAAATAACAGATGAACTGACTTGAAATATTTGGATACTTCAAAGGTTAATATGTCCAAAATGAAAGGACGAGGGGTAAAGTGAGATATAAAGGGCAAAACGCTATTTTAAACATATATATTTTTAAGATAAAATTAAAGACAACCCTATTTTTAATTATCATTAAAATTAAAACGGGTTACTACTTGCAAGCCTATATCGAAAAAACACAACTTATATATTTATTATTTAAGATAAACTCAAATACATATTCTCTCACTACATCAACAGTAACATAATAAATGGAGGATGCAAATGTTACTGTCCAGCGAAAATGTTAATAGCAACATAGCGAATGTGGAGATACAAATGTTGTTGTACAACAATAATGTCAACCACAACATAATGAATGAGAAATATAAATGTTACTGTACAATAAATAATTATTAATGTCAATTGGGTTTTTCTCTAAATTTAAATAATTACATGGGTATAAGAATGAATTAGTAATGGGAATTGGGGCCCATTATACAATACCCTATTTTTAAATATATATATTTTTTTACCATGAGTCCCAATTTTTAGGGCTCAATATGCGTTCAGTCCAACGAATTAGTTTGTTGTGTAATCTATTTTTTATATATATATTTTTTGCAATAAGTTCAAACTGTGTTGTCTAAACGACACATATACTATCTCATTTTTTTTTAATAGTAGCCGATTGCATGATTTGAATATCGTGAGATTTCATTCAACAACTTCATATTATTGATAAATTTCGTTTTTGAAATCTAATCAATTTTTTGTCACTTTTTTTTTTTTTTGTGAGAGTTACGGATGATGAAAAATAATAATATTTATTTTTGTAAATTTAATGAAGAAATAATAATATTTTTGTTCAAAATAAATTTGGTGGGCTCGATATAAAAGGCCTAAAAAATTTGGACCTTATGATTTTAAATTTTAAATCGGTAGACTGTTGAACAAAAGTCCTAGTATTAAATCCTAAATTTTTCTGATTTGAGAAATAAATTTATAAAAAAAAATAACATTCACCCAAGAAGTATTAGTCCGGTTGGCAAGATGAGGCGTTCTCTTTCCTTATAAATTAGCGTTCGACTCTCCTAAAGAACACTCCAAGAATTAAATCTTTATTGTACCTTTAAGATCATCCGGAGAAGTGATTAGTCGAGGTAACATAATTTTGGACCGGACACGGTCGCTCTTTCTAATTTGGGACACAGGTGGTATTTTGATAATTGTTAGTAAGTCCCTCCTTCAAATCTCATAAGCCTCATTTGATGAGGAAAAAGTTTCTATTTTTGGTTTTCTCTCTTATATGTGCTAGGGTTGCAGGCAACTGCCTTCTCTCTCTCTCTCTCTCTCTCTCTCTCTCTCTACAGGTCTCTCTGGCTCTAAGTTGCGGCTTAACTCTCTCTCTCTCTACTGGTCTCTCTCTCTTCGGTGCGCGGCCTTCTTCCTTAACTGCCCTCGTCTTCTACTCTACTTTGTTTTCTGCCCTAGCCGATTGCGAGTTTTCACTGATCAGCAATTTTTTTGGAGCTCAACTAGTAGCAAATTTTTGGAGCTCTACGATTGTACTAAGATATTTTTTTTTGGCTTTTCTGTCTCAATTTTCAACTACCCACATTGTGATTTTCGTAGGAAATCTTTCAGGTGACGATGGAACAACGTTCGAGAAAAAATCCCAGCAAAAAATCAAAACACCCCCTCAAAACTCTTCAGAAACAATCCAGAAAACCATTCAAATCCAAAGGGAGAGTTAACGACGAAGGAAAATCACAGAAAATCGTTCCCCATCAAGTTGAGGACGACGATCCTGCGTTTCCTAGAGGTTCAAATCCCCTTTATCTTTGTGACGGCTATATTGGTGGTATGTATCGATGTGTTTTTTGAATTTGTTTATCTATTTCTCTAGGAGGAGGGAGTTCTCTGAGTATAGAGGAACTCGGTGAGGTTCATGCCGAGGTCGATGCCGAGTTTGAGGCAGAGGGGAGAGTATTGAAGAAGAGGGAAAAGAAGCAGGCACATAAGAGAAGCCTTCCAACACAAGATGATTTTGCTTCTCTCTTTGGTGGCGGCATTACGGGGAAATTGCCAAGGTTTGCAAATAGGATCACTATGAAGGTATGTGGTTAGTAATTCCTCCACCCAAAAACTTTCTTGGGTGGTCAAAAAATGTTTGTGCATATCATATTTTTTTTACTTATCATGTTAATGTTCAGTAGCTGATGCTCACAGTTGCATGTTTGAGGTTGTAGAGGAGTTTAATCGAGTCCAATTGATTATTGCCTGCTCGATTTTAGTGGGTTTATGTTATAAATGTATGCGTTCAAGCCGAATTCAAGAGGAACCTTTGGTAGCCGTGTTTTTAGAGCGGAATAAATGGTTTCTTTTAGTACATCAGGAGAAAATAGTGGTGGAGGTTTGTTCATTTATTTAACACACGCATTTTGAATGAGCTATAGGCTAGTCGAGCTTGAGTAATTCATAAACGACTTGGTTCCATTATATCCATATGCATGTGAAATTTTTTCCACTGACTCTCGAAAATAGTTTTTTGTTTTAAAACTTCATGTGATTCCTTGAACTGCATTTGTTTGATATCGGAACGTCAAATTTACAGAGATTCGACTTTTATTTTTTGTACTTCAGGCTCAAGTTTTGTGATTTTTATAGCTCTTTCCTTATGATGCAGATGTACACATACATTTCCTTTCATGTTGTATGATTGATAAAACCTACAAGTGTGATTTTTCGTCCTATTTATCTATCAGAATGTTTCTCCCGGAATGAAGCTTTGGGGTGTGATTACTGAAGTAAATGAGAAAGATATCGTGGTTAGTCTTCCGGGGGGCATACGTGGACTGGTTAGTGGGCATGAAGCATTTGATACTCTTTCCGAGGATGTTCCAAACGGGGTATTGTGCTTTCTAATATATCTAGAAAATGTGATAGAGGATGCTATTATAACCTTTTTAAGCTTTGAGTAGTTGTTTATAGAGTTTTTCTTTGGGTCAAGTAATCTATTTTCTCCTGTTATTTTAGGATGCTGAAGGCAATTATCTTTCGAGCTTCTATCATGTTGGGCAGCTGATTTCTTGCATTGTATTGAAAGTGGATGACGATAAAAAAGATAACTGCAAGCGGAAGATCTGGCTATCTTTGCGTCTTGCCTTGCTGCATAAGAGCTTAACCTTTGATGTTATTCAAGAAGGGATGGTATGGAATTTAATGAACTTATTTTTACATGTGGTTTCCATTTGTAATGTATCAAGTGGTTTGTAAAAGTATTTTGGAAATTTCTTTTCATAATTGTTGGGGTTATTATTAGTTTCCAATGTTGCAAAAGGCGTATTCTGGGCGACCCTAGAGGTAGGGCGCAGTAGAAATGCCTCTGGGCTATGATTGGGGCGAAATGATATTTTCTTTAGGTAGAAATCATTCAAAAATTCATTTGTAAATAGCCAAGTATTGTGCTTTTCTTTTCCTAGCTTTTGCTGGGGAAAGGTACAAAATTGTATCCTCTGCAAATATAATTTCTTCAAAATTTTTGTATGTAATTAATGAGACCACCAAGCGCAGAAAAATTACAGCTTGATACATCCAGCGTAGGGCAATATATAGTTTTCTATCCATTTATGCATGAATTTCATATGTATTCTTATAGGCTGACCTTCTTCATGATTTAAAATATCAATTTCTAATATTTTGTTTTCTACAAAGTCCAATGATGTTCATTCCCGCACTTCCTCAATCTCTTTGAGTAGCTTAACTCTAATGTGATGCTGTTGATTTGTTTGCACTTTACCGTTACTCTCTCTCACTGTATTTGCGTTGCAGGTTCTGAGTGCATATGTTAAAAGCATTGAAGACCATGGCTTTATTCTCGATTTTGGATTGGCTTCATATACTGGGTTTATGCCAAAAAACGGTCTCTCTTTTTAGCAGTTTATTCATGTCTTTATTTTGCCCTTTGTCACCGAACTTCTGTATTTTTGTATAAAATGAACTATAAGATAAAAAGATTAAAGGGCAGCTCAATGCACGAAGGCTCCTGCCATTGCGAGGTTTGGGGAGAGTAAGATGTACGCGGCCTTATCCCTGTTTATAGAGAGGCTGTTTCCAAGATTTGAAACCCAGGACATGAAAATAAAACATTCTCATTTATGTTTTACGCTAAGTTACTATCTGTTTGTGTTTATCTGGCTATTTTTTCCTTTTGACAGAAAATATTCATCCCACTGTGAACTCTGGGAAAATGTTGCAAGGGGTTGTTCAAAGTGTTGACAAGGCCCGCAAAGTAGTTTATCTAAGTTCTGATCCTGATATGGTGTCTAGATATGTGGTATGCATGCGCTTCTATTATTTACTTGTTTGTTTTGTTCTTACAAGTGAAATTTTCCCCATTATTGAAAATTTAATATCATGCTTTGGTACAACATATGCAGACTAAGGATCTTAAGGGTATATCAATTGATCTTCTCGTTCCCGGCATGATGGTTAACGCTCGTGTTCAATCAACCCTCGAAAATGGAATTATGTTGTCGTTCCTTACTTATTTCACCGGAACGGTAAGCTGCAATATTCTTGTCAATATTAACTCTACTAACATGATTGAAATGCTCTAAAATTCGTTTAACTATATCGTATTGGCTCTAAAATTCGTTTAACTATATCATATCATTCCACTACTCTACAGGTTGATGTATTTAATCTACAAAAAACATTGCCCACTTCAAGCTGGAAGGATGACTATAGTCAAAATAAGAAGGTACTGTTTTTGCTTCATGCTTTTGATCTTGACACGTAAAAAAAAAGATCTTTCTTCAGCCAAATATTTTCTTTTCATAGATATTAGAGAATATGAGTCTTTAGAACCTGGAATTGGACAAAGTACCACGCCCTCCCAAAAAAAGAAAGGCTGGATTTATATCTTTGGGTATAAGCCGTAGAGTAGCTGATTATGTTCTGAACACAAAATTTTGGCTTAATCAAAGCACGTTGAGTTCTATTGGTTTCCCTCTCTTTGTGTCTTAACTGGCAATTTAAATGTTGGAATAGGTCAATGCTCGGATACTATTTGTTGATCCTTCTACAAGAGCTGTTGGCTTGACGTTAAATCCTCATCTTCTCAATAACAGGGCTCCACCATCGGTAAGTTCATTGCACACTATTTTGATGCCTTTAACTTGAGAGTCCTGGGCTGGTCATTTTATGCCTTCAACTTGAGAGTCCCGGGGTTGTCTTCGGTCTTTTGGGCATCTCAGATAATAAGCACATACGCAAAAAGAATAAAAGATTGAGAAGAGAAGGCAAGAACATGCCAAGTTTTCAAGGCATCCATGTCAGCTTGTCCTTGGTGTTGATAAATTAACGGTTGCTTGTCTGTGGCTTCTGCCTTAATCAAGTTTTTGGCCTCTGGAATCTTCAGAACTAGTGATGGTCGGGTTTATTTTGAATTATGGGGTGGATTTGATCTATAAAAGATGGTACTATTAATTTATTTTAGTTACATGAACTGGACTCAAGAATTCAAGCTCATTGCATTTACTTCTCTAGTTAGAAACCAACATTTTGGAGTCCAATTACAATCAGATATCTGGCCTAACATTTCGCTGGGAAGGTCGTAGCACATGCATGTGGCCTGATTGCCTGAATCACCAGCAACCCACAGAAGATGGAAAAAGGACAAGGGACTGGAAAAAAGGGGGATGCGTGATTATTTTATAAATTATTGTTGGCTAATTAGCTATGCTTCTGTAAATAAGTTTCCTTTGGCTATTGGTTTCTGTGGGTAGGATGACTAACATCTTTCTGTGTGTGCGCGCGAGATATATATCTATATATATAGTTGTATATGTACTGTTTTTTCTTCTTTTAGTATGGTCCCTCAGTCCCTCTATTGAAGGAAAAATATCTGTTATGCAGGTTGTTAAAACAGGAGATATATTTGACCATTCGAAGGTAATCAGAGTTGATAGGGGGCTGGGCCTTCTGCTGGAAATTCCATCTTCTCCAATTCCCACTCCAGCTTATGTCGGTGTAAGTTTGTGTTGCTTGCTAAATTGTCATCATCTGTTTAGCCTTCTTATTCAATTTATAAAGGTAATGCTCAATGCATGAGGGTTGCAGATGTCTGATGTGTCTGACAAGGAGGTGCATAAATTGGAAAAAAGCTTCAAGGCAGGAAGCACAGTTCGTGTTCGAGTTCTTGGATTTAGGCATTTGGAAGGCCTTGCTACCGGTGTTTTGAAGGTTAATTTCATTTTACTTCTATTAATTTCTTGTATCTTCAGAATTTTATGCACTTGGAGTTATGCTTGGTCACTCAATTAAAAGCTTAACACTGAAATCAATGGTTGTTATTATAAAGCAGTTGTTGGGTTTGTTTTTTTTTTTTTATGACCCAGACCTAGGTATTGCCATTTTGGCCCAAGCATGCAAGTTTCAGGTGCATAACCTATGTTGCTTATGATTTATTTTGAAACAGACAAGTGCCTTTGAGGGATCTGTCTTCACTCACTCGGATGTCAAGCCTGGAATGGTAGTGAAGGCTAAAGTAATTGTGGCGGGCAGTTTTGGTGCCATTGTCCAATGCGCTAGTGGTGTGAAGGCGCTTTGTCCTCTTCGACATATGTCAGAGTTCGAAATACAGAAGCCAAGAAAAAAGTTTCAGGTCATCACCAAAGTTTACCCTTCTAATCATTTTTGCTCTGATTTATTTATGGTTTATAAGCTTGTCATGAAGCGAGGTATTGCCATTGGTGATTGCTATCCTTTATATTTTTGTTAATTTTGTCAAGTCTGTGCAGGTTGGAGCTGAATTTGTTTTTCGCGTGCTTGGTTGCAAATCCAAGAGGATTACTGTTACGCACAAGAAAACACTTGTACGCTCTCGAAATGCCATCATATCCATTTTTTTTACTTGTAACATACTCTAGTTCTTTTGTTCAGAACCCATATATCAAAAAAATAATCAAATATGGATAATATTTCCAAGTGTGTAGTTTCTTCTCTAACATTCAAATTTAATGGTGCCTTTTCAGGTGAAATCAAAGCTTGCGATTCTTAGTTCATACGCTGACGCAAACGAAGGATTGATTGCACATGGATGGATCAGTAAGGTTGAAAAGCATGGATGCTTTGTTCGGTTTTACAATGGAGTGCAAGGATTTGCTCCAAGGTTTTCCCCTTCACCTCTCGACTATATGCCTAAACCATGACTCGTAGTGAATTAGACAAACTAAATATGGAAAGCCTTTCGAGAGCCATGACTTGAAATTTGAACAAATTTCCAAAATCATACTACATAATCTTTCATATTACAAATGTTTAAACTAAATGTTTGAATCTGAAAAACCTTTTTCTAGTATGATTGACGGTTGTTTGACTCTTTGTCTTATGTGATTAGATTTAGTCTAAAGGATGTAAAAGTGACTTTTTAGCAAGAATTATTTCTTGACAATTCTATGAAAATGCGTGATTGTCAAGTTGTGGCACATCTAATGCAATTAATGACATATGTTCTCCGTCCCCTCCCGAAAGAGAAAATGGGTGAGTTGCTTTGAGGGGGGATGTGGAAGAGAAAGTAAAACAAGAACGAGTTGCAAAGGTCAATTAGCCACATTTTTGTATTTTAAGTAGATACAAGTTCATGATCGTTTGTGAAGCATTTCCATGCGATTTCCTTTATATTTATTGCCGTCTTCAATTCAACTGACTGAATTCATTTACTTGTTACCCTCTTTTGACTCAGATCTGAACTTGGATTAGACCCAGGGAGTGATACAAGTTCCATGTATCATGTTGAACAAGTTGTCAAATGCAGAGTTGTTAGTTCTCTTCCTGCGTCCCGGCACATCAACCTCAGTTTCATTATGAGGCCTTCAAGGTTTGATTTCCTTCACTGTTTGGTGTGGTTGATGTGATTGTTATTACTTCAGATAGATAGGGATGTCGATGGTCCGGTTTTGGTCCGGTTTCATACAAAACCAAAACCAAAACGAAAACCAAAATCATTAGACATATACGAAAACCATATTAAAACCGAATCATTTAATTTTATACAAAATCATAACCAAAACCTCGAAATAACTAAAATATAAAACATAAATTTCAAAAAACAAAAAACCAAACCACAAAACTATTAATTGTTATAATAAACGTTCCTAACTCTATAAACACACACACACACACACACACACACGTATATATATTAGGGGATAAACTGTAAATAAATAAAAAAAATATTTATATATACTAGGAGTTAAATTGTAAATAAATAAAAAATTGAGGGGATATATATCATCAAAATATATCTAAAATATTGGTTACATGGTTCGGTTACTCGATTCGGTTTCACGGTTACTATCCCAAAACCAAAACCTAAACCTCTTCGGTTGCTAATTTCAAAATAAAAATTGCAACTAAAACCATTTAGTTGGTTTCAAAACCGAACCGTTCGGTTACCTATCGGTTCGGTTTCAATTGCCATCCGTACAGATAGATTCCTGCCTGATACATTAAATTTTGAATATGTGCAACGGTTTTTGTCCAGTAATATGAAAATATTTATTCTTCCTAATATGTTCCTGCTCTTTTTTGTTTTAAATTAATCAGTTTTGTCTTTACAGGGTGTTGAAGGATGATATGGTGAAGTTAGGTAGCCTTGTTTCTGGAGTTGTTGATCGCGTAACGCCCTCTGCAATTATAGTGCACGTCAAGTCTAAAGATTATATAAAGGGTACAATCTCCAGCGAACATCTGGCGGATCACCACGGTACTACTTTGGTCTTCCTTTAAATTGTTGGTCCATGGTTGCCTTTTTGTCATTTCTCACCGATTTTTGTTTTGCTCAAACGTGTAATTCTAATTTAGTTCGGTCTCCAAGCAGGTCTCGCCGCTTTATTGATGACAGTATTGAAGCCAGGGTTTGAGTTTGATCAGCTCTTGGTTCTTGGTACCTATTTCTCTCCCTGATACTATGTGTTAAGCAAAAACATGAGTTCTTCCCAGGCTCCCACAGAATCTTTTAACATTTTTTTTAAATTTGTTTGCTCGATAATCCATTCGCTAGAGCAATAATCCATGATTTCTACATTTGACTTTGATTTCCAGATATTGAGAGTAATTCTTTGATACTCTCTGCCAAGTATTCACTTACTAATTCTGCCCAAGAGCTCCCTTTGGATGTTACTCAAGTTCGTCCTCATTCATTGGTTCATGTAAGCATATTTTCCCCTTGTTTGTCTGTTATCTTTTTTCCTGTAGGAAAAACTTTGCCAATACTAATATGGCCTTATGGGTTGCACCTTTAAATAATATAACTAACTTGATGAAGCAAACCGCTAGAGAATATTTAATTGTTTCTTTGTGTTAATAGTTTCCTATTGTTATATTATCGACTTAGGGCCTGTTTGATAATGCTTAAATTTTAAGTGCTGAAAAATTTAAGCGCTGAATTTTATGTGCTGAAATTATAAGTGTTTAACATATTAAGTATTCACTTTTTTAATACTTTTAACTTTAAAAAAATTATATTTCTACAAAATTTTGTTCCTAAAATAATTTTTACAATTTTATTTTTCTAAAATATTCTCACTCTGCACCTTTCTCTCTCTATTTTTTCTCAATTTAGTATTTTCTCCATTTATAATTTTTGTATATAATTTTTTTTGTGAGATTTTACGCTATTGGTGTAAAATGCTGGTTGTGATAAGTGCTAAAAAATTAAGTGAATCACATACCACTTAAAAATTTGAATAATTTTTTAAGTGACACAAATTTTAAGTGATTGTTTAATTTTGTTATCAAACGCACTCAATTTGATACGTTCTTAATGCATTCAATTTTAAGTACTTAATTGCGTTAACAAATGTGGCCTTTGTTAATAATTTAGAGGGATGTTTGATTCTGGATATGTTATCATTTATTTTGAACACGGTATTGTTTTCACTGAAAAACGATCCAACTTGTTAGGGGAAGACATAGCTCATGACTATTACCAGATGAGTTAAGTGGTGGCAGGTTTTTAGTTAAGTATTATTACAAGCTAAATCATGAAAATCTTATGTGTTATTTACTTGTGTCCCTTTGTCTAAAGCTAAATTTATTATAAAAATGGTTGAAATGTTTGTTAGCCAGAAACATGGTTCATCTGTTATGACCGAAAAGTGGAATCTTTGTGGAAATGATTGGTTTATGAGGTGAACGGGATGGAAATCTATGGTGATTTAGAGAACAACGATTTCTTAAGCATGAAGCATTCGAAAAGAAACTAAAACCCTCATGGCCTTTGATCCTATTACTTGGGGTGGCTCTTTTTTTAATGGCTTTCTGAATTCTTATTTCTTAATACTTGTCTGAACAGGGATACATATGTAATATCATTGATACTGGTTGCTTTGTTCGTTTTCTTGGGCGTTTGACTGGGTTTGCTCCCAAAAAGAAGGTAAGCATCAACCATTACACTGCTGCCTGCAAATGGAGAGGGGGTGGGTAGGTAGGTTATCTTCTGGCTATTATTATCTTTATTTGGTGATTAAATTCATTTTTTCTCTCTTATTCTTTGAAGGGTATCGACGACCGGAGGAGTGATATTTCTAATATGTTCTTTGTTGGACAATCTGTTCGCTGTAACATACTTGATGTAGGTGAAAAATGTCTGTAATAGCATTGATAAATTTTTCTTGAGGTGCAGATGGTCATGGAAGCTTATGTTCACTCCACCCCTTTCTCTATTGTTTCAGGTAAATACTGAAACGAGCAGAATAACATTATCTTTGAAGCAGTCATTATGTTCTTCAACTGATGCATCCTTTATTCAAGAATACTTCTTGTTGGAAGAGAAGGTAATCTCATGGATGCCCCAAGTTAACTTCTATTTTTTTTTTTAATCTTTTTTTTATATATATATATTTTGACTATGGAAATTGGGACAAGAAACTTCTACACTATTGACTCCCCTGTTCTGTTCAGCTTGTTTAGTTCTCTCTTAGAATGCTAGATTACGTTCACACCGTACTGGCAATACGAAGTGCTTGTTACACTATATGTCATTGGCTTCAAAGTGTAAACAATATATATTTTTTAGTTATTCGGAAATTTTTGTTTAATCCAATTGTTTTGAATCACTAATTGCAGTTCCACTAGTAATACGATTGATAATTCAATGCTAATTGATGACAAACATATACTCATTTATCGCTTTGAAGTTTTGGATTAATGTAACTTTGTTACAGGTTGCCAAACTTCAAATGTCGGACTCCAATGGCTCTGGGTTGGAATGGGTGAATGATTTTGATATCGGTCGAGTCACTAAGGGAAAAGTTCAAGAAATAAAGGATTTTGGAGCTGTCATCAGCTTTCCCAAGTATAACGATGTATTTGGGTTTGTTACACATCATCAATGTAAGTCCTTGGTATAAAAATATTGTAAATCTATTTAGTATTTGTGATTTCTGAATAGTAATAGTCTCTGTAATACATTCTTTGCAGTAGGGGGAATCAATCTGGAAACAGGCTCTTCTGTTTCAGCTGCTGTTCTTGATGTTTCCAAGATAGAACGACTTGTGGATTTATCTCTAAAACCTGAATTTGTGGAGCAATTCAAAGATGGGAATTCTATTGCTCGAGCTCAGAAGAAGGTTAGCCTTACAGAATCATATTTCTGCCTCCCTATATTATATGTATTTTCTGGATAAAAATGAGGAATCCTATTTATCATTTGTTTCCTCTTTCTATGCCATTGTTCTTTTGCATGTAGTGAAGTACGCCTTTTCCACTCTGTTTTGAAGCTGTTTGCCCTTTTTTTTGTCCCGTACTTCCTAATTACGTATTTCTTTGTTCCAGAAACGCAAGAGGGAAGCATACTTGAATTTGGAATTGCATCAAACCGTGAAGGCAACAGTTGAGATTGTAAAAGATAATTACCTGGCAAGTTTATTTCACTGTTAACGTGTCAAAGTTTGATTTTGGTGAGGAGTTTCGTCTCTGAAACTTGTTTCTTCTGATTTTGCCGCATCTGAGCAGGTTCTGTCAATTCCAAAGTATAATTGTGCACTTGGATATGCATCTCTTAGTGACTACAACACCCAAAGGTTTCCCCATCAACAATTTGTTCATGGACAGAGGTAAAGTGACAAATTCACTTTGTATGTGTTTGTTAACGCAATTGCAACTTGTGTTTTAGTCCCATGCATTAAAAAGAGAAGGAAGGCCCAATACACGCGCCTGAACTCTCGTAGTTACATATATCTAACTTGTGTGTAAAATATTTAGGGAAATTCCCCCAAAGGTCCCATCTCATAAAAACACTACTTTATGGGGTCCTGTAACAGTAATTTTTTTACACATGAGATAGGTCCTAGAAAGTGGTTTTTGAAATTTTGGGACCTCTCAAAAAGTTTTCCAAATATTTATTGGATGTAACAAATATTACACAAGTACATGTAATATAGTTGCATGTTATTTGTAAGTTATATGTATTTGTAATCATGTATAACTAAAATTAGACAAATATATATGATATAGTTGCATGTGATTAGTAATTATTAACTTGTAATTAATTTTAGTTATATGTGACTAATATTTACTGTAATACGGATTTAGTCACCAAACTTTCTCTACCCTCCACACGCAATGCCTGAGCACATGCGGGACTAATACGGAACTAAAAAGTAGTTTAAGGGACTAAATCAAAACCTATCTTTTTAAGGGGTCTAATAACATATTACACCCTCTATTTGGGATTAATCGCCAATTATCCCTATTATCTTTTGCTTATTAGAAGTGTCGGTGATGGGTAGGTATTTTTCTCCCGAACGCCTTGGGATGCAAAGTGTCGGTGATAGGTAGATATCATGTGTTTATATTTCATTGTTCATGCATAAAATACTGTGTGTTTTCACAGTTTTGTCACCTGATATATTACTTATATTATATGGTCTGAATTCTTGAAATAACTCAGGTCATTTGAGGAGCTTCTCTTCTTTGCACATAATTTTCGTTTGTTATCATTGAATGTTTTACATGTAATATTGGTTATGTATTAGTGGCTTGGGCTCGGGCCCACACTTTATGAATATCATCCTGTGGTCATAAACACTGACCTTTCATCTCTGACAGTGTCATTGCCACCGTCATGGGTCTACCAAGCCATTCAACAGCTGGGAGGTGTCTACTATTACTTAAATCTATTTGTGATGCGCTGGAGACATCTAGTTCAAAAAGGGCAAGAAAAAAGGCTGGCTATGATGTGGGATCCGTTGTGGAGGCAGAGGTAAAGATAATGATTATTTCATTCATATTTGTTTGAGATGTTCACATTCTTCCGTGTATGAATATCCTATATTATGGCTTATTTGCTTCTCAAATTATTTAGATGTTACTATATTTTTTCCTTTCCAGATTACCGAGATAAAGCCTCTGGAATTAAGATTAAAATTTGGAACTCATTTTCACGGGAGAGTACATATAACAGAGGTTTGTGAATCTCTTTTTGTCTTACTGTCTCTCTCTCTCTCTCTATATGTGTGTGTGTTTGTGTGTGCATGTATACATACATATATGTATGGCCAATGTCTGATCATCAAATGGGAAAATCTGTGGAAACAATTCTGTAGATGTTTCATTATGTGAAATTGTGAATACCGTTTTCTCTCAGCAAGTTAACAATTTATATATATTTTGTTTGAAATTATGTATCCACAGGCCAATGATGATAACGCTGTCAGTAATCCATTTAGCAACTTCAGAATTGGGCAGACGCTGACTGGAAAGATTGTTGCAAAGGGTACTGAAAATAATAGAACAAGTCATCTATGGGAATTTTCCATCAGACCCTCCATTCTCGCAGGTAAAGTTTTACCATGGTTTCAATTTCAAAATTGTTCTTAGTATTTTTTCAATTTTTTGGCTCATTTTCTTTCTTGGGGAACAATTTTTTTTTGGGGTGGGGGGTGGGGGAATATATAATGCATTCTGTTTAATTAACTTTTTTCATGTCGTGATTTCAAAATGATCTCTTTAAAAGAGATCACATTTTCGAACTTAATTAGATCATGTTTTCGAATTAGAGCGTATATTGGTCTTCTACGATCCTAGTCACACTTATCCACTTGAAACAATTATGTTTTGATTCTATGGGCAATGTCCACTTTCTCCGTTGCACTGAAAGATGAACCGCCTAATTATTCCTAATGAGCGTAAGAGATACAGTTTATTATTTATTTAATGGAGCTCTATAACTTTGTACCTACCTTTTCTACTTACAATTGCTCAACTTTATTTCTGGACAGGTTCCGTCAGTGATGGGGAGAAGCTTGTAGGTGAAGATTTTGCTACTGGTCAGAAAGTTTCGGGTTTTGTCTATAAAGTGGACCGCGATTGGATATGGTTAACAATATCTCGTGGTGTGACTGCTCAGTTGTACATTCTTGACAGTTCATGTGAAGTTACGGAACTTGAAAATTTTCAAAATCGATTTCGAGTGGGAGATTCTATTTCTGGATACGTTTTTAGCTATAATAAAGAGAAAAAGTTATTACGTGTGGTCTTGCGTCCATTGGTGTCTCATTCTGATGGAAAACTTATTTGTAAAGATGATGAAAGCGGTCTTTCGAATGAACACCTAAAATCCCATTTTCGTGAAGGAGATATCGTGGCTGGTAGGATATCCAAAATCTTTCCCGGTGTTGGTGGTTTGCTTGTTCAAATTGCGCCAAACCTATATGGTAAGGTTCATTATACGGAAATGAACGATTTGTGGGTGCCAAACCCATTGTCTGGATATCGTGTTGCGCAATTCATTAAATGCAAGGTCCAAGAAATAAGTGTGGTCCAAGGAAATGTGCATGTTGATTTGTCATTGCGCACGTCTTCAAATATGCCTGATCAGAAATTAGCTGAATCCAACGACATGTAAGTCTTGACGCTTCACTCATTTGCACCAAGTATATTTGCAAGATTCAGTTGCATAAATTTGATTTGCCTTCACAGACTTTATCTTTCTTTTTTACTATTTTATTTTCTAGTTAGACCTGTCCTTGACACAACTACTAGTAATTACTTACCACGAGTAATTATTTGATCCTTTAATATGAGTAGGATCTCAAGAGGGTAAACCTTGGATACAATGGTAAGGTTGCTCCATTGTGGCCTGGAGGTCCCGGGTTCAAACCTTGGAAACAACCTCTCTGTAAAAGGGGTAAGGCTATGTAAATTTGAACCGCCTCAGACCCCGCAATGGCTGGAACCTTCTTGCACTAGGCTGCCTTTTTTTAGTAAGAGTAGGATCTCAGAAGCATGACATAGATATGTGGTAGGGTATAAAAGCTTGGATGTCTTATATCTAGAATATAAAAAGCTTTAGTAAGAAGCGTCTGCAACTTCTGTATGCTTTTACTTTGGACATTCTATTGTCTTCTGTAATAACTTTAAACTTAATGATGAACAGGCAATTTGCAAAGAAACGTGTGGAAAGAATTGAGGAAGTGCATCCTGATATGGTTGTACAGGTGATATATAATTCAACGTTCTTTGTAATTGTATCTGCTGGTATGATGTTTGGAATGGAACTTGCTTTTAGCATGTTTCTTATTTTGTTTTTCCTATTCTTGAATGTCATAGGGCTATGTTAAGAATGTTACATCCAAAGGGTGTTTTATTATGCTTTCCCGTAAGCTTGATGCAAGAATTCTCCTCTCAAACTTATCTGACGAGTTCGTTCAAAATCCTGAAAGAGAATTCCCTATTGGAAAACTTGTAGCTGGCAAGTAAGTGTATATATGATACCTCACCAAAAAATATACGAGTGATGTTACTTTCCTGTAGAAACTAGTTATGGCCGCATACTGATGCTTTGCTGCAGGGTGGTGTCTGTTGAAACGTCGTCTATGCGAGTTGACGTCTCACTGAGGACTTCAAACACAACGAATGTACCTATGTCGGACATAAATGCCTTACAGAGTCTCCATGTTGGAGACATTATTTTGGGAAGGATCAAAAGTGTCCAGAAATATGGTCTTTTTATTTCAATTGGCCTGACAAACATTGTAAGTAGAGATCTTTTAAATTTTCTCTCTTTTTGGTGTCTATTCGTTTCTAGACACTCACAAGAAACATTTTTTATTGCCATTTTAGCCGGCATATGATAATCTTGCTTTTTATTGCCATTTTCCTTTCGTCTAGGTTGGTTTGTGCCATTTATCCGAGGTTTCTGATGATCATATTGATGACATTGAAACCAAGTACAGTGTCGGGGATGAAGTTAAGTGCAAGGTTTTGAAGGTGAGCACTTTTTGTATAGTATGCTGGAGACTAGTGACAGAAAAAAGATGGCCTTTCAAGTTTCGACCCCTTGAATTTTTCCAAAAATGGTTCACGTGTTTAAGCAGACTTGGGTCTTCTATAATTTTTTTTGAATTTTACTTCTGTTGAAGAATTCGAAGTTTTGTGCATAAATGTTCCCTGATTTGGCAATACCATAATGTTTTGATGGAATTCCTGAATGTGTTTAGATAGTTTTTTTTTTTGTAAAAATAATCAAATTGGATATACATCAAGGGTGTTAAGAGTCAAGAGGAAGGTTTAGCCATATTTTGTCAAAAACTGTTTTGACTTATGATTTTGCCTTGGATCAGGTGGATGAGGATAGGCGGAGGATTGCTCTGGGAATGAAAAAGTCGTACTTTAGGGATCACACAGACATTGAATCACCTTCAACGGATCTGATTAATGACACTGTTGGAGAAAACAGCAGGCTAACCATGTCGACATTGAACAATTCATCTGGCATGCACAAGTTTGAAACTGAATGTGAAAATTTAGATAATCCCGTTCCTTCTGGAGTTGAGTCAACAGCTTCCGGCGTTCCACTCGTGGTTCCTCTTGATGATACAGAAAACTCAGACATTGATGTTAGTCAGAATATAGAGCACGTTAATGATTCTGGCACCCAGGATGGAAAGGCAAAGAGACTGGAAAATAAAAAAGCAAAGAAAGAGCGGTAAAGGCATTAATCAGTCGAGTTTAGTAACTTTATGTTTTTGAATTGATCTTCCTTGATAACTTAAATTGTTCTGCGCAGGGAACAAGAAATTAGAGCTGCTGAAGAAAGACTGCTGGAGAAAGATATACCAAGGAGTGCTGATGAGTTTGAGAAAGTGGTCAGGAGTTCCCCTAATAGCAGCTTTGTCTGGATAAAGTACATGGCATTTATGCTCTCGATGTCTGATGTAGAGAAGGCCCGCTCGATTGCTGAGAGGTAGTCATCTTGCTCTAATATAACTTCTCTTCTTTGTTCTTAGTTGTTTCAATTGCTTCAATATAATGCTGCATTCATTGGGAAAACTGACGATATGGGATTGCTGGTTCAAGTGTAGGTTCTAATTTGACTTTTAATGTCGTTTCTTTGTCAAGGGCTCTGAGAACCATAAACATCCGAGAGGAGACCGAGAAGTTGAATATTTGGGTTGCTTACTTCAATTTAGAGAATGAATATGGAAATCCTCCAGAGGTATCCCCGAGAATCTCACTTCTCATTTTGTCACTCCACGCATTGTAATAATTCTTTATCAGCTCACTGTATTTGTGTTTTGCCTGCAGGAGACCGTCGTGAAATTATTTCAAAGAGCCTTGCGGTATTGTGATCCCAAAAAGTTGCACCTTGCACTCTTGGGAATGTATGAAAGAACCGAGCAACACAAGTTGGCGGATGAGCTTCTTGAGAAAATGGTCAAGAAATTCAAGCAATCTTGCAAGGTATGTTGTGATTAACCCCCACTCCCACCCCCATCCCCACCCCACATCTCCTTCTTGTAGGGCTCTAATGTTTAAGGCGCTTTTGGACCAGGTATGGCTAAGGCGAGTTCAGTGCATCTTGAAACAAAACCAGGATGGAGTTCAGTCTATTGTGAATCGTGCTCTTCTATGTCTTCCCAGACATAAGCATATTAAGTTCATCACACAGGAAGCTATTCTTGAGTTCAAGTGTGGGGTTTCTGATAGAGGACGATCCATGTTTGAGGGAATGCTTCGGGAGTATCCCAAAAGGACCGATTTGTGGAATGTCTATCTTGATCAAGTATCCTTTCTTTCTCCTCCTTGCCTTTTACGTTTTTTTTTTTTTTTTTAATTACTCTGCCAAACATTATCTGATGATTGTTTATTAACGGTATAGGAAATTCGAATTGGTGATGTGGACGTGATTCGTGCTTTATTTGAAAGGGCGACAAGTTTGAGTCTGCCACCAAAAAAAATGAAGGTGCCTGAAGATTATTCCCTTCCTTTTCCCGTTTCTTCTTAACTACTTCAGGAAAATTATATTTTTGGTCCCTAAAGTAAAAGGGGGTGTGTGTGTCTACGTGGACCCTGCAATTTCCCAATTACACAAAATTAAAAACTTTGATAATGATTTTTTGGATGGAAAAGAATGAGAGAGATAAGTTTGAATCTTTATTAGAAAAAGTTAAGGAAAAACGTTTTAGGTTTAGTGGGATTTTCCGCTCAAAATCATCGACAATGTTTTCAATTTTGCGGGATTGAAACCAATGTGAAACTTTAAGGATCAAATGTGCAATTCGGAAAACCTCAGGGTCCACGTAAACACCCATCCCATACTTTAGGGCCAAAAAATGTAATTTTCCCAACTAGTTATGCACTATTTTATCCTTTTTAGGCCTTGCATGATTTTTTTTTTCACTTTCCCTTTTCCCTTTCCCTGGGTATGCAGTTCTTATTCAGAAAGTATCTAGATTATGAAAAGTCTCAGGGTGATGAAGAACGGATTGAATCTGTGAAGAATGCCGCAATGGAATACGTTAAAAGCCTTGCCTGATGTTGCATTAAGCTTGCAAGACACCTAGAGGACACCAATGTCAGTGATTTGACTAGAACGGTCTCTGTATGGATGTGAATCACAGCGGCATTGCTTCACTATTTATGACAAGCTCCAACAAGTCTGCTTTTGTCGGTAAGACGACTTGCTGAGCTTGAATGAGGTTGAAGGGATGAATATAGTCTCTTTAACTGAGGTAATAGTAAAATTTTTGATGATCTTAGAATAGAGTAACAAATAGATGATCTATACATGGAGAAGGAATTGCCCTTATATATAGTCCACTTTCCGTGCTTTACATGGAGTTTTTGTGCACTGGGCTGTCCTTTTTACACTGGCTTTTGCACCCAGTTTTCTTTTCATGTAAAACGCTATCGATTTTGAAAACTTGTTTATTTGATTCAGTTGTAGATACAATAATTTAGCACAACCCCGGTGCATCTTGTATCCAACACATTGATTGCACTCAAACATGCCGAGATGGCAATAGCTATTAAGAGATCTTCCGCAAGAGTCACAAGTGGAGTGAGATGTTGTTTCTACCACTCAATATAGTGGTAGAACCAGTTATTGGGATTCAACTCTTCCTCATAAATTTTACAGAAATACTCGTCGAGATAGTCCTTGTGAGGGCAATAGGTGAGCACAAGCAGGTGCTTCTCGTAGTGGTGCTCATAGGCGTGTGGCAACTGTGCACATAACGTGACTATCTCGAAATTGCAACTCTCGCATTTATACTTGTACGAAATATCTTTTTGATCCATGTGTGATAAACTCATCAATCTCCGTATTTTTGGACTTTTTGATGAACTCACCTTCGACCAGTCTCTCCCTTTGTGGCTTTTGGGTTAGAAATGTGTTTCAATACCAGTGTAAGGTGGTCTTGGACCTCTCTCAACTCCAAAATTTAGCTCATGAAGTGAGATTTCTCATATAACTTGATCATCGATCCCTTCTGCAACTGATGTGGGATAAACCCCAAACCGTGTAAATACTTCGCAAAGGAGATTGGGATACACATAAAATGAGTGGAATATACATGGAAAATAGCCAAAACAAAAGAAATTGATGATCTTAGAAAAGAGTAACAAGTAGATGATTCATACATGGAGAGGGGATTGCCCTTACAATGAACAACAAAACGCTTCAAAAACTTGCACAATCATAGCTCAATTTATGTGCTTTACATGAAGAACTTTCTTGACTACATGTAAGAGGGGAGCGACATCGGTGAGCTGCGGAAAATGGCCTTCTGTTTTGAGTATCTTCACCCTGGCCTTCGCACCAAATTTTCTTTTCATGTAGAACGCAATCGATTTTGGCACGATTCTATCTCTCTCCGACTGTATAATCGTTGTTGGCACATGAACACGCGCCAAAACCCTTCTGTTGTCGCTTAAAAACACGGTTTTGGCAACACTTAGCGTGATCATCGGTTTCATCCTTGCGAGTGTGGATTCGAAAATGGATATGGCTTCGGTTTTGTTAACAGCAATAGCCTTAGGAGCAAAATCTTGAATCCAAGCGAAGTAGTTGTATCTTATGCTGTTGAAAACCATCTTGATGTCTGAATCATTTAATCCTCCATAGTATCCTTCCCCATTGAGATATCTACAAACAAAAAAACAAGTATTTGCTCTTATTTAGGGTTGGTAATGGGTCTGGAGGCTGGTTCTTATTTTATGAGGGGTCGAGTTGAGAGTTCAGGCCCAAGGGCAGGACCAGTGCCTTGAATTTTAGACCCGCCAATTTCTTGTCCTGGGTTAGTGCCGGCCTGCCGGTGTGGCCCGGCTCGGTCATTTTGGATTAATTAAAATGAAAAATATATATTGTATAATTTTTTGTTAGATGAATTTTATTTATATTTTGTCATAGTAATAGATATGTTTAATTAGTATATATTTCATTATGCTGGATTTATTCTAATGAAAAATATAATTTTGGTATGAAAATAATTATTTTTCTATTATATAAAAAAATTATAGGTCTGTCGGTCCTAGGGCCAAGTTTGAGCTTTATTTTTTTAATAACGGGAGAGGTTGGGCTAGAAAGTAGAGTCTGAAGATTAAGTTGGTCCGGGTTCGGGCCACGAATAACCCTACTCTTACGCATGGTTCTTTATGTGCACGTATGTGTGTGCGAGAGAGATAGAGATAGAGATAGAGAGAGACCTGGGAGAGCCGTTGAGGAGGAGGAGGTGACGGAAGAGTTCTGGCCGTTTTGCGGCGGCGATGCACCCAATCATGGCAGACATGGAGTGACCCAAAAAGATGGTTTTGTTCACATGTAGGGTGTCAAGAACACAAGTCAAATCTTGTGCATAAGCATCAAAATTTGAGTACTTAAGGGGATCATAGAGGTTGAATTTGACATTTGGTGAGAAAACCAAATCAAAGACCACAACCTGGAAATAGCAAGCAAGTGCAGGGATGAGGTATTGCCAAACAGACTGGTCTGTGCCAAAACCATGGGATAAAACTAGGGTTTGGGTGCCATTTCCATAAACCCTAGTGTTTAAAGCTTCAAGCATATCCCCCCCACACCCACCCATTGCAGACATACTTTTCTCTTTAATTGCTCAACAGTGAGGTGAAGGAGCAACTGCTTGGTCTCTATGTTTGTTGTATTTAAATAGGTTGATGGCACACGTGATTTGACGGAATTGTAGTTTACATCTATGTTGTATTTTCGTAAACACTTAATCCCCTGTAGTTCAGGTTTAAGTGAAACGGTTATATTTTTTCGTTAAAGTTAATGGTTAAACATAAAAAAATTATGTTGATTGATATTTATATTCTGAGTCGGGTCAGTCTGATAATATCCATTTGTCTTTTTTTTTTGTTCCTCCAAGTTGGGTATAAAGGGTAAATTTGTTATTTTAAAAAAAAATAAAATCTATTTTTATTATTTGACTGTTGCAATTAAGTCTGAAGTGTAAGAGGGTAAGTGATAATAGAAATACTAGAGAGGTATGAAGTGAAATTTGGTCAAACTACAAAGGAATAAAGTGTAATTAACCGTATTTAAATAGGAAAATATAAAATTTTCCTATTTATTAATTTATTTTTCTAAAACAGTTTCATGTAATATATTTTTTATTCAGGTGAAAATTAACACAAAAATAATGTCAGAAGCACACACTAAAAAAAAAAAAAAAAAAGAGAGACAATTTTGGTTAGCACTTTACCCCATTGGTAAACAATTTACAAATTTAAATTTTTTTACTCATACAATTTACGTACCACAATAATTTGTTTATAAGTTCAAAGTTATTATACTAGTGAAAGTTACTATTGATTTTTCATGTAAAAAACTGTATTAATTTTTATAGATTGTAGTAACTTTGGACTTTTAACAGAATTATTGGACTTTTCAATATATTATTGTGTCGAGTAGATTGATTGAATAACGAGTTGCAAAATTAGAAATTATGACAAAAAAAAATCCTTAAATAATTAACAGAATCACATGAAATGATAAATTTATATTTATATTAAAACCAACCCGACCCGACCCAAGGGTATAAAGGAAAAGAAAAAAAATGAATCTTATCTGTCCGTCCAGTCCCGACCCAAAAAATGTAGTTGTTGCTACATGACCTCATTTTTCTGTCAACGAAGATTCGATCCTCCTGAAGAACATTATAACAGTAAAATTCTGAATGTATCAGACCGATGTGAAAAAATGCGTCTTTAAAATTATCTGAAAAGATGATTAGTCAATGTGCACATAAAACCCGTTCGAGCATCAAATATTGCAACTGTCCCTCCACCCAACTTGTCGCCATAGAGTTGAATGCTTCTAGGTGTCAGCTTTTTGAATTGAATGAATGGATCTACCACAATCACACACCTCAACTACCTCATTTATTATTATCATCAAAAAACACCCTTTTTGGATTCATTGTATTCAACTATCCTCCAACTACTTTGTTTACTTTACACTTTGTACCCCTTAAGTTCGATCAAAATCTCACTTTCGTCCTCCCGGTTTCAATTTGAATGTATAATACATTAAAGTTTGTATACTAATCATCCCAACATAGTCGAAGTCATTATCTTTAGTACAATTTTGGATAGAAACGAGTCACTTGTCGAGCGTATGACTGTTTTAAGGGACTTTAAGAGCATTTTCAACCTCTTCATTTTCTCCTTTCCACTCTTCTTCCTGTCCAAATACTTAAATGTCATATATATATATATATATATATATATAGAGAGAGAGAGAGAGAGAGAGAGAGAGAGAGAGAGAGAGAGAGAGAGAGAGAGAGAGAGAGAGAGAGAGAGAGAATTTGTATAGGACAAAGGACGAAAATACCTAAGTTTTTCTTAAAAATAATTAGATGCATGGTAGGTGATGGTTTGCCATCCAAAACTGTAACGGAGCTATAATGTAGACTGAAGTGGTATCATTACAGAACTTTAGGGTGCCATGTCTTTAAGTTTAAATTAAAAGAACCAAAGTAAAATAATGGCCAAACTTCAGAGGTACAAAGTGTCAAAACCCCAAAAAAGAAAAATGTGTCCTATCAACTTCCTATCAAGATCTTTTGCGTGTTTTGGAAAAAATGAGGTAATACAATAAAAGAAATAGGTTGTTTGTGTCTGATAAAAGCATAAAGTTATAAAACAAACGAACTCAATGGAACAGTTCGATTTTGAAACTTAGTTTTGGTTACGATTTTAATTTTAAAATTAACAACTGAAACAATTTTAATTTTGATTTTGAGATAATAACCGTGTAATCAATATTTTAAATTCTTTTTTATGATATATATACTTTAATTTTTTTTATTTATTTACAGTTTAACTTTTAATATATATAAATATTTTTTTAATTTATTTACAATTTAACCCGTAATATGTATATGTGTTTAATGAGATACAGTCGATTATTGAGATAGTATTTGTTTGGTTTGGATATCTTGAATTGTATTATTGTGACGATTATCTATAGTTATATTAGTCATGATTAAGAACGGTTATTATAACAATTAATAATTTTGTAATTTGATTTTGTTTTTTAAAATTTATGTGTTATGTTTCAGTTATATTTTTGTTTATATATATAAAATAACAGTCCATGATTTCGATTTTAGTTTTAATTTTTTATAAAATTAAACAATCTTGAGTAATTTTGCAGTTTTGATTTTGGTTTTGTATAAACTCAAATAATTAGGTTTTAAAACCGTTTAAAACACCTACGGCATGTTTGGTTGGACGGAATGAAATGAGAGTGGAATGGAATGAGAGAAGGAATGGAATGAGAGAAGGAATAGAATGAAATTGTGAATGGAATCATTATTCAATTCTCTTGTTTGGTTGGTATGAAATGAAAAAAAGAATGAAATAGTGAAATATAGTAAAATTCCTATTTTGCCCTTATAAAATTATTATTTCATTCTCTTCTTGGTTGGTTATAATAAAATTTTATTATATTTCACTATTCTATTCTTTTCTTCATTTTATTATATTTCACTATTTAACTTAATTTTAAATTTTTGTTATCTAATTTCTATTTTTATTCTCAATTTTCAGTTTCTATTCTTTAATTTATATTTTTCTTCTCAATTTTCAGTTTCCTTTTTCAATTTAATTTTCCGTTCTCTAATTTTCTATTTTTTGTTCTCAATTTTCAGTTTTTGTTCTCAATTTTCTGTTTTTATTCTCAATTTTCAGTTTCCCTTTTCAATTTTCTATTATCCAATTTTATATTTTTGTTCTCAATTTTCCGTTTCTATTATCTAATTTTATGTTTTTGTTATCAATTTTCAGTTTTCGTTCTCAATTTTCCGTTCTCTAATTTTATATTTTTGTTCTTAATTCTCAGTTTATGTTCTCAATTTTCTGTTTCTGTTCTCAATTTTCTGTTTTTTAATTTTATGTTTTTGTTTTCAATTTTTATTTTATGTTCTCAATTTTCTGTTCTCTAATTTTCTATTTTTGTTCTCAATTTTTGGTTTATGTTCTCAATTTTCTATTTCTATTCTCAATTTTCTAGTTCTGTTCCCAACTTTCTGTTCTCTAATTTCTATTTTTGTTTTCAATTTTCAAGGGCTTAATTACAAAGGCTATCATGTAATTTAAGATATTAATTCCATTGGGTTAGAATCTCATTCCACCCCATTTCAAATGAAATCTTATTCCATCCAATTTCATTCCAATGGAATCATAAAAGTGATTTCATTGGAGAACCAAACAACGGAATAGGAATCGAGGGCGGAATGCAATTCCATTCCGCCCTCGATTCCATCCAACCAAACATGCCGCTAGCGATTTTTATTTTGGTATATGTTTAACAGTTTTGGTTTTGGTTTTGATTTTGTATAAAATCGAACCGAAACCGAACGATTCACATTTGACATCCCTACCAAAAATGAAATGAAAAAATAAAAAATAAAAAATAAAAAACAAAAATATTCATCGGTTAGAGACCGTTAGTTATAGTTTAGGAACCCGGACAAAACCGTTGTTTAATTTTTCATTTTTTTATTGGAAACTACAATTTGAGATCCAAAACGGTCTGGCAAATGGGTTATAAGAAAAAAAAAAAAAAAAAAATGAAGGAAAAAAAAAACAGCAACCAGCATACAAATTGAAAAATATTTACTCTGAAAATGACATAAAGTTCCTGCGGTGCGTTTGGATAAAGTATTTAAAGAAGATATTTCATTTCGAGAAAAAAAAGAAGTTACAAATCAATTCACAAAATGAAACAATTTATTCAAATACCTAACCCAAACAGACCATAGAAGTCGGTGAGCCTAATGCCCATCTAAGGTTCCAAGAGCCTCCTTCAGAAGTCTCTGAGCTTCTTCTCTCCTCCTAGACGGACAAATACAAAACCGAAATCGAACGAGAATAAGCACGCATTAAGTCGGTTTTCATTTCCTAAAATCTTGAAAATATAAGGGCCCATTTGGTTGTCGTTCAATATCTCAAGATTTGTAACCTAGTGGATATATTCTAATATCTTTTGTAGAAGGTCTAGAGTTCACTTCCCTCCTCCAAGATATGTACCAAAAAACAAAAGATAATTTAGAAAACTAAACAGACCCTAAAGCTCTGGCTTCATCCAATTATTACCACAAAATTAGTTTAAAGCAGGTTAATTTTTTTTTCCCCACAGAGCCAAATCATGTTATTATATCAAGGCGTGGAAATGGGAAAAAAAAAAAAAAAAAAACTTTTATTTTTCTAGTTTAAATTCAATATTTAAAGGTAATAAACGAAGAAAACTATCATTTTCTCTCTCTAATTCCATTTTTCGTTTCTTTTTCTAATAAAGGCAATATAAAATAAAAAAATTAAATAAAGGGTTATTTTGTCCATTTTATGATGCTCACGGCAATTGTGACTTCTCTGGAGTATTGATGACTCCATCTTTGATACATTACAAGTACTAGAACATTTGAGAATTCTTAATTGGCTAGTTATAAATAGTCTTGGGGATTATGGAACAAAAGATTATCCTGGTAGTACACCGGGATATTGTCGGTGATTTTCAAATCTCACAGAACATATTTTTTTTTAACACATTCCACTAAGTTAAACAAACCCCCAAAAAAAAAGGTTAATTTTCTAATTTATAATAAGCAGAAGGGGGTAAAGTTTAGGTTTTTAAAATAGAGTGGACAAAATGAAACAAGATCGGAGTACACGGTGGTAAAAGATAATTAACCCAAAAGATAAAAATGACGGTAAAATTGCATTAACATAAGCATCGTACCTCTTAATGTCTTCAACAGCTTGTTTACGGCGTTGAATCTGTAGTTCTAGTATGTGAATAAGTGTAGCTCTAGCCTGCAAAAAAGGGAGAAACTATATGAATTGGCAAGAACGGACATATACGAACGACAAGAGGATATTCGTTCATAAAAATTCGACCTGGTGAGGGCGCAGCGAATTAAGGAGATGATGCAAATTCTTGAATATAAGAGAGATTTCTTCCACTCTCCTGGCATATTGCGACGGCCGCTCTATGAGAACGTCGGTGAGCTCCAAAATATGAAGCTGCAACTCTCTGTTAAGAGACCTCAGTTCCTTCTTGAAATCTACAAGAGATTATTATTGGGGTTCCACAAACTTTAAAATTTTGCCTATACAGTCCATGCGCTATACTAATTTTTTCAAAAGTCAAAAAATTGCAGTGACTGAACTTTTAACAAAATCATTGAAATTCTCAAGAAATTATTGTATCAAGTAAATAATAGGTTGCAAAATTTGGAGCTCATATAACTGGAGTTCTTGCTGAATGTCTACAAATTTAAAAAATTTGTCCATAGTAATCTTTTTAGAAGTCCAAAGTTATTGCACTACATGAAAGTCATTGCAAAATTTCTAGAAATTGCAATGACTTCTCAGAAAATTACTATATTGAGAGGGTTTGGTGAATAATTGGTTGCAAAATTTGGAGTTCATGGCAAAAACCCCAATTATAAATAAATGGGTTTCTTGATGAATAATCACAAACTTAAAATTTTTGCCCATGCAGTCCACGCGCTACAATAATTTTTTCAGAAATCTAAAATTACAACACCACATAAAAGTCACTGCAAAATTTCTATGTAAAAACTTGCAGTGAATTTCATGTCTTGCAGTCACTTTGGATGATTTTTCACAGAATCATTAGACTTCTAAAAAAGTTACTGTATTAAGTGAATTGGGTGAATAATGTATTGGAAATTTGGAGCTCATCGCCAAAAAACCGAATATTAATTTAGCATACATCGATCAGACAAAAAAACAACAACCACAGAGGTGTTGATACTAGCTATGGCAATAATCATCTCAGGAAGGAGGTAAAAGCATATACCAATTTTTGGCCCTTTTGGGTACAATTGGCGAACACCTTGTTCTTCTAAACTTGGAAGCACATCATCAGTCTAGAACAAATATGAACAAGATACATCATAATAAGAGGATGAACACATCAAAAACATATCAAATTCTGAACAAAAGTTTAAAATTAGACTCTACTGAAATGAAATATAAATAACCCATTTGATTTCATGCTGAAATTCGTAAGAATGAATCAAAGCGAACAAATTGATAGGAATCATGCTAAGTTCAATTTTTTAAAGCAAATTTAAACACAGAAGAATGGATTGTAAGTACGGGAATCATACAGTATAGGTGGCGCCGAAGAGGAGGTAGGTGCCTTGAATCGGAGGGGGAGGCTCCGGAGCTGACTTAGGGTTTTCAGTGTAGTTTTTGTACAGCTTGTAGTACGGCGGTGGAGGTGGGTAGGTCGCCGTCGCCATTATTCAAATAAACCGTCTTTCTGAAGAACAAGAACACCAATCAATTTCATCGATTCAATCCGAATTAAGAAATTAAAGCTAATTTAGAATTAGGGAGTGGTGAGGGTGAGAAGGAGGAGGGAGATTTGTGTTTGTAGCGGTGGTGCGGGAGCGTGTGCGGCCGGTGGGTTGAGAGAGAGAGAAATAGGTGAAGAAATGAAAAGAAAAACGAAGAAAAAAGAAGTCACCTGCGTAGGTTTCCGGCGGCCAGAGGGGAGATAGAACGGGGTTTGCAGGTTTAGCGGCGAACCAGCTAGAAAATTTGGAGACAAGTTTTTTACCTCTAAATTTGGGAGGAAATTTTTTTTGGATATTAAAATTATAATTATATTCTTAGTAATTGATATTTTAATTTATTTTTGTAATATATGAGAGTAAAATCCTAAATTATATTAAAATAAATTATTTTTTATTATTTTATTTTCTTTCTTAACCAAACAATACTAGGAAAAAATAATTTTTCTTTCACGGTAAAATTATTTTCTTTTTTCTTTTTTTTCTTTTCTCTTTTCCCTCCTTCTAACCAAACATACCCTTAAGGTCCCGTTTGGTTCTCTAAGGTGATGTTTGGTTAGTTTTCTCACTTTCTCAATCCTCCTAGAATGGGTTGGCTTGAGTTGAGTTGAGACTTCTGTTTCTTTGGGAACAAAACTGCATTTGGTAACGATAGAATCTTATTTTGTGCTAAGAATAGAATCGTGTTTTGTAACGCATAATTCTGGAATTTTTTCCTCAACAATTGTTCTTTATTTATTTATTTCAATAATTATTTATTTTAACAATTCTGAGTGTAGTCTTATTCAATTAAGCTTTAAAAATTATTTGAACATGGAGATAAAAAAGGAAGAAGATTTGAAAAATGGTTTAAACAATTTTGGATGAGGAAGGTTTCGACGTGGTTTCAAAATGGTTTCAACATGGAGATCAAAAATGGCTTCAAAAACAACAACGTATCCATAATTTCAGAATCGAAAACAGCAATAGAACCCAAAATCGTTTTCATTAACTAAACCTAAATCGATTTTGCTATTTCGTGAACTGTACACCCTAAATCGATTTAGTTAACTAAATGAAATTGATTTCACGAATCCTAAACCTAAATCGATTTCTCGATTTTGTGAACCGTAAACCCTAAATCGATTTCGTTAACGAAACGAAATCGATTTCGTGAACACTAAAACATTCTCGATTTTCGTCGACAAAATCGTTTCAGCAAAGAGAGAGAGATTACAGACGACGACCGTTGCGGTGAGACGACAATGATGAACACGATGAATGCGAGAAGACGAAGACGATGATGGCAGAAGAAGATGAAGACGGAGACGACGATGGTAGCTGAAGGCGAAGACGACGATCGATGAGAACAATCGAGAAAGACACAAATTTAGAGATCGATGAAAAACGATTAGAGAGAGAGCGAGATGAGGTCTTGGAGGAAAAAAGAAAACAAAAATGTGCAAATGAAATGAGGTTACCAAAAGTTGAACAAGGGACTCACTAACAACTTAAAAAATTCTCAACGTGTCTCAAAATTGGGTTGAGTTTTTGGGCACAAAAAAATAAAATAAAAATTGTCTTTCATTTTCTTAGGATTTTGAAAATCAATTCTCATTTTTTGGATTGAGTTGAGTTGGGAACATATCTTGGATGCATTGAATCGTACCAACGATTTTATCAAATTTACGTATTGTTTCGTTCTCTGAAGAGATGATTGATTTGGCTTATTAATGCATCGTTTGATAATGTACTTTTTTTTTCAAATCTTTTACGTAAAAAAAAGAACAGTTAAAATTGAAAACATCTTTTTTATTTTTTTCCACTTATTTGATTTTTGCAAACGCGATTCTCTTCCCAAAATAAAAAAAAATTATCGTTACCAAACGCGATTCTACTCCCAAGAAAGAAACAAAATTCCCATCCCATCCCACTGCTGGAATAGAAACAGAAACGATTACCAAACGCCACCTAAAAGTTTATTTTTGATCTATCAATTTTTATTTATTTATTTACTCATGTACACGAACAATATATATGAAACAAAAATCTTGTTTTTTCTATTTTTGTGGTGTTTCTTCGTTTGCTTATTGTTGTTTCCGAGGTTGTGTTTGATGGTAAGGAATTGAAGAATTGGAATCAGGAATGAATGCATGAACATATTTAAGGTTTTTTTGCGGGTTTATTTTTAATTTTGATTTCCAGACTCGAATTTCATAGACAAACATCAGAGTTCGAACTTGGATCCTAAAGATTGTAGCATAGTGGATATATAGTTTACTTCCTTTTGTGAAAGGTCTAACTGTTTAGAGTTCAATTTTCCTCTCAACGTATGTACCAAAATAAAAAACCTCGAACTTGGGAGATTTTCTAGATAATCACTAGATTACAAAATTTGGGTTTATATGTCAGATATATTATAACTTATTTATTTTATGAAAATTCTCCCAAAAGTCCTATTAAAAAAAAAAACTACTGTATGGAGTCCTGTAACAGTGATTTTTTTTTTTTACATGATTTTTAGAAAGTTATTTTCAGAATTTTGGAATTTCTAAAAAAGTCTCCCTTTATTTTATATAAATTAACTTTTTAATAGCTGGATGAATAGGCCGGCCAACCTTAAATCGAAATGGTTAGATTTTATTTTGTCCCTAAAAATGACGACCCTAAATTTTGGGGCCCTAATCTGGTCCACGGGTTCAAGTTCAAACCTTAAAACGTAGGCAATTGGCTGGGCGGGCTTTCTAATTCTATATTGGTGTTAGACCAAAATAATAAGGGTTGACTATTATTTTACGAATGATAGGGAATATTTGTGATTTTTAACAAAATAATCGGACATAAAACCTTGTTTGTAAAATGTTGAAAGGATAAATAGGTAATTTTAATTATATACTCCAACCTTTCCTTATATAAGAGTGATTAAACCCTACGGTTGAGCGGTGCCATAAGCACTCTCCGTATTGTCTTGCTTGTTTGCAGGTGAGTGAGGCTGCAGCAATGGCGACTGATGCAGTTGTTGCCGATAATGCAGACAAGGTTCAATCTGATGTAATGCTCTTCAACCGTTGGTCATACGCCGATGTTCAGGTTCGCTCTCTATTCGTTAGATGATTTCATTACAATGCTATTGTTTGCATTTGATTTCATTGTTGGAGATCTGTTTTTCCGATTTCCATGAGCAATTTGCGAGTGCGAGAGCTGATTATTTTGTGTATTCGTTAACTGTGATTCTGCTGAAACCGAAATATGTTTGTCGTAATTGAATGTAGTCAATCTATTTGTATGATATTAAGTAATTTGTGGTTAGTGATGTATCCACACGGTAACCTTTTCTGATCATGCATTATCTCCTTGTGTAATTCATTGTGGACTGAGCTTTTGTTGTTATGTATTTTTGTCACCCCTTATTTCTCATCCTGTTCTTGTTCCAAAACCTCGTCTCGGCTTCGTGTTCTACCATCAAACTATTGCTACAGTTGATTTCACTTTCATTTTCTATTTGTAATAGTTTATTGTGCATATAGAAGTCAGTGTATGATCTTTATGAATGGAGTGTAAATGGTCTTGGTATTGTTCCAATTGTATATAGAGTTGAACAATGGGTTCGAACTAGGGAATGACCTTTTCAATGCTGATAATTCTTCATCATTAGACCGATATTGTCTTCAATAATTCACTCAGGCACCATTTGCTAGTTCATCGGTCTTAGGTCCTAGTCCGTCAATCTTCATTGATCTCTTATATTATAATACAAAAATTGAGAAAAGAGACATTTTTTTTTTTGCTTTTCAAATAAAGTATATAAATTTGTGTTTTTACTTTTTCATTTTTAAAAGTACATTTTTTTACTGCCAAAAAACTCTATTTTTAAAAATTACTACTTTTTCGCTTAAAAGTAAAGAGGTACTTAAAATAAAGATTTGCCAAATGGTGCCTTAAGAATTTTTAAAGGCACCATGAAATATGGCTTTGAAGTTGATTAATGCAGAACAAAAATTTGGGGTAGTTCATTATCTTAATGATCGAAATAACCTCTTTATGATCATATTTTCTCGTCATTATGAATTTGAACAGGTCAGTGACATTTCTGTTGATGATTACATCACCGCAACTGCGGCTAAGCATCCAACATATATGCCTCACACTGCTGGGAGGTATCAAGCCAAGCGCTTTAGGAAGGCCCAATGTCCCATAGTGGAGAGGTTGACCAATTCCTTGATGATGCATGGGAGGAACAACGGAAAGAAGCTTATGGCGGTCCGTATTATCAAGCATGCAATGGAAATCATTCATTTGTTGACTGACTTGAACCCAATTCAAGTCATTGTTGATGCTGTTATTAACAGGTAATTGAGCGTCTTGGTCAGTCTACTATTTGTATCAATTTGGTCAAATTGTCCGATTCTGATCAATTTTATCACTGCTAGTTGACGTGAGAAAATTTATGCCATAAAAAATATTACGTTGCTCTCTGCACCCTTAAAGTTTGAGTGTCATTACACTTTGTATCTTACTCCGACAATTTTTTTTTTTCTGAGATCAGTTAATTGGACCAAATTAATACGTAAAGCAAATTTCCAGGAGCATGTTGCAATAAGACATCTGGCGACTTAGCCTTTTGTTTTTAAAAAAATCAAATATCAAATTTTATTGATTTGTTTTTTCGATTTCAAATGGTTAATATATAGTGGACCAAGGGAAGATGCAACCAGGATTGGTTCTGCTGGTGTTGTGAGGCGTCAGGCTGTTGATATTTCTCCACTTCGCCGGGTTAACCAGGCAATATATCTGTTAACCACCGGTGCACGCGAAAGTGCATTCAGGAACATCAAGACAATTGCAGAGTGCCTTGCTGATGAACTCATCAATGCTGCTAAAGGTTCTTCCAATAGGTAAAATGGCTTTCTTTTCTTTCTTTTTCATTTTTTTATTTTTATTTTTAAAACACCTCTTTTGACCTTCAATTTTAGTTCTTTTTTCTAGTTCATGCTTCTCATTATCGAATTTATAATATATGCAGCTACGCGATTAAGAAGAAGGATGAAATCGAGAGGGTCGCGAAGGCGAATCGTTGAATTGAGGAGCTATTTTGTAGGAAGATTTTTTTTTTTGCTACTCTATTTTTTGTCATGGTTAATTAGGAAGTTAAAGAATCAAAGTTACTGAACATCCATTGTTGTTATGTTCTTTTTTTTTTTTGTTGGTGAACTGTGTTGGAATCCCATAGATATTGAATTTTTGATGATCAATTTGTTTGTTGTCATTTTCTTGCCTTTTTCTTTTTATATAGATTAGATTTTTTGGAAAATGCTATTACATTTTTGGCGAACTCTTGATCTTGTCTCTCTGCATTCCCTCCCTCGGTCATTTCCACGGTTGATTGCGACTTCCAACAGTTGATTGCGACTTCCACGGCCGATTGCTCGCAATCAATGCTGGTTATAATCAGTCAAAGTAAATTTGGAGAGATTGAGAGTTTGGAGAAGGGCCATAAAGTTGTTGGCCCTCTGAATAGCTTCGGCAACCTTGGCTTAGCAGCTATGGTGACGATAGAGAGTTGCATCGGTATTGAGGTGAGAAGTGGGGGGGCTGCATTGAAGATGGCGGATTCGTGCGTCCTTTGAATGGCTTTGGCAGGCATGGAGCAAGGTGACGGCTTCGAGAAAAGGGGTTTGGAGATGGCTTCGCCTTTGTGCAGATTCAAGCGACGGTAGAAGGGATCAGAGATGACGACGACATGCGTTGTCTTTTGCATTTCTGAGTAGATCAATAGAATGGAGATGGGATATGAGCAAATACTTCGGTGGATGGATTTAGAATGTTTTAGGGGAATTTGTAAATCACACATATTCCCTTGTTTTTACTAATGAATGAATTTTATAGACTCCCTCTTACAAACACCCAATAAGAAATTTGATAAATGGAATTTGTGAAATTCCTTTCTCAAATGAAATTTCCATACATATCGTTATGTATTTATTTGTATTTTTATCTCAATTTTTTGGCCCATCTTGTTTGTTTGTTTATTTTATTTATTTATTTGTATATACTTAATGTGAATTTTATGTGTATTTTAATTATGGTTTGGATATTTATTGTAAGAATTAGAAATTATGTTTAGTTTTGATTTTTTGTGAAATTATGTTTTATATTTAGTTATATTTTTATTTATTATTTTAAAAATTTACGTTGTTAAAAAATAATAAAAAAATAAAAAAATATTAACAGTTTTATAGATTTAGTTTTATATAAAATTAAATTGTTCGGATTAAAAATCTGACTTAGTATAAAGAATATTATAGATTGAAAAAAATGTTAAATAAAATATTATTCAATTGATGATCTTTTTTAAAACAAGGAGAACACTGAAGAAATTATAAATAAAATAAAATAAATAAATAATAAAAAAAAAAATTGTATTTTCGAAAATTCTATAAAATTTTATTTTTCAATTCCTACAATTTATCAAACCAAATAGTATTATTTTTTTAAAAGTTTAATAATTATGTCAAAAATTCAAAGTCTTCATACTCCAATTTTTTGACATAAAGATTAAGTGATTTTCATTTAATACAATAATTTTGAGTTTTTTTTTTAAATTATTATAACGTGTGGATTAAATAGACAAAAATTTTAAATCTGTCAACTACTCACCAAGAACCTATATATATACATACATACATATATATATATATACACTAGCTAGGTAAGATTTTGGGTTGTATACAAAAATTATCTTTCATTAAATTGATTTGGGGGAGATGGCGGCGACATGTCTCAATAATCCTTCATTGTAAACAAATTAATCATCTGAGTTCAAATGAAGGGAATTAATAGGGGAGAAAAAAATAATTCTCAATTGTAGTTGAGTGGAAGGTCGTTGTCTTCCACTTTTAGTATTACTAGTTTTAACCTCACGTATTGCTCAAGCATAGAAATGAATTATAATAAATTCGTAATATTGAAATATTAAACACATCGGTATCATTTGATTACTTTGATAGCAATATCCGGAAGCAAATACATAAATTTTAGTAAATAATAACGTTTTAAAATTTTTGAAATTAAATATACTATTAAAAATTACATAAATAATAAAAAAATAAAATAATATTTCTACATATTAATTTTTATTGATATATTATAAAATAATAAACAAATAACCATAAATTAAGATTAATTTTATCAATTTTTGTAAGCCAAAAAATTCTAGTTTAATTAATTTATATCGCATCTATTTTATTTTTTGAGTGGAATTGTTATTTAAATTATGTTGAAACAAATGATTTTTTAATTTAATTTCTAGAATAGAAAGTGCCAAATGTGTCAAATTGGTTTTTTCCTCAAAACCTTTTATCCTACATTGGTTGGGAGAGGTGAAAATAAAGTGGTTATTTAGGGGTATGTGAGACACTTGGGGTGTGCCCCAAGGGGTACCCACATTTTATGGAGGGGAGAGGAGTTACATTCCTACCGGTTTACCACACGCGCGCGCGCCTCCGTCCGTCCGTCCCGAGTCGAGTCGAGTCGCGCGTGTGATCAGGTGGCACTTATTTATTTTTTTTAAAAAAAATTATTTAAAGTTTTTTTTTTTTTTTTTAAAAAAAACAGTTTAATTAAAAAAATAAAATAAAAAAAAACTGTCCGAAATTTATTTATTTTTGAACCGTTTAAAATAAAAATAAAAAACCGTTTAAAACGTTTTAATGTTAACGTTTTGATATAAAACGTTTAAATAATTCAAACGTTTTTTTTATTTATTAATTTCGGTATTAATTTATTTTAACGGTTTAATTCCTTTTTCTCTATAAATACAAGTGTTTTCCCTCATTTTGAAATAAGAAAAAAAAACAGTCTGACCTGTTTCTGTTTCTGTTTTTTTGTTCTGAAACAGTTTAAGTTTTCACTGTTTTATTCTTCCGGAATTGTTCCGATCTGTTCCGGTACTGTTTCTTCAGTCCGATTTTGGTTTCCGAGCAGTTTGTTCGTTTTGCGAACAGTGGGTGTGGGTGTTTGGTTTTCGGGACTTCTACAGTGCAAAGAACGTCCTAGACAGAGGAGAATTCTGGGCTGTTTTATCCTGGGGACGACGGGGCTGATACACTGATTGCACGTTCTTGGGCAGAGCCGCGAAACGTCTTAAAGAGAGCGACCTAGTCCGCGACTCATCCCAAGAAATTTTGGTAAACTCGTACTTTATTTATTTTCTGCAACAACAAATTACAATTAGCTTTTGAAGTAATTTGAAATGTGAACCAGAGAATAAATCATATATTCTTGCATTAATTAAAAAAATTAAATATAGCTAAAAAAATATTGAGTGGATCCACTCAATATTTTATATATAAAAAAGGTAGCTCGGTGCTACAAAACTCTAATTATGCACGAGGTCAGGAGAAAGATTGAATCACTTAGAACTTATCAAAAAGCTTAAAAAATGCATTTTTAACCTGATTTGAATCTTCTCTCTCTTTCCATTTTTAAGTATTAGATATAGATATAGATATATCTCTTGTATTTTTTTTTTAATTTATACTTTTATATTGATTTTTTCTTTCCATTTATTATTTGTGGTAATAAAAAATAAAAATCTATAAATATTAATAGGTAATTACGTATTATAAATTTTGAAAATAAATATATTATTAAAATTACATAAATAATCATTACAAAATAATATTTCTACAAATTATTTATTTACTAAATACTATAAAATTATAAACAAATAATTATAAATTAAGATTAATTTTATCAAATTTTGTAAGTCAACAAATTTTAATTTCATATATTAAAAAATAACAAATAAAAATTAGAATCCACCAAAAAGTTTAAAAAATTCATTCTTTAACCTCATTTAAAACCTTCTCTCCCCTTCTACTTTAAAGTATTAGATTATATTAGATATAGATTTTTTTTATTTTTTTTTAAGAATTTGTACTTTAATTTGAATTTTTCTTTTCTTTTTTATTTGTGTTAAATAAAAAATCAAAAATAAAAATTTATAAATTTTAATAAGTAATGACATTCTGTAAATATCGAAAATAAATATATTATTAAAAATTATATAAATAATTATGGTAAAATAATATTTTTATAAATTCATTTTTACTAATATATTAGAAAATAATAAATAAATAATCATAAATTAAGATTAATTTTTTCAATTTTTGTAAGTCAACAAATTCTAATTTTATATATGAGAAAATAAAAAAAATTAAAACTCATAAAAAAACTTGAAAAATAGTATTCTTTAATCTTATTAAACTCTTCAATCTTCTTTCACTTTTAAACTAAGTATTAGAAATAGATAATATATATGTATTAAAATGTATAAAAAATGGAACAAAAAACCCTACAAGCAAATGCTTGCTCTAACTTGTGTTAGTCCTCCAATTTGGTAGCTATACCACAAGCAAACAGGCACCCGCTATAGATTAGATATAATACTGCACGAGAGAGAGGGAGAGCGAGCGAAAGACAGCAATGGCGCAGGTGATATAACGTAAGTATCTATTGTGTTTTGTGTTGTCTGCAAATTCAGCTTCTGTTTTCAATTTAGTTTATGCCTAACGACCCCTTTTCGGTTGGTAGTTGAAATCTGATGATGATATACAACAAACTTAATTTCTGTTGAATTTGGAAGAACCTGTGATTTCCGTGTTCAGTTTGAGAAAATCAAGAGACGATGGTTAAGGCCCGTTTGTTAAATTCCCCAATATTCTCTTGAATTTTTGTCGGTTCCTTATGAATTGCAAAGAAACTCAATACAAATTTGAAAATCCCTTTTTATAGCTTCCACTTGTGAATTCTTAACATGACATCAGATCAGAGCCAATGTTATAGAATTGGGACATATGGGTTATGAGCCCATAACCTTAGGATCTGATATCATGTTCGGAGGATATGGAATTCATCTCTCATTCTCTCGTAGTTAAGTTATCCGTGAAAGTTTGGGGTTACACATTTCTTATCATTCCCTTGTGGTTATATCATTTGTGCAAACTAGGGATTGCACTTAGGGATGTGTGATAGATTCTTGTCTCATGTCGATCGCTTGAGCGTTCCCAAATATATTTTCAAGTGGAGTAACTCTTTTGATTTATATAGTGGTTTGGGAACTCTCAAACGATAGATGTGGAATAGGAATTTAATATGAATTATGATCCATATTTTAACTGCAGATTGAGAGTATAGGTGTTGGAGATGTTCTTAAAAATATAACACATAGGGCCTGTTTGATAAAACTGAATTCAATACTTTTGACTTAAAAAAAAATCAAAAATAAAAAAATTCGTTCTATAAATTTTTGTCCTTCGAATAATTTTTACAACTCTCTTTTTCTAAAATATTCTCTCTTTTTAATTTTTTCTCTCTTTTTCTCGACTTAGTATTTTCTTTATTTAAAATTGTTTGTATATACATTTTTCTGCAAGATTTTATAGTATTGATGTTGAATGATAGTTGTAGTAGATAGGTTTTTGACGGTTTTAAGTGAGAAGTGCTAAAAAAGAAAGTAAATCCCATAGCACTTAAAATTTTGAACAACTTATAAGTGATACTTATATTTTAAATGATTACTTCATTTTATTATCAAACGCACTTAATTTGAAAAATATTTAATGCATTTAGTTTTAAGTGCTGAATTGTGTTATCAAACAAGCTCATAATGCCTGTGTTGAATAATTGGAAGGTTTTCTTAAGCTTAAAACTCTCCCCAAATTTAACCTGGTTCAAGCTAATCCTAAAATGAAAGTCCTTATATGGTGAATTGTTGATGAATGTTGTAGAGTTGTCATGGCGAGGTTTTCTTCACTTTTTTTCGGTCTGTTACTGCAATTAGCATTTTCGTGGGCGATTTTTCACTTGTAATTTGAAGGTCATGTGGCTCGCAGGAATGAAAATTATCTAATGCTCATTCAAACAAATAGTTATCCGAGACTTGAAATATTGGGTGTTTCGCGTTTTCATAAAAAAGAACACTTGTTTCCGAATAAACTAACATGTATGGTCTCATGCTTGCCCGCTCGGCTGAATTTTCTTGACGATCTTACTGGACTTAGAACACACCATTCCCAAGTAAACATCAGGCCGAAAGGTATAGTTGATCTTTATTTGCTTTCGATTTCTATTGTTTTCTTCATTATTTTGTTGTTGTTTTGTTTTCTTAATGATGTTTAGAATTTGGTGAAGCCTGAGATTTTGGTCTCAACGTTTCAGGATCTAGATATTCAAACATGTCACGGAGAATAGTAGAAAAATTGGACAACAATATGACCACTGTAATGGATTTGGAGAAGTTCCCTTTTTCTTCTTCGTATGAAACTGCCATGGAAGCATTATCCTCTTTGATTACACGCTAAAAACGTGGTGATAGATCGCATATTTGTAGTAAATATGACAAATTGGATCAGATGCGTATATATATCAAGGTAAATTTCTATTAACATGCTTGCTTGTCAGTTCTATTGACAAAAGTTATTATGCAGAGAATTTATAATATACATAGATATCAGTCAATTTTCCAACCATGTTAAAAAAATTTCCAACCATATTAAAAAAAACATGTACCTCACACTATAAATTTATTTTCGGAAAGTGATTATTCTTTTTATTCAATTAATAAGCGAAAGTGTTTAAATAATTATATTTCCGTCATAGATTTTAGGCTTGGAGGAACACATAGCGGGTCTTAAAATTGTCCATGTTGCAGGAACTACAGGAAAGGTACTTCCCTAATTTGTTTTTAAGCTCTTCTATTTGTTATTTGATTTTTGCATCATTTGCATAAAAAAGTTCTGATGATTATGTCATACTCTAAATCTAATACAGGGTGCCTTAAATCAGAATGGTATTTGAAAATGTATTTTAATTAAAATTGTGCATGTCTTTTACAAAATTTTGAGGGAAAAAATTTGCGCTGAAGTATTTGACACTCCCACTTCTCAAATGATTGGATTAAATTACATTTTTTTACCTTTTAAGTTTCACATTTGTGTTTAATTGATGATTCTTTTTTTTTTTTTTATTGTTTTCACATAAATAAAAATAAAAATAGTGTCTTTAGGCACGAGAAATCTCTAATAAAAATACAAATAATAAATATTTGTTAACATTTCAAGGGAAACAATATTTTTGTTTCTTGAATGTGCTTATAACTAATTAGAAAGAAAGTCTTAACAAACAATACCAGTTGATTATGGAAATCTCTCTCTCTCCCGTAATAGTTCTTTTCATTATGGTGAGATAGAAATGTAGAAATCCGATAGGCCTAACTCACTGTCAAAAGAAGCCTTGAAAGAGGAGGATTGTCTTAGATTTATATATAGCTTAGGATCAGGTAACGCAAGTGATGTGGTATTCAACAAGCCCCCTCACGTGTAGGGTGGACTTTGACAAACCCCTACGAACGGATATTAGGGTTCCAACATCAATGTGGGATTCAATAAGAAGAGCGATTTATCCACTATCAATTGGCTTGCAAATTTGCAAGATCATGTCATATTTATATCCATCGATCTATTTTGCCGTCCTCTTCCTTCGTCTGACTTAATTCCTGTTTCAGGGTTCAACTTGCACTTTCTGCGAGGCAATTCTACGGGAATGTGGTTTTCGAACTTGGCTCTTTACCTCCTCACACCTGATTGATGTGAGAGAGAGATTTCGTCTCAACGGGTCAGTTTTCAAATGTATGATACTCACACACACATTCTTGTGTAACAACATAGGAAGATTGCTTGTGAATACTGCCCATTTTATTGGTTGTTAACTCAATCTTTGACTTGGGCTCTATAGGTTGGAAATATGTGAAGAGAAATTTTTATTGCACTTTTGGGATTGTTGGAACCAATTGAAGGTACTCCTTTTCTCTTTTCTATCACGTTTAATTCCATATGAATATATGATTTTCCTTTTGCTCAAGCTCCAACGGTTCAATTATTCTTTGTCAAAAGAATGGACAAAAGAATAGAGTTCAAAGGCAAGTCGCTGCTTGAAACGACAATCTTTCGATTAAAAATACGTATTTTTTTTTATGGGAAATTCAATTTCTTGGAAAAGGTTACAGAGGATTTGCCAAAGCATCTTCTGTTCCGGTTCCTGATCGTTTTGGCATTCAAAATTTTTACGTGCGAAAAGGTGGGCAATTCATTTTTGGGATTTTATTGAAGGCTAAAGCTTATGTCGTTTACCCCCTTATACTTTGATCTTGTTTCATTTTGCCCCTGCCACTTTAAAAATCTACATTTTACCCCCTTCTACTTATAATAAATTTGAAAGCTAACATTTTTTTTTTGTTTAACTTAACCGAATATGCTAAAAAATGGGTGAAATTATTTTTTTTTCATTTAAATTTAAAATGAAATGAAAAAAAAATAAAAAATCTTCATTTTAATTTTTTATTTTATTTTCCTTTGTTAAAAAAGAAAATAAAACAGAAGTAGAGAGAGAACCAGAGTTAGAAAGAGAACCAGAGTTAGAGAGAGAAATGTTAATTTTCTTGTTTATTACTTTTAAATATTAAATTTAAATTAAAAATAAAGGAAAAATAATTATTTTTATATAGTTTTTAAATAAAATGTGAGTTTTGTAGCTTTTGAAAGCAGAGGGGCTAAAGTGAAACAAGACCGGGTTAAAAAGCAATTAACCGATTAAACTGTGGAAATACCTTATATTTGTTTTCCTATGATTCATCATCTATCAATAAACTTTAGTTTTCCGTTAACAGGTAGAAGTTGCGATTATTGAAGTTGGACTTGGAGGGACAAACGACTCGACCAACGTGGTACTGTAATTCCTTAGATTTACCTTTTTACGGTGTTGCTTCTACTTTTAATATTAGAATTCAGAAGTTGAACCACCATGAAATGCAAGAAAATTCCATGTTTTAGTTGTTCTTGAAAAACCATTAATATTGATAATGATAACATCTGTTGATTAAACTATGCAGATCGAGAAGCCTCTCGTCTGTGGGATTACTTCTCTAGGCATGAATCACATGGAAACATTAGGTGAGTGTTCTTCACACTAAAGTTCATCATCCTCTATCACCCTTCTTAATCTACAAATATTCTTAATTGTTATTATTTTCTTTCAATTTTTACTCGATAAAAAGCCAATCTCAGAATAAGAAGTTTTTGTTTATCTTTATTGGGGTTTTTACCAAGATATATGCAGGAGATACCCTAGGATCGATTGCTTCACAAAAAGCTGAAATTTTTAAAGTGTGTCGTTCTTTTGTGCGAACTCGCACTAGTATGAATCTAATCCCTTGATAATGGCTTGATTATTGCACACTTTGTTTGACAATTACTTATCAAAACAGCTATATTCGGATTGACAATTTTAATTTTTGAGTAATTTTCTGAATTGGGTTGATCTCTTCCCTGATTTTGAAGCCTCATGTCCCCGCTTTCGCGATACCACAATTTTTTGAAGCTATGGGTGTTCTTCATGAGAGAGCCAATGAAATAATGGTAATAATAATACACACACACACACGTGTGTGTGTGTATATATATGTATGTATGTATGTATCAATGTTGCAAAAGGCTTTCGTGGGACTCGCCCAGAGGTGGGGCTATCCTAAACTGCCTGGAGCTACGAGGTTGGGCTATTTTCCAGCTGGGCTTGCGCCCAGATGCCGTGGGCAACGCCCAACATCGCCCAGGGCTAAGTTTATCAGGGCTTATGCCATGTGTTTCCATCACCAGAAAAATCAAGAGAGACAAAATTTGATTTTACACTTGTTTGGTATGTTCGTCTTCATCACTTCGTTGGGACCAGACAATGAAGGCTAGAGGTGCGGCCAAGATTTGGGGTAGCAAATGTTATTGTTCAGATAGAGAGCAAAGGTTGATAGCGGTGGAAATAGGAGAATTGTGGAAATAGGAGAACTATGATTAAGTTATGTAGTTTTTTTATGTTTTATTTGAAAATAAAGTAGGCATTTGATAGATTAAAGAAGAACAAAAAAAGAACAATAATTAATAGCATCCTTAAATAGGTTGATCTCATATTTAAAATAAAATTTCAATTAAATTACTATTTATGATTCATAATTTTTGTTATCTTATGATTTTATCTATATTTATTTTTCATATATATTCTTTTTATTTATTTTTTATATCTTTTAATTATATATTATATTTTAAAATATTAAAAATTTAGGTATCATGAGGCTTACGCCCCACGCCTTGCCTAGAACAGGTCAAAATGCCCAACCCAACGCCCTTGCCTTTTACAACACTGATATGTATTTATGATTGTATGTATGTATATACCCTTCTATGTTGGTCATGGTGTGAAAATGAATTATACTAGATTCGTTCTTCCTTATTTATTGCTTCTAATCAAGGCGGTCTGGGCTGCACATAATATCTTTTGTCAATAGGATGATTTGGATGAGAAAAGGAGCCTTGGCGCAACGGTAAGAGTTGTAGTCACGTGACCTGGATGTCACGGGTTCGAGTAGTGGAAACAGCCTCTTATAAAAAAACAGGGTAAGGCTGCGTGCAATAGACCTAAATGGTCCGACGCTTCCCCGGACCCCGCGCATAGCGGGAGCTTTGTAGCATCGGACTGCCCTTTTAGGATGATTTGGATGTATTAGTAGGGATGTAGATTAAATCTTAGTTATTCAATTAAATCGATATTTTTGTCCCTTGGATTATATATTTAAAGAAATCCTGACACTTATAACCATCATTGGATAGAAAAAAAGCAATAATGTATACGAACTAACTGCAGATTCCTCTGAAAGTGGCGGAACCACTCAACTACACAAAGTTAAACAAAAGGGAGCTAAGTTTATCGGGTGATCAGTAGTTCATTAACGCTGGCCTTACTGTTACCCTTTGCAAAAGTTGGCTCCAAAGTACTGGAAATTGGGAAAAACTATTCTCCAATGTTAGTTCAATGGCTAACATCAACCAGAAGCTATTTTTTTTTTTTTTTTTCTTTTTTCGAATTATCTCGGGATAATGTTAAATTTTATTCTGTTCATTGGTGCATTTTTTGATTGCTCAAAAATCGAATTCAGGATGGAGATAAAGACCATCTTCCTGAACCGTTTCTTAGGGGTCTTTTCACAACACGACTTTTTGGACGAGCTCAGATAGTTCATGACAACTTGGACTAGCTCAGATAGTTCATGACAACATTCACAATACATCAAAGACGAGCAAAAGTTCTTATGGGGAGTTGATCTTCTACTTGGATGGAGCTCATCATTTTGTTCCCCCTTCATCGTTTTGTTCCCCTTTCATTGTTGTGGTCTATGTTTGTTAATTATAATTTGTTGTCATGGGAAAAATTTCTTTCACCAAGTACAAATTTGTCAAAAGCCATTTTTGTCCTGAATATTTCAAGATATGGTAAGGTTATTTCTGTGTCTTCCACAATTCCTCTAAATATTCCTGCCAAGGACTTGTCATGGCAATTCAATCTTCAGAGAATATGGGAAAAGATAGTTCATGGGAAAGGTAAACTTTCTATTTAAATTGCTTCCAAAAATCTTAGGCACAATTTGGTAACGTTTTTAAAGTATTTTTTTTTCTTTTAAGCAAGAAAAAAAAAAAAGCGTTTGTTTTGTACAAGAACGTTTCTGATGGATGTTCGCCTTCCAGTGTAGTGATCCCAACATTGCCATTGACGTTGAATTGGTTAAGCGATTGTGTTAAAGATAACCTTCGCCTCAAGATTCAGGTTAATAACCCCAAATTCCTCTTTAATAGCTAAAGTTAGCGTTTTTCATGCTACTTAAAATTGAAATTTTGACTAAGTGCTTTTACAAGATCGATTTTTTGTTATAATTTTAATATTGTTTAGCAATTTTTTTTTTTTTTTAAAAATTATGTTTTAAAGCAAAAAGGTTAATTCAACAAAAAAGAACAAAAAATCAAAAGCGTGTTTAATAATCTGCTACAATTGTTGCTATTGATCACTGATCAATAGCTTCTCAACCATTGAAATCTTCTTGCCATTAATTTTGCAGGTTCCTGTTGCTAGTTTATTGCATCTAGTTGAAGATGTATGCCCATTATTGGCAATCAAAGTTGCAACTTGTTTCTTGTGTGGCGGGGAAGGTTGCGGTAGTTTGGTAGAAACAACTCTTGGCGTTGATGAAAGACTCTTCTCCCGCCGAATCATTCCAATTTATAACTTTATCGAAGAGGTGCATGATTTTCTTGCACTCTAAGATCTTGTGCCATGAAATTAAACTGACATTTTTGCAAAATATTTTCTCCCATGACGGTCTGATACAGAAATGAGAACGAATATCAGATTTACACGAAATCACTAAGAAGTAAGAACTACCTAAAACATCCATCAAAAGGAAAAAGCTGCAAAGGGAGTTAAATAAAACAAGGAGATAGCATTAGGGGAAAATAAGTTAATTAATGAGGAAAAACAACACATAATTATAGCCTACAGAATTATGAAACCCTCTAGTGCTCAAGCTGGCATAATTCATTACTTTTTGAACCCAACCTAGGAAACTCTAATGGCGTGTTTGGTTGTAGGAAATTGTAATCGAATTCTAATGACACAAAATCAAAATTTAAATAAACCTCCCTTCAAAATTCAATTTCATTATTTTGAAATGCGATTCCACTACGTCCAACCAAATAAATCCCGTAAGGGATTGAAATATTAAATTCCAATCATCAACTGCAATTATGCTCAAATTTGAAAGATAATTTTGCAATGGACTAGGCTCGTCTTTAGTTACCTCCTCCTCATGCTCTTTCACATTTGTCATCTGATGCTTTTAATTTCTTAACTTCCCGTTCAATTAAAATTTAAATAGATGTCCATTCAAAATTCATTTTCATTCCAGTGGAATGTGATTCCATTATCTCCAACCAAACAAATCATGTAAGAGATTGAAATGTTGAATTCCAATCATCAATTGCAATTATGCTCAAATTTGAAAGATAATTTTGCAATGGAACGGGTTCTTTCTTTTTCACAAAAAACATATAGAAATTAAAAGGAAAAAAAAAATGCCATTGAACAAACAAAATGTAGACGTAGAAAGTACAAAAAGAAAAATAGAAGGGAGAAGAAAAATACAGTGCCTTTAGGTACGAGTCTCTACTAAAAATACAAATAATAGGTATTCATTAACATTTCAAGGGAACACGATACTTTTATTTGCACCAATTGAGAAAGAAAGTGGAACAATTTTCAGGAGAACTGGTGAAACGATACCACTTGATTCTGGAAAACTGAAATTTTATTGAACATGAAAGCTATATAGTTGGGTTCTATTGGTTTGAAATATCTGAACATAAATTTTTATTGCAATTTTGGGATTGTTAGAACCAATTGAAAGTACTCTTTTCAGTTACCGTTAATTCCATATGAATATATGACTTTGATATGGAAAATTCAATTTGCAAGAAAAGGTTACAAAGCATTTGCCATTGCCCAAGTTCCAGTACAAGAATACTTAGATTTGATTATTTACTTGATTTAATATATGCACATATCACAATTAATATCATGCCAGATAAGGAAAAAACTAGAAGCGTAAGTAATTTGAAAGTTCGTTTATTCAATTCAGTTACAGACTCTGTAAATACATGTGATAATCACGTAGCTCAAGCTATTACATTTACTTCAACCAACCTCCAACCGTTTGTTTGAATGCCCCCAAAGAGTTGTGGACTTGTATCTTGTACACCCATTGCCGACAATCAAAATTGGTAGTTTGACAGTGCTGCAGCAATACCTGCATTAAGGGATTCTAATCCTCCACTACACATGATTTGGCACATTCCCGGTGCATCTTGTATTTAACACATCGCAAGCACTCAAAGATGTCGAAGTCGCTAGAGGCCTGAATAAATTCATCGCAATAGTCGCAATTGGAGTCCCATTCGGATTTGGCAAAAGCAAGAGGATGGGGGTGGCAGCTGACAATGATGGTGCCACCGTACTTTAGATTTTCGTTTCGATCAAAATAGCAAAAGGGGTGAATGGATTGGTCGCACGTGGTACAATGGTAGAACCACTCTTGGGGATTCAACTCTTCCTCACAAATTTCACAGAAATATTCCTCTTGATGGTTCTTAAGAGGGCCATAGGTGAGCACAAAAGGATGCTTGTCGTAACGGTGCTCAATGGTGTGTGGCAACTGGGCACAAGATGAATCTATCTTGAAATCGCAACTCTCGCACTTGTAGTATGTCCATGTTATATTGTAGCGACATGCATGGCATGCGTGGGCAAAATCTTCTATTTCCGTCGAAACAAGAACAAGGGTATGATTGGGTAAGTGAGCTTTATGGGTGATGAGGGTTGGCAGAGAAGCACATTTAAGATCCATGCAGTAGTCTTCGTAAGTATTGTGGCCGTAGCGGAATCCATTGCAAAATCTTTTACAACAATAGCACCAGAACAAACCAAAGAAAAGGGGGCCCTGGGGTAGAAGCACTAGCGGGAGCTTTGGATGAAGTGGATGATGTAGCAACTCAGTGGGTAACAAGGCGCAATCTTGATGGAGGAAATAATTGCAAAGAACACAACCATAATATGGAGTTGATTTCAAGATGGTCTGCAAACACCCGCTGCAAAACTTTCTACCATCACTAGTACTTGTACTAGGACTAGCAATAGTAGTATTCTTCTTGTGATGCATCTGTTCGGAACTCGATTCCTCCTTATTTGAATCATTAAAAAGGATGAGTAGGTGATTGGGGTGACTAAAATGGTTGATGATCTTATCATCATCATGTTTTGCTGTCCTGATTGATGTTTTCTTGGAAAAATGGTTTGTAATCCAACTTGATTCGTCAACCACTGGTAAATGGATAAGTTCCGACTCATCAATATCTTCCGCCTTCTTTCCATAACCTGTTCGTTGGCCACAATCTTTTGAAAGAAATAGGGGAAAAAGAGGAAAAGATAAACATGAAATTTAAATTATTATTATGATGACCTCAAAATTCAAGTAAATTATAATAATTTAATCAATTGGAAGCAGAGAAAACTAGAGATGTGTGAAGGAGTTACCGGGTAAAAGGATTGACATGAAAGGCTCTCTATTCCCAATTGCACAATTCACATGTGCAAAGTATCGACATCCACCACAATAGTAGAGCCAGCTGCTTGTTCGCATGCTATAGCTGCATATGTTGCAACTAATCCAGAAAGTTGTATACTTCTCTGGAATGGAAAAGGCAAGAACGAGGGGGTGATTATCATGAAGATCATGGCATTTGATGATGCTCGGCAACAAAGCACATTCTTGGTGAATCCAGAATTTATTACATGTGGTGCACAGATAGGAATGGCCTTCACTGTGTTTTGTGTCACAACCACTACAAAGGAACAAGGCTTGCACCAATAGAAGAGTCAACTGGTGGTGGTGGCTTGGGTGCTTCAACAGGAGCCCCTGCCCCATTTTCGATGGAAAGGCACAAAATATGTCAAGGTCAAAGTTGCAGGGTCTACAAGCATAGGTGAATTTTTTCGAGCTTCTGTGGCAGGCATCACAAATGCAAGTTGAGTCTGGATATGGATTGAGGATGAGAGTGTGATTAGGGTGTAGTAGGTGTTCTTTTTCCTCCCTTGGCAACTCAGCACACACCTTATGGAGCTTGAACTTGCAGCCATGGCGGTTGCAACTGTAAGAAGGATTGTCCGGAGAGATGGGTAAGTCACAACCGTCGCAACACCAGACACTCTCGTTCACATCGTACTTCTGTTCCTCGGTGAACATCAATGGATGATGGTGGTGGCTAAAATAATGTCTCTCCATCTCCGTCTCTGGCTCCTTCTCCATTGTCAATGGAAGGGCACAAAATGGATCAAGCACAAAGGTGCAAGATTCACAATGATAGGAGAATTTCTTCCAGCCTCTACCGCAGGCTGCACAAGGGCTAGGTGCGTAAAAATAGTCAAGGAGGGTGAGAGTGTGATTAGGGTGCAATCGGTGTTCCTTGATCTCCCTTGGCAACTCGGCACACACCTTGTGGAGCTTAAATTCACAGTCATGGCGGATGCAACTATAAGAAGGATTGTCCGGAGATATGGGCAAGTCACACCCATCGCAGCACCAGGCTTTCGCGTCAACGGCGTACTTCTGTTCCTCGGTGAATATCAATGGATGTTGGTGATGGCTAAAATGATGCACCCCCATTATCGATGGAAAGGCACAAAATATGTCGAGGTCAAAGTCGCAGTGTATACAAGCATAGGTGAATTTCTTCGAGCTTCTCTTGCATGCATTGCATTTTGCAAGTGGACGGTAGGTGAGAGTGAGAGTATGATTAGCGTGCAGTGGGTGTTCTTTGATCTTTGTCGACAACTCGGCACACACCTTGTGGAGCTTGAACTTGCGGCGATGGAGGCTGCAATTGTAAGAAGGATTGCCCGGTAAGATGGCTAAGTCACACCCATCGCAGAACCAAACTCTCTCGCCAACATCGTACTGCTGTTCCTCGGTGAACATCAATGGATGATCGGGATGGCGAATATGATACATCCCCATTATCGATGGAAGGGCACAAAATGGGTCGAGGTCAAAGTCGCAGGATGCACAATGGTAGGTGAATTTGTTCCAGGATTTGTCGCAGGCATCACATAAGCAATCATAGGATGGAAGGAGGGTGAGAAGGTGATTAGGGTGCAGTAGGTGTTCTTTGATCTCCCTTGGCAACTCGGCGCACACTTTGTGGAGCTTGAAGTTACAGCCATGGTGGTTGCAACTGTAAGAAGGATCGTCTGGATAGATGCGTAAATTACACCCGTTGCAGTACCAGACTCTCTTGTTAACATCATACTTCTGTTTCTCAGTGAACATCAATGGATGATCATGGCTAAAATGACGCATCTCCATTTCTCTCTCTCTAGATCTGATGAGCTGAAAACCAAGATGGGATACGGGAAACCCTGTGTTTTTTTCTTTTTTGTTTTTGGTATAGAGGAAGACCCTGTGTTTGATAACTTGAATTATTGGCAACTGGCCCACATATTACCACTTCTTCATTGACATCTGTTCACCACTTCTTCTCCACAGCATGTACTGTGCTACTCTTTCACTTCAACCAAATAATTGAGGAAGGGTTATTTACCGAATAAATGACATTACAAAAAAAGTAAAATCTGGAAATCAGACTTCTCCAACTTATTTATACAACACAGACCACCCGGACTAGTAACCCCGAGTATTAAAATCTGGGGTTATGAACCCCAAGTATAAAAAACTCCACTTTCGCATATCCGGAGTTCATAACACTATGTGTACGATTGTTTTTTTAAACATAAACTTAGATTGTGAATCCTGGCTTCCGTATTGTTGTCAACGTATGCCATAAAGTCTGTTTCTATAGCAGATGCAACATACGTTTGCAGTCGTATTACTACTACAGTACACACTCAATAGAGAGAGAAACTGTCAATCTAGACCGAGAGAGAAAAAAATAAAATTTAGAGAGAAAAAGACAGAGGCACTGTTACCGTCTGACCCATTAGTTTTATCCATGTACTCAAGATTCTATCACCTAAATGGTCCCTAAAAATAAATATAGGATATATAATTACATTTTGTACCCCCATTGTTTGGATTGTTTTTCAATTTGTTCCCTTAATAATTTTTTTGAGAGTTTCTCAAATCAAATTACTAGTTTGAGATTGGTGGAAAATTGTATTTTCTAACTAATTTTTACTCAAAACTAACCTTTTGTTAGTGTTTTGGTTTTTCCGTTTTTACTTTCAATAAATTGGACGAGAATTATATTTTTGTTTTGGAGTATTCTGCGAATATAAATATATTTGATAACGATTATTGTATTAAATTATTTTTTTAATTTATGAGAACAAAAATAAAAATATATTTTGTTGCAATATTTGTTATTTTTTTCTTTAAATGTATGGTGGCTGATAGAATGGTGGTGGCTAGCAGCGTGATAATAGGAATAGTTTTATGAAAATGAAAAAAATAGATATTTGTATTTTTGTTTCTTGACTTTTTTTTTTTTTTTTTTTAAATTCTTAAGGAATTTTAAAAATAGTCAAAAATTATTTCAAAAATTTTGAGAACAAAAACGTATTTATCAATAATGTTTCTATATACAATAACCAAACGGAATTAAATTTTGTTTTCAAAATTTAGAACACCAAAGGCTTTTCAAATACTATAGGCCAATTGAACACCCGAGCCATTTGTCAGGGGCCAAAAAAGTCATTTTCTCTTCTATTTGAAATTGCACATACCATATTGTTGGTGTAAAAAATTGGTCCGACTAGCAGTATGATCCGACCACCCTCCGAGGGGTGCTGAAGTTAATCACGAGATGATCTTCATTCCTGTTGGAATCTTGGGTCCGGGCTGAACAGACGTTGTTATACCTTTGATCCGAACCGGCGTCTTCTTTTGTAAACCGTTGTTCGGGCTTAACTCCAATTTGTCACTTGTACACAAGACGAGCCGAGGAGTTCTTGGCGTGTCCCCTCCGGCATGAGAGTAAGAGCCCGGAGAAAGAAATCAGGTCATTTGGGAATGATTACCTTGACCTGTCTGAGTGATCTGTGACTGGTTTTTTCTTCCCCTAAATGTGTTGGAGAAGTCTCCTATTTATAGGTAGAAGAATGATTAGCGTTCTGCAATATTAGGGCCTTAAGTTCGGTTTAACACTAAGTAGTCAGGTGCGTGGGCGACGTGCCAAATTAGAGCTATGGGTTAGGGCATTCACACTACAGATGGAGAAGCCCATGGGCCAAGCCCGCTGAGATAGGCAGGTTGTCCCGGGCACGAGATGCAGGTGGGGCTGCATTCACCGACTTGCCCTTTGCGGCGATATTTCGAGGACCGTCTATTCACCGGACTATTTTGACATTGCTGACGTGACACTAGTGACGTGTCAGATCTAGTCCAAATGGCGGACATATGGAGAGAGTCCGATTTTACCCACATGACATATGATTGAGAATTTTTAGCCACACCCTTAAGTTATCTAATTATATTTAAATTTATCAATTTATTACTCTCGAAAAATATATTTGAAGTGTAACCGTATAACTCAGAGTGACTATAGCGTTTTCTATTAATAAATTATATTCAAATAAACTATATTAAATATAATGATAATTGATTGATTTATTTTAAAATTAATAAATTTATTGCGTTAATAATTAATCTTATTGATTCTCGGTTTAATTAAAAATTACAACCTTTTAACATATAAAATTATTAATATAAGGGAAGTTTTTATCCAACTGTATTATTTTATTTTTTTAAAAGGTTAAATTTTGGGAATTGTTTACACCTTTATAACATTTAATTTAATTTTTTTTACTGAACTAGACTTGTTTTAAACTTATTTATGTAAACTTATTTATGTAAATAGTATCATCCGGGGATTAGATCCCTCAGTATACAAAACATTTTTTTTTTTTGATTTTGATTTTATACCCGGAGTTGTGTACCCCTGGTTCTATATAGAACCCGGGTACTCAACCCCGGGTTTACCCCAAAAAAAGAAAAGATTAAGGCTCTCAAATGAATTTTTAAAGTTTTCAGTAACTTTGAGTTGATTAAAGGTGGTCTATCGATATTTTAAATAAATTTAATTTTTTTGTGGATAAATTATATTCAAAACACTCCATAATACTTTTTACAACACTAAAAACGGATAAATTGATGAATTTTAAAAAATCGTCAAAATTGATCAGATGAGTTGTTTCGATGATGGCATAATTTTTTCAGCATTTTGAAATTAACAAAAGATTGCATGTCCGTAATAGAAATGAACCAATTTTTTTGCATATAAATTATGTTCATAACACCATATAACAAAACTTAGAACACTAAAAATGGACTGGTGAATAATTTTTAAATAATCGTTAAAGTTGGCCGGATGAGTTGTTTTGTTAACCATGCAGTTTTTTTGAAAAATTTGAGTTAATAAAAGATGGTCTATCCGTAACAGAAATGAATCTAATTTTTTTGTATACAAAATACGTTCATAACACTAAATAATAAAATCGAGAACACCAAAAACTACGCGTCACTCTTCCTTCAGGGGTTTGAGTCCACTGACGATGGTGGACCTGGGTCCAAGAGTTTTGAGTGCAACTCATAACCTTTTTACAGGTTCCTTGGACTTTTTCACCAGGTGGCTCATGACCAAATCCACTATCATCAATTATAATTTTAGTTGTTTTAAGAAGTTCTCCTCATTTTCTCTCCCATGTTTTCCACAATGTCGCAGATTAAAAATTACTTAAGAATCACGCATTTTTTATCCCTCAAACATGTGTTTGGTTGGAAGAATAAAAAAAATAGATAATATTTTTATTCCTTGCGAAAGAAACATTATTTTTCTTAACGTTGTTTGGATCCAACAATCCTAAAACTTTGTAATAAAATGTTTTTAAATGGATGCTGTTTGAATCTAATTTTGCACAAATAAAGAAGGGATGTAACACAACACTGTTGTAAACACCAATGCTAATTATTCTTATTAGTGTGATGATTTCAACACCTCCAAAAGTACAACGTAAATATTGTGCGAGTATACTTTTACTCCTTAAAATATGGGTTGCTTGTATATGCAAACCGTGAGGGTAGTTAAATTATATATTTGGTCTCTCAAGTTTCTCATTTGTTTCAATCACGCAAAATTAAAAGTTTGTTATATAAATTTGAATTAAATATCGACTTTGCTTAGTATGACGACCTTTTAATGAGGATATTTTTATCATTTCATCACCTCTATTAGATCTAAGAATTTTTCTTAACCTTTTTCTAGCAGCGATTTTTAAAAAAAATAAAAGAGATAAACTTAAACCATTCAATCACCCAACAAAGGAAAAAGGATTTCATTGATCAATAATTTCAATTTTTGGGAAGTATAATGATCATCTAATAAGAACGGTTTTCTCACTACAGTTAACGTATTTGATTCAACAAGTCTTTATTAAGAAAAAAACGAATCAGGTCTAATGAAGTAATGAAATGATGAAAATATCATCATTAGAAGGTCATGCTTTGAGAAAAACTCATTTTTTCAAAATCATAAATATAACGTTTTTTAATTTGCAAGATTGTGTGGAAGTTGAGGGATCGAATGAGCAATTTGAAAATGTTAGTGCATAAAACTGGTACACACATCGAGTATGGTCCAGTCGGATGACAGGTGGGTCCTCTTGCTGAGGTGGAGTCGTCGATTGAAAAGTCCTTGATTGAAAAGTCCTCGAGCGAGCTGTACTGGGTCCTGGGAGGACTAACCTGCTGTGTCCAGAGTTCTACTCTTCAGGGAGTGTACCTGCAGAAGGCTCAGACCGGGGTTTATCCCGGTGAAACCCCTCCGGCGTGGTAATCAGTGCTCAGAGAGAAAATGTACAGAATATAGTAAGGAAACAAATGAACTCGCACGTAATGTAAGTCATTAAAGCGTACCTCGGGCTTACATAGCCCCCGATATATATAGGCGTTGGAGATGATTAGTCGGGCCTAAACACGATTAATTAGTCGAAATCCTGTGTTTAGCCGATAATCTGGAGCGTTTAAGAGATAATCGTTGGGCTTGGGCTTTTGGGCCCATTTGGCGAAGCCTGCGGGCTTTTGACAAGCCTGTGGCGATGAGCTGGTGAAGGAGCGCAGAGATCCGTGGAGTCCTGGAGAAGAAACAAGGTGAAAATGAGAGTCGGTCGAGGTGAGCGACTGAGTTCCTGAAACTGATCGCTGAGGGCACGGCATAGAGCTCAGAGCGGCACGTCCTTGCAGGGCTCCTCGCTCTTCCCTGAGTGTAAATCAGATTCCAGGAAGGAATCGTAGTCGGTGTATGTTCCAACGTGGCGTTGTGGATTCCGGAATACGTCCCTGTCATTGCGAGGGTTGACACGTGGCTGGATCTTAAGTGCTGACTCAGAGGTGCCCAAAAATACCCTCATCAGTAGCCCCCCTAGTCCTGTGCGACGAGGGAAGCGAGACGGTCAGTGATATCAATTCCTGGCTGAAACGGGCGTCCTGGAGACTTTGGATTGCGAGAAACACCTCTGATTGACACTTTTTCAAGAGTTAGTTTTTTCTTGAGGAGCTTATTCGAAATAGGCCTCCACATAGTCGGGGTCCGGGGTCAGGTAGCACGGCAGGGTGGTCCCAAATTTCTTCGATTTTCAGGACGGCAATTTTTCAAGAGTTGAAATTTTTTAGATGAGTTAATTTGCAATACGCTCCCCTACGGCCGAGGTCCGGGGTCAGGTAGCACGGCAGGGCGACCCCAATTTTTTTCGATTTCACTATGATAATTTTCCAAGAGTTTAACTTTTTTGGAGGAGCTAAATTGAAATACGCTCCCATACCGCCGGGGTGCGGGGTCAAGTAGCACGGCAGGGTAGCCCCGAAATTTTTCGATTTTCAGAGCGACACACATTCATCGTGAACAGGTCCTGAGCACGGACTGATCTTTACTGTGAAAAAAAAATTAATGCAAGCTTCAAGAGAGTGCGTGCTGCGAACGGGCAGGAAGGCGAGGGGTTGTGCCCACCACTTAAAATTTAAAGGGGCAAGATTGCCCCCTAAATTAAAATAAAAAAGAAGGAGAGGGGAGGGGGCAACCCCCTTCCCCCCTCACGCTGGCCCCCCTGGGGCCAGCGTAAGAAAGAGGGGAGAGGGGGCAACCCCCTTCCTCCCTCACGCTGGCCCCAAGGGACCAACGCCCTACTTGGGGCTGGTATGAGGAGGGAGGGGGCAGCGCCCCTTCCCCTTATTATATATTTATTTATTATTTTTTTTTCTTTCATTTTTTTTTTAAACTCATATATTCTTTTGAGGGAAGAATTTGGGATAGACTCTCATCTGCGCCCAACCGGCCTGAGGCGGCACGGTAGGACAGGGGGAGCCGGATTAGACGACACCGGGTCGAGGAGATGTGGTGAAATTTCTGGACGACACTCCTGGACAACGTTCTTGGAGAAGGTCGTTATTGGATCCTGTCGGCTAGGAGTGACACGGCAGGGCGGTGTTCGTCGCACCTGGTAGTTCCGGTTACGAAGAACTGAGGTTGAACCTCAAGATGGTGCCACGCACAAGGACGCCGAGGCGGACAGTGCTGACGAGGGCCCCTCGAGGAGGGTGAGATTAAATCTACTTCCCCTCGCACGAATGCCCCTCACAATGAGGGTAGAGAGGACTAAGCTCGGACCATCGCTTTTTCAGGACTTAAGATTGTGTAGACTCCTTTCTCCTGATGTTGTTTGCCAAGTCGATTTCTGCTTGGTCTTGTTTTCAGAGTTGTAAAATTTTAAAAATTTTGTTGAAATTTGTTACCGTCTCTGCCAAACAAATTTCTCACCTCTGCCCAGGGCCATGGACCACTAGCCCCCCAGTCCGGGACACGAGCTGATTGCAAGGAAATCGTGTCGTGGACTTAGGAGGAGTGCTTCCCAGGGTAGCTGATCCTCTCGGTCCACAAGAGCGCAACACGGTGGTTGGACCCCTGTGGCCGGTCATCGGGGAATTTTCCGTAGTCAGGCTCATTCAACAACCCTTTCAGGTTATCTCCATTTAGTCCATGTAGGAGCACCTTCCCTTTTAGAACGCCGGACTCATAGTCGACTGGTAGGGAGAGGTACGTAGCTGCAGGCCCTCAGACTCAATTAATGCCCCGCCCTTGGTGGATGACCTAAGTCTGTCCCCAGGCACGGACTATTGACTTCCGGAGAGGGTCTGGTTGTCAGCCTCGACGCTGAGCGCTGGGATGAGACTTGTGGAGAGTTACTCGTGACGTTGAGAGTCAGGATGTTGATTTAGAGAATTATCCGCGACTCAGGAGGTCGGAGTACCATTGAGGAGAATCATTCGCGACGCCGAGAGCCGAGATACGACTCAGGGGGTCGAAATGTAAACGTGGAAAATCACTCGCGACGCCGAGAGCCGAGATGCGACTCGGGGGGTCGAAATATAACCGTGGAGAATCACTCGCAACGCCGAGAGCCGGGATACGTTTCTGGAGAATTATCCACGACTTAGGGGGTCGGAGCGCCGTTGTTGGAGACAGGCTGGAAGGCACTCGTCTCCATATTTTGTAGGATGGAGGGCTACTCGTCTTCGCCTTTGAGTTGCATGCTCACAGTTGGCCACTGTTCGCACGCCGTGGTGGTGAGAGGGTGACGGGTAGGCGCTTGGCCCTGCCCACGATGGGCTCTCATGTCGGATCTTACTGCGTAGCTGGGAAGTTGAGCCCAAGGGTAGCCCTGGTCAGTCCTTGGCACCATGGTTTCGTGGAAAATGGGGTCTTGACGTGGTCGAGGGGGCTCTTCAGTCCGGTAGCCCCAGTATGGCAAGGTGGAGGGCGGCCCTTGGGCACAAGCCCATTTGAAAATTCCACACAAGCATCGTGATCTTGGGGTCACTCCTCAGGCCCTGCAGTCTAGAGAGACGGTTCCCCATGGACGGGGGGTTAGCAGTAGGCACGCGAGAAGAAGTTATACATTTGACTTGAACTCTTGCATTTGGCGTTCAAGGAGATCAACCCGAGATGCCTCCATAGATCTTGAGGTCTGTCCCGCAACCCCAGGTGGCAGAGTTGACGGTCTTGCCTGACCATGGGAGGGCAGTTATCCTCGTTGGTGGGAGCTGGGGGGTATGCGCTTGGATTGTTCGATATGTCTTCTCGTTTTTCTGTTTTGTGTCTATCTAATTGGACCTTGTGATCACTCAAGCTTAGCTGAGCAGAGAGCAGTGATCAGGGGAAGGCTTTTTGCTCAGTTCCCACAGACGGCGCCAAACTGTTGGTGCATAAAATTGGTACACACCTCGAGTATGGTCCAGTCGGATGACAGGTGGGTCCTCTTGCTGAGGTGGAGTCGTCGATTGAAAAGTCCTCGAGCGAACTGTACTGGGTCCTGGGAGGACTGACCTGCTGTGTCCAGAGTCCTACTCCTCAGGAAGTGTACCTGCAGAAGGCTCAGACCGGGGTTTATCCCGGTGAAACCCCTCCGGCGTGGTAATCAGTGCTCAGAGAGAAAAGGTACATAATATAGTAAGGAAACAAATGAACTCGCACGTAATGTAAGTCATTAAAGCGTACCTCGGGCTTACATAGCCCCCGATATATATAGGCGTTGGAGATGATTAGTCGGGCCTAAACACGATTAATTAGTCGAAATCCTGTGTTTAGCCGATAATCTGGGGCGTTTAGGAGATAATCGTTGGGCTTGGGCTTTTGGGCCCATTTGGCGAAGCCTGCAGGCTTTTGACAAGCCTGTGGCGATGAGCTAGTGAAGGAGCGCAGAGATCCGTGGAGTCCTAGAGAAGAAACAAGGTGAAAATGGGAGTCGGTCGAGGTGAGCGACTGAGTTCCTGAAATTGATCGCTGAGGGCAAGACGTAGAGCTCAGAGTGACACGTCCTTGTAGGGCTCCTCGCTCCTCCCTGGGTGTAAATGAGATTCCAGGGAGGAACCGTAGTTGGTGTATGTTCTAACGTGGCGTTGTGGATTTCGGAATACGTCCCTGTCATTGCAAAAGTTGACACGTGGCTGGATCTCAAGTGCTGGCTCAGAGGTGCCCAAAAATACCCTCATCAGAAAAATCTCAGGATTTACATATACACCCACTATAAATTTTAGGGACAAAAAATATATTTTTCCTTTAAATATTCTAGCATTTAGCAAATTTCAAAAATTAGAGGAAGAATAGAAATAAATCAACAAGTATCATATTTCTAAACATAAAGGGCGTGTCACACTCCAACCTGGGGCCCCGACACCTTAGGACAGACATGACGTAGACTTAATATTATCCGACCAACTAACAAATATATAAACATATACTGATACAGATTTTTTTTTTTTTTCAGAAAATATTTATCAATTTCAAAATTTAAAAATACACATGTCCCAAATATTCATAGTAAAATTACAAAAAAAATAAAAAATAAAAAATAAAAAAAATGAACCTTTCACTGTTCATACCAGACCTGTCAATCCTAAAAAAAACAACACAATCCTCTTACTCTACCTAGTGCCTATGGTGGGCTCGTCTCTAGCTGAAATAAGACAAAATATTTTATCGGTGTACTATCTTTATAATATAAAAACAGTTTATGAATCAAGCATAATTATCAAATACCACTTTTCAAAACATAATCTAAAGATAATCGCACATATATTTTTCTACTAGCCATATGATTGTTTCACCTTATGATTGGGAGTTGTGACAGTACCGTAACCTGTACAACTGTGCAATCTAAAGTTGTCATCAGTGTTAGGACCATTTAATATCTCAAATGGTAAGAGCTAACATGTGGTATAAACTACATATCATGATGATAATCATCATCGTCAACTACAACAACAAATATCAACCACCTACAAGACTTGCCATCCTGTTAAGTCACAATACAACGTTCTACATGACATACTCTCTTGTTAGGACTAACAATATCCTGCAGGGCATGCCCTCTATCGGGATTACATTATGGCATATAGGTATAATAATAAAAATCACTTTTCCACAATCAACTTTCTACTTGATACGTCTAAAGTTATAAAACCGTCCATTTTTTTTTTTTTTTTTTTTTTTTACAATTTAACACGAAAATATAGTTTAACAATTTACATAGAAGATAGTACACTTACCTCAACTTTTGCGCTACTAAATATGCTACTGTCGTAATGCAGAGATGGTTGGTGTCGCCTATGAACCTAACAACGACATACTCTAAATTAAGAATTTTATTTAAATAAATTTAATATGCAATGGTTGATACTAAAATGCAATCTTTCTCATTCTTAAATTTTCTTGATTATATGAAATTATTAAATAAAGAAAACAAATTCTTTATTTAAATTATAAAAAAATTATAAATTGTAATATCAATTCTAATAATATTATTAGAATGGGATTAGATTATTGCAGCCAATATTATTAGTATTTATATTAGTATATATGTATTGGAATTACATCTATTGATTATAAACATGTATTATGTGTCAGTTGTGTGAAAATACATGTCTATGTGTTTATCTATGGTTTGATTAGATATATGAATTAAATAGGTTAAAATTCTACTGAACATTAACTCATAATCCTCTAGTTTTTATTGCAGGGCTAATGGAAATGGTATTGTGTATAAAATTTTATTTGAATTTCTATTTAATCTGTAATAATTGTAGTTATTATTAATATTGTAATAATTGACTCGATAATTTGATAGCTATAACTATCGCCCTAATGGTAAAATTTCTCAGATTGATTATTCGGTTTAGTATTAATTTTTTTAAAAGGAAAAAATGGGGAAGCTGACATTTAGCCGCAAGTGTGTTGTCGCATATATATATATATATATGAGATAATAGCCACAGGTGTATTATCTCTTCGCACAGGGAAGGGAAGAAAAAGGAAAAACAAATTAGCCACAATTATGGGGGTGGGTGAGGGTCAAAATGTATTCAATTAAAAAACGTACCCTCATTAAATGTCCCACAATTACCTCATAGCACATGTCATAAAGAAATAAAGTAATGTGGACGCTGAAAAAGGACAAAGATAAGGCCCTAGTGAGGGGCTCTTTCTCTCCTCCCTCACTAAACTTTTATAATTATTTCACTTTGGTTCTTCCAATCCAATGCATCACATGTCTCTATCTCTGTGGTGTCTTATCACACTTAATCTCTCTCTCGATCGAGCTGTTTACGGGTCTAAAAAATTGTCAAATTACACCAGGGGTCTCTTTTTGAAAATATGTCTAATCGGCCGTATGACGACCGATTTCTCAAATTTTTTTTTGGCCATATATATAAATTTTAAACTTGTGATTAGTTTATTATATATGTATATTTAAATTATGATATTTTAAAATTAAAAATTAATATAAATTATAATTATTTAGTAATTATAATTAATTTTAAAAAATATTAACAAAAATAATATTAAAAATGACCATTATACTGAAATTAAATGTATTTTTCATAAAAACGCAATTTCTTTATGAAACTTAAGTTTTCATGGACTAAAGTGCCCACAATAAAAGAAAAAATAGAAACTAAAGTTAAATAAATGGATAAAAATGTAATTAACACTTTTTAATTGAACCCAAAGTTTTAGGGATAAAATTGCAAAAATAAAATAAAATAAAAGGGTGAAAATATAATTAACACTTTTTAAGTTGAAACACAAGATTTCAGGGATGAAAGTGCTAAAAAAAATTTAAATTAAATATAGGGGCACAAATATAATTAACACTTTTTAGTTGAAATCTAAAATTTGAAAGATGAAAGTGAAAAAAAAAAAAAAAAAATGAAAACTAAAATCGAAAAAGGGGGCGAAAATGTAATTAGTACTTTTTAATTGAATCCCAAGATTTGACAATTTTGAGTTAAAAAAAAATGGTCTATCTATACTCGAAATGAACCTAATTTTTTTGTACATAAGCTGGGTTCCTAAGACTATGTAATAAAACTTAAAAATATCAAAATGGACTAGTGAACTAATTTTAAATAATCGTCAAAGTTGGTCGGATGAGCTGATTCTGCAATTTTTTTTGACAACTTTAAGTTAACAAAAGATGGTCTATCCGTAACCGAAATGAATCCAATCTTTTTGTACATAAACTGTGTTACTAAGACTACATATTAAAACTTAAAAAAGTCAAAACAGACTAGCAAATATTTTTTAAATAATCGTCAAAGTTGGTCGGATGAGTTGGTTCTGCAATATGTTTTTGGCAACTTTGAGTTAAAAAAAAATAGTCTATCCGTACCCGAAATGAACCCAATTTTTTTTGTACATAATTTGGGTTCCTAAGACTACGTAACAAAAGTTAAAAATGTCAAAACAAACTAGTGAACTAATTTTAAATAATCGTCAAAGTTGGTCGGATGAGCTGGTTTTGTAGTTTTTTTTTGACAACTTTGAGTTAACAAAAGATAGTTTTTCCGTAACCGAAATGAACCTAATTTTTTTGTACATAATCTGGATTCCTAATACTACATTCTAAAACTTAAAAATGTTAAAACGGACTAGCGAATATTTTTTAAATAATCGTTAAAATTGGTCGGATGAGTTGGTTCTGTAGTATTTTTTGGTAACTTTGAGTTAAAAAAAGATGGTCTATCCGTAACCGAAATAAACCCAATTTTTTTTGTACATAATATGGGTTTCTAAGATTATGTAATAAAACTTAAAAATGTCAAAACGGACTAGTGAACTAATTTTAAATAATCGTCAAAGTTGGTTGGATGAGTTGGTTCTGCAGTTTTTTTTTGCAAGTTCGAGTTAATAAAAGATGGTCTATCCGTAACCGAAATTAACCCAATTTTTTTGTGCATAATTTGGGTTCCTAAGACTACATACTCAAACTTAAAAATGTCAAAACAGACTAGCGAATATTTTTTAAATAATCGTCAAAATTGGTCAGATGAGTTGGTTCTGCAGTATTTTTTGGCGTGAGAATTATTGTTATTTTTCTGTTACCTATTGAAGCTGTTGTTCTGAAATTCAATTGAACAACACATTTCAACCCCCCCTTTTTTTGTAGATATCTTATTATTGTTGGGTATTTTCTTTCATTGAGCTAACAGTTGTTTTAAATGAGTGTGAGCTCTTTGCTTCAATTGGGTCTAGGCATTCAATGATAGTGGAGCTCAATCAATAATGATATCCAAAATCTGAGCTCAGTTAACTATATTTTGGTTTTACTGGTAATAGTTGTTCTATTCCTTTTCACAAATTTAGTTAGAAAATACAATGTGCAGTACAAATTTATAAACTTATTTAGTTGTAAGTACATGCATACTACTAATGGCATATTTTTTTCTCAATTTCTTACAACCCTGTCATCCGATGTTTGCATGCTCATCCAACTAATGAATATCATTGTATTTGTTTTTCAATTATCTTTTTAAATTTTTATAACTAATATGTTGGTTATTTGGTAGTGATGTGTTCATTTTAATAGTGATTTTTTTTAGTCCGTGCCTTCCGGCATAGGTTATCATCAATTTTTTTTTTTTTTTGGTATTTAATGGTTATAGTATACTAAATTTTGAATTTTTCATTATTGTAGGAGCTAAGTTTTAAAAGCAAGCCAAATGTATGGACGTATTTTCCAAGGAAGGTATTTTTTTTTTGATAAGGTTTGATACTTTTACATAACCTCAAATTTCCGAAGTTCGTGTTCACTTACTGAAAATGTTGTTGATTGCATTCTGGAGGAAGAATTCATGAATTTAAATTTTGAAAATGTTGTTTTCATTATATGGTGTTTCCAATTTCTCTGTGTATGTGATTGTAGGGTTTTGATTTGTTTTAGGGATTATCCCCCATTCTCGAATTTATTCCAAGCATATGGGGTTAGGTCTGTGGTACGGTCTGTGGAAAAATTATTTAGTGTTTTTTCTCCAAAATTTTTGTTTCTCATCGCCAAGCCCCTTCACAAGTAATCAACCGTCATTGCTCCATCCAACCACCATCTTGGCGGAGATTCCAAACTGAGTTTCATTCCAATCGACATCTATAGGTAAAGTCTATTTTTTTTTTTTTGGGGGGGGGGGGGGGGGTAAAGATTTATATGTTTTTTGTGTCTCTAAAGTTCTTTTTTTCCCTATTTGTTGGTTAGTCCTTCAATAGTTGGTGAATGTGTTTTAAACTTGAAAATGTTGTTTTATAAATCAGTTGTCGATATCTTGGTCGATTACATTGTTACCCAAATCTTGCTTGGTTAGTTGGCTTGAGATTTATAAAAGTTCAATATCAAATTCATATCTATTTTCTTTAGTGTTTGATGTTACATTGCAGTGTTGAAGAATGTATTTAACTAATTAAAAAAAGGTTGCAAATGAATTCAAATACCTTGCTGAACGGCCTCTATCAGGTGAGCATCTAAATTTAAAATTAATTTGCACCATTTTTTATTTTTTTAAAAGCAAAAACTTATAAAACAAAATTGCAGCTTCTACTTTTAAAATAGGGTTAATATGATTTTCAACCCCCCAATTGGAATGATTGAAGTTATAGTTTAATTTGATTTTACTATTTTTAGAGATTGAAATTTTGTATTTTTTTTTTTTGAGAGGGAAAGTAGAGACGTTTTTTTTTTTTTTTAGATTGGTAATTTTAGTTTGGTTTGACTTTTTCTGTTATCTCTGTTTCTCCTAAGTTCTTCGCCGTCTATGCCTACACCTTGAGCAACTCATTATGTGTCGACATCGTTTATAATTCTTTGAGGTGAAGTGTAAAACCTCAATTGTAGCATGTGCGTCATTTCAGTGGTATTTTAGAGTAATTGTGAAAATTCGGGGTGAAATTGGGACAATTAAAAATTCAAATAAAAAGTCTTGGGGTCAAATTGAAAATATGGAAACAAGTAAATCCCAATTTAGAAATGTAAATTGACATGTGACTTAACATTAAAACTTTTAGGGGTGCAACTGCAATTTAAGGAAAAAATCTTAAAAGTGTACCTAAACTAAAATGAAGCTTTTAAGGAGTTAAGGGGAGGAGAGTGTAATTTTTTTTTTTTTTTTTTATATATATATATATGTGCACAAACACCCGGCACACCGACGGCAACCCACCGGCCAAGGAGCGACGATCGAGGGGCAACGTGGCAAGCTCAAATCGGTTTAAAACCACTAGTTTCATGCGTTAAATCGCCCCCTTCGTGTGCTGAGGTGTGGTGAGAAATCAGGGAAGAAGGAAAAGGAAAATTTGAAAAAAATCTAGAGGAAGAGAGAGAGAGAGAGAAGGAAAATGTCGGGCCTCCGTGATCAACGTGCCGCCGGCGAGAAGGCAGAGCGTGTGTCCCGTGGCTGCCTGGGTATGTTCCTGTGGCCACTACTGTGAGAACGATCGAGTGGAATTCCCGGTGGTTTGCTCGGCGGCCGTGGGAAGGGGGGAGTTCGTCAGCGGCGTGACCGACCGCCGTTCGGTTCCATCGTTCGGTAAGTCCTTATGAGTATTCTGTTTCTATTTTTCTATCCGGTAGGTGATCGGCCATTGGTTGCCGGTCGACGGAGGTTAAGAGGGCAGGGGATGCACGGGTCATTAGGTGGGTAGACATGTAGGGTCGTCGGCGGCACTGTTGGGTCGCCGGCGGAGTGTGTGTGTGCATGAGGGGACTGTGTGTGCGTATCTGTTCAGATCGCCGGCGACAGCTGTAGACGATAGCGGTGGCAGGAGCTGTTGCGACGTCATGTTGACGAAACTGTGTGTGTGTGTGTGTGTGCATGCCGGTGGTTTGGCCGTTCACTATTGGTGTAGGGGCTGTGGGTATGTGGGCCGTCCACTGTTCGTGGGTGGTGAGTCGCCGACGAAGGAGGCTGGTGAGGAATGGGAGGTGTCGTCGTCGGCGGGAACAGGAGGAACAAGAGCAGGAAAAAAAAAGAGAACGAAGAAGAAGAGAGAAGGGAAAAAAAAAAAAGAAAAAAAAAAAAGGAAAAAAAAAAAACTAACTAATTACACTAACAACCCCAACAGAAAAATCAAAAAATCCAATTAGGGACCGGTGAGTGATTCAGAATAAATAATGACTTCGTGGACTAATATTTTAAATCATTAATTACTATTCCCATCTGGTTAAATTGTTAGCATGAAATTATATACTCGTTACGATGATTTCTTAATCACTAATCTTAGTAATATCGTACAGTTAATATGGACACAGGAAAGGGGTATAGATAACAATTTGGTATAATTAACTCGGGGAATGAGAAATATGGGAATAATGGTCTACATTGTATATTAGGTTATTTTAAAATATTAATTTAGACCCTATCATTATTAGGTTCGCAAACGCCAGTATCCCGGTAGGCTTTGGATGGTGCAGTTACGGTAGCACAAGAAGAGAGGTGAGTGTACTGTCTTCTTACCAAACTATTTTTCTATGTATATACATGATGAAATATGTGTTTGCTTAAATTGTATGAATTTATAAATTATATGGATCAAGCAGGATTTGGGTGAGTTGGTAAACTGGGTTTCTAGGAGATTTCGACGGTTTCCAATATGAAATTGAAAATGAATTTTTGTTAACATTGGTAAAATCAGACGGTGTTTTTAAAAGGAAATAGAAAACATCTGTTTTCCTAAAAATGTCTGGTTTTCAAAAAGAAAATAAAGGGTGAAAAAGTAATTTTGAAAGAATCAGATGTTTTCTCTAAAAAGAAAAGTGTGAAATATGCCTTTGGACTTAAAAAGTTGGTTTTGAGGAAAAGAGATAGATGTGGTAATTTGACGATATTTATTGAGCTGTGATTTGATGATGCTGTAGTTGATTTGACGATGCCCTAGTATTTATCTGTTTTGGTAGAGTGAGATTATTCGCTTCGGCGGAGTGATGTTATCCGCTACGGCGGAGTGATGTTTATCTACTTCGGCAGAGTGATGTTAGACGTTTATACTGCGCAGTGATTATCCGCTTCGGCGGAGTGATGGGTGTTCGTAGGAAGGCATATCCTACGGATGGTACGGTACTGTTGCAAACTCCCGATCGTGCGGTTAAAACGATCACTAGGACTGGCCAGTGTGTGTGTGTTGGAGGTGTGTGTTTGAGATTAGTGCTTAAGATATGGTGTTTCACATATAATGGTTGATTTGATATTATTTATTATGATGATTGGTAGGATTTTATACTAGATGGAACTTATCTATATTGCTTTATTGTCATTACTTATATACTTATACTTGATTCATACTAGATTGTGAAAATATTTAGAAAGTATTAATATTCTTTAAATGTTTTACTAAGAAGGCAGTACACTCGCAGGTACAACAGCTAGGAGTCGGTCCCCTACTGGCACTAGGTAGAGTTATGTGATAAAGTCATGTGGACGATTGAAAGAAACTGTCAAAGGCGAACCTAAGAAGGTTCATGGATAAATACTTTTAGTTAGGAGAACTTCGGGCCGGGTGCGCCCCCATAGTAGATGTACGTAGTATACAATGGGTGTATATTGTCATTTATTATTAGATTATTTGGGATTTTGATGATGTCATGTTATAATCACGCCAGCCCCGGGATGATGGGTGTCCGGGACGGGTTGTGACATGAAGTATTTTAATTTATATATATCTATTATTGTTTATGTATTTGCGTATTTAGCTAAGGAGAAAAAGGTTAGACGTTTTAATATGAATTTTATATGAGGGCTATTTAAAACCTAACTTTAAATTTCTAATTTGAAAAAGGGCAAATTTCTCTATTACACTAAATTTTTTAATCAAGTTTTTAATGAATTATATCTCTAATCTTATATATTATTGCAACATCCTAATTGAACTTTAAGTAATACTACTTTATATAGTAGAGAATTATTATGAATTTGGTGTTTGTTAAAAATCTCTGAATTCTTTAAGAACAGTTTGTCATTTGGTAACCTCAATCCTAATTTTGATAACATCAACCCTAATTACGTCGTCTCACTTCTTTGATGGCATTTGTTTAGTGTATCTGTTTTAATTCCCTTTTCTCTTTGATGACGTTTGTTTAGTGTTTATTTATATTGTGTTTGTTTATTGTTTCTGTTTAGTGTTTCTATTCTTAGAGAACTTGGACCAGGAATCAGTTTGTTAGTATTTGTTGGTGATGGTATGTGTGATGGTATGTGTCTTGACTAAAACACAATATATAATGTTATTTCTAATTGTCTTTTTTTGTCTCGACTGTACTACCCTTTATGTAATGTTTGGAAATACCGAATTTCGTGTTTCAATCCCACGAAACCAAATGTCGACTAAATATCAATTCTTTTTAACCATTTCATTTGTGATTTCACCTTTATTGATGCTTAATTGTTATTTAATACTGTTTAAATGAAATTAGTGTGGTCTTGATTGATGTTCAACTATTAGTTATTATTAAAGGACAACACAGTGCACAAAGGCTTCTATCGTTGCGGGGTTTGAGAAGGGTCAGATGTATATACAAAGGAGATTATATCAAAAAAAAAATTGGTTCATGTTTATAGTATCGTGTTATTGTTGTGTGTATTAATTTTATGGGTTTATATGAAGAGTGTCTTTAGTTTAAGATTCATTTTTGATTAATTGGAATTTGGTCAACAACGTGAGCTTTACTGCATGGCTTGATCTCTACTAAAGAGGGTAAGCGAGACATAGCCCAGAAGCTCATAGGCAAGATGAGGCCTATTGGTAGAACGAGTGGCTAATTAGTTTTGATATTTTCGACTATCCTCCCTTCCAACTTTCGGCAGAAGAGTCGTTATCCTTCTTTCGCCAAGTAGCTACCATGTTTTTTATATTCTTTCTTTATTTTTTTGTTAATTCTTTTATTTTTTTCTCCAATTTTTGTTAACATTTATTTCTTCGTTATTTATCTATGAAGGTTTAATGCCAATTTTGTCTCTAATTTTACAATTATGTAGCTATCGAGATCGGGAGATTTTGGATTGAGATTGGGAGCTCGACCTAGAGTCTCCTTCACAGTTTACTTCCCGATGAGGTGTAAGGTATGATACTTTAGCTGTTGTTTTTCTATACTTCTATGTTTATATTATTGTATTTGCTCCTATATGTTTGTTTAGCTACAAAATCGTTTTACCCTTTTAGACGTAAAATCATTCTAATATTTTTTTAATAATAGAGTTAATGTGTCGTCTGATGTTTTAGTTATTAAAAATTTAGATTTGGAAATATTTTTAAACAAATCTTAATAGATTTTGCAATCATTCTTAAATGATTTCAATTATCAATATGACTTAAGCTGATAAAAATTTGTTTTAATGTTTATAAAAAAAATCCCTTTAAAATTAGATCTTTAACAAAAATATTTTTTCTACCATTTTATGTTTAATCGAAACGCGTTACTATAAATTTTGTGGGTAAGGTATTGTTATGAATTTTGTTGAAATATGGGAACAAACAAGCTTTTGATATTGACTGTATACATATACAGGCTCAATATTATGCTTTAGATGTTGAAATATGGGAACAAACATGACGACATCTCCCCCTACCTTGCGATGACGAAACCTCCTTCAATGGTGTATTTCTAACCCTCCACCCCCCGTTGTCAATGTCGTCGTAGATTCAGTCACCTGTTGCCACAATCACTGTCGTCGTAGACACACACCCCTCCACCGTCGCCCTCCACTCAGCACAAGTTCGTCTCTCTCTCTCTCTCTCTTGTTGATGGTTTGAAAGTTGAATTTGTGTTTGCAGTTATTGGAAATTTTGTTGCTATATTTTTTGTTTCCGTTACTTCCGTTTCCATTCCGAAAGATTTTAATGTCTATGTTTTATAAATAGTGAGTATATGTAAAGAGTATAGTTTTTTTTTTTATTGGGAATAAATAATGTGTGAAATGGTATTTGTTCTTGATTGTTAGTTTTCAATTGTTATTATTATTGATGTTCAAATGAAATAGATGTAGAATATTGTATAAATAGTGGAGATTATGCCAAAAAATTTTAGTATATTTTTTTGTATATATATATATTTTATTTTACACCCGTGCGCTAAACTTGTGTGTGTATATATATATATATATATATATATATATATATATATATATATGAGATAATAGCCACAGGTGTATTATCTCTTCGCACAGGAAGGGAAGAAAAAGGAAAAACAAATTAGTCACAATTATGGGGGGTGGGACAGGGTCAAAATGTATTCAATTAAAAAACGTACCCTCATTAAATGTCCCACAATTACCTCATAGCACATGTCTTAAAGAAATAAAGTAATGTGAACGCTGAAAAAGGACAAAGATAAGGCCCTAGTGAGGGGCTCTTTCGCTCCTCCCTCACTAAACTTTTATAATTATTTCACTTGTCTCTGTCTATGTGGAATGTCTTATCACATTTAATCTCTCTCTCTCTCACGCCTGCAAAAGAGTCTTTGGAAATCTGGAGTGTTGATTATGTAAAGATGTAGATGTTCTCTCATGTGGGTCCTAGGGTTTGATGTGGTGGATTTTATGGTAGGGGTGATAATTTTTATTTATTTATTTATTTTTTATATTTAATTAATTTCATTTTTATAGTGTCTAGTGATTATATATACAAATAGCGTATACCATTTGTTTGAAGATACTAGTGCACAAAAATATTGAATGTAAAATAATTTAACATAAATTCTAATGGTATGATTTGTAAATAAAAATAAATTGAGAAGACATTTATTGATGACTTTTTTCTATGATATGGATGGAATCGAAGGCGGAATAGAATCGCATTCCGCCCTCGATTCTTATTCCGTTGTTTGGTTTTTCAATGGAATCACTTTTGTGATTCTATTGGAATGAAATTGAATGGAATGAGATTTCATTTGAGATGGGGTGGAATGAGATTCCAACCCAATGGAATCAATATCTTAAACTACATGATAGTCCTTCTAATTAAGGTCTTGAAAATTGAGAATAAAAACAGAAATTAGAGAACATAAACTGAAATTAGAGAACAGAAAGTTGGGAATAGAAATAGAAAATTGAGAATAAAAAATTGAGAACAGAAACTGAAAATAGAAACAAAAAATTGAGACATAAACCTAAAATTGAGAACATAAATGGAAAATTAGAGAACAAGAAATTGAGAACATAAACTAAAAATTGAGAACAAAAACATAAAATTAGAGAACAGAAAAATGAGAACAAAAATATAAAATTAGTAAACGAAAAATTGAGAACGAAAATTAAAAATTGAAAACAAAAACATAAAATTAGATAATAGGAACAGAAAATTAAGAACAAAAACATAAAATTGGATAATAGAAAATTGAGAATAAAACAAAAAATTGAGAACATAAACTGAAAATTGAGAACAAAAAATAGAAAATTAAAGAACGAAAAATTGAAAAAGGAAACTAAAAATTGAGAAAAAAAAATATTAAAGAATAGAAACTGAAAATTGAGGAAAAAAATAGAAATTAGAGAACAAAAGTTTAAAATTGAGTTGAATAATGAAATATAATAAAATGAGGAAAGGAATAGAATAGTGAAATATAATAAAATTTTATTATAACCAACCAAGAAGAGAATGAAATAATTTTATAAGGGCAAAACGAAAATTTTGCTATATTTCAGTATTCTATTCTTTCTTTCATTCCATACCAACCAAATAAGAGAATGGAATAGTGATTCCATTCACAATTCCATTCCATTCTTTATCTCATTCCATTACTTCTTCCATTCCATTCTACTCTCATTCCATTCCGTCCAACCAAACATGCCGTAAGGGTCATAAATTTAATTATTCGAATCAAATAACGATTTTTTATTTTATACATCTCTAAAGGATTAAATAATTAATTACTCATAAATTTATTAATTTAAAAATAAATCAATCAATTATCATTATATTTAATATATTTTATTTGAATATAACTTACCGATAGAAAAATGCTATTGCCACCCTGGTAATCCGGTTACACTTCAAATAGATTTTTTGAGAGTAATAAATTGATAAATTTAAATATAATTAGATAATTTAAGGGTGTGACTAAAATTTCTCAATCATACATTATGTTCAATTTCAAAATAAGGGAAAATGATTTTTTTGGTGATTGACAAATGACTCGGGTGTTCAATTAACTTCTGTTATTTGGAAGCTGACACATCGGGTCCTTAATATTTCATTTTCGGTTACGTAATAAAAAGAAAAAGATCAGAAACATGTTGACCAAGTGGATGGTTCGACAGAGTTCTACTACCTGGAGCTCGAGGATCGAGATGTTGTGATTGTTAGACAAGCATCGATTATTGTTGCGCGTGATTCTCCCCCATTAATGCCACCACCATCAAAACTGAAGCCGAGGCGAAGTGTTGATATGAAAGCTGAGACAATGACCCCAACCTCACTCGTAAAAAATGTCAAAATTTGCGTTAGGACGTGCACAATTGATGAGGGTTCAGTGCACAAGTACAAAGTTCCTGTAAAGTGACCACGACGACTACCGAAAAAAATGTGATGTACCATCTCTAGTCAATCTGGTAATGGATGTTGTCATCTATACCGGTGAGCTAAGAAAGTCAGTACATGATAATGATGAACTTCGAGTATTGCCTCCGCAGAATAGTAATGTTGCAAGGATGCTATCTCAAGCCTATTGGGACATACTTGAATTGATTTTGGAGAAAAAAAGATCTGGGTAAGTTTCAATTTTTCAGTTTTACATTGCGTCCAAATTATTGATATGACAGATGCTTGTTGTGCATCATTTTTTATTTATTTTTTAATGTTTGTAGTGCATCTGTGGGGTAGGGAGTGGACATTCGAGCAAATCTCTATCATCGACATAGTCGAGCTCTTATGGGAGATGTAACTTACAAACTTTGTAAGTTAAATACCTTTCTTGTCTACCTATTTTTAGCTTGGATACTACATGTTGCACAAACGGTCGTGTTAAGAAAGTAAAATGATCGTGAAATGTTACATGTAACATATCTATGTATGTTGTACAAAAACTCTCAACATGTATGTTGAATGTAACATGATCGTTGATGTTGAATTTAACGTAACCTGTGATTGTAATGTGTGTCAAAAATGTTTGTGTACTATCTTTTGTTTGATTGTGCAAATGAACATAACAACATGTGTTTTGTCGAACATTAGGTTATTAACGAGTGTATGGAACTGATGTGGCTACAACAAACAAGGGTTGCCAGTGAGCTCAAGTTGTTCGGTCAAACATTTCTCCAATCGGTCGTATTTCATTTCAAGTGGCTGTTGGGTAATAAAGTTTTTATATTTACAATCTCACCTTCTTACTATTTATCGTGCTTAACAAAATATTGCACCTAGATAATTGAGGCATCCTCTAATGACTATCGATACGTCCATTTCCCAATAAGTACCGAATGGGGTACCTAGTCCACCAGACATTGAACCTTACTTGTCTGTGATAAGCAAAGGTCCACTTGCTCACATTACAATTCCATTAACCTGAGACGTCCAGGGGATGTAGACCATTTTTATGACAATGCCAAAAGACTTGTGCGTTTAAGTTTTCGCTTGAATATTTTCTTGCCTCGATAATGAATAATCCTAACCTATTTATATTCAACTGTAAATTTCGTATGTTGATGCATTGTTGTAAAAGAATCTAGTGAGCATCGACGAAAAGATGCTAACATCTCAAATACTAATTACGTACTAGACCAAGGCATAATTAAATTAACGTAGTCAAGGCATAACATCGCAATTGTGATAATAATTTTTGTAACTATTAATGTTAATAATTTTGGTACAGTAAAAATTAACGTAGCGAAACAAACGAAATAATAATTTTGCATAATTAAATTTGGGAAATGAAAAATCATGCCATTTAGGGTTATGCATTGCATATTAAGTTATTTTAAAGAAAATATTAACGTAGGCCCTATCGCTATTAGGTTCACAGACGCCAACGCCCCAGTAGTTTTGACGTCGGTATTTTTACAGTGTGAAAAATGAGGTGAGTGTACTGTTTTCTATGTAAATATACAAATTTTATTTTCGTATAAATTATGGGAAAATGTGTTTATTTAAAATGGACAATTTTGTGACTTATGTTGATCAAGTAGGTTTTAAATTTGGAAAGTGATTCTTGTCCGATTATGCCATAGTTTTGATACTGTCAAGAGGGCATGTCCTGCGGGATGGTTTGACCTGTTAGGAGAGCACGTCCTGCAGGTGGTTGATTATGTTATTGACCTATCAGGAGTGTCAGTCTTACAGGTGGTTGATTATTATGACCTGTCAGAAGGGTTAGTCCTATAGGTTGTTATTGATATTATGACCTGCCAGGAGGGTTAGTCCTGCAGGTGGTTGTTGATATTATGACCTGTCAGGAGGATTAGTCTTACAGGTGGTTGTTGATATTATGACCTGTTAGGAGGATTAGTCCTGCAGGTGGCTGATTGACCAGTCAGGAATGTAAATCTTACGGGTGGTACCCCTACCATCGGGGATAATAAATGGCCCTAACACTGATAGTCACATTAAATGATACAGTTGTACAGGTTACGGTAGCGTTGAAACTCCCGATCGTGAGGTAAAAACGATCCTATGGCTAGTAGGAGAGTGGTGTGGGGTATTTTATTATATGACGAAATGTTTAGATTGATTGATTTAAAATAATTGGGTTGGTTGATTTAAAATATTTAGATTGAGTATTTTAAATATATTAGTTTATTTCATTGGTGACAGAGAAACTGAATTTTCGTACGGTATGTGATTATATAATATTATATTTTGAAACGTGCTGTTTAATACTTATACTTGATCCATAAAATATTTTTATTATGAAGACAGTACACTGATAAAAATATTTGGTTTCAAATATCGCAACTAGGAGTGGGTCTACTACTGGCACTAGGTAGAGTCCGGATGTAATGTCATTTTGGGAGTGGGCCGGTCAAAGGCGAACCGTGGAAGGTTCAACATTTTTGGTGATTTTTGTTGTATATATTTAGGACGGGTGTGTCCCATATTTTTGGAAGTAAGTAAATGGTTATTATTTTTGGGGAAAAAAATTGATAGCGGTACGCGTGCGTCTGTATATGTATTTATATATATGAATGTATTTGGTTTGGTTGGTCAAGAAGTGTCATGCCGACGTCACGCTCGACCTTGGGTGACGGGTGCCCAAGGTGGGGTATGACAGTGATCATCCACTACCATTGTGAATATATATATATACACATATCCATTCACGCATCACATGGGAGTCTCAAAAGAAGAAAAAAAAAACAGGAACCGAGGGAATGGGTCGGCGGGGTGTCCATCCGGTCGGCGTGGCGGTGTGATCGTCACTATTGTCATCGCCGGTGTGGTGTGTTCCTCTGGCTGTGGGTGCGTGTGTGCTGCTGAGTGTGTGTGATCGTCGTGTTTCGTTGGTGTATATTGTTCAGATGATTGTTGGTCTGCGTGTATTTTTCTGCTCGTTCGTTGCATGGGGGTTTCGTCGGTGGGTTAAGTGAGTGTGTGTGGGTTGTGTTGACCAAAACTAACATAACAAAACAGAGAGAATAAGAGAAAGAGAGAGAGAAAGAAGTCGTCGGGGTGTGTTCATCCGGTCGACAAAGGAGTAGTCTGGCGAGGGTTCGTCGTCACTGTTTGCAGGCGGCTGTCGTCAGTTTGAGTGGGTGTGGTCATCGTTCATTCGTTGGCGGTGGGGGTGTGTTTGTCCAGCGAATTGCATGTGTGTGTGGAGTCGTTGGTGGAGTGGGTGTCGTCGGTCGGTAAGTGTGTGGGCTTTGTTGACGGTGTGTGTGGGGAGGGGTTCCAGTGTTGAGACAATCGTCGATGGGGTGTGTGTCGTCGGTGAGTTGTGTGTGTCCGTCGTTTAGCGTGTGTGTATAGGTGGCTGTCGTTCAGTCAATGGTGGTGTGGGAGGCGTCTGTTGGTGTGTGTGCAAGTGATCGGTGTTTGTGTGTGTGTGTGTGGTGTCGTTTGGCCGGCCGGCAGAGGCAGTGAGTGAGTGTGGGCGTGATCGAAGTAGGTGTCGGCGACAGCGATAACTCAAACTGAAACATAAAACAGAAACAGAAAAGAAAAAGAAAATAAAAAAATAAAAACAGAGAAGAGCAAAAAAAAATAAAAAAGAAGAAGAAAGAAAAAAATATATATACAACACCAAAAATAAAAACAAAAATAACACCCAAAAACCAAAAACCAACTTCTCGGCCGGTGAGTGATTCGAAATAGGTAACGATTCCGCTGGTTAATATTTTAATCGTTAATTATTATTTTCGTCAAATTAAATTATTAGCATTAAATTTTGCAATCGCTACGATAATTTTGTAATTGTTAATTTTAATAATATTATACAGTGAATATTAACGTAGTAAGACAAACAAAACAATATTTTTTCATAACTAAATTTGGGGAATGGGAAATTATGTAATTTAGGGTCACGCATTGCATATTAGGTTTATTTTAAATAAAATGTTAATTTAGGTCCTATCGCTGATAGGTTTACAGGTGTCATTGGCCCGGTAGTATTCCGATGACAGTTCGGTAGTATTTGATGATAATATTTTGTAGTGCGAAAATCGAGGTGAGTATATTGTCTTCTATGTAAATTTACAAATTATATTTTTGTATAAATTGTGGAAAAAAAATGTTTATTAAAATTGGACGATTTTATAATTTATGTGGATCAAATAGATTTTAAATGTAGAAAGTGATTTTTGTCCGACTATGCCATAGTTTGATCCCGTCAGGAGGGTATGTCTTGCGAGATGGTATTGACATGTTAGGAGGGTACGTCCTGCAGATAGTTGATTATGTTGTGATATATTATAACCTGTCAGGAGTGTCAATCTTACAGGTAGTTGTTGATATTATGACATGTCATGAGGATTAGTCCTGCGGGTGGTACCCCTACCATTGGAAATAATAAACGGCCTTGACACTGATAGTCACGTGAGATAGCACAATTGTACAGGTTACGGTACCGTCGTAACTCCTGATCGTGAGGTAAAAACGATCCTATGGCTAGTAGGAAAAAATGGGTGCGATATTTTATTATATATTGGGATGTTTGGATTGATTGACTTAAAATATTTGGATTGGGTGTTAAATATATTATTTCATTACATTGGTGACAATGGAACTGAATTTTCAACATGGTACGTGATTATATTATATGATATTTTGAAAACGTGGTGTTTAATACTTATACTTGATCCATAAATTTTTTTTTATATTATAAAGACAGTACACCGATAAAATATTCTTTCAGATACCACAGTTAGGAGTGGGTCTACTACTAGCACTAGGTAGAGTCCGGAGGTAGTGTCATTTTGAAGGTGAGCCGGTCGGATGAGAACCGTGGAAGGTTCATGTTGTTTTGTGATTTTGGTTGTGGATATTTGGGACGTGTGTGCTCCTAAATTTTAAAACTGGTATGTATATATATATATATATATTTATATTTATATTTTTGGAAAAAAATTTACAATAGCGCGTTTATGTATGTATATATGTATGTATGGATCTTAGTTGATTGGTCAGGTAGCGTCATGTCGACGTCACGCCCAGCCTCGGGCGGTGGGGGCCCAGGGTGGGGGTGTCACAACTAGTATGTAGACTCCATAACTACATTTTTCAAAATAAAAAATACCTTACAAATTTAAACCCATCTCTCTAATGATTTCCTTTTTTAGACTATCATAATACTGAGTAGAGACGAGATCCAAGTTATGAGTATCGATTTGTATTATACGATTGCTTTCAACTCTTTTCTTCATTCATGTTGAAGTATTCATGTATTCTCTTCCAAAACGCATTGTGTTGTTGACCACTACCGGTGATCGGATCTTTGCTTGGGTTCAATCAACCAGAAACAATAAGAATATCCTCGATAGGATTGAAATATTTTGCTCTTTGTGCCTTCCTAGTCGTTGATTTCGTTGTATTTTCATTGAGGTGGATTAGTTCAGTTTCAGGTTAATTTTCAGAAAAATTATCTAAAAGAAGACTAGTGTAATAATAATTTGATTCAGAACCCATCTACATATATTAAATTAAAGTAAATAAATCAGATAAATAACAATTAAACATGAAAAAACACACAAACATTAATCAATTAAACAAATTAATCTATTAAACATAAATTAAATTAATATAAACAAATGAATGATTTTTTTTATTAGCCCACAGCCCATTTTCCAAATTAAATTAACATAGCTCATTCCCTAATCCAATCAAATGTGATTAGCCCAATCCATAGTCTAAATTAACCTAACCTAAGTGTTAATTCAACCCAAACCCTTTTTTTTTTAGAACGATCCACGGTCTCCATCCCACAACCCTATCTTTTTTTTAGAACAATCCACAACACTTGTGCATGTATGTGGTGTATTTGCCCTAATTCTCACAAATCGATCGATCGAAATACACACATACACACACAGAGACACAGAAGATCGAACTTCTGGTTTGTGACAGAGATGGTAGCTTGCGAAGACAGCTTATCGATCTGGTTTGCGACGATTGTGCGGTGCGACGGAGACGGTAGCTTGCGGTGGATGCTTGCGATGGAGGCTTGCGATTCAGACTTGCGATGGAGTAGCCGTTGCGTCTCGATCTGTTGGTTTGATTTTCATTTGCCTGTTCCTACATTAATTTATAGACTGTTATTTTTTTCAACGGTCGCTGTGCCAAATATGACACAGTAGAGCTGGTGTGCCAAAAATGACACACCATATGGCACAACTTTTGGAGTTCTTTTTTTACTTCAAAAGAGTCATATCTAGGATGACACACCATATGGAACATCTGTTGGAGATGCTCTTAGAGGTTGAAAAATAGCCCCACCCTTCCTTCACCATATGGAACATCTGTTGGAGATATTCTTAGAGGTTGAAAAATAGCCCCACCCTTCCTTTTCCCTCTCCCTCATTACAGTACAATTTTTTTTTTTTTTTATTAGTTAAGATTGTATACCCAGAAATCACATCCCCAGGTATAAAGTTTAAAAAAAAATAAAAATCGTCATATACTCGGTGTTTCGAACACCGAATATACGACGTACTATTTTTTTGAACCCGGAATTCGGAACCCCGAGTTTTAGTACCCGGGGGATGCACTACTCTCGTAAATAAGTTGAGATCCAATCTATTTCAGTATTATTTTTTTTTTAAATGTAATAAAATGGTGAACAACTCCAATTCTCAATTCACTACAATTTAGCTCCAGTTCCAATATCTGCAACTATTTCCTCAAATCACAGAAACAATTGACCTTTTCAATTCTCGACACCAGCAAATTCAAACCACCAATTTTATTTTATTTTTTCTCAACACACAAATATCATTAAAATCTAAGATTTTTTTTTAGTAAACAATCCACGAAATTAAAAATTCAGCTCATGCAGTCAACAACAGTCAACAACGTATTACAATAATTTTTTTAGAAGTCCAAAATTAATATAATTTTTTTATTAAAAATTACAATAACTTTTATTTCATACAATGACTTCTAGATTTTTGACAGTATCTTTGGACATTAAAAAAAAAAATTATTGTAGTACGTGAACTAAAATTTTAATTCCTTTAGACGGTTCGACAAAAAACCCCTTCAACAAAACACACTACTTCCTAACAACGAGCGTAGCCCTGCCGGTACCTTCATTGATTTGGAATTGATCCCCCAACCCAAGATTAGCCATCAACAACCAAACAATGGTGATAAGCTCCCCTCCTTTATTCAACATTGCAGCATGTGCATCTGCCCTACAATGGGAGGCGGCATAACACATCAAATCAACCCATACTTTACTCATCACCTTCCACTTCTTCTCCTTCCCCAATTTCTCCAATTCTTTTGCCAAAACACACGCATCCAATAACACCGATTTACTTGGATCGTCCTTCTCCGTCATCGGCTTAACCTCCGCCTTTATGTTGAATATCCTACGGCAGGCGGCTTCCTGTTCTTCTCTCTCTATCCTTTCTTTCCCTCTCCATCTCCGGAAATGAGGCATCACCCACGAACACGGCCAAATCTCGACTTGAAAGATCAGGTGACAAACGACGACAAGCGAAGCGTAAACAAGGACGATCGGAAAGAGAACAAAAGCTAGAGCCAGACACGCGTACTTGAAAAAACTGGCGAAAACGTAGCGGATGACTTGGAAAGGATGCACCTTTTGGCGGCGGCGGCGTTGTTGCTGATGTTTCAAGATTTTTTTGGCCTCAGAGCAAGTGTCGCGAAACCGTATCTGTCCGATTCCGGCGACCTTTGACATCAGAGTCGGCTGCATCACGAGCAGATAGAGCATGTAGTCTGACAAAACTTTTGCGAAATCGCGACATTTGCGCTCGGGGTTCGTCAGATAAAGGTTCTCCGGGCGGTGGTAGCAGAGTTCGGTCGCGACGTGCCAGAGGAGCAGGATTTGGTCATATTCGAGCTCATTGACGTATAGGAGAAGATCCTCGCACTTCTCGTCTTTCAAAACTTGGTGGCCCTTCGACGAGCATATCTCCCTTACCTTCTGCAAGTCTTGGGCTTTATCTGATTTCGACTTGAGCTCAGTAAAGATGTGATCTCTCAAGTGATCGGTGAACGGATTTTTCTTCACGTATTTGAACCCGTCGAGAAAATTGTTCAGCCCTAGATAACCAGCGAATTCCTCCTTCAGCACCTGACGAGGGTGTATACAATAGTATATCAAATTGTAAGCTGACATCGACTCCGACCACCTCCGGTTCACAATTCGTCTAAACCAACAGGCGTCGGCACCGCCAACGCCCTTTTCTGGTGACTTTTCCTGCGCACCGCCAACGCCCTCTTCTAGTGACTTTTCCTGCAACTTTCGGCCAATTTTTTCGAACTTTTTCATTGCGATGGCAGTCCGATCCGAGAAAAATAGCATGACGAAAGCGATCGTGTCAAGCAAAATAGCACCAATGAGCAATGTGTAGGTAATCCTGACGTCGAACCAATTTAAACCCTTTTTGTCAATAGTGTAGAAGAGCGAAAACGACACAATAACCAAAACGAACGACAGGACCCGAAAAACGCACCCGACGACTGTGTAGACGACACTGGCCTTGGTGTAGAGCGCCTCGTAGAAGAAATTGAGCTCGACCTCCACCACGGCGAACGCGTCCTCCGGCTCCCGCGCGAGGAAGAACTCCCGGCTCTGGTTCCGCTTGTGGAAACTGAATATCATATCGACGATAATACCCTTGAACGTCTCATAATACATGTGCGCGTAGTGCACGATATCGACCCGCTTCAGTTTTCCAGTCAAGTCTTTTTTGTCGGCGCTCTTTTGCCAATTGAGCTTATCGATCATCACGATCTGGGCCGGGAGGTTCGCGTCCTTCTTTGAAAAGTACACGTCCATGAGCTTCGCGTAGTTTTGGCTGGGGTCGAGCTCCTTCAGCATCGAATTGCGGAAGCTATTCAGGCTCGCGAGGTACAAGGCCCGTGTCCGTTCCAAGTACTTTATGAGGCCCACGAGAAACATAATCGCCGTCGGAATCGAAAGCTCGTTGAACGAGAGGGACTGAAAGAAGACGTAGATCACAGCTAGGGTTTGGAAAATGAGGCCAAGGAAGTGGCGGAGCCAGAGCTCGTTGTCTTCGAGGGCGAAGGCGGTGATGGTGTCGGGGCCGCCGAGGTGGACGAGGAGAAACGGGGCCCAAAAGGCCAAGAGATCGGGGTTGCTGTGGTGCCGGCCGGGCTTCGGGCTCTGGCTGCTCGAGATGAGGCCGATGGCGAAGTTGGCGGCCCAATCGGCGAGGAGGTAGGCGGACCAGAGGAGCATGATGATCCAGTTGGAGGAGGTTCGTTTACGGAAGGGCGCGACGAGAATGAGGAAGGTTTGGAGGGCGAGGCTTAAGCTGATGATGGCTCGGATATTCCATTTTTCCCATAGCTCTTTCCAATAATCCGCGACAGGCAGCCCCATAGCTGAAATAACAATTAGAACAATGCAAGTTTAGATATATGTGCTTGTGTGTGTAAGAGAGAGAGAGGGAGATCACTTAGAAACACTAGCAGAAGAAGCAGCAGCAGCAGCAGACTAGCTGAAGAAGAAGAAGAAGAAAAAGAAATGCAGACAATTTACTGAAAATTGCGGGGCTAAAAAAAAAACCTTACAAGATTCAGGACTTCAGAATATCGGTTTTGAGTTCTTTTACCAAATAAATAGGATTTAAAAAAAAAAAAATCTGAAAAAAAGAAAATGAAAATGCAAAATATTAAAAGACTATTTTGTCTCTTTCAAAACTAAAAAGTTTTTTAAAAATGTGTTGGGTTTAAAATAAAATATTTAAATTTTAAAAAGCTATTTATAAATACATGAATAGTTATTTAAAAACTCATGTTTATATCACCACGAATTGACCCAATTGAAAGAAATTTAGGTTTTCTTAAGCAACGTCCAGGGATTGAAACCTGAAGGTTGTGTATGGAAAGTGTTTTATTGAGAGAAATATCCGTTTTGGCGTTCAACAGTATTTTAAGGAATTAGTTTTCGCCGATCGTGGTGCGGAAATATCCTCGTTTATATAAAAAAAAAAACAAATGTTTATAATATATTTTATTCTTATTTTTATTTACTGCCATAAATTTATGGGATTTTTTTTCAAAAATCTCTAGATATAAAATTACTAATTGCAGGAATCTCATTTTAATGAAAAGTGATAGAGAACTCTTCTTTTAGAATTTTTGAAGAAAATTGCCTAAATTTTATTTGGGTAAAAATTAGTGTAGCAGACCGAATAGAAATATTTTCATATATATTGGGCACCAAACACGTCCATAGTTGCCTGCAAACAAGAAACCTCCATAGAAAGAACTTGAAGGGAGCTCCAATGGCGGCAAATGAAGTCGAAAACCATCTGCTCTCAAAACTCGATCATTCTATCACAGAATCAGAGTGCCATAATCATCTATCAGAGAATTTGTTTTCTCTTCAATCCCAATTCAAAAACCTGAAGGATTTGCTCAAAGATAGAAAAATGGTTCAATCAAAGCGCAGAGAGAAGCTCTATTATCTCAACAATGTAATCACAGAGTGGCTAATCGTATCCCAGAATCGCAGTTCTTACTCGTGGGAATCAATTCGTTTCGCGTTCAATCTCAGTAGAAATTTAGGGAAGATCAGAAAAGATCTGGGCGGAGATGATCATGCAACTAGTGCTGATTCAGAGAATCAAACTAACAGGGTATTAAATAAGGGATCGAAGACTTCTGTACCTGGAGATGATCCGCCCAAGGAGAATCGAGATGATCATGCAATGAGTGTTGATTCAGAGAATCGAACCAGCAGGGAATTAATTGAGGGATCGAAGACTTCTGTCTCTGACGTTGATCCGACGAAGGTTTATGGATTTGACGATTTAGCCATGTCTCTGGAGAGATTGCTGGTGAAGGAGAATCGAGATGGTTTCACGGCGATCGGGATTGTCGGGATGGCCGGCGTCGGGAAAACAACACTTTGCCAGTTGGTTTTCAACGGACAAATGGTGAGGAATCGGTTTTCTGCCGAGAGTCTGGGTTTCTATGCCGAGGCCGCAGGAAGGAGACGTCGGCCACATGAGGAAAAAGATCGCCAGAGAAATAATGTTGAGTCTCGGGGTTGAAGAGGAGATCGTGAATTCAGCCGGAGAAGACGAAACTGACGCTCTCCGGCGACTGATATTAGCTCTTCGTCGCCAGCTGATCGGAAAGAGGTACTTGATTGTCCTCGACAACGTTTGGAACTCGGAAATCTATTCTCGGGATTCGAATTCCGATTCAACTGATGAAGAAGCACTCGCGTATGGGTTGCCAAAAGGGGGCGGCGGAGCAGTTATTCTCACAAGCAGATCGCCTGCGGTAGCGAAGAAAATTGTCGGCGGCGAGGAGAATCTGCGGTGGATTCGGCCACTCCCCGATGGGGATAGCTGCTGGATGATATTCAGAGACGCATTCATAAAAGACGGGACGGATTTTCCTCAGCAGCTGGAGTCTCAGAAAGCTAACATCGTCGGGAAATGCGCCGGACTACCAGTGTCGGCGAAGTTGATGGGGGAAATTATGAAAAAAAATAAATGAAGAAAAAATAAATTATTTTAATGTAATTTTTTTTTAATTATAAAAATAAATTAAAATTTTTATTATTAACGATATAATTGTAATTTTTTTTTTTTTTTTTTCAAATTTGTGAGAAAAAAAAGTTATTTTTTTCTTACTATTTTTATTTTATTTTTCATTCTTACCAAATAAATTTTTATTTTTCATCTTATTTTTTTTAAAAAAAATTTCCCACACCCTTAAAAAGAGTTAAATTCAGATTTATCAATACCATGACATTTTAACTCAACATTTATTTATATATTTATTCCAATTTTAATTTGAGTGTTCCAAATAATTTAAAAATGATTGTTTAAAATTTCCAAAAGTTACTAAAAAAAAATAAAAAAATATTTATTAATTGCGTTTTAATAGGTTGATAAATAATGAAAAAGATTGGATGGAGAATTATGGAAGATTGTTTTAGTTCTACACTTAGTCCACGGAATTAAAATTTTAGATGGATTGTGTTACAGTATTTTTTTTTTTTCATAAATCTAAAATTATTATCAAAAGTCCAAGGCATAAAAGTCATTATAATTATTTACATGAAAAAAAAACACAGTATCTTTTCTAAATTAAAGTATTTTTAAACTTCTGAAAAATTATTGTATCACGTGTATTGCATGACTTAAAATTTTAATTTCGTGAATTATTCATTACAATTATCTTCATGTTCCTTCTTCTCCATCCTCTTTCTCAGACAACCGCCACATGTGGTGTTCTTTCTTCTTCTTTTTCTTCTTGTTGTTCTTCTTATCCCCCTTTCTTTCTCATTTCTTCCACAGTCAAATCTACGTAGATTCCTCCATCCAAATAATATTAAGAAAAATAAAATTTATTTCACCAAGGATAAAAATATTATTTTTTATTTCTATTCTTTCAACCAAACACATGTTTGGGTGGGATAAAAATGTGGGTGCATAATAAAGATTAAAAACAAATTGTTTATTGTCGATGGAAAATTGAAGGGAACAAAAAATGCATGATTCTTTAGTAATTTTTAATCTCAAACAATGTGGGAATAAGGGAGAGAAAATGAGTAAAAAAAAAAAAAAAAAAACTAAAATTATAATTATACCTTTGATGATATAATTTAAATTTTATTGTATCATATATAAAGAAAAATAAAAAATAGATAAGTCAATAATATTTGTTGGCCCAGTAAACTATCCAAGAGGAGGTGAATTTAGTAAATATAAAATTTAATCCAAATAATAATATTTCAAAAATCAAATAATTAATTTAATAAATTTATCCTAAATCGATTATTATCTCTTTATAGCAGCGGATAAGTGTGATAAACTCTAGGTGCACATCAAACAACACAAAATAAAGTAAAGAAAATAAACAATGTAATACACATCAATATATCCTGATTCACTAAGCTAATTTTGGCTAATTCAATTATCCAAGCTCCATGGAGATTCACACCCACTAAACTATTAAGATTTCTTTAAACAGGTAGGAAACAAACCTTTACACAATGATTCTTTTCATAGGCTCAAAATCAACATTTACATCTTTTTTTTTCTAGGCTCAGGAATAATCTTTTTTTTTTTTTTTTTTTCTCTTAGACTTAAGAATAACCTTATCTTTTTACAAGTTAAAGATTAACCTAATTCTATTATAAGAAGAATCATGACTTAATTCTTTTTATATCTTAGACTTAAAAATTAAACCTCACAATTACTCCAAGTATCCATTTTTCAGATAAAGATGGAACCTTTATAAATTACTCACAATTGATCCCAATTAAGAAGAATCACACCTAAGCTCTTTTCAATGGAAAAATAATAACCTAACATTTTTGTATTTAGGTAAAGATCAAATCTCAATCTCTGTACCGGAAGAAATTGAAACACAGCTACCCTTGATTAGATACTCTCAATAATACCTAATCCGCACACAACTCACCACTTACAAGAAATTGATAAATTCTTCCCATTCGGAACTTCTACCATCTTAAATCAATTTAAACTCAATTAATGTCCCGATATTTACTAGTGATAGAATTAAGTGAGGAAAATAAAATCTGATTATAAAATTAATGCGGGCAGTACAAAATTGAGTATGTAATCAGATTATCATACAAATCGTTTTAAATTTTTTTTTATACTTTTAAAGTTCAAAAACGATTTCACAAGATTAATTATCCAAGCAAGTGATAATAATAATAAACTCAATTAAGAATAAGCTTGGAACACTTTCACCAAGAAAACTTAAAAATCTTATTATTATAGATATGGGTAGCACACAGATAAATATGAAATCAAATTTTCACCAAAAATCGTTTTAAAATATTTTTATGCGATTTAAAGTTCAGAAAATGATTTCATCATGATCTTATCAACTAAGAAAATATAGAAAAATAGATATACAATAAAGATTAATAGCTTGGAAAGATCTCACCAAAATAACACCGAAGAATTATAGATTGAAATGCTAGACAACTCAAATTAGTGACACTTACACAATCAACACTTTAACTCAAGAACTCAACAATTTATCTTACAATTTGATCTTTCAAAATAATACCAGAATGATGACTCTTATAAAAATTTATGAACTGAATAGTTCTTGATATTATATCATTATTATGTGAAATCCACAAGTCTATATAAAGCCACTTGAAACAAACCCTATAACAGCTAGTTTCAATAAGGTATGTAATTTAAAATCACCTATAGACCTCATATATTGATTCATTTCAATCATAGTATATTTAACTTAATAATATAACTTCTAAAGCTCTCAATTTAGTCTCCAAAATAATTTGATCTTAATCAATAAAAGTATAGAAATAACTATATTTAACTATATGGACTAAATTGTAAGATCAAAATAAAATCCCTTAAATCTCTTTCATATTTTAGGCCCAAAATATTCTCTACCAAAATGACAATATTTAAACTCAAAATTCGCAGGTTTAAATATAGAAATTTCAAAGATATTTTATAACAACTACTTTTCAAATATTATGTCATTAAATGACACTCTAAAACCTCATACATCATATATAATAAAAATAGATTTTTTTCATTTAAAAATATTCTTGAAAAATCTCATTTTAGTCCTTAAACATTTTTACATTGAAATTCATCAAAATAGAAAGTATTAAAGCACATTAATTAAAAGAATATTTAACTAAATAAACTAAATTAATAGGGATAATAAAATATATAAACCACATCCCAATTAAGTACAGATCCTTACAATATCTCAATCAGGTAAGCCAAAAACGACTAGTTAACGGCTAGTTTTGAATCAAATCCATGAAATTATCCAAACTTGAAACTGTCCATCGGTTGATCAACCAACACCCATTGGTCGACCGCCCGATTCAGGATCTAGCCCAAGCTAAAATCTCTTTACCTATCGGTCGACTGTCGATCCTTCTCTTGTCGATCAGATGATTCAACAAGTTTTACAAGTCGACTTGCCTGTCGACCTAGAGATTTAGAGAGTTCCTCTTTAAACCATAAGTCGACTTACCTGTCGACCGACCAATTTAGGGACTTTAGATAATTTTCATAGGTCGACCGCTCCTCCACTATAAGTCTACCGATTCCTGCAGAACTCATTTCTTAATTCAATTTTAATCTAATTTTTCAACGTTTTTGTCCCTTTAATCGATTTTTTTCTCTGTTAATTCTTTAAATTAATTTTTAATCTTCTAATATTTCTTAAAATAATATTTCTTCTTCAATAGCATATTGGACCAAATAAGTTGGCTAATTAAGATCCTAATAAAAATACACATAATTATAAAATCATTTTTGTATCGTGTGTGATTTTAATCAGGATACATTAAGAGTAAAAATAAATTAGAGTTGTTTTCACCTATATCTTTCGGAATTTTCAATCTCTGAGCATCCGTTTCTGCATCTTTATAATTACTTCATAATATTGTCCGAAACTCTTTAAACTGAAACACTTAACAAACACGTTAATTCCACAAAATACATTAATATTTAATTGTTCTCAAAATCTTAGAATGAACAATATTTTTTCCTCTTATATTTCTTTCCCAAACTTGAAATCTCATATAATTTTTATTTAATTTTACATAAAAATTGCTTCTCAATTATAAGGAGTATGAGAAAGACATGATATCTTTTTTGTTTTTGGTAGATATAGAAGACATGACATCAATGATGCATAGTGAAATACATTCAAATGTTAAAAAAACAAACAAACAAAGAATAATAAAAAAAATCCTAACCATACATATCCAATCAGCTGCCACATCATACTAATTTTTCATCCAAATACTTTTAAAAAGTCAAATTCCTAATTAGTTTTGTGATGTTTTGTGGTATCTTGTAATTGGTCATTAGTGAAATTATAAATTTTAGCTAAAAAGTTACAAATTTAGATGACAGAATTACGAGTTACATTTATAAAAAATATTTAAAAATTTGCAATTTATTTTAACAAATTTGCAAATTCATTTGAAGAAGTTACAAGAAAAAAAATTATTATACATTTATTTTGAACACTTGCATTTTAGGGTAGGATATTTTAAAAAAAATAAAAAATTATGAGCTATTATTTAAATAATTAGTTATGTAATCTGACGTAACATTTCACGCCGTAATAATTTTACATTTTAATTGCTTAAATTGCAAATTAATATGTCCAACTACAATATACATTATAATATCTTGATCAATTATGACATATTTAGAAATATTAACAGTTAATTTCTAAATAAATAAAAAAAAAAAAACAAACTTATTCAGCTGCTATTAAATTTAGGGAATTTTGTTGAGACGTCCCAAGATTCCAAAAATTACTTTTTAAAGATTATGTCACGTGTTAAAAAATCACTGTTACAGGGCTCCGCAGAGTGTTGGTTTTATAAAATGGAACTTTTCACCAAATTTCCCTTAAAACGTTTCTGATATCAAAATTCAGTAATATAATTTAAAAATTGAAGCATTTGACGATTAAATAAGTAAAAAATAAGTTTAATAGAATAAATATTTTCTATTATATGAACTTCTTTAATTAAAATATTTGGATTGATTGATCTAAAATAATCGGGTTGGTTGATTTAAAATGTTTGGATTGGATATTTTAAATATATATTGGTTTATTTCATTGGTGATGGAAAAACTGGATTTTCGTACGGTATGTGATTATATTATATTTGTATTGGAAGTTTTAAATACCTTATTTCTTTACATTGATGTTAGTGGGAAACTGGTTCCGAATATGGTGTGTGATATACGGTATTATTGTTATATTATTTCATTTCATTGGTGGCAGTGAAATCGGTTATGTAATTATATAATATTATATTTCGAAACGTGGTGTTTATTATTTATACTTGATCCATAAAATAGTTTTATTATGAAGACAATACACCGATATTTTTTTTTGGTTTCAGGTACTATGGTTAGGAGTTGGTCCACTACTGACACTAGGGAGAGTCCAGAGGTAGTGTTGTGTTGGAGGTAAGTCGGTCGGATGTGAACCGTGGAAAGTTCAGGTATTTTAGTAGCATTGGTGGTGGATATTTGGGATAGGTGTACTCCCAAATTCTGAGAACAAGTATATATATATTTTTGAGGAAACATTTACAGTAGCGCGAGTATGTATGTATATCTGTATGTTTGGATACTCGTGGATTGGTCCGGTAACGTCAGGTCGACGTCACGCCCGATTTCGGGTATCAGGTGCCCGGGGTGGGGTGTGACAATCTTTTTCATTTTTAATTTTTCTTCATTATATGAAATTATTGAATAAAGAAAATAAATTTTTTATTTAAATTATAAAGAAATTATAAATTGTAATAACAATTCTAATAATATTATTAGAATGGGATTAGATTATTACCGCCAATAATATTTTAGTATTTATATTAGTATATATTTTTTGAGAACTAAACCATGAGTCTAGAGAGAGAAGCTCCCAAAAACAAGCTCAGTGAACTCTCTACGGAAGAAGAAGATGGAATCGAACGAAGCAAAAAGAAAATCAAGAACTCTCATGTTACTCCAGATCACTCCATTGAAATGGAGGAATCTGGAAACTCAGAAGAAAAAGAAGGTGAGCAAAAGGAAATGGATGAGCAGGCTGTTGGGATGATGTTGGCACCATTCATGATGATGACCCCAACCATGCATTTACAAACTTTGCCTGCAGATTATGAGCAGTAGGAAGCCACCATACAGGACCATCACACTTCCATGCAAGAGCAAAGTATTGTCCTGCAGCCAAAGACAAAATCCTTCAAAGATGTGCTAAATGGTAACAATTAAATCCCAAAAAGGAATCTAGAAGAAGTGTATTTTGATGAGGAGGATAAAGACCCAATGTCAGAGGAAAATCAGAGACCGAAGATGGAGATCGCACAGAGAGATGGCATACCAGAAGTCATAGTGCCTGATACCATCATATCCCAAATTAGGGAAAGATGGAGGGACACATTGATCATTAGGCTCATGGGACGTTCAATTGGGTATAAGGTTCTGTGTGACAGAGCTAGGGCTATCTGGAAACCACAAGGGGACTTCGAATTAATTGATCCTTGAATTATGGGTTTTATCTGGCAAGGTTTGATTGGATCACATACACTTATAAGGTTTTAATAGAAAGACCTTGGGTGATCTTGGATCACTCTCTTATAGTCAGGAAGTGGGAGCCTGACTTCAGGCCAGAATTTGCAACGGATTCTCGAACAGCGGTCTGGGTCAGGTTACCTAATATCCCTTTTGAGTATTATGAGCTATCGATTCTATACAGCATAGGGAAGAAGATTGGGAGACCGATCAAAATTGATGGCAATACGGTGGCAGCGTTTAGAGGAACATTTGCCAGAATTTGCGTGGAAATCGACCTCAACAAGCCCCTTGTTCCTCGTTTCAGGATGACAGGCATGGTGTTTAGAGTTGAATATGAAAGCCTTTACAAGCTTTGCTATGCTTGCGGGAGGGTAAATCATCGAACCGAAATGTGCCCATTTGTCAAAACGCCGGAGGAGAATGATGAGAGGCTAACAGAAAAAGTGCAGAGTTCACCGGAGACAACCCTCCAACGGGTAAGGGCTCTGGGCTCGAGATAGGGTCCAATCAAGTCCAAGTCACATCCAAAACTGAGGCCCTAGGGTCAGAAGAGCCCGTTGCATTAGACGTTGAGGAAGATGACTTTGGGCTATGGCTGGTTATAAAAAAATAGAGGAAATTTGGGAAGACTAAACCAAAAAAGAATATGCAAGGCTTTAATAAAGGGCCCAATGGCATGGCCCATCATGAGAATGACAAAGAAGCTAAGGCAATAAAAGCCCAAATGAACAAGGCTGTGAATAATGGCCCGAAAGCTAATCAGAATCATCAACCTAACCCAAGTGGATTTAACCAGAAGTCATCTGGTTACAACAAAGCTAACCCTAGTTAGGGGTCTTATCTCCAAATTAAAGAAGGCAAGGAGGCGGTTTAGTCTCCCAAGAGCACGCCGATGTCTTTAGTTGGTCTGAGGAGAGGCGGTGATGGAATGGGTCTATCTCGAAAATTAACGAACATTAAAATCAAAGGGGATGATCAACTACCTACCTCTCCCATTCAATCTTCTGCTTCACTCTACCCATCAAAAACCACCTCTCAAGCTTCTTCCAATTCAGTTAGATCTATCCCTCAACCCTCCAAGTCTTCTCACAACTAGCTAAATCTCAGACCGAGTTATGGACGAGTTACGAATCACTCTCCTCCAAGGCTCCCTAGTCTCCCTGGACAAGGGCCTTCGAGAGGAGCAAAATCAGTTGGTGGAAGTGTTTTGGCTGGTGGACGAGGTAAGGATCTCCATGGAAATATTGGAGAGAAGAGCCCCAGAGATTCCATTCCTGAAAATGGTAATGGAAAGAGTGCAAGCTTGGGACAAGCAGGTGATGAGGTGCAAGCACCTATTGAAGCTCAGTGAGTTAGAGCCTCTCCCTTCTTTGCCTTGTTCTATCTCTATACGGATCCTTGCCTGGAACTGTAGAGGAGCGGGAAATGGGCAGTTTCGAACTGTCTTTTGGGATATTTTCAATTCTAAAAGGCCTGAGATTGTGATTCTTCTAGAACTAAAGTCGATTTGAGCAAAATGGGGATTTTTTTTGTTTCCTTGGGGCTAACGGCAGTGACCCACATGAACCCTACTGGTCGATCGGGTGGTATTTGGGTTCTTTGGAGACCTGATAAAGTCTCGCTCAGTTAGATCCACTCTAATAATCAAGTGATCCATGTGAAAGTTTCTAGAGTGGGCTTTGATGATTGGTTGTTATCGGCGGTTTATGGGAACCCTAATCCCATCCGGAGAAAGGAGCTCTGGGAAAAGATGTCTAGCTTCTCCCAGTCCAATAATTCTCCATGGATGGCAGTGGGGGACTTCAACGATATTAGCTCGCAATCTAAGAAATCTGGAATAGTGAGGAATCATGATATTCGCCGCATCAATACTTTCAACGCTAATATATCCAGATGTGTGCTGAATGACCTGGGTGCTAGTAGACCAGCTACGACTTGGGCGGGCACGGCTGCAAATGGAGTTCGAGTTAACAAAAGGTTGGATCGTGCCTTGGCTAATGCTAATTACTGCACCAACTTCCCAGAAGCTAGGGTGGAAACCCTCCCTCGTACGTATTCTGTTCACTCCTGTAAGACCTCAATCGTAGCAGGTATGTCATTTCAGTGGTATTTTAAAGTAATGGTGAAAATTCAGGGTGAAACTAGGACAATTAAAAATTCAAATAAAAAGTCTAGGGGTCAAATTGAAAATATAGAAACAGCAAATCCCAATTTAGGAAGGTAAATTGACATTTAACATTTAAATGAAACTTTCAGGGGGTGAAATTGAAAATCTTAGGAACTTTTAAAAAGTTGAAAAGGATTAAAATCAAGGTTTAAAGGAAATTGGGGGGAGGAAAGAGCAATTAATGGAAAATGTTTTCTTTATCATTTATACACACCCATACGTCAACGGACGGACGGAACACATGGCCGGCAAGGAATCAAATAAGAGGAACGACGTGGCACGTTTAGAAAACTCAAATCCACTAATTTCATGCACCGGTGATGATCGAAAAACGAAATCCCATGATAAAAAAAAAATCCAAAAATCCAAAAATCCGAAATCTAGAGAGAGAGAGGGAGCCGGCCAGAGTTTGGGGTTTGGAAAGTAATCGCCGGCAAGGCAGGGTGTTCGGTTACAGGGTTATGGGCGTGCATGGGCATGCGGTGGTCGACGGAAAGGGGGGGGGTCGGCTGAACCAGGAATCAAAAAAAAAAAAAAAAAAAAAAAAGAAAAAAAAAGAAGAAGAAACAGAGGAGAGAGAAAGGTTGGTCCGGTGGTCCGAGGATGGTTCGTCGGCGGTGAGCATTCGGTCGGCCGTTCGGATGCAAGTGTGTATGCGTGTGTGTGTTCATGATTATTTCAGTCGTTGAGGTGCTCTGTTCATCCGGTGGGAGTGATCGTCGTGGGTAAGGTCGCCAGAGTTGGGTAGGAGAAAGAGAGGTTCGGCCGATGGAGAGTTCATCCGGTTGGTGAGGTGGGCGTTCGGTCGGTCCATCCAGTTCGTCGGCGGAGTGATCAGACGCGTGTGTGGGGGTGATCATGGACTGAGTGTGTATGGTGTGGGTGTGTCGTCGGTACTGTGCTGTCGTTGGCCGGCAGTGTGCTGCAACGGGGTGTGTGTGTGTATGTGGATTCGGTTGTCCGGTGGTTCGGGTGTTCGGTTGGTGGGACGGTGAGGCATGATCGACGGCAAGACCTCATCGGCGGTAGCTTGGTAGGGAACTAGAAAACAGTAACGCAAAACAGGAAAAAAAAGAAAGAAGAAAGAAGAAGAAAAAAAAAAAAAAAAGAGGAAAGAAAAAGGAAAAGGGGGGGAAATTGCAGAAACCACCTCGGGGATATCCAAAACCTATCTCGTGGTCGCTGAACGTTTCGAAAACAGGTGAAGCTTCAATCGATTATTTAATTCTCGTTAAATTAAATTTTAATTAGTGTTATAAATCCTAAAATCATAATAATTTCGTGACGATTAATTAATTTTAAGTACGTAGTACATAAAATTAGTAACGATTCGGAATATAGAGTCTGCATTGCATGATTAGGATATTTTAGATAGAATATTAATTTAGACTCTGCCACTATTAGGTTCGCAGGCACTGGCGTCCAAATAGAGTGCGGGCAGTGTCAGTTGTGCAAAACGGGGATCAAGGTGAGTGTACTGTCTTCTTACCAAACTATTTTCTATATATATATATGAGATGAAAATGGTGATTACCTAAACTGTATGAATTTATAAATGATATGGATCAAGCAGGATTTAAGTGAATTGGTAACTGGACTTTGATAGATTTCGAAAAAGAAGCCGGAAATGAATTCCGCTAGGTTTGGTAAAATTAGACGGTGGTTTTAAAAAGAGAATAAGAAATATCTATTTTCCTCAAAATGCCTGGTTTTCTAAAAATAAAGGATGGAAAAATGGTTTTGATAAAATCAGACGTTTCTTTAAAAGGAAGTGCGAAAAATGATTGTCGAATTTAAAAGTTGGTTTTGAGGAAAAGAGATAGACGTGGTGATTTGACAATGTTGACAATATTTATTGAGTTGTGATTCGATGATGCTGTAGTTGATTTGACAATGCCCTAGTATTTTTCTGTTTCGGTAGAGTGAGATTATCCGCTTCGGCGGAGTGATGTTATCCGCTACAGCGGAGTGATGTTTATCTGCCTTGGCAGAGTGATGTTAGACGTTTATACTGCGCAGTGATTATCCGCTTCGGCGGAGTGATGGGTGTTCATAGGAATGCATATCCTACGGATGGTACGGTACCGTTGCAACTCCCGATCGTGAGGTTAAAACGATCACTAGGGCTGGCCAGTGTGGGTGTGTTGGAGGTGTGTGTTTGAGATTGGTGCTTAAAATGTGGTGTTTTACGTATATTGGTTGGTTTGATATTATTTAGTATGATGATTGGTAGGACTTTATGCTAGATGGAACTTATCTATATTGTTTTATTGTCATTGCTTATATACTTGTGCTTGATCCATACTAGATTGTGGAAATATTTAGAAAGTAATAATATTTTCAAAATGCTTTACTAAGAAGGCAGTACACTCGCAGGTACAACGGCTAGGAGTTGGTCCCCTACTGGCACTAGGTAGAGCTGTGTGATGGAGTCATATGGGTGTTTGAGGGTAGCTGTCCAAGACGAACCTGAAAAAGGTTCATGAATGAATACTGTTTGTTAGAAGAAATTTGGGATGGGTGTGTCCCCCCTTTAAATATTTGTATTATATGTAGGAACATATTGTTTTTCATTTGGTTGTTTGGGCATTGGTGATGTCATGTTGTAGTCACGCCAGCCTCGGGATGACGGGTTCCGGGACGGGTTGTGACAACTCCCCTCTTCTTGTTCATGTCCTGGGTATTAAACTGCTTAACTCTTCTCACCCATTTAGATTTGAAGCTATGTGGATGGAACATCCCTGCTTTAAATCCTTTTTGGAAGAGAATTGGAATAACTATGGTAAGAACTTGGAAAATAATTTAGAGAACTTTAAAAAGAATATATTAAAATGGAACAAAGAAGTTTTTGGTAATATTTTCAAAATAAAAAAGCAACTTCTGGCTAGGATTTTGGGGATCCAAAAATTTCAAGACTCTAATTTTTCTAGCCGATTGGATAACCTTGAAAAAGCCCTTAAAAAAGAGTATGTTGAACTTTTGAAAAAAAAAAAGATCATTTGGTTCCAAAAGTCCAGAATTAACTGGCTTACTGTTGGGGATAAGAACACCAAATTTTTCCATGCTGCCACTAATCAAAGGCGTAGAAAAAACAAAGTGTCGATAATTAAAAATAATCTAAATGAATGGCTTGATAGTCAGGAGGATATTAAGCATCACGTTCAGGGGTTCTTCCATGAACTTTTTTGTGATAACCCCCCTATACATTTCTGTTCTGATATGAATAATCAAGCTTGTACCCACCCTATCCAGCCTACTGACCATTCCTTCCTAAGCTTGATGCCAGAGGATGAGGAAATTAAAACCAATTTGTTTAGCATGGGGAACTTTAAGGCCCCAGGCCCTAATGGCTATCAAGCTATTTTTTACAAAAGGAATTGGGACAGGGTGGGAAAAAACCTCTCTGGCTTTGTTAAATCTTGCTTCAATAACAAAGATATGCCCCCCAAAATGAATGAGACCCTCATTGTTCTTATCCCCAAAGTGGACATTCCTAAAAAAAATACCTAATTCCGTCCTATTAGTCTGTGTAATGTTCCTTATAAGTTGGTTACTAAAATTTTGATTGCGATATTGAGACCTCTGTTGTCCAATGTTGTCGGCCCGTTCCAAAGCAACTTTATCCCGGGTAGGCAAACTACGGATAACATTATAATTGCCCAAGAAATGTTACACAAACTCAAGTATTCGAAGGATAAAAAAGGTGGAATGATTATCAAAACTGATCTAGAAAAAGCCTATGATAAATTAAACTTGGACTTTCTTGAGAGTACTCTTGGTGTTTTTAAATTTCCCCCTGACTGGATTAAGTTAGTCATGAACTGTGTTAGAAAAGCGACGGCGAGAGTTATATAGAATGGAGAGCCTCTTGAAGGCTTTACATTCCAAAGGGGCCTCTGGCAAGGGGACCCCCTCTCCCCTTATCTGTTTGTGTAATGCATGGAAAGGTTGTCTCTGCTTATTTAAGAGGAAGTGAAAATAAAATAAAATGGCGGGGTATCAAAACAACTAAAAATGGTCCCATTATCTCCCATATATTATTTGCGGATGATATTCTTCTATTTGCCAAAGCTGACAAAGAGACCTATAATTCCATTCAAAACACCTTGTCTGTCTTTTCGGCTACTTCAGGTCTGATCATTAACTTTAAAAAATCTAAAATGTTTGTTGCTCCCAAAGTGAACAATCTAATTGCTAGGGACATCAGCAAAGAACTGGGTATTCGTTTAAGTAAGGATTTAGGAACCTATTTTGGTACCCCCCTTATTCTAAATAGAATCAGTGAGAAACAATTTAATTTTGTTCTAGAGAAAATGCAAAAAAGACTCTCTAATTGGAAAGCTAGTAACCTTTCCACAGCGGGTCGACCTACGTTGATAAAATATGTGTTAACATCTATTCCGATTTATACTATGCAAATTGTTCCCCTCCCCATTAAATTGTGTAAAAAAAAAATTGACAAATTGGCCAGAAGCTTTTTCTGGGGAGACACTGATGATGGCAGAAAATATCATTTTATCAGTTGGGATAAGGTATGTGCTCCTTCTAATATGGGAGGCCTAAATTTTAAAAAGGCTAAAAATATCAATGTTGCGCTTATGTCTAAATTAGCTTGGAGAATTGCCTCTAAAAATAATAACCCCATCTGGGTGGATGTTATCATGGAAAAATATCAAATGGATAGGAACCTCAGAACTTAGAAGAAGCAAAACAGGGGTTCACATATCTGGAGGGGTATCTTCTACTCCAGGCCAATCATTGCCAAAGGTCTAAAATGGAAAATTGGTAATGGCGTTAACGTTAATCTTTGGAATGATTGGTGGTGTGGAGATAGGCCTTTAGGCGATGATGAGCTCCAACAAAGATGGACCTTAAGGTTGTCGATATATTGAATGATTCTGGTAGTTGGTTTCTTCTACCAATCACCCATATTATATCGAATAGCCAAGCGAATGATATCTTGAGCTCTGAGCCCCCGAATTTTCTGGAAGAAGATGTAACCATCTGGACTCCAGAAAATTCGGGTAAATTCACGGTTAAATCGACTTATGCGATTGTTGCGGATTTTAATGCTTCCCAATCCTCCTTCAAGTGGGAGTGGATTTGGAAGATTAAAATCCCTCAAACCCTTAAATTCTTTCTTTGGAAAATCTTTCATAAACGGCTGCTCACTAATGAATTGAGGGCTAAATGGTCTATGGATACCTCGGCCATTTGCAAAAGATGCAATGGAGCTGTTGAAACTATTGAACATGTGCTTAAGACTTGCCCAAAGGCTTGGCATGTGTGGTCCATGTGTTTTGATAAAAGCTAGCTTATATGTGATTGAGAGATGGATATTCAAAACCGGATATCGAAATTTATTAGAGGACAGATGATCAAACCTTTCTTTCTTTACTTGTTTGTTGCCAGTTTATGGTGAATTTGGAAGGATCAAAACAAAGAATCTATTGAAGAGACTAGCCATGACCCTTATGTGGTGGTCTCCAACATTTACCGCCACTCGAAGGAAATGCTGGAAGCCTTCTGTCCTTCGAAAACCCATAATGGCTATAATTGGCCTTCTGATTTTAAATGGTCTCCTCCCCTTGCAGGATATTTCAAGCTGAATACCGATGGGAGTGCCCTTGGAAATCCAGGAAGAGGAAAAGTTGAAGGGCTTATTAAAAACATGAACGGAGCGTGGCAAATCGGATTTTTTGGTTATCTCCAATTATGTACGAGCTTGGAAGTTGAATTAAGAGTGATTCACACGGGCCTTTGCTTGGTGATTTCGAAAGGTTATACGAGGGTGTTGACTGAGATTGACTCTTAAGAAGTGGTGGACCTCATAAAGGGAGATTGTCCGGAGACACATCTCTTGAGAGGCTGGATCATGGAATGTAAATTCATCCTGGAGAACCACGATATGGAGATCAGAGCCATTAGGAGAGAAGGAAATGGCTCCGTGGACTTCCTGGCTTGCATGAGAGCGAGAAGCAGATCAGAGCTCCACTATCTTGAGGATCCTCCGGAGGGTATCAAAGGCCTTTTGATCGTTGATATGAAAACGGATACCCCCGGCTGGTTGCTAGTTTTGTGTTGTTCTTTTTTCTCCCCAAAAAAAAAAAAAAGTATTTATATTTGTATATATATTGGAAATAGGGTTGTTTGTGTAGATAGTGAAAAATAACTTTTGTGTTGGAGGAAAATGAGCCACCCAAGTGTATACTTTGTTGATTTCATCCTCATTATACTTTGTTGATTCAGACTCTTGGCCTTTACTATACATATGAGTGCGTATATATATTAAATTTTACAAAGGACGATGAATAAGGCTATATTAAATATGGATAGAGAGTGAGTTGGTCCAAGTGGAAGGGGTTTGAACTCTTTAAGCAACATTTTTTGAGACCGAATCTTGGGAGATTGTGTATGGAAAGTGCTCTGTTGGGAGAGATTCCCGCTTCTGGCGTCTGATAGTACTTCGAGGGATTAGTCTCCGTCAACCGTGGTGCGAGGATACCCTGAGAAACCAAAAAAAAAAAATATGGATAGAGAGAGGCTAGGAGAAGAAGACGCGAACAAGAAGAAAAATAGTTTTATCATCAACAATTTCGAATTTCAAATATAATTTTATTTTTTTAATATATATATTTAATCCATGTTATGTGGTTTAAGCAATAATCATTATATTTGTTGAATTACATGTATTGATTATAAACATGTATTATGTGGCAATTGTGTGAAAATACATACCTATGTGTTTATCTGTGGTTTAATTAGATACAAGAATTAAAGGGGTTAAAATTCTACTGAGCGTTACCTCACAACCCCCTAAATATTATTGCAAGGTTACTGAAAATGGTGTTGTGCATGAAATTTTATTTGAATCTCTGTTTAATCTGTAATAATTGTATTTATTATTAATGTTGTAAAAACTCGATAATTCGATAGTTATAACTATCATTTTAATGGTAAAAATTTTCAAATTTATGAATAGTGGAATCTCTCTCCTAAAATTTCTCATTATTTTTTTAGAATGTAACATTAGTCATTGGTTAGAATAGCTATGCTAATTGATTAATAGTATTAGAATAGCAAAGGTAAACTATACATTGATTTTGAAAGGACGAATTTCTTGAATCCACTAGAATTGTGGATTATCTCTTCGCACAGAGAAGGGAAGGGAAGGGAAGAAAAAGGGAAAACAAATTAGCCACAATTATGGGGTGGGACAGGGGCAAAATGTATTTAATTAAAAAACGTACCCTCATTAAATGTCCCACAATTACCTCATAGCACATGTCTTTGCTTCTTCTTGACAAAGATAGGGTCCTAGTGAGGGGCTCTTTTTTGGCTCTTTCTCTCCTTCTTGACAAAGATACATAGTAATGTCAACTTTTATAATTATTTCACTTTGGTTCTTCCAATGTCTCTATGGAATGTCTTATCACATTTAGGGCTTATTTATCACATTTAAGACTTATTTGATAACAATTAAATTTTTTTAAGTGTTAAAATTTAAAATGTTAAAAATTTAAAAAGATTATTTGTTAAAATTGTGCTGAAAATTTAAGTGCTAAATTTTTTTATTTGTTTGATAAATACAAAATTTGTATGCTGAAAATTGTTTAATTTACATAACTACTTTTGTATCAAGATAATGTGAAAAAAAAAATTGAAAATAAAACAATAAAATTAGGATGCCATTTTAAAAAAAAAAAAAAATTATATTAAAATTAAAAATAAAAATTAACCAAAAAATATGTAAATGTTATGTATTTTTTTTTTATGTAATTTGATTGCTTAAATTAAATTATAAAAATAATTTAAATATAAAATAAAATTAAAATCATAAAATAATTTAAAATTAATTTAATTCTCATTAATCCTAACTCTAATTAAACCCTCATAGGAAATTAATGATAAAATAGTCAAAATATTTTTTTTTAATTGAGAAATAATGGAGTGCATTAAACAAAATGAAATAAATGAAGAGATTTTAACTTAATTTTTTACTCATATTTTGACTTAATTTTTAAGTTAATTTAATTAATTATGTAAAATTAATTATATTTATCAAATAAATTTAATTAATTAAATACTTAATATAATAAATTTTAAACACTTAATTTTTTTTATCAATGTCCTTCACCTCTCTCTCTCTCACGCCAGCAAAAGGGTATTTGGGAATGTGGAGTGTTAATTATGTAAAGATGTAGATGTTCTCTCATGTGGGTCCTAGGGTTTGATGTGGTGGATTTTATGATAGGGGTGATAAATTTTTAAAAAAATTACAGTACTCGTTTTACTATTTATGTTGCAATGAATACCTATGAATTAAAATTGAATCGAAAATTCTTATTCCAGTCATTTTTTGAACTGTTTAATTCTATTTTTTATAAATCGTACATGTTAAATTACTAATTTATCCCATTTATTTTAATCCGATCATCTCTTCCAAACTCACTCTCTCTTTCATCACAACCAATTTCCCATCTACATCGCTGCTGCCTCACCGGCAACGAACATCATCCCCTTCGTATCACTTCCTCGTCGCACTCCCTCATCGACCGCTTGAAGCCCCCCCCACCAGATCATAGTGTGCCTTCAGCTCCACCACATTCTTCAGCGCCTCCTTCGAAATTTGTCGCCGTCCGAAACCCCAACCTTCTAGATCGTTTGATGCTTAGCCGGACATCGTCGTTTTTCGCCATACTTTGCAACCAATTGATTGTCCCGTGATTCATTGTCGTTTTCACTGCCGTACCCATTGATTCTCTTCTCTGCTCACCATTCAATCGTCGCCGCCATTTGCCGAACGGTTTTTTTCGTGAGTTCGGTTGATTTCTGTTTACATGTTTATATTCATTGCTTATTGTTGTTCCAGATCTCCATTCTTCGTTGACCCGCTGGTGCATGCCCTTTCAAGTTTCTGATTCTTTTTTTCGATCTGATTTGCAGAAATTGATTTAGAAATTCATTTTGCAGAAATCGATTTAGGGTTTTAGGGGATGAAATAATTGATGATTTCGATTTTGATTTTCATATGCAGAAAATGATTTTTGTTTGATTTAGGGTTCCATTTGCAGAATCGTTGTTGTTTGATTTCGATTTTGATTTTGATGCAGAAATCAATTTTTAGGGTATCCTCCATTAACGACCACTGAAAAATTGTTAGCTTCAATTCATTTCAATTGACTCTTGTTTTCGATTTTTGATTCTTGTTTCGTCGTCGTCAATTGTTGATTTTTATATGGTTTGGATTTGATAGTTCATTATATGATTTGGATTTGATAGTTCAAGCAGTTTACATCCCACACGCATTTGAAGTTTTATTTTAAGCAATTTAAAAATGTTACATTCAACACACACTGAAACAATGAGTTCAATTGTTTGAATTTTCTAAAAAAATATTTTTTGAGAATATTAAATAGTGTTACATTCAACATGTAGACAGTGTTACATTCAACACGCACCCTAAATGTCAAAATTTGGCAATACCCCAGGGAGTGTTACATTCAACATGCATGAATTTTTGTTGTCTTTAATAATTTTGTTGCCGAAGTCATAGAATTTTTTCGTTGAAGATATGTTTTCAGTTTTTCTCTTTTTCCCTCATGTTCGGATTAAGTGTTACATTCAACACACACGTGTTTTAATTCAAACAATGTGTTTGGATGGATTAGAAGTTCAAGTCTAATCAATTCATATTTGTGATGTTTTTTGGATTTGAATTTGGTTGAGTCTAGTTTGGTTTAAAGTCTTTGGATCGATGATAATATATCTCCTATGGTTTGGATTTGATAATTCATTAAATCCCATTACGAAGTGTTACATTCATGGGACAATCGACATTGTTATTCGTTTTGATTTTTATAAATTTTGAGCATGAATGAGAAGGGGGCCAAGAGATCAATACGAATATTGTTTTGATTTGTTGATTCATTTTGTTTGATTTCAATTGTCTTATGAACCTTACATTCAATTTTGAGCATGAATGAGAAGGGACATGCATGAATGTAACACTCAAAATAGTAGACAGTGTTACATTCAACATACATATTTTTTTTATTTTTTGGCAACATTAAGACAATGTTACATTATACGCGCATATTGATTGTGAGCATCGACGATTTCTTAAATGGTTTGCTAGATCTGAGTTTCAATGTTACATTCAACACACAAGAACTAATGATAAGTGATAAGTTATCTCCGATATTTTTTACCAGACAATGTTACATTCAACACGTATGTTGTTTTTGAATATTTCGGCAAGATTAGATAATGTTACATTTAACACGCAGTTTGAATTTTGAATTTTGGCAATATTAAAAAATGTTACATTGAACACACACACTGAAAACAATGGAAGTCAATTGGGGGAATTCTAAATTTTGATTTTGAGAATATTACACAATATTACAATCAACACGTTCGATAGTGTTACATTCAACAACTACTTTGAATTTTTGGTAATATTAGGAAGTGTTACATCCAACACCCACTTGGAATTTGGCAATATTAAAAAGTGCTATATTTAATACATATACCAAAAACAATGGGAATTCAATTTGTTGAATTTCTAAAATTTGATTTTGAGAATATAAGACAATGTTACAATCAACACGTTAGACAGTGTTACATTCAACAAACCACTTCGAATTTTGAATTTTGGTAATTTTAGGAAGTGTCACATTCAACATTAACTTTGAATTTTGAATTTGAGGATATTAGAAAGTGTTACATTCAACACACACTGAAAACAAATGGGGGATCAATTGGCGAGTTCTAAATTAAGCATTTTTTGAGCATGATGAGAATTTAATTTTGGATTTGATTAGAAGTTTAGGGATGAAAATGTTAGGGAAAAAAAAGAAAGATCAAAGTTGAAACTAACAATTAACTATGGGGCGAATATGTAATAAACAATTTTTTAATTCAAACCCTAGATACATCAATGTGGTCACAAATTGGTAGGGGCGGCGGCTGTGGAATTCGTTCAACGATGACGGCGAACAAAGAAGGTGATGGCGACATCGATGGTGAAGATTCGAAGAATAAATGGTGGTATGAACAGAGAAGCAGACGGCGACGACGAAGACGAAAGGCGAGGGAAATGGTGAACACGAACCACGATGGCGAGTTGTTCAGCGACGACAAACGAAAAAGGCGATGGCGACAACGACAACGAAGAAGAAAGACGACAACGACAGTGAATATGAACCACGACGGGGAGTTGATCGACGACAATGAACAGGCGGTGGAGATGGGGTGAACAAAACGTCAATCAAGAAGGAGGCTATATTTGGTGTGAAATATAAATAAGGGTATTTTGGTCATGAAAATACAAAAAGGAGTTATTGGTACAAGAATATTGAATCTAAAACAATTTTACATGATTTTTTTTTTTTTGTTTATATAATAAAGTATATGTCATTAATCTCTTTTATTATTTTATATTATATCAGATATCTCTCTTGTCATTTTACAAATATCACATATCTTCTTTCTTTGTGCTCAAACACCCCTTACCTCTATTTGAACAAAATTGTCCTTAATTTATTTTTTTAAAAAGTTCATTAACACCCCTATATTTTTTAAATTATATTTTTTACCTTTAATTATGATGATAATTATCATCGTCAACAACAACAACAACAGATATTAACCACCTGCAAGACTTGCCTCCTGTTAAGTCACAATACAACGTTCTACGGGATATACCCTCCTGTTAGGACTAACAATATTCCGCAGGGCATGCCCTCCTGTCGGGATTACACTATGACATATAGATATAATAATAAAGACCATTTTTTTACAATCAACTTTTTACTTGATGCGTCTAAAGTTATAAAATCGTCAATTTTTATAAATCTTTTTTTTTTTCTTCACAATTTAACACAAAAATATAGTTTGACAATTTATATAGAAGACAATACACTCACCTCAATTTTTGCGCTACTAAATACGCTACTGTCGTAATGCAGACGTGGTCGGTGTTGCCTGTGAACCGAACAATGACATACTCTAAATTAAGAATTTTATTTAAATAAATTGAGTATGCAATGTCTGACAATGCAATATTTCCCATTTTTAAATTTTCTTGATTATATGAAATTATTAAATAAAAAAAATAATTTTTTTATTTAAATTATAAAGAAATTATAAATTGTAATAACAATTCTAATAATATTATTAGAATTAGAATGGGGTTAGATTATTGCCACCAATATTATTAGTATTTATATTAGTATATATATATTGGAATTACATGTATTGATTATAAACATGTATTATGCAGTAATTGTGTGAAAATAGACGTCTATGTGTTTATCTGTGGTTTGATTAGATACACGAATTAAATAGATTAAAATTCTACTGAGCATTAACTCACAACACCTTAATTTTTATTGTAGGGCAAATGAAAATGGTGTTGCGCATGAAATTTTATTTGAATCTCTATTTAATATGTAATAATATTATTTATTATTAATGTTATAAAAATTGACTCGATAATTCGATAACTATAACTATCATCCTAGTGGTAAAATTTTTCAAATTTATGAATAATGGAATCTCACTTGTAAAATTTCTCATTATTTTTTTAGAATGTAACATTGGTTATTCGGTTTAGTATTAATTTTTTTAAAAAGAAAAATTGGTTTAGTTAATTACCTTATCCTCATCTTTTCTTTTCTTTTCTTTCGGTGACCATTGATCAATGATTTCTCGTGGTTAGAATAGCTATGCTAATTGATTAATAGTATTAGAATAGCAAAGTAAACTATTCATTGATTTTGAAAGGACGAATTTCTTGAATCCACTAGAATTGTGGATTATCTCTTCGCACAGAGGAGGGAAGAAAAAGAAAAAACAAATTAGCCACAATTATGGGGAGTTCTTTACCTAATAAATAAATAAAAAAAATTTTGACACCGGAATTGAATAAACTTAATTACAGAATACACGTAGTTCGGGGTTGGCAATCCCGGGAACTGAGATCCCGGGTGTGCCAACCCCGGGATCTAAAAGGATAATATTTTTTTTTTTTTTTAGATTGATGGTCCCGGGGTTGGTAATCCCGGGACCAGCTGCACAAGCAGCTACCAGCTGCTTGTGCAGCTGCACGTGGAGCTGCAGCTGCTGCTGCAGCTGTAGCTCCATTAAAAATAAAATAAAATAAAATAATAATAAAACAAAAAATCGTTTTGGCCCACTAAATTTATAAAATTTTCGACAACTTTGAGTCGATTAACGGTAATTTATCGATATTTTAAATAAATCTAATTTTTTTGTGCATAAATTAGATTCAAAACACTCCATAATGCTTTTTACAACACTAAAAACGGATATGTGGATGAATTTTAAAAAATCGCTAAAGTTGGCCAGATGAGCTATTTCGATAACGGCAGAATTTTTTTCGACAATTTAGAATTAATAAAAGATTGCATTATTCATAACAGAAATGAACTAAATTTTTTGTATATAAATTATGTTCATAACACTACATAACAAAATTTAGAACACTAAAAACGGATTAGTGAATAATTTTTAAATAATCATCAAAGTTGGTCAGATGAGTTGTTTCGATGACGATGCAGTTTTTTTTGAAAACTTAATTAACAAAAAATGGTCGTCTATCCGTAATAGAAATGAATTTGATTTTTTTGCATACAAACTACGTTCATAAAAGCGATCATTTAAAAATTATTTACTAATTCGCTTTTGGTGTTCACAATTCAAAAACACTATATTGCACTTGAAAGTTTGGATGAACATAATTTTGCACTCGGAAGTCCGTTGAAAGCGATTTTTTTTTAAAAGTTGGATCTGATATGAATCATTACTCTGGATTTTGAAGATTTCAATTTTACCAATAGGACAAGATGCACGCTCTCAACGAAGATTACAAATTTAGTCACCTAACATTTAAAATTGAAAATTGAAAGTGAAAACGGACTTTATTTGAAAAAATACTGGACCAAACCGCCTGCGGCAGTTTGCGGCGCCTAAATCTCAAAAAAATACCCAAAATAAAAAAAATTGCCCCAAACGGATCACCGAGCGCAAAAATTATGTCTATCCAAACTTTTTCTATTATTTTACGTAAATTTTATTTTTTATCGATAACATATTATCCGTATTTGTTGTTTTTGATTTTATTATTTAGCGTTATGAACGTAGTTTGTATGCAAAAAAATCAGATTCATTTCTGTTACGGATAGACGACCATTTTTGTTAATTAAGTTTTAAAAAAAAACTGCATCGTCATCGAAATAACTCATCTGACAAACTTTGACGATTATTTAAAAATTATTCACTAGTCCGTTTTTAGTGTTCTAAGTTTTGTTATGTAGTGTTATGAACATAATTTATATACAAAAAATTTAGTTCATTTCTGTTATGAATAATGCAATCTTTTATTAATTCTAAATTGCCGAAAAAAATTCTGCCGTTATCGAAATAGCTCATCTGGCCAACTTTGGCGATTTTTTAAAATTCATCCACATATCCGTTTTTAATGTTGTAAAAAGCATTATGGATTGTTTTGAATTTAATTTATGCACAAAAAAATTAGATTTATTTAAAATATCGATAGATTACCGTTAATCAACTTAAAGTTGTCGAAAATTTTATAAATTTAGTGGGCCAAAACGATTTTTTGTTTTATTATTATTATTTATTTTATTTTATTTTTTTATGGAGCTACAGCTGCAGCAGCAGCTGCAGCTCCACGTGCAGCTGCTGCTTGAAGCAGCAGCTGCACATCTAAAGCAGTAGCAGCTGGCAGCTGCTTGTGCAGCTGGTCTCGGGGTTACTAATCTCAGAACCATCAATCTAAAAAAATAAAAATAAAAATAAAAATATTATCCTTTTAGATCCCGATGTTGGCACACTCGAGATCTCAGTTCCCGGGACTGCCAACTTCGAATTACGTGTATTCTGTAATTAAATTTATTTAATTTTGGTGTCAGAAATATATTTTTTTTTTTTATTTATTAGGTAAAAAACTCCAATTATGGGGTGGGACAGGGTCAAAATGTATTTAATTAAAAAACGTACCCTCATTCTCTCCTTCTTGACAAAGATACATTACTTTATTTCTTTGTTTACTTTATTTCTTTGTCAAGAAATAAAATAATGTAAACTTTTATAATTATTTCACTTTGGTTCTTCTAATGTCTCTATGGAATGTCTTATCACATTTAATCTCTCTCTCTCTCTCTCTCTCTCTCTCTCTCTCTCTCTCTCTCACGCCTGCAAAAGGGTCTTTCGGAATGTGGAGTGTTAATTATGTAAAGATGTAGGTGTTCTCTCATGTGGGTCCTAGGGTTTGATGTGGTGGATTTTATGATAGGGGTGATAAATTTTCAAAAAAATTACAGTACTCGTTTTTACTATTTATGTTGCAATGAATACCTATTAATTAAAATTGAATCAAAAATCCTTATTCTAGTCATTTTTTGAACATTTTAATTTTATTTTTTAAAAATAGCACATGTTAAATTACTAACTTGTTCCTATTCATTTTAATCCAATCATCTCTTCCAAACTCACTTTCTCTTTCATCCCAACCAATTCCCCGTCTACATTGCCGCCGCCTCACTGGCAACAAACATCATCCCCTTCGTATCACTTCCTCGTCACACTCCCTCATCGACCGCTTGATTTTTCACCCCCTGTTGCAGGGGGTGGGGTGGGAGGGAGAGAGGGGAAGGGAGAGGGAGAGGGTGTTAAAAAATATTGAATTTAAAATAATTTTACATAATTTCTTGTTTGTTTATATAATAAAATATATGTTATTGGCCTTCTTTATTATTTTATATTATATCAGATATTTTTTTTGTCATTTTATAAATACTAGAGATTTTTTTTTTTTTTTTTTTGTGCTCAAACACCACTTACCTTTATTTGGACAAAATTGTCCTTAATTTATTATAAAAAAAATTCATTAACACCCCTATATTTTTAAAATTATATTTTTTACCCTTAACTTTTTAAATTATTATATTTACTTCTCACCACCGCGCACCTCCCACCGCCCACGACCCCCGCCACAACCACCTCCTACCGCCACTGTAAGACTCGATGTTTTGCATGTGCATAATTTTTAGTTGCATTCTACAACATTTAGAAAATAACGGGGTGCGTTGTGCTATTTAATAATTATTTTAAAAATTTAAGGGGTCTAATATGTAATTTAAAATTTTGTTTTAATAGTTTTAGAGTTTAAATAAATAATTGTAAATTATCTTAGGGGTCAATGTGTAATTATAAAAAAAAATCCAACCATCCTTATTAAAATAGGAGACGGTGGAGGATCTTGAACAAAAAAAAAAGGGGGGGGGGGGGGGGGGGGGGGGGGGGGCAGGGGGGTTCGACAGTTTGGTCCCTATACATATATGTGTTGTGTGTATATATACATATAGTGTTACAATAATAAGTATATCATGTCTAATTCACGTGACCATTTATACATATATACCCATTTATACAGATATATATACATGTATAGTTATGTATAAAAAATATATACATGGGTTCGAAAAATATACTAGGAATATATATTTAATTCGCAAAGAATACAATTTAAAATAAAAATTATAAATTTTATTAAAAAAATAATTTCTAGGGAGAAATCTCATTTACACCCCCTGAACTATTGACCGTAACCACGGCAATCCCCTCAACTATTAAAAATACATGGGACACCCTTGAACTCTTTGGTCAAAGGACAATCAAACTCCCAGTTCATTTTTTCTTTCGAAAATACCCTTTGAAAAGTCAAACTTCTCATTTTTGACCAATTTGACCATTTTTCTCAAGTAAAATGTCTTTATTACCCTTGTAAATGTAATGGTTCAAAATAAAATTTCATTGAACTTTCCGGGTACTTAGTGTAATTAGACCCCCAAATCATCAAAACCTTTCTTCACCGTTTCATCCATTTCCATCCCCAAATCCTCTAAATCAATGTTCCTAGCCCCAAACCGAATCAAAATCGATCGATCAAAAGAAAACCCACATTCGAATCGAAACCCACCTCGGACGGCGATCTCTTCTTTTGGGTGTTGTTCGTGATCAGCGATCCGTTGACCTGTTTCGCCATCTTCGACGGCGACCTAGCCACCTCCGATGCCGCTTCTCAATGAGGGAGCGAAGATTTTGAAGTAGAAGACGAAGAGTAGGTTTTTCGGACTGAAAGAGAACAGAACCGACGATTTTCTCAACATCTTCATCTTCCCCAAATCCCCACCACCACCAGGGATTCAACAAAGGAACACCACCAAAATAAACAATTCCGCCGAAAAACACCAAAAAAGGATAAAATCGAGAATACAAAAAACGGATAAGGGAATAATTTTTAAATAATGGTTATTACTATATTGTTTTTCAAAGTTTAGATGGACATAACTTTGCGCTCGGTGGTTTGTTGGGGGCGATTTTTTTTTTTTTGAAAATTGGGTCTGATCTGAGTCATCACTCTAGCTTTTGAATATTTCAATTTTATCAAAAGAACAAGACGCACGCTCGCGACGAAGATTACAAATTTAGTCACCCAATACTTCGAATCCAAAATTAAAGGTGAAAATGGGCTTTATTTAAAAAAATACTCGACCAAACCACCTACGGCCGTTTCCCATGCCTAGATCTCGAAAAAATACCTAAAATCAAAACAAAAATCATCCTCAACGGATCACCAAGCGCAAAGTTATATCCATCCAAATTTTGAAGAACAATATAGCAATAACCATTATTTAAAAATTATTCTCTTATCCATTTTTGGTATTCTCGATCTTATTATTTAGCGTTATGAATGTAATTTGTATATTAAAAAATCAGGTTAATTTCTATTACGGATAGATAACCATTTTTTATTAACTCAAAATTTTCAAAAAAACTGCATCGTTATCGAAATAACTTGTCAGGTCAACTTTGACGATTTTTTAAAATTCATCCACTTGTCCGTTTTTAGTGTTCTAAGTTTTGTTATGTAGTGTTATGAATATAGTTTATATACAAAAAATTTGGTTCATTTATGTTATGGACATACAATCTTTTGTTAATTCTAAATTACCGAAAAAAATTCTGCCGTTATTGAAACAACTCGTCTGGTCAATTTGACGATTTTTTAAAAATTCATCCACTTATCCATTTTTAATGTTGTAAAAACTATTATGCAGTGTTTTGAACATAATTTATGCACAAAAAAATTAGATTTATTTAAAATATCGATAAACCACCGTTTATCAACTCAAAGTTGCCGAAAACTTTAAATATAAACATAAAAAAAAAAATATGTTTTTTGATCCCAACCTTCACAAGGCCGAGATAAAAAAACTTGAAAAAAAAAAAAAAGATTTGTTTGATCCCGGCCTTCACAAGGCTGGGATAAAAAAAAAAAAAAAAAAATTGTTTTTGATCCCGGCCTTCACAAGGATGAAATGCATGCCTCGTGTAAAAAAGTTAAAACCTTAATTAAATATTTAAATATTTATTACGTAAACAACTCATTTTAAAAAATCGCCAAAATTGACTAGATGAGCTATTTCGATAACGGCAGAATTTTTTCGGCAATTTAGAATTAACAAAAGATTGCATGTCCGTAATAGAAATGAACTAAATTTTTCGTATATAAATTATGTTCATAACACTACACAACAAAATTTAGAATATTAAAAACGGATTAGTGAATAATTTTTAAATAATCGTCAAAATTGGTCGGAGGAGTTGTTTCGATGGCGATGCAGTTTTTTTGAAAAATTTGAGTTAACAAAAAATGATCGGCTATCCATAACAGAAATGAACCTGATTTTTTTTGTATACAAATTACGTTCATAACGCTAAATAATAAAATTGAGAACACCAAAAACGGATAAAGGAATAATTTTTAAATAATGGTTATTATTACAACATTTTATTGCTATTCAACGTTTCAAAAACATTATATTGTTCTTCAAAATTTGGATGGACGTAACTTTGCACTCGGTGGTACGGTGGGGACGATTTTTTTTATTTATTTTTTTTAAATTGGGTTTGATCTGAGTCATCACTCTAGCTTTTGAATATTTCAATTTTACCAACAAGACAAGATGCACGCTCGCGACGAAGATTACAAATTTAGTCACCCAATACTTCGAATCCAAAATTGAAGATGAAAACGGGCTTTATTTGAGAAAATCCTCTACCAAACCGCCTACGGCTATTTGCCACACCTAGATCTCGAAAAAATACCTGAAATTAAAAAAAAAAAATGCCCCTACGGCTAAGTTTTGTTGTGTAATGTTATAAACATAATTTATATACAAAAAATTTGGTTAATTTCTGTTACGGACATGCAATATTTTGTTAATTCTAAATTGCCGAAAAAATTCCGCCGTTATCGAAACAGCTCATCTGGTCAACTTTGGCGATTTTTTAAAATTCATCCACTTGTCCGTTTTTAGTGTTGTAAAAGTATTATAAAGTGTTTTGAACGTAATTTATGTACAAAAAAAATTATATTTATTTAAAATATCGATAAACCACCATTAATCAACTCAAAGTTGCGGAAAATTTTAAAAATTTATTGGGTCAAAACATAAATAAAATAAATAAAAAAACTTAAAAAAAATAATGATTTTTTTGATCCCGGCCTTCACAAGGCCGGGATCAAAAAAAGTAAAAATAAAATAAAATATACCTACGATTTAATCCCGGCATTCCGAACGCCGAAATAGATTCATTCGGTAAATAAGTTAAAACCTCAACTTATTCAGTGATTTCTTTTAAAATATTTATTACGTAAACAACTCTGGATTTTATGGTAGGGGTGATAATTTTTTTTTTTTTTTTTTTTATATATTTAATTAATTTCATTTTTATAGTGTCTAGTGATTATATATATACAACTAGCGAATACAACGTGTATCCAAGTGTACAAAAATATTGAATCTAAAACAAGTGTACATAATTTCTTTTTTGTTTATATAATAAAGTATATGTCATTGATCTCTCTTATTATTTTGTACTCTATCAGATATCTCTCATGTCATTTTATAAATACCAAAGACCTTTCTTCTTTGTGCTTAAACACTACTTACCTCCATTTGAACAAAATTGTCCTTAATTTATTTTTAAAAAAATTCATTAAAATCCCTATATTTTTAAAATTATATTTTTTACCCTTAACTTTTTAAATTATTATATTTACTTCTCACCATCGCCAATCGCCCACCTCCTACCTCCCACCACCACCGCTACAACCACCTCCTACGGCCACTGTAAGACCCGATATTTTACATGTGCATAATTTTTAGTTGTGTTCTACAACATTTAGAAAATAATAGGGTACATTGTGCTATTTAATAATTACTTTAAAAATTTTAGGGGTCTAATATGTAATTTAAAATTTTGTTTTAATAGCTTTAGAGTTTAAGTAAATAATTGTAAATTATCTTAGGGGTCAATGTGTACTTATAAAAATAAATAAAATCCAACCATCCTTATCAAAATAGGAGACGGTGGAGGATCTGGAACGGAAAAAAAAAAGGGGGGGGGGGGGGGGGGGGGGGTCGACAATTTGGTCCCTATACATATATGTGTTGTGTGTATATATATATATATATATATAGTGTTACAATAATAAGTATATCACGTCTATTTGATGTGACCATTTATACAGATATATATATATACATGTATAGTTATGTATCAAAAATAAATACATGGGTTCGGAAAATATAATTTAATTTGCAAATAATACAATTTAAAATAAAAATTATAAATTCTATTAAAACGATAATTTCTATTATTCTGTTGACGAATAAAAATGTTGACAGTCGATTAACGTTTTTCTTCTAATTATATTATTAACGGGAAGAATTTTATAGTCGTTGTTCTAATAATTTTTGTACAGTTAATATTAACTTATGGAAACTAGGCATTTGATAATCTTGGATAGTCAAAAAAAAATTGGGAAAAGGAAATGGTGCATTTTAGGGTTACGCATTGCATATTAGGTTTATTTTAAATAAATTATTAATTTAGGCCCTACCACTATTAGGTTCACAGGCGACGCAGCTCGTGTAGTATTTCGGCGACAGTGTTTTTGGGGTAGCACAAAAATCGAGGTGAGTGTATTGTCTTCTATTTAAATTGACAAATTATATTTTTGTATAAATTGTGGAAAAAAAATATTTATTAAAATGGACGATTTTATAACTTATGTAGATCAAGTAAAATTTTAAAAGTGGAAAATGGTTTTTATTATTCGACTATGCCATAGTTGTCTTCTCGTCAGGAGGACTGTCTTGCGAGATGTGGAATACTTGCCAAGCAAGACCTGCATGGTGGATATATGTTGTTACCTGTTAGGCAAGTTCTACGGGATGGATATATTGTTACTTGTCAGGCAAGACTTGCAGGGTCAATATTTATTGTTACCTGTCAAGTAAGTCCTGCAGGGTGGATATTTGTTATTACTTGTCAGGTAAGTTCTGCAGGGTGGATATATGTGGACCTGTCAGGAGTGCAAATCCTGCGGGTGGTTACCCCTACCATTGGGGATATTAAATGACCCTAACACTGATAGCCACTTTAGATGACACAGTTGTACAGGTTACGGTACCGTCGTAACTCCCGATCGTAAGGTGAAACGATCCTATGGCTAGTAGGAAAATATGAATGCAGTGTTTTATTATATGTCAAAATGTTTTGATTGGTTGATTTAAATACATTATCTTATTGCAATGATGGTAGTTGAATTTTATTTCAACTGGGTGTGTGGTTATATTATATTATATCTTGAACAATGATATCTGTTAATTATGCTTGATTCATAAAATATTTTTATATTATGAAGACAATACACCGATAAAATATTTGGTTTCAGGTGCTGTAGCTAGAGACAGGTCCACTACTGGCACTGGGTAGAGTCAGGAAGTGGGATCGTGGAAGGTTTAATTTTCTTCTTGGTGGTTTTATTGTGAATATTTGGGACATGTGTATTCCAAAATTTTGAAATAGGTAAATATATTTTTGGAAAACAATTATAGCTACGTGTATATATATATGTGTGTGTATGTGTATGTGTGTATTTATTGATCGGTCAGGTAACGTCAAGTCAATGTCACGTTGGACCTCGTGCGATGGGGGCCCGGGAAGGGGTGTGATAGCCTCCGCCACCCACCACCCTCCACCACCTTCTACCACCGCCACCCAACACCACCTCCCGCCGCCATCTCCCACCACCTACCGCCATCTTCCACCACCCACCGCCCAACTCCCCCGCCACCACCTATCATGGCCACCACTACCCATCTCCAGTGTCCATCGTTGCCACCACCAACCCCTACCACCACCGGAGAGAGAGAGAGAGAGAGAGAGAGAGATGGGTTAATGAAATGGTTTTTTATTTTTTTTAATGAGATGGTTAAAAAAAAATATTTTTTAAAATAGGGGTAGGTAGTGGCAATGTGAGGTGGTGGGTGGCGGTGGTGAGAGGTGGCGGAGGGTGTTATGTGGTGGCGGCGATAGGAAGTGGAAGTAGGAGGTGGCGGCGGCTGGTGGGTGGCGACGGCGGTGGGTGCGGTGGTAGGAGGTGGCGGTGGGACTTAGGTGGTGGTGAGAGGTAAATATAATTATTTAAAAATTAAGGGTAAATGAACGCGCCCCGATTTTCCAGAGAAAATAAAAAAGATAGATATATATACTTTCGCTTGGCGCTGGTAAAATGAGAAGGCTTTTTAAAAACGTCGATTTTCTCATTAAAATATATTTAAGCCTGTTTTAGAAAAAGGAGTCGCCACCTAGCATTGGGTTTAAATGATGTGCTAGGTCACCATATTTTCCTTTTTTTTTTAAAACAATTTAAAAAAATGGCTTAAGTAAAAATTTGACTCCTAAAATAACATGGTCTGACCAGAGATTCGTTTAAAGAGTTCGGGGGTCAGTTACGCTCGGGGAAGGTGTCAAGCACCCCAAGACGCCCGTCCAAAGACGGTACCTTATCCGATTAAGTCCAATTAAAATTTAAATCCGAATGTTTTTATTTTTATTTTGAAATCCTCCTCATATACACACATACACATACACACACATTGAGGGAAGTGATCTCCCTTCTAAATCTAGACCGTTCTGATAGAAGGCTGGGAATTTTCCACCTCGTATTGTTAGCACATTATATTTAATACAAATTAAATAAAACACACGCACACCCGCATCGAGGGGAGTAATTTCCTTCTAAATTTAAACCGTTCCAATTGAAGGTTGGGAATTTTCCACCTTATCTTGTTAGCACATTATATTTAATACGAGTTAAAGAAAACACACGCACATACACGCACGCACACATTGAGGGAAGTAATTCCTTTCTAAATTTAAACTGTTCAAATGGAAGGTTGGGAATTTTCCACCTCGTATTGTTAGCACATTATATTTAATACAAATTAAATAAAACACACGCACACCCGCATCCAGGGGAGTAATTCCCTTCTAAATTTAAACCGTTCAAATGGAAGGTTGGGAATTTTCCACCTCGTATTATTAGCACATTATATTTAATACAAATTAAATAAAACACACGTACCCACACACACGCACACATTGAGGGAAATAATTCCCTTCTAAATTTAAACCGTTCAAATGGAAGGTTGGGAATTTTTCACCTCGTATTGTTAGCACATTATATTTAATACAAATTAAATAAAACACACGCACACCCGCATCGAGGGGAGTAATTCCCTTCTAAATTTAAACCGTTCAAATTGAAGGTTGGAAATTTTTCACCTCGTATTATTAGCACATTATATTTAATACAAATTAAATAAAGCACACGCACCCACATACACGCACACATTGAGGGAAAAAATTCTCTTCTAAATTTAAACCGTTCAAATGGAAGGTTGGGAATTTTTCACCTCGTATTGTTAGCACATTATATTTAATACAAATTAAATAAAACACACGCACACCCGCATCGAGGGGAGTAATTCCCTTCTAAATTTAAACCGTTCCAATGGAAGGTTGAGAATTTTTCACTTCGTTTTATTTACTAAAAAAAATCAATAAATGAAATAAATAAATAAATAAATAAATAATAAGAAAAAAAAATCTAATTTACAAAATAAAAATTAGTATAATAACAACTTAAAAAATAAGAGTAAGATTTACAACAGATGAAAATTTACTACCTTCTTGGAGATTTTTTCTTCTTCAAAATTACAATAAAATGAAAATAATATTATTTTCTTCAAAATTTATCTCCAGATTTCATCTCTCCCTTACAAAAAAATCTCTCCAAAAAAAAATTTTTCTGGCCAAAAAATTCTCTCTCCTGTGTTGTGAGCCTTCATTCCTATTTATAGGAATGAAGGCTCAAAAATCATCCGAGAAAAGGTAGGAAAAAGGTAAGGAAAAAGGGGTGGGTGCACCGAATTTCGGTGCACCCACCCCCTTTTGGGTGCACCGAATTTCGGTGCACCCAAAAAAAGGGGGGGGCCCCTGCTGGCCGCATATGCGGCCAGCAGCACTGGTCTCACGTGCGACCAGCCCTTGGTCGCACGTGCGACCTTAATGCAACCCCTCCCACCCCCATTCGGTCCAGGCCTCTCTCGTTCTCGTCTGTTTCTTGTCCATTTTGTTCCGAATTAACGCATTTTTATTCCACTTCGAAAAATCTACAAAACAAAATAAAAATAAATAAATCAATTACTAATATTTAATTTACTTAAGAGATTAATAAAACTTAATTTAGCAGTATTAAACCACACAAATACGGTACAATCAAAACAAAATAAATAGGAAAATAAAATAAAGGTAACTATAAAATAAAGTATAATTTTTTGCGAGGCGGTCAAAATGCCGTGTCTACAGCTGCCCCTCTTTGTCAGGCAAGTTCCATTTGCTTGGCAAAGATAAAAGACCACGTCATTTTGATCGTCCCATTTTTTATTTTATTTATTTTTTTAGTTTATTTTCTAATAATAGAACAGATAAAATAAAATGACTCATGACGAACAAACGTACGTTTAGAGTAATAAAAGAAGACTCATGACGAACAAGTGTCCATTTAGAAAAATAAAAGAATGACTCATGACGATGTTCATGATAAACAAATGTCCGTTTAGAGTAATAAAAAAATGACTCCTGACGATACTCATGACGAACACGTGTCTGTTTAGAGGATTGTTTAGAGTAAAAAAAATGACTCCTGACGATACTCATGACGAACACGTGTCCGTTTAGAGGATTGTTTAGAGTAAAAAAATGACTCCTGACGATACTCATGACGAACACGTGTCCGTTTAGAGGATTATTTAGAGTAAAAAAATGACTCCTGACGATACTCATGACGAACACGTGTCCGTTTAGAGGATTATTTAGAGTAAAAAAATGACTCCTGACGATACTCATGACGAACACGTGTCCGTTTAGAGGATTGTTTAGAGTAATAAAAATTATTCGTTCCCCAGCCCTCTTGACCAGGGGCCTAAAGAAAGTTCAAGAGTATAAAATATGCCCCAACTTGTGACTGAGCCAGAATGAGAGAGCAAAGATATAAATGTGCCCCAGCCGAACTCTCAGATGACCGAACATTTATAGATTGCCTGCGTACCTTAGTATTATGCCGAGGATCAAGTTTAGCGTAGTTCACTTTTTGCCCTTTTCAAGGCAAAACGCATACCTGGACGCTCATTTAGAGCTTCTGAACTTTCAGCAATAAAAGTTTCTAATTTGAGCCGGAAGGTAAGAAGTCTTTGTGATAGAGAAATCCATGCTTCCATGCCCTTTGAAATCCCTGTAATTGGACAAAAAACACATGCAACACGAAAATTTAGTTTGAAAAACTTGTCACCCTTGACGACTCACAATTCCGCCCCCCCTTTTCCTTCGCAACCCCTCGTTTGATGGCGCTTGACTTTCTCGGGATAGTATCGGGAGATTTTTTCATCTCGTCCTTCCGTCAATCTTAGAGATGTACTTTCTGGAGGTTTTCTCCGGGTTGTTGGCGGGGTCTGGTTTTTGGACAACATCCCTGTCAGCCTTTATTTCTCTGCACCTGTCGATTCTCACTTTCTCCTTTCTATTAGGCATCCTCAGTGCTTAGGAGAATCACATACTCCTGTTTGCTTTGTATTTTTCAAATCCTGCAAAATTGATTTAACCAAATATGGGAAAAACGTGTAAAATCTTACCCCAAACAGGTATCTTTATCACCAGATATGTTGACTGCGAGATTTCAAGCCGGATTGTCTGACAAATATGATTTCAATGAAAATTTGAGCCATATTCGATTTTCCTTTTCACAGATTCCAACTCTTGCTCAAATCCATCAAGTTCTGAACACAGAAAAGTCTTACGGTCAATGGAAGTCAGCCGTAGTGGAAATTCCAAAAATGCCCCTAGGAGTGATCTAACTGTTCTCCCATTTTTTCTTCTTTTTCTTTTTTTTTTTTTTTTTTGGCGACACGGTTTCTATATTTTTCTCATAGCGCTCTTTCGAGTTTTCACCATGTTCGAGCCGTACCCTTTTTTTTTTTTAGCAACAGATAATCACAAATTGAAATAAACTTACTTAGAAAATAAGGATATTTATTAGGCAAAGTATTTCTTTACAGAATCCGAGTTTAGGGGCTCGAGAAATACATCACCATCCATTTCCTGGAAAATCAACGCTCCACCGCTCAAAGCCTTATGAACAACAAAAGGACCTTCCCAATTTGGCGCGAACTTACCCTTAGCTTCATCTTGGAAAGGAAAGATTTTCTTCAATACTAACTCACTGACCTTGAAGACTCTAGGGTATACCCGTTTATCATGAGCTCTAGTAATCCTCTGTCTGTAACACTGTCCGTGGCATATCGCTGTTAGCCGCTTTTCATCGATTAAACAAAGTTAGTCCAACCGTTGTTGTACCCATTCAGTTTCATCAAGCTCGGCCTCTATGAGCACTCGTAGAGATGGAATTTTCACCTCGGCCGGTATCACCGCTTCTGTGCCATAGACCAAATAATAGGGGGTTGCTCCTGTCGAGGTCCGAATCGAGGTCCGGTAAGCCATCAAAGCATATGGCAGCATATCATCTCACTTTTTATAATTGTCAATCATCTTCCGGAGAATTTTCTTTATATTTTTGTTGGCGGCTTCCACTGCTCCATTCATTTTTGGACGGTAAGGCGCTGAGTTTTTGTGCTTGATCTTGAACTGCTGACATATTTTCTGTATTTCTGAACCCTTCAGGTTTTTAGCATTGTCGGTTATCAATGTTTGCGGCAAACTGTATCTTGACACAATATTTTCTTTGATGAATCGAGCTACTATCTTTTGAGTCACTCGGGTTAAGGAAATAGCTTCTACCCACTTAAAAAAATAATCAATTGCCACCAGGATAAAGCGATGACCACTCGGCGCCTTAGGGGTAACTTCCTCAATCATGTCCATACCCCCACATTGAGAAGGGCCATGGGGCCGCCAAACAATGAAGGTGCGAAGGTGGGACATGGATTTGATCACCATGAATCTGACACTTATGGCATCTTCGAACAAACTGCACGCAGTCGCTTTCCATCGTTAGCCAAAAATGACCGGTCCTCAGGATCTTCTTAGCAAGCATGAAGCCGCTCATGTGAGGTCCACATATGCCACCATGGACTTCTTTCATCAACTGGATGGCCTCTTCGACTCCAACACATCTCAACAGGCCCATGTCAGGGGAGCGTTTGTACAGTGTTTCCCCGCTTAGGAAGAATTGGCCTGCTAACCTCCGGAGAGTTTTCCGATCAACACTTGATGCCCCTTCCGGATACTCCTGATTTTTCAGAAAGTTTTTTATGTCATGGTACCACGGGTCTTTGGCTGGCTCAGATTCAAGCTGGCAGCAGTGGGCCGGTCGGCGTTGAACTCGGATTACCACCGGAATGATATCATCATCCTCTCGAGTGATAGATATCATAGATGCCAAGGTAGCTAAGGCATCGGCGAAGTCATTTTTGAGCCTCGGTATGCTTTCAAATTCTATCATCGTAAATTGCTCGCACAACTCCAGGAGGTGATTGTTATAGGCTATCAAGGTCGGATCTCTCGTGGCATACTTATCCGTCACCTGATTGATTATCAGCTCAGAATCTCCGAACACAAGCAATTCTTTGATTTTCATATCGACAGCCAGCTGGAGTCCCAGAATACAGGCTTCGTACTCAGCTCGATTATTTGTGCTCTGGAACTTCAACTTGGAAGCCACTGGATAATGCTGTTTGCCTGGAAAAACCAGAACGGCTCCGATTCCAGCCCCTCGAGAGTTCACTGCTCCATCAAAATACATTTTCCAAACTGTTTTCTCATTTTCTTCATCCACCGCATGAATCGACTCGTCAGGGAATAGCGTCTCAAGAGGCTGGTTATCCGTTTGAGCTGGACAACTAATCAACTGATCCGTTATCGCCTGACCCTTCACTAACTTTTGGGTCTTGTAGATGATATCGAACTCCGTCAGCAGCATCTGCCATTTTGCAACTTTTCCTGACAGAATCGGCTTCTCGAAGATGTATTTTAAGGGATCCATCCTGGCTATCAAGTAGGTAGTCAGTGGGAGCATATAATGGCGCAGTCTTTGAGCAGACCAAGCTAATGCACAACAGGTCCTCTCCAGCAAGGTATAATTTTCCTCATACTTCGTGAAGCGCTTGCTGAGGTAGTAGATGGCTTGCTCCTTCTTTCCAGATTTATCGAGTTGCCCGAGAATAGCTCCCATGGAGGAGTCGAGAACTGACAAATATAGTAATAACGGAACCTTCTCCCGAGGCGGCACTAGAACGGGAGGGTTTGTTAGATAGACTTTAATCTTCTCCAAGGCATTCTGGCAATCTGCATTCCATCGCCCGTCACTTTCTTTTCGAAGTAGCTTGAAGATTGGCTCACAAGTGGCAGTAAGTTGGAAGATGAATCGGGCTATGAAATTTAATCGCCCCAGAAAACCTCGGATCTCTTTCTCATTTCTCGGTGGTGGCATCTCACGAATGGCCTTCGTCTTTGCAGGATCAATCTCGATTCCATGGCGATTTACCATGAAACCAAGAAGTTTTCCGGAAGCCACCCCAAACGTGCATTTTGCTGGATTGAGCTTGAGCTGGTACTTTCGAAGTCTGTCGAACATCTTTTTCAAATAGCAGAGATGATCCTCGTTCTCCTGTGATTTAACGATCATGTCATCTACATATACCTCTATCTCCTTGTGCATCATTTCATGAAAGAGGGTCGTCATTGCTCTTTGGTATGTTGCCCCGGCGTTTTTGAGACCAAAAGGCATCGCCCTATAGCAAAAGACTCCCCATGGTGTAGTGAATACTGTCTTTTCTCGATCTTTCTCATCCATCAGAATCTGATTATAGCCAGAGAATCCATCGGCGAAAGAATAGAACTTTCGCCCCGCAGTATTGTCGATGATGATGTGAATGTTTGGCAGTGGAAAATCATCTTTTGGACTTGCCCGGTTGAGATCACGATAGTCCACGCAGACTCTGATTTTTTTCGAGGACTTTGGCACGGGAACGACATTTGAGAGCCATTCACTGTAGTTACAGACTTCAATAATTCGGGCATTGAATTGCTTCACGATCTTCTCCTTGACCTCGAGGCTGACAGCGGGCCTCAGCTTCCTCAACTTTTGTTTGACTGATACGCTCCCCAGCTTTAGCGGCAGCTTATGGGCCACGATACTCTTGTCCAGTCCCACCATGTCATCGTAGGACCAGGCAAAGATATCTTGGTAGGAAATTAAGAGCGTTGTCAACTCTTTCTTTTCCAGAGTCATGAGGGCTGATCCAATCTTTACTTCCTTCAACTCTTCTGAGGTCCCCAAGTTTATCAACTCGGTCTCATCGTTACTGGGAATCGGCTTGTTCTCGAACTCCGTGAAAGCTTTTCGGATCTCACCATCGTCTGGCTGGCAAGAGTCATCTTCTGCTTCCACTCCCATCGGGTTATGGTCTGGTTCTGCATTGAAATCATACTTATCGCACTCTGGCTCAGTTATATCGCATGCATCATACACTGATGTTTTAGACATCCTGAAAGCATAAAATTTAAACATTTAAACCATATGTCGGATAAAACAGAATTGCATTCATTAAATATAAAAAACCATTACAAAGCAAAATCCCTTTCCATCTAGAAGGCAAGGTGGATGGAGGGATGACCAACAGAAAATCTCCCTAAGTTTACCGAAACGCCTGGCGAATTGGGAGAGAACAAGAATCCCAATTCTGCAGCTTTTCTTTTTCCTTGGTTCGAATACCAGACCCATAACTTGGCCCTGCCTTGTCTCTCATGATTACATTCACGGCTTCCTTGATCATTACTCTTTCAGGGTGCAACTTGAATCCTGCGGTCTCCTTTCCTTTGTTGATGGTTTCTGCTGGATAGGGGAAAGTGACCCGGATATACGGAATTTTCATTGGCTGGTTGTCTGGGGATCCATCCCTCTTCTTTCGGAAGAACTTTGCCCTGTCTGCTTTTGTCGGCTCGTACCCCAATCCGAATCTCCTTGACTTCTATCGGTTCTGTAATTCCGTCTAGATTCTTGCCCAAACCTTTCCCGGGAATGCAACCCCGAGACTTCATTTCTTTAGTAACGAAGGCCACAGTGTTAGACAGTGATGGTGTCATCTCGTGTCCTCCTTCCTTCACAAAGGTAGCATTCGCGACGTCGAACACGTGATAGGAGGCTTCAATCTTCTCCTTCTCCTTTCCGTCATCTGTTAACGGGACATGCCGACTTATCGCTTGATGGACGACCTCCCCAACAACAGGTTGTACGAAGTAGGTATGTCGAGCACTTGGAACTTCGCATTGAACTGTATTGGACCAATTTCAATTGGCAGGTCAATCTCTCCAACGCTATCTCTCCTAGCCCTATCGAATGCTCGAATAACCGTCTTAGACGATCGAACCTGTGATAGATCTATCCCCATTTCTTTCAGGGTCGACAAAGGACAGATATTTAGTGTCGATCCATTGTCAATCAGCACCCGAGCTATGAACATTCCATGGCTTTCGACCGTGATATTCAAAGGCTTGTTGTGACCTGTTCCATCATCGTCCATCTCGTCATCTGTGAAAGTGATGGTGTTAGATCCTAGGACCTGCTCGACCAGAGTGACAAACTTTTCCGGAGAGATCGTGCTAGGCAAGTGGGCTTTATTTAGGACTTTCAGCAGTGCCTGTCTATGTACTTCTAAGGATAGGAGTAGTGAGAGCATCAAGATTTGCGCCGGTGCTTTGCTGAGTTGCTCCACTATCTTGTATTCTGAATTCTTCATTGCCTTTAGGAAGTCATGAGCCTCCGGTTCTGACACCGGATTTTTCAGAGCCCCTCTTGGTTCCCTCACTGGAATCCTGATCAAATCCTGTGGCGTATACACCCTTCCAGACCAAGTGATTCCACTGGTTTCTCCTACTGAGATTGGTAATTCTTCTCCTTCTCCTGTTTTAGCGACGATCTCATAATTCCATGGAACCTTATTGAGATTTTCCACCATCTTTTGGATTGGGAAAGACAAAACTAGAGATTTCTCCAGTTTTTGGGCTACCCTTTCTAGATGTAATTCGAACCCTCTGTAGAGAACCTCCGGGTGTAAATAAATACCACCGATATCGATCACATCAACTTCTTCTTCGACCTCCTCTGTGAAAATTAGATTGACGCCACTTCCTGAGGAGGCGTGTTCAGGCAACGGATTTTGCTGACAATTTGGCGTACCGGCCTCAGGTTTTTTAGGAAACGTGATGGCTCCGGTCCGTATAAACTCCCGGATTTTGTCTTTTAGCTGAAAGCATTGCTCAGTCGCATGTCCTCTGGTTCCCGAGTGGTATTCACAGAAAGCATTTGAAGAAGCCGCTTTACTCCCAGGTTTAACTTCGTAGAATGGAAGGGGCGTCAGCATCCCCTGCTTCAAACAATTCCGGTACAACTCGGTGATCGAGATCGGAAGGTCTTGTAGCTCTCTGTTGTCGTTCTGGAAATTTTCCCCAGTAGCATGAGGTAGAAGGTCTTGGTGGTATTGGGTTCCTGACCTTGGAGTGCGGTTAGGAATTTGAGGTGGGGTGTTCAAGCGTGGTTGATAGGTATGGTAAGAGGGTGTTGGGTAGGCTTGATGGTAATGTTGGAGAATGTGGTTTTGATAAAGGGGAGGTACATTTTGGTAATAGCGGGGGCGGCTTTGGGAATAGGGTTGGTTTTGACGATAATTTTGGTTTTGGCGATTTTGAGGAGGGTAGTTGTGATATTGGTTGTTCTGGTTCGGGTAGTTCTGGGGATAGGAAGCTTAGGGGTAGTTCTGGTAATGGGTTTGCCGAGGGGAAACAACAACAACTACTTCATTTTCTTTCATCTTTGGCGGGGCTTACCTTTTCGTCAGATTGGATTGGCCCCCTTCAATTTTTCCGCTCCTTATTCCTTCTTCCGTCACCTCGGCCTGTTTGATCGCATCGCCGAAAGAAACCACTGCTATGCTCGAGAGATCTCGATAGAATGGAGGTGACTGAATTGACTTGAATATCTCTAACTGAGCCTCCTCGCTCAGCTTAGGGACAACTTTAGCAGCCTCTTCCCTCCAACGAGCAGTATACCTCCGGAAACTTTCGTCTTTATTTTTCAGTATCTGATAGAGGGTATTGCGGTCTGGCGCGGCATCCCTATTGTACACATATTGCTCACAGAAGGCCTCTACCAGATCTTCAAATGTTTTAATCTGTGATAGCTCCAGGGTCATGTACTAGTTGAGAGCCGGTCCTTTCAACGATCTCCGAAACATCTTTAGGCAAAGGTCTTCGTTCCGAGCATGAATTCCTAACTCCTCTTTGTAAATGCTGACATGCCATTCTGGAGGGCCAGTGCCATCATATTTTGTGAATTCTGGAACCACGAAATTTTTTGGGTACACAATCCCGGGTAGCGCTGACAACTCCTTGTACGTCGCTTTCCTGGACGGCTTCTCCTTTTGCCATTCTTCCATAGTTTTTTCCAATTTTTCCATTTTCAGAAGCCAAGCCGGTGGAGGGCCATTCTCTTCTTTGTTTTCAGTTTCAATGGCCGGGGCCGGTTGGCTATCATTTGAATTGTTTGGTGGAGCAACGACCCTCTCCGGGTGAATGAGGATTTGCGGGGCGGCGGGGGCCGAGCCTTCTGGCGAGGCCTGATAGACATGCCCCTGGATGGGATATGTCGGAGCTCCATAGGCAAAAGGATGAGGGCCCATCTGAGATCCATAGTAGACCGGTACTGCAAAGTTCGGGCCGACGTGGTTCGGATTCGGCCTTGAGTTCTCCATCCCAATACTTGCAGGGTTTCCATTTGGGGATTCAGTCACAGGAGTCCCGTTGGACGGAGGAATAGGCACCTCCTGAGGTCGGCTAAGTTCGTTGATCCTTTCCATCAACCTGTCAATAGTTTTCTGCATCTGTGCTATCTGGGTCGTTCGGGGAGATTCGGGATTGCTTTTTGATGTCATCCTGGAATAAGTCTGTGCTCGACTGCGTGTAAAGATCGGACTTCAAAAGGGGGGAACTGGATTTGCTTTTCTGGGACCAATTTTCTTTGTCTTGTCCTTTTCTTTTTCACCTACAAAAAAATCATTTTTTTAGTTCACGTGGGTCTTAGGTGGCCTTAAAGCCTATTCTAGTTCGAAGATTTCAATTTCGATAACGACTAATTAAAACAAATGATGGTACATGAAAAATCTTTTTTTTTTCCTTTTTTTTTTTTTTTTTTTTTTTTTTGTCGTTTCCTACCGATATTGAAAACTTTGAACTTGTTTGGTGTGCTCTTTTTTTTTTTTTTTTTAGGACTTCTCAAAACGTCATAAATCCATCAAGTACAAAAAACCCCTTTCTCGTCTTGTATCATAGAATCCTGAGGGGATAGTATGGATACAAGACAGTTTTGCTTTTATCAGAGGATTTACAACGATATAAGGGTCTGAGAGGAAATAAGGAAAAGAAAAATATATATATATATAAAAATAAAAAATAAATGATATATAAAAAAAAAAATCACAACTTATTTACTGAATTGAGGGAAAAAATAAAATAAAATTTAACATTCGGACTTTAGATTAGTTGGACTTATTCAGACATATTGGGCTCGACCCTCAGTGACTCCCCAGCGGAGTCGCCAGCTGAACGCGCCCCGATTTTCCAGAGAAAATAAAAAAGATAGATATATATACTTTCACTTGGCGCTGGTAAAATGAGAAGGATTTTTAAAAACGTCGATTTTCTCATTAAAATATACTTAAGCCTGTTTTAGAAAAAGGAGTCGCCACCTAGCATTGGGTTTAAATGATGTGCTAGGTCACCATATTTTCCTTTTTTTTGAAAACAATTTAAAAAAATGGCTTAAGTAAAAATTTGACTCCTAAAATAACATGGTCTGACCAGAGATTCGTTTAAAGAGTTCGGGGGTCAGTTACGCTCGGGGAAGGTGTCAAGTACCCTAAGACGCCCGTCCAAAGATGGTATCTTATCCGATTAAGTCCAATTAAAATTTAAATCCGAATGTTTTTATTTTTATTTTGAAATCCTCCTCATATACACACATACACATACACACACATTGAGGGAAGTGATCTCCCTTCTAAACCTAGACCGTTCTGATGAAAGGCTGGGAATTTTCCACCTCGTATTGTTAGCACATTATATTTAATACAAATTAAATAAAACACACGCACACCCGCATCGAGGGGAGTAATTCCCTTCTAAATTTAAACTGTTCCAATTGAAGGTTGGGAATTTTCCACCTTATCTTGTTAGCACATTATATTTAATACGAGTTAAAGAAAACACATGCACACACACGCACGCACACATTGAGGGGAGTAATTCCTTTCTAAATTTAAACCGTTCAAATGGAAGGTTGGAAATTTTCCACCTTATCTTGTTAGCACATTATATTTAATACAAATTAAATAAAACACACGCACACCCGCATCCAGGGGAGTAATTCCCTTCTAAATTTAAACCGTTCAAATGGAAGGTTGGGAATTTTTCACCTCGTATTATTAGCACATTATATTTCATACAAATTAAATAAAACACACGCACCCACACACACGCACACATTGAGGGGAATAATTCCCTTCTAAATTTAAACCGTTCAAATGGAAGGTTGAGAATTTTCCACCTCGTATTGTTAGCACATTATATTTAATACAAATTAAATAAAACACACGCACACCCGTATCGAGGGGAGTAATTCCCTTCTAAATTTAAACCGTTCAAATGGAAGGTTGGGAATTTTCTACCTCGTATTATTAGCACATTATATTTAATACAAATTAAATAAAACACACGCATCCACACACACGCACACATTGAGGGGAATAATTCCTTTCTAAATTTAAACCGTTCAAATGGAAGGTTGAGAATTTTTCACCTCGTATTGTTAGCACATTATATTTAATACAAATTAAATAAAACACACGCACACCCGCATCGAGGGGAGTAATTCCCTTCTAAATTTAAACCGTTCCAATGGAAGGTTGGGAATTTTTCACCTCGTTTTATTTACTAAAAAAAATCAATAAATGAAATAAATAAATAAATAATAAGAAAAAAAATCTAATTTACAAAAGAAAAATTAGTATAATAACAACTTAAAAAATAAGAGTAAGATTTACAACAGATGAAAATTTACCACCTTCTTGGAGATTTTTTCTTCTTCAAAATTACGATAAAATGAAAATAATATTATTTTCTTCAAAATTTCTCTCCAGATTTCATCTCTCCCTTACAAAAAAATCTCTCCCAAAAGAAATTTCTCTGGCCAAGAAATTCTATCCCTTGTGTTGTGAGCCTTCATTCCTATTTATAGGAATGAAGGCTCAAAAATCGTCCGAGAAAAGGTAGGAAAAAGGTAAGGAAAAAGGGGTAGGTGCACCGAAATTCGGTGCACCCACCCCCTTTTGGGTACACCGAATTTCGGTGTACCCAAAAAAAAGGGGGGGCCTCTGCTGGCCGCATATGCGGCCAGCAGCACTTGTCGCACAGCGACCAGTGCAGCTGGTCGCTGTGCGACCAGCCTGGTCGCACGTGCGACCTTAATGCAACCCCCCCACCCCCGTTCGGTGCAGACCTCTCTCGTTCTCGTCTGTTTCTTGTCCATTTTGTTCCGAATTAACGCGTTTTTATTCCACTTCGAAAAATCTACAAAACAAAATAAAAATAAATAAATCAATTACTAATATTTAATTTACTTAAGAGATTAATAAAACTTAATTTAGCAGTATTAAACCACACAAATACGGTACAATCAAAACAAAATAAATAGGAAAATAAAATAAAGGTAACTATAAAATAAAATATAATTTTTTGCGAGGCGGTCAAAATGCCGTATCTACAGTAAAAAAATATAATTTTAAAAATATAGGGGTGCTAATGATTTTTTTTTGAAATAATCTTAAGGCAATTTTGTCCAAATGATGGTAAGTGGTATTTGAGCAAAAAGACAGGAGAGATCTTTGATATTTACAAAATAACAGAAGAGGTATCTAGTATAGTACAAAATGATAAGAGAGATCAAAGACATATACCCTTATATAATATTCAACAACTGTTTTATTAAAATATTAATAAAAAATTTAAATTTAAATACAATCACCAACTAATGTACATTACTAATATAACACAATTAATATCAAATAATGTTGATATTCCGCTAGTAAAAAATACCAAAATTTAGCATGTGTTAAACCAAAACAAATCAAAGCGAAAATTATTATTGTCTATCTAAATCTCATTACTTCAATGTCACATTTTACAAATACAACTAAATAATTAATAATTTAAAAATGAAAACATAGTTACATGGGAAAGGGTTAAAATTTAAAATAAAAAAAAAAATCAAACAAACAAAGATAGAAACTTTGCAATTTAAAGTGTGAAAGAAATTTGCGTTACTTTCTCAACAACTCTAATTTTGTTCTTCACCAACAAAAGTCAACTTTAACTTCTCTGATTTACACTTGTGAAAACAAAACATATAAAAACTTTTTGGGTATATGGATCAATAAAACTAAAATATTACATAGAAAATAAGCAATCAGAAAAAAAAAAAAAAAAAAACAGAAAAGTAATTAAATCTATAACAAGTAACCCAAAAAAAGAATCATAAAATAGAAACCTGGGAACAAAAATACAGAAATATGGGAGGCCAAACGTAGAAATCAAGTAACAAAAGTTTGGGAACAGATAGAGAATGGAAATAGAATTTTAGCTTAGAACAAAAACACTGAACAAACATCACCTATATAACTTTATTTATTTATTTATTTTATTTTTTCTGAAATTCTTCTTTAGAGTAACAATAGTGAATGATTAAGCCATAGGATGTATAAGTTTCAGACACACAAAATGAATAATGAATAATTTAAGAATAAAGAGGATGTATCGGTTGTTCTTTATGTACACCCCCTCCTGCCTTTCAAATTCAAAGAAAAATTCTATAGTGATAAAATGATAGTTCCTTATAAATCATATTTATGTCTATATCTTTCAAATTCAAAGAAAATTTCTATAATGATATAATGATGTTTCCTTTTTAGCAAACCTGATTTTCTCTAATGGGCCTTAACTTATGTCGCTAAAATGTCTTAGTCAGTATAAATTTGTCCTAGTCAACAAATTTATTTGTCCTAATCTACATTTGTTTGTCCTAATTAACAAAAGCCGTCCTGTTTCATATAATAAATTCTCTACGGCTAAAGGATTGTTAAATTTATAAATATAAAAATAAATAAATAAATAAATTGTAATGAAGTACATATATGAAATTTGAACGATAGAAAGTATAACTAAATTCAACTGCTTTAAAAGTGTGAGTGTAAAATTTTTAAGCGAGAATTTTTCTCCCAGATATTTAATCTTTTTATTTAATTCATTGAGTGGCTTGAGTAGTGTAAAGAAATTTGAAATTAGTAGATTGACAGGTTGCAAAATTTGAATCTCAACAATTCATCTTTTAAAATATGTTTAGGCAAAAGAATATATATATATATATATATATATATATATATATATATATATATATTGTGAAATCTAAATCTCACTAAATTTAAGATTACAAAATTTTTGTTGTGAAAAAATTGCAATTACTTTTATGTTATTAAATCACTGCATCATAGTTAAATTTAAGTTATTGTATTGCGGAAAACAAATATAGTAACTTTTTTCTTTTGCCTAAATATATTTTAAAAAATGAATTGTTGAGATTCAAATTTTGCAACCTGTCAACCTACTAACTTCAAATTTCTTTACATCACTTAATGAAATAAATAAAAAGATTGAATATTTAGGAGAAAATTCTCGTTTAAAAATTTTACACTCATACTTCTGAATTTAATTATATTTTGTATCATTCAAATTTCATTACTTCATTACAATTTATTTATTTATTTCTTTTTATATTTATAAATTTAACAATCCTTTAGTAGTAGAGAATATATATATTAATTTAACTCATATAATGATTTTGATATTCTAAAGTAATCGATGTATGACAGGAATCTAACATGCGTCTTTAAGTGTAATTCTCAATTTATACGAATGATTTAATTACAAGGGAATGATGAGACATATGCAACTATCGACTTGCACAAATGATTTGACTACGAGGGACGAGAGACAAATTCCCATAGTGTTGATATCATGTTAAGAAATTCTAATTTAAAACCACCTCTCTTTGTAACATGAACTCTTTGACTATTTAAAAAATAAATAAATTCAAAAAAATCAGACCAATCACTTGTGAATTTCTAAACGATTATATGATTCAAGGAATTACCCCACCTGGAACCATATGGTTTTAAATTAGAATCTGCTAACATGATATCAGAACTATGAAAATCTATTTCTCATTTCTCGTAGTCAAATTATCAGTGCAAGTCGGTGGTTGCATATTTCTCACCATTACCTCTTAATTAAATCATCCATGGAAATCGAAGATTACACTTAAAGGCGCGTGTTATATTCATGTCTCACATCAATTACTTGAGGATTTCAAAATCACTATATAATTCAAGGAAATTACTCACTTGATGCCCTTCAGCGTATGGTTTTAATTTTTTTTTTTTAATATATATATTTAAAAATAAAAAGTTATTACAGATGAAAATAAAAACGATTGAAAAAAGGGTACTCAATATTCAATAAAAGCATACGCCCCTCACTAAGACCTAGGGATGGTCATGGGGTGGGCTTAAACTAAGGTATTACGAAAAATTGCTAGGCCCGAGCCCGGCCCGGACCTATGGTTCGGGCCTTAATTCCATACCCAAGCCCGGCCCTATAAAAAAAACCTAAGCCCACAACCCGGCCCTAGGGTCCCCGACCCTATAATTTTTTTTTAATTTAAAAAAAAATACAAAAAATACAACAGAATTGAAAAATATAATTTTTTTTTATAATTAACCAAAAAAAATAAAATTCAATCCAATTCAAAATAGAATACACTTATTAAACACAAATTTAGGATTTTGATAAAGCCTTATAGCTAAATACTGCAATTCAAACAATTTTTTTTTTTATAATTAATTAACATATAGTATAATAATATCAAATAAATCAAGAATCTAACATGTAAATCATAATATTTTCACATGTAAATTAATATATATATATATAATTTATTAATTTTTTAATGACCGAGCCAGGCCGGGCCGCCCCTAAAAGAAAATAACCAAGCCCAAGCCCGATTCTAAAATTCATCGGGCCTTCATTTTTGAGTCCAAGCCCTGTTCACGGGCTCAAAACACAAATCCAAACCCTAAAAAAGAGTAAGCGGACTTGACGGGCCGGACGGACTCCCAGACCCATGACCATCCCTACTAGGACCCTGTCTTTGTCCCATTTCAGCATTCACATTTCCCTATTTCTTTACCAAGGGGCATGTGGAAGCAAGCTTGACTTGGGACATTTAATAAGGGTACGTTTTTTTACCCCTTATGTTTAGAAATATGATACTTGTTGATATATTTCTATTCTTGCTCTAATTTTCGAAATTTTGTAAATGATAGAAAGTTTAAAGGAAAGTTATATTTTTGGTCCTTAAAATCTAAAGTGGATGTATATGTTGATCCTCAGATTTTTCAAATTGCACATTTGATCCCTTAACTTCCACGCAATCCTCCAAATAAAAAATATTATATTTATGATTTTGAATAAAAAATGAATTGTTCTCCTGGCATTCCCTTCTAAAGATGATTTTTTTCGTCATTTCTTTATTTTACTAAACCAAATTTGATTTTATTTTTTCCTAATAACCGTTCAAGTTTTTCTCCCTCATTTTTTTAAAAAATCGTTGCAAGAAAAAGGTTAAGAAAAAAAATTCTTAAATCTAATGGAGGTGATGAAATAATGAAAATATCTCTATTAGAAGGTCGTTGTGCAGAGCAAAGTCAATTTTTAATTCAAAATGATTAATAAATTATTTTTGATGTGGGTAAAATCAAGCTTCTTCCACGTGTCAACCACCTAGACCAGACCTGCCAAGTCACCAGCTCCGCGTTATGCGACCTGGGGCAGCCCGGTGTATTGACAGCCCGGACTCGCTCTCAGGTCGGTGGATTCAAAGTGCTCGAACAACATCACCAAAGGATCACCTGTGAGGGTAGGTTGACGAGCCCAAACTGACCTGCGCCTAGCTGACCGGGCCGAATTGACATGGCAGGTCAAGCCTGTGGGCTCCGTCATCTACAGTAAAGGGCCCTAAGCCCAGGCCCATAGCTCTAATCCGCCGTGCTGCCCACGCGCCTGACTGCTTACCGGTAATCCAAACTTAAGCCCTTAATCTTGTTTACACTGATCACACTTCCGCCTATAAATAGAAGGCTTCCCTAACACTTTTGGGGGACGAGAGAACCATTCTAGAGAGAGAAATTTCGCCGTAGGTCGCTCAGACAAGTCGAGGTAACAGTAACTCTCCGATCTATATTTCTACCCCCGGGCTCTTACTCTCACGTTGAAGGGGACACACTGGGGAAAACTCGGCCCGTCCTGTGTATAGGTGATAGATTGGAGCTCGGCTTGGACAACGGCGAAGAGCGCACAGGAAAAGAAAACCCGGGCTCAGACGCAGGTCAAATCGAACCAGTTCGACCCGGCTGTAGCACGTGAGGGAGTTCAGTTATCGTATCCTCTTCTCCCTGATCCGAGAGTGTTTGAACCATACTGCTGGTCGGACCAAATTCTGACACCAACAATTTTAATTTCGTGTGATTGAAATAAATGAAAAACTTAAATTTGACAAACCTCATGGTACACATATGCAGCCCCAAATTTTAGGGACTAAAAATTTACTTTCCTAATATTTTCATTGTGTAAGAAAATTTTCATTATGCGAAGACCATTACATAAATAGGAACATTTATATTAAACCATCAAGAATTAAAATATTGAATTTGCGGAAGCGTACCTGAATCCATAACAAGAAGATTGAAGTATTCGAGTATAAGGCTTTATGATCTTTTAGATTTATACTTGTTTTCTGTCTAAATTTTTCTCCGACAATAGAAATCAGAAGAATAGAAAAACATTGTGTGATCTAGGGGCCATGACCCTTATTTATAAACAATTATGTCTATTTATAAGCAGTCCCGTTTGTTCTTAAACAATCGCGTCTGTTCGAATTTTCTATTTTAATCCATCATAAAAATAGAAATTATGCTTATTTCTACACATTAATACCCACATTTTATAATATATTAATTAAGATCTCAAAACTTAAATTAATCACTTTAATTGGCCTAATTTTATTTGATATCCTATAATTCACATTTATTTAATATATAAGCTCATATATTTAATTTTACTCCAACAATCTCCCACTTGGGCTATATATATAACTTTATAAATGCGAATTATTCTTTATGAGCTCATGAGTTTTGCAATCAAAACTTTATGTATTGTAACAATCTTGTCCATTAACCACATCAATACAGAACTAAAGCAATCGTCGTTACATATTTCGTAACTAGACCCATCAATGATCACATATATCAATGCAACCAATGACAAAGATCAAGTGGAGATGTGTAGCGTGGAAATTTCATGCAATGTGATCTTAACATGCTTATTTTCAACTGGTCCTCTTTAAACCTTAGTGAGATCAAACCATACAAAATCAAAGTGAATGAAAAATAAATATTTTACTTCAGTAAATAATCATAAAATTCATAATATCCATAACAAATGTATCTATAGATAAAAGAATTTAAAATACAAACTTCCACTAAAACGACATATCCTGAAGAGAAACCATACCCATATGAGCAGTGTGCTCATGAAAGACCTTGGGTAATTGGTAGCGCGCGAAATGCGCCGCTACTTACTCTCGCAAGTATACGAGGTCTAAGTTTTAATATAGTGGATCTTGAAGATCTGATATCGTTCCCACAGGGAAGAGTGTGAATAATTGAATACCGCAATTGACGTAGTCTCATGTTATCCTGACGACGAAAGACATGAATTAAAATTAAATTAAGCTAAACTACAATTAGTGGGTTAATCCTAACTAAATTGATTAATTAGGGATTGATTTCGTACACTTAATACACGTTTGATTTCGTTCAGTTAACAATAACGGAGTTTAGGTATCCGACAATCTCGATTCATAAACTCCTCCGCCGCCTCTTTCGAGTGTAAGACGGGGGAATACGTGACTTCGTGTTGATGAAGAGGTCCCCCTCAATGTATTAACGACTCTAGGTTGCGTGAGTCTTGACCCAATGTCATCGATTGCACACTAACTAACGCCCTCCCGAGTCGTTAGGTCGTAACGATGTATTTGCCCTAGTTCGAATCCAGGGTTACCTCTCCCGAGTGTCAAACCCTAGATTCTCAAATCCAACCCCAATACCATTACAAGCATATTAAGATCGTCATCAAATGATAAACACAATCGGACTTAAAAGTAACAACCGTTAAAGAAACATATATTAAACCAAACGAGTATTTACACAACTACATCTTTCCCGAACTAATCTCTAATTTATACTAACATGTTCTTAGCCAATACAACATTAAATCAAGAGGAGATCATGAATATCAACAATAAACATTAAATACAAAGACGGAAATAAGGGAAGAAAAGCCAAATCTCAAAGTGGAGTAGTCCACTTTCGCCAATGAACAATCCTCCCGAGCTCACTCTTCTCCATTGATGAACTTCCACTTCTAGCTCTTCAAGGATTGGCCAAGAACACCTCCTAAACTAATCTAATCTACTTCCTAAATTACGTAAACCTAACTAAGGTGGAAGGAGAGCTCTCAAGAACAACTGGAGCCTTCTCTCACGTCTAACTTTTTTTGAGGTTTGGTGGAGAAAGGGGTTTTATAGGCAAGGTTTGGAAATATCTTCAAAATATCTAAAAATAGATATTTCAGCGCAGAGTGTCACCGCTTAGGCGGTGGCTTAAGTCGGTTAAGTTTCTGTCGGATCTTCGCCTAGGCGGTGGTTTCTCCGCCTAGGCAGTGGATGCTGACGTAACATTATGATATTTTCTCGCCTAGGAGGTACTTTTCTCGCTTAGGTGCTAGTTCATCCCTTCAACACTCCAACATTCTGCTTCTTTTCCGCCTAGGCGGTGGAACTTCTGCCTAGGCGGTGGTCTTCATTCATCGAAATCCTGTTTTTCACATTTTGTTCACTGTTTCTCCACCGTTTTCACTTGTTTATTGCCCTTTGACGTCCCTTCGCCTGTTTTGCACTAAAACAAACTAAAACACAATTAAATATAACTAAAACGCTTGAAAACTAACAAATTCGGTTTAGAAATAGATAGGTTTTTCACACCTATCAGTGATAATCTCTTAGTTAGCGGATCTACAATTATGGAGTTTGTCCTAATGTCCTCTATAGATATAAGTCAACTTTGAACTCTTTCTTTGAAAACTAGAAACTTGATGTCTATAAACGTTGACTTCGTAGAACTCATGTTGTTGTTGGAATATAGTACCGCTGATTTAATGTTACAAAATAACTTAAGTGGTCTTTCAACACTATCCAAAATACGCAACCCCCTGATAAAATTTCACAACCATATTCCATGATTGAACATCTTAAAACAAACTACAAACTCAGCTGCCATGGTGGAAAAAGCAATAATTGTAAGACCTCAATCGTAGCACATACGTCATTTTCGTTGCATTTCAGAGTAATTGAAAAAATTCGGGGTGAAATCGGGTCAATTAAGATTCAAATTAAAAATTTGAGGGGTCAAATTTCAAAGTTAGAAAACATTCTATCTAAGATTGGCATGTAACTTTTGAATTGAAACTTTTCGGGGTGAAATTATAATTCAGAAAATCTTAAATGTGAAAAATTTGAACTAAAAATAAGGTTTTAAGAAATTAAGGGGAGAAAAGAGTAATTAACAATAAAATATTATATATATATATATATGAATTAGTGGTTGTAGGCTTGATCTCCCGTTGGGGGGTGATCTGAGATCTGTCGGGGGACAAAGGAAGAGAGTAAGTAGCGACGTGGCAACGGGAGATCTGTCGGGGGACAAAGGAAGAGAGTAAGTAGCGACGTGGCAACGGGAGATCAAGCCTCCAACCACTAATTCATGCATATATATATATATATATGTTCATGCATATCATGATTAAACGATCTCAAAAGAAAAATCTAGGAAAAAACAGAGGAGAGAGAGGGGATCGGGGGTAGTGTTCGGCCGGCTGGCGTGAGGGGGCGGTGTGATCATCGCCATTGTCGTGTTCCTCCGGAAGGTGGTAGGTGTGAGAGGGCGTGATCATCTCTGCCGTGTTCAGGCATGTGGGTGTGTCGATTTGTGTTCTGTTCAGCGTTGCCGTTGCTGCGGTATGTGAGTGACCGGCCGTGTGCGTGTGTTTTCTGAAAATTAAATATGTGGGTGTGTGTGTGTTCCACTGCTATGAAAGTGTGTGTGTGTTCCACTGTTATGGAAGTGTGTGTGTGTGTGGTTCCGGTTGTAGGTAAGTCGCCGGAGTGGGTAGAGAGCGAGAGGAGTTCGGTCCGACGGTGTGGGCTGTCTGTCGAAAAGTGATCGGCTCTGGGTGGTTGGTTGGCTGTGTGGGTGGAAGTGGTGGATCGTTGTGATGTGGGTGTGCGTTCGGACTGGTGATGGAGGGAGTGTGGTTCGTTCCGTGTCGTTGGCTCGGCTCCGTCGTGGGTATGCGTTGTTGGATCTTTCTGGCGGTATCTCGTTCACCGTAGTGTAGGAGTATTGTCGTTCAACCGGCCGGCAGAGGGGTAAAGGAGGGAGGCGTGATCGGAGCTCTTCGTCGGCGGCTGAGGTAGGATCGAACCAGACGCAGAAACAAAGAAGAAGAAAAGAAAAAGAAAGAAGAAAAAAAAAAGATTTTTTTTACATAAACAGCCCCAATAAAATCTAAAACCCATCTTACGACCCATGGACGATTCGGAGCAGGTAAAGTCTAAATCGATTTTTAATTTCGTTAAATTAAATTATTAGCATTAACGATCTCGCAATCGTAATAGTAATCCTTGTAATCATGATAACATGTTATTAATCGCTAACTTGAATAAATCGGTACAGTAAATATTAACGAGGCGAGACGGACAAAATAATAATCCTTCACAATTAAACAATTGGAGAACGGGAAAATTGTAAAACTTAGGGCCTGCATTGCATGATTAGGTTATTTTACAAAAAATATTAATTTAGGCACTGTTACTAATAGGTTCACAGGCACCGTGGTATCGGTAGAGAGGAATCTGTAAAAGCTGTTTGGAACGGTTGGCCAGGTGAGTGTACTGTCTTCTTACTAAACTATTTTTCTATGTATATACATGATGAAATATGTGTTTACTTAAATTGTATGAAATTATAAATGATATGGATCAAGCAGGATTTGGGTGAGTTGGTAAATTGGGTTTTTGGGAGATTTCGATGGTTTCCAAAATGAAACTGAAAATGAATTTTTGTTGAAATTGGTGAAATCAGATGGTGTTTTTAAAAGGAATTAGAATACATCTATTTTCCTAAAAATGTCTGGTTTTCAAAAGGAAAATAAAGGGTGGAAAAGTAGTTTTGAAAGAATCAGACGTTTTCTCTAAAAAGAAAAGTGTGAAATATGCTTTTGGACTTAAAAGTTGGTTTTGAGGAAAAGAGATAGATGTGGTGATTTGACGATATTTATTGAGTTGTGATTCGATGATGCTGTAGTCGATTTGACGATGCCCTAGTATTTATCTGTTTCGGTAGAGTGAGATTATCCGCTTCGGCGGAGTGATGTTTATCGGCAGAGTGATGTTAGACGTTTATATTGCGCAGTGATTATCCGCTTCGGCGGAGTGATGGGTGTTCGTAGGAAGGCATATCCTACGGATGGTACGGTACCGTTGCAAACTCCCGATTGTGAGGTTAAAATGATCACTAGGGCTGGCCAGTGTGTGTGTGTTAGAGGTATGTGTTTGAGATTGGTGCTTGAGATGTGGTATTTTACGTATATTGGTTGATTTGATATTATTTATTATGATATTTGGTAGGATTTTGTACTAGATGGATTTGGATGGAACTTATCTCTATCACCTTATTTTCATTGCTTATATGCTTATGCTTGATCCATACTTAATTGTAGAAATATGTAGAACGTATTAATATTTTAAAAATATTTTACTAAGAAGGCAGTACACTCGCAGGTACAACAGCTAGGAGTCGGTCCCCTACTGGCACTAGGTAGAGCTACATGATGGAGTCATATAGGCGATTGAGAGAAGCTGTCAAGGGCGAACCTATAAAAGGTTCTTGGATAAATATTTTTAGTTAATAAAATTTCGGGACAGATGTGTCCCCCATAGTAGATGTTTGTATTATACAGTAGGTGTATATTGTCATTCGTTTGGCTATTTGGGTATTGGTGATGTCATGTTATAGTCACGCCCGCCTCGGGATGACGGGTGTCTGGGACGGGTTGTGACAATTTTAGTATCAGAGCCTAGATTATAGGTTCTGTAGACTTGTCAGGAGATGTGTCGATAGAAGACCATGGGATAGGAGGATGTGCCAGTCGTCTAGTCAGTAGGGGACATGAGATAGGGTGTCAATATGTGAGCTTGGTATGTGAATGTTAGGTCTTTTATTTCATTAGTTGGTGCTTTGGCATGGTGCATGGAGGGATGTCTTCCACAAGATAAGAAGGCTAAGTTAGACAAACCACAAATTACGTCGTTATCAATATACTAGATGATATGGCAGAATACACTTAAGTCAAAATAAGAAATAATATTCAAAGGGAGTAAATCGCTTTCTAGGCAATCTGAAAGGAAACTGTGACGTTACCGGACAAGAATTTAATTTGGTAGCACTTTTTAAATTGATTAATAGACGGAGTAACAGTTGTGGCATGTAGCAAGGTTGTAGGAAAAGATATATAAAAGTAGCCGAAGATTGTGGATCTTGGAGGACAGTAGGTGCGTGCAAAGATAATCCATTTGAATGAGTAATATAGAGTTGCGGGTAAAGTCAAATTTGGGATGAATAAAAGTATGTATTATTGGAAAAACATATCTAGTACCTCAGTTAGTCTGATAGGGGGGGTTTAGGAAGTTAGAAAAGTGTTAAAGAAAAGATATCACAAGTCGGTATGCAGATGCTGTTCAAACAAGTTTCGCCAGTGGATACTGTAATAGCTAGGGATTTTCCCTATGTAGTATCGAGAATTGACAGGGTGCTTGTAAGCGTGATTAGTAATTGTGGTTGCTGCTAAATAAGTTCCATAATGATAAGGAGGTGAACGTTCGGCTCGTAAGTTGGTTAAGTATACTGGTGTTAATGAATGTGGGAAACTGAGATTTGAAATTATAATCTTGAGACTTTAAAAGCAATTGCTATGGAATAGGAAAAATTGGGTGAATTAATGATTGATTGCTTTTAGTTGAATTTGAATAATTTTGGGGGTGTATAAAAAAAAGAAGAAGTATTAATTGTTGGATATTAGGAAATTGGAGTAAGTTTGTTTGCAGGTTAGGAAGTCTTAATAGAAAAAGAAGGCGTTACAATAAATTAGAATATCAACTAAACGATTTATGTAGACCTGGTGTGTGCTTCCATAAAGATCCGATGTTGATAACGTAAAAGTTAGAATGGATAGGTTGTTAAATAGGTTGCAACAAATAGGGTGTCAGATTTTTGAGAAGGGTATTTATAATCGAAAATTAGAGACTGTGACGTGGTAACAACGGTGATCCGGTCGAAAGTAGAGAAGAGCATGTTGAACATCTCCGGAATGTGCTACTAAGGCGATGGCTGGTGCAGTAAATATGACTAGTGCTCCTAAGGCATAACATTCAAGTGAATCCAAAGGAAGTCGAAGTGGTGGATTGACGGTATATGGAGAAGGCCAAGAACATGTGACTGAAATTCGAAACCTTTTGGAACTAGTAGAGATCGTATTCGTTCTAACGTTTAGTGACATCTCCTGTATAAAAAGATTTGTGCTTTAAGTCGAAAATTGGAAAAAAAGCGGAGTTGCGCATATTTGGGTTATTCATACTAATGTGTGTGTCAAATTGAGATCTTTGTAGATCTATTAGGCAATTGGTCAGGTGACCACTCAAATTGAGCTTGTAAATATAAAGTTGATATTTATCGATTGTATGGTAGAAGTGTAGAGGTGAAATGTCCAATTGGAAATGATTAGAGTGGAAGAGAATGAAGTTGGTCACAGGGCTAACCATAACAAATATTTCGGGTCGAAAAATAAAAATAAATAAATAATAAATAAATAAATAAAAATGGGTGAGTTTTTTGTTCATATTAATTTATGGATTAAGTTGAGGCCTTGTAAGTCTAGTAGGCGGCTGGTCAGATGGTAATGCTGTTCGGTATTGATTTTTACCGTGGTGTAGACATGTAAAGGTCGGATATCCAGCTAAGAAGGTTTGGCAATGCAGTAGGAATTGACAATAGAGCTGATTAGCGTGTCTGAAGGAATGATGAAGCTTGGGAATTTGAATTAAAATGTGTAGGGTTGATAATGCCAATTTACAGATGAGACCTTAAAAAAAAAAAAAAAAAAAAAAAACCAAAAAAAAAAGTGCATAAAATAAGATATGAAATACCTCGATAATATTAACTATACTGTAATGGCGTGAGTATGATTAGTAGATGGGAATGGAAATGGGAAATTACGGCATTTGTTATTCGGTAATTTGTTAGTCAAGTTAAGGTTGAGAAGTAACGAAATCTCTAGATGGGCTATGGTAGCCTTGATCTATACCAGAAAAGAAAAGGGAGAGTAGTTCGAAGAGTGTTTTCCTAATGCGCATGTCCCATATATGTATATTTATTGATAAGATTGTTCGATTGCGTGATGCACCAATTTAATGCAAACATTAAAATTAAGTAAGGACAAGATATTCTTTTAAAATCAAAAGGGATAAGGACTAGTAATTCTAGGAATTTTATTAATCGATTATTCGAAATCTTAGAACTGGAATTCTGAAATCATAGGTATTGTCGCCATATGGTGAGTTGGACAATAGTTGTTATCAAAGTAAAATAAGTCGTCAGTATATGAACAATCTGTGGGGAAAATTGTAGTGTCAAAAGCTAATAGTTATTTGAACATGTGGATTAAAATTTTCCATACTCCTTTAGTTGTCCAAGTGGAAGTTGATACCTTGTTCCAGTCATGGATCAATGGTTTATCAAGGAATACGATTCGGGTGTTGGAAGATATGTTGAGGGGTTGTGTCGTGGAAGTTCCTGGTAAGGGGGATGATTGTGCAATGTTAATAAAATCTGGTTACGCTAATAACTATCTTGTTGTCAATCGTGGTGGCATCGCATAAAGTGTTATATGAAAAGGATGTGGGATTCTGATCTGATAGACTGAATTGGGATAGGAAAACGAAACTTTTGTCGGATTTAAAAAATAGCCCGATGTGACTACCTTTTTACTGAAAATTGGAAGTTATTGAGATGTTACGGGACAAGGAGAATTTAAAATATTCTTGAGATGATATGTATGCACCATATAATAATTTTACAGTTAGTAGCTAGTAACTATTAGAATGTATCGCTTTCGTTGTGACTGGGGCGTACCTATGTCCTTTGAGTCATATATATACGTGAATATATGTTTGAAGTATGTTAGGTAGGTAGAAATGAACTTGAAGCACGTAACCATGTCAGGGACTTGGTAAAATGTGGAGTCATGATGGGAATTCTTATAGGTTATTTGTTGATATATTTGAGTCGTAGTTATGAGAATTGGGGGTATTTGGGTATTATGAAAGATATCGATATGAGTATTAAAGAGTTGAGATAGGTATCGGGGTTAATGATAGTGGAGCTATCTGTGCTTATGAGATTGGTGACAATTATTATTAGGTTAAATGTTGAATGGAAAATATTGTTGCAACAGGCGACTAGGAAAGGTCGGATGAAATGGATAAGTGCTGATTACGACGGAATGAAATAAACTCAATGTACTGGAATATTTTTAGCAAATAGTGTTGCTACTGATTTTGAGTTTATCAGAGTAGCGCAGTGGAAGCAGTGGAAACATGAGATTCTTTGATAGTGGGTTATCCGTGTTAAGTGTAACCGACCACGGGCACCTTGTTTGTTGGATGGTTATGATTTGACGAGAAAGTTGTTGGTTATAAATTTTGGGACGTTCTGGGATGATGAGACTATATATCGGAAATAGTTGTTCTAGAATCACATAAGACAAGTATAAATTTATGATGCGACTTTGACGTATTAGTAGCCTGACGAATTGGACGCAGATTTGTCATACGTTGAGGAGTCAGTCAAAACCCTAAGCCGTAAGGACCAAGTGTGGCGAACGGAAATGATCCCATTAGTCAAAGTGCTATGGCGCAGCTATGCAGTGGAAGAGGCAACGTAGGAGCAAGAGGACTAGATGAGGAACAAATATTCACGTTTGTTCGATTAGGTAATAAATTTCGGGACGAAATTTCTTTTAGGAGGGAAGAGTTATAAGACCTCAATCGTAGCACGTACGTCATTTTAGTTGCATTTCAGAGTAATTGGAAAAATTCGGGGTGAAATCGGGTCAATTAAGATTCAAATTAAAAAGTTGAGGGGTCAAATTTCAAAGTTAGAAAACATTCTATCTAAGATTGGCATGTAACTTTTGAATTGAAACTTTTCGGGGTGAAATTATAATTCAGAAAATCTTAAATGTGAAAAATTTGGACTAAAAAGAAGGTTTTAAGAAATTAAGGGGAGAAAAGAGTAATTAACAATAAAAGATTATATATATATATATATATATATATATGCATGAATTAGTGGTTGGAGGCTTGATCTCCCGTTGCCACGTCAGATCTCAGATCACCCCCCAAGGCATATGTGTGTGTGTGTGTATATATATATATATATATATATATATATATATATATATATGTTCATGCATATCATGATTAAAGGATCTCAAAAGAAAAATCTAGGAAAAAACAAAGGAGAGAGAGGGGATCGAGGGTAGTGTTCGGACGGCCGGCGTGAGGGGGCGGTGTGATCATCGCCATTGCCGTGTTCCTCCGGAAGGTGGTGGGTGTGAGAGGGCGGGTTCATCTCTGCCGTGTTCAGGCATGTGGGTGTGTCAATTTGTGCTCTGTTCAGCGTTGCCGTTGCTGCGGTATGTGAGTGACCGGCCGTGTGCGTGTGTTTTCTGAAAATTAAATATGTGGGTGTGTGTGTGTTCCACTGCTATGAAAGTGTGTGTGTGGTTCCGGTTGTAGGTAAGTCGCAGGAGTGGGTAGAGAGAGAGAGGAGTTCGGTCTGGCGGTGTGGGCTGTCTGTCGAAAGGTGATCAGCTCTGGGTGGTTGGTCGGCTGTGTGGGTGGAGGTGGTGGATCGTTGTGATGTGGGTGTGCGTTCGGACTGGTGACGGAGGGAGTGTGGTTCGTTCCACATCGTCGACTCGGCTCTGTCGTGGGTATGCGTTGTCGGATCTTTCTGGCGGTATCTCGTTCACTGTAGTGTAAGTGTATTGTCGTTCAATCGGCCGGCAGAGGGGTAAAGGAGGGAGGCGTGATCGGAGCTCTTCGTCGGTGGTTGAGGTAGGATCGAACCAGACGCAGAAACAAAGAAGAAGAAAAGAAAAAGAAAGAAGAAAAAAGAAGAAGAAGATTTTTTTACATAAACAGCCCCAATAAAATCTAAAACCCATCTCACGGCCCATGGACGATTCGGAGCAAGTAAAGTCTAAATCGATTTTTAATTTCGTTAAATTAAATTATTAGCATTAACGATCTCGCAATTGTAATAGTAATCCTTGTAATCATGATAACATGTTATTAATCGCTAACTTGAATAAATCGGTACAGTAAATATTAACGAGGCGAGACGGACAAAATAATAATCCTTCACAATAAAACAATTGGAGAACGGGAAAATTGTAAAACTTAGGGCCTGCATTGCATGATTAGGTTATTTTACATAAAATATTAATTTAGGCACTGTTACTAATAGGTTCACAGGTACCGGGGTATCGGTAGAGAGGAATCTGTAAAAGCTGTTTGGAACGGTTAGCCAGGTGAGTGTACTGTTTTCTTACCAAACTATTTTTCTATGTATATACATGATGAAATATGTATTTACTTAAATTGTATGAATTTATAAATGATATGGATCAAGCAAGATTTGGGTGAGTTGGTAAATTGGGTTTTTGGGAGATTTCGATGGTTTCCAAAATGAAACTGAAAATGATTTTTTGTTGAAATTGGTAAAATCAGACGGTGTTTTTAAAAGGAAATAGAAAACATATGTTTTCCTAAAAATGTCTGGTTTTCAAAAGGAAAATAAAGGGTGGAAAAGTAGTTTTGAAAGAATCAGACGTTTTCTCTAAAAAGAAAAGTGTGAAATATGCTTTTGGACTTAAAAGTTGGTTTTGAGGAAAAGAGATAGATGTGGTGATTTGACGATATTTATTGAGTTGTGATTCGATGATGCTGTAGTCGATTTGACGATACCCTAGTATTTATCTGTTTCGCTAGAGTGAGATTATCTGCTTCAGCGGAGTGATGTTATCCGCTACGGCGGAGTGATGTTTATCTACTTCGGCAGAGTGATGTTAGACGTTTATATTGCGCAGTGATTATCCGCTTTGGCGGAGTGATGGGTGTTCGTAGGAAGACATATCCTACGGATGGTACGGTACCGTTGCAAACTCCCGATCGTGAGGTTAAAACGATCACTAGGGCTGGCCAATGTGTGTGTGTTGGAGGTGTGTGTTTGAGATTGGTGCTTGAAATGTGGTGTTTTACGTATATTGGTTGATTTGATATTATTTATTATGATATTTGGTAGGATTTTGTAATAAATGGATTTGGATGGAACTTATCTCTATCACCTTATTTTCAATGCTTATATGCTTATACTTGATCCATACTTAATTGTGGAAATATGTAGAACGTATCAATATTCTAAAAATGTTTTACTAAGAAGGCAGTATACTCGCAGGTGCAGCAATATGTCATCAACATATAAAACTAAGTAAATATGCTTACTCCCACTGAACTTGGGGTATATACAATCATCAACCACATTCATCTCAAACCCAAATGAGATGATAACTTGATAAAACTTGTAATACTATTGACGAGAAGCTTGTTTAAACCCATAAATGGATTTCTTTAACTTACGAACCATCTTCTTTCCATCTCTTGATACAAAATTTTTGAGTTGCACCATATAGATTGTTTCATCAATGTCACCATTGAGAAATGCAGTCTTAACATCCATCTGATAAAGCTTAAGGTCAAAGTGCGCCACAAGAGCCATTATTGTCCTAAAAGAGTCTTTCGACGAAACCGGAGAGAAAGATTTTTTATAATCGATGCCTTCTTTCTGTGTAAATCCTTTAGCAACAAGACGGGTTTTACATCTCTCCACATCACCTTTCGAATCTCTCTTAGTTTTAAATATCCATTTATAACTAATCGGTTTCGCACCTCCAAGCAATGGGATAAGGTCTCAAACGTCATTATCTTTCATGAACTTTATCTCCCCATTCATGGCATTAATCCACTTTTGAAATTTAAAACTTTCCATGGATTGACGGAAGTTGATTGAATCATCTTCCACCGTACCAATGTCAAACTCATGTTCTTGGAGAAATACAATGTAATCATCTGGCACTGCACTTCTCATTTCTCTACTGAATCTCCTTAATGGCATAGGTTTTGGAGGTGGTAGAGTTTGTTCTTCTGGAATGGGAGGTTCTTGGATATTGTTTTGATTTGAATCTACTTCTTGAACAATGTCAGGAATAAGAGCCTGATCAATGTCAATAACAGCTGTGAGAATATCAACATATTTCTTTTCAAAAATAAAATCTATAACCTTATCTCCCCCATCAAACTCAACATCCTCAAAGAATTGAGTGTTTCCTGTCTCAAAAATTGATCTAGTAATATAATTATAGAATTTGTAACCCCTGCATCTTTCGAAGTATCCAATAAAATAGTAACTAACCGTTCTTGAATCCAATTTATTTTCATTTGATATGTAAGGCCTTTCTTCAGTTGGATATCCCCAAATGAGTAGGTACTTCAGACTAGACTTCTTGCCTGTCCAAAGTTTATAAGAGATTTTCACAATTGTTTTAGTTGGTGCTCTATTAAGGATATACGTTGTAGTCTTTAATGCTTTACCCCAGAGTGATTTTGACAAGTTAGAATGACTAATCATACTCCTTACCATGTCTTTGAGCGTTCTATTTCACCTTGCAGCAACACCATTGATTCTTGGAGAACCTGGCATGGTGTACTGTAAGATGATACCGCACTCCTCTAGGAATTTAGAAAATGGGCCTGGACGTTATTCACCTGAACTGTCATACCTATCGTAATATTCACCACCACAGTTAGATCTGACGTTTTTAATCCTTTTGCTGAGTTGATTTTCAACTTTAACTTTGTACGATTTGAAAATGTCCAATGATTAGGACTTTTCATGAATGAGATAAAGGTAACCATAACGTGAAAAATCGTCTATGAACGCGATAAAGTATTGTTGACTATTCCATGAAACCGTAGGAAATGACTTATAAATATCTGTATGTATTAGTTCTAAGACATCTACAGCCCTGTTGACACCAAATTTCCTTATATTTGTTTGTTTTCCCTTTATGCAATTTGTGCAAATTTCAAAATCTGCAAAATCAAGGAAATCTAAAATCTCATCTGATACAGGTCTTTCAATTCTCCTTTTGGAGATGTGACCTAATTTCTTATGCCATAATGATGCGGCATTCTCATTGGTTAATTTCCTTTTAATACTTTGTGTAACAACCTGGTTTTTTAGGTCCGTCACTAGGTTTCTCCCATTGGAGAATTAAAACTATAACCAAAAGACACATATTTTATTCTATAAAATTTGATAAATTTTACGACGCAATGACGACCAATTATATTTATCGAATACATCGATTCAATTTTTCAAACAATAAACAATAAATACAATTATTGCAAAAATAAATTCAAATGAAACTCCTGCCGTTGTTTTCGTTCTCATCGGCCCTGCAATCGAAACTGTGGGGTTATGAGTTAACGTTCAGTAAAATTTTCAACCCCTCTAATACGTTTATTTAATTAATAAGAAAATAAAACACACATGCATTATTTTTACATAATTTTCATATAATCATAATTATTTCATAAAATTTAACAGTTAAAATTTAACAACAATAATAACATAAATCACACAATAGGAAAATTAAATACATATATTAAAAGAGTTATAAATTCTACTTGAAATTCGAAGTCAAAATCCAAAACGGAATCAGAATGATCTGTCTTGTCCCTTGTCCAAGTTACAGTGAATGACGCCTATATTATATATGTATGTATGTCTATTACCTATATATACAACTTGTGTGGGTATATATATATCAGATGTCCTTTATAAATCAGTCTCCAAAACCTTTAGAATCATTATTATTATATAATTTAAGTAAACACATGTGGAATGCACATCCACTACACATATGAAAATTTGTGAATTAATATATGACCATAATGTTTTCTCTTTTTTGTTTTTGAAATTTTTTTTTAGAGGTCCCAAGATTCCAAAAACAACTTTGTAATGATCATCTCATGTGTAAAAAATTCACTGCTACAGAACTTCTTAAAATTGTGTTTTTATGAGATGAGACTTTTGAGATAATTTTTTTTTTCCAGCTACAAACATGATTTCTTAGCCATTAAGTGTTTTAAAAAATTACATCTAACACCCTTAATTATAAAGTAATTCCTATTAAACCCAATAATTACATTTATTTTTTCAAAATTATCAAATACTTATTATAAATTTACATAATATACAAAACAATAAAAAAAATATTACACCTATATAAAATAATATTTTCAAAAATATAAATTTAACATTTAACTTCAAAAATTATCAAGTATATATTTGTACCACAAATTTACAAAACCGTCTTAAAAAATATTAAACTTATATAAAATAATATTTTTCAAAAATATAAAATTTTCGAGGTATTACACCTCGAATACTTAATTGCAAGGTTTTATGATATGAAACAACCGTATCAAGCATATAAAAGATTATCTACATAAGATAAAAAACTGGTACCAACCAAATTTAAATTTTAAAAAATTTTAAATTTATTATTTCCAAAAGAGCAAGAATAACCAAATTTGTCCAATACAGAAATAGAAACCAAATTCTGTCTAAAGGACGGTATAACAAATGTCTCATTCAAATCCAAATAAGTACCAAACTTTAATAATAGCCTAAATTTCCCAATTGCCTCAACTTTGACCTTATTGTCATTGCCTATAAAGACGTATATTTCACCATTATTTAGCTTTCGGCAGCTAAGATTGCCCTGCATAGATATACTGATGTAAGTGGTTGCACCAGAATCTATTCACCAAGTTCATTTAGGTACCGAAGTTAAATTAACCTCAAAACAAACTAAATTAGGAAATGTACTTTTCTTTGCACGCCAAGCATGATAGTTTGTACATTGTTTCTTCTTATGTCCCACAACTTCACAAAAGAAACAATCATCAGCATTCTTTTCTTTTTGTTGTTTATTTTGATGTGGAATCTCTGCAATTTTTTTATTCTTTTTTCTTTTCTTTCATTTTTCTTTGGAAGTACCAGTCAAATGAGCATTTTTTTTTTCTATCTTTTCTTACTTCAATCTTTCATCTTCTTGCACACAATGTAAGATGAGCTTATTAAGAGACCAAGTCTCTTTTTAGCAGTTGTAGCTCACCTTAAATTGATTGAATTGTGTGGGAAGAGATATCAAAACCATATATACAAGCAAATTCTCAAAGAGATCAAACTTATGTGCTCTTAACTTTGAAGCGAGATAAGACATTTTCATAATGTACTCTATAATATTCTCATTACCTTTATATCTCATTAAGATGAGATCTTTTGAAAGTGTACTTGTTTTAACATTTTCATTTTTGGCAAATATGTTCTCAATTTCTTTTAGGAACTCTTTGGCTGTCTTTATCGCTTTCAATATTGTGCCCCTGAATGCTTCTGGAATGACTTTTTTAATGATCATCAAACACATGTGATTTAACTTCTCTCAACTTTCAATGCCCCTCTTTTCATCAGATGAACTTTTTTCAGTAAAAGATGCAGGAGAAGGAACCCTTAACGCAAGGTCCAAATTCATGACACCGAGAACTATATGAAGGTTCTCATGTCATGACTTGAAGTTTGTGCCATTTAGTATATGAATAGAATTAATGTTGACAGTAATGTTAGACTCGTTTTATAAGAGTTTTGATATTTTAAAAAAAAATAAGTGAAAAATATTGACATGCTAGGAGTTAAACCCTGGATTCTTCTGAAGACTAATCACCGTAGATGTTGAACCTGCCAATGAACCAACACATCTACTATGTAATAATGTGCGTGAATAAATTGAAAAACTTCACGTGCAGTATCAACGAAACGAAACAAAACGAAACGACGTCATTTCACATTATTGTCTTCACTGATTCAAAACCAAAACCTTGGCATGAACAGTGTTCGAGATTCTATATTTTATTTTAAACTTTAAAAAATTGTATAAAATCAAACACAATTTCAAATTTCATGAAATTTATATCGTTGGACTCGTAATGAAATGTAGAATTCTTCTATATAAATTTTTTTCCAGAAATAGTAAACGTTTTGGAAAAAAATATTTTTAGCCCTAAAAAGAAAAAATCTATTCCTAACTTATTTTTAACAATTCAACATGAAATGACTCCGATATTATATTCAAGAAAATTTTCATTATGTGAAAATTATCACACAAACATGAACATTCATATTCAATTATCAAGAATTAAAATGTTGAATTTGCGGAAGTATACCTAAATCCATTGTAAGAAAATTGAAGTATCCGAGTCTGAGATTTTATGATCTGCTAGATCTACACTTGTTTTCTGTCTAAATTTTTCTCTGACTATAGGAATCGGAAGAATCTTGTGTGATTTGGGGACTATGATCCCTATTTATAAATAATCGTGTCTGTTCGTAAGCAATCGTGTCTGTTCGTATTTTCTATTTTAACACATCATAAAAATAGAAATTACGTTTGTCTTTACATATTAATACCCATATTTTATAATACATTAATTAAAGTCCCCAAACTTAAATTAATCACTTTAATTGACCTAACTTTATTTGATAGCCTATAATTCACATTTATTTAATATATAAGCTCATATATTTAATTTTACTCCAACACATTGTACTTATAGAGTAGTGGTGGTCATGTGCTAGGCTGAGCTTTAGTTAGGGTATTATAAAAAAATATTAGGCCTTAACCCGACCCAGCCTTATGATCGGGCCCCACTTTCATGCCCAAGCCCGGTCATATAAAAAAAAATTAAGTCCAAGTCTGACCCTATAATTTTTTTTTCTAATTTTAAAAATAAACACTAAAATATAAATATAAACACTAAAACATAAAAGCAACCAACGACAACGCGAGACTCGCGGCGAAAAAAAAACAATCGACGACAAACGAAATCGGCGAATAAAAGCGATCTACGACAAAGGAATGTGATAGAGTGCATTGGTGAGGAAATACAGACAGATAGGGAGGGAGGGGGAATGAAGAAGAATGAAGATTGAAAAGGTAGGGCACGAGACGGTAAGCGGTAGATGAAATGAAATGAACTAATGTTGGGTTTATTTGATCTCTCTCTCTCTCTCTCTCTCTCTCTCTCTATCTATCTATATATATATATATATATATATATATATATATTAATTAATACTCGAGTTGGGCTGGGCCGACCCTAAAAAAAATTGACAAGACCGTAGTCTGGCCTTAAATTTGATCGGACCTTAAAATTAAACCCAAGCCCTAAAAAATTGGGGTCGGGCTGGGCCCCAGGCCCATGACCACCCTAATTATGGAGGTTGTTGAATTCAATATACATCAACATAATTAACATTGGTGTTTACAACAACATTGTGTTATATTCATTTTTTATTTGTGCATAATTGGATTAAAAAATATCTATTTGTATATATTTATTGTAGGCTTTTAAGCTTGAATTCAATATCCGTACTTGTTCAATCTAATTAAGAATATATATATATATATATATATATATATATATATATATATATATATATATATATATATTAATATAATTTTGAACTATGATTATTTTTATATTTTTAAATCCAAAATAAAGCAATGATTTGAATATATATGGAAAGATAAGTTGAAATACTAACTCACTGTTATGTATTTTTATGAATTTAAACAAAAAATTGTGGACAATATTTATTTATATATATTTTGTTGTATGATTAAGATCTAAATTCGACATGATATTGAATTAAAAAATATACGCAATGCTCAATATTTTAATAATTATATGTTTCATTCGTTAATTTTGAATTAAACTTCAAAATAAAAATAAATAATTTTAGCATCATTTTGAAGTTAACTATCAATAATCTATAATCATTTCCATTCAGAAAAAAAAATAATATAATAAAACCTGATAAATTTGAGTGATTATTAATACCAAAACAAAAAAAAAAAACGAAAAAAAAAAAAAAAAAAAAAAAAGAAAGAAAGAAAGAAAGAAAGAAAGAAGAAGAAGAACTCGTAATCATCATCCAACAATGGCTTCCCATGGAGAGACGACCAACTTCCCTTCCATTGCTCTTTCAATCCACACCCCACTCTCATCACACGGAAAGAAGGTGAGCTTAGGGCACTTCACCTTCTCCAAATAAACCAACTTTGGAAACAACTCTTGCAGCCCTCGCCAATCCATCTCCATTTCATCTAAATACTTCAACCTCAACCTCTCCACTCCCCACCCCTCTTTCTTCACCAAAACCGACTTTCCATCCTCACTCAACTCCGGAAAATGACCTAAATCACGAAGCTTCCCTCCCCTGATGTATAGCCTCTTCAAGCTCTTCAAATTAGCCGGCTTCAGCCATTCTGGCGCCATTGGTTTTGGAAAACATTGAAGATCGAGCTTCTCTAGTTGGGCAGGAAGAGTGGCTGAATTTTCTCCATCTTGGGCTTGTTCAGAGCTCGTTCTTGTCTCCCCTTGTGATTGTGCTCCATCTTTCTCTTGTTCAAAGCTTGTTCTGTCTTCCGATTGTGAGGAGCCTCTACCCCAATCAATGGTTAGCTTCAAAAGCTTTGGAAATTTTTGAAGCCCTTGGAGTTCACTCTCCAATGGAAACTCGATCAAACCGGTGTGAATGCTTAGTTTTTTGAGCTTTGTCAATTTCGCCAAATCGTTGATGGTGCACGAGTGTTTGTTCGTTGTTGAATCCGCAACCACAAATCCTTTAAGAACTTGAAGATTCGAAAGCGAAGAGAGCTCTTTTGGCATTTGATCCAGTAAGTAGCACTCGGACATGTCCAAATGCGTTAAGCTCTTGAGGAACCCAATTCCACCATCGATGACCTCGAGGTTGTGACAAGCCCTTAGATCGAGGATCTTTAGGGTCGAAAGTGATGAAATCGATTTGGGTATTTCGGTAATTTGAGATACCCTTTGGAGGCTAAAGAGCTTCAAATGTTTCATGCTGTCCAACCCATTCAAGAAGTCTTTTTCCTCCGCCAAAATGTGGTGGGTGGCCGATTCTTTCCACTCCCCAAGGCAAAGAACATTAATGTTTCTCATTTTGGAAAACCATTCTTTCTTAGATTCGTGGAACTCTTTGTTGAGATTGAACAACATGTGAAGCTTATCGAGATCCGAGATCTTAATCGATCCTTTGCCAGATAAACAACATCGAAATGAGGTTGAGAAATCCTCTGTTGCTTCACCCTTTTCATTGAAATCGAAGAATTTAGCTCTTTTGGCTAAAATTATGACCGATGATCGAACGAAGGGATGCATTTTGCATCGATCGATCGTGTGGCCTCGTTTTTTGGGGATTGGTTCGATGAAGCCCAATTCGATGAGTCTGTGGAAGAACTCATTGGCATGGTCTTCCTCTGTTTTTTCTTCAGTTTCAGGGTTTAGAAAGCCTTCACCAATCCACCAGTAAACCATTAGCCTCTTCTTTATGATCGCATTTTCAGGGAAAACAGAGAAACAGAGTAAGCAAAGCTTTAATTCTGGTGTTAATTCATCGTAACGATCCTTGAAATCTTCAAAGGGAGGGGAATTTTCGAAGATGGTGCTGCAGTGCAACTGGGGAATTTCGTCGGCGTCATTGGAGATTCGACCCGCAGAAGTGTCAATGGTTTGAGCTGGTTTGGATTTTCTAATGAATAAGAGGGTATTGCGAAGAAGACGGAATGAGGGCCTTTTGGAATTGGGAATCGCCATTGTAGGAGGATTTGGAGATCCATTGGTTGGAGTTTGGATGTGGGTAGTTGATGATTGGGTGGAATTATCAGGCACAATTTCATCGGTGGAAATTGGAGTGTCCATGGAAGAAGAGGAAGGAGCAGTTGATGACGGTGATGATGATGAGAGAGAAAGAATGATTACGGAAGAGAAAGGAGTGATTAAAGCAATTTTCCTTTTGTAAGGGAACATTACACTTTTTACCCTGTGAGTTTGTCTATATTATTATTTGGTCCCTTAAATTTTTATTTGGTATTTTCAAAACATTACTCCCCTAGAAAAATAAAAGGATAATGACACTTTTGTCTGATAACAATTACAGTCGGTGCTCAATTAGACCTCCGTATTTGAAAGTTGACACATTGGCAACCTCACATTTTTTTTTTCCAATTTGGCCCTTCTTCAAAATTTTGTCAGGTCAACGTTATAAGTCAATGTGAAAGTGAAGGTATTTTGGTCATTTTATGTTAAATAATAAAAATAATTTAGTCATTTTATTCAAACTAATTTAGTAGGATCTATTTATAAATTATTTTAAATTTAAAAATATAAAATAAGATTTCTTTTTTAGGGGTCTCAAAAGTTAAAAAAATATTTTTTTAAGGACTATTCAAAAGTGCCAACAAAATTATCATTCAAAAATTACCCTTTAATCTTTAAATTTTCACTTAATAAATTTTTTAATTAAAAATATACATTTTCTTTTAAAATATCATAACTACCCTTTATGTATATTTCACTTAATTTTTGTTATATCCACTTAATTTTATTATTTATTCAGAATATATAATTTTTTAAAATATCCTAAATACCCCTAAAAATCACATAGATCCAGATCAGCTGGAAATTCAATAAAAAATTAAAGTAAAATCTACTAAAAATTATAGAAACAAAAATTTAGGTTATGAACCGAAACATTCAAAAACCAAACAATCATCAAACAAACCATCACTTTACCCCATTTCTTGAATAAATCTATTGAAAATTAAATCGAGAACCTAAATCCATTGAATTCAAAATCAAAAAAATAAAAAATCTTTTTAGTTACATTCCATTGAAAAAATTATATAAATCCTTAAGTGGAAATCCACTTAAAAAAAATTAGAAATCCACTTAAAAAAATTAAGTGCAAATCCACTTAAAATTACAAAATCTTAAAAATGTAGAATCTGAACTAAAGAATTCAGAAACGATAAAAAATCAACTAAAATACTTTCAAAATGAAAAGAAATCCAAATTTGACCGTTCAAATATAATTGAAAAATGAAAAAAAAAATAAAAAAAATTACAGTTAAGTGAAAATCCACTAAAAAATAATTAAATAAAAATCCACTTAAAAATAATCAAAGTGAAAATCCAATGAACATGTAAGTATATCTATAAACTAGAAAATTATCAATTACCTATTGAAATCCGAAAACAAATAACTATGAATCTATTGAAATCTAAAACAAAAATAATTGAAATGTAACCAATTTCTGCCGTTGCAATCGAATCACTACCCTGCAAATGGAAAAATAAAATAAAAAATAAATCCCCCTTAATCAATAGATGAATTTGATAAAAATAGAATCTCATTGTGAAAGAAAATGATCTTTCATGGCATAAATCATCTATTGATTAAGTAATTTTCCAGATCTGCTGAAAAATTCTTGAGGCAACGGTGATGTTAGTGATGACGGCGGTGTTGTGGACTGCGATGGTGGTAGGTCGTCGAATCTAGCGAAGAGAAATAGACGGAGGTGGTAAAGGCGAGAGACAATCGATTGAGGCTGAAAAAATAAAGAGAGAGATAGAAATAGGAGGGATTTAGGGTCTCATATATTTATCTCAAGCGTATATATGTCCATCTACGATTTTTTGTTAATTGTCAAACACTATACACTAAGAATGTGTTGAAAATGTCTAAATTATAACATAAATGTTTAAAAAGTTTGTATACTAAACAAACTCTTAAATAAAGGCTAAATAAATAATAATAATAATAATAATAATAATAAAATAAAAAATAAAAAAATCTCCATCCCATTAGGCATTAAAGTAGGCAAAATCTCTCTACCCTCAAATATGAGACAGATTTGGAGAGTTTCCTCCCTCTAGGCAAAAAAATCCGACGCGAAGAATGTTAACTATTTTGAGTACATAGTGGGTTAGATTATTTAATTTGGCTATAGAATTAAATGGTTTAATTTAATTAGACTAGTTTAGGTTATTGAATTAAAATGTATTATTCAATTATTTATTACTCAAATTTTTTTGGATATTATTTCATGTAATTATATCTCATTGTGTTTTTATTGTTTAAATTTTAATAATTTGAATGGGTTTATACCACTTATCTCTATTGTCTTTTTACTTTAAATTAGATATCTCTTCTGTTATTTTATAAATACCAGTCAATTTTTTGTAATTTTATATTTTACGAAATCAAATATTCCTGTCAGTTTAAAGTTATTGACAAAACATTGTTATTAACAAAAATATTCTCATATTTCAATTAAATGACATAATTATCTTTTCTTACTGTGAATTGCAATGGAAAGTGTCCATTTTCCATATCTTCTATGATATTCTTTACCCACAAGCAACTAAGATGAAAATGAAAAGAGAATCCATCATGCAACTAAAATGAAAATCCAGCCATACTTTTTTTTTTTTTTTTTTTTCTTTTCAAACTTGCCTTTTAGATTTCATTTATAATAATCAATGAAACCATCTACTGATCTTGTTCATAAGGGTAACTAAGCCACAACAGAGGCAGAGGAAGACTTAATACACAAGGATACTAATGAGGGTAAAATCGAGCCACCTTCAAATAATCCCACTAAAGACCTACACGTGGACAAAACATCTGACTTCGCGGTGATTGGATTGCTAATTTGGATGTCGAAATCAATTCCCTGATCGTCAAGCTTCTGACCGGTAGTGTTCTGACAGGTAATATTCTGCTTGGTACCCAGTTAGTAGTCTAGGCCGATTTTACACTTCGTTAGCGTATTGGCCCATGGACTTCTTCAAGGAGACTAAAAAGCCCAGGTCCAAGGTCCTAATCCCTTCATGCGCCCTTTTTCCCGACCACGCGCTATGTTAAGGTCATAAATCGAGCTCAAATCGCCTAATCTCCAAAACTCTAATCAAGCTTCCCTCCTATAAAAGCAAAGGTGAATAATCACATAAATGTATTGCTTTCTAGTATATTTGTAGCATATTTAAAACCTTCTCCTCCCGAGCTCTTACTCTTACGCTGGAGGGGCTTCATCGAGCACAATCCTAGTGGGTCATGTGTTGGAATATTTTTTATGGGCTAATATTAATTGAATTAATTGTTTTAGAAAAACGGTTAATGGATAATCTATTATTTAAACAGCCCAAATAAACGGTGATCATATTTTGATTTGGGTTATGACGTCTTTTATGTAGAAGCCCAGTTAAGTGACAAGTGTAAGTTTAGGGTTTCATTGAAATCCATTATGGTAAGATAGGTGTGTCACACCCGTCGCAAACACTCTCGTCAACATCGTACCCTGGTTCCTCGTTAACATCGTACTCTGGTTCCTCAATCAACATCAATAGATGATTATGATGGCTAAAATGATGCAGCCCCATTATCGATGGAACGGCACAAAATACGTCAAGGTCAAAGTAGTAGGGGTTACAACTATAGGTGAATTTGTTCAAGCTTTCGCCACAGGCATCACGACATGCATTGTCACTTCTTGGAAGAAGGATGAGAGAGTGCTCAGGGTGCAGTGAGTGTTCTTTGATCTCCCTTGGCAACTCAGCGCACGCCTTGTGGAGCTTGAACTTACAGTCATGGTGGATACAACTGTAAGAAGGATTGCCCAGAGAAATGGGTAAGTAACACCCGTGGCAGCACCAGACACTCTCGTCAACATCGTACTTCTGTTCCACGATGAAGATCAATGGATGATCGTGATGGGTAAAACGATACATGCCCATTATTGATGGAAGAGCGCAAAATGGATCGAGGTGAATGGAGCAACATTCACAATAATAGGTGAATTTCTTCCACCAGTTCCAACAGGCATGACAAGAACAAGTTGCGTTTGGTCTGGAAGGTTTTGGAAGGAGGATGGGAGTGTGATGAGGGTGCAGTGGGTGTTCTTTGATCTCCGTTGGCAACTCGGCGCACACTTTGTGGAGCTTGAACTTACAACCATGGAGGCTGCAACTGTAAGAAGGATTGCCCAAAGAGATGGGTAAGTCACACCCGTCGCAGACACTCTCGTACTTTTGTTCCTTGGTGAACATCAATGGTGATTGTGGTGGGTAAAGTTATGCATCTCCATCTCTCAATCTGTCTCTCTCAATTGAAATGTTATGTGAATAAGTTGGATACAATGACAAAACAGACAAAAGAGTCGTCTTATACAATCACAAAGCAGAAGGAATCATTCTTTGCCCCTCTTCACATTTCACCACTTATTCTTTGCCATTCTTTACACTTCACCATGTTTAAGCTAAATGTGGTGGTGTGAACTCTCTGCTAATGTTGTTGCAGAAAATAAATAAAGTACGAGTTTACCAAAATTTCTTGGGATGAGTCGCGGACTAGGTCGCTCTCTTTAAGACGTTTCGCGGCTCTGCCTAAGAACGTGCAAGCAGTGTATTAGCCCCGTCGTCCTCAGGATAAAACAACCCAGAATTCTCCTCTGTCTAGGACGTTCTTTGCACTGTAGAAGTCCCGAAAACCAAACACCCCCACACACTGTTCGCAAAACGAATAAAACTGCTCGGAAACCAAAATCGGACTGATTAAACAGTACCGGAACAGATCGGAACAATTCCGGAAGATGAAACCGAAAATGTTTCGGAACAGAAACAGAAACAAAATCGGAACAGAAACAGAAAAAAAAAATCAGAACAGAAACAGTGCAGATCAGGAACAGAAACAGTACAGATCACTGTTTTTTTTTTCGTGCTGAAACTGAAGAAAAAAGATTTCAATTTATAGGAAAAAAAATTTGTTTTGAAACCGAAAGTAATAAATAATAAAAAAAAACGTTTACATATTAATTTAAAACGTTTAAGCCTTAAAACGTTTTGATTTCAAAACGTTTTTTCTATTTATTTTAACGGTTTTCAAAAAGTTTTAATATATATAATTTTTATTTAATTAAACTGTTTTTTAAAAAATTATTTTTTAAATAAATTTTTTCTAAAAAATAAATAAGTGCCACCTCATCACACGCGCGGCTCGGCTCGGCACGGTCGGACGGACGGCGGCAGCGGCGCGCGCGTGTGTGGTAAACCGATAGGGATGTAACTCCTCTCCCCTCCACAAAATGTGGGTACCCCTTGGGGCACACCCCAAGTGTCTCACATACCCCTAGATATCCACTTTAATTTTTCCTCTCCCAACCAATGTGGGACAAAAGGTTTTGAGGAAAAAACCAATTTGACACATTTGGCACTTTCTATTCTAAAAATTAAATTAAAATTCATTTGTTTCAACAATCCCCCACTTGAATTTTTAAAAACAATTTTTTCATCGAGCAGTATAATTCAATATAAGATTGTGCATAAGAAAAGGTGTCTATCGACTTGAACCTTTACATAGTGAAGATGCTTTAGATTATACTAGAGTAACTCGTAGTTTTGAACTCTATCTCTAACAACATCACACACACAACCCTATCAGGGTGTAGTCCAAAAGCCCGTGCTTTACGGCCATGCACGTGTATCCCAGTATAGTGAATGCTCTAGAGAATTTTGCCCAAAATTCTATAGGAAGCGGCCACACTTCCACATTCACATAGGTGAATCTATTAAGAGTACTCTTGTAGCTAGGTACTCCACTCAAAAATAGAGTATAGATCTCATTAAGAGTTAATAAAAACTCAACCTTCTATTGCTTCAAGATATCATGCTTCAAACAGCACATTTATGAAATAGAACTCAAATTTATAGCATGATTTTTCTCATATCACTTCATGAGTTGTTATTACCCTTTGAACCTATTTCTTGGGATCTCCAGTCTATAGGTTGGGTTTCCCTCACAAGTGACTCGTCAATCTATGGGCTTGAGTCCCATTCCTTTCGAGATTTTGTAAACCTTTTCTCGAGCTAATCCTTTCGTCAAAGGATCGGCTAAGTTATCATCAGACCGTACATGATCTACTCTCACAGCCCCTGTAGAGATATACTCTCTAATGGTACTGTGTTTGCGACGTATTTGTCGCTTTTTTCCGTTATAATAACGGTTCTGAATCTTTGCAATAGCCGCGGTACTATCACAATGGATCAAGACAGCTGGAATCGGTCTCTCCCATAAAGGGGTATCCGAAAGCAGGCTCCTTAACCACCCTGCTTCCTCGCTAGCCGAAACTAGTGCAATCATCTCAGACTCCATAGTAGATTGAGCCAAAATAGTCTGTTTCTTAGACTTCCAAGAAACAGCTCCACCAGCTATACTAAATATATAGCCGCTAGTTGCCTTGGAGTCATCTGAAAGGGTATTCCAATCAGTATCGCTATATCCTTCCAGAACAGCGGGAAACTTCTGATAATGTAATCCAAGGTTCATAGTTCTCTTTAGATATCTCATAATCCTATCAATAGCATGCCAATGCTCAATACTAGGTCTACTTGTAAACCTGCATAGTAATCCCACAGCATACGCTATGTCGGGCCTAGTGCAGTCAGTGGCATATCGGAGACTGCCTATGATGCTCGCATACTCAGTTTGTCTAACACCGTTACCGGTGTTCTTGAACAACTTCACACTAGGGTCATAAGGAGTACATGCTGGTTTACAATCAAAATAATTGTATTTCTTTAGAATCTTCTCTATATAATGAGATTGATCCAAAGAAATTCCATGTTTAGACCTAGTTATTTTAATACCAAGGATTACACTTGCTTCACCAAGATCTTTCATATCGAAATTAGCACATAGCAAGGATTTTACATTATTCACAACATGAATATTGGAACCAAAAATTAGCAAGTCATCCACATAAATACATATAATAGTGCAAACATCATTTTCAGATTTATAGTAAATGCATTTGTCACTTTCATTTACTTTAAAACCATGTGAAATGACTAGATTATCAAATTTCTCATGCCATTGCTTAGGTGCTTGTTTCAAACCATAAAGAGATTTATCTAATTTGCATATTTTGTTTTCTAGACCAGGAATAACAAATCCTTCAGGTTGGTCCATATAAATCTCTTCTTCTAATTCACCATTTAAAAAAGCAGTTTTAATATCCATTTGGTGCACAATAAGATCATGAATTGCAGCAAGAGATAAAAGCACACGAATAGATGTAATTCTAGAGACAGGTGAGAAAGTATCAAAGAAATCTACATTCTCTCTTTGTCTAAACCCTTTGGCTACCAGACGAGCCTTGTATTTATCAATGGTTCCATCGGGATTCAATTTCTTCTTTCGAATCCATTTACATCCTATTGTTTTACAACCAGGAGGTAAATCTACCAAATGCCAAGTTCTATTTGACTCGAGAGAGTCTAACTCGTCATCTATAGCCTCTTGCCATAAACTGGCATCTACAGAGGATAATGCCTCTTGGAGGGTAAGTGGATCCTCCTCTAAGGTATATGCATAGAAATCCGAACCAAAGTCTTTAGCTATACGAGGTCGTTTACTCCTTCTAGGTTCAATATCTAATTCCTTATTAGATTCATTAATCCTAATGATAGGTTCATTACTAGAAGTCGAGCCTCCACTATTCTTCAATTTGAAAGGAAATTTATATTCATAAAAATCAGTATCATTTGATTCAATGATAACTCTATCTTTCAAATCATAAAATCTATAAGCTTTACTATTTACCGCATAGCCAATAAAAACACATTCATAAGCTCTACTGGCAAGTTTTCTTCTTTTGGGGTCAGGAATTCAAACATATGTCAAACAACCCCAAGTTTTAAAATAAGACAAATTTGGTTTCTTATTTTTGAAAACTTCATAAGGTGAAATTTTACTTTTCGATTTGGGAACTCTATTAAGTACATAGCAAACCGTTAATAAAATTTCACCCCACCAGTGAGAAGCTGCACCGGAATTAAGTAAAATAGCAACTACTGATTCAACAAAAGTTCTATTTTTCCTTTCAGCCTTACCATTCATTTCAGGAGAATACGGTGCAGTTTTTTCATGAATAATCCCATGAGATTTATAAAAATCAATAAAAATATCGGAATCATATTCTGTTCCTCTATCACTACGTAATCTCTTAATTTTCTTATTGCATTGATTTTCAATCTCAGTTACAAAATTCTTAAACATTTCAAAAGCTTCACTTTTATTTTTCATGAGATAAATATAAGTGAAATCAGAACAATCATCTATGAATGTAATAAAATACCGTTTACCATTCCTAGTCAAGACTCCATCAAATTCACAAATATCTGAATGTATTAAGTCAAGAGATTCCGATTCTCTAATTACTGATTTATGAGAGGTTTTAGTAATTTTAGCTTGACTACAAAATTCACATTTTTCAAAATCATTCAAAGACAATTTAGGAATTAGTTCTAAGTTGCTTAAGTTTTTAATAATACGTTTGTTAACATGACAAAGTCTAGCATGCCAAATATTAAAAGAACACAACATATAAACAGAAGAAGAACTTTTATTAATTTCAACATTCAGTTTGAACATTCCATCAGTTGCATATCCCTTCCCAACAAAAATATTATTTTTGGTTAGGGTGTACAAATCAGCCCCAATAGTTTGAGTGAAACTCGCCTTGTTTAGAAGATAGCCCGAAACCAAATTCTTTCTTATCTCTGGAGTATGCAGAACATCTTTAAGGATGACTGTCTTTCCAAAGGTAAACTTTAATTCCACTTCACCAGAACCGGCAACAATAGTGGAGTGGGAATCACCCAGCAACACTTTCTTATCTTCACTTTCAGAATAAGATTTGAACATGGTACGATCATAGCAGACATGGCGTGAAGCACCAGTGTCTACCCACCACCCTTCGGATCCACCAACTATATTGATTTCAGAAATCATAGCTATAAGTTGGTCCTCGGTAAGATTCGCCTGTAGAACAGGACGACGTTTTTGCCGGCAGTTCCGAGCCAAATGGCCCGCCTTCCCACAGTTATAACAAGTAAACTGTTCAGAATTATTTCTTGAAGGGAGTTTGTTCCTATTCTGATTTTGATGCACATTTCTGTTCTGGTTATTGTGGTTGCGATTCTGATTTTGATTTTTCATATTTTTTCCTTTAGGTTTCAGAATAGCGTAAGATGATTTTTTGTGAGCGTTGTTAGAAACAACAAGCACTTCATCTTTCTGATCTTGTTTTCGGGCCTCCTCCTCAATCCGAAGACGAGTGATCAAACTTTCTAAAGAAAACTCTTTAGTTTTATGCCTCAGAGTATTCTTAAAATCTTTCCAAGAAGGGAGTAATTTGTCAATTAAAACAGCAACTTGAAATTGTTCATCAAGGGACATACCTTCAGCAATTATTTCGTGAGCGATTTTCTGAAGTTCATGAGACTGAACCTCCACTGATTTGTCGTCGGTCATTTGGTATTTCAGATACCGACTAACAGCATATTTTTTACTTCCAGCCTCCTCAGTGTCGTATTTCTTCGAAAGAGCATCCCAAACTTCCTTCGCAGTTTTATTAGAGCAGTAATAATCATATAGATCATCAGATATACCATTAAGAATAAAATTCTTACAACGGAAATCATTTTCCTCCCAAGACTTAACTTCTTGAATCTGAGCGTCTGTAGGAACTTGAGGTAATTGTAGTTTTTTGGTCGTATAGACATATGCTACTTTTTCGATAGTAAGAAAAAATAACATTTTCTGTCTCCACCTTTTAAAATGAAACCCTTCGAAACGAAAGGGTTTGTTGAGATCAACAGTTACTTGTTTAAAATCGTGATCAGCAGACATCTTAGCAGATATTGAGCGTCTTAAAATTGTTGTTGCAGAAAATAAATAAAGTACGAGTTTACCAAAATTTCTTGGGATGAGTCGCGGACTAGGTCGCTCTCTTTAAGACGTTTCGCGGCTCTGCCTAAGAACGTGCAAGCAGTGTATTAGCCCCGTCGTCCCCAGGATAAAACAATCCAGAATTCTCCTCTGTCTAGGACGTTCTTTGCACTGTAGAAGTCCCGAAAACCAAACACCCCTACACACTGTTCGCAAAACGAATAAAACTGCTCGGAAACCAAAATCGGACTGATTAAACAGTACCGGAACAGATCGGAACAATTCCGGAAGATGAAACCGAAAATGTTTCGGAACAGAAACAAAAACAAAATCGGAACAGAAACAGAAAAAAAAATCAGAACAGAAACAGTGCAGATCAGGAACAGAAACAGTACAGATCACTGTTTTTTTTTTCGTGCTGAAACTGAAGAAAAAAGATTTCAATTTATAGGAAAAAAAAATTGTTTTGAAACCGAAAGTAATAAATAATAAAAAAAAACGTTTACATATTAATTTAAAACGTTTAAGCCTTAAAACGTTTTGATTTCAAAACGTTTTTTCTATTTATTTTAACGGTTTTCAAAAAGTTTTAATATATATAATTTTTATTTAATTAAACTGTTTTTTAAAAAATTATTTTTTAAAAAATAAATAAGTGCCACCTCATCACACGCGCGGCTCGGCTCGGCACGGTCGGACGGACGGCGGCGGCGGCGCGCGCGTGTGGTAAACCGATAGGGATGTAACTCCTCTCCCCTCCACAAAATGTGGGTACCCCTTGGGGCACACCCCAAGTGTCTCACATACCCCTAGATATCCACTTTAATTTTTCCTCTCCCAACCAATGTGGGACAAAAGGTTTTGAGGAAAAAACCAATTTGACACATTTGGCACTTTCTATTCTAAAAATTAAATTAAAATTTATTTGTTTCAACAGCTAACATAACAGTTAAAGAGATCAATAATATATTACACCCGTTATTTAGACAAATCTAGCTTTTATCCCTTTTTATAATTTAAACACTAGTTTTCTACTAAGTGAAAATAGGTCCCCCTTAATCCTATCTCTTGGCTTTATATTCCGTCTCTCAATCTCGAAGGCAGTGGAATATCGGAATTCGCCACTTTTTTTGGTTTTTAAGTCAAAGAGAATCCTTCGATCACCGGAAAACTTGGCCCTTTTTTGCTTCCGGTTAACTATTTTAAGGCAAGTATTATTCAATTCAATAATTAAGTTTATCTTTTCTTTTAATTTATATAATATATATAATGCCTCGCAAAAAAAGAAAATCATTAATTTCAATATTCCTTCCCAAATTCATATATATGTGTGTTTATGCTGACATAATTTAGTGTTTTACGTATGATTAAGTTATATTTCAATGATAAATAATAACATAATTACTGAATTAGTATTTCGAAAAAATGGAGATTTCAATGAAAACGACGGGCGCACGAATGTTTTAGGTGGCGTTTGGTTAGTGTTTCCACTTTTCTGAACCCAACTGGAATGGGTTGGGTTGAGTTGAATTGGGTTGGGTTGAGAATTTTGGGAACAAAATTACGTTTGGTAACGACAATTTTTGTTTTGTGCTGAGAACAGAATGTGTTTGGTAACAATTTTATCCTAAAACTAATTTTTTTTTTTTTTGAATTTTTGTTTTTGTTTGGTGGCGGCTGGACGGCGGTGGCGAGGTGGCCGGACGGCCGCTGGAGGTGGACACAGGCGGCGCGGAAGGTCGCCGGAGGTGGCCGGAGACGGCGGTCGGTCGCCGGACGGCGGCCGGCGATGGTCGCCGGACGGTGGCTGGCGGCGGCAGACGGCGGCGGGTGGTGGTGGTCGGCCGGCAGATGAAGTCGGAAGTTGAGAACTTTGAGTTGAATTTTTTGGGCACAAAAAGAAACAATTTTTTTTTGTTTCTGGTTTCTTTAGAATTTTGAGAATTAATTCCTATTTTTTAGGTCGAGTTTTATGTTTGCCAAAACGCGTTCCCAAAAATTAAATCCAAAATTTTTGGGTTGAGTTGGGTTGGGTTTGGTTGGGAACCCTAACTAAACGGGGCCTTATTTATTTTCTTCCCTATAATTTTAAAAATAAAAATAAAAATACGAAAATAAGTTCTTTAATGTTTTTATTGGTTGTTTTTATCACCACTAATGTATTCATGAGTATAGGAATTGATTTTTTATTTATTTTTAAATAAAAAAATATATTTTAAAAGGCAAATCAATACTAGCTAGATTTAGAGAATAAGCAAATAGTTAGTTAACTAATAGGAATGATGCTTTTACTTTTTAAAAGCAAAAGCTCGTATTAATCTGCCTGCTCAATCACATTTCATATTTGCGGGTGGAGTGATATGGAAAGTGTTTCTTAAATGATGTCTGTACATGCAAAATTGAAGCCTTAAGATAGGACTTTTCCTCACAATTACAAAGCAGATGTAATCATTCTTTGACATTCTTCATACTCCACCGCTTATTCTTTATCATTCTTCACACTTTTCCTCCACGTATGCATAGTTTAACCAATTTCGCAGAGGAGATTAAGAACAAATAAGAATTGTGGGAGTTTAGGACCCGTTTAGTTATCGTTTCTATTCCCTAATTCTTGTTCCCGCTCCCAAAAGTTTGAGACTAATGTATAGAAATGTATTTGGTAAACACATTTATGCTCCAACAAATTTTGAGTGTAATTTGGGATTATTTCCTAATTTTGTTAAGAATTTGAGAAACAAAAAAATGTTGATTTCCGGCTTATCATTGGTTTGAAAATAAACATTTTAATGAGCCTAGTTTTCACATTTGGGCCATTGTTGAAGCCAATTTGACACATAGTATTGGCCCATAAATTTGCCCAAATATAAAAATAAAAAGCGGTTTTGTTATCGGTCTTAAATTTTGAGGCACAAAGTGTTTAGTCCAATGAGTCACCAAATTTAGCCAGTAATTCGTTTTTGATATATTGTTTCATGACAAGTCAAAACTGTTATATGTTTAAATGACACATATCTACTCTTATTTTAATAGTAGTTGACCGGGGAATTTGAATACGTTGAATCTCACATCGCTTGTGTTACCTAATCCTGGGCTATATATAAAGTCAATGGCAATCCTCCTCTTACAAGACGTCTTTTGGGAGTGAGTTAGGCCCATTAAAATTTTCTACATGATATCAGAGTCAAACTTTTGTTTGCTGTTGGTCGTGTTAAATCCCACATCATCGATAGGCCCCCGATATCCGTTCGCAGTAGTTTGTCAACGTTCATCCTACACGTGAGGATGCATGTTGAATCCCACATCGCTTGTGTTACCTAATCCTGGGCTATATATAATGCCAAAGGCAATCCTCCTTTTACAAGGTGTCTTTTGAGAGTGAGTTAGGCCCATTAAAAATTTCTACAAAATATTGCGAAATTACTACAACTCTATATTATTGATCAATTTCATTTTAAAAATTGAATCAATTTTTTTGTGACTTTTTTTTTTTTTTTTTGAGTTGCGAAGGATAAAAAATGATTGTATTTTTATCCAAAATAAATTTGGTAGACTTGGTATAAAAGATTCACAAGTTTTGAATTTTACTGGCTAAAATTTTAAAACGGTGGACTGTTGATTAAAAATCACAAAATAAAATGAAACCTAGAAGGCATGTTTGATTGACAATTTTTTTTTTTTTTTTAATTTCATTTTCCCTTTTCTCTTTAGTGCCGTGTTTGGCTGAAGGAAAGAAATGTAATAAAAGGGGGAGGGAGAAGGCTTATCTTGAAAGATCCGGGTGTTTGACGGTGGTCGGCAACAAAGCACAATCTCCGTGAATCCAGAATTGATTACGGACGGTGCACTGATAGGAGTGACCTTCCCGGTGTTTCGTGCTGCAGCCATTACAAATGGACGACCCCGGTATCGACAGCGGAGTCAACGGATGTTGGTGGCTTGGGTGCTTGATCTGGAGCTCAAAGATGCAGTCTGAACACCATTCCAAACTCCATTGCAAGTGCCATTTGTGGAGGTCAAATTGACAGCCAGTACTATTAAGATAATTGAGAAGTGGGGGAAGAATCATGAATTAATATTATGAAAAGTGATACTTTTATAATATAATGATACACACATATTTATAACAGAAGTGGGGGCTAGAGTTTTGCCCTAATAGACCACGTGGGCCAAACCCATATAATACATTAACATGTACAAAGGATTGCCCGGAAAGATAGGTAAATCACACCCGTTGCAGCATTGCACTTTCTCGTCAACATCACCTTCCGTCGCCACTCACCGCCGGATCTCAGGCTTTCGCCGAATAAACTGAAATTATTTCTCACTATACATTACAACAAAAGAACCATATTTTAAAAAACTGCTGCTGAATTTACACCCTTTCCCTCCCCCCCCTCCTAAAAACCTCATAATTTCCGGAGAAAAAAAAAACGAACTACGAAAAAACTAAAAACTATTGATCTGAACGAATGCATGCAGTCCTCAATTTCTCCCCAGCCGGTGCTTGAAAATCCCTGTTGTTCCGGGACGAGCGAGCCGCCAAAAATACGTTCTTCAGAATACGGTAGTGCAGATCCATCCTCCAAGTCATCGAGAAGCTTGGGGTCGGTGATTGAATCCCAATCGATTTCGTCAATGTATGTGTCGGGATCGGGCAACGGCGTGTTGCAGGGAAGGCCGCGGTAGTTTGTGTAGAAACGGCTCTTGGCGTTGTTGAAAGCCTCTTCTCCCGCTTAGTCGTTCCTGTTTACAACTTTACCGAATAGGTGCAGGATTTTCTTGCTCTCCAAGATCTTGTTCCATGAAAATTAACCAACCTTTTAGCAAAACATTTTCTCCCATTACGGAAACAATATCCGATTTACACGTAATTACTTATAAATTTTTCAGCATTCCCGCCGTTTTTAGTTAAAAATCCTCGCTCTTTCTTCAGAAATGCAACACACATCCTGAGGCCAATTTTCAATCACTTAAATTATCTCTTCCATCGAAATTCTCATAAAAGAACTAACAATATGAATGCCAACTACAACTTTAAGATTTTCCAATCAATCAGCCAGAATAAAATAAGAACTACTAAAACATCCATCAAAAAGTAAAAGCTGCATAAGTGAGTTTAATAACATGTATCCAAACCAAACAAGAAACTCAACAATCGATATGATTTGAGTAAAATAAATAAATTAACAAGAGTTGGTATGCCCATTGCCGACGGTCAAAGTTGGAAGTCTGATGGTGCTGCAGCAATAGCCGCATTGAGGGATTCTAATTCTCTAGTACACATGATTTAGCACATTTCCAGTGCATCTTGTATTTAACGCATCGCATGCACTCAAAGATGCCTCCATACTCAAAGATCGGAATAGATTCATCATCCCTACAGCTCAGAATAGCCTCACCGCAAGAGTCGCACTCAGAGTCCCATTCGGGTTTGGCAAAAGCAAGAGGATGGGGGTGGCAGTTGACGTTGATGGTGCCACCATACTTTAGATTTTCTAATCGATCAAAATAGCAGAAAAGGTGAATGGATTGGTCGCACTTGATACAATGGTAGTACCAATCTTGGGGGTTCAACTCTTCCTCACAAATTTCACAAAAATACTCCTCAGGATGGTTCTTAAGAGGGTGATAGTTGAGCACAAAAGGGTGCTTGTCGTAATGATGCCCAATGGTACGTGGTAACTGGGCACATAACGAGTGTATCACAAAATTGCAACTCTTGCACTGGTACATGTATTGCAAGTCGTCTTTGTAATAACATGCAAGGCAATAGTACCCCAAATCTTTACCTTCCCTCAAAACAAGAACATGAAGATGGTTGGGTGAGTGAGCTTCATAGGTGATTGAGGTTGACAAAGAAGCACAGTTAAGATCCAAGTAGTAGTCTTCGCAAGTATTGCAGCCATAGGTGAATCCATTGCAAAATCTTTTGCAACAATGACACCGGAACAAACCAAAGAAATGGGGGCCCCGGGGTAGGAGTGCTAGCGGGTGCTCTGGATGAAATGGATGTTGTAGCAATTTGGTGGGTAAGAATGCGCAATTTTGATGAAGGAAGTAATTGCAAAGAGCACAAGCGTAATATGGAGTTGATTTCGAGATAGTTTGCAAACACCCGCTACAAAACTTTCTACCACCATTGGTACTATTACTGGTACTAGCAATGGCAGTATCCTTCATTTTATGGATTAGTTCGGAATTTGATTCTTCCTTTTTTAGATTATTGAGAAGAATGAGTGGGTGATCAGGGTGGCTGAAATGGTTGATGACCTTATCATCATTATGTTTTGTTGTCTTGGTGCCTTCGATTATCATTTTCTTGGGAAAATGGTTTGTAATCCAACTTGATTCGTCAGCCACTGGCAGGCTGATAGGTTCCGACTCATCAATATCTTCTATCCTTCCATAATGTGTTCCTTGGCCCCAATCTTTTGAAAGAAATGGGAAAGAAAAGGAAAAGATAAACATGAAATTTAAATTCTTATTATGATGACCTCAAAATTTAAGAAGATTATAATAATTTAATCAATTGGAAGCATAGAAAACTAGAGATGTGTGAAGGAGTTACCTGGGAAGAGGATTGACATGAAAGGCTCTGTTTTCCCAATTGCGCAATTCACATGTGCAAAGTATTGACATCCACCACAATAGTACAACCATCTGTCTTTTAGAATGAAATCATAGCATATGTAGCAATCATTACCGAAAGTCGTATACTTGTCTGGAATAGAAAAGGCAAGAACGAGGGGGTGATCTTCGTGAAGATTAGGACGTTTGATGGTGGGTGGCAACAAAGCACAGTCTTGATGAATCCAGAATTTATAACATGTGGTGCAAAGGTAAGAGCGACCTTTACTGTGTTCTGTGTTGCAACCATTACAAAGGAATAAGGCTTCTATGGATAGAAAAGTCAACGAGTGGTCATGGCTTGGGTGCTTGAACTGGAGCCACTGCCCCATTATTGATGGAAGGGCACAAAATGGATCGAGGTCAAATAAGCAGGATACACAATGATAGGTGAATTTCTCCCAACTTCTCTTGCAGGCATTACAAGAGTCAGCTGACATTCCATAAAAGTAAAAATCTGGAAGGAGGATGAGAGTGTGATTAGGGTGCAGTGGGTGTTCCTTGATCTCCCTTGGCAACTCGGCGCACACCTTGTGGAGCTTGAACTCACAGCCACGGCGGCTACAACTGTAAGAAGGATTGCCCGCAGAGATGGGTAAATCACATCCGTCGCAGCACCAGACTCTCTCATTGACATCATATTTCTGTTCCTCGGTGAACATCAATGGATGCCTGTGATGGCTAAAATGATGCACCCCCATTATTGATGGAAGGGCACAAAATGGATCGAGGTTAAAGTCGCAGGATTCACAATTATAGATGAATTTCTTCCACCAGCTACTGCAGGCATCACAAAAGTAATATAAGCTTTCATTGGAAGGTTTTGAAATGAGAGTGAGAGGGTGATCAAGGTGCAGTGAGTGTTTGATCTCCCTTGGAAACTCGGCGCACGCCTTGTGGAGCTTGAACTGACAGCCATGGTGGTTGCAATTGTAAGAAGGCATGCCCAGAGAGATGGGTAAGTCACACCCGTCGCAACGCCAGACACTCTCGTCAACATCGTACTTCTGTTCCTCGGTGAACATCAATGGATGATCATGGCTAAAATGATGCATCTCCATCTCTCTCTCTCTATCTGTCTGTCTCAATTGAAATGTTAAGTGAATAAGTTGGTTACAATCACAAAGCAGACAGATGAGTCATCTTATACAATCACAGAGCGGAAAGAATCATTCTTTACCAATCTTCACACTCACCACTTATTATTTGTCATTCTTCACACTTCACCACTTATTCTTTAGCATTCTTTACACTTCACCATGTTTAAGCTAAATGTATGAACTCTCTGCTAACAGTTAAAGAGATGGGGGCCTCGAGGATAAATTTTTTAAAAGCAATAACTCATATTATTCACCGTGTCTCTGCTAAATATGGATGAAATAATGTTGCTTTTCCTTTTTGAAAGCAAAAGCTTGTATTAATCTGCCTGCTTTTAAAACCTTCAAGATATGTAGTCTTAAAAGCTCAAATCACATTTTACATTTGCTGGTGGAATGATATGGAAAGTGTTTATTGCTCTTCCATGGCCGCCAAGTGCTTGATAAATTCCTAAATCATAGTTCCATAGTTATTAAATGATGTCTGTACAGACTAACATAGATGCTATAGAATTGAAATTGTTTAGAAAATAAGGTTGCGTAATTGAAGCCTTACGCTAGGACTTTTCCTCACAATCACAAAGTAGACGAAATCACTCTTTGGCATTCTTTACACTCCACTGCTTATTCTTAGCATTCTTCACACTTCTCCACCACGTATGCATTGTTTAACCAATTTCGCAAAGGAGATTAAAAGACAAATAAGAATTGTGGGAGTTTAGGCCCTGTTTGGTTTTCATTTCGGTTCCTTAATTCTTGTTCCCGCTCCCAAAAGTTTGAGATTAATGTATAGAAACGCATTTGGTAAACACATTTCCGCTCCAAAAAAAAATTAGAAGAAATTTGGGACTATTTCCTAAATTCCTTAACAATCTGAAAAACAAAAAAATGTTGATTCTTATTCACTCCTACAAAACTATTCCTACCACCACTCTGCCGATCAGCACTAATCCCCCGACCGTTACCATCTCGCCGACCACCATACATTGAATGAAAAAGAATGAACAATCCCTAACAGAAATGAAATCGAAAACCAAAAAAATTGAAATCAAACAAACAAAATCCATGCATTGCCAAAAGAATGAACAAGCTCTACCACAAACAAATGGAAATCAACTTCCAAATCTTATGTAAAGGCCTCTTTTTTACCATATCAATTTTGTCATAACAAATTTACAATATATATGTATATTTTCATAGGGTTGTTGGGAGTTCCAAGATATAAACGGTTGATTATTTGTTGAGAATGTTTGTTAGGAGTTCTATGATCTCAACTTTTGGTTTTAATCCAAGGGTTGAAAATGTCTCATGGAATCGTTTAATTTTAACCATTAGATATCTAGTCTAAGAGTCCAAAATATCTCAAATGTAAAATATATTCTGATTTATAGAATGGACTGGAGATTCCCAGTAGCTAAAGACACTATATTAATTATCTAATTTACATGTGTAAAAAAAAAAAAAAAAGACCATAATTATAAATATAAAATTTAAAAGGGTTATGTCAATATTTTAGAGATAGTATAAGAACTTACCTTTTCTCTGGCATCAAGTCTTGCCTCTAATTCTCTTTCATTTCTAAGCTCTTTCTCTACGCATCAGCTTCCTACAACAACCAAAGCAAATTCATTATTATAATATCAAAGTGTGAGGCATTACTTTGGATACAAGTAAAACGTGCGTTCTGCTTAATAGTTAATTTGGCTAGCCTGTCTTCTTTCTTTTTCACAAAGCATAAGGAATTATTCTTTGGCATTCTCTACACTTAACCTGTTAAAGAGATGAATTAATTATGCTTTTCCTTTTTAAAAGCAAAAGCTCTTATCATTTTGCCTGCTTCTAAAGGATATGTGATCTTAAAGCCTCAAATCACAATTTTTCTTTTAAATTAGTTTATTTGATTTTATAGTTGATTATTGCTCTTCCAGGGCTGCCAAGTGCTCGATAAAATTCCTGAATCGTAGTTCCATAGTTATTAAATAATGCCTGTACAGACTAACATAGATTTTATAGAATTGAAATTGCTAAGAAAATAGGTTGCGTTTGGCAGCACGTAATTGAAGCCTTAAGATAAGACTTTTCCTCACAATCACAAAGCAAATGGAATCATTCTTTGACATTCTTCGCACTCCACCGCTTATTCTTTGCCATTCTTCACACTTTTCCACCACGTACGCATTGTTAAACCAATTTCACAAAGGAGATTAAAAGACAAATAAGAATTGTGAGAGTTTAGGCTCCGTTTGGTTATTGTTTTGGTTTCCCTGATCCCTGTTCCTGCTCTCCAAAGTTTGAGATTAATGTATAGAAACGCATTCGGTAAATACATTTCATTCTTAATCACTCCAACAAAAGTATTCCCACCACCACTCCGCCGGCCAACACCAACCCCTCGACCACCACCCCCGCCGACCACCATACATTGAATGAACAAGAAGGAACAAGCTCTGCCAGAAATGAAATCAAAAACCGGAAAAAAAAAAACACACACACAAAGAAATCAAACAAACAAAATCTATGCATTGTCAAAAGAATGAACAAGCTCTGGCACAAACAAATGGAAATCTGCTTCCAACTCTTATTTTGTGAGTCCGGGAGCTGATTATTTTGTGTATTCATTAACTGTGACAGTGATTCTTCTGAAACCGAAATATGTTTGTCCTAACTAAATGTAGTCAATCTATTTGTATGGTATTAAGTAATTTGTGGTTCGTGATGCATCCACACGGTAACTTTTTCTGATCATGCATTATCTCCTTGTGTAATTCATTGTGGACTGAGCTTTTGAAGTTATGTATGTTTGTCTCCCCATATTTCTCATCCTGTTCTTGTTCCAAAACCTCGCCTCAGCTTCGTGTTCTACCATCGAATTACCGCTGCAGCTGATCTCACTTTCATTATTCTATTTGTAATGGTTTATTGTACATGCAGAAGACACTGTATGATCTTTATGAATGGAGTGTAAATGGTCTTGGTATTGTTCCCATTATACATAGAGTTGAACAATAGGTTCAAACGAAGGAATAACCTTTTCAATGCTGATATTCTTCATCGTTAGATCCATATTGTATTCAATAATTAACTTAGGCACCATGTAATATGGCTTTGAAGTTGATCGGTCCATGTTAATGCAGAACAAAAATTTGGGGTAGTTCAATATCTTAATGATCGAAATAACCTCTTTATGCTCGTATTTTCTCATCACTATGAATTTGAACAGGTCAGCGACATTTCTGTTGAAGATTACTGTTTCGTTACTGTTTTTTTCCCTCTATACCCGCTTTCAAAATTTTGGAATTAATATACAAAAACTTATTTGGTAAACGTTTTTTTTCTCCCAAAATTTTGGGACTATTTCCTTAATTCCCTAATAGTCTGAGAAACAAAAAAACGTTGATTCATATTCACTCTCAGAAAATTATCTCACGACCGCCCCGTTGGTCACCACCACACCACGCGCCGCCATAAATATTATCATTACAATTCGCCCTTTAAAGTTTACTTTTTGTATCAATTTGGTCAAATTGTCTGATTCTAATCAATTTTATCACTGTTAGTTGACATGTGAGAAAATTTATGCACTAAAATAAAATTAATTAGACCAAATTAATATGAAAAATAAATTTAAGGGAGCATGTTCCAACAATTAAGATATCCGGTGACTTAGCCTTTTGTTTTTAAAAATAATCAAATATCAAATTTTATTGATTCGTTTTTTCGATTTCAAATGGTTAATATATAGCGGACCAAGGGAAGATGCAACCAGGATTGGTTCTGCTGGTGTTGTGAGGCGTCAGGCTGTTGATATTTCTCCACTTTACCAGGTTAACCACCGGTGCACGCGAAAGTGCATTCAGGAACATCAAGACAATTCCAGAGTGCGTTGCTGATGAACTCATCAATGCTGCCAAAGGTTCTTCCAACAGGTAAAATGGTTAACTTTTTTATTTAAAAAAAAAACTCCGCTTTCGGCCGTCAATTTTAGTTCTTTTTCGAGTTCATGCTTCTCATTATCGAATTTATAATATATGCAGCTACGCGATTAAGAAGAAGGATGAAATCGAGAGGGTTGCGAAGGTGAATTGTTGAATTGAGGAGCAATTTTGTAGGAATTTTTTTTTATTTTTTTTTTGCCTGTGTTTCGCTACTCTCTATTTTTTGTCATGGTTGATTAGGAAGTTAAAGAATCAAAGTTGCTGAACATCCATTGCTGTTATTTTTTTTTTTTGGGTGGTCAACTGTGTTAGACTCCCATAGATATTGAAATTTTGAAAATGCCATTAGCACTCTAAAGTCTACAATTTTTGTTATTATTGTGAGATAAATAGTGAAATTAGAGTTTAGTTGTGGGGATGATAATCGAACACAAACTGATGGGTAACCGAACTAAATGGTTTTTGTTTTGAAATCGGTTAATTAAAAATCAAAGCGGTCTTGGTTTTAGTTTTAGGATAGTAATTGTATAATTTTTTAATATCTATTTTATCTTTATTTTTTATTTATTCACACTTTCACCTCTGTTGTGTGTCGGGGTATATATATATATATATATATATATATATATATATATATATATATATATATATATATATGGATGTATGTATGTATGTATTTATTTGGTACTTTTACTTCTACTTTTTGGTTCTTGTTTTATTTTTTTTAATCACACGTGAATTTTGTGTTGTATTTTAATTATGTTTTGAATATTTATTGTAAGAATTGATGATTATGTGGTTTAATTTTGATTTTGTTTAAAATTTATGTTTTATATTTTGTTTATAACTTTGTTCATAATTTTACATGTTTTGTTAAAAAAAATAATATGTAAAAAAAACATTAACAAAATTGCGATTTTGATTCTATATAAAATTATATGGTTGAGAGTAGAAATCTTCCTCTAAAAATATGGCTTAACGATGAAGAATATTATAGATCAAAAAAATCTTAAATAAATTCTTATTCAATTGATGATATTTTCTAGAACAAGGAAAACACTGGAGAAATTAAAAAATAATAATTAATTTTTGAAAATTCTATAAAAAATTATTTTTTCAATTAATTCCTATAATTAATCAAACCAATTTCTTTGTCCTCTCAATTTGTGTTGTTATCTTGTGCAAAACCGATGCCAATTCCCAATTTTTAATTGCATTCCAAAGGACTAGATTTTAATCATCGGCAAAAAATGGAGACCTAATACTAACCAAATATTTGAATTAGAATTAATTAATTATTATATCATTTAAAAATTTAATTACATTTCTATTTTACCATTTGATGTCATTCTAATATCATATGTAATCACTTTTGTCCCCAAACACAAGAATGGTAATGATCATTTCTTGCATAATTCTTGACTTTTTGAACCCCAACCGAATGGCATGTTTCGTTGGAAGTAATGTAATCGAATTTTGATGAAACATAATCAAAATTTATATAGATATCCATTCAAAATTCAATTTCATTCCAGTGGAACGCGATTCCATTACCTCCAACCAAATAAATCCCATAAGGGGTTGAAATGTTGAATTTCGATCATCAAACTGCAATTATTCTCAAATTTGAAAGATAAATTTGAAATCGAACAGGTTCTTTCTTTTTTCACAAAAAACATATAGAAATTAAAACGAAAAAAAAAGGCCATTGAACAAACAGAATGTAGACGCAGGGAGTACAAAAAAGGAAAAATAAAAAGGAGAAGAAAAATACAGTGCCTTCAGGTACAAGGAGTCTCTAATAAAAGTACAAATAATTGATATTCATTAACATTTCCAAGGAACACGATATTTTTGTTTCCACTAATTGAGAAAGAAAGTAGAACTATTTTCTAGAGAACTGGCGAAACTATACCAGTTGATTTTGGAAACCTGAATTTTTATCGAACATGAAAGCTATATAGTTGGGCTCCATTGGTTGGAAACATCTGAACATAAATGTGTATTGCAGTTTTGGGATTGTTGGAACCAATTGAAGGTACTCTTTTATGTTACCATTAATTCCATATGAATAAATGACTTTTATATGGGAAATTCAATTTGCAAGAAAAGGTTACAGAGCATTTGCCGTCGCCTGAGTTCCTATACAAGAATACTTAGATTTGATTATTTATCCGATTTAATATATGTACCTATCACATTCAATGCCATGCAAATTAAAGAAAAAACAAGAAGCTTAAATAATTTGAAAGCTCGTTTATTCAATCCAGTTACAGATTACGTATATACACGTGATAATCATATAGCTCAAGCCATTACATTTATTCAACCAACCTCCAACTGGTTTTTTGAATGCTCCAAAAGAGTTGTGGAATCTTGTATACCCATTGCAGCGATCAAAGTTGGAAGTTTGATAGTGCTGCAACAATACCCGCATTGACGGATTCAAACTTCTACAGTACACATGATTCAGCACATTCCCAGTGCATCTTGTATTTAACACATCGCAAGCACTCAAAGATGTCGAAATCCCTAGAGGTGTGAATAGATTCATTGCAAGAGTCGCAATTGGAGTCCCATTCCAATTTGGCAAAAGCAATAGGATGGGGGTGGCAGTTGACATTGATGGTGCCACCGTACTTCAGATTTTCGCTTCGATCAAAATAGCAGAAGAGGTGAATGGATTGGTCGCACTCGATACAGTGGTAGAACCACCATTGGGGATTCAACTCTTCCTCACAAATTTCACAGAAATAGTCCTCAGGATGGTCCTTAAGAGGGCGATAGGTGAGCACAAAAGGATGCTTGTCGTAACGGTGCTCAATGGTGTGTGGCAACTGGGCACATGACACGCCTATCTCGAAATTGCAACTCTTGCACTTGTACTTGTATGGATTTTTTACTTTGTCGAGACATGCTTGGCAAACGTATTGCAAATCTTCACTTGCACTCAAAACAAGAAAATGGGGATGATTGGGAAAGTGAGCTTCATGGGTGATGGCAGTTGGCAGAGAAGCACATCTAAGATCCAAGTAGTATTTGCAAGTATTGCAACCGTAGGTGAATCCATTGCACCATATTTGGCAACAATAACATTTGAACACACCAAAAAAATGGGGGGCCTTGGGTAGAAGCACGAGCGGGTGTTCTGGATGAAGTGGATGTTGCAGCAACTCGTTGGGTAAGAAGGTGCAATCTTGATGGAGGAAGAACTCGCAAGGAATACAACCGTAATATGGAATCGATTTCGAGATAGTCTGCAAACACCCATTGCAAAACTTTCTACCACCACTAGTACTAGTACTAGTACTAGGACTAGCAATAGTAGTATTCTTCTTGTGATACATCAGTTCGGAACTTGATTCCTCATTTTTTGGATTTTTGAAAAGGATGAGTGGGTGATCAGGGTGGCTGAAATGATTGATGACCTTGTCATCATCATGTTTTGTTGTCTTGGTGCCTTCGATTATCGTTTTCTTGGGAAAATTGTTTGTAATCCAACTTGATTCATCAGTCACTGGCAAACGGATAAGTTCTGACTCATCAATATCTTTTGTCTTCCATCCATAACCTGTTTTTTCGCCACGATCTTTTGAAAGAAATAGGGAAGAAGAGAAATATAAAAACATAAAATTTAAATTCTTATTAGGATGACCTCAAAATTTAAGAAGGTTATAATAGTTTAGTCAATTGGAAGTAAAGAAAAAGAGAGAGATGTGTGAAGGAGTTACCGAGTGACTGTCTATTCCAGATTGCACATTTCACATGTGCATAGTAGCAACATTCACCACAATAGTACCACCACTTGCTGTCTAAGAAGCTCTTTGCAGAACGGCATATGTCGCAAATAATCCAGAAAGTCGAATACTTCTTCGGAATGGAAAAGGCAAGAACGAGGGGGTGATCATCGTGAAGATCAGGATGTTTGATGGAGGCCGGCAACAAAGCACAATCTCGATGAATCCAGAATTTATTACATGTGGTGCAAAGGTAGGATTGGCCTTCACTGTGTTTTGTGTTGCAACCACTACAAAGGAACAAGGCTTCTACGGATAGAAAAGTCAACGGGTGGTGGTGGCTTGGGTGCTTGAACTGGAGCAACTGCCCCATTATCGATGGAAGGGCACAAAATATGTCGAGGATAAAGTTGCAGGATTCACAAATATAGGAGAATTTCTCACATTTTCTATAGCAGGAATCACAAACGGATCCCTTGATAGAATTAGGAAAAAATGTGAAAGTGTGATTGGGGTGCAGTGGGTGTTCTTTGATCTCCGTTGGCAACTCGGAGCACACCTTGTGGAGCTTGAACTCACAGTTATGGCGGCTGCAACTGTAAGAAGGATTGCCTACAGAGATAGGTAAGTCACACCCGTCGCAACACCAGACTCTCCCGTTAACATCATACTTTTGTTCCTCAATGAACATCAATGGATGCTCGTGATGGCTAAAATGATGCACCCCCATTATTGATGGAAGGGCACAAAATGGATCGAGATCAAAGTAGCAAGATTCACAATGATAGGTGAATTTCTCCCACCAGCTGTGGCAGGCACAACAATATGCAAAGTATGCAACATCATCGTCATCGCTAGGTTTTGGGAGGAGGATGAGAGGGTGATTAGGGTGCAGTGGATGTTCTTTGATATCCCTTGGCAACTCAGCGCACACCTTGTGGAGCTTGAACTCACAGCCATGGCGGCTGCAACTGTAAGAAGGCTTGTCCGGAGAGATAGGTAAGTCACACCCGTCGCAGCACCAGACACTCTTGTCAACATTGTACTTCTGTTCCTCAGTGAACATCAATGGATGATCGTGGTGACTAAAATGATGCATTTCCATCTCTCTCTCTCTCTATCTGTCTCTCTCAATTGAAATGTTATGTGAATAAGTTGGATACAATCACAAAGCAGACATATGAGTCATCTTATACAATCACAAAGCAAGAAGAATTATTCTTTCTCGCCCTTCACACTTCACCACTTATTCTTTGCCATTTTTTACACTTCACCATGTTTAAGCTACAGGTGATGGCGTGAACTCTCTGCTAACATAACAGTTAAAGAGATAACGGCCTTAGGGATTAATTTTGCTTTTCTTTTTTAAAAACAAAAGCTCTTAGTAATCCAAAACCTTTAGGATATGTGGTCTTAAAGCCTCAAATCACAATTTTTCTTTTAAAATTTGTTTTTATAGTTGATTATTGCTCTTCCATAGCTGCCAAGTGCTCGATAAAATTCATGAATCGTAGTTCCATAGTTATTAAATGATGCATGTACAGACTAGCATAGATTCTATAGAATTGAAATTGTTTAGAAAATAAGGTTGCGTTTGGTTGCACCTAATTGAAGCCTTAAGATTGGACTTTTCCTCACAATTCGCCTTTGTGCATATTCAATCGACGACAGATGGGATTAGTGACGACAACAGCGTCATGCGTTGTCTTTTGCATTTCTGAGTAGCGCGAATCTATAGAATGGAGATGGGATATGAGCAAATGTGGATGGATTTAAAAATAATGTGTGTTTTAGGGGAATTTTTAAACCACACATATCCCCTTGTTTTACTAATGAATGGGTTTTATAAACTCTTACAAACTCCCAAACAATAAATTTGATAAATGGATTTTGTGAAATCCTTTTCTCATGAAATTATCTTTTCTCATGAATTCACTTGATGTGAATTTCAGGGTTCAACCTGCACCTTCTGCGAGGCAATCCCATGGAAATGTGGTTTTCGAATTGGCCTCTTTTCCTCCCCACATCTGATTGATGTGAGAGAGAGATTTCGTCCCAACTTTCAAACGCATATACACACACATAGGAAGCTTGCTTGTGAATACTGCCCATTTTATTGGTTGATAATTCAATCTCCGAGTTGGGCTCTATAGGTTGGAAATATTTGAAGATAAACTTTTATTGCACTTTTGGGATTGTTGGAACCAATTAAAGGTACTCCTTTTCTCTTTTCTGTTACCGAGTTACCGTTAATTCCATAAGAATAAATGATTTTCCTTTTGCTCAAACTGCAACGGTTCATTGGCATGGCAATCTGAGACTTGCATTTGATCATACTAAAGCTTATATAGTATCACCTTTTCACTTGAACAAAGGAATAAAGTTCAAAGGCAAAGTGGCTGCTTGAAGCGACAATCTTCTGATTAAAAATACATATTTTTTTAATGGAAAATTCAATTTGAAGTAATATTTTGTCAATATTCACATAAATTTTCATGTTCATCGTCTATTGATGAAACTAGGGTTAATTGTCTTTTACCCCCTTATACTTTGATCTCGTTTCATTCTTTGTCCCCGCCACTTTAAAGATATATTTTAGCCCCTTCTACTCATAATAAATTGGAAAGGTAACTTTTTTTTTTTGTTTGACTTAACCGAATATGCCAAAAAAATGGGTGAAATTAATTTTTTTTTTAATTTAAATTTTACATGAAATGAACAAAAATAATCTTCATTTTAATTTTTTATTTTATTTTGCCTTTGCTAAAAAAGAAAAATAAAATAAAAGTAGAGGGAGAACAAGAGTTAAGAGAGAGAGAGGATGTTAATTTTTCTCATTTATTACCTTGAAATATTAAATTTAAAATAAAAATAATGGAAAAATAATTATTTTTATATATTTTTTAAATAAAATGTGAATTATGTAGCTTCTTAAAGTCGGGGGTTTAAAGTGAAACAAGACCGGGTGATGGTAAAGCTCTTTGCAAGAAGTCGAGCTTGACAAGAGTTCTAAGATGCACACAAAAGAGCATCTACCATCACCCGAGTTCCTATACAAGAACTCGGCTTCCAGTGTAGTGATCCCAACATTGCGTTTCGCACGTAATTGAGGCCTCAAGACATGACTTTTCCTCACAATCACAAAGAAGATGGAATCATTCTTTGGCATTCTTCACACTCCACCGCTTATTCTTTGACATTCTTCACACTTTTTTACCACGTATGCATTGTTCAACCAATTTCACAAAGGAGATTAAAGACAAACAAGAATTGTGGTAGGTTAGGACCCGTTTGGTTATCGTTTCGGTTTTCCTGATCCCTATTTCTGCTCCCAAAAGTTTGAGATTAATTTATAGAAATGCATTTGGTAAACACATTTCTATTCCAAAAAATTTTGGGAAAAATTTGGGACTATTTCCTGAATTCGTTAAGAATTTGAGAAACAAAAAAAATATGTCGTTTCCTATATACCGTTTTTATTCTTTGTCATTCTTCACACTCCACCACTTATTCTTTGTCATTCTTTACACTTCACCACTTATCCACCATGTCTCTGCTAACATACCATCTTAAAGGAGATGTTAGCAGTTAAAGAGATGAATTAATGTTGCTTTTCCTTTTTAAAAGCAAAAGTAATTATTATTCTGCCTATTTTCAAAACCTTCAACATATCTGCTCTTAAAAGCTAAAATCACATAAAAAAAAATTAGTTTATTTGTTTTTATAGATGATTATATAGTTATATTTATCAAATACTTGTAGATAAAATAATCACATACAGCTCAAGTTATACTACATTTTCTTTGAGATCTCTATGTTGTTGGCCTACTTCTTCCGCAACATTTGGTTTAATCAGTAGTGCATGTTTTCTGTAAAAATGCCGATAAATGTGAATCTCATGGTGGAATGATATGGAAAGTGTTTATTGCTCTTCCATGGCCGCCAAGTGAACGATAAAATTCCTGAATCGTAGTGCCATAGTTATTAAATGATGTATGTACAAACTACTTGTGCTAGAATTGAAATTGTTTAGAAAATAAGGTTGCGTTTGGCTGCACGTAATTCAAGCCTTAAGATAGGACTTTTCCTCACAATCACAAAGCAAATGGAATCATTCTTTGGCGTTCTTCACACTCCACCACATATTGTTCGCTATTTTGTAGGAAGTATTTTTTTTTTCCCTGTGTTTTGCTACTCTATTTTTTGTCATGGTTAATTAGGAAGTGAAAGAATCAAAGTTACCGAACATCCATTGCTGTTATGTTGGTTGCTTTTTTTTTTTTTTTGGGTGGTCAACTGTGTTAAACTCCCATAGATATTGAAATTTTGATTATAATTTTTTTTTATTATCATTTTTTACCTTTTCCTTTTTGTATAGATTTGATTTTCTGAAAATGCTATTAGCACTCTAAAGTCTACAATTTTTGTAGTGAGACTCCAAATTTTATTATTATTTAAAGATAAATAGTGAAATTAGAGTTTAATTGTGGGGATGACAATTGAACCCGAACTAATAGATAACTGAACTAAATGATTTTTGTTTTGAAATCGGTTAATTAAAAATCAAACTGGTTTTGGTTTTAATTTTAGGATAGTAATTGTATTATTTTTTTATTGTCTATATTATCTTTATTTTTTATTTATTCACACTTTCATCTCTAGTATGTGTCGGTGCATGTATATATATGGGAATGTATGTATTTATTTGGTACTTTTACATCTACTTTTTTTTTTTTTTTTTTAATCACACGTAAATTTTATGTGTTGCATTTTAATTATGTTTTGAATATTTATTGTAAGAATTAGTGATTCTGTGGTTTAGTTTTGATTTTGTTTGAAATTTATGTTTTATATTTTATTTATAAATTTGTCCATAATTTTACGTGTTTTGTTAAAAAAATTAACATGTAAAAAAACCATTAACAAAATTGCGATTTTGATTCTATATAAAATTATATGGTTGAGAGTAGAAATCTTCTTCTAAAAATATGGATTAATGATGAAGAATATTATAGATCAAAAAAATCTTTAAAAAATTCTTATTCAGTTGATGATATTTTCTAGAACAAGGAAAACACCGAAGAAATTAAAAAATTATTATTATTTTTTGAAAATTCTATAAAAAATTATTTTTCAATTCCTATAATTAATCAAACCAATTTCTTTGTCCTCTCAATGTGTTGTTATCTTGTGCAAAACCATTGCCAATTCCCAATTTGTAATTGCATTCCAAAGGACTAGATTTTAATCATCAACGAAAATAGGACCAAATACTAACCAAATATTATATTTGAATTGGAATGAAATTTAATTAAATTAACTATTATATCATTTTAAAATTTAATTAAATTACTATTTTAACCTTTGATATCATTCCAATATCACATGTAATTACTTTTGTCATCAAACACAAGAATGGTGATGTTGCCAAAAATTTCACAGCACGTGTAACAGCTTCTCACGTGCCAGAAATCTCCTTAACCTGCATCTTTTACCCTCCGGACCTGCAAAACCGATTAGTTCTAAGGGGACATCGGTGTGGTGTCGGCCAAAGAACCTTCGGCGTAAGAATAAGTCAGTCAATTCATGGGTATTACGCAAAAGACTGCAATGTTCAAATAATATGATACATTTCCCTTATTTATAGACTGAGCAGATTATGACCGTTGGAGATGGGTGACCTAGTCTTTGATGACTTGGTCTTCCCTCATTAAGTTGTTATTTAATAGGGAATTATAATCCTTTTGGCTCCCCATTATGTGGTAATTTAATGGAGAATTACACAATTAGTGGGGAGTTACGCCCTTTTGGCTCCCCCACTTTAATTGTGAATTAGGTTATTTGATCTTCCACTTGATGGATCCGTATATGGATCATCTGTTTGGACTAACGTCCACAACCCGGCTCTTATAAAGCATTGGGCTTATCATGATGGGCTTTTTTCTTGGGTAGCGAAAATATTCCCGCATCATTTGCCCTCCTGACTTGAGTGTTGATTCGAAGAAGTAAGACGAAAGGTCACATTATCTTCCTACACTCAGTTATTGTCAATTTTAAATATTTCTCGAGTGCGTTGTTCTGTGAGTGAGTTGATAAACTGTACAACTGATGAACTCTGCTGCGAGAGAGCTGTCGAACAAAATAGCTAACAGATTGTTCTTGATGTAGTTGACCAGAAAGTCAACTGTGGTCGCTTTAAAAAAAAAAAAAAAACCACTTTTCTGGGTAGAAACGGCCATCTGAGCAAAACGCCGTACTCCGCACGGGCCCTCGACGTGATTTTAGCCAAATTCCATCGTTTAGGGAGTTAAAATGATACTTTTTGATTTTACGCTGAAATTTGGGGTAGTTTTACAATTTTTCAGTAGTTACTGTTATTTTCTTCTCGGTATTCTTTGTTAGTGCTGAGTTGATATGCTCAGTTAGAGTCTGAGTTGGCGAACTCAGTTGACTTCTGGGCTGAGGTGCCCAGTCAGTGCTGAGTTGATTTACTCAGTTAGCATCTGAGTTAACGAACTCAGTTTGTTTCTGGGCTGAGGTGCCCAGTTAGTGCTAAGCTGATTTACTCAGTCAACATCTGAGTTGGCGAACTCAGTTGGCTTCTGGGCTGAGGTGCCCAGTTAATGCTGAGCTGATATGCTCAGTTAGAGTCTGAGTTGGCGAACTCAGTTAATTTCTGGGCTGAGGTGCCCAGTTAGTGCTGAGCTGATTTCCTCAGTTAGCGTCTGAGTTGGCGAACTCAGTTTGCTTCTGGGCTGAGGTGCCCAGTTAGTGCTGCGCGGATTTGCTCAGTTAGCGTCTGAGTTGGCGAACTCAGTTGGCTTCTGGGCTGAGGTGCCCAGTTAGTGCTGAGCGGATTTGCTCAGTTAGCGTCTGAGTTGATGAACTCAGTTGGCTTCTGGGCTGAGGTGCCCAGTTAGTGCTGAGCTGATTTGCTCAGTTAGCGTCTGAGTTGGCGAACTCAGTTAGCTTCTAGGCTGAGGTGCCCAGTTAGTGCTGAGCGGATTTGCTCAGTTAGCGTCTGAGTTGACGAACTCAGTTGGCTTCTGGGTTGAGGTGCCCAGTTAGTGCTAAGCTGATTTGCTCAGTTAGCGTCTGAGTTGGCAAACTCAGTTGGCTTCTGGGCTGAGGTGCCCAGTTAGTACTGAGCTGATTTGCTCAGTTAGCGTCTGAGTTAGCGAACTCAGTTGGCTTCTGGGCTGAGGTACCCAGTTAGTACTGAGCGGATTTGTTCAGTTAGAGTCTGAGTTGGCGAACTCAGTTTGCTTCTGGGCTGAGATGCCCAGTTAGTGCTGAACTGATATGCTCAATTAGGGTCTGAGTTGGCGAACTCAGTTTGCTTCTGGGCTGAGATGCCCAGTTAGTGCTAAGCTGATGTGCTCAGTTAGCGACTGAGTTGGCGAACTTAGTTTACTTCTGGGCTGAGATGCCTAGTTAGTACTGAGCTGATTTGCTCATATAGCGTCTGAGTTGGCGAACTCAGTTGGCTTCTGAGCTGAGGTGTGAGCTCAATTCTTCAATTTTTACGCTTGGTGATTTGGCTCCAGATATTTCTTTATCGGGGTGCCATCCTCAGACCCAGAGAATTTGTTAAGGTCTACAAGGGTGTAATCCTCATACCCGGGAAATTTATAAACGTCCATCGGGGAACTAACCTCATATCCGGGAAATTTGTAAATGACTTATCAAGATGTCAACGACAATTTGAGTAATAAAAATAAATCTAAAGGTAAAGACCACAGATATACTTATTATCTCAGGAGTCATAGAGTAATTAACTCTAGACAAATTTATTTTGAGAAATAAACTTTAGGGGATAAAACTTCAAATATAATATTACCTTAGGACCCTTAGTGTAATTAGCCCTAGGTTACTTTTTCAATTGGTTTCTCTTTGCAATTGCAGTCGCCGCCACTGTGTGTTTACCCATTGTTTTCATGTATCACCAATCCCTCTCTGACCAACTTCACATCTTCCAGCTTCATGTAGAGCTTAGATTTCTCCATCAACTCCGTCATACTTCAAGGGCATTTTTTGGTCAGAGAATCTTGAAATCGACCAGGTCGCAACCCAGACGTAAAAACGTTAATAACCAGGTTTGTATCACAACCTTCAATACAGGTTAGTTCTTCATTAAACCGACTCATATATTGGCGCAGAGTTTCTTTTTTTTCCTGACGGAGAGCCAGCAAGAAATCTGGTCCTTTCATTAACCTTTGACAGGTTATGAAGCGGTTGATGAACATCTTTCTAAACTCATTAAACGTTGTTATAGAGTTTGCCGGAAGTTTATGCAGCCATTCAAGAGTCGATTATTTCAAAGTTGTCGCAAAAGCTCGGCAGAGAGTAGCATCGCTGGAATTATACAGATTCATGACATGTCTAAACTGGCGGATATGGTCCACCGGATCAATTCTCCCATCGTACTTTTCAAACTTCGTTAGATCGAACTTTTCAGAGAGCGGGACAACCAAGATCTCTAGAGAGAAAGGCATCTTAGTTCCCCTAAAAAAGGTGTCCAGTTCGTCCAGAGGTTGAGTTCTCTCTACTTGACTTCGGATCTGCCGATGTGAATCAACAGTCTCAGTCCACATGCTGGTTTTTCATTTCGATTGATGGCTGGCCTCTACATGAGCAGGCCGTTCCTCATAAGATCACGGTTCAACAAATCATAGGGATTCCCCCTTATTCCTGTCCTCATAAGGTCCTGAGTTAAACCGTGATCTGCCGTCGGCGATACGTTGGCCAAATGCTTGATAGTTTCCACCATCTCGGTCATTTTTGCATTAAGAGCGTCTATCTTTGCATCAACGTTCACTGCAACAGATGGCGGCTCATATGGAATTTCTCCATGTTGCTCCTCAGATACAACTAGATTTGATGGTGGTAAACTGTTAGCATGACGTGCTACCGGTGCTCTAGCTCGCAAATACCTCATATCTGCAACGTAAGGATTTATGTCCTGGTTTCGACAAACGACACCAAATGATGTTGTTAAAAATTTCCCAACACGTGCAACAGCTCCTCACATGCCAGAAATCTTCGTAACCTGCATCTTTTGCCCTTCGGACCTGCAAAATCGATTAGTTCTAAGGGGACACCGGTGTGGTGTCGGCCAAAGAACCTCCGGCGTGAGAATAAGTCAGTTCATTCATGGGTATTAGACAAAAAACTGCAATGTCCAAATAATGTGATACATTTCCCTTATTCATAGACTGAGCAGATTATGACCGTTGGAGATGGGTGACCTAATCTTTGATAACTTGGTCTTCCCTCATTAAGTTGTTATTTAATAGGGAGTTATAATCCTTTTGGCTCCCCATTATATGATAATTTAATGGGGAGTTACGCTCTTTTGGCTCCCCCACTTTAAGTGTGAATTATGTTCTTTGATCTTCTACTTGATTGATCCGTATATGGATCATCGGTTTGGACTAACGTCCACAACCCGGCTCTTATAAAGCATTGGGCTTATCATGATGGCCTTTTTTCTTGGGTAGCGGAAATATTCCCCCATCAAATGGTAATGATCATTCTTTGGAAAATTCTTCACTTTTTGAACCCCAATCGAATGGTATGTTTGGTTGAAGGTAATGAAATCGAATTTTGATGAAAGAGAATCAAAATTTAAATAGATGTCCATTCAAAATTCAATTTCATTCCAATGGAATGCGATTCCATTATCTCTTACCAAATAAATCCTATAAGGGATTGAAATGTTGAATTCCAATCATCAAACTGCAATTATGCTCAAATTTGAAAGATAATTTTGAAATTGAACGGGTTCTTTCTTTTTCACAAAAAACATATAGAAATTAAAACAAAACAAAAAAAAAGGCTATTGAACAAACAGAATGTAGACCCGAAAAGTACAAAAAGAAAAAAAAAATGAGAAGAAAAATACAGTGCCTTCAGGTACAAGGAGTCTCTAATAAAAATACAAATAATTGATATTCATTAACATTTCCAGGGAACACGATATTTTTGTTTCCACTAGTTGAGAAAGAAAGTGGAACAATTTTCTAGAGAACTGGTGAAATTATACCAGTTGATTCTAGAAACCTAAATTTTTATTGAATATGAAAGAGATATAGTTGGCCTCCATTGGTTGGAAAGATCTACACATAAATGTTTATTGCAGTTTTGGGATTGTTGGAACCAATTGAAGGTACTCTTTTATGTTACCATTAATTCCTTATGAATATATGACTTTTATATGCAAAATTCAATTTGCAAGAAAATGTTATAGAGCATTTGCCGTCGCCTGAGTTCCTGTTCAAGAATACTTAAATTTGATTATTTACTCGATTTAATATATACACCTATCACATTCAATGCCATGCGTGTTACAGAAAAAAAATAAGAAGCTTAAATAATTTGAAAGCTCGTTTATTTAATTTAGTTACAGACTATGTATATACATGTGACAATCACGTAGCTCAAGCTATTACATTCATTCAACCAACCTCCAACTGTTTGTTTGAATGCCCCCCCCAAAGAGTTGTGGACTTGTATATATCTTGTATACTCATTACCTGCGGTCAAAGTTGGAAGTTTGATAATGCTGCAACAATACCTGCACTGACGGGTTCTAATTTTATATTACACACGATTTAGCACATTCCCTGTGCATCTTGTATTTAACACATCGCAAGCACTCAAAGATGTCGAAATTCCTAGAGGTGTGAATAGATTCATCGCAAGAGTCCCAATTGGAGTCCCATTCAGATTTGGCAAAAGCAAGAGGATGAGGGTGGCAGTTGACATTGATGGTGCCACCGTACTTTAGATTTTCGCTTCGATCAAAATAGTACAAGGAGTGAATGGATTGGTTGCACTCGATATAGTGGTAGAACCAATCTTGGGGATTCAACTCTTCCTCACAAATTTCACAGAAATACTCCTCGGGATGGTCCTTAAGAGGGCCATAGGTGAGTAAAAAATGATGCATGTCATAACGGTGCTCAATGATGTATGGAAACTGGGCACATGATGAATCTATCTTGAAATCGCAACTCTTGCCCTTGTAGCATGGCCATGTTATATTGTAGTGACATGCATGGCATATGTCGGCAAAATCTGTTATTTCCTTCGAAACAAGAACAAGGCAATGATTGGGTAAGTGAGCTTCGTGGGTGATGAGGATTGGCAAAGAAGCACATTTAAGATCCATGTAGAAGTCTTCGCAAGTATTGCAGCGGTAGGTGAATCCATTGCAAAATCTTTTGCAACAATGGCACTAGAACAAACCAAAGAAAATGGGGCCCTGGGTTAGAAGCATTAGTGAGTGCTCTGGATGAAGTGGATGTTGTAGTAATTAAGTGGGTAAGAAAGCACAATCTTTATGGATGAAGTAATCACAAGGAATACAACCATAATATCGAGTTGATTTTGAAATGATTTGCAAACACCCACTGCAAAACCTTCTACCACTACTAGTACTAGTATTAGTACTAGTAGTTTTAGTATTCTTTGTTTGGTGGATCAATTCATAACTTGGTTTCTCCTTATTTGGATCATTGAAAAGAATGAGCGGGTGATCATCGTGACTGAAATGGTTGATGATCTTATCATCATCATGTTTTGTTGTCTTAGTGCCTTCGATTATTGTTTTCTTGGAAAAATGGTTTGTAATCCAACTTGATTCATTGATCACAAAAATGGTTTGTAATCCAACTTGATTCATTGATCATTGACAAGCAGATAAGTTCCGACTCATCGATATCTTTTACCTTCCTTCCATAACCTGTTTCTTGGTCCCGTTCTTTTGAAAGAAATTGCGAAGCAGAGGAAAAAATAAACATGAAATTTAAATACTTATTATGATGACCTAAAAATTTAAGAATATTATGATAGTTTAGTCAATTGGACGCATAGAAAACTAGAGATGTGTGTAGGAGTAACCGCGTAAGGCCTCTTTGTTCCCAATTGCACAATTCACAATAGTACAACCATCTGCTTTGTCGCATCTCAGAATCATATATGTCGCAAAAAATCCAAAAAGTCCTATACTACTCTGGAATGGAAAAGGCAAGAATGAGGGGGTAATCATCGTGAAGATCAGGACGTTTGATGGTGGGCGGCAACAAAGCACAGTCTTGGTGAATCCAGAATTTATAACATGTGGTGCAAAAGCAGGAACGACCTTTACTGTGTTCTGTGTCACAACCACTACAAATGAACAACGCTTCTACGGGTAGAAGAGTCAAAGAGTGGTGGTGGCTTGGGTGCTTTAACTGGAGAAACTTCCCCATTGTTGATGGAAAGGCACAAAATATGTCGAGTTCAAAGTTGTAGGGTCTACAAGCATAGGTGAATTTCTTCCAGCTTCTCTTGCAGGCATTACAAATGCAACTTGAACTTGCATATGGACGGTGGGTGAGAGTGTGATTAGGGTGCAGTGGGTGTTCTTTGATCTCCGTTGGCAACTCGGCACACACCTGGTGGAGCTTGAACTCACAGTCATAGCGGCTGCAACTGTAAGAAGGATTGCCCGCAGAGATGGGTAAGTCACACCCGTCGCAACACCAGACTCTCTCGTTAACATCATACTTCTGTTCCTCGGTGAACTTCAATGGATGCTCGTGATGGTTAAAATGATGCACCCCCATTATTGATGGAAGTGCACAAAAATGGATCGAGGTCAAAGTTGCAAGTTTCATAATTATAGGTGAATTTATTCCATCTTCTTCTCCTGCAAGCATTACAAATGCAAGATGAGCTTGCATATGATGGTTTTGGAAGGAGGGTGAGAGTGTGATCAAGGTGCAGTGGGTGTTCTTTGATCTCCGTTGGCAACTCGGCGCACACCTTGTGGAGCTTGAACTCACAGCCATTGAGACTACAATTGTAAAAAGCTTCGCCCGGAGAGATAGGTAAGTCACACCCGTCACAGCACCAGACACTCTCGTCAGCATCGTACTTCTGTTCCTCAGTGAACATCAATGGATGCTTGTGATGGCTAAAATGATACATCTCCATCTCTCTATCTGTCTTTCTCAAATGAAATGTTATGTGAGTAAGTTGGATACAATCACAAAGCAGACAGATGAGTCGTCTTATAGAATCACAAAGCAAAAGGAATCATTCTTCACACTTCACCACTTATTCTTTACCATTCTTTACACTTCACCAGTTATTCACCGTGTTTATGCTAACGTAACAGTTAAAGAGATGGGTGCCTTAGGAATTAATTTTGCTTTTCTTTTTTAAAAGCAAAAGCTCTTAGTATTCTGCCTGCTTCTAAAACCTTTAGGATATCTGGTCTTAAAGCCTCAAATCACAATTTTTCTTTTAAATTAGTTTATTTGTTTTTATAGTTGATTATTGCTCTTCCATGGCCGCCAAGTGCTCGATAAAATTCCTGAATGGTAGTTCCATAGTTATTAAATGATACTTGTACAGACTAGCATAGATTCTATAGAATTGAAATTGCTTAGAAAATAAGGTTGTGTTATGCTGTGCGTAATTGAAGCCCTAAGACAGGGCTTTTCCTCACAATCACAAAGCGGATGGAATCATTCTTTGACATTCTTCATACTCCACTTATTCTTTGCCATTCTTCACATGTTTCCACCACGTATGCATTGTTTAACCAATTTCGCAAAGGAGATTGAAGACAAATAGGAATTGTGGGAGTTTAGGACATGTTTGGTTATCATTTCGGTTTTCCCTAATCCCCGTTCTTGCTTCCAAAAAGTTTGAGATTAATGTATAGAAACGCATTTAGTAAACACATTTCTGCTCCAAAATGTCTCGTGGAATCATTTAATCTTAACCATTAGATATCTAATCTAAGAGTCCAAAATATCTCAAATATAAAATATGTCCTGATTTATAAAATGGATTAGGGATTCCCCATAGCTAAAGGCATTATATCAATTATCTAATTTATATGTGTAAAAAAAAATATAGAACATAATTATAAATGTAAAATTTAAAAGGGTTAAAAAAATAATTTAATTTAACAATTTTAGAAATGGGGTATAAAATTTTTGGGTGACTCTTTTCAAAACTTCTTATGCCATATTTATCATCAAGTTTTGCTTTTAATTCTCTTTCATTTCTAAGCTCTTTCTCAGCGCATCAACTTCCAGCACCAACCAAAGCAAATTCATTATTATAATATCAAATCACATTTTATATTTGCTAGTGGAATGATATGAAAAGTGTTTATTGCTCTTCCATGGCCGCCAAGTGCTAAATAAAATTCCTGAATCATAGTTCCTCACAATCACAAAGCAGATGGAATCATTTTTTAGCATTCTTCACACTTTACCGCTTATTCTTTGGCATTTTTCACACTTTTCGACCACGTATGCATTGTTTAACCAATTTTGCAAGGGAGATTAAAGACAAATAAGAATTGTGGGAGTTTAGGACCCGTTTGGTTATCGTTTTGGTTCCCTAATTCCTGTTCCCGCTCCCAAAAGTTTGAGATTAATGTATAGAAACGCATTTGCTAGAAAAATATCAATTGATTATATGATATAAAATTATAACAATTTAAATTTTGTTTGATCTCAGCCATTGGATCTAATCCAAGAACTGAAAATGTCTCCTAAATCTTTTAATCTTGGAGTCGCAGGATTAAATGATTATCATTGATGAACTTGTTCCATGAGTCATAAGATTAAACGATTTGTGTGTTCTGGCACAATGTAAATTTGTGACAAAACCCATTAACAACATTGAACATGCACCTTTTAATATGCTCATGTTGCATCTCGTATGTTCAAGAAGTTTCTATTCTCCGTTCATTTTCTTTGTTACAATATGCATAAGTTATTACTATTGATTTTGTTTATGGTTATGTGGACTTGGTAATGCAACATTTCATGAAAAAAATGATAAATCACCTCTCAAGTGTCGTTACATTGATAATTGTTGTATGATTTATTTATTGTTGTACAGCTGCTTATGGGATCAGTTTCAATAATGGATATGCATGTTTTAATATTATTTTCAAAAGCAGATAGAAGATTGATCCCATTGAGATTTCAATTCACAACTTGGGAAAATAGTAAAACCAATTCTCAAGGATCACTTACATCCAAAAGAGGAGCACGTTTGGTTTTGGTTTTTCATTCGTTGCCATTCTTCACACTTCACCAAATGTTGAAGGAATGAATTTTGCTTTTCTTTTTTAAAAGCAAAAGCACTTATTATTCTGCTTGCTTCTAAAATCTTTAGAATATGTGGTCTTAAAGTCTCATATCACAATTTTTTTTTTAAAAATTATTTGTTTATTTTTACAGTTGATTATACAGCTATATTTATCAAATACCGATACATGTGAATCTCATGATGGAATGACATGGAAAGTGTTTATTCCTCTTCCATGGCAGCCAAGTGCTCGATAAAATTCCTAAATCGTAGTGCCATAGTTATTAAATGATGTATGTACAGACTACTTGTGCTAGAATTGAAATTGTTTAGAAAATAAGGTTGCGTTTGGCTACACGGAAGTGAATGCTTAAGATAGGACTCCTCCTCACAATCACAAAGCAGATGGAATCATTCTTTGACATTCTTCACACTCCACCACTTATTCTTTGGCATTCTTCACACTTTTCCACCACGTATGCATTGTTTAACCAATTTCATAAAGGAGATTAAAGACTAATAAGAATTGTGAGAGGTTAGGATCCGTTTGGTTATCGTTTCGATTTTTCTAATCCCTGTTCCTGCTCCCAAAAGTTTGAGATTAATTTATAGAAATGCATTTGGTAAACACGTTTCTCCTCCAAAAAAATTTGGGAGTAATTTGGGAGATTATTTCCTAAATTCTTTAAGAATTTGAGAAACAAAAAAAGATGTTGTTTCCTATACACCGTTTTTATTCTTTGGCATTCTTCACACTCCACCGCTTATTCTTTGCCATTCTTTTCACTTATCCACCATGTCTCTGCTGATATACCATCTTAAAGGAGATGTTAGCAATTAAAGAGAAGAATTAATGTTGTTTTTCCTTTTTAAAAGCAAAAGCAATTATTATTCTGTCTGCTTTCAAAATCTTTAGGATATGTGGTCTTAAAGCCTCATATCATAATTTTTTTTAAATTTATTTATTTGTTTTTATAGTTGATTATACAACTATATTTATCAAATACCGATAAATGTAAATCTCATGATGGAATGATATAGAAAGTGCTTATTGCTCTTCCATGGCCTCCAAGTGCTCGATAAAATTCTTGAATCGTAGTTCCATAGTTATTAATTAATGCCTGTATAGACTAGCATAGAATCTGTAGAATTGAAATTGTTTAGAAAATAAGTTTGCGTTTGGTTGCACGTAATTGAAGCCTTAAGACAGGACTTTTCCTCACAATCACAAAGCAGATAGAATCATTCATTGGCATTCTTCATACTCCACCGCTGATTCTTTGGCATTCTTCACACTTTTCCACCACGTATGCCTTGTTTAACCAATTTCGCAAAGGAGATTAAAGACAAATAAGAATTGTGGGAGGTAAGGACCCGTTTGGTTATCGTTTCAATTTTTCTGATCCCTGTTCTCGCTCCCAAAAATTTGAGATTAATGTATAGAAAACGCATTTGGTAAACACATTTTTGCTAAAAAAAAATTTGGGTGTAATTTGAGATTATTTTCAAAATTTCTTAAATTTTTTAAGAGTCTAAGAAATAAAAAGAAATGTTGATTCTTATTCACTCCCACAAAACTATTCCCACCACCACTCCACCGGCCACCACCAATCCCCCGACCACCACCACCTTGCCGGTCACCATGCATTGAATGAACAAGAATGAACAAGCTCTGCAAGAAATGAAATCAAAAACCAAAAAAGAAATCAAACAAATAAAATCCATGCATTGTCAAAAGAATGAACAAGCTCTAGCACAAACAAATGGAAATCTGCTTCCAAATCTTATTTTGTGAGTTCGAGAGCTGATTATTTTGTGTATTCGTTAACTGTGATTCCGCTGAAATCTGCTTCCAAATCTTATTTTGTGCAATTTACCCTTCTGAATTTTTTGAAATACTTTTATCAAGCATGCAATGGAAATCATTCATTTGTTGGCTGACTTAAACCCAATTCAAGTCATTGTTGATGCTGTTATTAACGGGTAATCGATCATCTTGGTCAGTCTACAATTTATTTCATTATTTGTTTTTTGTGTTACTGTTAAAAAAGTTAAAGGTTGCTCTTAGGAGCGTAAAATAGCTCAAACAAACCCACTCCTTGTATTGGTTTTTATTTTGACTAAATTGCACTGTGCACTGTTAGGCACCGTTTGGTTACTGTTTTGTTCCCGCCCTCATAAAATTTGGTAAACACTTTTTTTTTTCAAAATTTTGGGGTTAATTTGGGACTACTTCATGAATTCTTTAAAAATTTAAGAAACAAGAAAATATTGATTCCTATTTCCTCTCACAAAACTATCCCACAACCACCCTTTTGGCTACCACCACCCCACGACCACCATAAACATTATCCTTGCAATTTGCCCCTTAAAGTTTACTTTTTGTATTAATTTGGTCAATTTGTCTGATTCTGATAAATTTTATCATTTTTAGTTATGTTGAAGTAGAAAATAAATAAATAACGAGTTTATCAAAATTTCTTGGGATGAATCGCGGACTAGGTCGCTCTCTTTAAGACGTTTCGCGGCTCTACTCAAGAACGTGCAAGTAGTGTAATAGCCCCGTCGTCCCCAGGATAAAACAACCCAGTCTAGGACCTTCTTTGCACAACAGAAGACCTGAATACTAAACACCCATTCACTGTTTGAACAAAAAAACAAACTGCTCGAAAATCGAAATTTAAAAGAAATAAAATTATTTCAGATGAAGAAGAAGACTGAAAGCAATTCTATTTTGCTGTATCAGATCAAGATGAAGGCTGAAGACTTATTCAGTGTTTTAAAACTGTGGAAGAAGCCAGTATTTATAGAGGAAAAAATCTGAACGTTTGGAAAAAATCTTGAAACCGAAAAATAAAAAATAATTAATTCTTAAACGTTTTTATTTCTTAAACGTTCAAATAATTAATTATTATTTATTTATATTTTTTTAAACGTTTCGTTTTATTAAAAACGGTTCAAGAATAAAAAACGTTTTATTAAAACATTTTTTTTTTTTTAATTAAACTGTTTTTAAAAAATATATTTTAAATAATTTTTTTCTAAAAAATAAATAAGTGTCACCTCATCACACGAGCGACTCGACTCGACTCGACACGGCCGAACGGAGGGCGGCGGCGGTGCGCGCGTGTGTGGTAAACCGGTAGGGATGTAGCTTCTCTCCCCTCCACAAAATGTGGGTACCTCTTGGGGCACACCCCAAGTGTCTCACATACCCCTAGATATCCTCATCAATTCCTCATCTCCCAACCAATGTGGGATAAAAGGACTAGAGGAAATTGCACATTTGACACTTTCTATTCTAAAAAATAATTTAAAATTCATTTGTTTCAACAATCTCCCACTTGAATTTTTAAAAACAATTTTTTCATCGAGCAGTATAATTCAATATAAGATTGTGCATAAGAAAAAGTGTCTATCGACTTGAACCTTTACATAGTGAAGATGCTTTAGATTATACTAGAGTAACTCGTAGTTTTGAACTCTATCTCTAACAACATCACACACACAACCCTATCAGGGTGTAGTCCAAAAGCCCATATTTTACGGCCATACACGTGTATCCCAGTATAGTGAATGCTCTAGAGAATTTTGCCCATAATTCCATAGGAAGCGGCCACACTTCCACATTCACATAGGTGAATCTATCAAGAGTACTCTTGTAACTAGGTACTCCACTCCAAATAGAGTATAGATCTCATTAAGAGTTAATAAAAACTCAATATTCTATCGCTTCAAGATATCATGCTTCAAACAGTATATTTATGAAATAGAACTCAAAATTATTATTATAGCATGATTTTTCTCATATCACTTCATGAGTTTGTTATTACCCTTTGAACCTATTTCTTGGGATCTCTAGTCTATAGGTTGGGTTCCCCTCACAAGTGACTCGTCAATCTATGGGCTTGAGTCTCATTCCTTTTGAGGTTTTGTAAACCTTTTCTTGAGCTAATCCTTTCGTCAAAGAATCAGCTAAGTTATCATCAGACCGTACATGATCCACTCTCACAACCCTTGTAGAGATATACTCCCTAATAGTGTTGTGTTTGCGACGTATTTGTCGCTTTTTTCCGTTATAATAACGGTTCTGAATCTTTGCAATAACCGCGGTACTATCACAATGGATCAAGACAGCTGGAATCGGTCTCTCCCATAAAGGGGTATCAGAAAGCAGGCTCCTTAACCACCCTGCTTCCTCGCTAGCCGAAGCTAGTGCAATCATCTCAGACTCCATAGTAGATTGAGTCAAAATAGTCTGTTTCTTAGATTTCCAAGAAACAGCTCCACCAGCTATACTAAATCTATAACCGCTAGTTGCTTTGGAGTCATCTGAAAGGGTGTTCCAATCAGCATCGCTATATCCTTCCAGAACAGCGGGAAACTTCTGATAATGTAATCCAAGGTTCATAGTTATCTTTAGGTATCTCATAATCCTATCAATAGCATGCCAATGCTCAATACTAGGTCTACTTGTAAACCTGCATAGTAATCCCACAGCATACGCTATGTCGGGCCTAGTGCAATCAGTGGCATATCGAAGACTACCTATGATGCTCGCATACTCAAATTGTCTAACACCATCACCAGTGTTCTTGAACAACTTCACACTAGGGTCATAAGGAGTACATGCCGGTTTACAATCAAAATAATTGTATTTCTTTAGAATCTTCTCTATATAATGAGATTGATCCAAAGAAATTCCATGTTTAGACCTAGTTATTTTAATACCAAGGATTACACTTGCTTCACCAAGATCTTTCATGTCAAAATTAGCACATAGCATGGATTTTACATTATTCACAACATGAATATTGGAACCAAAAATTAGCAAGTCATCCACATAAATACATATAATCCTTCAGGTTGGTCCATATAAATCTCTTCTTCTAATTTATCATTCAAAAAAGCAGTTTTAACATCCATTTGGTGCACAATAAGATCATGAATTGCAGCAAGAGATAAAAGTACACGAATAGATGTAATTCTAGAGACAGGTGAGAAAGTATCAAAGAAATCTATATTCTCTCTTTGTTTAAACTCTTTAGCCAAGACGAGCCTTATATTTATCAATGGTTCCATCGGGATTCAATTTCTTCTTAAGAATCCATTTACATCTTATTGTTTTACAACCAGGAGGTAAATCTACCATATGCCAAGTTCTATTTGACTCAAGAGAGTCTAACTCATCATCTATAGCCTCTTGCCATAAATTGGCATCTACAAAGGACAATGCCTCTTGGAGGGTAAGTGGATCTTCCTATAAGGTATATGCATAGAAATCCGAACCAAAGTCCTTAGCAATACGAGTTCGTTTACTCCTTCTAGGTTCAATATTTAATTCCTTGACAGATTCATCAATCTTAATGATAGGTTCATTACTAGAAGTCGAACCCCCACTATTCTTCAATTTGAAAGGAAATTTATATTCATAAAAATCAGCATCATTTGATTCAATAATAACTCTATCTTTCAAATTATAAAATCTATAAGCTTTGCTATTTACCGCATAACCAATAAAAACACATTCATAAGCTCTACTGGTAAGTTTTCTTCTTTTTGGGTCAGGAATTCGAACATATGCCAAACAACCCCAAGTTTTAAAATAAGACAAATTTGGTTTCTTATTTTTGAAAACTTCATAAGGTGAAATTTTACTTTTCGATTTGGGAACTCTATCAAGTACATAGCAAACCGTTAATAAAATTTTACCCCACCAGTGAGAAGTTGCACCGTAGTTAAGTAAAATAGCAACTACAGATTCAACAAAAGTTCTTTTTTTCCTTTCAGCCTTACCATTCATTTCAGGAGAATACGGTGCAGTTTTTTCATGAATAATCCCATGAGAATTATAAAAATCAATAAAAATATCAGAATCATATTCTGTTCCTCTATCACTACGTAATCTCTTAATTTTCTTATTGCATTGATTTTCAATCTCACTTACAAATTTTTTAAACATATCAAAAGCTTCACTTTTATTTTTCATGAGATAAATATAAGTAAAATCAGAACAATCATCTATGAATGTAATAAAATAGCGTTTACCATTCCTAGTCAAGACACCATCAAATTCACAAATATCAGAATGTATCAAGTCAAAAGATTCAGATTCTCTAATTACTGATTTATGAGGGGTTTTGGTAATTTTAGCTTGACTACAAAATTCACATTTTTCAAAATCATTCAAAGACAATGTAGGAATTAGTTCTAAGTTGCTTAAATTTTTAATAATACGTTTGTTAACATGACAAAATCTAGCATGCCAAATATTAAAAAAACACAACATGTAAGCAGAGGAAGAAATTTTATTAATTTCAACATTCAGTTTGAACATTCCATCAGTTGCATAACCCTTCCTAACAAAAACATTATTTTTGGTTAAGGTGTACAAATCAGTCCCAATACTTTGAGTGAATCATGCCTTGTTAAGAAGATAGCCCAAAACCAAATTCTTTCTCATCTCTGGAGTATGCAAAATATCTTTAAGGATGACTGTCTTTCTAGAGGTAAACTTTAATTCAACTTCACTAGAACCGGCAACAATAGTGGAGTGGGAATCACCCAACAACACTTTCTTGTCTTCACTTGCAGAATAAGACTTGAACATGGTACGATCATAGCAGACATGGCGTGAAGCACTAGTGTCTACCCACCACCCTTCGGATCCACCAACTATATTGATTTCAGAAATCATAGCTATAAGTTGGTCATCGGTAAGATTCGCCTGTGGAACAGGACGACATCTTTGCCAGCAGTTCCGAGCCAAATGGCTCGCCTTTCCACAGTTATAACAAGTAAACTGTTCAGAATTATTTCTTGAAGGGAGTTTGTTTCTATTCTGATTTTGATGCACATTTCTGTTCTGGTTGTTGTGGTTGCGATTCTGATTTTGATTTTTCATATTTTTTCCTTTAGATTTCAGAATAGCGTAAGATGATTTTTTGTGAGCGTTGTTAGAAACAACAAGCACTTTATCTTTCTGATCTTGTTTTCGGGCCTCCTCCTCAATCCGAAGACGAGTGATCAAACTTTCTAAAAAAAACTCTTTAGTTTTATACTTCAGAGTATTCTTAAAATCTTTCCAAGAAGGGGGTAATTTGTCAATTAAAACAGCAACTTGAAATTATTCATCAAGGGACATACCTTCAGCAATTATTTCGTGAGCGATTTTCTGAAGTTCATGAGACTAAACTTCCACTGATTTGTCGTCGCTCATTTGGTATTTCAGATACCGACTAACAGCATATTTTTTACTTCCAACCTCCTCAGTGTCGTATTTCTTCGAAAGAGCATCCTAAACTTCCTTTGCAATTTTGTTAGAGCAGTAATAATCATACAGATCATCAGACACTTCGCCGGGTTAACCAGGTAATATATCTGTTGACCACCGGTGCACGTGAAAGTGCATTCAGGAACATCAAGACAATTGCAGAGTGCCTTGCTGATGAACTTATCAATGCTGCTAAAGGTTCTTCCAACACGTAAAATGGCTAAATTTTTTATTTGAAAAAAAAAAAAACTCCGTTTTCGGCCGTCAATTTTAGTTCTTTTTTCAGTTCATGTTTCTCATTATCAAATTTATAATATATGCAGCTATGCGATTAGGAAGAAGAATGAAATCAAGAGGGTTGCGAAGGCAAATCGTTGAATTGAGGAGCTATTTTGTAGGAAGATTTTTTTTGTGTGTGTGTGTGTGTTTTGCTACTCTATTTTTTGTCATGGTTAATTTGGAAGTTAAAGAATCAAAGTTACTAAACATCCATTGCTGTTATGGCTTTTTCTTTTTTTTCTTTTTTTTTTGGTGGTGAACTTTGTTAGAATCCCATAGATATTGAATTTTTTATTATAATTTTTTTTTTTTTTAATTATCATTTTTTACCTAAACCTTTTTATATAGCTACGATTTTCTGGAAATGCTATTAGAACTCTACAGTCTACATTTTTTGTAGTCAGACTCCAAATTTTATTATTATTGTGACATAAATAGTGAAATTAGAGTTGAGTTGTAGGGATGACAATTGAATCCGAATTGATGGGTAACCGAACTGAATGGTTTTTGTTTTGAAATCGGTCAATTAAAAATCAAAGCGGTTTTTGTTTTAGTTTTAAGATAGTAATTGTATAATTTTTTTCATATCTATATTATCTTTATTTTTTTATTTATTTACACTTTCACCTCTAGTGTGTGTCGGTGCATGTATATAGATGTATGTATGTATGTATTTATTTGGTACTTTTACTTCTACTTTTTGGTTCTTGTTTAATTACAAGTCAATTTTATGGGTTGCATTTTAATTATGTTTTGAATATTTATTGTAAGAAATAGTGATTATGTGATTTAGTTTTGATTTTATTTGAATTTTTTTTTTTACATTTTGCTTATATTTTTGTTTATAATTTTACGTGTTTTATTAAAAAAATTAATAAATATATAAAAAAAAAAAAATATTAAGAACATTTACGTTTTTGATTTTATATAATATTAAATGATTCATGTTAGAAATCTTCTTCTAAAAATATTGCTTAACGATGAAGAATATTATAGATTAAAAAATAAAAATCTTAAATAAAATATTATTCAATTGATGATCTTTTCTAAAACAAGGAAAACACTAGAGAAATTAAAAAATAATAACTATTTTTTGAAAATTCTATAAAATTTTATTTTTCAATTTCTATAATTAATCAAACCAATGTGTTATCTTATGCAAAAAAAATCAATAATTTCATACAAACTCAATACACGCCATAAAAATTATTGCAATTTTTTTTACAGTAAAAAATTACTAACTTTCATGCAACCTAGAGTAAGTCACCCTAGGCCTAGGGGTTGTATTCACACATATATATATATATATATATATATATATATATATATATATATATATATATATATATATATATATAATGTAAAAAAAGAAAAGAAAAAAGAAAAAAAAAAAAAAAAAAAACTACAAGAAAAAATTGTTGTATTCTAAAAGCATCACTCATGTTGATCCTCGAATTTGATAGCTCTCATCTTGGAACTATTGGTCGTTACGACAGCCACAAGCAAACTGGCACCCCCTATATATATAATATATGATAAGTGTAAAAATTGTCACTCTCACGCAACTAACGAAGAACCGTCACATGTCATTGACTCTCCAATAGGGTTTGTCCCTATCAAAGACTAAGGGCATGTTTGATAAAAAAAATTAAGTATTTAAAACTGATTATATTAAGTACTTAATTAATTAAGTTTGTTTGATAAATGTAATTAGTGTCACTTAATTAATTAAGTTAACTTAAAAATTAAGTCAAAATGTGAGTAAAAAATTAAGTCAAAATCCCTTCACTTATTTTATTTTGCTTAATGCACTCTATTATTTTCTACTTAAAAAAAATTATATTTTAACTATTTTACCCTTGATTTCCTATGAGGGTTTAATTAGAATTAAGATTAATGAGAATTAAATTAATTTTGGATTATTTTATGGTTTTAATTTTATTTTATATTTAAATTATTGTTATAACTGAATTTAAGCAATCAAATTACATAAAAAATACATAATATTTACATATTTTTGGGTTAATTTCTACTTTTAATTTTAATATAATTTTTTTTTTTTTTAAAATGGCACCCCGATTTTATTGTTTTGTTCTCAATTTTTTTTTTCTTCACATTATCTTGATTCAAAAGTAGTTATGTAAATTAAACAATTTTCAACATACAAATTTTGTACTTAATCAAACAAATAAAAAAAATTCAGCACTTAAATTTTCAGCATAATTTTATCAAACAACCTTCTTAAATTTTCAGCACTTAAAATTTCAGCACTTAATTTTCAGCACTTAAATTTTCAGCACTTAAATTTTCAGTATAATTTTATCAAACAACCTTCTTAAATTTTCAGCACTTAAATTTTCAGCACTTAATTTTCAGCACTTAAAAATTAAGTCGTTATCAAACAAGCCCTAAGTGTGAAGATTCCGCCGGAAAGGGGCCCATCTTAGCCCACACCGGTCACCCCAGGACCTCGCAAAGAATGTTCTCCGAAAAGAGCAGGTCAGCTGCCGTCGGAATGGGGAAGCCTCTTCCCATCTCGGCATGATTCTCGATGCCGGCGCCGTCCATCTCAGAAATCAACTCTATGAGCTCCTCAAAACTTACCCCCCTTCCCGTCTTTGGTTATCCGGGAAGGGTAGAGGAGGAAACTCTTCATACCGTAGGTTGTAGGAAGAGTCCTTCTTAGATCATAGGCTAGGCCACTTCTCCACTTGCTGATAATCTCCGCCATGGGCCTCAGCAAAAGGGCCAAAAAGCCCAGGCCCACAAAATTAAGCTCTCCACTCTCTCTCTTATTGGCCACGCACCGAGATGGGATACTAATCCTTAGTTAGGCTCTTATTCCTCCATAATCTAATCAATTTATTGCCTATACAACGGATGGCATACCAATGCCCAAAGATACACCAAATTTGCTCAACTTTCTCACTGTAGCACATTTAAATCTTCCCCCTGAGCATTGATTCTCACTCTAGAGAGGATACGCCGGGTCTATCCTGACAAGTCCTTTGTGCAGATGACAGGTTAGAGCTCATCCCAGCTCGGACCCATTCCATCTCGGACCAAAACTCTACACGGATAAGAAGACTCTCCACGGATCAGAAGACTCTCAGGTTGCTTCACCGCTTGGAATCCATCTCGGATCGTTCCGCCTCCGCCCATCCCAGGCCGGACGGGTTGATCCCGGACCTAACCATCCCCATCCCAGCAAGAGAGAAAATCTCCACCAACACTGACCAAACTATACCGTCGGGGTCGTCCAAGATTCGATATTGTTACTGCGCGAGAGAGAGGGAGAGCGAGCGAGCCACAGCAATGGCGCAGGCGATATAACGTAAGTATCTATTGTGTTTCTGCTTACTACATACCCTCAAAGTCTGCAAATTCAGCTTCTGTTTTCAATTTTGTTTATGCCTAAATTTGTAGTTGAAATCTAATGCTGATTTACAAGTTTTAAATCTGTTGAATTTGGAAGAACCTGTGATTTCCTTGTTCTTTTACGCAAATCAGTTTAGTTTGAGATGATCAAGAGACGATGGTTAAGGGTCGTTTGTTAAATTCCCCTATATTCTCTTGAATTCTTGTGGATTCCTTATGAATTGCAAGGAAACTCAATATAAATTTGAAAATCCATTTTTACAGCTCCCATATTTACAGAGGGGTTTGTGAATTGTTAGAAAGATTTATTGGTACGTGTAAAAATTGTAATTATTCTGTCTCAACATTTCGCCTCTTAATTATTCTAAAATGGTTATGGAATTGGGACCTATGGGTTATAGGTCCATAACCTTGGCTCTGATACTATATTAGGGCATTATGGAATTCGTTTCTCATCTCTCGTAATCAAATTATCTGTGTAAGCTGGGAATTGGACATTTTTTGTTATTGCCTTGCAGTCAAACTATTTGTACAAAATGGGAGTTGCACTTGAGTGAGGGTGTTAGATTCTTGTCCTAAATCGATCGATTGTTCCCAAACCACTTAGAGTTACTTCACTTGAAACCATATGATTTCAAGTGGGGTAATTCTTTGACTTGTACAGTTGTTTAGAATTCTCAAGCGAAGGTGTTGTTGCATTTGGCATTTTCATGGTCGGTTTTTCACTTGTAATTTGAAGGTAATGTGGCTGGCAGGAACTAAAATTATCTAATGCTCATTCAAACATGTCATCAAAAATAGTGGAAAAATTGGACAACAATATGAGTATGACCACTACAGCGGATTTGGAGAAGTCCCGTTTTCTTCTTCGTATGAAACCTCCATGGAAGCATTATCCTCTTTGATTACACGCCCAAAACGTGGCGATAGATCGAATTTTTGCACTAAATACGACAAATTGGATTAGATGCGTATGTATATCAAGGTAAATTGCTATTATTAGGCTTGCTTGTCAGCTCCATTGACAAAATTTGTTGTGGAGCACACATTGTCCAGATTTATAATATAGATATCGGCTAATTTACTAGCCCTCTACAAATTTCTTTACTATATAATACAATATTACCCGATTTGTACGGTGATTTTGGGCCCCTCTTAACCCCAAAAAATAGCTGATGAGGTGAGTCTTTCCTTCATGTCTTTTTCTCATACTTATAACTTGACCACCAGCCCCTTCCACGTTAGATGTGAGATAAACCCAACAATCTCTCCCTCATACCTATAACCTGACCATCAACTCTTTCCACATCCGTTGTGGGATAAACCCAACACGATTTCCCAACCATCTTAAAAAAACATGTACCTCTCACTATAAATTTATTATGGAAAGTGATTATTCTTTTTATTGAATAATATGTGAAAGTGTTTAAATAATTTATATTTCCATCATAGATTTTAGGCTTGGAGGGATACATAGCGTGTCTTAAAATCGTCCATGTTGCAGTAACTAAAGGAAAGGTACTTCCTCACGAAAATTTACTTGTTGGTTTTACTTCCTCAATTTGTTTTTTAAGTTCTTCTATTTGTTATTTGATTTTTGCATCATTTGCATAAAAAAATTCAGTTTATTATGCCATCGTCTAAATCTAATTCTTGGTAACTTAAATTAGAACGATATTTGAAAATATTTTTTAAGGACATACACCATTTTATCTCAAAATATAAAAGAAATTACCAACTACTCCCATTACTTTTTTTTTTTTTTTTGCACCAATAAGTCATTTTCTCTTTTTATGACCAAAATACCCCTCATATGGATGTTGAATGTAACATTCAATACCCACAGGTGTTGAATGTAACATCAATTGTTTTTTTTTATTTTTTATTTTTTTTTATGATGTGACCAAAATATCTCTCATGTGGATGTTGAATGTAACATTCAATACCTGTGAGTGTTGAATATAACATCAACTCTTTTTTTTCTTCTTTTTTTTCTTTTTTTTTTATGATGTTATTTTTTTCTGACCAAAATACCCCTCATGTGGATGTTGAATGTAATATCAACGTTTTATTTTTTTTATTTTATTTTTTTATGATATTATTTTTTTCTGACCAAAATATCACTCATGTAGATGTCGAATGTAACATTCAACACCTGTGGATGTTGAATATAACATCTATTATTCTCTTATTTTTGTATGCAGAGTAAAATACATATGATATTACATTGAATACCTGTGGATGTTACATTCAACACTTGTAAATGTTGAATATAACATCAATTGTTCTCTTATTTTACGTTACATTCAGTAACGATTTTATTCTAAAATCAAGATTTTTTTTTTTTTTTAATATATAAAAAGTGACAAAAAGTCATAAAAGTTTGGAGTGAAAACTGTGATTTATGGCGGCGGCGGCTGACAACGGTAGTGCACGAGTTTGACGACCTTCCTTCTCGATGTGAAACTCACGGGAGGGCATTTCGGTAAACTCAATCCTTACTATTTTTGAAAAGGGGACTAATTGGTGCAAGAAAATATATTGATGGGACTAATCGGTACAAGAAAAAGGTGTTGATGAGACTAATCGGTGCAAAGAAAAGTCGATGGGAGTAAGTGGTAAATAATTTCTTTTTTTGGGATTAATAGGTAATTTTTCCTATTTTTTAATTAACGGTTGAGATTGATTTCTATAAAAATAAACGGATAAGACTGTTTTATGAAATTTCTAAGGAAACAATTCCCGCTCAAGTTCCCAAATGTTTGGATTTGTGTTTAATTGATCTATTTTGCCATCCTCCTTTGTCTGATGTAATTCCTGTTTCAGGGTTCAGCACCTTCCGCAAGGCATTCAAAATTTTTGCATGTGAAAAGGTTGGCTATTCATTTTTGGGATTTTATTGAAGGCTGAAGTTTATGTTTTCGAGTATTCATTTGCGTTGAAGTAATATTTTGTCAATATTCACATTAATTTTCATATTCATCGTCTATTAATAATCGCCTTTTACCCTCGTATACTTTGATGTCGTTTCATTTTGTCCCCACCATTTTAAAGATCTATATTTTACCCCCTTCTACTTATAATAAATTGGAAAACTAATTTTTTTCATTTGACTTAATCGAATATGCTAAAAAATGGGTGAAATTAATTTTTTTTCATTTAAATTTTACATGAAATGAACAAAAAATTAAAAAAACTGCATTTTAATTTTTTATTTTATTTTGCCTTTGCTAAAAAAGAAAATAAAACGGAGGGGGAGAATGAGAGTTAGAGAGCGAAAATGTTAATTTTTCTCGTTTATTACCTTGGAATATTAAATTTAAATTAAAAATAAAGAAAAAATAATTATTTTTATAAATTTTTTAAATAAAATGTGTGTTGTGTAGCTTTTTAAAGGGGGGTTAAAGTGAAACAAGACCGGGTTAAAAAGCAATTAACCGATTAAATTGTGGAAATATTTTAGGGGCGGTGACCAGGCAGTGCTAAAAGGCGCTAAAAACTACCAATTAAACCTGCTCTTTTTTTCATGCACAGAGCAATCCTTTTACCATTTGTGTGACGAAAATACCTCTCTTGTGTAACTTTCAATGTTAACATCAAAACACATGAATTTTTTGTAGTTCCTGTTCTAGTAAAATTAATATTTTTACACTGTATTAATAAGTAAAATGTCATCTTTTTTACGATATGCTAATCATATTTTTTTTATGTGTGAATCGTATTATGCGTGGATGTTACATGTAATATCAAATGTAACACTGTCTAAATTTCAAAAAAATATTTTCAATAGATGTTACATGTAACATCTATAATTAATTATTATTTTAAAACAGATTTTCAATTAATGTTACATGTAACATTTATATCAATAATTATTTTCAGTTGATGTTACATGCAAAACATATTTTTATGTAGATGTTGCATGTAACATCTATATTTCAAATGATGTTACATGTAATATTAATGCGATTTTTAATTTCTCTTATTAACACGCATGTAACATCTATATTTCAGAGGGTGTTATATGTAACATTAATGCTATTTTTTATTTCTCTCACTAAAACAGGCCCATATTATCACATATTCACATTTCTTTCACTATATTTCAAGTGGATGTTATATGTAACATTACAGGGTATAATGTGTAGATAGTCAAAAAGAAACTCCAAAATACAAATGTAATATTTATAATTCAGAGGATGTTACATGTAATATTAACCAAAACCAAAATCAAAAGGTTAGTAATTACACCATGTTACATTTAATATTCATGTAACATGAATGTGAAAACTGAAATTAATGGAAAAAAAAAATAGTGAATTGGACATCGTTTTGAAGATCTTGTTTAAACAAATCTAAATATATAATTAGATTGTAAAAAAAAAAAAAGTGTACAATAATAGTTATTTTCGCTTTAATAAAATGATTTTGTTGAATATGGAAACTTTAAATCTCTATTAAAGAAATCCACATATAATGCAAGGGCAAATCTATCAATAGAAAGTGTACGGATCAGAATTTTGGGACAACGTTGTGCATGTAATTTATAACTTGGGACCTCTTGGTTTATTATGTAATTAGGGGGTTTAACCAGTAATTTGATAATATTTTTGGGTCCAGCCGGTATTTTTCCCAATATTTTATATTTGTTTTTCTATGATTCATTATCTAACAATAAACTTCAGTTTTCCATTAACAGATGTCACTATTGAAGTTGGACTTGGAGGGACAAAAGACTCGACCAACGTAGTACTGTAATTCCTTAGATTTACCTTTTTACGGTGTTGCTTCTACTTTTAATATCAGAATTCAGAAGTCGAACCACCATGGAATTCAAGAAAACTCCGTGTTTTGGTTGTTCATGGAAAACCATTAATATTGATAATGATGACATCTGTGGATTAAACTATGAAGATCGGGAAGCCTCGTATGTGGGATTACTTCTCTAGGCATAGATCACATGGAAACATTGGGTGAGTGTTCTTCACACTAAAGTCCGTCGTCCTCTATCACCCTTTTTAATCCACAAATATTCTTAATTCTTATTATTTTTTGCTTCACAAAAAGTTGGTATTTTACGGTGTGTCGTTCTTCTATGTGAGCCCGCACTAGTATGAATCTAATATCCCTTGACAATTACTTATCAAAACAACTATATTCAGATTGACAGTTCTAATTTTCGAGTAATTTTCTGAATTAGGTTGATCTCCTCTCTGCTTCTGAAGGCTCATGTCCCCGCTTTCATGGTACCACAACTTTCTGAAGCTATGGATGTTCTTCAGGAAAGAGCCGATTAACAAATGGAAATAATATATGTGTGTATATATATATATATATATATATATATATATATATATATATATATATATGTAATTATGTATATACCCTTCTACGTCGGTTATGGTGTGAAAATAAATTATAGTAGATTTGTTCTTCCTTATTTATTGCCTCTAATCAGGGTGGTGTGGGCTACACATAATATTTTTTGTCAATAGTATGATTGAGATGTATTAGTGGAAATGCACATTAAATCAGTTATTCAATTAAATAGATATTTTTGTCCCTTGGATTATATATTTAGAGAGATCCTTGGATAGAAAAGATGCAATAATGTGTGTGTGTGTGCGCGCGTGTGTGTTTCAAGTGGATTAATTATATACATTAACTGCAAATTCCTTTAAAAGTAGTTGAACCACTCGAATATAAAAAGTTAAACGGAAGGGAGCTAAGTTTATTAGGTGATCACCAGTTCCTTAACACTGGCCTTGCTATTACCCTTTGCCAGAGTTGGCTTCAAAGTACAAGAAACTAGGAAAATCTATTCTCGAATGTTAGTTCAATGGCTGACATCAACTAGAAACTATTCTTTTTTTCTTTTTTTGAATCATCTCGGGATAATGTTTAATTTTATTCTGTTCATTGGTGCATTTTTTTGATTGCTCAAAAATCAAATTCAGGTTGGAGATAAAGACCATCTTCCTGAACCGTTTCTCATAGGTCTTTCCACAGCACGACTTTCTGGACGAGCTCAGATAGTTCATGACAACATTCGCAATCCATCAGACGAGCAAAAGTTCTTATGGAGAGTTGATCTTCTACTTGGATGGAGTTCACAATTCTGAGAGAATGGATGCTTGTGCGAAATGGTTCTCTGATGCCGTGAAAATAAACAAGAATCTACCATTATCTTCTTGAACCAATTGAGGGTACTCTTTTCTGTTACCGTTAATTCCATATGAATATATGACTTTTATATGGGAAATTCAATTTGCAAGAAAAGGTTATAGAGCATTTGTCGTCGCCTAAGTTCCTGTACAAGAATACTTAGTTTTGATTGTTTACCCGATTTAATATATGCACCTATCACATTCAGTGTCGTGCGAGTTAAAGAAAAAATAAGAAGCTTAAGTAATTTGAAAGCTCGTTTATTCAATTCAGTTACAGACTATGTAAATACATGTGATAATCAAGTAGCTCAAGATATTACATTTATTCAACCAACCTCCAACTGTTTGTTTGAATGCCCCCAAAGAGTTGTAGACTTGAATCTTGTATGCCCATTGCCAGTGGTCAAAGATAGAAGTCTGATAGTGCTACAACAATAACCGCATTGAGGGATTTTAATTCTCTAGCACAAATGATTTAGCACATTCCATGTGCATCTTATATTTAACACATTGCGCACACTCAAAGATGCCGCTATAAAAGCTAAATATAGATCGACCGCAAGAGGCGTCGCACTCGGAGTTCCATTCGGGTTTGGCAAAAACAAGAGGATGGGGGTGGCAGTTGATGTTGATCGTGCCACCATACTTCAGATTTTCAGTTCGATCAAAATAGCAAAAGGGGTGAATGGATTGGTCGCACTTGATACAGTGATAGAACCAAAATTGGGGATTCAACTCTTTCTCACAAATTTCACAGAAATACTCATCGGGATGGTTCTTAAGAGGGCGACAATTGAGCACAAAAGGGTGCTTGTCATAACGGTGCTCAATAGTGTGTGGCAATTGGGCACATAACGTGTCTATCTTGAAATTGCAACTCTTGCAATCGTACTTGTATGGATTTGTTACTTGGTAGTTACATGCTTGGCAAAAGTAGTGCTCACCTGCTCTCAAAACAAGAACATGGGGATGATTGGGAAAGTGAGCTTCATGGGTAATGGCAGTAGGCAAAGAAGCACATGTAAGATCCAGGAAGTATTCGCATGTGTTGCAGATGTAGGAGAATCCATTGCAGTTTCTTTTGCAGCAATGGCACTTAAACAAACCAAAAAAACGGGGGGCTTGGGGTAGAAGCACTAACGGGTGTTCTGGATGAAATGGATGTTGTAGCAACTCGGTGGGTAAGAAGGTGCAGTCTCGATGAAGGAAGTAATTGCAAGGAGCACAATCATAATATGGAGTTGATTTAGAGATTGTCTGCAAACACCCGCTGCAAAACTTTCTACCACCATTAGTACTAGTACTAGGGCTAGCAATAGTAGTATTCTTCTTGTGATGCATATGTTCAGAACTTGGTTCCTCCTTATTTGGATCATTGAAAAGGATGAGTGGGTGATCAGGGTGGCTAAAATGGTTGATGACCTTATCATCATCATATTTTGTTATCTTGGTGCCTTTGATTATCATTTTTTGGGAAAAATGGTTTGTAATCCAACTTGATTCATCATCCACTGGCAAGCGGATAAGTTCCGACTCATTAATATCTTCTGCCTTTCTTCCATGACCTGTTTCTTGGCTACCATCTTTTGAAAGAAATGGTGGTGAAGAAGAGGAAAAGATAAACATGATATTTAAATTGTTATTATGATGACCGCAAAATTTTTAGAAGATCATAATAGTCAGAGAAAAAGAGAGATGTGTGAAGAAGTTACCAAGTGACTTTCTTTTCCAAATTGCACATTTCACATGTGCATAGTACCAGCATTTACCACAATAATACCACCACTTGCATTCAAAGGGGTTAGAACGGCATATGTCGCAAAGAATCCAGAAAGTTGAATGCTTTTCCGGAAAGGAAAAGGCAAGAACGAGGGGGTGATCATCGTGAAGATCAGGACGTTTGATGGTGGTCGGCAACAAAGCACAGTCTTGGTGAATCCAGAATTTATTACATGTGGTGCACAGGTAGGAGCGACCTTCATTGTGTTTTGTGCCACAAGCACTACAAAGGAACAAGGCATCTACGGATAAAAGAGTCAACGGGTGGCGGTGGCTTGGGTGATTCAACTGGAACAACTGCCCCATTATCGATGGAAGGGCACAAAATGGATCGAGGTCAAAGTTGCATCCTGAACAATGATAGTTGAATTTGTTCCAGTGTCTGCCGCAGCCATCACAAAAGCAATCATAGAATGGGTTTGGAAAGAGGGTGAGGGGGTGATTAGGGTGCAGTGAGTGTTCTTTGATCTTTGTTGGCAACTCGGCGCACACCTTGTGGAGGTTGAACTTACAGTCATGGCGGTTGCAACTGTAAGAAGGATTGCCCACAGAGATGGGTAAGTCACACCCGTCGCAGCACCAGACTCTCTCGTTAACATCGTACTTCTGTTCCTCAGTGAACATCAATGGATGCTTGTGATGGCTAAAATGATGCACCCCCATTATTGATGGAAGGGCACAAAATGGATCAAGGTTAAAGTCGCAGGATTCACAATTATAGGTGAATTTATCCCACCAGCTGTGGCAGGTCTCACAAAAGAAATATGAGCTTTCATTGGAAGGTTTTGAAATGAGGGTGAGAGGGTGATCAAGGTGCAGTAAGTGTTTGATCTCCCTTGGCAACTCGGCACACACCTTGTGGAGCTTGAACTTACAGCTGAGGAGGCTGCAACTGTAAGAAGGATTGCCCGGTAAGATGGGTGTGCCACACCCGTCACAACACCAGACTCTCTCGTCAGCATCGTACTTTTGTTCCTCAATGAACGTCAATGAATGATCATGGCTAAAATGATGCATCTCCATCTCTCTCTCTATCTGTCTCTCTCAATTGAAATGTTATGTGAATAAGTTGGATACAATCACAAAGCAGATAGAAGAGTTTGTCTTATGCAATCACAAAGCATAAGGAATCATTGTTTGTTGCTCTTCACACTTCACTACTTATTCTTTGCCATTCTTTACACACACTTCACCAGTTTTTCACCTTATCTCTGCTCTTTAACCCAAAGGTGGTGGTGTGAACTCCTTGCCTTGGGAATTAATTTTGTTTTTCCTTTTTAAAAGGAAAATATCGTATTAGTCTGCCTTGGGAATTAATTTTGCTTTTCCTTTTTAAAAGCAAAAGCTTGTATTAATCTGCCTCGAGAATTAATTCACCATGTCTCTGCTAAATATAGATGTTAACAATTAAAGAGATGAATTAGTGTTGCTTTATCTTTTTAAAAGCAAAAGCTCTTATTATTCTGCCTGCTTTTAAAACCTTCAAGATATGTTGCTGGTGAAACGATATGGAAAGTGTTTATTGCTCTTCTATTGCGGCCAAGTGCTCGATAAAATTTCTGAATCGTAGTTCCATAGTTATTAAATGTTGCCTCTATAGACACACATAGATTCTATAGAATTGAAATTGTTTAGAAAATAAGATTGAAACAAAAAAAAATGTTGATTTCAATTCACTCCCACAAAACTTTTCCCATCACCACTCTGTCGGCCACCACTAATCCCTCGACCACCACGACCCCATCGGTCGCCATGCATTGAATGAACAAGCTCTACCAGAAATCAAATCAAAAACCAAAAAAAATTGAAATCAAACAAGCAAAGCAAATCCATGCATCGTCGAAAGAATGAACAAACTCTACCACAAATAAATGGAAATCTGCTTCCAAATCTTATGTACAGGCCTCTTTTTTTACCATAACAAATTTATAATATATATATACACACTAGTATATACCTCGTGACTAAAGACGCTAAGTTTAATTCAGTATATTAATTTTGAATGTCATATATTTAGTTCAAATACATAATAGTGTTTGTTATTTAATTTTTCAACAAAATCTTAATCAACGATTGAAAATTTATAATATATATATACACACTAGTATATACCTCGTGACTAAAGACGCTAAGTTTAATTCAGTATATTAATTTTGAATGTCATATATTTAGTTCAAATACATAATAGTGTTTGTTATTTAATTTCTCAACAAAATCTTAATCAACGATTGAAAATTTCTCCAACAATCCAATGATAAAAAAATATCTCGAATGTAAAATATTTATTTGCATAGGTTATTGAGAGTTCCATGATATAAACGGTTGATTATTTGTTGAGAAGGTTTGTTAGGAGTGTCATGATCTCAACTTTTGGATTTAATCCAAGGGGTGGAATCGTTTAATCTTAATCATTAGATATCTAATATAAGAATCTAAAATATCTCAAATATAAAATATGTCATGATTTATATAATGGACTAGGGATTCTCCGTGCCTAAAGACACTATATTAATTATCTAATTTATATGTGTAAAAAAAAAACCATAATAGTAAATGTAAAATTTAAAAGGGTTAAAAAAAATAATGTAATTTAACAATCTTAGAAGTAGGGGTGTGAAATTTTCCAATGACTTTTTTCTAAACTTGTTATGTCGTATTTATTATATAGATTTGTGTGAGGTATTTTGGGATAGATTGTTAGTTTATTAGAGATATTATGATATAAAATTATAAGAATTTATAATTTTGTTTGATTTCAACCGTTAAATCTAATCAAATGGTTGAAATTTGAAGATGCCTCCTGAAACATTTTAATCTTGGCCCTAGTGTCGTTTGGTTAGTGTTTCCACTTTTCTCATTCTATTTGGGATAGGATGGAAATTTTGTTTTCTTCTGAGAACAAAACCGCGTTCGATGACGACATAATTTTATTTTTTTCTGAGAACAGAATCACATTGGGTAACACCATTATTTTATAATTGTTTCCTAAACAATTGTTATTTATTTATTTAAATATATGATGACAAATATCAAATTACACTAAATTTAAAAAAAAAAATTGACATATTAAATATAAAGACCGTACATATTTTACAATAGATATCCAATTTAATTAAATATGATTTTTGACAACAAAAATACAATTTGAATTTGACAATCAAAAGTACAATATCTACCACGCCCACCCCAAACCGCCACCGTCACCATTCCCAAATCCACCACCCCAGATCAGGCGAGTTCCGGCAATTTGTCCCCCTCCTGAGAATATAATCACTAACATTTGAAAAGAGAACACAAAATCAGCCTATAAAAACACAAACTGCAAGCCTTAGAATTACATTCGTAAACCACAAAAACATCATTTAACAATCAACATTTTTCACATAACAAAATGTTTATTCCAAAACAGACCCTCACTTCTACTTCATTGTCCCCATTTTTTTCATCTCAACAACTATTTTAGTGCCTTCAAGAGCCATGACGCCTTTGTTTCTCAGTTCTCGCAAGTCTTGTGTTTCTCAGCAAATGTAATGAACTCCTCATCCAGAGATTTTCTCCTTCCGTCGATCTCCAACTCAAATTCCTGCTTCTTGGCATCCAGGATGCTGTTTATGTTCATCCAAAAGTTTCTGGATCTCAACCTTTTGGGAGTTTCATGAAAAAGACAAATCATAAAACAAGAAAATGCTAAACAAAAGAAATGGACGAATCGCTTTTTCATTTACCTTTTCTCTGGCATCAAGTTTTGCTTCTAATTCTGCTGATTCCCTCCCTTTCGTTTCTAAGCTCTTTCTCAGTGCATCAGCCTCCTGCACCAACCAAAGCAAATGGATTGTTGTAATATCGAAGTATACGTTGTGTGAGGCTTTACTTTAGATACAAGTAAAACTTATGTTCTACTTCTTTCTTTCTTTTTTCACAAAGCAGAAGGAATTATTCTTTGCCATTCTTTACACTTCACCTGTTGATCACCATGTGTCTGTTGTTTAAGCTAACATAACAGTTAAAGAGATGGGGGCCTTGGGAATTAATTCACCATGTCTCTGCTAAATATAGATGTTAACAGTTAAAGAGATGAATTAATTTTGCTTTTCCTTTTTAAAAGCAAAAGCTCGTATTAATCTGCATATGTGGTCTTAAAAGCTCAAATCACATTTTATATTTGCTAGTGGAATGATATGGAAAGCGTTTATTACTCTTCCATAGCCGCCGAGTGCTCTATAAAATTCCTTAATCGTAGTTCCATAGTTATTAAATGATGCCTGTACAGACAAGCGTAGATTCTATAGAATTGGAATTGTTTAGAAAATAAGATTGCATAATGGAAGCCTTAAGATAGGACTTTCCCTCACAATCACAAAGCAAATGGAATCATTCTTTAGCATTCTTCACACTCCACTGTTTATTCTTTGGCATTCTTCACACTTTTCCACCACTTATGCATTGTTTAACCAATTTTGCAAATGAGATTAAAGATAAATAAGAATTGTGGGAGTTTAGGACCCGTTTGGTTATCGTTTTGGTTCCTTGATTTCTATTCCGATTCCCAAAAGTTTGAGATTAATGTATTAAAACGCATTTGCTAAAAAAGAATATCAATTAATTATATGATATAAAATTATAACAATTTAAATTTTGTTTGATTTCAGCCATTGGATCTAATCCATGGACTGAAAATGTCTCCTAAATCTTTTAATCTTGGAGTCACAGGATTAAACGATTATCAGTGATGAACTTGTTCCATGAGTCACAGGATTAAATGATTTGTGTGTTCTGGCACAACGTAAATTTTCGACAAAACCCATTAACAACATTAAACATGTGCTTTTTGATATGCTCATGCTGAATCTAGTATGTTCAAGAAGCTTCTATTCTCCGTTCATTTTGTTCGTTTCGATATGCAGAAATTATTACTATTGATTTTGTTTATGGTTATGTGGACTTGGTGATGTCTTAACGGGAAGTTTTGATCCTTCTACCTTTAACATTAGTGCTATTGTTCTCATTTAATTTTCCTCTATACCTCACAGCTTCAATTAGCTTTTAATTCTTTATATTCGGCTAATATTATTTTTTAAAAATGTAAATTTTTGAATCCCCACATTTCAGGGCAAAGTTTTGTGAGGTAATGGCTTTGGCTTTATGGGACACATCAGCTACAGAAGGTTCCCAGGTTTGTGTTTCTTATAGTTATACATCATGTTTTAGTTTTGCCTCTCCCCAGCCAGTTAGTAATGCAACATTGCATGAAAAAATGTAGCCAAAGAAAAACAATAAATCACCGGTCAAGTGTCATTACATTGATAATTGTTGTATGACATCCATTTGGGTTCTATCGTGGGCAATTTGATGTCCCTTAGTTTCTTTTTCTTTTAATTTATTTACTTAAATTATGTTCCCATTTTTTAAATTGTGTTTTTTCTATTGTAGATGTGATAGAAAAAGATGCTTTAAATGAAAAATCATTTATGCAAGTGCTAGAGATACTGATGATAGGAGAAGCAGATTGTTGAACTTGAAGATGAGTTGGTGGCCCTTCAAAAGCTTGGGCTGATTAAGAATGATATAAAGTATGCTCTTATGCTTCGAGGATGACATGGCTCGAAATTCGTTTTTGAAGCCTCAGATGAAGAGGAAGGATCATCAGGTAATGTATCAATGGGGCTCTTCCTACTTCTCTTGCAATTTAACCATGTAAAATAATTCAAAAGGATATAGGGGAAAAAGAAAATTATATTTATAATTTTGTACATACAGAATGAGTCTTATTCTCCTAATTATATAACCACGGGAACAAACTAACTTAGGAAGAATATTATTGAAATAAATGGGCTTAATAAAGCCCTACAATAAAGATACCAAAAATATAAATTAACGCATCCATATAATATTTCAACACTCCCCCTCAAGTTGGGGCAAAAATATTGATGAGCCCTAACTTGCTAATAGCTGACTGAAGGAGAGATGGTCATGTAAACTTGTTGAACACATCAGCGGCCTGTTCTGAAGATGGGACGAAGGCTGGTGTGATGATTCCCGATCGGACTTTTCACAAATGAAGTGGATATCCATCTCAATGTGTTTCGTTCTCTCATGAAGGACTGAGTCTGAAGATAACATTATTGCAGACTTATTGTCACAGAACAATTTAGATGAGTTTCTCACAGGAAAACCCAACTCGGTCAAAAAAGAACGAAGCCAAAGGAGTTCACACGTTCCTTGAGCCATACCGCGATACTCAGCTTCAGCAGAAGATCGGGAGACAACAGATTACTTCTTACTCTTCCATGAGATTAGGTGTCTTCCATTAAAGATACACAGGCCAAATGTCAAACGTCTATCGTCCCTAGATCCTGCATAGTCAGCATCTGTAAAGCAGGAGAGTCCCTCATGTGCCCCTGTCATATAGAAGAGCCCAAGACTAGGGCATGTTTTAAGGTACCGAAAGATATGGTAGATAGCATTCAGGTGTGATGTACATGGTGAGTGCATAAACTAGTTCACAACACTGACAGCATGCGTAATATATGGCCTTGTATTAGTCAAATAGATTAGGCGACCCACAAGTCGTTGATATACTGACGGATCTGATAATAATTCTCCCGAGTCTGCTGTTAATTTAAGGTTCGGATCCATGGGCGTAGAGGCGGGTCTACAACCAAGCATCCCAGTGTCCTGAAGAAGATCAAGGGCGTATTTTCGCTAGGATAGAGAGATCTCTTTCCGAGATCGGGCAACCTCAATACCGAGAAAGTAGCGGAGAGGACCCAAATCCTAGATGTCAAAAATCTGTCCGATATCCTTTTTTACCTGGTGAATACCAGGTGCGTCGTCTGCTGTGATAATAATGTCATCCACATAGACAGAGATAATGATGCATTGTCCCTGGTGTTGGCGACGAATGAAACAAGTATGATCTGAGTGACACTGGGTAAACCCCATCTTGAGGATGGCTGCACTGAATCAACTGAACCATGCACGAGGAAACTGCTTAAGTCCATAGAGGGATTTTCGGAGTCGACAGACTTTACCCGAATACTCCCCCTGAGTTCGAAATCCCGGTGGAGGCGTCATATAGATAGTCTCAGTGAGGACACCATTAAGAAAGGCATTCTTGACATCCAACTGATGCAGAGACCAAGAATGGGATGCAACCAACGATACAAGAAGCCTGACAGTAGTCAACTTAGCAACTGGGGTAAAGGTGGCACCGAAGTCTTTGCCCGGGATTTGTGTGTAGCCCTTAGCAACAAGCCGGGCTTTGTACCGATCAATCGAACCATCAGCTAGATATTTGATAATGAAGACTCACTTACAACCAAACGACCGTTCACCAGCCGGCAAATCAACTAAGTCCCATGTTTGATTCCGCTGTAAGGTATCCATCTCTGTTTGCATAGCAGCAAAGTGGATTCTGAAGGGCCTCATGAACAGAGCGAGGAATGACAACCGAATCAATTTGTCCAATGAAGAATTTATATTGATCTGAGAGACCCTGAAAAGACAAATACTTAGAAATCGGATGATTAGTAGAACATGAAAGAAAGTAGCGGGATGGTGGGCGACATTCCCGAGTCGGGTAACGGCGGGGAACAGGGTCAAAGATAATGGGAGAGGAAGATATACCTGTGTCCGGAGAAGACGTCGGCAGGGGATGTGAGACACGTGGACGACGAGAGTAGACTCGTAAGGGGGTGGGTGAGGTATCTGGTGGTGGATGTGATGTGGGCGGGGAAGATATATTTAAGACAGGAATAAGACGTGGAAGTGGAGTATAATCCCCAGTAGTGGGTGCCTGAATAGGTGGAGAAGGTACAATACCAGAAAAATAGGGTACAGTCTCGAGAAACGTAACATCGAGAGAGTAGTAAGTACGGTAGGTAACTGGATCGTAGCACCTATATCCTTTCGACATAGAAGAATAACCGAGGAAAACACACCGGATAGATTTATCATCTAACTTAGTGCGAGTAGGGCTCCGATTCTAAACAAAACACGTACAACCAAAGATACGGGGTAAGATAGGAAAAAGGGTGCTAGTGGGTTGCAATATATGAAGGGGGTTTTGCCAGTAAGGACACGGCTCGGGGTGCGATTAATGAGATAGGCAGCAGTAAGAACAGCCGTGTGCCACAAAGATTTGGGAACATTCATTCCACGCAAAAGACAACGGACGACAGACATGATATGACGGTTCTTACGTTCCGCCACACCATTCTGCTCAGGGGTGTAGGGGCAGGTAAGTTGCTGAAGAATACCTTGCTTATTAATCTCAGCTCGAAATTCATCGAATAAGTATTCTCGGCCATTATCAGACCTAATATTGCACACAATGGTTTTATATTGGGTTTTTATCATTTGAAAGAAGTGGATAAAGTGAGTGTAAACCTCGGATTTGTGCTTCATCAAATAAACTCAAGTACACCGACTATAATCATCTATGAAGGTGACATAGTAACAGTGTTTGGAAATGACTGTAATAGGAGAGGGTCCCCAAATATCAGAATGGATAAGATCAAATGCTTGGAGGGCACGGTGCATGCGAAGAATATAAGAGGTATGTGTGTGTTTAGACAATTCACAAACCACACATTAAAATTTAAAGTCTTTGCAAGCTTTATTAAGAGACGGAAACAACCAACAATAATACTAAAAGTTTGCATGTCCTAAACGAGCATGCCACAAGTTTAAATTTTTGAAAGAACACATAGATGAATAAAAAACAAGTAGTACAGAAGCTTGCATACTAAAAGGTGGAACAGATGGAGGTGGAGGGCTGCCAAAGTAATAGAGGCCATCGTGTTCATATCCCCTGCCAAAAATCTTCCTCGTAGTCAGGTCCTGCAAGAGGCAACAATTAGGTAAGAAAACAATGGCACAGTTGAGATTTTTTGCAAGACAACTAATAGATAGAATATTATAGGCAAATTTAGGAACATAGTAAATAGAGTGAAGAGTGATATCAGGGGACAAACGGACATTTCCCTGACAATGAATAGGGATAGAGATACCATCGGCAATGCATACAGACTTGTTAATAGGTGACACAGAGGTGGTGAAGGTAGAAATCTCACCAGTCATGTGATTGTTAGCCCCAGAATCCAGCATCCAAGTAAGGCGACCAAACTTACCATGAAGCGCAGTAGGAGTACCGGAGGTAAGAGCAACCGTGGGGCCGGAAGACGATGCTAAAATGGTTAACTGAGCCTGAAGTTGGGCAAGTTGGGCCTAGACGTGGGAAATATCCAGCGAAGCTGATGGAGGATTTGTTGAACCAGGGACAATATCAGCAATAACACCAGTACGTGGTCCTCCTCTTCTTTTCCGCCCTCCTAGGTTTTGGGGTTTCAATTCAGGATGAAGATTGTAACAACGATCAATGGTGTGACCAGGCTTTTGGCAGTGCTGACAGTATGGCCTCGTGCCTGATGGGCGAGGACCTGAGGGGGCCGAAAAGGCCATCTGCGGACCAGAGGGAGCCAGAAAAGCCATCTACTCAGGGATTGAAAGAGTGACTTCAGGTGGGAGAAGGAGTCGATGTTTGGAATCATTGTCAACAGTAGAGAATACATTGTATAGATCCGGCATCGGTGATGTGTTCAAAATCTGAGTGCGAAGATTCTCGTACTCTGGATTTAAACCCAACAAGAAATGGTATGTGTGTCGACGATCCTGGCGCTTGGCTTCAATCTTAGCAGCATCTTCAGGGAATTCACTCAGAAGTCCATATTGCGCAAGTTCTTCCCACCGAGATTGAAGGTAACCAAAGTAATCTGCAACTGAAAGTCCCAAGGATGCCTGGGAGGCATGGGAAATCTCACGGTAGAGCTCAAAGATCCGTGATTCATTGCGAGAATGAGCATACATCTTCGTAACAGCAGACCATAATCCATTGACCGTCTCGTGAAACATGAAGATGTTATAGATCCGTTCCTCCATAGAGTTGAAGATCCACCCGAGGATGGTACAATTATCAGCGTCCTACTGAGTAAACTTGGGATTGTTGATATTTGGCTTTGGCTCAGTGTCGTTGAGCCATCCGATCTTATGTTTTCCACCAAGGTAGAAACGGAGAGAGCGGGACCAGGCAGGGAAATTCGCTCCATTGAGTAAGACGGTGGTAACACGTTGGACCGTGGCCTCAGGGACACGAGTAGAATCCAAGCTGGCGGATAGCTGTAGAGCATGAACGGTCTGAGATGGGATGTCACCTTCTCTTCCGGATGCCATGAATACAGATGTGATGAGTTCGTAGCAATGAAATACACAGACAAAATAATACGAAAGACTGATCTGGCTTCGGAGAAAGAAGGCACAATTTGAGAAGCGAACTTGAGACAGAGTTACCCAATCATTCAGGAAATCGAAGAGGCGGCCATATATTTAGAACAGCCGGAATACCAACAACTAGAGAACAATCCGCAATTGGCAGCAAGGGCAGAAGCGAGATGGCTGCCTGCAATGATGTCAGACTAATGGTTGCAAGGTCTGGTTGCAAACAGAGTAATAGGAGCAATTGACTTGTTTGCTCGAGATGGTGTACAGAGATGGGTGGTTCGCGAAATCGCAACTGGGGGTCGCGAAGATCGGTGGTTCGCGAAATCGCAGCTGGGGGTCGCGAAGATGGCGAGGTCGCGAAATCGCAGCTGGGGTTTTGTTGGCAAGGCTGATGGCGCACTAATTTGGCTTCGGGCGAAGTTGGTGGCGAAGCTAGGGTTTCGGTGGCGAGGCTGAGATGCGTAAGGTAAGGGTTCACGGCTGATGACGACGATTTAGGGTTTCGGTGGTCGTTTGTCCAGCGACGGCAAGCTAGGGTTTCGGTGGGTTGGTTGCGATTAGTTCGAAGAGTTAGGGTTGCGGTGGTGGCTGGTTTTGCAGGCTAGGGTTTCGTGATTAGTGGCGGCGGCAGTGGCTTGGTGGTGGTAAACAGTGAAGTCAACGGCTTTTAGGGTTTGGAAAAAAAAATATATTGGCTCTAGATACCAAAAAGGATATAGGGGAAGAAGAAAATTATATTGATAATTTTGTACATACAGAATGAGTCTTATTCCCCTAATTATATAGACGCAGGAATAAGCTAAATTAAGAAGAATATTATTGAAATAAATGGACTTAATAAAGCCCTATAATAAAGATACCAAAAATATAAATTAACGCATCAATATAATATTTCAACAAATTCCAATTGAAAGTTTGAGAATTCTGCCAATTTCTCTATATCTCGAGTGGAAATTCAATGCCTTCTTTCTTGTTCGTCGATTCAACAGCATTCAGACAAAGTTATTCAAAACCTCAATGTAAATGCTGACAAAGATTCTATTGCCCAGCTCGAGACGATTGAAGCACTCAATTCTGGCATGGAAAGTAGAGTTGAGAAGGCCATGGAGAAGACCTCTATTTCAACTCCGGCTTCATGTTTAAAACCTGAAGATAAAATGAAATAAAACAAACAAAATTCATGCATTGTCAAGAGACTGAAATAAACTCTGGCAGAAACAGAAGGAAATCATTTTGTTGTTTTTTACTGTTCTTTGATTACCTTTTATGTCTTTCTTTCTGCTCTTTTCATTCCACCACCCATGCCATCTCGAAATTTGAATAGGCAATTGAGCGCGAATATGCAAGAGTGAGCCAGGTGATCATGGTGGTGAAGATCCGGGCATTTGACGGTAGTCGGCAACAAAGCACAATATCTGTGAATCCAGAATCGATTACGGACAGTGCACTGATAGGAGGGACCTTCACCGTGTTTCGTGCCACAGCCATTACAAATGGACGACGCCGATACCGATAGCAGAGTCGACGGATGTTGGTGGTTTGGGTGCTTGATCTGAAGCTCAAAGAGGCAGTCTGAACACCATTCCAAACTCCATCGCAAGCACCATTTGTGTAGCTCAAATTGGCAGTCATGGCCGCAACTGTACAAAGGATTGCCTGGAAAGATAGGTAAATGACACCCGTTGCAGCATTGCACTTTCTCGTCGACATCATACTTCTGCTGTTCCTCGATGAATAGCAATGGATGATCGATATCCATCAATGTCTCTAGATTATCATTATTTTTAATAACTAAGGAAAATCCTTCTTAGTTGCAACTAATCAGGTAAATAAAGATGTTAAATTTCAATTCCACCCCATCATTTGCAAAATTGATATACACTACCCTCCTCCTCAATCAAATGTTTTCAATTAAGTTTTATATTATCTACAGCCGGTGTCACTTTTCGTCGCAACCTGCCGTTGGACATCATCAAAGTTTGGTCAACTGTTGTCGGATTTCATTTAGTTACTTGTAACTATATTTAGTGGGGTTTTTTTGTGCATTTTTAGTTACATTTTTATATATTTTTGTAACTTGTTTACGACTAGCAACCAAAAAATTAGTTGAATGTGACAAAAAAAAATTATAACCAAAATAAATGTTAAAAAAATATTATTAAAAAATAACTAAATGTAACTAAAATAATTTCGGTAATAGGTGATCGAAATTCCAATGACTGATGGGGACGAAATCTGTCGGCTAGTGGCAGTATAGAAATATTAGTATTTCTATAAACTCGAATAGATGGGATTATAAGTAAAATAATTATTTAATTTGATATTTTTATTAATTTGATGTCATTGCTAAGATATCATTATGTAAAAAATACAAAGCCAGTGTAAGACATAAAAATCACTACTGACTTTTATATATTACAATGAATTTAGACTTCTAAAAAAAATAATGTACTGCATGAACAAAAAATTTAATTTTATGAAATCGGGTTCCAAATCTGATGTAAAGAGCTCATTTCTTTTTAACTAATTTAACCATATCAACTGTCATTACAATTGAAAACTGAAATCATTCCCATATAAACATCAGAACATTACGGAAACCAATAACACCTATTCACCTAATCAACAAAATAACAACATTTTCAAAAACTGATGCTGAAGAACCACATTTTAAAAAACTGCTGCTGAATTTACACCTCCCCCGCCTAAAAACCTCATAATTTCTGGAGAAAAAAAAACGAACTACGAAGAAGCATCTCTTGGCGTTGTTGAAAGCCTCTTCTCCCGCCGAGTCGTTCCAAATTACGACTTTGTCCAAGATCTTGTTTAAGAGAAAATAAGTTAATTAATGGGGAAAAATAGCACATCATTATCGCCTACAGAATTATAAAACCCTCTAGTGCTCAAGCTTGCATAATTCTTCACTTTTTGAACCCCAACCTAGAAACCTCTAACGGCATGTTTCGTTGGAAGTAATGGAATCAAATTCTGATGGAATATAATCAAAATTTAGATAGACATCCATTCAAAATTCAATTTCATTTCATGAGAATGCGATTCTATTACCTCGAACCAAACAAATCCCGTAAGGGATTGAAATATTGAATCCCGGTAAAATTGAACAATAAAAAACAAATTATTAGTAAATTACCAAGTCACGAGGAAAAGAAGATTGATTGATTTTCTGGTTCATTGCATCGGGTTGGATATGTACTAAAGCTTCTAAGAAAATGATGTACACTTCAAATTGAATCCATCTCCAGCAAAAGGATGATCACAACATTTTCAATTTTTTTTTCCTTCATATTCTTCTTGAATAACCTATTTTTGCTTAGCATACACCTTGAGGCGAATTCAAGTCCGTGCATCGAATACTTAGATTTGATTATTTACCCGATATAATATATGCACTTATCATATTCTATGCCATGTGAGTTAAAGAAAGAACAAGAAGCGTAAGTAATTTGAAAGCTCGTTTTATTCAATTCAGTTATACACTATGTAGATATATATGATAATTACTTTGCTCAAGCTACTACATTTACATATACTCCAACCAACCTCCAACTGTTTGTTTGAATGCCCCAAAGAGTTGTGGACATGTATCTTGTATACCATTGCCAGCGGTCAAAGACGGAAGCCTGATAGTGTTGCAACAATTGCCGCAGTGGGATTTCAATTCTTCCGTACACGTTCTTTCACACAATAACCGTGCACCCGGTATTTAACACATCGCACGCACTCCAAGTTGTCGACATACTCCTTCATCGTAATAGATTGACCGCAAAAGTCGCACTCGGAGTCCCATTCAAGTTTGGCATAAGCAAGAGGATGGGGGTGGCAGTTGACATTGATGGTGCCACCGAACTTTAGATTGTCCTCTCGATCAAAATAGCAGAAGGGGTGAATGGATTGGTCACACTCGATACAGTGGTAGAACCAGTATTGAGGATTCAACTGTTCCTCACAAATTTCACAGAAATACTCATCGGGATGATCCTTAAGAGGGCAATAGGTGAGCACAAAAGGGTGCTTGTCGTAACGGTGCTCAATGGTGTGTGGCAATTGGACACATAACATGTCTATCTCGAAATTGCAACTCTTGCACTTGTACTTGTATGGTTTTGTTACTTTGTATTCACATGCTCGGCAAGTATAAGGCTCACTTGCACTCAAAACAAGAACATGGGGATGATTGGGAAAGTGAGCTTCATGGGTGATGGCGGTTGGCAGAGAAGCACATTTAAGATCCAAGTAGTAGTCTTCGCAAGTATTGCAGCCGTAGGTGAATCCATTGCACCATATTTGGCAACAATGACATTTGAACACACCAAGAAAATGGGGGGCCTGGGGCAGAAGCACAAGCAGGTGTTTTGGATGACGTGGATGTTGTAGTAACTCGGTAGGTAAGAAGACGCAATCTTGATGGAGGTAGTAAGCACAACCATAATATGGAGTTAATTTCAAGATTGTCTGCAAACACCCACTACAAAACTTTCTACCACCACTAGTACTAGTACTAGGACTAGGACTAGGACTAGCAATAGTAGTATTCTTCTTGTGATGCATCAGGTCGGAACTCAATTCCTCATTTTTTGGATTTTTGAAAAGGATGAGTGGGTGATCAGGGTGGCTGAAATGGTTGATGACCTTATCATCATCATGTTTTGTTGTTTTGGCGCCTTCGATTATCGTTTTCTTGGGAAAATGGTTTATAATCCAACTTGATTCATCAATCACTGGCAAGCGAATAAGTTTCGACTCATCAATATCTTCTGTCTTCCATTCATAACCTGTTTCTTTGCCACGATCTTTTGAAAGAAATCGAGAAGAAGAGAAAAATATAAACATGAAATTTAAATTCTTATTAGGATGACCTCAAAATTGAATAAGGTTATAATAGTTTAGTCAATTGGAAGCAAAGAATAGAAAAGAGAGATGTGTGAAGGAGTTACCGAGTGGCTCTCTGTTCCCAATTACACATTTCACATGTGCAAGGTACCAGCATTCACCACAATGATACATCCATTTGCCTCCCCACGTGTAAGAACCGCATATGTTGCAATAGTGATTGAAAGACGTATACTTCTCTGGAATGGAAAAGGCAAGAACGAGGGGGTGATTATCGTGAAGATCAGGACGTTTGATGGTGGGCGGCAACAAAGCGCAGTCTTGGTGAATCCAGAATCTATAACATGTGGTGCAAAGGTAGGAGTGGCCTTCACTGTGTTTTATGTCACAACCACTGCAAAGGAACAACGCTTCTACGGTTAGAAGAGTCAACGGGTGGTGGTGGCTTGGGTGCTTCAACTCGAGAAACTGCCCCATTGTTGAAGGAAGGGCACAAAATGGGTCGAGGTCAAAGTTGCAAGATTTACAATTATAGGTGAATTTCTTCCATCTACTTGTCCTGCAGGCATTACAAATGCAAGTTGAGTCTCCATAGAGAGGTTTTGGAAGGAGGGTGAGAGTGTGATTGGGGTGCAGTGGGTGTTCTTTGATCTCCCTTGGCAACTCAGCGCACACCTTGTGGAGCTTGAAGTTACAATAATAAAGACTGCAACTATAAGAAGGATTGCCAAAAGAGATGGGTAAGTCAACACCAGACACTCTCGTCGTCATCGTACTTTTGTTCCTCGGTGAACATCAATGGATGATCGTGGTGGCTAAAATGATGCATCTCCATCTCTCTCTCTCTCTGTCTCTCTCAATTAAAATGTTATGTGAATAAGTTGGATACAATCACAAAGCAGACAAAAGAGTCGTCTTATACAATGACAAAGCAGAAGGAATCATTTTTTGCCACTCTTCACACTTTACCACTTATTCTTTGCCATTCTTTACATTTCACCATGTTTAAGCTAAAGGTAGTGGCGTGAACTTTCTGCTAACAAAACAGCAGAGATGGGGGCCTTAGGAATTAATTTTGCTTTTCTTTTTTTTAAAAAAAGCAAAAGCCCTTAGTATTCTAAAACCTTTAGGATATATGTTTTTATAGCCTCAAATCACAATTTTCTTTTAAATTAATTTATTTGTTTTTATAGTTGATTATTGCACTTCCATGGCCACCAAGTGCTCGATAAAATTCCTGAATCGTAGTTTCATAGTTATTAAATGATGCCTATACAGACTAGCACAAATTCTATAGAATTGAAATTATTTAGAAAATAAGGTTGTGTTTGGCTACACATTATCGAAGCCTTAAGATAGAACTTTTCCTCACAATCACAAAGCATATGGAATCATTCTTTGACATTCTTCACACTCCACCTCTTCTTCTTTGCCATTCTTCACACATCTCCAATTTCGCAAAGGAGATTAAAGACAAATAAGAATTGTGAGAGTTTAGGACCCATTTGGTTATCGTTTCAGTTCCCTAATTCTTGTTCCCTCTCCCAAAAGTTTGAGAATATTAATGTATAGAAATGCATTTGGTAAACACATTTCTATTCCAAAAAAATTTGGAAGTAATTTAGGATTAATTATTTCCTGAATTCTTTAACAATCTGAGAAACAAAAAAAATGTCGATTCCTATTCACTCTCACAAAACTATTCGTATTCAAATGTTGACTGGACACATGCAAATTTAGATTTTGAGATGCGATCATTTCTAATTCCAGTTCCATAAAATCAGACGATAAGTTAATTTAAACTGACTAAATTCAAAGTGGTCTGTTCTATCTATTGTTCTGGATAAGTTTGAATTTGCAATAATCACCTCTCCATTACGAAAATGTTTTTTCAAATCAATTTTTTTATAAAACTACACGACATATGATATCAACTCGACTGAATGATCTTGACGATCATACTGGATTTAGAACACACCATTCCCAAGTACACATCAGGCCAAAAGGTATAGTTGTTCCTCATTTGCTTTCGATTTCTATTGTTTTCTTAATGACAACTCGACCAATGTGGTACTGTTAGATTTACTTTTAATATCAGAATTTAGAATTAGAACCACCATGGAATTCAAGAAAACTCAACGTGGAAAACCATTATAATACATTAATATTGATAATGACAAGATCTGCTGATTAAACTATGCAGATCAAGAAACCTCTTGTATGTGGGATTACTTCTCTAGGCATGATGGATTACATGGAAACATTGGGTGAGCGTCGTTCGCAATATTTTGTCCTCCTAAAGTTCATCATCCTTTTTCACCGTTTCTATTCTTTAGCATTCTCCACACTGCACCGCTTATTCTTTGTCATTCTTTACACTTCAGCGTTTGTATCTGCTAACATACCATCTTAAAAGAGATGTTAAAAAGATGAATTAATGTTGCTTTTCCGTTTTAAAAGCAAAAACAATTATTATTCTGTTTGCTTTCAAAACCTTCAAGATATGTGCTCTTAAAAGCTAAAATCACAATTTAAAAAAAAAAAATAGTGTATCTATTTTTATAGTTGATTATACAGTTATATTTATCAATACTTGTAGAATTGACTAGAGATTTCTTGTGGCTAAAGACACTATATTAATTATCTAATTTATAGGTGTAAAAAAAAAGGACCATAATTATAAATGTAAAATTTAAAAGGGCTAAAAAAATAATTTAATTTAACAATCTTAGAAGTGGGGGTGAAATTTTTGGGTGACTCTTTTCAAAAATTTTTATATCATATTTATTATATAGATTTATGTGAGATATTTTGGGATAGATTGCTAGTTTGTTAGGGATATTATATGATATTAAATTATAAAAATTTAAATTTTTGTTTGATTTCAACCGTTGGATCTAATAAAATGGTTGAAAATGCCTCCTGAAATCTTTTAATATTAGCACTAGTGTCGTTTCATTAGTGTTTCCACTTTTCTCATCTCATTTGGGATGAAATGGAATGTGATAAAAATTTTGTTTCATTCTAGGAGCAGAATCGATTTTGGTAACCACATAATTTTGTTTCCCTCTGGAAACAAAATTACATTGGGTAACACCATTATTTTATAATTGTTTCCTCAACAATTATTTTTTTTAATTAGTTATTTCTTTATTTCTTTAAATATAATAGATATCAAATTACACCAAATTCAAAAAAATAAATATTAATTAAAAATAAATATCTAAAAATATTGACATCTTGAATATAAACAGTACATATTTTACATTAAATATCTAATTTGATTAAATGTGATTTTTAGCAACAAAAATACAATTTGAATTTGACAATCAAAAGTATCATATCTATCATGCCCACCCCAAACCACCACCACCCCCAGATTAGGCGAGTTCTGGCAATTTGTTCCCCTTCCAAGAATATAATCCCTAAGATTGCGTTTGGGTAAGGGATTTATGAAATGAAGGGATTTCAAAATCCTAAATTTTGAAATATGTTCATTTCATAAATCTCTTGTTTGGATAATAGTTTGACGAAGCATTTGAACGTGAAATTTCAACAAATTATGGGAACAAAACATAACAAAATAGAATTTATAGGAACAAAAACAGAAACCCACATACCAAACTCAAATCCAAGAACAAATTGAAGAACAAATTCAACCAAATCCAAAAACAAATTCAAGAAAAACCCTAATCTCCAAACACAACCTTCACAAATTGACGTTCGATTTCGAAGATGAAATTGTCGTTCGAAATAGAGTCGAAACCCTAATCTGCAAACACAACCTTCATAAATCGACGTTCGATTTCGATTTCAAAGACGAAATCGTCGTTCGAAATAGAGTCAAAACCCAAATCTGCTTCGATTTTCGAAGACGAAATCGTCGTTTGATTTCGATTTCGTAATCGTCGTTCGATTTCGATTTCGATTTCAAAATCGTTTTTGCAATCGATTTCAATTTTGAAGACAAAATCGTCATTGTATTCGAAGGCCCTAGGAGACAACGAGTTCGAACAACGGCCAACCTCTGAAGCAGAAGACGACGACGGACGACGACCCTAAACGATGTTCGGACAACGGCCAACCTCCGAATCGACCTTCATATGCGAAGAGGAAGAGCGAAGATGGAAGAATGGCAACGAAAAGGAAGAATGAATCGACCTTAGTCAGGGGCGATCGGAGAAGAGATGATGAAAAACATGTTCAGTAACAGGAAGGATTTCATAAATTACACCTCTCCCAAAAGGATTTCAAAATCCTTCATTTCACCCCCCAAAGAATTTGATAAATCCTCTTTCTTCAAATCCTTCCACTCCCCAAATAAGGGATTTGTCAAAAAAATATTTACAAATCCTCTACCTAAATGAAATCCCTCCTAGAATTTCCTTACCAAAACGCAACCTAACATTTGATAAGAGAACTTAAAGTCATCCTATAAAAACACAAAGTACAAGCCTTAGACTTACATTCGCAAACCACAAGACCATTTAGGTGGCGTTTGATAACCGTTTCTGCTTCCATTCCAGCAGTGGGATGGGGATAGGATGGGAATTTTGTTTCCTTCTTGATAGTAGAATCATGACGGTGACGGCGATGGAAGACGGCCGGCGGCGCCGAAAGTTGTCAAGTGTCTGGCGGCGGCGGTGACCGACTGCTGATGCCGGAGGTGACTGGCGACGGTCGCCAGAGATGGACGGCGGCGCCGGTGGAAAGTTGTCGGCCGGCGGATGAACAGTAAAATTGGTTTTGGGAATGGAATAAGAATTATGAGAAACAATTTTTTTTTTGTTTCTCATTTCTTAAGAAAAAAAAAATGAGCATAATTCTCAAATGGAAATAGAATGGAAACGAAAACAAAAATTACCAAACGCTATTCCCAAACAGACTTCCCAAAAATCTAGGAATGGAATGGGAAATTCTAGAACGGAAACGGTTACCAAACGGGGCCTTAACAATCAACATTTTCACATAACAAAATATTTATTCCAAAAAAGACCCTCACTTCTGCTTCTTTGTCCCCATTTTTCATCTCAACAACTATTTACAACCTTCAAGAGCCATGAGACCTTTGTTTCTCAGTTCTTGCAAGTTTTGTGTTTCTCAGCAAATGTAATGAACTCCTCGTCCAGAGATTTCCTCCTTTCGTCGATCTCCAACTCAAATTCCTGCTTCTTGGCATCCAGGATGCTGTTATGTTCGTCCAAAAGTTTCTGAATCTCAACCTGTTGGGAGTTCCATGAAAAAGAAAAAACATAAAACGAGAAAAACAACTGGCTTTTTCATTTATGAATCCCAACTAAGAACTTACCTTTTCTCTGGCATCAAGTTTCTCCTTAAGAGTTGATTTGGCTAGCCAGCTAGTAATACTGTCTTCTTTCTTTTTCAGGTCTGAGTTAGCTACATCTATCTTCTTTTGTGCATCTTCAATAGCGTTTTTCTTCTGCTTCAAGATTTTATGAGTCTCGTTTGCTCTTTCCTCTCTTTGATTGAACAATCTTCGACCCTCAGCCAACCTCTCTTCTCCCTCCTGCAACTTTCTTTCCTATTCTCTCAAGTCTTCTCTCTGCTTAGATAGAGTAGCCTCATGGGATTTGCGCCTGAGCAAAACAAAGAGGAAAAATGGTTTTTCAATTCCTGAATCCAAAAAAAATGAAGCAATTACAGAGGAAGTTCTCTTACACAAAAACAGACACAAAACACTCATACAATACAAGAAATAAATCATCATCTAACTATGTTTAAAACAAGAAACATAATGAAAATCCTAAAATGAATAAAACAGTCAAGTTCAAGTGAACAAGAAAATAGAGGCGAAATGGAGACATAAATGGGTACCAAAACAACGAGGATGCCGCTGGCTTCTAGCAGCCTCAACGGCCTTTACAACGTTAGCCACAATAGCTTCACCACCATTCACAACCATCAAAGCACCTGGTAATATGAAATCCTTCTGAAAATACAAAATGAACCGAATGAACCCAAATTTTTTGGATTTTTACTCATTTTCAATTCTAATTCCAGAACACCAAACAAGACATAAGCAAAAACAAAATCAATTTCAAGAAAAAGAAAAAAAAAAAAAAAAAAGGATTGAAATTACCTGCATATCTATAACGAGCAGAGCAGTGTTCTTCCATTCCTGAAGCAAATGAAGAATTCTGATTCCAATCGCAGAACACATCGATTGAAAACAGAATCGAATCCATGATTCCAGATGCTAATGACCGCGATGGAGATGCTGATGAACGACGCGGCGGCGGCGGTGGCGATGGCGAGCAACAACGAGCGGCGATGGAGAGAGGGCTTCGATACATGAAAGGGAAAAGGAAAATAAAATGATAAAGAAAAGAAAAAGGAAACGAGGTTAACAATGAATTCTTCACCTAATAAATATTTTTTTTCAAAAAAAAATCTGACAACACATATTTAGATTTATTACGAGAGCCAACTATCTCGGTGTTCGTAACACCGGAACCTTAATTTATTTATTTATTTTAATTTTTTTGGTTCCGGCGTTCAAAATGCCGAGACCAAAAAATAATATAAACGGTGTTAAACGGTAACACCGTTTGTGTGTTGGGGACCTAGTCCCGGTGTTCACAACACCGAGATAAGTCCCTTTTTTCTTTACCAAGAGAAAATTCAATTTCTCTTGGTAAAGAAAACAATACAACCGGTGTACACCAAATTCAATTTTTTGGTCGGCCAAATTCAATTTGATCGACAATATACTCCATTCGTTAGATCAAAAATTAAATTTGGTCTATCAAACCAGTTACTATTTTAACTAATCAAACTTTTTAACTTATTCGATCGCCCATTTGATCTCGCTTTTAAATTTAAATTACAACAATTAAATAAATTAAAATTAACAAAAAACGAAATTAAAAAAAAAAAAGTAAAAACAAAAAAAAATATTCAAAATAAAATAATGGACAAACTTTAGGTGTATAAAGTGTTAAAAATGCTTTCATTTCATTTTCATTTTCTCCTCTCTCTCTCCCTCTCGCTGGGTAAAGAAAAAAGGGACTTAGTCCATACAACATTAATAATATCCATTTTTCACCTTTTCATTGACCAAACAAAAATATTAGTCTGCATAAATTGAATATTAAAGTTACATTATGCCACCCAAAAGTAAAATTAGTACGTTATGTTACCATTTGCATGAATTGTTAGCCTGGTCAACTTAAGTCTCTCTCTCTCGCATGATTTTGATTCCTGTTCATCATAATTCAATTTTGTGTAATACTGCTAAACATGGTGAGTGTTTAGCAAGCGTCATTCCCAAGCCCTAGAGTTCGTCCACCATCATTGGAGTGAATTCTGACGAGAGTCAGTGATAAGAAAATTGCATTAAAAAATTTCGTTCAGCGCATTTCAAGTATGTATATTTTCGGGATGCAACTCAGTATTTATAGTCGCTTCAAAATATAATATATGCACCTATCACATTCAATGTCATGTGAGTTAAAGAAAAAACAAGAAACATAAGTAATTTGAAAGTTCGTTTATTCAATGCAATTACAGACTATGCAAGACACATGATAATTGCTTAACTCAAGCTACTACATTTACTTCAACCAACCTTCAACTATTTGTTTTAATGCCCCCAAAGAGTCGTGGACTTGTATACCCATGCCGGTGGTCAAAGACGGAAGTCTAATAATGCTGCGGATAATAGTGCATCTTGTATTTAACACATCGCATGCACTCAAAGATTCCGTGATGATTTGAATAGATTCACCACAAAAGTCGCCCTCGAAGTTTCATTCGGGTTTGGCAAAAGCAAGAGGATGGGATTTGGAGTCCAAATAAATACAATACAACAACTTTATACTTTACAAAAAATATATTGTACCCCGTAAACTGCATCGACAAAAAAATTATACGAATCCCTTATCAAATTGAAATCGAGATTCAAATATGATGTAAAGGTCTCATTTTTTTAAGCTAATTTAACCATATCAATGTCATTACAATTGAAAATTGAAATTATTCCTATATATACATTACAACATACCAAAACCAATAACACCTAATCAACAAAAGAACCACATTTTAAAAAGCTGTTGCTGAATTTACACCCTTCCCCCAAAAAAAACCCTCATAATTTCCGGAGAAAAAAAAAAAACGAACTACTACGAAAAAACTGCAAACTACCGATCAACACAAATTCATGAAGTTCCGACTCCCAACTGCGGCCCTGTCGTCATCTGTCCTTGATTGACGAAATCGCCCTTCTTCTTGTTCTTCCCGTTCCTCCATCCATGGCTTCGCTGTTGTTGATCATAGCCTTGGAACTTTGCCGGTTTGTGCCTCGCTTCGTTGTTCCCGTTACTAACATACCATGTTCCACAGTTTTGATCCCAACTCCAAGAACCGTTCCAGCCGTATCCCCATTGATTCGGATTCCACATGTTGTAATTACCATTCTGCCCCCATCCATTCGCATCCCAATACCCGTAATTCTGATTCCAATTCCAATTTTGCGCCCACGCATTGTTGTTGTTGTCATCGTCCGGAAACACGTTCGTCGGTGCAACTTTTGGTTCCTCGATTTCTCCCCAGCCGGAGCTCGAAAATCCTTGTTGTTCAGGGACGAGCGAGTCACCGAAAATCACGACGTGGTCTTCGGAATACGGGAGTGCAGCTTCGTCCTCCAAGTCATCGAGAAGCTTGGGGTCGGTGATTGAATCCCAATCGATTTCATCTATGTATGTGTCAGGATCGGGCAACGGTGTGTCCCAGGGAAGACCGCGGTAGTTTGCGTAGAAACGGCTCTTGGCGTTGTTGAAAGCCTCTTCTCCCGCCGAGTCATTCCAGTTTACAACTTTATCGAAGAGGTGCATGATTTTCTTGCTCTCCAAGATCTTCTGCCATGAAATTAAACCGACCTTCTTGCAAAACATTTTCTCCCATGAGGGAACTGTCGGTTGCCAAATGCCAGCTTAAACAAAAAAAATCAAATTTAGCAAAATATGAACTGATATGGAAACTAATAGGGGGGGGGGGGGGGAGGGAGAGAGAGAGCAGTAATATCCCAAATTTTTATCCAATGACCCAATGCTGGCCATCGACAGTCTTATCCCACGCGACTTTATATAATTTTACAAACTAATAGAACAATGCTAGCAATCCCCGTTCAAAGCGTTTACGTGGTTGTAGAGGACTGACTAATATAACAATGCTACCGATACTTGGTCATATTCAGAATTTTTATCTCAATCGCCCTTACGTAGTTGTACGGTACAAATTAATACAACAATGTCGGCAATCCTCAATCATATTCCTTGGGATAAAAAATGGGGATATCACTTGGGGGAACTTCACTATTGTTTAAATTAATGCTTATATATGCTAATGACAAAGGGCATTCATGCAATATAATAGAATAAGAAACAAATTTAACATAGACGACAAAAAATTGAAAAATATGATTCACCGGAGACAAGAATAATGAGGTGAGGCCGACAAAAAGAAGACAGAATAACCTTTTTCTTATCGATTAGCAAAGGAGATTGAACAACAAATTAGAATAGAAGGAGTTAAGTTTCTTTTTAATGCATAAGACAGCAAACGACAGAGGCTATTTATGCGGCTTTCCAGCACAAAATAAGGAAACAAAGACGAACACTTGGTTCAAGTAGACCGCTCATATGAGATAGGCAAAACCCTAAACGACAAAAAATATAGAAAAATCTGATTGATTGGAATTTTTAGGAGATGAAGAGGAGAAAAATGACAATTGAAACTGTTTATAACGGTCTGATACAGAAATGGGAACCAATATCCGATTTACACATAATCACTTACAAATTTTTCAGCATACCCGCCATTTTTTGTTAAAATTCCTCACTCTTTCTTCATAAACGCAACACACATCCTGAGGCCGATTTTCAATCACTAAAATATTATCTTATGTTGAAATTCTTATAAAAGAACTACGGATATGAATGCCAACAACCACTTTAAGATTTTCCAATCAATCAGCCAGAATAAAGTATCACTAAGAAGTAAGAACTACCTAAAACATCCATTAAAAAGTAAAAGCTGCAAAGGGAGTTAATAACATGTATCCAAAAACAAACAAGAAACTCGACAATCGATATGATTTGAGTAAAATAAATAAATAAACCATAAATATGGAGAAAGCATTAGGGGAAAATGAGTGAATTAATGGGTAAAAACAGCACAAAATTATTGCCTACAGAATTATAAAACCCTCTAGTGCTCAAGCTTCCATAGTTCATCACTTTTTGAACCCCAACCTAAAAACCTCTAAGGGGTTGAAATATTAAATTCTAATCATCAACTGCAATTATGCTCAAATTTGAAAGATAATTTTGCAATGGAAAATGTTCGTTCTTTTTCACAAAAAACATACAGAAATTAAAAGAAAGAAAAAAAGGCCATTGAACAAACAGAATGTAGACACAGAGAATACAGAAAGAAAATTAAAAGGGAGAAGAAATAGATACTCAGAGGCGGTTTTCTGTTCCACGATCTTGTTCTCTGCACTTCTTGACCGTAAGTTCCTCCCTTGCGTCTCCTCCAACTATCCATCACGAGTTCACAAAATCCCAAACTCAAAAATCCTAGGGGGGGCGAAGGGCAAAAGTATAAGTAACAGAAAATTCAAACGAAAAAACACGAAATCACAAGTTCACGAACAACAAAAACATCAGAAAAAAAACGAAATCAATGTCGAAAAAGGAGGATTCTATACGGTTTACAGCTCAAATTTTTGAAAGAAAAAAAAACAGTGATCGATTATGAACACGAAAAACACCGGTTCGTGCTCAGAATCGCGAGAAAAAACAGTTACGGAACGAAAATTGAGAGGATTGATGAGGAACTTACATGCCAAAGAGTGGATTATACGCCGGAAATAGTCTGATCGGCGGAAGAATTTCAGGGTTTGAAAGTTGATCAAAAAAGGAAATACGTTTATGAGGAACGTCGAGGGAATGGAAAAACCAGTAGGCAGGTGTTATGATTTCGCTTTATTTATAGCCCTGGTTTTTCGGTTAAATTACAAAATTGCTTCCGTCTTTCACCGATCAGGACTAACTTTCAAAACCCTTACCCTTCCACGCAAAGGGTGGAGCGTGGATTTTACCTTCCAAAAATAATTTACACCATTTGGTAACCTTTTTTTTTTTCAATTATTTTTATTTTTTATTTTAAAAATATTGATGTTTTAAAATTGGTACACACCTCGAGTATGATCCAGTCGGATGACAGATAAGTCCTCTTATTGAAGTGAAGTCGTCAGTTGAAATTTTTTCACATGAGCTGTGCTAAGAATTGGGAGGACTGACATACTATGTCCAAAATCCTGCTCCTCATGGGGTGTATTTGCAGAAGGCTCAGACCAAGATTTGTCCCGATGAAGCCCCTCTGGCGTGATAATCAGTGCTCAGAAAGAAAATGTACAGTAATGCAACAAATAAACAAATGAACCTGCGCGTAATGTCAAACATATCTCGGGCTTGCATAGCCCACGATATATATAGGAGTTGAAGATGATTAGCCGGGTCTAAATAAGGTTAATTAGTTGAAACCTTATGTTTAGCCGATAATTCGGGACATTTAGAAGATAACCGTTGGGCTTGGACTTTTTGGCCCATTTGGTGAAGCCTGCGAGCCTTTGTCAGGCCTGTGATGGTAAGCTGGTGGAGGAGAGCGGAGATCCGTAGAATCCTGAAGAAGAAACAAGCTGAAAGAGGGAGCTGGTCGAGGTGAACGGCTGAGTCCCTGAAATTGATCGTACAGTGCATGACGCAGAGCCCAGAGCAGCACGTCCCTGCAGGGCTCCTCGCTCCTCCCTAGGTGCAAATGAGATTCCAGGAAAGAGCCGTAGTTAACGTATGCTCCAGCGTGGCATTGTGGATTCCAAAATGCGTCCCTGTCACTATGAGGACAAACACGCGGTTGGATCTCAAGTGCTGACTCAGAGGTGCCCAAAAATACCCTCATCAAAAAATACAAATAATTTTTTACTTAAGCAAATGTTTTCAAAAATTCTAAATAGTTTTTGAAAAATAAAAAGTAATTACTTTTTATTTTTTTGAATTTTTATGTTATAAAAAATCTATAGTACCGAATTTTTTTAATTATATTATTATTTTTATTTGAATCAGTATATAATTTAAAGATTAATATCAAAATATAATCTCTATACAATCAAACATGTTTTGGTTTTTTTTTTTTTCAATTTTCAAATAAAAATATGTTTTGTTAATTGTTTTTTAATTTTTAAAGAATATTTAAAAAATTACCAAATTATGCCATGGTGAACTTAAGAAAAAATTTAAGGATGACCTAAAATATTTGGATTTTTCTAGTACTATACATGCATATTTTATTGTTTTCAATAAAAAAAAATGTAATTGAATATAAATTCAAATAAAAAATAAAAAAATAAGACCCTAAAACAGTTACTTTTATATTTTTTTTGTCATAACCCCAATAATCCACTTGGTATAATAATTTTTAGAGAAGTTCGAATAATTCTATTAAAAGTGCAAAATTACAGTTGACCATAAAAATTACTGTAATTTTTTACATCCAAAAATTATAGTGATTTTTTATATAAACTTTTCTTCTAAAAAAAATATTGTAACCCATGGATTTTATATGAGCTAAACTTTTAAATTCGTAAATTGTTCACCAAAACTTTCTTATTTTATTTATTTTTTAACATGTAATCGACATTTATCATTTTGGCGTAAAATAATCTTTTTTATAAAAGTAAAATGTTATTTAATAATGGGACACTTACTGGGAGATCTCAAAAACAGTTGGAAACTACCGATTACACCCGTTACCTTTTTCATAAACTGAGTGATCCTTTTGTCATTTTTGTGACAAAAATGCCCTTAATTATTGCACCTACATAATACATCCCCATTTTGCGGAATTAATTTAGGTAATAGATAACCATTCATTAAAATGAAAATAATTAATGTTGTACACATTTTTTTTACAATATAATTATATATTTAGATTCGTCTAAACAATATCTTCAAAACGATATCAAATTCACTATTTTTTTCATTAGTTTTCACATTCATGTTACATTTCACATGGATACTTTCAAATTTTTTAATTTTCTACGAATTATAAGATGTTACATGTAACATCTACATGAAATACGATTTAACACAGAAAATGTTATATTCTCACACAAAAGATGATATATGTGTTAATAATAAATAGGAAATATTACAGGTAATGTTACATTCCATACACAAAACGTTATCAAATTCACTATTTTTTTCATTAGTTTTCAGTTTTCACATTATGTTACATTTCACATGAGTACTTCCAGATTTTTTAATTTTCTACAAATTATAAGATGTTACATGTAATATCTACATGAAATACGATTCAACACAGACAATGTTACATTTCCATACAAAAGAGAATATATGTGTTGACAGTAAATAGAAAATGTTACAGACAATGTTACATTCCACTCACAAAAAGCATATTACATGTGGAATGTAATATTATCTGTATTAAATTGGATATCGTAACGAGTGTGAATGTTACATGTAACATCCATGTTGAATGTAACACGAATTTGAAATTAATAAAAAAAAAAATATTAAATGTGATATCATTTTGAAGATCTTATTGAGACGAATCTAAATATCTATAATATAAATTAGATCTTAAATTGAAAATGTGTGCTACAGTGGTTGAAGACATTTTTGGGCGGGAGAAATTTTTGACCCTTAGATCTCATATCCAAGGGCCAAGATCAAATATTAGTAAGAGACATTTGTAGCCTTAGGATCAAAGATCATCCAACGATTGTGATTATATCTTCCCTTTCCCTCTAGCGGCAGATATCAGACTGGCCTCACTCACTCTCTCTGTCGTCTCTCTCTCTCCCCAGCACTTCTCGCTTCTCTCTCACTCCCATGCCCTTCTTCGCCGATGATACAAAAATCAACGCTCAGCCTTCGATCGATCTCTCCTCCACGCACCCAGCTTCGATCGATCGCTCCTCCAAGCACCAATCGTCGATCGAGCCCTCCACCACGCAGAAGCTTCGATCGATCCCTCCTCCAAGCAGCAAGCTCAGTTCGATCCATCATCCGTTGGTGAACTACGACTCCGTCGTCAAACCCACTGCCGTAAATCTAGCCATCCAGCCGTCGACTACCCCATCTAGCCTCCTCTTCGAGTGCCGTAGCCGTCACCGTCGTCATAGAGGCACGAACAGGTATCCACTTCCTCCGCCACATGTTCTTCTCTCTCTATTTTCAGCCCTATACATTTGGTTTGACCTGATAGGTAATTTGTTGTAAATCCCCAATTTCTTGCAGATCTGAAATGGATTTTTTTGTTCTAAATTTTTGTTTTTGTTGCAGAACAAACCCACGGTAATCAACATTAGATAAAATGTTGATTCAAACCCCAAGTCCAAATATCGTTCGTCTCAAAAATCGTTTTCTCATTTCTCTCATCAATTTTTGTCTAAATTTTTGTTTTTGTTGCAGCTCTGTTCGTCAATCCTCCCCACGGCAACCTCAGATCTGTTCAGGCAGAAATCTTCCCTACCCCAATTTCTCCATTGCCATTTGCAGTCAAACAGGTCACCGCACTACCCCAAGTCCAAATATCGTTCGTCTCAAAAATCGTTTTCTCATTTCTCTCATCAATTTTTGTCTAAATTTTTGTTTTTATTGCAGCTCTGTTCGTCAATCCTCCCCACGGCAACCTCAGATCTGTTCAGGTCACCGCACTACCGAACTTGAAATCCATCTAGGTACGTCTCTCTCTATGTTTCTCTCTTTTTCTATTTCCATCGACGAAGACGGTTCAGATCTTCGTGGGCCTGGATGGCTGTGGTTGATCGGCAGTTGTTGATTGCCGTAAATTTCACCATCGCGATTGTCGTCGCTTCTACAGTCGCCGTCGCCAGCGCCGATCCGTGCCGTTCTATCACCGCCCCGTGAAGCCATCGCCGCCGCAGCTGGCCACTTGAGACATACCGCAGCTGCGGCGGCGATGGCTTTACGGGGCGGTGATAGAACGGTAAGGATAGGCAAGGAGCTTGCGACGGCGACGTATTTTAAGTCAATGAAAAAATCACTTACATTTTTACGAGGAATGCTTTTAATTGCCAAACTCAAATAGACAAATGGTACATATTTTTTTGTGGAACTATGTTTTGATTTTTGAATTATTAATTTATATATCAAGCATTATGGTACATATATGAATAGTTTTAGACCCGCTCAATGTGCTGGTTTAGAAAAAAAATTAATTTATATTAATAACTTCTCAAAATTTACACACGAAACATTACGGTACTATTTGATTATTTTGACAGTAATAGCATGGATTTTAACATAAAATTGAAATTTTAAATGCATACATGCATTGTTTATAGGAAATAAATGCATACATGCATTCAATTTTTTTTGGCATTGTTTTTAAATTTTTGCTCTCCATTTGGATTGGATAAATTGGGGTTTTAAGGAAACAAAACAAAGTTTCCAAAATTTACACACGAAACATTACGGTACTATTTGATTATTTTGATAGTAATAGCATGGATTTTAACATAAAATTGAAATTTTAAATGCATACATGCATTGTTTATAGGAAATAAATGCATACATGCATTCAATTTTTTTAGGCATTGTTGTTAAATTTTTGTTGAAACAAATGAATTTTTAATTTAATTTTTAAAATAGAAAGTGCCAAATGTGTCAAATTGGTTTTTTCCTCAAAACCTATTGTCCCACATTGGTTGGGAGAGGAAAAATTAAAGTGGATATCTAGGGGTATGTGAGACACTTGGGGTGTGCCCCAAGGGGTACCCACATTTTGTGGAGGGGAGAGGAGTTACATCCCTATCGGTTTACCACACGCGCGCGCCGCCGCCGTCCGTCCGGCCGTGCCGTGCCGAGTCGCGCGTGTGATGAGGTGGCACTTATTTATTTTTTAGAAAAAAAATAAAATAAAAAAAAAAAACAAAAAAAAAAAAAGCAAACTGTTCCTGCTTCGTTTCTGTTTCTATTCCGAAACATTTTCGGTTTCATCTTCCGGAATTGTTCCGGTTCTGTTTTGTCAGTCCGATTTTGGTTTCCGAGCAGTTTGTTCGTTTTGCGAACAGTGTGTGGGGGTGTTTGGTTTTCGGGACTTCTACAGTGCAAAGAACGTCCTAGACAGAGGAGAATTCTGAGCTGTTTTATCCTGGGGACGACGGGGCTGATACACTGCTTGCACGTTCTTGGGCAGAGCCGCGAAACGTCTTAAAGAGAGCGACCTAGTCCGCGACTCATCCCAAGAAATTTTGGTAAACTCGTTCTTTACTTATTTTCTGCAACAACAATTTTAAGACGTTCAATATCTGCAAAGATGTCTACTGTTCACGATTTTAAACAAGTAACTGTTGATCTCAACAAACCCTTTCGTTTCGAAGGGTTTCATTTTAAAAGGTGGAGACAGAAAATGTTATTTTTTCTTACTATCGAAAAAGTAGCATATGTCTGTACGACCGAAAAACCACAATTACCTCAAGTTCCTACTGACGCTCAGATTCAAGAAGTTAAGTCTTGGGAGGAAAATGATTTCCGTTGTAAGAATTTTATTCTTAATGGTATGTCTGATGATCTGTATGATTATTACTGCACTAACAAAACTGCGAAGGAAGTTTGTGATGCTCTTTCGAAGAAATACGACACTGAGGAGGCTGGAAGTAAAAAATATGCTGTTAGTCGGTATCTGAAATACCAAATGACCGACGACAAATCAGTGGAGGTTCAGTCTCATGAACTTCAGAAAATCGCTCACGAAATAATTGCTGAAGGTATGTCCCTTGATGAACAATTTCAAGTTGCTGTTTTAATTGACAAATTACCCCCCTCTTGGAAAGATTTTAAGAATACTCTAAGGCATAAAACTAAAGAGTTTTCTTTAGAAAGTTTGATCACTCATCTTCGGATTGAGGAGGAGGCCCGAAAACAAGATCAGAAAGATGAAATGCTTGTTGTTTCTAACAACGCTCACAAGAAATCATCTTACGCAATTCTGAAACCTAAAGGGAAAAATATGAAAAATCAAAATCAGAATCGCAACCACAATAACCAGAACAGAAATGTGCATCAAAATCAGAATAGAAACAAACTCCCTTCAAGAAATAATTCTGAACAGTTTACTTGTTATAACTGTGGGAAGGCGGGCCATTTGGCTCGGAACTGCCGGCAAAGACGTCGTCCTGTTCCACAGGCGAATCTTACCGAGGACCAACTTATAGCTATGATTTCTGAAATCAATATAGTTGGTGGATCCGAAGGGTGGTGGGTAGACACTGGTGCTTCACGCCATGTCTGCTATGATCGAACCATGTTCAAATCTTATTCTGAAAGTGAAGACAAGAAAGTGTTGCTGGGTGATTCCCACTCCACTATTGTTGCCGGTTCTGGTGAAGTGGAATTAAAGTTTACCTCTGGAAAGACAGTCATCCTTAAAGATGTTCTGCATACTCCAGAGATGAGAAAGAATTTGGTTTCGGGCTATCTTCTAAACAAGGCGGGGTTCACTCAAACTATTGGGGCTGATTTGTACACCCTAACCAAAAATAATATTTTTGTTGGGAAGGGATATGCAACTGATGGAATGTTCAAACTAAATGTTGAAATTAATAAAATTTCTTCTTCTGCTTACATGTTGTGTTCTTTTAATATTTGGCATGCTAGACTTTGTTATGTTAACAAACGCATTATTAAAAACTTAAGTAACTTAGAACTAATTCCTAAATTATCTTTGAATGATTTTGAAAAATGTGAATTTTGTAGTCAAGCTAAAATTACTAAAACCCCTCATAAATCAGTAATTAGAGAATCTGAATCTCTTGACTTAATACATTCAGATATTTGTGAATTTGATGGAGTCTTGACTAGGAATGGTAAACGGTATTTTATTACATTCATAGATGATTGTTCTAATTTTACTTATATTTATCTCATGAAAAATAAAAGTGAAGCTTTTGAAATGTTTAAGAATTTTGTAACTGAGATTGAAAATCAATGCAATAAGAAAATTAAGAGATTACGTAGTGATAGAGGAACAGAATATGATTCTGATGTCTTTATTGATTTTTATAAATCTCATGGGATTATTCATGAAAAAACTGCACCGTATTCTCCTGAAATGAATGGTAAGGCTGAAAGGAAAAATAGAACTTTTGATGAATCAGTAGTTGCTATTTTACTTAATTCCGGTGCAGCTTCTCACTGGTGGGGTGAAATTTTATTAACGGTTTGCTACGTACTTAATAGAGTTCCCAAATCGAAAAGTAAAATTTCACCTTATGAAGTTTTCAAAAATAAGAAACCAAATTTGTCTTATTTTAAAACTTGGGGTTGTTTGGCATATGTTCGAATCCCTGACCCCAAAAGAAGAAAACTTGTCAGTAGAGCTTATGAATGTGTTTTTATTGGTTATGCGGTAAATAGCAAAGCATATAGATTTTATGATTTGAAAGATAAAGTTATCATTGAATCAAATGATGCTGATTTTTATGAAGATAAATTTCCTTTCAAATTGAAGAATAGTGGGGGCTCGACTTCTAGTAATGAACCTATCATTAGGATTAATGAATCTAATAAGGAATTAGATATTGAACCTAGAAGGAGTAAACGACCTCGTATAGCTAAAGACTTTGGTTCGGATTTCTATGCATATACCTTAGAGGAGGATCCACTTACCCTCCAAGATGCATTATCCTCTATAGATGCCAGTTTATGGCAAGAGGCTATAGATGATGAGTTAGACTCTCTCGAGTCAAATAGAACTTGGCATTTGGTAGATTTACCTCCTGGTTGTAAAACAATAGGATGTAAATGGATTCTTAAAAAGAAATTGAATCCGGATGGAACCATTGATAAATACAAGGCTCGTCTTGTAGCTAAAGGGTTTAGACAAAGAGAGAATGTAGATTTCTTTGATACTTTCTCACCTGTCTCTAGAATTACATCTATTCGTGTACTTTTATCTCTTGCTGCAATTCATGATCTTATAGTGCATCAAATGGATGTTAAAACTGCTTTTTTAAATGGTGAATTAGAAGAAGAGATTTATATGGACCAACCTGAAGGATTTATTATTCCTGGTCTAGAAAACAAAGTATGCAAATTAGATAAATCTCTTTATGGTTTGAAACAAGCACCTAAGCAATGGCATGAGAAATTTGATAATCTAGTCATTTCACAAGATTTTAAAGTAAATGAAAGTGACAAATGCATTTACTATAAATCTGAAAATAATGTTTGCACCATTATATGTATTTATGTGGATGACTTGCTAATTTTTGGTTCCAATATTCATGTTGTGAATAATGTAAAATCCATGCTATGTGCTAATTTCGATATGAAAGATCTTGGTGAAGCAAGCGTAATCCTTGGTATTAAAATAACTAGGTCTAAACATGGAATTTCTTTGGATCAATCTCATTATATAGAGAAGATTCTAAAGAAATACAATTATTTTGATTGTAAACCAGCATGTACTCCTTATGACCCTAGTGTGAAGTTGTTCAAGAACACCGGTGACGGTGTTAGACAAACTGAGTATGCGAGCATCATTGGCAGTCTCCGATATGCCACTGACTGCACTAGGCCCGACATAGCGTATGCTGTGGGATTACTATGCAGGTTTACAAGTAGACCTAGTATTGAGCATTGGCATGCTATTGAGAGGATTATGAGATATCTAAAGAGAACTATGAACCTTGGATTACATTATCAGAAGTTTCCCGCTGTTCTGGAAGGATATAGCGATGCTGATTGGAATACCCTTTCAGATGACTCCAAGGCAACTAGCGGCTATATATTTAGTATAGCTGGTGGAGCTGTTTCTTGGAAGTCTAAGAAACAGACTATTTTGGCTCAATCTACCATGGAGTCTGAGATGATTGCACTAGCTTCGGCTAGCGAGGAAGCAGGGTGGTTAAGGAGCCTGCTTTCTGATACCCCTTTATGGGAGAGACCGATTCCAGCTGTCTTGATCCATTGTGATAGTACCGCGGCTATTGCAAAGATTCAGAACCGTTATTATAACGGAAAAAAGCGACAAATACGTCGCAAACACAGCACCATTAGAGAGTATATCTCTACAGGGGCTGTGAAAGTGGATCATGTACGGTCTGATGATAACTTAGCCGATCCTTTGACGAAAGGATTAGCTCGAGAAAAGGTTTACAAAACCTCGAAAGGAATGGGACTCAAGCCCATAGATTGACGAGTCACTTGTGAGGGAAACCCAACCTATAGACTGGAGATCCCAAGAAATAGGTTCAAAGGGTAATAACAACTCATGAAGTGATATGAGAAAAATCATGCTATAAATTTGAGTTCTATTTCATAAATGTGTTGTTTGAAGCATGATATCTTGAAGCGATAGAAGGTTGAGTTTTTATTAACTCTTAATGAGATCTATACTCTATATTTGAGTGGAGTACCTACCTACAAGAGTACTCTTGATAGATTCACCTATGTGAATGTGGAAGTGTGGCCGCTTCCTATGGAATTTTGGGCAAAATTCTCTAGAGCATTCACTATACTGGGATACACGTGCATGGCCGTAAAGCACGGGCTTTTGGACTACACCCTGATAGGGTTGTGTGTGTGATGTTGTTAGAGATAGAGTTCAAAACTACGAGTTACTCTAGTATAATCTAAAGCATCTTCACTATGTAAAGGTTCAAGTCGATAGACACCTTTTCTTATGCACAATCTTATATTGAATTATACTGCTCGATGAAAAAATTGTTTTTAAAAATTCAAGTGGGGGATTGTTGAAACAAATGAATTTTTAATTTAATTTTTAAAATAGAAAGTGCCAAATGTGTCAAATTGGTTTTTTCCTCAAAACCTATTGTCCCACATTGGTTGGGAGAGGAAAAATTAAAGTGGATATCTAGGGGTATGTGAGACACTTGGGGTGTGCCCCAAGGGGTACCCACATTTTGTGGAGGGGAGAGGAGTTACATCCCTATCGGTTTACCACACACGCGCCCGCCGCCGTCGCCGTCCGTCCGGCCGTGCCGTGCCGAGCCGAGTCGCGCGTGTGATGAGGTGGCACTTATTTATTTTTTAGAAAAAAAATAGTTTAATTAAAAAAATAAAAAAAATAAAAAATAAAAAAACAAACAAAACGTTTTTTTTTTTTTTGGAACCGTTGGGATTAAAAAAAAACGTTTTACGTTTTTTCATTATTTAAAACGTTTAATTAAACGTTTGAAGAAAAAAACGTTTTTTTTTTTACTTATTACCTTCGGTTTCAAAACAAAGATTTTTTCCTATAAATTGAAACCTTTTTTCTTCAGTTGAAGCACGGAAAAAAAAAAAAACAAAAAAAAAAAGCAAACTGTTTCTGTTCTGAAACTGTTCCTGTTTCGTTTCTGCTTCTGTTTCGTTTCTGCTTCTGTTTCGTTTCTGTTTCTGCTTCGTTTCTGTTTTTTTGTTTCTGTTTCTATTCCGAAACAGTTTCTATTCCGAAACATTTTCGGTTTCATCTTCCGGAATTGTTCCGATCTGTTCCGGTTCTGTTTTGTCAGTCCGATTTTGGTTTCCGAGCAGTTTGTTCGTTTTGCGAACAGTGTGTGGGGGTGTTTGGTTTTCGGGACTTCTACAGTGCAAAGAACGTCCTAGACAGAGGAGAATTCTGGGCTGTTTTATTCTGGGGACGACGGGGCTGATACACTGCTTGCACGTTCTTGGGCAGAGCCGCGAAACGTCTTAAAGAGAGCGACCTAGTCCGCGACTCATCCCAAGAAATTTTGGTAAACTCGTTCTTTACTTATTTTCTGCAACAACAATTTTTGCTCTCCATTTGGATTGGATAAATTGGGGTTTTTAGGAAACAAAACAAAATTTCCAAATCATTTATATTCGTCATTGAATGTATAGACTCATTAATATAAGACATTATTGATAGTAAGGAGAGTTCAGGCATGTTTATTGAATATATGTATATTAATATTAGTAAATTAAGGAGAGTTCAAATAAGTTTTTCTAAGTTTTCTAAGCCCTCCAAAGGGTTAACTTCCACTTTTAGTTGATAGACATGGATTTTGTTTTTTCTTCTGAATTTTCGATAAGATGTATCTATCCAGTCCAGCTTAAAGCGACCTGATTTAAGGGGACAAACCATTATATCCTTATTTTTCTATTATTATTTTTAACTCTATTTATTATACAAAACAGAATAGTCCTATTATTAATAGTGATCGCATTAATATCCTTCCAAGTCAACAGTGATGGAAGGGATTTCTTAAGCACAAATGTCCATTTTCTTTAACAATTTGTTAATGTTAACAAACTAATTAAATAATTATGGGAATTAATATTAACATTATTTTGTTAATATTTACACTTTCAATAAATCAATTGTAAAAGAGAACATCATTCAATTATCTTAAAATCCGTAACATATTGAAAAATCGTGAGTATTTACTACCCAAAACTCCACCATTTTTGTTTATGCTTTTGGAAAGATGAAATGAGAGTTAAAATTTTATGCAAACAACCTGAAATTTTTCGGTGATTAAACGACTTTCCATTTATGTCATTTTGACTCCTGATATTTGAAAATTAAATTTTAATGTTATTTAACATTACGGATATTATCTGGTTAGAATATTAATAGGTCTAAAAATTAAATTGTCAATCGACTTTTTTATAAAAGCATTCCCAAACCACTATGAGCATGCATATATATACGTTCATGCATATAGTGATCACAAAAACCTCTCTCTCTCTCTCTCTCTCTCTCTCTCTACATCGTTGCATGCATATATATACGTTCATGCATATAGCTCTGCTTAATTGGTTGATTTTGGACCTTTATTAGATCTGCTCAATCTATCATTCATCACCTCCACGAACCATTGCCGTTGCCCTCCATCTGAAAATTACGATTCCAATTGGTTCGATTTGGCCAGATCGAGGTCCGATCTGGCCAGATTTGAGTTTGACTTTGTTTGAAATGTCCAAATCCGGCCACCTCCTTCGCCGTTTGTTCCCTACTCCTTCGCATAAGCTCCAACTTGGACTATAATTGAGCAATATGATTCTTTGATGAGTTGTCGAACATCATGAATGGTATTTTTCATTGAAATTACAAAGCAAACTCCACTAGCCATTTGCTTGCACTTTCCCTTTCCCATTCCCATTTGCAAGGACAAAACAATTGAATTCTTTAATAACTGTTGCTTCTCCAAAACAATGGAATTATTTAATTCTTCAATTGAGATCAAATCAATGGGTGAAATAATTGTTTTCCCTTCATTTTCCCTTTCCCATTTGCAGGATCAAATCATGTGTTTCTCCGTTTACGAGTAGGACTCCCAGTGACGGTGCGCCTCGCGAGAAACTGATTTAGTTTTGTATTTTTAACTATGATGTTTTGGCATAATTAGGACTTTATACTTAATTTGATTTATTTTTTTTTTTCCAGGTGAAGATCCTAAGTGTTATTTTTTTTGTTGAATGAATCCGCAGTTTCGATCTATTGATTTTCGGTAATTTTCTTCCACTTTTAAACTTAAATTAGTTTGATTTGTCTTGACAATATAATTAGTTTTATTTCATAGCTCTATGTCATAATCTGTCTGCATCACTTTCACAATTCTCTCGATGAATCCCTTTCAAGATCTTGACAATATAATTTGTGATTTATATCATAGATTTTGATTTCAGGTATAGAGTAAAAGAATTTAATGAAGGTTTATAAAATTCACACAAATAGTTTTGCTTTCCTCTCAATTTTTTGATATTTTTTTTTGTGCACAAAAATGCGAGTTTCAAAGAGTTGAAGGAGGTGATGTGTAGTTTTTTTTAGAGTTGAAGGGTTAAAAATGAAACAAGATCAAAGTGAGAGCGGATAAAAAACAATTATTATTTTTTTTACTTTTTTAAAATAGGTTGTCTCGGATCCTATCACACTAAGATTGAGAGACGTGACTTTTACCATGATCTCCACCTTGATTTTTTTGTTAATTTTTTTTTCTTTTTTTTCTTTTTTTTTAAGGATGTTGGCACTTAAATTATCAAAATAATTGCATTTTATGTGTTATTTTTGTAATCACTTATGTCTGCATGTTTTAAATTGAAGTGCAAGTGTAGCAATTTTTTTTAAAGTAAATGATCAAATTTTAAAAAGTCCAAATTATCCATCAATATTTATACTGATTATGGTAGAGTTTGATAATATCTGGTTGCGTTTTCAATCCAGGATATATGAGATAATTGTTTATTATTTTAGAGTTGATGTGTAGTTTTTTTTAGAGTTGAAGGGTTAAAAATGAAACAAGATCAAAGTAAGAGCGGGTAAAAAGCAATTATAATTGCATTTTATGTGTTATTTTTGTAATCACTTATGTCTGCATGTTTTAAATTGAAGTGCAATTGTTGCAATTTTTGTTAAAGTAAATGATCAAATTTTAAAAAGTCCAAATTATCCATCAATATTTATACTGATTATGGTAGAGTTTGATAATATCTGGTTGCGTTTTCAATCCAGGATATATGAGATAATTGTTTATTATTTTAGAGTTGATGTGTAGTTTTTTTTAGAGTTGAAGGGTTAAAATGAAACAAGATCAAAGTAAAAGCGGGTAAAAAGCAATTATAATTGCATTTTATGTGTTATTTTTGTAATCACTTATGTCTGCATGTTTTAAATTGAAGTGCAATTGTTGCAATTTTTGTTAAAGTAAATGATCAAACTTTAAAAAGTCAAAATTATCCATCAGTATTTATACTGATTATGGTAGAGTTTGATAATATCTATTTGCGTTTTCGATCTAGGATATATGAGATAATTGACAATTTTATTGTTAATTATTAATTTACAACAAAGTGATGTAATGTCTACTTTTTTGTTTTTGATGAAGACAAAAATTAGCGTTCATAATTAATTGGCCTTTAGCTCACTCTACAGAAATTTTTCGCGCTCTCTCTCTCCAAATCGGTTCTCCTTATCAGTCACGCTCTCTCTCTATAGGCCTGTGCTCCGCTCTCTCTCACTCGCGCTCTCTCTCTCTCTCTACAAACCGGTGCTCCGCTCCGTCGCCATCAGACACTACTGAGATCGTCGCCATTCGCCATTTCTCCGCCAAATCGAAGACCGCTGCCGTGGCCAGTTCCATCGCTTGAACCAACCGATCTAGGTACATCTCTCGCTCTATTCTTCTATTTGGGAACCGATTTGGTTGTTGAATCTAGCCCTAGCACCGTTGATTTTGGGTTTCCAAATCAATTTTGGAACAGAACACGACGATCGATTGAGATTGAAGAGTCGCCAGTTCCATCGCCTGAACTAACTGATCTAGGTACATCTCTCGCTCTATTCTTCTATTTAGGAATCGATTTGGTTGTTGAATTAGTTTGTATTTGAGTATTAGTTTTGGAACAGATTTTGGGTTTTCAATCTCCCTTGGAACAGAACACTGCGATTGATTGAGATTGAAGAATTAGGTTTGTATTTGGGTATTAGTTTTGGAACAGATTTTGGGTTTTCAATCTCCCGATTTTGGGTTTTCAAATCACTGTTTAAATCCTGATTGGAACAAAACTCAATTTGAATTAGTTTTGGGTTTGAATATTGGAACAAAAATAGAACAAACGAAGGTGATGGTCGATTGTCTGCACGGTGAGGGTCAATTGTAGTTCATTGGTGGTTGTTGAATCGATCGTCGAAACCTTCACCGTCGTCCTATGTTGAATTAGTTTTGGGTTTGAAATTGAAATCAATTCTAGAACAGAAATAGAACAGAAGACGGTAATGGTCGATTGTCTGCACGACGAGGGTCGATTGTGGTTCATTGGTGGTTGTTGAATCCCCCAACCGACCTAGCCCTACCACCGTCGATCAATCGTCGAAACCTTCACCGTTGCCTTAAATTGAATTACTTTTGGGTTTGAAATTGAAATCAATTTTAGAACAAAAATAGAAAATTATGCTTCAAATTGAAATCAATTTTGGAATAGAAATGGTGATGGTTGATTGTCTGCACGGCGAGGGTCGATCTAGCCCTACCACCGTCGATCGATCTCCGAAACCTTCACCGTCGCCCTAAATTGAATTAGTTTTGGGTTTGAAATTGAAATCAATTTTGGAACAAAAATAGAACAGAAGACGGTGATGGTCAATTAATTTTTTTGCGCTTGAAAGTTTGTTTGAAGTTGTTTTTTTATCATCTATCTTATATATTATAGCTTTCTATTCTAAAAGAAATCAAACACTGTTAAAAATATATAATTGCTTTAAATCTCTTTTTTATATCTTTGCGATTCTACGGTTCATTCTTTTAAGGATAACGGAATAGCCATGCAAAATAAAGATGCAAACTGCAAAGGAAAAGAGAAAGGAAAAGAGAACGTTCCTCCCAATTTGGTATGAATATTTTAGTTATCAAACTACCTTTACAGCTTTTATTGATTGAACATGTTTAAATCTAATTTCATACACCATTATTACGTCAATAATGTAAATCTATAGTTTTCATGATCGTTCTCTAAAATATTTAAACACTTGAAATACACTTCAACATAGATGAAAAATTAAACATGTCGTTCGTTTTTTTCATATCTCTAGAACGTATCAACCACCTCCTTGGCCCAAAAAAAGATAAGGGAACGAGAAAGAGTCGAACAAGCTCATAAAAAGAGAGTACGCATACACTCCGCTGTGCAATGTGAACAGGTGTGTAATCTTTCTTTCGTTTGTTTGATCGAATCGTAAAACAATTTTTCACCAACTTAATTGCATGGCCAATGATCATAGAACATATCAAAAGCTGCCATCGCACAACGAGCTCGAAAGGAGAGAGAGAGAGAATGTCATACTGAGCTTGCAACTGGCCCATCCATCATACATGTTCCACAACTGCTAACGGTCGTGGACATTAATAATGATCTAACTGATACACCAATGGTGGATGCCGAAATGATTCAAGATGAACAAGTGTGTTGCCTACTCTTTAACTATATCTTTCTATAGTTAAATTCGAACAAATGATATTTGTATTGCTATAGATCGTATCAAAAGCTGCACTAGCACAACGAGCGAGAAGACATCGTGAGAGAATTAGTCATCAGTTTTTGTGTCGTACAAATGGTGGATTTATGACTGAAGATCTGCAACGACCCATGACTGTGGATACTGAACATGCTACAAATACAAACTTATCTCCTATGCCCATTATCGATGAAGAGACAATTTTGCAGTGTGAACAGGTGTGATCCAGTTAATTATCTAAATTAATGTGCATTACATTTACTTTGACTATGTTAATAATTATCTGATGATAACCACTCAGAACATATCGAACGTTGCTCCTGCACAACGAACGGGAAGAAAACGTAATAGAGTGGAATTGCAACCAAATGTCTTAGATTCCGATCATATATGGTAAAATTATCCTCTCTTCCTAGATCATTTAAGTTGTTAGGATTAAGAATTATTTTCTCCTTTGGTGTAGGCCAACATCTGCGGGTGAATGTTTTGATGAAAGCCAAGCCAATGATGACTTGCAAAATATACCAATTAGTCATTTGGATAATACAACGTCGAAACGTCATTGTCTAGGTAAAATGGATGTCGTATGCCCTTATTGTTCTGCTTTGCATTGAATGGACGAAAGATTGTCCAAATCAACAACAACACGTCCTTTATTTGGAACATGTTGCTTACAAGGTAAGGTTAGATTACCTTTGCTCACAATGCCACCTTTACAAATCAAAGCGTTATTTGATGGGATAGATGAAAGATCTATATCATTCCGTCGTCACATTCGAGAGTATAATGCAACAAATGCTTTTACAAGCCTTGGAGCTAGATTGGATCAAAGAGTATTTACTGGAAGAGGTCCAACATCATTTACTATTCATGGTGAACTACGCCATCGAACAGGATCATTAATTCCTAAAGACGGATAAGATCCTATTTACGCCCAATTGTATATTTATGATCCAGCGCACGCTCATAGTATTAGATGTCGCAGAAATCCTTCTTTGAGAAGTGATGTTCTACAAATTATTCAAGATAGTTTGTTGCAATACAATGCATTCACGAATAAGTTTCGGCAGGCTCACGCAATTCTAAATCAACTGGATTTGAATTTTCAAACGTTGCCTGCAATTCTTCAATACACTTCAAGTGCAGATCGACGACGATACAATTTGCCTACAACGGATGAGGTTGCAGTCATATTACCAGGGGACGGAACTCATTTTGGCGGTATGAGAGACATTGTTCTACACTTAAGGGCATGTAACGAATTATTGAGAATTAATGAATGTCATCCTGCATACTTACCGTTGCATTATGTTCTATTCTTTCCTTTTGGTGAGCTTGGATGGGAACCTGGATTTAGACAGTGGGATGTGTTAAATGGTCAACATACAGATGATCGGTTAACTCAGATGCAATTTTATAGTTATCGATTGTTTGAACGACCGACTGAGTACTCATCGATTCTAAGGGGTGGAAATTTATTCCAAGAATTCTTGGTTGATGCTTGGGCTGCAACAGAGCAAAATCGATTGAATTACTACAGACTTAATAAGTCAAATCTACGTGCTGAACTATATCAAAACCTTACCGACGTATCATTTGACGGGTTGGGACCTGATCAAATAGGTAGGCGAATAGTTTTACCTTCTTCATTCATCGGTGGACCAAGGCATATGTTTGAAATATTTCAAGATTCAATGGCTATAACGCGTCACAACCATCATCCAGATGTTTTTCTAACTATGACTGCAAATCCTCATTGGAATGAAGTGACTTCAGCCTTACTTCAAAATCAAAAGCCAAGTGATCGCCCAGACTTAATTGCCCGTGTTTTCCAACAAAAGAGGAATGCTTTGATGAAAGATATTGAAAAAACACAAGTTTTTGGGAAAAAGGTTGCCCATGTTTTCACAATTGAGTATCAAAAAAGAGGATTGTCACACATGCACTTGCTTATTTTTCTTGACGGGCCACATAAAATTCGAACATGTGATCAAGTGGATCGAATAGTATGTGCAGAATTTCCAGATCAAGTAGAAGAACCAGAGCTTTTTCAGACTGTAAAAAAATGTATGGTTCATGGGCCATGTGGCTTTCGAAATCCAAAATCTATTTGCATGGAAAATGGCAAATGTACGAAGAGGTATCCAAGGGTTTGGGCAAATGAAACAACAATGGATCAAGATGGTTATCCCATTTACCGTCGTCGTAATAATGGTAAAGTTTATATTGTTAGGGGACACCAAGTTGATAATAGGGATGTTGTTCCTTACAATCCGCACCTTTCAAGAATATTCGATTGTCATATTAATGTTGAGGTTTGCGCTGGAATTCGATGTGTTAAATATATTCACAAGTATATCTACAAAGGTGGGGATCGAACAACATTGACTTTGGGAGAAATAGATGAAATCAAGCAATATCTTGATGCAAGATACATAGGGCCATCGGAAGCGGCTTGGAGACTTTTTAGTTTCCCTTTGCATGACGAGAGTCCAAATGTTGTACGATTGGAAATCCATTTGCCTGGAATGCATCGAGTTCTTTTTAATCCTAATGAAAGTATGGAAACTATTGTTTCCAGGGCACAATCACAAGTATCAACTCTTACGGGTTATTTTTCCTATTGCGCAGCACATGAGGAGGCGCGTGCATATACTTATCAGGAGTTTCCCCAATACTTTGTTTGGGTGAAAAATGAAAAAAGATGGAAACCAAGACAAAAAGGGTTTGCTATTGGTAGAATGTACTTTGTGCCTCCTAATTCGGGTGAACGATTTTATCTACGTCTACTGTTAACAGTTACCAAAGGACCAAAGTCATTTAAGTGCCTACGTACCGTGAATAACTTTGAACATGTGACATTTAAGGCTGCATGTGTGGCAATGGGACTCTTAGAAGATGATGGTGAGTGGATACAATGTCTTCAAGAAGCGTCCATCATTAGAACTGGTCATCAGTTAAGGACATTGTTCTGTGTACTTCTAACATATTGTGCACCGATAAATCCACATGAATTATGGGATCGATTTTCATTGTATTTATGTGATGATATACCATATAAACTACATATATCATACAAAATTTCTGACCCAACTGAAGACCAGATTAAAGATTATGGTTTGTATCTTTTGAATCAACTATTGCAAGAATGTGGCAAAAGTTTAATCGATTTTCCGCCAATGCCACTACCTGTAATGGATTGGAATACAGTTGTAGAAAATAGGCTAATATGGGAACACATACAATTACAACATAAGGCGCAACGATTGGATGTTGAGACTAACATCGATCGCCTTAATGATGGACAGCGTAGTGCTTATGAATCAATAATTTCTTCCGTGTTTGCTAACAGAGGAACTATGTTCTTCCTCAATGGTGGTGCTGGTACTGGAAAAACATTTCTTTATAATACAATTGCAACAAAATGTCGTTCTCTTGGTCATATTGTTATTACAGTCGCATCGTCTGGTATAGCATCGCTATTACTAGAAGGAGGCCGAACGGCACATTCTACATTCCGCATCCCATTGGACATACTGGATAATTCAGTATGTGGTTTCAGTAAGCAGTCGTTACATTCTGAGTTGTTCAGGGAGACCAAACTTATTATTTGGGATGAAGTTCCAATGCAACATAGATACTGCGTTGAAACTGTCGATCGAACGTTGCAAGATATTCGAGATAACAAGAAGCCATTCGGGGGTATAACTGTAGTACTTGGGGGAGATTTCAGGCAAATCCTACATGTTATACCAAAAGGAGTCCGCCAGCAAATTGTTGCTTCGACGTTGCGACGTTCCAACCTTTGGAAGCATATTACCGTCTTGACACTGGAATTAAACATGCGCTTAAGTAGCACAAACAATCGAAATACGGAATTCTCTGAATTTCTACTTCAGGTAAACTGCAGTTGTCGCTATCGAGTTTTACAATTTGTGAATACTTAATTACTTTTTCAAAGTAACTAAATTGGATGTTTATGTTTCAAATTTCAGATTGGAAAGAATCCTCATGAAAGTGTACAGTTGCCATCAAACATATACTGTTGTCGTAATATCGATGAGTTAATATCATCTGTTTATCCAGGACTTAATACGCCAAGTATTGTCACTCCTACGTTTCTTACTGAGCGAACCATTCTTTCTCCACGAAATGATGATGTTAGCGTAGTAAATTCGAAGGCTTTAGAAATGTTTCCTGGCGATACCATTACGTACTTGGCAGCGGATAAAATGTCCGAAGAAGATAGAGCTGATCCTCAAATTACAAATCGTTATCCTAATGAGTATTTGAATTCATTAGACCCCCCTGGATTGCCCCCTTTTAAGCTAGATCTTAAAGTTGGTTGTCCAATTATGTTGCTGCGAAATATCGCACCGAATGAGGGGCTTTGCAATGGCACAAGATTGATGGTTGTAAGATGTGTCTCGCGTGTAATTGAGGCAATAATTTTAACTGGGGAAAAAGCTGGAAATACTGCGTTCATTCCAAGAATTTCTTTGACACCTTCGACTACTGAATTTCCGTTCAAAATGACGAGACGCCAATTCCCGGTTCGTTTGGCATATGCCATGACCATCAATAAATCCCAGGGACAGTCTGTAAAATATGTTGGAGTTGACTTGACCATGCTGGTGTTCAGTCATGGTCAACTTTACGTTGCTTTATCGAGATGTACGTCATTTGATCGATTGAGTGTCCTACTACCTGATCGGGGATCTCTGTCAACAACGAACATCGTTTATCCTGAAGTCCTATTATAATTTGTCTTAAATATCATAAAGGTACCAATGCCAATAAACAAATAGTTTACCTTATTTTTTGATTTATGAGACCAAACATTGATTTGAATTTGACTATACAGGATTGAGATCTACTGGCTCGAGTCATTGTACAATTAACCAAGAGGACTACAAATCAGTGGATTCAGACAACAGGTATTCAATTAAATTTATAATTTCTAACACATTTTAATTTATTTTCTCAATCATGTAATTGCTTCGGCGAAGACATAGTCACCTTATCTATTAATCACTTAATCGCACTCGAACCAAAAAAGTTCCACGTGCATTGGGTGTTGTGTTAGAGTATTGTTTATTTAGGATCGATTTCAACTTTCTATTGTCTAAATTGTTTCTTATTATTGTTGTATTATTGATTGTTTATATTCTTTAAAAAATAGTAATATTTTTTGGATTGAGTTGTGTGCGAAGGTGGTGGTAGGTCCACCACTAGGCTACCATCTGAAATTGATTTTGTGCATCTTTTTTAAGTAAGAATTTTCATGAATTTGCATTGACTTGAGGGGCAGAGGAATTCATTAGACCATCCTGGATTGCCCCTCATTCGGTGATATATTTTTGCCTTGCAAAGGGAGAATCGTTATGACCCGAAGGTTTCGGTATGCATTTCCCATCTCATTGGTGTCTCATTTTATAGTTTAAAAAAAAGGTACAAAAGCATTTTTTGATGTGTAAAGTGTAATTTGGTCTAACTATAGGGGTGCAAAGTATAATTAATCTTTTTTATATAATAAAAATGGAATGCAATCGGATACTATCGATACACTAAAATTTAACACTTTCACTCCCTCAACCACAATGTATTGATCCTAATTAACGCACAAAAAATGATTCTTTATTAGATGTAGGAATTGATTCTTCTCTTGAATCCGATTTTAGGCCATGAAATGCTCAAGTACTATTTTTTTTATAAGTTGTGACAACTACTTTGAATCCAGTTTCATTTTACACTACAAGTAATTTTTATTTTTTTTTTAGCATGCATATAAACATTTATAGTACTGTTAAAATTTATAAAGGTGAAATTTTTTTTTTCCTGAGCCAATACTGAGGAGTTGAATCTCACTATTTTTATCCCATTTCTCTCTCCAATGTTGATTGACGAGGGTTTAAAGTGTCCTTCCTAATTAATTTTTACTTCATTATTTCTTTAAGTACTAGACTTTGTCTGATGTTCAACATTTTTGCATGTTCAGTTTCTGTGACTGAAGTTGATGTTGCAACAGATCGGTTAGCAGCTTGCAAAACAATGATATAGAAGTATACTTTCGGTGATTAAGGTAAGTTCCAGTAGTCCTGAGTGGTGGACTTATCATTACTAAATTTATAATGCATATGATTAATTGTCATTATTTGTCATATTGTTAAAGTTCATTGTGTTAGTTATTGTTTGAATGTTGTGTTGTTTGAAAATATGAGTTGATAGTTTGGAATATCAAATAAATAAAGGGGATTACGTCCAATTTTTAAATATTAGAGTGTCGTATAAATAAAGGGGATTATGTCTATATTTTAAATTTCTTATTAATCATATTTGTTTATACCGTGTTCATTACAAAAACAAGAGTTGATGATAGCACTAACACCTTTCGTCCAATTGCAGTTGAAGAATGATTTTGAGAATTTGTCGACGGAAGCGAATTGAAGGTGTGAGTATGGTTCTAACTTTAAGAGCTACGTTCGAGTTCCTTGAAGTATAGATCTCTTTGGATTATTTTTTGAGTTCCAATTATGAATTGAAATGGATAGCGTTAACGCCTTTCGACCAATTGCAGTTGAAGAATGGCTTTGAGAATTTATTGACGGAAGCGAATTGAAGGTGTGGGCATGGTTCTAACTTTAAGAGTTACGTTTCAGCTCCTTCAAGTATACATCTCTTTGGATTATTTTTTGAGTTCCAATTATGAATTGAAATAGATAGCACTAACATCTCCTTTCATCCATTTGCAGATGAAGAATGACTTTGAGATTTTGTTCACGGAAGCAAATTGAAGGTGTTGTGTATTTAATTATTTTCAATGTTTTATGGTGTTTGTATTTGGACCAAGATGTTGCTTAAAATAAGTTCATGAGTTTTTTATTGTCTTTTTACCAGCAATTTTAGGAATATTTTTATTTCTTGCATTTGGCCAAATTTATTTTTTGTAATATTTTTATTTCCTAGATTTGGCCACAATTTGGTGGATCATTGACTTTATTTGGATATCTTTAGCTTATTCACTGAATTTGGATCCCAATCTAGGCCGTCACAGGAATCGAATGTCAGTCAGATTTTGATAATTTCACCATTACCTTATCCGTTCTTTGATGGAATTTTCTGATTTCATATCGATTGCAGTTGTTTATCCATTTCGATTTCATATTGATTCCAGTTGCACTTGGTGTTGTGTTGTGCCATACAATTATGTAACTGTGGAACTCGATTGTTTTTTTTTTTTAAATAAATTATAATGAGATTTGGATTGGCGGTAACTATTTTTTGCCTTTATTGTAGATATTGGGTTATTTGATTTTTAAGAAAACAAGTATAAAGTGTTGTACAAATAGAGGAGATTATAACATTTTTTTGTTTAATTTTTTTTTTCCACCCGTGCCTTCAGGCACGGGTTATGCCCTAGTATAATTATATCGTAAAAAAAATATGTACAATAAAAGTTATTTTGATTTGAATAAAATGATTTTGTGTGAAACCTTCAAATAAGGAAGTTATGAACGCGAGACTCATGCAGGGGTAATTTTGTCATATAATTTTTATATTTTTTATAAAATTTGGGATTTAACGGTTCAAAAAATCTGTAAATTGGGATTATTTGGTATATTTTCAAACATGGGGGGTTTAATTGGTAGTTTCACGCTAAAATTGGGATTGGCCGGCAATTTTCCCTTTAAATAATGTGTTTTTTATTATTTAGTCCCCATTAGAGAGACCATTGAGAAAAAAAAATATTTTCTAATTGTTCATTCACCACAATTAAGTTTTTTATCCTTAGACAGACAAAATACGACGTAAAAAGACACATATATCCCTCTCTCTCACACTTACATTAACTCTCTCTCTTACTCTCACTCTCACTCTAACATCTCTCTCTTTAGATATCAGGATGTCCAAACGTTAACGATGCCCTCAGTCCTCTTACTATAACATCTATCTTTCTCCTCTACCCACTCTCTTGTCCGACCAACAGAGGTTTTCCACTCACACTGTGTGTGTGTGAGAGAGAAAGACTCGGAGATGGAGGAGAGGCCGGAGACGGAGCTAAATTTCAATACCGTTGACGCCGAAAATACTGACGCCATCGGGGCAGAGGTCGCCGAGGTTGACGCTAACGTCAAATGAGACAAAATCGTGGAGACCAAGAAGCCACCATCTTCTTTACCAGATCTGACCACCAGAAGGCGGCAAAGAAGAGGAGTCGTCGTCCTCGCCCATCGATCGAAGTGAACCAGAGAGATCTGACCATCAAACCAAACCAAACCAGATCCCACCCAATCAAATCCTACCACCGACGCCACCGCCACCAGATTCGACCACCAAAACGCCACCGCCATCAAAATGACGCTCCAAGCCAAAATAAATCCCATTACCGAAGCCATTGTCGGTGGAGTATTCTGCATTCCTAGACGATAAAGAGGATGATGAAGATGATGGTTATAATTACATTTTCATCCCTATATTTTAGTTTTAGTTTTGATTTTTAATTTTTTTTTTTACAAATTAATACACTCACCTCCCCCTAACTTTTTATCAATTTGGGTTTGGTGGTGTTCTTCGGCGGCGGTATTCTTTGGCGGTGTTGATATTTGATTCGGCGGTGTTGTTTGGCGGTGGTGTGTTATTTTTTGATTTGGACAACCATCGGTCACCACTAGCTAGATCCGATAACCACCGCTGGCCACCAGCTAGATCCGGACCTCCCCGACTCTCTCTAGTTAATCGTATTCTAATTGTTTTTCTTTTTTTTTTATCTAGGTTTGATGTTCGATTCGGCGGTGTTGTTCATGTTGGTGGTGTTTTTTGGCGGTATTGATGTTCGATTCGGCGGTGTTGTGTATTTTTAAATGTGTATTTTTAACATTAACGTGTTTTTCTAAATAATGTTTGACATGTTAACGTTAACACAAACGAGACCCCAAAAATGTGTTTTTTTAACGTTAATGTCAGTGTTTCGTTTTTCATTTCTCACATATGGTTTTTTCAGACAACATGAATGCTTTAACGGTGGTTCACTCACTCTCTCTTTCTCTACCAGATCATTAACATTAACTGTAGTGTTTGCGTGATTTTCACACACATGTTTTTTCCCGGACAACGTGAAACGCATTAACGGTAACACAGAAGAGTTTTGACACTTGTTTGATTTTTTTTGAGTGATTGTGTTTGGGATCTATTTTTTTTTTTTTTAATGGTGGGGATATAATTGGTGATGGAGGTGGAGGTGTTTATTTTTACGTTAACGTTAGTATTTCTGCGTGATTTTTTTACGTATATTTTTTAGACAACATTTAATGAGTTAATGTTAACATAGAGAGAGACAAAAAATGTGTATTAATATTAACGCAAACCCACACAAAATAGATGAGAATAATGCATTAATGTGGGAAAAAAAAATAGTCAACATCAAAATGTAAGGACATGAATACGTTAACGTTAACAAATGAGACTTCAAAAAAATGTATATTAACGTTAACGCAAACTCAACCCAAACACATATCTAGTTCAAAAGGACAAATACCCACATATGGTAGTTAACGTTAACACGCATAAGATAAAGTATTTGATAGGACGTTAACGTAAATATTCAAGCAAAATACGTTAACATACAAAACCCCCCAAAAATAAAATACGTTAACGTTAAAACCCACAGCCCGGTGGCAAAAAATACGTTAACATTAAACGCACACAAACATATGAGGAAATATATGGCAACGTGAAACACACAAAAAAAATATGAAAAATATGTTAACGTTAAAAAAATATATGAAAAATGCGTTAACGTTAACGTGAAAAGAAAAAAAAAAGAAAAAAAACATAGATTCAACAACGTTAACGTGAATTCAAAATTTATTTTTATAATATAGTGCTTAAACAATTACGTTAACGTTAGCTCACTGTTGTCCATTTTTGTCTTATTGCATATGACAAAATGACAAATTTGTAAATATTGCTAAATAGAGTAGGCAAAATACAAGAATTTTTTTTAAAACAATTTGTGGGTGAAAAAATGTGATCCCCAGGTCTAAATCCTAAACACCTACTCTACAAATGACTAAATAATAAAATCCCCTTAAATAATTTATGCCTTTTTGAAAGGCTCTTATTTTCTTTTACACGCGCTTGGGTCTGCGAGTGGTTAGGGAGATCCCAATTGTTGTTTCCTTTGGTTGATCGGATTACGTCGAGTCGAGTCGGTGACCGATTTAGTAACTTCCAAGTACTTGTGAATTGACAAAACTACCCCTTTGTGACCTTTCCGTGTTCAATACATGTGTTGCTTTTTGCCCCCAAAATTCCGTCTACGTGGACTCTATGCAAGGAGGAGTCATGCCTTTCAAATTTTCACTTGACGACTATGCCCTCCAAAATTTATTCAAGGCCTTTAATGAATATATATATATATAAAAAAGACAATCCGTTATTACAAAGCTCCCGCTATGCACGGATCCGAAAAAAAATCGAATAACTTAAGTTTATTGTACGCAGTCTTAACTTACTTTTTTGTAAAAAACTGTTTTCCTAATATATTATATATTAGGAAAATAAAAATAGTTTGTGATATAAAAAAAAAATTAAATAGGAGAATTTAAAATGTATTTTTCCTAATCAAGACTTGCGCCGTAACATCGAGAATTAACTTGTTTTTATAACTTAGTAATAATTATTTTGATTTCAGTATAATACTATAATCATATTCTTCATTTTTTACGCAGAAAACATAATTTTAAAGTATTATAAAGTTGTTATCTGTTTTATGTAAACAACTGGCACTTTGTTATAGTGAGATTGCAAATCAATTATGTGTAGCTTCCATTAAAAGAGTCGTGATTAATTCGAGGCAAATCTCTTAATCCCTCAAATCATTCATTTCCTTAAGGGGATTTGACTTTATGAGTCTTCAGTGACTCTTTTAAATTTAAGAAGGAGGCATCATGATAAATATTAGAATCAGATTTGTCGATCCGTTAAGTTTAACGTGTCTAAAATTATGCCCAATACTAAACATCCTCAAAGCAAGACACTAGGCGTGCCCTCCCAGATGAAGAAGGGCCAGTTTGGTAATTTTGCTTATTCAATGTAATTGGTCAATTCACGACTTGTCGTCAGTAATCCAGCCTCGAGAAATCCCAATAATATTTCCTCTTCCAATGAATGACGTGATTCCTCTATATTCCGGGAGAATGAATGGCATTGGTTGTTGTCGAAATCTTTTTATGTCTGATATTAATTTGCCAAAAATACCATATTAACCTCCTTACTCGCAGACAAATTTATAAATTTAATACATTAAGAGTTATTATTTTAATGATTACCAACGATATTAATTTGGTACCAAAATTACTAAATGATCACAATAGTTTTTCAATGAACACAATGATCATTTTCAAATATATGATCAGAGTTGTCTTTATTTTAAGTGTTGTTAGATTCTATTCTGATTAGTCAATATTCCATATATATTCTAAAAAAAACAAAGGGTAGTTATCTTATGTATTTGAGGAAAAAAAACCTTGTGATTAATCAAATAATTTCATCAGTTTTTTTTTCGTTCGCTTAATCATCAAATTATACTACAATGATCACTTATTTTGGGGTTTCAAAATGAATGTTAATGGTATTTTTCAGATCAAGAAAAAATAATGCGTGTTAAATTTAACATGTTAAATTTATTTATCAATACTGAAAAACGTCTTTACAGTTTTGTAGAATTCAACACGGGCATATCAAAAAATCATCACAATGGTGAATTTAACATAAACAGTGAATCAAAATGATATCACGTTATTAAATGATTAGGGATATCGTTTTGAAACGATTATTAGACGAAATGAGTTTGTAATCAAATCAAATGAAAGAGTAATTAAAATGTAATTAGTTATGATTATATGAAGAAATAATAAATGAAATTGTAGTTGGTAACCATTCCTTTTTGTGAAATATATTTTTGGTACATGTTTACCAATATTTAGAGCAATGTTGAATTCAACATATTAATAATCTGTATGTTTTAATTCAACACAAGTTTCGAATTCCATTAATTAAACTTTCCTAACTAACTGATTATGTTAAATTCCACACAAATTATTTAATTTAATATAACCACAAATGACTAATTTTAAATTTCATAAATAACTTAACGTATTGAATTCAACACCAATCATATTTTTTTATGCAAAAAATATGAAGTATTAAAACATGCGATCATGATTATATAATTTAATCATGCAAAAAAAAAATGATTTATTGCGTGATTATTTGCAAGAGTTTTTAGTATAATTAATTATGATAAATACTCTTTTTTCGAATATTTTCACTATCTTTATTTACTATAACTGTTTTATTTGAATTCAATTTGATAAGAAAATTTTAATCACATGTTACTCCCAAAAATTAAGGGGTGAATATTTTTTCCATGCAAAATTCGAAAAATTTAAAAATGAGATTATTTTGTTCTCATCGGGATTTTTTAATATAATTTTATATTATGGATATTTAATGGTATTTTGTATCTTAAAATTGGTGGTGTTGAAATTTTCACATTATTTTATATAAATTCCGGGGATTCTATAAATTTAGTGTCTTAATTGGGTTTTCTTAAAAATTAATGAGGATAAAACTGTTATTTCTCCCCTTAAAAGATGTATTTGTTTATATTTCTGTTTTATTCTTTTTTGGTATAAACCATCTGATATCCGATAATTATATTGGATTTCGACTAATCTGGATTGAGCAAGGTTGAACTACAAGAGCGGTAAAGCTCTCTCTACCGAGTTTTAACGTTGCTGTATTTCCAAGTCCCTCGATCTACGCGCTCGGTGGTCCTGTATTTGTTCGGTGGTCCTGTATTTGTTCAAATGAATATATACATGTGCATACAATGTTAATGTTCTTTATTAAGAGTAATCATTCATTTTGATCTCAAAATCATCGGTTTGCTAATTAAAAAATCACTCGATTTCGTCGTTTAATCGCAATTTTCACGATAACCCAAAAGCCAACGGAGTTTGCGGACACAAACCCATTTCGTGAAGTTCGACAAGTCGACTGTCCGCCGCCGACGGCTGAGCTAGCCTCTGTACTGTACTCCTCTCCGATCATGGCAAAATTGCTGACCCATTTCGCATTTATGTGCTTCGCGTCTCTTTCTCTCCAATTCAGCCTGTTCTTAACCGTCCGGTCGGACGAACATCGACGGACCGTCACTCTGCGAACCACGCCGGACGATAATCTGCAGATGCAGCAGGGTTCTTCGCCGTTCAGGATCGCTCTCTTCGCCGACTTGCACTTCGGAGAAGATGCGTGGACCGACTGGGGGCCTCGCCAAGACGTGAAGTCCGTCAAGGTCATGTCCACTGTACTCGATATCGAACATCCAGGTGAGGCATTGTTCGATCTCCATTTTAATCCTTGCAAATACACTTCTGAAGTTCTGGTTATGGCGATTTATAGTTTCTGGAATTAGACAATTGAAATTTTCAGTTTCCATTTGCTATTGCTGATTGCCCAGCTCTACATTTTTCTCAGATATTGATGAATTGTAGAAGGTATTATAATCATATCCATGATCACCTAGTACTGGAGCAACTTTGTGTATTAGGGTTCAGTTTGAAGAGGTGTGTAATCAAGAAGCAATTATAGCATTATAACCATTTTTAGAAGCTGAATCTTAGAATAACAAAATTGAAATCGAGTTAAGATCTCTCTCTCTGTTTTTTTTTTTTTTTTTTTTTTTTTTTGACTCTGAAATTTGATTTACTGCCAATTAAATTATGACTCAAACTTCCATTTGAATGGCAGACTTTGTTGTTTATCTCGGGGATGTCATTACGGCCAACAATATACCGATTAAAAACGCGAGCTTATATTGGGATCAGGCTATTTCTCCGACAAGAGCTAGGGGTATACCATGGGCAAGTGTGTTTGGAAATCATGATGATGCTCCTTTTGAGTGGCCGTTAGAGTGGTTTTCGTCGCCCGGTGTTCCTCAAATTCGTTGTTCAGCAAATTTCTCCTACAAAGGTTGGGTTAAATTTTGAAATTTTAATAAAAATCGAGAGAGAAAGCTGTAAATATTGTTTTAGAGACAGAAATTCGTTTAGAGAGAATTTCTTGAGGTTAGAAGTATTGAAAAAAAAAGTACTTAATACATTCGACTCACAAATTTCAATGTCACTTTAAATTCCGCACTTAAACGGGCACTATTTGAGGTAGCATCTTGTTCCTGATGTCAAAATTTCAATGCCAGGAGGAGATGATTGCAGTTTTAGAGGCACAACACGCCTGGAGCTGATGAATGACGAGGTTGAGCGTAACACGTTATCCTACTCCATATCTGGGCCAAAAAATCTATGGCCAAGTATTTCTAACTACGTCATTAAGCTTTCATCATCAAATGATACCAGTACGCCCGTGGCATTCATGTACTTTCTAGATTCTGGGGGCGGGTCGTATCCCGAGGTTATTTCAAGTGCCCAAGCAAATTGGTTCCACCACAAATCTCAAGAAATAAACCCCGACTTGAGGTGGAGACAGATGGAACCATATTTTTGACTGTTCTTTTACAAGTTATGATTAATTTAAGCTACTGGTTTCCAACAAAACGAGGAAAGAGAAAATCGTATATTTTTCCTCGTTTGGATTGAGAGAGTGAAAAATTCCACTTCGGAAGTAAAGTTGACGGTTTTCTTTTTTTGCCCTAAATTTTGCAACCCACTATTCACCCAACCCACGCACTATAGTAATTTTTTGAGAAATCCAATAATTCACTACATGAAATTTTTTGCAGTGATTTTCATCTAGTGCAACAATTTTGGATTTTTGGAAAAAAAAAAAAAAAAAAAAAGGTAGCGCGTGGACTGTATGGACATAAATTTTAAATTTGTGAACTATTCACCAAGACACTATGTGAATCTTGTTTGGGTGCAAACCAAACCATGAAAATATTGAAGATTCTACATGTTTTCATTCTTCTGCATTTACTCCCAACAACCAGATTTGTCCTCCTAATATAGGATGCCCGAGATTATATTCTGGCATATACCAAGTAAAGCCTATAAGGAGATCGCGCCTAGGTTTTTCATACGCAAGCACTGTATCGGTTCAATTTTCAAGGAAAAGGTTGCTACTCAAGAAGCTGAAATGGGCATCATGAAACTCCTCGAACAAAGGCCCTCTGTCAAGGTAAGGGGCACATATGTACATGCCTTAACATATATAGTCAATAAATCTGCTTTGGTGTAGTATTATCCAGTGTTGGACCTGCTAGAATCTGACATCGAAGTTGTGAGAATTCCTAAAGTAGTCCATATATGAAAGCAACTATTCCACTCGATACCAAATTGTTTGAGGTTGGAACCTGCTAACGTGGTATTAAAGCTAGTTTGGAATGGCTCAATTGTTTGTCTTCTGATGTCCATTTTCTCTCTTTTGATGTTTGTCCAATTGCATCACATATAAAGCGTGGTTGGACGTGAGCATGGTTGTTAGAATCCCAGATCGAAATTATGAGGGTTTCTAAAGTAGTTTATATATGAAAGTAGCTACTGGAACCTGCTAGCAGGACCATGTTATGTCGTTATCAGTAATAACTACGTAATTGAAAATGAGAATTTATTGAGAGATATGTAGGTGATGACGATGGATTAATGATAATATTTTGAACTTGGAAGGTCGGATGGCCATGTCTCTGTGGTCCTGTTGATTTGTATTCTTTTGAATGGTGGTGGCAGGCTGTGTTTGTAGGGCACAACCATGGATTGGACTGGTGTTGCCCTTACAAGAAGATGTGGCTGTGCTTTGCCAGGCACAGTGGCTATGGTGGATATGGGAACTGGCCCAGGGGAGCTAGAATTTTGGAGATCACTCACCAACCCTTCTCTCTCAAGTCATGGATAAGGATGGAGGATGGCCATTTACACAGTGAAGTTGTCTTGATTTGAGCTCTTTCATCTGCTGCCGGCGTCTTTCTCCACAGTACTTCTCTCTCTGTATAACTCTCTCTCCCTCTCTCTCTTTAAATCATGGATTAGGGTTTTCTCTAATGCATTGTAATTGATAATTTATGGGTTTTCATGACATGTACTTGTTTGTAATAAGTAATAGAAAATGGATTTAAGACAGATCATCTGTAATAAGTAGATGCATAAGCCTGTAGTGATTTACTATTCTACTTTCTGCGCTTCCTTTTTTTTTTTTTTTTTTTAATGCTTAGGGTTAGATATCTTATTATGATTAGGGTTTCCCTTTTTAGAAAACTTATGAAAAAAGGAGGCTTCTTTTTATTGTTAAAGGTTTTTTGATCCTTTTTTTCCCCTGAAAATTAAGCTCATAGTTTCCAATAAAGAAACATGTTACAGAATTTAGGGAAAATTACGTTTCTGGTCCCTAAGGGGGGTGTTTATGTGAACTTTAAGGTTTGCCAAATTGGGCATTCCATCCCTCAAGTTTAACATTTGTTTCAATTTTACAAAATTAAAAACACCGTTAATGATTTTGAACGGAAAATGGATTGCATTCAACACGTGGCCTTTTAAGGGGATATTTTCATCATTTAATTGCTAAGGTTTAAATGTTTTCCTCTAACAACAATTCAAACTTTTCTCTCGCATTTTTTAGTCAAATCGTTGTCATGAAAAAATATTTTAAATTTAGTAGAGTAATGAAATGATAAAAATATTCTCAATTAGAAGGCCATATGCTGAGCGAACAAATGTAAAATTTGAGGGGCCAAAAGTGTAATTTGACAACATAGACCCCCCAAAAAATCAATAATTTAGGGACCAAAATATAATTTTCCCCAGAAATTGAGGATTGAACATAATAATAAGTCTTTTCCAAATTATGAAGAAGAGATGAAGGCACGAATCCTTCCTGCTAATGGTTGTATAGAAGTTTGTGTGTGTAATTATGATGACAGTGATAGTAAGGTATCATGAGATGAAGTGGTTCATATTAATTTTAGGGTTTATGTGCCTTAATTCAATGAAAATCATCATGTTTTTCTTGCATTAACTATTACTTCATCCCTACTCTTGGGGTTTGATGGGGATCGACTAAGGCCACTGCTTCAATCGGCCTTCAGAATCTGAGGCAAGATCCTCTTTACCACTCTGAAAATCATCAAACAGCTCAAAAGACATCTCTCTCTCTCTCTCTCTCATGGACCTTTTTGCAGGACCTCTTTCTGCTGGGCCATGAATAGAAAGCATGTTGCAAAGTCAGTCCTATGGAGATGGTGTTTAAAGTCTATAACCAAATAGAAGGTGGTAAGGAAATCCACATGGCTTGTCTGAAAGGAAGGGGACCCACTTTCCTATATGTATTTCTCTTGGCCCATGATGACTTGGAATGGGTAGTTCTTGACAAATAATGAAATGGGTAGTTTCCTACGAGATGATCATGATGAGGGTGTTTGGCAGATTTGAAATTGGGATTAGAAAAAAAAATGCTAACTTTAATGTGAAAAAGTTTGGTGGGTTTTGAATAAAAATGGGATGAATGAAGGAAAATGCATAATTTTAATGGAGAATCGTTTTCAAAATCACAGTTTTTTTATCTCTAAATTGTTTGGCAGTAGGACCTGTTGAGGGTTGAGGTTCAAAGGGGGGCTCCCCCCCCCCCCCTTATAAGTGACTGGTGGTAGTAGTAGTTCCTCTAAATGGCTACATAATTGTGATGCCCCTTCTCTCTAAAGTTGCTTTCACTCTTCATCTTTTTTCTCTTTGGCACATGATGTGCTTCTGAAAAAACAAAAACAAAAACTAATGGATTCAAGTTATTCAACCTGGGGATGAAACAGGAGCCCATTTGGATGATCATGATTTGAAGTTTTGAGGAGATTCTTCAACTGATGTGGAATATTTTATTTTTTTTTTACAGTAAAAATGGCGAATTTTTTTCATGCTTGAGGAATCCGAAGGTATGTATGGTCTACTGTAATTCATGAAGCATAATTTTTCAGTGGTTTTTTGTGCTTTTTCGCTGAGAAAAGGATTGGGTTTTAATTGAAATCTGGTTGAAGGCGTAGGCAAGGTGTTTGATAAAATTGCTGACTAAGGTCTTATGAAACTTTGATGGGGAAAAAGAGGAGCTGGTTCAGTTTTGTCAAAAGGATATTCATCCCCGAGACGAAATCAAGGCCGGAAAAGGTTAGATTTCACTTTTTTCCCTCGCAGTTTCCATTGATTAAAAATGGGTTTTGGTTGATGAACGATTTTCAAAACTTGAAATTTCTAGAAATCAAAGAAGTTGAGATGGGTGTTTGGGAGGCTGAAGTTCAAACAATATCCGGCGATTGGTGCTCCACAGAGGACATTGAACGAGGCAACCGAAGAGCAGAAAAAGCATGCTTTTGCTGTTGCCATGGCAACAGCAGCTGCAGCTGAAGCTGCTATTGCTGCTGCTCATGCTGCTGCTGAAGTAGTCAAGCTCACCGGCGTACCTCATGAGCTTGGAATAAAAAATCGAGTTTGGGCTGCCATCAGGATTCAAACAGCCTTCCGTGCCTATCTGGTGAGAGAATCTCAATCAAAATTATCGGAAAAAAAGGTTTCCCCAAGGACTCAATTTTTAATTAATTTTGCATATTTTGGAGCACAAGGTGTAGATTCAATATCAGGGTCATCACATAGCTCAATAATTATAGGCTCTATCCAAGTAGGGATGACAACTGTTCGGTTTTAGCCTTGTTTCACTACAAACCAAAACCAAAGCCGTTAGACACATACGAAACCCAAAACCAAAACTATCAGTTTTTTAATTTTATAAAAACCAAAATCAAAACCGCGAAATGTTAAGTTTTTTTAATTTTATGTAAAACCAAAACCGAAACAACGAAACTGCAAAACCTTTTTTTTTTTATATATAAATAAAAATATAAAAATTATTAAAATCTTAAAATTAACCCTATAACACACACACACACATATATATATTTATATACCAGGGGGCAAAATGTAAATAAAAAAAAATGAGGTTTATATTATAAAAATATATTTACAATACCAGTACGATGTTCGGTTTCACGGTTACTATCCCATAACCAAAACATAGACAAAAACCGCTTCGGCTTTCATTTCCGAAATCAAAACCGTAACCAAAATCATTTAATCGGTTTTAAAACCTAATCGTTTGGTTCGGTTACCCGTCGGTTGGAGTTGAATTGCTCTCCCCATAGCCAATATATATATATATATATTTTTTTTACGAAGGTTTTTATTTTGCTAATTCATAAAAGAACTTTCATTGGTGGAAAAAAAAAGGTGAAATAACGGGGAAAATGGCTACCCAACGCATGAGGAAGGGTCAGATATGCGTAACCTTACTCCGATAAGGTTGAAAACGAAAGTTTGTTTTCTTTCTTTGAATCCATGTAGAAAATATTTTTTAACTGAACTTTCAGAAGGTTCTCGGTGTTAACGTTAAAATATCAAGAAGTTCTTATTATATAGTACTCTTTTTTTCCTCCGAGCAAGACTTTAATTATAATATCAAATACAAATTCAACTTCAAATTGATATCAACTAAAGATTAAAAATTTAGTTGAACGAATAAAAACTAAAGAGAGAAAAATAGGCATAAAAAATTATACTGAATAATTTCAATGACAACATTATAATTTTTTCAATCCTTAATAATATTTTCGTTGAATTTAACTATAATATTAAACACAAATTCAACATTAAGTTGATATCAACTGGATAGATCCAATCTAGTTGATATATTGACTAAAAGACTAAAAATTTATTCCCAAAAAAAAAAAACATGCAATAGGAATTAAAAAAAATATATGTACATAATATAACTCAGGAGGTGTTAGTCCAATTGGTAAAGGAGATATGCTCTTTTTCTGTGTCTTGTCAACCAGGATTTGATTTTCCTGAGGAACACTTCAGGAATTAAATCTTGAATGCACCAAGTCAATGTGGGAGATATCGCTCTTAAGATTGCTCGGAGAGGTGATTAGTCGAGGTGTGTGTAACCTGGCCCGAACACACCTTGCTGTAAAACGAAAAAAAATAAATAAATTATAAGTGAACTATTTCAATGACAATATAAGAATTTTCTCGAATATCAATTGATGAACTTTTGCTATTTTCAAAACGTTAGTTCAATTCTGACCCTTTCGACGTCAACTAACTTTAAACCGCATTTGAAGATACATTGTTCTACAAAACGATAAACCTATTGTTTTTAGGCACACGATGCTTCTTCTCTAAACCTAAGTATGACACAGGCAAGGAAAGCATTGAAAGCACTGAAGGGAGTGGTGAGGCTGCAAGCTATGATCCGAGGCCAAATCGTGAGGCGCAGGGCAATTGCTCGGTTAAAATCTTTGCAGTCCATCACAAAGACGCCACCAAAAATTCACCACATCAAAATTCCCAGCATGGATGAGAGTTATAAGGATGGTGAAAAGAAGCAAAGTCTATGCCCGAAAAGTGAGTTCGATGAGAAAATGCAACAATGTGAGCATGCTAAAACAACATCAACAAAGGTAAATAGTTGCATTTAGGTTTTTTGTATAGGGTTTGGGTTAATTTGCCTTTAATGTACTTTGATCTTGTTTCATTTTAAACCCTCTACTCTAAAAACCTACATATTACCGGCTTCTACTCTGGACCATCGGGAGAAACTCACTTTTGATTCAAAAAAATATAAAATGACTCAATTACCCATTAATTTTTATTTTTTTAATTTAAATTAGATATTTAAAGGTAATAAAAGGGAAAATTTTCATTTTTTTTTCCTCTCTAGTTCTCTTTCCCACTCGACAACTATTTTTCTTTCTTTTTTTTAATAAAATAAAATTTAAAATAGTGATAAAAAATTTAATTTCATCAAATTTTTAAAATATTCCATATTGAAACCTCTAGTAGAATATACATCCAAATGACTAATAGGAAGTTAAGAATGTTACATGTTGAATAATAATATATTGTTCTTGTTTTTATGTGGCTTGAAAATCAGTGCCATAGAAATTGGGATTACAGCTTGTTTCGGGAGGAAGACGTGGAAGCCTTAGGGTTGAAAAGGCAGGACCCCGTCATGAAAAGAGAGCGCATGAAGAAATACTCGTTTTCTTATCGGGTAAATTAGAGCAACGTTTGATAACGCTTTTATTTTTTATATTTTTTTGGGCTTTTAAGATAAAATGACTTATTTTTAAAAGTAGGGTTTGGTTTGCATTTAAAAATTTACTTTTAAAAAAAGTAAAAACATGAATTTAAGTCTTTTTTGAAAAATGCATCTATGATTTTTTATTTTTGAATCAAGAGATCACTTATAGCCTTATAGGGTTAATACTAAGAAACACTTCTAATTTTTTGCTTTTGCTTTTAAGTAAAAAGACTTTTTTGTTAAATTAAATTTTTGCTTTTAAAAAATATTTTAAAAAAACCATTACCAAACGATGCCTAATTTAAATTCAGATCCTTCTCGATAATAATGGCGGTAAAATTATGGCTTCATTTTCAAATTTACCAAATAATTTATCATTTTTTTTTTTTTTGTTTTTGCAGGAGGGAAGAAATGACAAAGCTTTTGAAGAATCGGTAACCAACAACGAAAATGAAAGACAGAGCCACCAGTTTGAACATTTGGAGAGGAGAGAAACAAAAGAGAGAAAATCATCAATTTTTCCAACTTTAATCTCAAGTCATACGATAAGAACAGGAAAAACAGAGCTGTCTTTTGAAGAACTAAATTCGCAATTTTCACTCCCAAGAAGATCGTTTTGTCGTGCAAAACAGACTGCAACAGGGGAAAACACTTCTTTACCAAGCTCCCCTGTTTTTCCAACTTACATGGCTTCCACAGAATCAGCAAAGGCAAAGGCAAGATCAATGAGCCTGCCTAAACAACGGCTAGGATTGTCCGATACGTATTCCGGACATGTTTCTCCACATAAGATCAGAGTTTCTTCTTGGTCTTCTTTTAATGGTGAAGTGACTAATAGTGGTGGAAGGAGTGGAGCTTCTCAGCTTATAGCTGCAAATATGAAAAAACTCTACCGCCATTAGAGGGATTATGCCTGTTTCTCCCAACATTGATTTATGAGCTGGTTTGGGTTTTTGATTCAAGTTCTGGGTTTTCAAATTTTGACTGGCTCCTGAGGAGAAAATCCTGCAATTGGACTCATTTTCTCTCAGGTACATATGTACAAAATCTGATTTTTTTTCTTCTTCCTTTTTTTTTTTTTTTTTGGGTGGGTTTGTTGGTGTGTGTCTGAATATGGTCCTGGAAATCATATTCTTACAGAAATTTGCAGAAAAAAAAATCATCAGTTGTTCTTGTTCTCATTGTGTTGGAAAGTGTCTGAATCATGGGTTTAAAGTCATGTTTGGAAGTATTATTAATTTTTTTTTTTTGGGTGTTTTATATTAAGGTGTGTCCAGGTTAGCTCACGCGCACCTTGACTAATCACCTCCTCGGGAGATATTAAGGACGCACTCTCCTACATCGACCCGGTGCATCCAGGATTTAATTCCTGGAGTGTTCTCTAGAGAGTCAACCTTGATTGACAAACCTCCTATTGCCAACCGAACTAACATCTTTTGGGTTAAAATCGTGTTTGGACGGTATTGATAATGCAAAAGTGTGGTGTTGGAAAAAATATATGTCCCAAACATGACTTTAACCCAAGTCTAGACTTGTGACACTGACTACACCAAGTCATGAATTTTATTTTATTAGTGCAAAGACTTGTGTCTGGTCTTTTTCATTGTGAGGCTCGGAAGAAGTCTATACTAAGTCGTGATTTTTATCTTTATCTGCAATGGCGGGGTCAGAAATTAAATATTTAAATTGAGAGAGTTTAAAAAACATTACGATACAAAGTGAATTTTTTTTTTTTTTTTTTTTTTTTTAAATTTGGGTTAGTTATAATCACGGTCATTCAAAAGATAGATCGGTCGCTTTTTATGTAGTTGAATTTAACTCAATAAATAATCATCTTTCGATTGGCTAAGTGGTTAAAATAAATCAGTTGGCAGATAGAAGGGATGCCTAGTACTGTGCTCCTTCTGGTTTAGTTGAATTGTACTTTATACCCCCTATAACTAAGTACTTATTCTCCCTGTAGTTCAGACTTAAGTGTTACGGTTAAATAATTAATAGATTTTCGTAAAATACCCGACTTGATTTGGGGAATGAAAGAAAAGTAAAAAAACACAAAGGCAAACGGATATTATTCGACTCGACTTAGGGGTATAAATGTCAATTAATTTTTATTTTTTTTTTAATTTTGACTTTTTGAAATTTGATCGTTAAATTTAACAAAAATTATAATTGTTGCAATTTGTTCCGAAGAGTAAATGCTTACGAAAATATTACAGCTGCACGGGTGTAAATTCATAAACTTTAACTAATCAAAATAAAAAACTGCATTAGAAACCATGTATTATTTCATTGCATCACAAATGGGCATCTTTTTTGGATGGTGATAATGTGCCCTTTTATTTCTTGATCCATAGTTCCGTAATTCTAATTGAAATTGATTTGATATTTGGCCTGTTTATTGGGAAAAAAGAGTCCCCAATGCTTTTCAAGCTCTGGGTTCTTCTGATTCTCATCAAACATGGCGAAAATGTAAGTTTCTATTGGTTTTCCGCGCCTTTTCGGGGACCCTCCCTTCACGTGCTGTATCAAATTGTTGAGATATGTTCTGGCATTGTCGGGGGTCGTCGCCGTCCCGCCGGCCGACGGCCAACCGCTTTCGGACACAACGATCTCGATGGAAGCTCCGCCGGTCTTCTCCAGTGCCGAGTAAACGCCGTCGAGAATAGCGTCGAAGAGGTTGCGGTAGCCCAGTTGGCCATCCTGCACCACCACGGAAGGCGCTGTGAACAGGGCGTAATCCAGGCGGATGTCGCGGGTGTTGCCGATGTAGCTGAAATAAGGGTATAAATTGACGAGGAGCGGCGAGCGGTTGTTCGCCAGGAAGGTGATGATCGGAGCGAGATACGACTGGATTTCGGGCTTGAAAGAGCCTCTGGACGGAGGGTAACTTTCACCCATGACTCCGGTGTCGATGACGGTCGAGACTTTGATTTGTGTTCCCAGTCCGGCGGCGGAAATCGCGTTGAGTATGTTGCGCATGGCGGGGAGAACGAACTGGGCGAACCTTGCGGTGTTGCTGTTCAAAGGACTGACTTCGTTACCGACGGCGATGTACCGGAATCTGACGTTACCGTAGTTTCTGACGTTGTTCTGGACCCACGAATTGGCGTTGGCTTGGCTGGCGGCGATTCCCTGGAGGTCGGGGTTTGGGACGTCCAGCATGAGCTCAATGTTGGTGCCTCTCAGGGCTTGGAGGGCCGCCGCGTCGGGGCCGTACAGTCGCATTCTCCGGATGTTGTTCTGGTTGTAGAGCGCCACCACTTCTTGCCGCGGCGGCAATCGGTCGCCGAGCATGCCGTAGCAAACTCCCGTTTGCGCACCTGCAATTGGCAAACATAATTACCAATTTGTTAATATTACATTTACACCCCCTTCAATTTTTGTATAGTCTAAAATTTGAGTTTTTTTACCTTAAAATCTAATTTTACAACTCACTATTCACCCAATCCACTTACTACGAGTACAATAATTTTTTGAGAAGTCTAATAATTCTATTAAAAATTCAAAATCAGTACAAATTTTTATATGAAAAAATTACAGTAATTTTCACGTAATGTAATGACTTAACTTTTTTTAAAAAAAAAGTAATACAACATATAAATTGTATGAGTAAAAATTTTAAATTTGTGAATTATTCGCCAAGAAATCCTTAAATTTTGGTAAATACAATTTACTAATATGATATAACAATATAAATATTTAGCTTTGTATAAATTTTTATTATTGATATCAAACATGTGGTAGCACCCCTAAACTTTGACCATTATTTCACTTTGGACCCTGTAGTTTTAATTTGAATATATGACACCCTGAAATTTCATAATGATCCATTTTCAATCCAAATCAATAACCCCATTACAATTTTAATTGGATGACATATCGTCACCTATTGTTCATCCAACTCAATTATTTGTAAGAGAACTTTAAGAGTATTTCTATTCCATCAGTTCTAGGTAGGATCGGCCCCGGTGTGTGTGTGTGTGTGTGAGAGAGAGAGAGAGAGAGACTTGTTATGTCTAGAGTGGCCAAGATTAGCCCAAGCAACAACACTAGAAGCACCATTGGAGACATGTTTTTGGCAGAGGAGGAATGCAACAAGTTAACCATGCTTAAAAGCCAAAAAGAATTGATTTTTTTGGTGGGTGTGGGGAGGGGTGAGCTACAACCCCATTTTATAGGAGTTTGAACAGGATAGTGTACTGTACATAGTCAGGGTCCATCCTTCTACATTGCCCATAAAGTCAGTCCACCCCATGGAAAAAAATTAAGGGCATTGGGAGGTCGACAAGTGAAAAAGACCACTTTTTAAGGGCATCTCAAGGCAAAAAAATATCTTGAATGGTCCTCTACACTACAAATTAATAAGGAATTAATTAACCCAAAAAAAAAAAATCAACAAAAAGCACTTCCGAAAGTACATTCCAAAAACTTGTAGGGTTTTTACACTTTGAACCCCTGAAGTTTGACCAAAATCTCACTTGGGTCCCATTAGTTTCAATTTGAATACATAATACCTTAACGGTGCGTTTGGTTGGACGGAATGGGGGTGAAATGGAATCGCAATTCCAATTCTTTTATTTGGTTATTCAATGAAATAAAAAAATTTGATTACATTGGAATGAAAATAGATGGAATTGGATTTCATACTTCATAGGGCGAAATCGGATTCTATAGTTTATGATTTTTTTTTTTATTTGGGTTACACCCAAAATATCTCACCTTATTTTGGACAATAATTCTCAATTTGAAAATGATTTCGATATTTTTCATAGATTAATTCTATCATATGGTAACAAAATATTTTGTTCTCAATTTTATATTTTTATTTTGTAAAAGAAAATAGGTTTTTTTTTTTCTAATATGTTGTTTTTGTTTCGAGAATATAAATAGATTTTTTTTGTTCTTGATTTTTTTGAATAGAAACATGTTTTCTATTTTCAGATTTTTGTTTATGCTTCTTAAACAAAAACATAGATTCTTGTTCACAAACTTATATTTTGAACAAAAATAAAAAATTGAAAGCGAAAAAAATCAGTTCTTGTTCCCGAAATAGAAACATAAATTGTAGAACAAAAAATATGTTATTGTTCACGAAATAGAAACAAAAATTTGAGTACAAAAAATCTAATTATTTTCCTGGGAACAATTTTTTTCCCTTTTTTTATTTTTTTATAGGAAATGGAAATAGAAATGTGAGAACAATAAATATGTCTATTTTCCTAAACAAAAATAAATATTTGAGAAAAAAATCTATTTATACTCTCAAAGCGAAAACAAAAATTTAAGAACAAAATATTTTTATTAGGTTAATTTGTAAATAAACTTGATCTCAAAATTAATATGTAAAAGACCATTATTCCATCTCATTCCTTAAACATACAATAACTGTAAAACCTAATTTTTGCGCATGCATATCTCTAATTGTATTTTAAAACGTTTAGAAAAATAATAGGGTGCATTATGCTATTTAAATTTTACTTTAAAAATTTTAGAAGTTTTTATGATATTTAAAAATTTGACTTTAAAAATTTCAGGGGTTAATATATTAATTTTAATTTTGACTTTTAAAAGTTTAAGGATTATTAAGTTATTTAAAATATAATTATAAAATTTTTAAAAAATAAATAATATTTTATTTATTTTAAGAGGGCTAATTAATATAAATAAATTAAATGAGCAATATTGTTTCTTTTTAAAGAAGGAAAGAATGTGACCAATACATGTGGTCAAAAAAATAATAATTAAAGAATGGCAGTTGGTTTAAGTTTTCACGCACATATATATAAGTTTGTCATATATCTACTGTTTAAAAAAAAAAGGGAAAAAGAATTGCTCTCGGCAGAAATATTTCTCTCTTTTCATATATATATATATATATATATATATATATATATATATATATATAAAATAAAATATATATCATGTTTAATTTGTGAGACTATTTGTATGGACATATACACATGCATATTTACATGCCAAAAATAGATATACATGGGTTTAAGAAATGTAACGAGTATATTTGTATATATAGATATATCTAATTTACAAATAATAAAATTTAAAATAAAAATTGTAAATTTTATTAAAATGACAATTTTTAAAACCCGTATTCTAAATTGTCAATTAATATAGTATGGATTAGTTGATATGAATTTGTAATACCAAATACAAATCTGGTAAATTTCATCTATCAAATATCACGGGTCATTAACAATCATATTTTTGTTAATGGTCAGACCTAATATTATTGACGGTAATAATCTAATCCCGTTCTAATAATATTATTAGAATTGTTATTACAATTTATAATTCCTTTATAATTTAAATAAAGAATTTGTGTTCTTTATTTAATAATTTCGTATAATCAAAAATTGGGAATGGAAAATATTGCATTTTAGTATCACGCATTGCATATTAGATTTATTTAAATAAAATTCTTAGTTTAGACTCTGTCGCTGTTAGATTCATAGGCGACGCCGACCACGTCTGCATTACAACAGTAACGTATTTAGTAGCACAAAAATCGAGGTGAGTGTATTATCTTCTATGTAAATTGTCAAATTATATTTTCGTGCTAAAATGTGAAAAGAAAATGTTTATTAAAATGAATTATTTTATAACGTGATGCAGATCAAATATATTTTTAATGGCGGAAAGTATTTTATTATCCGACTATATCATAGTGTGATTCCGACAGGAGGGCATCTCCTCAGGATGTTATTGGTTTTAACAGGAGGGCATGTTCTGTAGGACGTTGTATTGTGACCTGACAGGAAGGCAAGTCCTATAGGTGGTTGATATCAGTTGTTGTCGTTGTCGTTGTTGTTGTTAACGATGATGATTATCATCATGATATGATAGTTTATACCATGTGTTGGCTCTTACCATTGGAGATATTAAATGACCTTGACACTTATATCAACCTTAAATTGCACACTTGTACAGGTTACGGTACCGTCGTAATTCCCGATCGTGAGGTGAAACGATCTTATGGTTGTAGGGAAATATGTGTGCGATATTTTATTATATATCAAAATAATCTAATTAGTTAATTTAAATGTATTTATTTTATTGTGATGATAGTTGTGGAGTTTATCTCGGCTCAGTGTGTTGTTATCTTTATATTATGGTTGGGAAGTGGTATTTGATAATTATGTTTGATTCATAAATTATTTTTATATTATGAAGACATTACACCGATAAAATATTTGGTCTCAAGCACTGCAGTTAGAGACGGGTCCATTAGTGGCACTAGGTAAAGTCATATGGTGATGTCGTTTTTGGAGGATTTAGCGGATAGGTGTGAACCGTGAAATGTTTAGCTTTTGTAGTTTTATTATGGATATTTAGGACACGTGCATTCCTGAATGTTGAAATTGGTAAATATATTTTTGAAAAATAAAATAAAATTATAGCACTACATGTTTATATATATATATATATATATATATATATATATATATATATATATATATATATATATATATATTTGTTGTTTGGTCGGGTGGTATCGAGTCAACGTCACGTCTGGTCTTGGGCGTTGGGGGGCCCGGGGTGGGGTGTGACAATGACAACCAAATAAGAGAATGAAATAATGATTTTATTGACAAACCAATTACATTTCTTCACTCATTCCATTCCTTCTCCAATTTCATTCCACTCTGATTTGATTCCATCCAACCAAAGGAATCGTAACTTTTAATCATCCCATCAGAGTTTAAGTTATTATTTCCATCTTTTTGATAGAAAACAATTATCTGTCATGCACCTAGCTGATTTAAGGGGTTTGATGAGCAATTTTAATCTTCTCCTTCACTCCCATTTTTGTTCCCGTCCAAATACCCAAAAAACGTACATATGTATTTTTTGTTAAAAAAAATTATAATGGGAAAAAAATAGATTAAAAATGTCCGTAAAATTTCCTGTAAAATAGTTGGGTGCATTACAATTGACTGTTTGCTATTCAAAATTGTAATGGAGTTATTGATTTGGATTGAAGTGGGATGATTATGGAACTCTAGGGTATTATGTGTTCGATTGCAACTCTAGGGGCCAAAGTGATTGATGGTCAAACTTTAGGGGTGCTATTTGTCAAAAGTTGATTACTTGTCGTGGTCTTGGTGCCCTTGTAACTAATTCCATCAATTGGCAGCCTTGGAATTTCGACTTATATCAAGATAGACTTGAATAGGTCAATAAACTACACTTACTACTAAGGGTTTTTAAAAGTAATAAATTTTGGGGCCAAAATAATAATTAAAATAAAAAGGGTTCTCGTCTCTATTTTATATATAATTTTTTTTTATTAATATTATAGGATAATTGGTCAATAATTCCAAACAGAGAGAATTTAAATTACTTAATTATATTTTGATTTGTGTTTTAGTTACATGATTAATGTTCCTTTTTATATTCAATCAAATGTTTCCAATTAAAATTTGTATCCTCTATCGCCGACGGGACAATCCACCGCCACCCGTCTTTGTCTATCTTTGGATCTCAAAACTCTGGTCACCAAAGTCCGGCCATTGACCGTCAGAATTTTATTTAGTTATATGTAAAAAAAAAGTTGTTTATTTTTTATTTACATATATCTATATTTAGTGTATTTTTCAATTATATCTAACTATTTTCTCAATGTATTTTTTAGGTACATATTTTAAGCGTATTTTTAGTTACATTTTAATATATTTTTAGTTAAATTCATGTATTTTCTGGCGACTAACTATCGAAAAATTAGTTAAATATAACTAAAAAATTGTAACTTAAATATATATTTAAAAAATATTACTAAAAAATAGTTGAATGTAACTAAAAATAATTTCGCCGATCGGTGATTCAAGTTTCGACGACCAGTGATGGTCAAAATCTGACGGTCGGCAACGGTGGGACGATGGTTGGTGACACAACCTTAATTAGAACTTTAGTGTTTTCATAAATTCAAACAAACGAGAGACAAATTAAAGTAATTATTTATTGTAGGGCTTTTTATTAAGAGGCATTTGGTGAGAGGTCTCTTATTTCACCCTTAATTTTAAAAAAATTCTAGAGGCAGAAAGAACTTTTGTTTTAATCCCGCCTATTTTAAAAAGGTGGAAGCCCTGCACACACGCCTGCACAACAACTTTGTGTAATACTTCGGAAATTTATATTTTTGAAAAATATTATTTTATATAAGTTTAACATTTTTGAGATTATTTTATAAATTTATCGTATAAATAATATTTGATAATTTTTGTGGATTAAATGTTAATTTTAAATTGATGTTTGAAAGTTTTGGAACTATCGTGTTATTTAAAATATATTTTAAGAGTTTTGAGGTATAATTAATATTTTTTTATTTATTTTAAGGAAAGATATTGTATAAATAAATAAATAAATTAACGATCACAATTGTTTCCTTCATATAGAAGGAAACAAAACTGACCATATGTTTATATACATACATATAAAATGTGTTATGTTATTAGAATTAGAATTATATATATAAAATGTGTTATGTTATTAGAATTAGAATTAGAATTATATATATATTAACGTATAATCCGTGCCTGAAGGCATGGGTGTAAAAGAAATTGAACCTAATTTTTTTTTATATATATATATAATCTTCTATGTTTACACAACATTCTAATGGCGAAAGAAACACAGGAGAAGATTCACCAGTGCCTTATTTGTTTCTATCTTTTTTCCTCCGGTCAAGCACTCAACGGCCATAAAAGAACACATGGAATTGCTTCATTGACATACTCTTCCTCCTGCTACTACTACTAAAGTAAATCATCTTCACTTTCATCACCATTTTTATCCTCAAAATACTTTTGAAGAACCCATAATAAAAATAAAATAAAATTTACTCATATAATATAGCACGTGCATTTCACGTGCTAAAATCCGTCCAAATTAACACTACTATTTGATAAAAGGGTTACATAAAAAATCGGCAACAAAAAAAAGGATGACATTGAAAATAAAATAAAATTGCAGGGCTACATTAAAAACAAATAGCAAATAGGAAGATAAAAAATATATAATTTGTCCAATCAATATAAAATTCAAAATTAAATTATTATTTCATTTTTAATCTTATTTATTAGAATTTATGAAAATACTAATATTCAATTTCTTAATAAATCAAAAAACTAAGAAATGAAATCAAATTTATGAATATATTTGTTAGGAAAATCAAAGAAAAAATAAGAGATTAACAGAAATGAAACACTAATAAATAAAAGTACTCTAATTGCCATTGCGTATGAAGATACTGTGGTAGACCATGGAGGAGCGACTGAAGTGATCTTTGCACCACAGTACATAAGATGGAGATGGTTTTTTTTTCTTCGTGTTGTATTTGTTTTCTTGCACTTTGTCCCCTAAAAATTGAATAATTGGCAAATTCTAGAAAAGAATTGAAACATTTTTTAATTTTCTTCCTGGATTTTTATTTTTCGCCTCAATTTTTTATTTTTATTTTTATTTTGTTGGAAACACAAACAAAAAAAGAGAAGTAGAAACAGTAAGGCGGCATTTGTTTAGTGTTTCTATTCCCAAAAAAGGTAAGAACAAAAACAGAAATATGGGAACGAAAAATATGTTCTTGTTTTTTACCCAATTCTTAAGAATAGAACAAAAACCAAAATTTGGGAACAAATAAAAACACTAATCGAGCAGACTGACCCAAGTACTTGGCGTCAGCTTTCGCCAAAGCTCCACCAGAATCAGCAACAGGGATGGCAACCATCATTAACTTGCTTGCATCCTAAAATTCCAAACCCAAAGAAAAAATTAATCACATAAAAAAAATGAAAAACAAATGATTAAGAGGTTGGAGCTTGGTTTAAATATGAACAAATTCATGTGGCAAATATGAACAAATTTAATATCTAAAACCCAATTTGATGGCAGTGGTGATGAGACTGCGAGATTTTTCCATTCTAATTTCAAGATTTGAAACTCTAAACGTTCAGATCTAAAACCCAAATTTGAAAATTTTTAAAAAAATAAGATTGTAAGGCAGAGAGCATACCTGAAGATTTTGAGGTCGGCGCAAGCATCAACAGTGAGTTTTAGATCAAATTACATATGGAAGATGGTCCTCATGAGCAAGCCAACGCAATTTCTTTGAATGTATCATGGCGATGGAAAGAGAGAACGATCACTGGGCATTCAAGAAATTAGGAAAGGAATAAGGAATTACAATGAAACAAAAAAAAAAATCAGGTTAAAAAAAAATTAAAATATTTGAGCGAATCCCTCAACTGCAATGAAAAAGGAATGAAAAAAGTTAATTAAGATGTTTAAAAATGAAAAAAGAAAACAATATTTATTTATGGAAGTAATTAAAGTTTAATTCAAAGGTTAATTAATTAAACTAATTTTTTTAATTAAGGAAATGAGTTAATCATTTGTCCAAAATTGAGTTAATTTCTTTATGTTTGTCCTAGTCATCAAATTTATTTAGCCTCGTTAGAAATTTTGTTTGTCCTAGTCATATTTTTTGTCCTAATCATAAGTTTATCCTAGTCAGCCAAAAAGTCATTCTGTTTTATATAATAGATGTCAAGTTCTCAGGATAGGGATGGATCAATATACACATATATTAAGTATATATATCATGTGTTTTTGTGGATGTGTGGTTTTTTGAGGGTGGAAAAAAATAAAAAGAAAAAGAAAAAATCAAAATAGAATTTATACCGTGGTGATTTCAATTTGGATTTTGGTTTTGGATTTCAAGTAAAATTTCTAAGTCTTCTAATATTTGTATTTTATTTGTCTATTGAGTGATTTACGTTATTACTGTAGGCGAATTGTAGTTGTTAGTTCATATCAAATAATTATGATTATGTAAAAATTATGCTAATATGTTTTATTTGTTGTACTAATTAAATACATGTATTAGCGGGGTTGGAATCTACTGAGCGTTAGCTCATAACCCCACAGTGCGGTGAACGTGAAATGGCAATAGAAATTTTATTTAATTTGTAATAATTGTATTTATTATTTACTGTTGAAAAAAATCGACGCGATAATTCGATAATTATAATTATCGTCGTATGTGTCACAACCCACTCCAAACACCCATCACCCTAGGGCCGACATAACATCATCATGACATCACCTGCATGCCAAAACATCTGCTAACCGACATATGCATACATAAATTCACAACCAACAAAAATAACCATACTATTTTAATACACTCTTTAATTGGGGACACACCCGTCCCTACAAAAATTATAATAACCACAAAGATAAACACAATCCTGAACCTATCATAAGTTCGCATTAACCAGCACTTCCAAAATTAATACCCTCTCACTACCGTATTGCCGGATTCTAACTAGCGCCAGTAGGGGACCGACTCCTAGCTGTTTCACCTGCGAGTGTACTGCCTTTTTAATAAAAATATTTAAATTGATCAAGCATATAACATATACACATCATATTTCCAAATACAAAACTCTTGTTATATATATATATATATATATATATATATATATATATATATATATATATATATATATATATACCACAAGGAAAACATCTTTTCCTGTCACCACAGAATCAACGTATATATGTTTATAACATTTGAACTAAGCAGTGAAAAATCAACTAGAACGTCACAACAACTATATAGTATAACGCAATTGAAATAACAGAGTAAATAGATACATCAAGCCAGTATAAAATGAAGTACATATAAATGCCATATACGACAAAACATATATATACCACAAGGAAAACATCTTTTCCTGTCACCACAGAATCAACGTATATATGTTTATAACATTTGAACTAAGCAGTGAAAAATCAACTAGAACGTCACAACAACTATATAGTATAACGCAACTGAAATAACAGAGTAAATAGATACATCAAGCCAGTATAAAATGAAGTACATATAAATGCCATATACGACAAAACACTATATACGACACCACACCTCACCATACCACATCACACCACACATCGGCTAGCCATGTGATCATTTTAACCTCACGATCGGAAATTGCAACGGTACCGTATCCCGTAGGATATGCCTTCCTAACGGGATATAACAACATTCCGCTAGATTGTGCCAGACGGGTGAAACAACGCTTCGCTGGACTAAGCTAGACGGGTGAAACAACGCTCCGTTGGACTATGTCAGACGGGTGAAACACCGCTCCGCTGGACTATGCCAAGCGGGTGAATATCCACCACCAATCTCCACCTCACCTTAACAACAACAACTCATCTCCACCTCAACAACAACAATGAAATCCACAATATCAAAAATACCCAAAATAACGCTTGATCCATGTAAGTTAGAAAGTTCATCCATTTTCAAGTAAATATATTTTTCCATCATATATATATATATACGAAAATAGATTTTTGCAAGAAGGCAGTACACTCACCTGGTGATCCGTTCCCCAAAAACCTTTACCGACTATACTCTACCGTTCTTCAAGTGCCTGCGAACCTATTAGTGACAGGGCCTAAATTAATATTTTGGTAAATATATAATCTAATCATGAAATGCAGGCCCTACATTCTATAATTTTCCCGTCCCCACATTTTATTATGGAAAATTATTATTATTCACCCCATTCCATTACGATAATATTTTATGTATAACGTTATTACAATTAACTGTTACGAAAATTATTACAATTACAAAAATTGTAACGTTAAAGATTTTATTTAACGAGAAATAATAATCGATTGAAATTTCACTCGTTTCCAAATCATCCGCAGGCCAAGAAGTTGAATTAGGTTTTTAGTTTTTTTATTTTTATTTTTGGAGTGGTTAGTGTAATTATTCTTCCCTATTCCTTTTATTCTTCTTCTTTTTCTTTTTCTTTTTTTTTTTTGTTACAGTTCCCGTCCGACCACCGATTAACCACCACCCCCTCACGTCCCTCTCACCGACGGCGACACATAACAGTGCTCACACCCCCGCCGTCGTCAACACCACTTCCACACAACACGATCACACCTGCCCACACACCGATCACACACCCACTTTCCGACCCTCTCTCTCTCTAACCTCCCTTCATCGTCAGCCATCCCACCTCCAGTACAACGATCACCACTGACCGACAGTGATCCACCCACTACCGACGATCTAAACAGATTTTCCACACACCCACACTCTGCTACGCTATATCGAAATAGAAATCACACACACGCCCATGCACTGCCGCAGCGGCGACACACACTGCTGGTCGCAGCGTGGCGAAGATCACACACATGCACCCATGCACCCGAATGATCAACACAACACATATATACATATACCATAGAAATTTAAACGTATACGCTTACTTACCAAACGACAGCGACGAACGGCAACGATCACACTATTGACGATCTCACCCCCACGATCGTCGAACGAACAATCGAAGACGCATACACACACAGGGACCGGACTGAGTCCACCCGCATGATCGTTTAATGACAGAACCTACAACCACGACGTCGGACTGAGTACACCGCCGAACACCCTCCGATTCTCTCTCTAACTTGTGTGATTTCTTCCCTTTTCTTGCAGCTTTTGATCACGATAGCATTTAATTGCATAGGTTTTTGTGGATGTATTTTTAGTTTTCTTCACGCCACGTCGCTCCTCTCCCACACCTCCTTGTCTCCGGCAGAGCTCACGGCACACTCACGCCTGCTCTAAAATTTCATATGGTTCGATGTACCTTGGTCTCAGCTTTCCTTTCTTCCCGAACCTCATTATGTCTTTCCATGGAGAGATACGCAAAAATACATGATCTCCCTCTTCGAATTCTAAATCCCTCCGGCGCTTGTCTGCGTAACTCTTTTGTCGACTCTGAGTAATTTTTATTTTTTCTCGAATCACTTTCACTTTGTTTGCCGTAATCTGGGCTATATCCGGCGCCAATAATTTTCGTTCACCCACCTCAGTCCAACAGACTAGGGTTCTGCATCTTCTACCATACAATGCTTCATACAGGGCCATCTCGATTGCCGAATGGTAGCTGTTGTTGTAGGCGAATTCCATCAACGGTAAATGATCATTCCAGTTACCAGGAAATTCCAGGACACATCCTCTCAACATATCCTCCAACGTCTGAATCGTACGTTCTGACTGACCGTCCGTCTGAGGATGAAAAACAGTGCTAAATTTCAGCTTAGTTCCCAAAGCAATCTGAAGACTCGGCCAGCACCTCGAAGTAAATCTCGGATCTCTATCTGACACTATAGAAACCGGGGCACCATGCAACCTAATAATCTCATCGACATACAATTGGGCATACTTTTCAAGAGAATGCGTCGTTTTTACGGCAAGAAAATGAGCGGACTTGGTAAGCCTATCAACGATTACCCAAATAGAATTATGCCCATTTTGAGTACGGGGTAATCCCGAAATAAAATCCATCGTAATATGCTCCCACTTCCACTCTGGAATAGGTAGAGGTTACAACAACCCACTTGGACGCTAATGCTCAATCTTAACTTGTTGACAAACAAGACACTTGGCAACAAATTCTTCAATTTCTCGTTTCATTCCAATCCACCAAAAATGTTCACGCAGATCTTGATACATCTTGGTACTACCTGGATGCATTGCGTACACTGAACTATGTGCCTCTTCCAAAATATCCTTTTTCAAACTGACATCATTAGGCACACACAGCCTATTCCCAAACATCAACGCCTCATCACTATCCCTAACCTGATAATCAGTTATGTGACTATTTTTCACTTCATCCCGAATCCTCTCTAATTGAACATCCAACTTCTGAACTTCAATAATACGATTAAACAACGTAGGCCTCAAAGTCAAAGTTGCGGGCAATGTTGCCGTCTGACCTACCGCTAACTGAACTCGCATTGATCTCAACTTGGCATACAAATTAGTATGAACCACTCGAATGTGTGCGATCGAACCTGTCGATTTCCGACTCAAAGCATCCGCTACAACATTAGCTTTCCCTGGATGATAGTAGATGGTGCAATCGTAGTCTTTAATCAATTCTATCCAATGCATTTGCCTCAAATTTAGCTCTTTCTGAGTAAACAAATAGTGCCTCTAAATCTTTAGGGCAAACACAATCGCTGTCAATTCTAAATCATGCATTGGGTAATTACGCTCATGATTCTTCAATTGCCGAGATGCATATGCGATTACGTGACCATGCTGCATGAGAACACATCTCAACCCTTGGTATGATGCGTCACTATAAATCACAAAACCATCTCCTTCTGTTGGGAGGACTAGTATTGATGCCGATATCAATCTTCCTTTCAGCTCTTGAAACCTTTATTCGCATTTGTCGTTCCACTCAAATCTGGATTCCTTGCAGGTCAATCGAGTCAACGGGGCAACGATAATGGAGAATCCCTGTACAAATCGTCAATAGTAACCCGCCAATCCTAAAAAGCTTAGAACTTCCGTCACATTTTTTGGTCTTTCCCACTGGACAACAGCTTCAACTTTCTTTGGGTCCACCTGAATACCGTCTCCTGAAATGACATGCCCCAAAAATACAACATGATCTAACCAAAATTCACATTTACTAAATTTCGCATATAATCGTTTCTCCCGCAACGTCTGCAACACAATCTAAAGATGCTCTGCATGCTCTTCTCTATTTTGGGAATAGATCAATATATCGTCAATGAATACGATGATAAATTGATTTAGATAAGGTTGAAAGATCTGATTCATCAAATCCATGAAGACAGTAGGGGCATTCGTCAATCCAAAGGGCATGACTAGAAATTCATAATGTCCATATCTCGTACGAAACGCCGTTTTCGCCACATCACTTTCTCTGACTTTCAATTGGTGATACCCCGATCGAAGATCTATCTTGAAAAACACTTTAACTTTCTTAAGTTGGTCAAATAAGTCATCAACCCTAGATAATGGATATTTGTTTCAAACCGTCACCGTATTCAACTGTCGATAGTCTATACACATTCTCAACATGCCATCCTTCTTTTTCACAAACATCACTGGGGCTCCCCATGGGGAAACACTGGGTCTGATAAACCAATGGTCTACTAAATCCTGCAATTGCACCTTCAATTCTTTCAACTCGGTAGGCGCTATACGATAGGGTGGAATCGATATAGGAGCAGTTCCTAGAAGTAACTCGATCATGAATTCCATTTTCCTATCTACTGGAAACCCTGAAAATTCGTCTGGAAACACGTCAGAAAAATCCCTAACCACTGGAATATCTTCCACCGAAACTTCTCTCTGACTAGTGTCGATCACGTGTGCAAGGTATCCCTGATATCTTTTCTTCAATAACTTTCTGGCTTCTAAGGCTGAAATCAGACTGACTGGAGTGATAATTCTGTCTCTCAAGAATACAAACTCTGGCTCGCTCGAGATTCGAAATATCACCTCTTTCTTAAAGCAATCCACGGTAGCATGATATTTGGATAGCAAAATCATACCCAGTATCACATCGAAATCATGAATACTCAGGGGTAATAAATCTGCCAATAGCTCTTTATCACCGACCCGAAGCGGACAATCTTTGTACACACTATCTATCCATACCGACTCCCCTACCAGTGTAGAAATAACAATATGATATGATAAAGAAATGGAAAACTTGCCTACATGCATCATGAAAGTTTTCGAAACAAACGAATGTGTAGAACCGGGATCAATAAGTACACGAGCATCTCTAGCATATAAAGACATGATACCTGTAACCACATCGGGAGTAGCTTGGGCATCCTGTCGAGTAGTAGCAAAAACACGGCCTAGCGTCGGAGGTCTACCAGCCAATCCTCTACCACACCCTTGGGCAGTGCTAGGACCCACACTACCCATACTGCTCGCATGAAGTACAGTTGTAGAAGCAAATTTCAGACAGTTCGTCGATATATGACCCGACTCATGACAACGAAAACATGTCGGTCCTCCCCTGGGACAGTCTCTGATGAAGTGATCCGGTGATCCACACTGATAGCATTTACCTCCCCCAGCTCGACTAGACGACTGATTCCTCCCCTGTCTTTGTGGACCAACACTTGATTCCGATACACTCTGCTGTCGCCCGAAATATAATTGTCGGGAACCACGACTCCTAATGGATTGGCCAAACAATGAGGCCCGAGCAACTGGTGGTCGAGATACCGTCCCTCATGAAGTGCCACCCGAAAATCTGTTGGGTCACTCAAATCGGCTCTTCTTGAACTGCTCATGACTCTTAATGGCTTCCTGAACATCTCTCTCTACTAATTTCTCCATATTCACCAACTCTGCATAATTCTTAATCTGTCTACTAGTCAAACTGGAACGTATTTCCAAATTGAGCCCCTTTTGAAAATGTCGACATTTCATCTCTTCCGTTTTTACCAGATCCGTGGCAAATCGGGATAAAGCATCGAACCTAACTTCATACTGCTGAACAATCATCTTTCTCTGCTTCAGAACTATAAATTCATCTTCCATCTGGAATCGATAAGACGTGGAAAAATATTTTTCATTGAACACGGCAACAAAACGATCCCACGTAATCTCTTTGCTCGAACCCGTAATCAGTCTTTTCATTTCTTCCCACCAATGCTCGGCCTCCTCCCTCAACTGAAAAGTGGCAAGGGGAACTCGACTATCGTCGACAATCCTCATCACCTCGAACACATGACTCACACCTCTGATCCAATTTTTTGCATTTGCTGGACCCGTCGTTCCAGTGAAAACCGGAGGGTCCAACTCTTTCAATCTCTTCAAGGTACTCCCTGAGGTATAGCAGTATCACCTTGGGCCTGTTGACTTTCCATAATTCTTGCTTGCTGCTCCATAAGCTGGGCAACAGCCTGCAAAATTCTTTCGACCGCGTCTAAGCTCCCTTGCTCTGATACCAAAATTGTCACAACCCACCCCGGACACCCATCACCCTAGGGCCGGCATAACATCATCTTGACATAACCTGCATGCCAAAACAACTGCTAACCGACATATGCATACATAAATACACAACTAGCAAAAATAACTATACTATTTTAATACACTCTCTAATTAGGGATACACCCGTCCCTACAAAAATTATAATAACCACAAAGATAAACACAATCCTGAACCTCTCATAAGTTTGCATCAACCAGCACCTCCAAAATTAATACCCTCTCACTACCGTATTACCATTCTAACTAGCGCCAGTAGGGGACCGACTCCTAACTATTTCACCTACGAGTGTACTGCCTTCTTAATAAAAACATTTAAATTGATCAAGCATATAACATATACACATCACATTTCCAAATACAAATATCATATTATATATATATATATATATATATATATATATATATATATATATATATATATATATATATATACCACAAGGAAAACACTTTTTTCTGTTACCACAGAATCAACGTATATATGTTTATAACATTTGAACTAAGCAGTGAAAAATCAACCAGAACGTCACAGCAACCATATAGTATAACGCAACTGAAATAATAAATATATTGTCGTAAATGGATACACCAAGCCAGTATAAAATGAAGTATATATAAATGTCATATACGACAAAACACTATATACGACACCACATCACACCACACCTCACCACACCACATACTCCACATCACACCACACCTCAGGTAGCCATGTGATCGTTTTAACCTCACGATCGGGAGTTACAACGGTACCGTATCCCGTAGGATATGCCTTCCTAGCGGGATATAACAACGCTCCGATGGATTGTGCCAGACGGGTGAAACAACGCTCCGCTGGACTAAACCAGACGGGTGAAACAATGCTCCGCTGGACTATGCTAGACGGGTGAAATACCGCTCCGCTGGACTGTGCCAAGCGGGTAAATATCCACCACCAATCTTCACCTCACCTCAACAACAACTACTCATCTCCATCTCAACAACAACAACAACAACAACTCATCTCCATCTCAACAACAATAATGAAATCCACAATATCAGAAATACCTAAAATAACGCTTAATCCATGTAAGTTAGAAAGTTCATCCATTTTCAAGTAAACACATTTTTTCATCATATATATATATATATATATGAAAATAAATTTTTGCAAGAAGGCAGTACACTCACCTAGCGATCCGTTCTCCAAAAACCTTTACCGACTATGCTCTACCGTTCCTCAGGTGCCTGCGAACCTATTAGTGACAAGGCCTAAATTAATATTTGGGTAAAAATATAATCTAATCATGCAATGCAGGCCCTACATTCTACAATTTTCCCGTCCTCATATTTTATTATGAAAAATTATTATTATTCACCCCATTCCATTACGATAATATTTTATGTATAACGTTATTACAATTAACCATTACGAAAATTATTACAATTATGGAAATTGTAACGCTAAAGATTTTATTTAACGAGAAATAATAATCGATTGAAATTTCACCCGTTTCCAAATCATCCGTAGGCCAAGAAGTTGAATTAGGTTTTTAGTTTTTTTATTTTTATTTTTGGGTTGGTTAGTGTAATTATTCTTCTCTATTCCTTTTCTTCTTCTTTTTTTTTTTTTTTTTTTTTTTTTTTTTTTTCTGTTTGCTGTTATAGTTCTCGTCCGATCACCGATCAACCACCACCCCCTCACGTCCCTCCACCGGCGGCGACACATAACAGTGCCCACACACCCGCCGTCATCAACACCACTTCCACATAGCACGATCACACCTGCCCATACACCTACTTTCCGACCCTCTCTTTTTCTTTCTAACCTCCCTTCACCGCCGGCCATCCCACCTCCAGTGCAACGATCACCACTGACCGACAGTGATCCACCCACGATCGTTGACGATCGACAACTGACAATCTAAACAGATTCCCCACACACCCACACTATGCTGCGCTATACCGAAACATAAATCACACATACGCCCACGCACTGCTGCAGCGGCGACACACACTGTTGGCTGCACCATGGCGACGATCACACACATGCACTCATGCACCCGAATGATCAACACAACACATATATACATATACCATAGAAATTTAAACGTATACGCTTACTTACCAAACGACGACGACGAATGGCAACGGTCACACTATTGACGATCTCACCTCCACGATCATCGAACGAACAACCGAAGACGCACACACACATAGGGACAGGACTGAGTCCACCCGCACGATCGTTTAATGACAGAACCCACAACCACGACGTCGGACTGAGTACACCGCCGAACACCCTCCGATTCTCTCTCTAACTTGTGTGATTTCTTCCCTTTTCTCCCAACTTTTGATCACGATAACATTTAATTGCATGGATTTTTGTGGATGGATTTTTGGTTTTCTTCACGCCACATCGCTCCTCTCCCACACCTCCTTGTTTCTGGCAAAGCTCACGGCACACACCCGCCCGTATGTATATGTGTATGTATATATATTAATATCTTTTGTTTAATTACACCTTTCTCCCCTTTATTTCTTTAACACTTCGTTTTTATCCACTTTCCACATTCAAGATTTTCTAAATTGCAATTTCATCCCAAAAAGTTTTAATTAAAAGTTAAACGAAAATTTCGGGTTGAATGTTTTCTAAATTTATAAATCGACACCTAAACATTTAAATTTGATTTATTTATTTTTTTAACCCAATTTCACCCCGAATTTTTCCAATTATTTTTAAAATGCAACTAAAATGCAAAATCAGGGTCTTACAGTATGCTTGTAAAATTTGTTAGATGTTTTTTTGGACTATAAAAATCTGATTTATGAGGTGTAAAATTTTCTATAATTTTAATTTGTTAACTGATTTTTTTTTTTTTTCACCATTCAAAAATTTAATATACCTTTGTTAAATAAAATACATGTATTGACTTATCAAACTCAGATTTTTAGATTAAAATTAGTTGCAACGTTTTTGGGATATTGTTTAACATCCCAATAAATATATATTTAAACCATTTATAAATGGTTTAAATTATTAATTAATTATACGTGTAATAATAATTTATTGGGAACATATTAGTAAATGTATATATTAGAGCGTGGTATCACTCTGTAATTATTTTAGCGTGTAATTATTCCCTATATATACATTTATAGTTAATTAAAATTAAATAAATTGTGTACTAATTTGGGATAAAAATCTCTATAGGAGAAACCTAGTGACGGGCCTGAGAAACCGGGTCGTTACTAATTTTAACTTCTTGAAATTTGATCATTAAATTTGTTGTATTTAACTTTGAAATTTGATCATTAAACCGGGTGGTTACAAAAATAATAGTATTAGTTTCAAATCTCTTATGTTAACTTTAACTAATCAAAAGAAAAAACTGCATTAAAATCCATGTATTATTTCATTGCATCTTTTTTGGATGGGGATAATGTGCCCTTATTTCTTGATCCATAGTTCCGTAATTCTAATTGAAATTGATTTGATATTTGGCCTGTTTATTGGGAAAAAAGAGTCCCCAATGCTTTTCAAGCTCTGGGTTCTTCTGATTCTCATCAAACATGGCGAAAATGTAAGTTTCTATTGGTTTTCCGGGCCTTTTCGGGGACCCTCCCTTCACGTGCTGTATCAAATTGTTGAGATATGTTCTGGCATTGTCGGGGGTCGTCGCCGTCCCGCCGGCCGACGGCCAACCGCTTTCGGACACAACGATCTCGACAGAAGCTCCGCCGGTCTTCTCCAGCGCCGAGTAAACGCTGTCGAGAATAGCGTCGAAGAGGTTGCGGTAACCCAGTTGGCCATCCTGCACCACCACGGAAGGCGCTGTGAACAGGGCGTAATCCAGGCGGATGTCGCGGGTATTGCCGATGTAGCTGAAGTAAGTGTATAAATTGACGAGCAGCGGCGAGCGGTTGTTCGCCAGGAAGGTGATGATCGGAGCGAGATACGACTGGATTTCGGGCTTGAAAGAGCCTATGGACGGTGGGTAACTTTCACCCATGACGCCGGTGTCGATGGCTGTCGAGACTTTGATTTGGGTTCCCAGGCCGGCGGCGGAAATCGCGTTGAGTATGTTGCGCATGGCGGGGAGAACGAACTGGGCGAACATTGCGGTGTTGCTGTTCAAAGGACTGACTTCGTTACCGACGGCGATGTACCGGAATCTGACGTTGCCGTAGTTTCTGACGTTGTTCTGGACCCACGAATTAGCGTTGGCTTGGCTGGCGGCGATTCCCTGGAGGTCGGCGTTTGGGACGCCCAGCATGACCTCAATGTTGGTGCCTCTCAGGGCTTGGAGCGCCGCCGCGTCGTGGTCGTACAGTCGCATTCTCCGGATGTTGTTCTGGTTGTAGAGCGCCACCACTTCTTGCCGCGGCGGCAATCGGTCGCCGAGCATGCCGTAGCAAACTCCCGTTTGCGCACCTGCGATTGGCAAACATAATTACCAATTTGTTAATATTACAAATTTGTATAGTCTAAAATTTGAGTTTTTTTACCTTAAAATCTAATTTTACAACTCACTATTCACCCAACCCACTTGTTACGTACAATAATTTTTCGAGATTTCTAATAATTCTGTTAAAAATTCAAAATCACTACAATTTTTTATATGAAAAAATTACAGTAACTTTCATGTAATGTAATGACTTTAAATTTTTTGAAAAAAGTAGTACAACATATAGACTGCATGAGTGAAAATTTTAAATTTGTGAATTATTCGCCAAAGAACTCCTAAAATTTTGGTAAATACAATTTACTAATATGAGATAACAATATAAATATTTAGCTTTGTGTAAATTGTTATTCTTGATATCAAACATGTGGTAGCACCCCTAAAATTTGATCATTATTTCACTTTGGACCCTATAGTTTTAATTTGAATATATGACACCTTGAATTTTCATAATGATCCAATTTCTATCCAAATCAGTAACCCCATTACGATTTTAATTGGATGACATATCGTCACCAACTGTCCATCCAACTCAATTATTTGTAAGAGGGCTTTAAGAGTATTTATATTCCATCAGTCTCTAGGTAGGATCGACCCCGGTGTAGCGGGTGTGTGTGAGAGAGAGAGAGAAAGAGAGAGAGAGAGAGAGAGAGACTTGTTATGTCTAGAGTGGCCAAGATTAGCCCAAGCAATAACACTAGAAGCACCATTGGAGACATGTTTTTGGTAGAGGAGGAATGCAAAAAGTTAACGAAAAGCCAAAAAGAATTGATTTTTTCGGTGAGCTACAACCCCATTTTATAGGAATTTGAACACGATGGGGAACATATTAGTAAATGTATATATTAGAGCGTGCGTATCACTCTGTAATTATTTTAGCGTGTAATTATTCCCAATATATACATTTATTGTTAATTAAAATTATTGATCTCAATATACCCCTGTTAATCAAAAATTTAATAAATGGTGTACTAATTTGGGATAGAAATCTCTATAGGAGAAATTCAATGACAGTCCTGAGAAATCGGGTCGTTACAAAGTGATATCAGAGCGAAATTATTAGTAATACTAATTTATTTATAAATGGAGAAATATCTGGGATAAAATTATCTATATCAAAAACGATCCTATGGCTAGTCTTGTCATAGGATATGTTGCCATCATAACTGGTAGATAGCCCCTCTAATTCGGTTGCTCTATTACAGTAATATTTTTGTTGAGATTTGGATACTGTCCGGTGTGGTTATATTTTATTGGAAAGTGTGATGATTATGGAACTCTAGGGTATTATGTGTTCGATTGCAACTCTAGGGGCCAAAGTGATTGATGGTCAAACTTTAGGGGTGCAAATTGTCAAAAGCTGATTACTTGTTGTGGTGTTGGTGCCCTGGTTACTAATTCCATCATTTGGCAGCCTTGGAATTTCGACTTATATCAAGATAGACTTGAATAGGTCAATAAACTACACTTACTACTGAGGGTTTTTATAAGTAATAAATTTTGGGGTCAAAATAATAATTAAAATAAAAAGGGTTCTCGTCTCTATTTTATATATAATTTTTTTTATTAATATTATGGGATAATTGGTCAATAATTCCAAACAGAGAGAATATAAATTACTTAATTATATTTTAATTTGTGTTTTAGTTACATGATTGATGTTCCTTTTTATATTCAATCAAATGTTTCCAATTAAAATTTGGATCTCAAAACTCTGATCACCAAAGTCCGGCGGCCATTGAGCGTCAGAATTTTATTTAGTTATATGCAAAAAAAAAAGTAGTTTATTTTTTATTTACATATATCTATATTTAGTGTATTTTTTAGTTATATCTAACTATTTTCTCAATGTATTTTTTAGGTACATATTTTAAGTGTATTTTTAGTTAAATTCATGTATTTTTTGGCAGCTAACTATCGAAAAATTAGTTAAATATAACTAAAAAATTGTAACTTAAATATATATTTAAAAAATGTTACTAAAAAATAGTTGAATGTAACTAAAAATAATTTCGGCGATCGGTGATTGGAGTTTTGACGACCAGTGATGGTCAAAATCTGACGGTCGGCAACGGTGGGACGATGGTTGGTGACACAACCTTAATTAAAATCTTAGTGTTTTCATAAATTCAAACAAACGAGAGTAAAATTAAAGTAATTATTTATTTTAGGGCTTTTTATTAAGAGGCATTTGGTGAGAGGTCTCTTATTTCATCTTTAATTTTAAAAAAAATTCTAGAGGCAGAAATAACTTTTGTTTTAATCCTGCCTATTTTAAAAAGGTGGAAGCCCTGCACACACGCTTGCACAAGAACTTTGTGTAATACTCCGGAAATTTATATTTTTGAAAAATATTATTTTATATAAATTTAACATTTTTGGGATTATTTTATAAATTTATCGTATAAATAATATTTAATAATTTTTGTGGATTAAATGTTAATTTTAAATTGATATTTAAAAGTTTTGGAACTATCGTGTTTTTTAAAATATATTTTAAGAGTTTTGAGGTATAAGTAATATTTTATTTTATTTTAAGGGAAGACATTGTGTAAATAAATAAATAAATTAACGATCACAATTGTTTCCTTCATAAGAAGAAGGAAACAAAATTGACCATACGTTTATATACATACATATAAAATGTGTTATGTTATTAGAATTAGAATTATATATATATATAATGTGTTATGTTATTAGAATTAGAATTATATATATATGTCAAGTTCTAGGATATGGATGGATCAATATACACATATATTAAGTATATATATTATGTGTTTTTGTGGATGTGTGGTTTTTTGGGGGTGAAAAAAAAGAAAAAAAAAATCAAAAATCAAAAATCAAAATAGAATTTATACCGTGGTGATTTCAGTTTGGATTTTAGCTTTGGATTTCAAGTATAATTTCTAACTCTTCTAATATTTATATTTTATTTGTCTATTGGGTGATTTACGTCATTATTGTATGCGAATTATAGTTGTTAGTTCGTATCAAATAATTATGATTATGTGAAAATTATGTGGAAATCATGTTAATATATTTTATTTGTTGTACTAATTAAATACACGTATTAGCGAAATTGGAATTCTACTGAGCGTTAGCTCACAACCCTACAGTGCGGTGAAGGTGAAACGGCGATAAATTTTTTATTTAATTTGTGATAATTGTATTTATTATTTACTGTTGAAAAAAATCGACGCGATAATTCGATAATTATAATTATCGCCGTATGCTTGTAAAATTTGTTAGATGTTTTTTTGGACTATAAAAATCTGATTTATGAGGTGTAAAATTTTCTATAATTTTAATTTGTTAACTGATTTTTTATTTTTTTTCACCATTCAAAAATTTAATATACCCTTGTTAATTAAAATACATGTATTGACTTATCAAACTCAGATTTTTAGATTAAAATTAGTTGCAACGTTTTTGGGATATTGTTTAACATCCCAATAAATATATATTTAAACCATTTATAAATGGTTTAAAACTATTAATTAATTATACGTGTAATAATAATTTATTGGGAACATATTAGTAAATGTATATATTAGAGCGTGGGTATCACTCTGTAATTATTTTAGCATGTAATTATTCCCAATATATACATTTATAGTTAATTAAAATTATTGATCTCAATATACCCCCGTTAATCAAAAATTTAATAAATGGTGTACTAATTTGGGATAGAAATCGCTATAGGAGAAACCTAGTGATGGCCCTGAAAAATCGGGTCGTTACAAAGTGGTATTAGAGCGAAATTATTAGTAATATTAATTCATTTATAAATGACGAAACATCTAGGGTAAAATTCTTTATATGAGAAACGATCGTGAGGTAAAACGATCTCATGGCTAGTCTTGTCATAGGACATGTTGACATCATAACTAGTAGATAGCCCCTCTAATTCAGTTGCTCTATTACAGTAATATTTTTGTTGAGATTTAGATATTGCCGAGTATGACTATATTTTATTGGAAAGTGGATTTTGATAAAACAAAAAAAAAAATACTTGATCCATAGATGATTTTTCTATTATGAAAACAGTACACCGATAAAAATAACTCAGATAGATATTGGTTTACTACTAGCGTTAGGTAAGAGGACTTTAAGAGTATTTCTATTCAATCAGTCTCTAGGTAGGATCGTCTCCGGTGTGGAGTGTCTGTGTGTGTGAGAGAGAGAGACAGAGATTTGTTATGTCTAGAGTGGCCAAGATTAGCCCAAGCAATAACACTAGAAGCACAATTAGAGACATGTTTTTGGTAGATGAGGAATTAGGGCTGACAAAACAGGTATTTACACGATGACAAGACACGAGACCGACACGAAATTATCAGGTCTAGGTTTTTCTTATTAGGTATCGGGTCGTTATCATGTCAGACCCGATAACCTGATAAGAAATAGTGCAGGTTATCAGGTTGACCTGATAACTCAATAAGTTACACAATAAGATACGATAAGAATTTCGTGTATTCAGGTTACATGATAACCTGAGATCTAATAGGTTACCCGTTAATTTAATAAATTATTTTTCACCTCCAAATTATCAAATATTATAATTTAGTACATAATATATATATTTACATTTCTCAAACCCTACTCATTTAGTCAACTTAACAGGTTAACAGGTCATTAACGTGTAATGGGTAGGTTAATGTGTAATGAAAACCTATTAGGTCTTATTGTGTCGTATTTACCTGATATATTTCGTGTCATCGTGTGACACGAAAAATTATCGTGTCGTGTGGTGTTGACACGATAATTTTCGTGTCGTGTTCGTGTTTGGGTAGTCTGACACGATATGTTTATCGTGCCGTGTTCGTGTTTGGGTCTTATCGTGTTTCGTGTTATCGTGTAATGACCTATTACACGACTTGTTACCTGTTTTGTCAGCCCTAAGAGGAATGCAACAAGTTACCCATGCTTAGAAGCCATGTATTATTTCATTGCATCACAAATGGGCATTTTTTTTTTGGATGGGGATAATGTGCCCTTATTTCTTGATCCATAATTCTGTAATTCTAATTGAAATTGATTGAATATTTTGATTAATGAATAAAAACATCTTGTATTACTTGGGGATTACTGTATGAGTATTCTGTAATTCTAATTGGGAAAACATTTCACCTCCAATCAAATACATTCGAGGAGGAAAAATGGGTCATTTCACCTCCCATTTTCATTTCTTTTTTCCTTTTCACCTCCAACCAAACATACCCTAAGGGTGTGTTTGGTATGGATGGAAAATGGAAGGAAAATGAAAAACATAGGAGAAATGAAAAAAAATTGTGTTTGGTATGGAAGAAAAATGGAAGGGGAATGAAAATAGGAAGGATAAAACACTAATTTCGAGACAAGTTTTCTCGCCGCCCAATTTGGGAGGAAAAAGAGAGGAAAATGATTTGAATATCAAAATTACAATTATACCCTTAATAATTGATTTTTTAATTTATTTTTAGAATATATGAGGGTAAAATAATAAATTATATTAAACTAAAGGAAAAATTACCGGCCAATCCCAATTTTAGCGTGAAACTACCAATCAAACCCGCATGTTTGAAAATAGACCAAATAATCCCAATTTACAGATTTTTTGAACCATCTAATCCCAAATTTTAAAGAACGCGGAAATCATATGACAAAATTATCCCTGTATGATTTTTCTTTTTATAGCTTCCTTATTTGGAGATTTCACACAAAGTCATTTTATTCAAATCAAAATAACTTTTATTGTACATATTTTTTTGCGATATAATTATACATTTAGATTTGTGTTAATAAGATCTTCAAAATGATATCACATTCAATATTTTATTTATTTATTTCGAATTCGCGTTACATTCAACATGAATATTACATGTAACATTATTATTATATGGATATTACATGTAACATCACTATTACACCATGTTACATGTAACATTCACACTTATCACGATATCCGATTCAATACAGGCAATATTACTTTCCATATACAATATGTTTTTCATTGACAGATTTGTCCTTACATTATATGCGGGTTTTTTTAATAGAAATTGAGAGTTTCCATATTTAACAAAATTATTTTATTAAAATGAAAATAGTTGTTATTGTACACATTTTTTTTTACAATATAATTATATATTTAGATTCGTCTAAACAAGATCTTCAAAACGATATCCAACTCACTATTTTTTTTTCATTAGTTTCAGTTTTCACATTCATGTTACATGTAACATGATATTTTTTGAATTTTTAGTTCCTACGAATTATAAGATGTTACATGTAACATCCCTTGAAATGTAATATTGATGTTACATGAATATTGAATGTAACATGGTGTAGTTACTAACCTTTTAATTTTTGTTTTGGTTTGATTTTGGTTAATGTTACATGTAACATCCTCTGAATTATAGATGTTACATTTCCCACGTGGAATATAACATGAATATGAAAACTGAGAACTAATGAAAAAAATAGTGAATTTGATATCGTTTTGAAGATCTAGTTTAGATGAATTTGAATATATAATTTGTTGGTGCATAAAACTGGTACACACCTCGAGTGTGGTCCAGTCGAATGACGGGTGGGTCCTCCTGCTGAGGTGGAGTCATCGATTGAAAAGTCCTCGAGCGAGCAGTGCTGGGTCCTGGGAGGACTGACCTGCTGTGTCCAGAGTCTTGCTTCTCAGGGAGTGTACTTGCAGAAGGCTCAGACCGGGGTTTATCCGGTGAAACCCCTTCGGCGTGGTAATCAGTACTCAGAGAGAAAAGGTACAGAATATAGCAAGGAAACAAATGAACTCGCGCGTAATGTAAGTGTATTCAAGCGTACCTCGGGTTTACATAGCCCCCGATATATATTGGCTTTGGAGATGATTAGTCGGGTCTAAACACGGTTAAGTAGTCGAAACCCTGTGTTTAACCGATAATCCGAGATGTTTAGGAGATAATCGTTGGGCTTGAGCTTTTGGGCCCATTTGGTGAAGCCTGCGGGCCTTTGTCAGGCCTATGGCGGTAAGATGGTGGAGGAGAGCGGAGATTCGTGGAGTTCTGGAAAAGAAACAAGGTGAAAAGGGGAGTCGGTCGAGGTGAACGGCTGAGTCCCTGAAATTGACTACCCAGGGCACGGCGCGGAGCTCAGAGCGACACGTCCCAGCAGGGCTCCTCACTCCTCCTTAGATGCAAATGAGGTTCTAGGGAGGAGCCATGGTCGGCGTATGCTCCAGTGTGGCGTTTGTAAATTTCGAAATGCGTCCCGGTCACTACAATGACGGGCATGTGGCTGGGTCCCAAGTGCTAACTTGGAGAAGCCCAAAAATACCCTCATCAGTAGCCCCCTAGCCCTGTGTGACGAGGGAAGCGAGACGGTCAGGGATATCAATTCCTGGTTTAAACGGGCATCCTAGAGACTTTGTAGCGCAAGAAACACCTCTGATCGATATTTTTTCAGGAGTTAGTTTTTTTCTTAAGGAGCTTATTTGAAATAGACCTCCATATGGTTGGGGTCCGGGGTCAGGTAGCATGGCAGGGCGGTCCTGAATTTTTTAGATTTCGTGGCGACGATTTTTCAAGAGTTAAACTTTTTTAGAGGAGTTAAATTGAAATATGCTCCCATACCGCCGGGGTCCGGGGTCAAGTAGCACGGCAGGGCGACAAATTCACCGTGAATAGGCCCTGATCACGGATTGACTTTCACTGTGAAAAAAATTAATGCAAACCCCAAGAGAGTGCGTGCTGCAAACGAGCAGGAAGGCGAAGAGTTGTGCCCCCACTTAAAATTTAAGGGGGCAATTTAATTAAAATGAAACAAAAGAAGGGGGAGGGGCGCAGGGGGGAGGGGGCAGCCCCCTTCCCCCCTCACGCTGGCCTTGCAGCCAGCATATGCTGGCCGCAAGGCCAGCTGCTGGCCCCAAGTGGGGCTGGTGTGAGGGGGGAGGGGGCAGCGCCCCTCCCCCTTAATATATATATATATATATATATATATATATATATATATATATATATATATATATATATATATATATTATCTTTTAACTCATAAATTCTTTTGAGGGGAGAATTTGGGATAGACTCTCATCTGCGCCCAGCCGGCCTAAGGCAGCACGACAGAACATGGGGAGCCGGATTAGACAACGCCGGCTCGGGGAGATTTGGTGAAATCTCTGGACGACACTCCTGGATGACGTTCTTGGATAAGGTCTTCACTGGACCCTACCGGCTAGGAGTAGCACAGTAGGGCGGTGTCCGTTGCTACCGGACTATATCGGCTAGCAGTAGTGCGACAAGGTGGTACCCGTCAAACTTGATGGTTCTGGATATGGGACACCGAGGCCGATGTCCTAGACGGTGCCACGCACACGGGCGCCGAGCAGAGGGATGCCGATGAGGAGAGTATTGACGAGGGGGCTGAGGAAGGCGAGATAAACGCCACTTCCCCTCACACGAACGCCCCTCACAACGAGGGTAGAAAGGACTAAGCTCGAACCATTGCCTTTTCAAGACTTAGGATTTTGTAGACTCTTTTTCGCTTATTCCTATTTTTCTGCTCGCGAGCGTGTAAGCTTTTAAGCGGCATTACTAGGGTACTTTAGAATCTACTCCTTTCTCTCAACGTTTTCGCCAAGTCATTCTTTGCCTAGCATAGTTTTTAGAGTTGTAAAATTTTGAAAAGTTTACAAAAATTTCAAGAACTTCTCGTCTCTATCCAGAACCATAGTCCACTAGCCCCCCAGTTCGGGACACGAGCTGATTGCAAGGAAATCGTGTCGTGAACTTAGGAGTAGGGTTTCCCAGGGTAACTGATCCTCTCGGTCCACAGGAGCGCAACACGGTGGTTGGACCCTTGTGGCTGGTCATCGGGGAGTTCTCCGTAGTCAGGCTCATTCAAGAACCCTTTCAGGTTATCTCCATTTAGTCCATGCAGAAGCACCTTCTCTTTTAAAACGCCGGACTCATAGTCGACTGGTAGGAAGAGGTACTTGGCTGCAGGCCCTTAGACCCAATCAATGCCCCGCCCTTAGTGGATGACCTAAGTCTGTCCCCGGGTACGGACTATTGACTTTCGGAGAGGGTCTAGTTGTCACCCTCGACCCTGAGCGCCGGGATGAGACTTGTGGAGAATTACTCGTGACGTCGAGAGTCGGGATGTTGATTTGGAGAATTATACACGACTCAGGAGGTCGGAGTACCACTGAGAAAAATCATTCGCGATACCGAGAGTTGGAACACAACTCAGGGGGTCAGAATGCAACCTTGGAGAATCACTTGCGACACTGGAGCCAAGATGTGACTCAGGGGGTCGAAATGTAACCGTGGAGAATCACTCACAACGCCGAGAGTCGGGATGCAGATCTGGAGAATCATCAACGACTCAGGGGGTCAGAGCGCCGTTGTTGGAGATAGGCTAGAAGGCGCTCGTCTCCATCTCTAGTAGGATGGAGGGCTACTCGTCTCCGCCTTTGAGTTGCATGCTCACATGTGGCCACTACTCGAACGCCTTGGTGGTGAGAGGGTAGCGGGTAGGCGCCTGGCCCTACCCACGATGGGCCTTCGGGTCGGATCTTACTGCGTGGCTGGGAAGCTGAGCCCAAGGGTAGCCCTGGTCAATCCCTGGAACCATGTCTTCGTGGAGAACGAGGTCTTGACGTAGTTGGGGAGGCTCTCCAGTCCGGTAGCCCCAGTATGGCAAGGTGGAGGGCGGCCCTCGGGCACAAGCCCATTTGAAGATTCCACACGAGCATCGTGATCTTGGGGTCACTCCTCGGGCCTTGTAGTCTAGAGAGACAGTTCCCCCTGGATGGGGGTTAGCAGTAGGCACGCGAAAAAGAGTTGTACATTCGACTTAAACTCTTGCATTTGGCGTTCAAGGAGATCAACCCGAGATGCCTCCATAACTCTTGAGGTCTGTCCCGCAGCCCCAGGTGGAAAATTTGACGGTCTTGTCTGACAATGGGGGGGCAGTTATCCTCGTTGGTGGGAGTGGGGGGGTATGCGCTTGGATTGTTCGACATGTCTTCTCGTTCTTCTGTTTCGTGTCTATCTAACTGGACCTTGTGATTACTCAAGCTCAGCTGAGCAGAGAGAAATGATTAGGGGAAGGCTTTTTGCTCGGTTCCCATAGACGGAGCCAAACTGTTGGTGCATAAAACTGGTACACACCTCGAGTATGGTCCAGTCGAATGACGGGTGGGTCTTCCTGTTGAGGTGGAGTCGTCGATTGAAAAGTCCTCGAGCGAGCTGTGTTGGGTCCTAGGAGGACTGACTTGCTGTGTCCAGAGTCCTACTCCTCAGGGAGTGTACCTGCAGAAGGCTCAGACCGGGATTTATCCGGTGAAGCCCCTCTGGCGTGGTAATCAGTACTCAGAGAGAAAAGGTACAGAATATAGCAAGGAAACAAATGAACTCGTGCGTAATGTAAGTGTATTCAAGCGTACCTCGGGCTTACATAGCCCCCGATATATATAGGCGTTGGAGATGATTAGTCAGGTCTAAACACGGTTAAGTAGTCAAAACCCTGTGTTTAGCCGATAATCTGAGACGTTTAGGAGATAATCGTTGGGCTTGGGCTTTTGGGCCCATTTGGCGAAACCCGCGGGCCTTTGTCAGGCCTATGGCGGTAAGATGGTGGAGGAGAGCGGAGATTCGTGGTGTCCTGGAAAAGAAATAAGGTGAAAAGGAGAGTCGATCGAGGTGAACGGCTGAGTCCCTGAAATTGATTACCCAGGGCACGACGCAGAGCTCAGAGCGACACGTCCCAGCAGGGCTTCTCGCTCCTCCTTGGATGCAAATGAGGTTCCAGGGAGGAGCCGTGGTCGGCGTATGCTTCAATGTGGCGTTTGTAAATTTCGAAATGCGTCCCTGTTACTACAATGATGGGCACGTGGCTGGGTCTCAAGTGCTGACTCGGAGAAGCCCAAAAATACCCTCATCATAATTATATTTTTAAAAAAAAATGTATACAACAATAGTTATTTTCATTTTAATAAATGATTATCTATTATCTAAATTAGCTCCGCAAAATAGGGATGTATTATGTAGGCAGGCACAATAATTATGGATATTCTTGTCACAAAAATGGCAAAAGGACCGTTTGATTCATGAAAAAAAGAGCGGGTGTAATTGGTAGTTTTCAACCATTTTTGAGATCTTCCGGTAAGTGCCCCTAAACTAAATTATTTTCTATCTTTTCATTTTCCTTCCCAACCAAACGACACTGAGAAAAATAATTTTTTTTTCACAATAGTATTAGTTTCAAATCTCTTATGTTAACTTTAACTAATCAAAAGGAAAAACTGCAATAAAATCCATGTATTATTTCATTGCATCACAAATGGGCATCTTTTTTGGATGGGGATAATGTGCCCTTATTTCTTGATCCATAGTTCCGTAATTCTAATTGAAATTGATTTGATATTTGGCCTGTTTATTGGGAAAAAAGAGTCCCCAATGCTTTTCAAGCTCTGGGTTCTTCTGATTCTCATCAAACATGGCGAAAATGTAAGTTTCTATTGGTTTTCCGGGCCTTTTCGGGGACCCTCCCTTCACGTGCTGTATCAAATTGTTGAGATATGTTCTGGCATTGTCGGGGGTCGTCGCCGTCCCGCCGGCCGACGGCCAACCGCTTTCGGACACAACGATCTCGACAGAAGCTCCGCCGGTCTTCTCCAGCGCCGAGTAAACGCTGTCGAGAATAGCGTCGAAGAGGTTGCGGTAGCCCAGTTGGCCATCCTGCACCACCACGGAAGGCGCTGTGAACATGGCGTAATCCAGGCGGATGTCGCGGGTATTGCCGATGTAGCTGAAATAAGTGTATAAATTGACGAGCAGCGGCGAGCGGTTGTTCGCCAGGAAGGTGATGATCGGAGCGAGATACGACTGGATTTCGGGCTTGAAAGAGCCTATGGACGGTGGGTAACTTTCACCCATGACGCCGGTGTCGATGGCTGTCGAGACTTTGATTTGGGTTCCCAGGCCGGCGGCGGAAATCGCGTTGAGTATGTTGCGCATGGCGGGGAGAACGAACTGGGCGAACATTGCGGTGTTGCTGTTCAAAGGACTGACTTCGTTACCGACGGCGATGTACCGGAATCTGACGTTGCCGTAGTTTCTGACGTTGTTCTGGACCCACGAATTAGCGTTGGCTTGGCTGGCGGCGATTCCCTGGAGGTCGGCGTTTGGGACGCCCAGCATGACCTCAATGTTGGTGCCTCTCAGGGCTTGGAGCGCCGCCGCGTCGGGGTCGTACAGTCGCATTCTCCGGACGTTGTTCTGGTTGTAGAGCGCCACCACTTCTTGCCGCGGCGGCAATCGGTCGCCGAGCATGCCGTAGCAAACTCCCGTTTGCGCACCTGCAATTGGCAAACATAATTACCAATTTGTTAATATTACATTTACACCCCCTTCAATTTTTGTATAGTCCAAAATTTGAGTTTTTTTACCTTAAGATCTAATTTTACAACTCACTATTCACCCAACTCACTTGTTACGTACAATAATTTTTCGAGATTTTTAATAATTCTGTTAAAAATTCAAAATCACTACAATTTTTTATATGAAAAAATTATAGTAACTTTCACGTAATGTAATGATTTTAAATTTTTTGAAAAAAGTAGTACAACATATTGATTGCATGAGTGAAAATTTTAAATTTGTGAATTATTCACCAAAGAATCCTAAAATTTTGGTAAATACAATTCACTAATATGAGATAACAATATAAATATTTAGCTTTGTGTAAATTGTTATTATTGTTATCAAACATGTGGTAGCACCCCTAAAATTTGATCATTATTTCACTTTGGACCCTGTAGTTTTAATTTGAATATATGACACCTTGATTTTTCATAATGATCCTATTTCTATCCAAATCAGTAACCCCATTACGATTTTAATTGGATGACATATCGTCACCAACTGTCCATCCAACTCAATTATTTGTAAGAGGGCTTTAAGAGTATTTATATTCCATCAGTCTCTAGGTAAGATCGACCCCGGTGTAGCGGGTGTGTGTGAGAGAGAGAGAGAAAGAGAGAGAGAGAGACTTGTTATGTCTAGAGTGGCCAAGAGTAGCCCAAGCAATAACACTAGAAGCACCATTGGAGACATGTTTTTGGTAGAGGAGGAATGCAAAAAGTTAACGAAAAGCCAAAAAGAATTGATTTTTTCGGTGAGCTACAACCCCATTTTATAGGAATTTGAACACGATGGGGAACATATTAGTAAATGTATATATTAGAGCGTGCGTATCACTCTGTAATTATTTTAGCGTGTAATTATTCCCAATATATACATTTATTGTTAATTAAAATTATTGATCTCAATATACCCATGTTAATAAAAAAAATTAATAAATGGTGTACTAATTTGGGATAGAAATATCTATAGGAGAAATTCAGTGACGGTCCTGAGAAATCGGGTTATTACAAAGTGATATCAGAGGGAAATTATTAGTAATACTAATTTATTTATAAATAGAGAAATATCTGGGATAAAATTCTCTATATCAAAAACGATTCTATGGCTAGTCCTGTCATAGGATATGTTGCCATCATAACTGGTAGATAGTCCCTCTAATTCGGTTGCTCTATTATGGTAATATTTTTGTTGAGATTTGGATACTGCCAAGTGTGGTTATATTTTATTGGAAAAGAAATTTTGATAAAAAAAAAAAATACTTAATCCATAAATGATTATTGTATTATGAAGACAGTACATCGATAAAAATAACTCAGATAGATATTGGTCCGCTACTAGCGTTAGGTAGAGTCGAAATGTGGAGTCATTATGAGACTAGTGGGAGCCAGTTGTTACTTGGAAATGTTAATTTGAATTTTTTAGCTTAATGGGCGTTGTAGAATTGCGAGTGCGGGTTTTGTGTAATATTTTGTTTATATAGTTTACGTGAGTATTAAATTCGGTATGTTACGTGGTTTTGGGAACGCAATTATGTATTTAAGATGTATTTATATGATTATGACGCATTTATGTACTTGAGACGTATTTGATTTTTGTAGTCTAACACGTAATTATGTATTTCGAGACGTATTTATGTGGTTGATATACATTTATATATTTTGAGACGTATTTAGGTAGTTGAGACATATTTACGTGTTTGCTACATATTTACGTGTTTCTAGTCATATTTATGCGGTTTGGAATATATTTATGTATTTCGAGACGTATTTATGTGATTGAGAGATATTTGTGTGTTTTTAGACATATTTCGAAAAAATTATTATTTGAAGTTTGAATTATGGTCGTATGTATGAATAGTTTACAAGATTATTGGAATTTTAATGTGGATATTGGAATTGATTATTTTTAGTCTCACGGAACAGTTCACGAGAAATCTGGGCTATCTACCAATTATGAAGTTGGTAGCGAATATGTTGGTTTGAAATGTCGGATGGAATTGGTAAAGATTGGCTATAGGATATGACAGTGGACTTGAAAAGTCATGCCAAGTGGAAAAATTATCGAGATCGTAAACCTGTTGAAATTGAAATAGACCTAATCCAGTGAAATTACTGTGATATTTTAAATATATAAAGTCATTTATTGCCATTTTTATCAGAGTAGCGCAAACAAAAACATTTAGAAATATAAGATTCTTTAACAATTGGTTATCTGTGCTAGGTGTTACCAACCGAAGTGCACCATGTCCATAGGCTGCTAGATATAATGTGCACTGCGAATGCGGATGTAGCGATGTATGGAATGAATTTTGACGGTGTTGAATTATGGGTGACTTTAGGTTACGAAACCCTACATAGAGAATAATTGTTCTAGAATCGAGTGTGACTAACATGACCGTACAATGCAATTCTGAATTATTGTTGTTTGAACGAAATTTCGAGAACAAAATTTATTTAAGGAGGGTAGATTGTAATACCCCGGAAATATATATTTTTGAAAAATATTATTTTATAGAAGTTTAATATTTTTTGGATTATTTTATAAATTTATGGTATAAATAATATTTGATAATTTTTGTGGATTAAATGTTAATTTTAAATTGACGTTTAAAAATTTTGGAACTATCGTGTCATTTAACATATACTTTAAAGAGTTTTTGGGTATAGTTAATAATTTTTTTTTTTAATTTTAAATAGGAATATTATGTAAATAAATTAATAAATTAATAAATTAACGATTGGAATTGTTTTCTTCATATAGAAGAGGAAACAAAACTGACGATATGTTTATATATATACATATAACACGTGATATGTTTTTAGAATTATATATATATATATATATGTTAAGTTCTCATGGTAGGGATGGATCAATATATACATATATTAAGTATATATATTATGTGTTTTTGTGGATGTGTGGTTTTTTAAGGGGGGGAGTTAAAATTAAAAGTAATATTATCAACTATTTTGGATTACTGTATGTTGGATTAATACTTTGTTAAATCCTTTAAGTTCATTATGTTGAATATGTTCCATTGTTGATCTGGAACTTAAGGCCCGTTTGGTAACCGTTTTCATTCCAGAATTTTTCATTCTATTTCCAAATTTTTGAGAATTCTATTTGAGAATAGCATTTGGTAATTTTTGTTTTCGTTTCCATTCCATTCTCATTTGAGAATTGTGCCCATTTTTTACTTAAAAAATGAAAAACAAAAAAAAATTGTTTCTCATAATTCCCATTTCATTCCCAAAACCAATTTCACTGTTCATTCGTCGGCCGGCCACCGCTAGCCACCACCCGCCGCCCCCGCCGCCGGCCATCTCCGGTGACCGTCACCGGTCACCTCCGGCATCACTGGCCGGTCACCTGACAACTTCCGGCGCCGCCTGCCGCCGGCTGTTGGCCACTGTCACCCACCCGCCAATCGCCGTCGCCGCCCTCGTCCAGCCAAAAAAAAAAAAAAATAATAATTTTAGGATAAAATCGTTACCAAACGCGATTCTCTTCCCAAAACAAAAAAAAAAAAATTATCGTTACCAAACGCGATTCTACTATCAAGGAAGAAACAAAATTTGCATCACATCACATCCCATTCTTATCCTATTGCTGAAATGGAAACAGAAACGGTTACCAAACGCTACCTAAACTTTCATTATTATTTTCATTTTTTTACTATTTTATGAATTTGTTAGTATGAAAAAAGAAAAATCTCCGATTTTATTATAACGAAATATCAGTCGCTCGGTTTGAGTTTTTCAATTCTCCAAGGGAAGAAACAGCGTGGCAGTCTTGGAAAATTGAGTCGTTACACTTTGTGTATATATGTTACAAATATTATTATATTTTATAACATATAACAATTTTGTGTGTAAAATTTTGTTAGATATAATAAAAATCACATAATTAGTAAAATGTAACTAAATGTACACAAATAAATGTAACTAATATTAAACTAATTTATGCATCCAATATTTATTAAATGTCTTAAACATTACACAGATATATGCAATTATAACATATAACTAATATTACATAAGTACATGTAACAAAAAAATACACAGATATATATAAAAAATAATAATTATTAAATTGTAAATAATATTCATTATAAATCGAATTTACTCATCAAGTTCTCCTTACAATCTCTGTAAAACCTCTACAATCTCTGCAATGCGGGACTAAAACTCAAGTGAGATCCAACTTAAGAGACTAATTCTAAACCTAATAATAAGAAAGGATTAATTATGGATTAGACCCTAAAAATAGGATTAATTACCGATTATCCTTTTATTAATTTTGTGTGGACTTTCCATCAATTTTCCCTAATATTAATTAGATGGATTTAATAACCAAGTAGGTATTAATTAGAAATATTAATTAAATAAAATAATTAAAAATTTATTCGAATAACTAAGAAATTAAAAAAAAAAGTTAAATAAATTGTTTTAAGATAATATTTTTATTTTAATTGAAAAAGGTTGATATGAGAAAAAAAAAATAGTAAATGTAAAAATTCAAAATATCATATTTTGATTTATTGGACAAGTTTATTTAAAATATACATAATTTAATATATGATGAAAAATATGAAATTTAAAATTTTAATAAACACATTTTTTTTTTTTTTAATTAGGTAGGGTTTTGGATAATAAAAAAAATTATAAGTAAATCATTTTAAGACAAATACAACATATCGACTACACGAGTAAAAAATTTAAATTTGTGAATTATTCGTCAAGAACTCCTAAAATTTTGGTAAATACAATTTAAGAGAACAATATATATATATATTTAGCTTTGTGTAAATTGTTATTATTGATATGAAACATGTGGTAGCACCCCTAAAATTTGACCATTATTTCACTTTGGACCCTGTAGTTTTAATTTGAATATATGACACCCTAAATTTTCATAATGATCCCATTTCAATCTAAATCAATAACCCTATTACAATTTTAATTGGATTACATATCGTCACCTATTGTTCATCCAACTCAACTATTTGTAAGAGAACTTTAAGAGTATTTTTATTCCACCAATTTTTAGGTAGAATCGACTCCGGTATAGGGTGTGTGTGTGAAAGAGAGAGAGAGACTTGTTATGTCTAGAGTGCCCAAGATTAGCCCAAGCAATAACACTAGAAGCACCATTGGAGACATGTTTTTGGTAGAGGAGGAATGCAACAAGTTAACCAAAAGCCAAAAAGAATGATTTTTTTGGTGGGTGGGTGGGTGGGGTGGGCTACAACCCCATTTTATAGGAGTTTGAAATAGGATCTGGTACTGTAGATAGTAAGGGTCCATCCTTCTACATTGCACATAAAGTCAGTCCATGCACATAAAGTCAGTCCACCCCATGGAACAAAATTAAGGGCATTGTGTTGGAAGGTCAACAAGTGAAAAAGACCACTGCCTTGGATGGTCCTCTACAAAGTAATCTTTTTCACTTATATAGGACTTTTAAAAAAATTCCCAAAAAATTAATAAGGAATTAATAAACCCAGAAAAAAGTCTACAAAAAGCACTACCCAAAGTACATTCCAATAACTTGTAGTGTTTTTACACTTTGGACCCTTGAAGTTTGACCAAAATCTCACTTTGGTCCCATTAGTTTCAATTTGAATACATAATACCGTAACGGTGCGTTTGGTTGGACAGAATGGGGACGGAATGGAATCACAATTCCATCTTTGATTCCAATTCTTTTATTTGGTTATTCAATGACATAAAAAATTTGATTACATTGGAATGAAAATAGATGGAATTGGATTCCATACTTCATAGGGCGAAATTGGATTCGGTTTTTTTTTATTCAGGTTACATAAAATATACCTCACCTCATTCTGGACAATAATTTTTAATTTGAAAATGATTTCGATATTTCTTATAAATTAATTTTTATCATATGGTAACAAAATATTTTTGTTTTCAATTTTATATTTTTATTTTGTAAAAGAAAATATATATTTTTTCTAATATGTTGTTTTTGTTTCGGGAATATTAATAGATTTTTTTTTTTTTTTGTTCTAGATTTTTTTTAATAGAAACATGTTTTTTGTTTTCAGATTTTTGTTTATGTTTCTTAAATAAAAATATAGATTCTTGTTCATAAACTTATATTTTGAACAAAAATAAAAATTTGAAAGCGAAAAAATCAGTTCTTGTTCCCGAAATAGAAACATAAATTGGAGAACAAACAATATGTTATTGTTTATGAAATAGAAACAAAAATTTGGGAACAACAAATCTAATTGTTTTCTTGAATCAGAAATAGAAATTTGAGAACCAAAAAAAATTATATAGGAAATGAAAATGGAAATGTGAGAACAATAAATATGTTATATTTTCCTAAACAAAAATAAATATTTGACAATAAAAATCTATTTATGCTTCCAAAGCGAACATAAAAATTTAAGAACAAAACGATTATGTAAAATACCATTATTTCATCCCTTTCCTTTAAATATACAATAACAAGCAAACAAGATAATAGAATAGTGATTCTATTGACAAATCTATTCCATTCCTTAACTCATTTCATTACTTCTCCCATTTCATTCCACCCTGATTTGATTCCATCCAACCAAACAAATCGTAACTTTTAATCATCCCATCAAAGTTTAAGTCATTACTTCCATCAATTTTTTGACAGAAAACAGTTATTTGTCATGCACCTGACTGTTTTAAGGGGTTTGATGAGCAATTTAAGTCTTCTCATTCAATCCCATTTTTATTCCCGTCTAAATACCCCAAAAACGTACATATGTATTTTTTGTTAAAAAAAATTAAAAGAGGGAAAGAAAGAAATTAAAAATGTTCATAAAATTCCCTGTAAAATATATAGTTTGGTGCATGACAATTGACTATTTGTTATTTAAAATTGTAATGGAGTTATTGATTTAGATTGAAGTGGGATGATTATGGAACTTTAGGGTATTATGTGTTCGATTGCAACTCTAGGGGCCAAAGTGATTAATGGACAAACTTTAGGGGTGCAAATTGTCAAAAGTTGATAACTTGTTTTTTGGGGTAATGGTCTTGGTCTGATTTGTGTTTTAGGATATTACCTTTTATATTCAATTAAATGTTTTCCACAATCCACTACCACCCGTCTCTTTTTTCCGTCGGATCACAAGACTCCAATCACCAAAGTCCGTCCACCGACCATTAGAATTTTATTTAGTTATATGTAAAAAAAAAAAAAAAGGTTTATTTTTATTTACATATATCTATATTTAGTATATTTTTCAGTTATATGTAACTATTTTTTTTAATGTATTTTCTAAGTAGATATTTTATGTGTATTTTTAGTTACATTTTAGTTATATTCATATAATTTTTCGGTGCCTGACAATTAAAAAAAATAGTTAGGCATTACTTTAAAAAATGTAAGTATATATAAAAAAATATTACTAAAACTAGTTGAATGTAACTAAAAATAATTTCGGCGATCGGTGATCCAAGTTTTCATGACCGGCGACAGTCGGAATTTGATGGTTGGCAATGGTGTGGCGTTGGTTAGTGATGCAACCTTAATTTTTGGAATATTACGGCTCGTTTGATTGGACGGAATAGAATGAGGGTGGAATAGAATGGAAGAAGTAATAGAATGAGAGAAGGAATGAAATGTAATTGTCAATGGAATCACTATTCCATTCACTTGTTTGGTTGGTATGGAATTAAGAAAGAAATTGAATAGTAAAATATAATAAAATTCTCATTATATCCTTATTTTATTATAATTCCATTATGTCATTATACCCTTATTTTATTATATTTCACTATTCCGTTCATTCACTCATTTTATTATATTTTACTATTTCATTTAATTTTCAGTTTCTGTTCTCAATTTTCAATTTATGTTCTATATTTTCTGTTCTCAATTTTCAGGTTCTGTTCTCAATTTTTAGTTTTTATTCTCAATTTTCTATTTTCTAATTTTCAGTTTCTGTTCTCAATTTTCTGTTCTCTAATTTATATTTTTGTTCTCTAATTTATGTTTCTGTTCACTAATTTATGTTTCTGTTCTCTAAAATCTGTTTCTGTTCTCTAAAATCTGTTTTTGTTTTCTAATTTCTGAATTGGACTGGATCAGCGATGGACTTTTTTGTAATTTTAATTTTGATTCCATTGGGTTGGACTTGATTTCAACTCATTTCAAATGGAATCCTATTCTCTTGATTTTCATTCCAATGAAATCACAAAAATGATTCAATTGGAAAACCAAACAACGGAATAGGAATTAGAGGCGAAATAGAATTTTGATCTGAATACCTTCTATTAACCAATTTCTATTATTTATTTTAGAACATTTTATTAATCAGATGGATTTAATAACCAAGTAGGCATTAACTAAAAATATTAATTAAATAAAAGAATTAAAATTTATTCAAATAACTAAGAAATAAAAGAAAAAAATGGTTAAATACATTTTTGTAAGATAATATTTTGATTTTGGTTGAAAAAGTTTATAAGAAAAAAAAAATCTAATAAATGTGAAATTCAAAATATCATATTTTGAAGTTTATTTGAAATATTCATAATTTAATATATGATGAAAAATATGAAATTTAAAACCTTAATAAACACAATTTTATTTTTTATTTTTATTAAGAAGGGTTTTGGATATTAAAAAAAGGTTAATTACACTTTACCCCCTTGTGATTTGGCCTATTTGTACTTTACCCCTTTGTAGTTTAAACATCTTCACTTACCCCCCTTGTAATTTTGGACTTAAGTGCAACCGTTACATTTTTCGTTAACTCTAGCAGTCAATGGACGGAAGTCAACGAAAATCCATTAAATAGTATGAAATGACATTTATACCCTTAATACTATTTGAAAAATTGAGTAAGGATTATTTTAATACTATTTGAAAACTTAAGGGGTCATAAATGTATTTTTTTTCTAGATCATCTTCATTTTCTTCGTCTGCTCTCCATCTTCGCCGTCTGCTCTCCATTTCGATTTTGATTTCGAAATTGAAATCGAAATCCTTCGTCTTCGTCTTCGCCATCGTCTTCATCTTATTCTCCGTCTTCGCCATTACATTCGAAATCGAAATCGAAAAACCCTCTTCGCCGTTTCTCCATTTCGATTTTGATTTCAAAATCGAAATCGAAACCCTAGTTCGTATGTGTATGCATGTATGTATATGTATATGTATATGGTTGGGTTGGGATTGATTTCGAAATCGACGGTGTGGATGGTTGGGTTGGGGGTGATTGGTACCCAGAAGAGAGAGAGAGAAGACGTCGGAAGTTCACCGGAGCAAATTCGCCATCGGAGCAGACTTTGTCGTCGGAGCAGAGAAATTTTAGAGAAAAATACATTTTGACCCTTTTAGTTTTTAAAAATTTTGCAAATAGATCCCTTAAATTATTTAAACAAAATGACAAAATTATCCTTAATTTTAAAGTGAACAGACACAATTACCCCTAATTTTAACGGTTGCACTTAAATCCAAAACTATAAGGGGGGTAAGTGGCGATGTTTAAACTATAAGGGAGTAAGTGCAAATGGGCCAAACTACAAGGGGATAAAGTGTAATTAACCCTTAAAAAAATTATAAGTAAATTATTTTAAGACAAAATAATATTTTTTCATAATATGATACTAAATTTAATATGATCAATAAATAAAAAATGGCACAAAACCGATTATAACTTATTCATCTAGTTCTAATATAAAAAATGACGTCTAACTGTGCAGTGAACAACATGACACGATTTATAAATTAGATAATGTCTAGAGGCAACGGTTGAAGTAAAATAGGCAACGATTTAATGAATATTAGTGTTACACCCGCACAATTCGCGGGATATTTAAAAATAAATATATAAAAATTAATATACCCAAAAAAAATTTATGCAGAGTACATGGCCTTTATTTTTTTAATACATATATATATAATAAAATCACTTATTAATGAAAATTGGTAAGGAGAATCCGAATTCACGTTGACATGTTTGCATTGACCAGCCGCGCACTTTTCCATTTTCCACAAAGCCCGGTCTTGTCTTAAGAAATATATATGTAATATAATAATAAGATCACAATTTCTTAACCCTAATTTATTTCAGTCGAATGATCCGTCTCCCAAGTCCCAAACTATTCAGTAGAAGCTCATGTCTGACCTCTGCCTATAGCATTGCCTCGCCATGGTCGTCGTTCGCTGCTCACTCTTCGTCGCTTTTGCTTCTTTTCGCTGTTGCCGTCGATCGCTATCTCGTCGTCTATCGATGCTCTTTCGCCACTTCTGCTTCTCTTTGCTGTGGCCAAAGATCGCTATCTCGTCGTTGATCCACCGTCGTACAAGAACTGTTCGTCGTCACCGCCACAGGTTTCTATTCGTCGATGTTTCATGCGACAATGTTCGTCACCGGCGATGAGTTATGTGACGATGTTCGTCGACGGCTTTTCCGGCTTCACTGTCTGCCTGGTGTTCGCACAGTTTATGGATTCGCGGGTATTTTTGTAGCAAACGACGATGGCAGACTCTGTCGCAGGTTTATGTTTTTTTTTTTAAATTATTTTTTTCTGTGAAAATAGTGGAAATATTGTTTGTTCACAATGAGAGAAGGGCCAGAACTATGAAATGAGAGTTTGAGAGGGGTAAGGGATATGAAATGAGAGCTATTTATTTGTAGGGAGAATGAATGTATTAATTAGTAGTCACCCCACTAACCTGATGATTCATTCACCCACTAACTAATGTTTAAAGACATGATGGAAAATTTCAATCTGAACTGTTCATTCATCAAACTCAAAAAGATTGAAGAGTTTGTACATTCTTCATTCTGGTTTCATGTCTTCCGCTTTTATATATAGTATAAGATTTTTGAGGACTAAAAAATAATTTTTATTGATGATTTGTTTAATATATATAATAAAAATTCTATTTAAATTTAATAAAAACATTTAAATAAATAAATAATCGTCTGGTAAATTCAGTAATCATCACGTCATCAGTGATCTCTCAGGTTCATCCTCCTCCTCCGATCAATTTCCGATTACACCTCCATGCGCGATCTTGTCTTCTTCCCGAGGTAATACCTGATCTATACAATGCTCTGAAAAACCGAACAAGACCGAGCATTCAACTTCATTTTACAGTAACATTCAATATGGAGTTTAGAAAAACTAGGGCATCTGCTGGACTAAGTCTGATTCAAGATGAAATTTATTTTTTTGTTTCTTTTTATTTTTTCAGTTTTATTCTGCGTATTTGATTACTTTACTTACCAGTCGTACTCATTCATGAGTCTCTGATTAAGCTGTTTATGTGTTGGATTTTTGCTTGGCTTAATCTAGATTCTAAAATCGAAAAGTTTGCTGGAAAATGCAAGTGTAAGAAACTTAGTCCAAAGGAAGGGGAAATTGAAGAATTAAGCTTCTCTTGTATCCATTTGTTTTGGATGAATTTGTTTTCTTAGGTCGTGTTTGGATGTCCTTCGATTCGATTTGCAAATTGTACCGTTTTTTAATTAGTCAATTTATGAATTGTTATAGTTTAATGTTCAGTTGTAAGAATTAAAAATTCTTAAACTAGCAAGCTAACCATTTTAGTTTTGGTTTATATACTATTTTTTCAGTGTAATTTTTTTTTTTGGTTCAAAGAAAACGCGGAAATTTGATTAAATCATAGGTAAGTGAAGAAATATACGAATCAATTCATCAAAAATAAGATCATTCATCAAATAGGATTATTTAGACAACCAAACAGGCCATTAGAGATTCCATTTTGAAGTATCTAACGGATTGTATAGGAATGTGATATACACAAAACCACTTCCGCTCATTTTCATCGGTTTTTTCGGGAAGAAAAGAAAAATGTGGTGACTTTTGGAACAAGTAAGTTTCCTCCTACAAAAATCAAACTTCCTCCAACCAAACAACATTTTTTTTTTTTCCATTTTCTTCCATTTTCATCTGTCTCGTACTAACCAAATTATGCTTTAGGTAGCGTTTGGAATTGAAATTACAAACGAGTGCATGCGAAATTTAGAAACTTACATTCGTTCATGTCTAATTCCAATTCCAAGGCTCCAATTCCTTACAACCGAACGCTACCTAATAGTAAATAATATTAAAGCTTTCTTATTTTTGGGTAATCTCTTGTAAGTGGATAGTAAGTAATGCAATGTTGTTTATAGGTTCTGTTTGTTATGAAAGTTGATGGGCATGGTGTCATCAGACAGAAAAGGACAGCTAAAATACATGATATTTTTTTCGGAATTTCCTTTTGGTGAGTCTTCTTGCTCATCTTGGAAAATCCTGCTTACTGTTCTTAATAAGACGCGTAGGTAATAGTTCCTTTAATCTGCCTTTACTGTTTATGTTCACATGGCCTCCAATAGGGCATAATCATGATAAAAACTAAAAAGTTTGATCTTCAATTTCATCAAGTTAAAGTAAGAATTTAAGAAAAGAAATTCATGTTTCTTTGGTATGTATCTTCACTATGCCATTGAGTGTTGGGAATGACTTAGGCTCCGTTTGGTTGTCTAAATTATCTTCTTCTTTTTTTGTTTATCTGTATTTTTGTCTCTGTTTACCTATAATTTAATCAAATTTACATATTGCTTGTAAAAACAAAGAAACATACAGAAAAAGTAGTATATGAGCTAGAATTAAAATGGTTAGCTAGCTAATTCAAGTGTTTTTTTATTTTTAACCGAACACTAAACTAATCTCCACTCAATAAACTGACTAATTGAAAGATACTATAATTTGCGAATTGAAGCACAACCCAATACACGCTTAATTCATGTGATTCCACAACTTTGTTTTTATGTTTGAAGACTGTGCCGATGATCAAAGTCTAACTCGATCTTCTTAAATTCTAACCTTTTATTTATTTATTTTATGCTCTCTTGAAATTCCGAAGCCGTATCTGATGAAATCTCTTATCAGCAATGATGTGCTTTTGCTTGTATGTGATGACATCAAGAGGAAACCCACCACCAAAAAACTTGAACTCATCTGCTGATGTCCCATCACATATTGGAATTTGAGGTCATAACGCCCGATGTTGCAAAAAAATTGTGTTGCCCTTGGATTGGTTATTGAAGAACGAGACTTGAAAAGATGCCCAGTGAGGAAGGGTGATGTTTAAAGCCAAGTTCTATTAGTATCCTTGTTAATAAGGTGAAGGTTTTGAAACTGACCATATTCCCCTTTCGATTAAATTGAAACTCTTTAAAAGAGAGAATACACTTAGGCCGTGTTTGGCCCAAAAACACTTAGTAATATTTCCAATTGGCTTTGATTTAGACCATTTTCTCTAAATAGTGTAGATTAAGGTGGGCGTAAAGGATTTAAAAAAAGAAAAAGGCAGCCCTATACACAAAAGCTCCTACCAATGTCACTGCGGGGTGTAGAGAGCGTTAGATGTACGCAGCCTTACCCCTGTTTACAGAGAGACTGTTTCCAAGATTTAAAATGGTTACTAAATTAGAGTTAGTCAATTATCCAACAAATGTTTTACATTCTTCTAGAAGTTGGAAAAAAAAAATCCTCATTAGAGTGAAAGAATGACATAAGAAGGCAGTGTCTGTTAATTCTTTCAGTTGCCAAAGTCGGTTTTGGAAGTCTGAAAAAGTATGAGTACTTACTTACCTTTATCTTGAGATGAGATGATTTGATAGCCACTACAGATAAAGATGGCCATATTTAGATAGATTGGTTTTGATACACTCAGTCTTCTGGTATCAAATTCTTGGTCATAGTAATCCAAGTGGCACACGGTGAGAGCCTCAGTTCGACCCCTACAAGGTAGGGGTCATAACTAACTCAAATGCTTGGCCCAGTTGCACCACAACCAACTTCAACCAACTTTTTTGGGTCTCTCTAATTCTAGCTTTAAGGTGTCCCTTCAAACTTTCTGCATAAGAATTGTTTTTCAATATGCATAATATATGCATATATGTATATGTATATGTATGTAGTTGGTGTTGGTTACTATCAGTTCCATATTCTTTGAACCCCCTGAACTGAAAACTCATGTACTACTTTTAGGGTGTCTTTTCATGCTCCCCACAAACTAAAGTAAACAAATTTCCACATAGGAAAAAATTAGCCTTTGCATTATATTTTCTCTAAGCGTGATTATGCAGACAATGAAATCTATTTGACCGATTCGGGATCATGCGTAATCCGGAATGAAAACGACGAGCTTTTCAAAAAATCTTGAAAAAATTTATGCGATTTTGCTTTAAAATCAGAAGATTAGTTGAATTTAGAGCGTATTGTCATTCGGTTACCTACCTTCCCTGATAAGAGAGGTTGGGTTGGGTATGATTCATTCGAATTAGGAGTCGATTTGAAAGGTGTTGCCTTTTTTGCTTAGGGCCTGTTTGGCCTGACAATGGGTAATGGTTTTATTGCTTCTTTTTTGGCCTGAAATGCACTTCCTTAGAGCATTCCTAAACAGTAGGGTATCAAAAAACATGTTTGCATGAGATTAACCATGTAAAACACGAGTTTTTAAAGGGTAGGCATCTTGGTGTTTCTCATTTTGCTAGCGCAGTTGGGGTGGAATGAAAGTGAACTTTCATCACCAAACAAGTACTTTGGATGTTTTATGTGGAATGGCATGAACAAAAAAGTCTTCAAACTAAGACAGGATGGTAGTGCCAATCCAAGCGTGCCCTCAAAAGCCATTTTCTAAGGACATCTCATACTTCATTGGTCCTCCTTTCTTCTTCACGTGGCTCTCCATGTGATAAAAATCTCTCTCTTAGCTATGTACTATGCGATAAGCACCCCCCATGAGCTTCAGTCTCCTGATGTGATCCTGCCCTCAACATCATGGACCATATATAGATAACCTAACACCTCTTTTACTTCTTCATCTTTTTTTTCACGAAAAGGTGCGATGGAACACCAATAAAGTTAGTGCTTATTGTTAGGGAATAATGGGTCGAAACAATATCTCACAGCTAAGAATTAGGATTGAAAAAAATATGAATTAATACAAAATATTTACGCGGTAAAACTCTCAATTAATTTAAGGGAAACATTAACGGGCAATAAAAAAGAATTTCACTATTGGCGAGGACTTTACAACTTTTCTCTATAAACAAGAAGAGAACAAAGACAACGAAATAGGAGAATACAAATCTCTCTATATAAAATAGGAAAAACTATAAAATGACTACAAGGGAGGGAGAATTATGAAGAAGAAGCTCTCTCGCTCAAGATGAAGATATAGGAGGAGAACGCACTTACAGCTGGAAATACATTGTGCATGTAGGATTGTCCCCGTCTTCTTTTTTTTACAGCCCATTTTTAATGCAATGGTAACAGCCATAACATCCTATATTCAAACGTTAAGAATGTTAAAAGAGTTATTATTACAGGTTCAAATTTCTTGTGGTCCTAAACATATGGCGTAATGATGATTCAGTTCAGTTCAACGCCCCTGCACAAGTTTTTCTTGCTTCCACATCTTATACACATTGTTGAGTCACTTTCCTCCTTTTCTTGTTCTGACAATTCAAATTGGTCTTGTAAGTGCATAACCCCATGAAAGGGATGTGGATTTTGATAGTCATTATATATATATGTAGCTTTCTTTCTCCATAATATCATTGGGAAAGAGTAGGCAAACATGCATACACTCACGCGTGCGCGCGCACACACACATATATATAGAGACACACATATATACACACATTAGAGAGATAGGGATTGAGATAGAGATAGAGAGAGAATCTAGAGACCTAGAAGATAATGCCAATGATAGGCTCCCCCCATAGTATTTTTGACTTGCAAGCAATTCTAGTACTAAGAAGCACATGGGGTGACTCACTCTGGAAAAATGGCATCATCTCTTTTGGAGATCAAAGCTTGCTAGGGCAAAGGTCAGGACCACCTTTTTCTAATGGTACATTCATTTTCAAACCTTATTTGGGAGTTTGTTTAGGAAAATCATATCCACACTTAAGCTTCATAATGTAGGAGAGAGGTGTTGTACACGGAGAGATTTTGGAGTGTAAATAGCAATTTTTTAATTTATTCTCTTCAATAACTATGCTTGTGAGTATTTTATATTTTATTCTTTACATAGCCAGTCTCAAAGCCCGGGTAAAAGAGGAGAGTTGCATTAGGTAGCTGACATAATGTAGGAGAGATGTGCTATACATGGAGAGTTTTTGGAGTGTAAATAACAATTTTTTAATTTATTCTCTTTAATCACTCTGCTTATGAGAGTTTTATGTTTTATTCTTTACATAGCCGTTCCCAAACCCGAGTAAAAGAGGAGAGTTGCTTTAGGTAGCTGACATAATGTAGGGGAGATGTGTTGTACATGGAGAGTTTTTGGAGTGTAAATAATTTATTTATTTTTTAATTTATTCTCTTTAATAATTCTGCCTGTGGGTGTTTTATGTTTTATTTCTTTACACAATCAGTCCCAAGCTCGGGTAAAGGAGGAGGGTTGCGTTAAGTAACTGATATGATATGTTGTACATGGAGAGTTTTTGGAGTGTAAATGGCATTTTTTTTAATTTATTCTCTTTAATAACTTCGTTTGTGGGTGTTTTATGCTTTATTATTTATACAACCAGTCTCAAGCCTATGTAAAAGAGGAGGATTGCGTTAGGTAGCTAACAGTTAGCGTAAAATTTTGTCAGAATTTTTATGACATAAATCCGAATTGATGAAGTAAACAGATTCATGTAATCGACTTTACTTATCTGTGGGATAAAGATTTAGTTATGACTCTTGATTGATCATTATGGTATAAATAGATTCATGTAATTGACCCTATTTAACTGTGGATAAAGATTTAATTGTTATCCTCTACTATATGCTTGGCTTTATTATGTTGTTTTCTTATACACGTGTCAATAGTAACAAAGCTACGTCTGTTTTTAGTATTAGTGCTTGAGGCTAATAATGACAATGGTTATAATCACAATATACCCCCCAAAAAGTAATGTTTTTATATAAAGATCATTTTAAAGTGTGTTCGATTGTGTTCTAATGTTAGGCCAATGTTTGACATAATTAAAAAGAATTAATCATTGTGCTAATCCCATTGTTATACAAAAAGAAAAAACATGGAAATGATGACACTCGAGAGCGAAAAAAACGCATTCGAGATTCATTTTGATTTAAGTATTTCTAAAATTAGACTAGGAGGATCGCCCAGAAATCGAATTATGATTAGGGTATGTTTGGTTTGTAGTTTGAAGACAGATTATATTAATGAAAATAAGGGGTTTGGAATCGGATTATGACGTGGGTCTGTTTGGAGTGTTGTCAAAATTGAATTAGGAGGATCGCGCAAAAATCGGATTAGGACTAGGGTATGTTTGGTTTGCAGTCTGAAAATAGATTAGATTAGTGAAAATAGGGGGTTTGGGGGTACATTATGAGAAGTATTAAATGTGTTTTGAATTAAATATTGCCAAAATTGGACTAGGAGGATCGCCCAAAAATCGGATTAGGATTAGGGTCTGTTTAGTTTGCAGCCTGAAAACATATTACGTTAGTGAAAATGGGGGGTTTTGGGGGTACACAATGAGAAGCTTTAAATATGTTTTGAATTAACTATTGCCAAAATTAGACTATGAGGATTGTCCATAAATCGAATTTGGACTAGGGTCTGTTTGTTTGGTTTGCAGTCTGAAAACAAATTAGATTAATGAAAAGGGGTTTAGGGTATATTATAAGAACCTATAAATTTTTGACAAGAAGAGAATAAAAATCCAGCGGAAAATGTGGAAAACAAGAGCCATGAAATAAAAATAAAAAATTAAAAAGTTGACAAAAAGACAAATAGACATTGATTAAAGAAGAATGTAAGTGAGATGGGGAACATGATAAGAATAATATATACATAAAATTATAAAATTATAGGTAGTAGACTAGTAGTACTCTTCCTAATTTTCTTAGGATGATCCTTGATTGGCTTTAGAGATTTCTCTATTATGGCTATAAGTCTTTTTGGTTTGGAGGTGTTTTTGAATACTAATTTTCTCCCACTGTACAGGCACACTAGATAACTGCTAGATTACAAGTCTTGAGTTAAGACTAAAAGTCTTTTATTACCCATCGAAACATCTATAGTAAACCATCCTCGACCTGGATTACTGCAAAACTCATCATATAACATAGTATTTAGAGTGTATAGGTCGATTTGTGCGACAATATTCTAATACGAGTTTATATTTTTAAGAATTTACTATTTTCCTCATAATTAATGGATATTTAGATTGTAATGTTAGTGTTTTGAGTAAATTATATTTAAGTAGAGGAAAAGTTATGTAGGGGAATGATGTGTTATGAAGAAAAATACACCACCTTTGTCCCCCTCATACAATACAAATTAAAATATACACACAAATGTTTAAATGTTGAAGCTACTAAGGGAGAGTGGTAATCATGAAAGACAATTTAAAATAAAATTAGTGGTTTAAAGAGGGAGGAAAAAATATATGGCAATCATGTTGTCTAGCAATCTTCAACTTAATAACAATGAGCTCCTAGAAATTCATATATTTTTTGTTTGGCTAAAAATGCCTTTGGTAATGTTATGTTATGCAATGCATTGACAAACCCTAAATTGGGATTTATCCAAAAAAAAAAAATAATAATAATATAGACGTGGGTAGATCTAGATCGTGCCCGGCCCCCCACTCAATTTTTTTAAAAATATTTTAGTATTTTATTATATTTAAAGATTTTATCTAATTAACGCAAAAACAAAAATAGAAAAAAAATTATATATAAGCATAACGCCCTTGTTACAGATAAATATAACTGTAAGGATTGATTTTACAACGATAAATAATTTTGCTCAAAAAAGGGTTTATGATATTAATTAATTCAATCCAACGAAAATTAATGAATTCTCTTACTTTACGATAGTTTGGTTACTATTTTTTTAGTAAATTATTAAAGTTAATTTGTACGTGTATAATTTTATTTTTATGGTTATTTATGATATTTCATCATTAATAAAATGTCCCCCACTTAGAGCATCTCCAACAGCTGTTGGAGTTATCCTCCGTTTTGACACTTTTGAAACAAAAATAGACTTTAATAGATGTTGGATAATTTGTGCTGAAATGGCACAAATGCTACACCCTTAGCCAAAAAATGGCGGGGCTAGTTTATGAATATTTGGTGGGGTTTAGTTTATTAATTTTATTTTATTTGGGCTAGGTTAGATTAACTGGTTCATCTTTAATTAAGGTATTCAATCAAATATATCCATTAGATTCAAACCACATGGGGAAAAAAAATACATAATATTAATTGAAATTCAAATTAAATAAAAAATAATATTATTAAAATTTAAAAATTAAAACAAAAGAGATTTAAAAATTTTAAAATGAATTTTAATTTTTAATATAAAAATACATTTAAAAAAAATTGCATACTATTTTTGTCACACATGTTAGAGTACCTGCCCAAACCAAAGTCTATCATACTACTATTAGCGCGCCAAATTGAGTAAATAACACACCAAAATTGGCCAAAACTATTGGAGATGCTCTTAGTAAAATTTATGCCTATATATTTATTTTTTTTGGTACATAAAATTTATGCGTATAAAATATCAAGTTGCATATATATATAATGCTTTTTAACTTTTATTAGTAAGTCCAATGAAATTATGAGTTCTTGGAAATGACTGTGTGCAGGAAAATGGCCACCAAGCATAACAAATATTCAAGATTTGCCACTTTTCTTTTAGAACTATCCATAGGGATTTTGATACTTTGTATCCCCATGGTTTCGATTTTTAAAAATATAACACCTTAAAGTTTCTTAATCATCCCACTACAGTCTAAATTATCGTCTCCATTACAATTTTGGATAGAAAATAATCACATGCCGTCATGTGACTGTTTTCAAGGGGTTTTATAGGAATTTTCAATCTCCTTTTTTCCCTCTTGCCAAATACTCAGAAGTCATAAATATAGATATTATGCGCACACATATACACAAATACACACACACACATGTATTTTATTGAAAAATTGTAAAGGGCAAAGAAAGGGGATGGGAATACCCTTAAGGTCGTCTTAAAAATAGTTGGGTGCATGGTAGGTGACCGTTTGCGAATCCAAAACTATAACGGAGTTATTGATTTGGATTAGTATTACGAACTTTCAAGGTGTCGTTTGTTCAAATTGATACAGGGACCAAAAGTGAAATAATAATCAAACTTTGGGGTGGAAAGTGTAAAAAAAACTTACTATTTATAACATATCTTGATATATTCGTCGAATAAAACGAAAATGATATCGACAGCGAATTTTCAAGCACAACTTGATAATGTTGTAATGATTCTAGGTAAAAGTGTAAAAATAGTGAGAAAATCAGGGAAATAATAATAATAATGATAAAAAAAAAAAATTCAAAGATTTGCTACACTAAATCGACATTAAAAATAAAAAAATAGTGGATTCCCTTTAAATTAAAATTTGACAAATAGAAAAATCCAATGCGATAATGTTGTGTGGTTGCCAAAAATGTACTTGTACTTTACCTAAATTTAGGAACAAATCATATCAGGATAGAAAATCTTGGCAACTTGCACACGTTTAATGTTTCCTCTATGAGGGAAAAAAGACAAGCAGAAGGCAAATGGCGACGTCGAGAAAATTAACGTTGATGATTAGGAAGATTTGATAAATCGTATATATTATATCTTATGTTATTGGTCGGATATATGTAAGAAAACAAAAACAATATCGACAGAGAATTTTTAGCAACTTGTTTATGTTTCATTTCTTGCAACATATATTTAAAGTAATTGAGAAGATTCGACCCCAAATTAGTAGTAGAAACGACATGAATAGGGAAATTGCTATCAACACTCCTTCGAGCACCTGGGGCGATTGTAGTGTACAAGTAGATTTTTTTAGGGCGAGCGGCGTAATCAAAAATCGTTTTTGGGTATAATATTTGGAATAATTTGTTAATATTTTGTTGGTGTTTGTTTGGTGTTGGGGAGTAGGAGTGCAAAACAAATCCAATTGATATCTATATATCATAGCCTTTTAGCATAAAACATAATATATATATATATATATATATACAGTTGCATGATCACAAAATTGACTATTTTTTAAGACAAAAAATAAAAAATAAAAAGATGTACCTAGTTGCTATTGTCTGTGGCTATATAGCATGAGAGCCATTCACTTGGTGTTTGAATTTGCTACATTATTTTTCCCAACCAAAGCATAAAGCAAAAAACATAAATGGCTCCCCATCATATGTCTATCTTTGTCTCTATTTTCCTCCCCCATCCACATCCTTTCATTTGATAATAGGGCTGGTCATGGGTGGACTTTAACTAGGGTATTACAAAAAAATACTAGGCCCTAGTCTGGCCTTATGATATTTTATTTTATTTTTAAAATTTAAACATGAACACTAAAATATAAACATAAACACTAAAACATAAAAGCGATCAATGACAAGGCGAGACTCGCAGTGAAGAAAAGCGATCGACGGTGAATGAAATAAGCAAATAGAAGCGATTGGCGGCGAAGGAACATGATAGATTGTAGCAGTGAGGAAATACAGGCAAGGAGGGAGGGAGCTTTCGGGAATAAGATTGAAGAGGTAGGCACGAGGCGGTAAGCGGCGGATGAAATGAAATGAACTAGGGGAAAAAATTGGTCAGGCCCTAACCCGGCCCTAAATTTGATTGGATCTGAAAATTGAAGTCCAAGCCCTCAAAAATAGGGTCGGGCTAGGCGGATCCCCAGGCTCATGACCACCCCTATCTGATAATATATAGATATAGATGGTTTAAATAACTGAGAAACAGAATGTTGAGAGAATATGAGATAATCATATTAATATATGCGAAAGATGCATTTACAGAAATATATAAGCAGTCTATATATAATGAATGACTAGGGTTTCCCTAATAGGGTTAGGGTTTGATTTTCTTAGTGAAATTAGGGTTTAACATAGTAGTCAATGCTCATATCATATATTAACATAGATAAAGAAAACAGTTTTAGAGTCGGTGAAAATAAGTCTCTCACACCGTGGCGGAGCCATCTTGTGCCATGAGGAATTCAAGAACCCCTTAATTTTTGAATATTTACACTTTGACCCCTATATATTTAGAAAAAATAAATAAATTAAAAACCCTTTTTAATTTCATATCAGTTCTCTCTAATTTATATAAATTTTTAGTAAATTCTTTCACGCTGAATCAATTTTTTAAATCCGCTACTGTTGTGGCGAGATATATTCACAACGGTGATTAAAGAGTGATGTCATTATACTGTGGGAAAGAAAAAATGGTAAATGTGTACTTTTGTGTTTCCTGATTCTCCAACCAGTGATGGTGGCAATGGGTTACCAGTTGTAATAAATATATAGACTTGAAAATAGGAATAAAAAAAAAATCAAATAAGATTGCATTTGAAAAGATGTTTCTTTTCAATGTGTGTGTGTGTATAAAATACTATTTTCTAAGGTCATATGTGGATAATAATTTGCCCTATAGAGTTGGCCCTATAAAAGGAAGTCTATGCCTATATATATATATATATATATATATGACAATGGGCGAATCACTATCAGTGCTTGCTGGGATCTAAGGCTCCAAAACCAGGCCATTTGATAGGTCTGCTTTTCTTTTTCTTTTCCCTCCCCCATTCAAACTGTCAACCACTATTCATCATCCATTCATACATAAATACATACACACAGAGAGAGACAGATATTCATACATATATATAGAGAGAGAGTATTAGATAACCAATGTCCTCCAGGTCACCACTACTATCCTATCCTTTTTTTTCTGGTACAAATGGTTTGGAGGAGCTGTTTTTCGAACACTAGACTTCTCACTAGGGACGAACGCTAGATAACCGGGAAAAGAGAGAAAAATGCAGACACACTTTCAAAATGTGACTAATTCAAGATTACTGAACAAAAGAAAAAAAACAGGAGAGAGCAATGTCATGCAGGACCACTAATCTGACTACTGCTAACAGCAAATCTCTCTTTGATCTCTACTCTTTAGTGTGTGGGGGGGGTGGGGTGGGGGGGGGAGGGGGAGGGGCCTCCCATGGCACAGCCGACATAAACAGACAACAATGTCTTCACAGAAAGTATGAAAGTCATGTTGGGAGTACAATAATGGCGAACAACCCAACCCGGTTCATGTACAGGCATCTCTTTCCAAAATGGCAAATAAATAGGTACTTAAACAATGGTGCAAATAGCAAATTTATGTAAAAAAAAATGTTCTGCTCTCAGAAACTGATCTCATCCCCCCCTCCCTCCCACCGCATCTCAGAATCTCTTATACTTGCAAAATCTTACAGCAGTGCCTCCATTATATAACTCAAGACAGATATATCACATAATCTTCAACAGAATAATAATAATTTTATTGTTTTTGGGTAAGGTGCATTTCGACTAATCATTTCATCGGGTGATCTTAAGAGCGTTCTTCCTTACATTAGCCTGGTGCATTCAAGATTTAATTCTTTAAGTACTCCCAAGGAAAGCTGAACCCGATTGACAAAGAGAGGGACACCTCTTGTCAACCGAACTAAGGTTTCAACATAATAATAATAATAATAATAATAATAATAATTTATTAAGGTTTTGTTTTTAACCAAAATGGGGTGCAAAGAAAGGCTAACTCTCTGGAATTTAGAAGGCGTGTGATAAGGAAACTATTGATAAGAGGATGCTTTTTTATTTTTATTTTTAGGGTTTTCACACTTTATACTATTGGAGTTTAACCAAAATCTCATTTTGGTTCATATAATTTCAATGTGAATATCTAACACCTTACAACACCCCCCCCCCCCCCCCCCCCCCCATGTGAATATCTAACACCTTACAACAACCCCCCTTTCCCCTATTCATGTTCCCGCTCCCAAAATTTCGGTATTAATATATAGAAATGAATTTGGTAAACACGTTTTTGTTCCCAAAACTATTCCCACTATCCTCCCGCAGGCCACCGGATCTTCAGGTTACAATCAAATCAAGATAGGACCAGAAGATAGAAAGAAGATGGCTTTCATTACTACTCCCATCGGGCTTTATGCAGCCAAAGTGATGCCAGTCGGCCACCACCATCACACCAACCACCATACATTTAAAGAACAAAGAATGAATGTTGCAAACAAGCGTGTTTCTTGTTTCTGTGCTCATAAATTAAAAGAAACAATTTCAAGACAATGGTCATTACCAAACATGCTTCTATTTTCAGAATACTCCAGAACGGAAATAGAATTTGCATCCCACTTTATTGGAAGTGAAAATAGAAACACTAACCAAATGCCACCTTAAAATTTCTTAATCATCCCGCTACAGTGTAAGTTATTATCCTCGTTATAATTGTGGACAGAAAACAGTCACCTGCCTCGCACCTTACTGTTTTTAAGAGGCTTTATGAGCAAGTTCATCCTCCTCTCTCCTCTTCTTATTCTCCTTCTTGTCCAAATACTCAGCAGTCATATATATATGTATGTATGTATGTATGTATGTATGTATGTAGGTTTCTATATAGAAAAATTGTAAAGGGAAAAGAAGAGAATGGAAATGCCCTTGAGGTCCTCTTAAAAGTAGTTTGGGTGCACGATAGATGACTATTTACCATTTAAAATTGTAATGGAGTTATTGAATTAGACTGAAGTAGGATCTTAAAAAACTTCAGGGTGTAATGGAGCTATTGATTTAGACGAAAGTGGGATCGTTAAAAAACTTGAGGGTGTCAAGTGTACAAATTGAAACTTTGGGACTTAAAGTGAATAATGGTTGATAAAGTCCACAAATAGTTTACCTAACACGTCACTTTATGATTTGAAATGCTAAAAGACTCCCAGCTTAAGTCTCTTACTCAACTTAAATTCCTGCAAAATAATGTACAGCGGTTGGTCTGCTGGCATTGCACCTCCAGTGTGAGAATAAGTCGAGGGTTTTTCAGTAGAATTTGGAGAGTGATGGCTAGGAAAACAAATTTTGTACCTGGTTTGATCACCATTCTCTTATTTATAAGCGGGAGAAGATTTGTTTAGCAACGTTTCTCTAATTCTCGACCCGTTGCTATTAGGATGGCGACAATCGTGAAGGCGTGAGTTAAGGGACCGTTACTTAGGACAGGCAACAGTTCTTTCCTTAATAAGCAGGAGTGATGCTTCACCTGCTCCTAAGTAGAAGTAGCATCGGTTCTCCCATCCAGGAGTGTGGTCTTGACCAGGGTATAGAATGAAAGCCGGGGGGAACTTTTCTATCATGATCAGGCCGATGTCACAGTTAGGTCCTTTAGGGTTTAATGTTTTCCCAGGGTGATGTCCATGTAGGGATGGTCATATCAACCAGCTAGAAGCCCACTCTAGCTTCTCGTGCTCTCCACGTGCTCACCAACACCAACACGTCTTGTCGGATTTTTTCTTATCAATGGTCAAATTTCAGGGGTGAAAAGTGTCAAAACCCCATTTTTATACCCTTATTGGCAAATAGCAAGGGGCAACCAATGATAAATTATATAACATAAATATATATATATATAAATAAAAATAAAAATAAAAAAATTGTACTTTCAGACCTCAGGATGTTGACTGTGCCACCCACAACTCCTTTTCTTTAAATTCTCTTCACTTGCTTCCAGCTTCCTTGCCCTGTTTTCTCACCTCCACTTGTTCTTCAAATCACCAACGAGAACCTGTCTCTCTCTCTACCCCTCTCTCTCTCTCTCTAAACTTTTGAAAGAAAGCTATGGAACCTTCAAAATTTGTCAGTTTCAGACAAAACAATATGGTCCTCAGATTTTTTATGGTGCTGATCATCAGTTGCATGTTTAGCAGAGATGATCTCTGTTCTAACCACCCCTTGGCCACCCCTACGACACTCTCTCTTCCCTCAGCCGCCGTTATTTCGCCGCTGGAAGCCATGAAACTCGACGGGAATCTCAGCTTCGACAACATGCAGATTGCCGCCACCGACTTCGGCAACAGATTTCATCTCCTACCGGCGGCGGTTCTTCACCCACGGTCCGTCTCCGATATTTCCTCCACCGTGAAGCGTGTCTTCGAGATGGGTCCCGCTTCGGGGCTGACGGTTGCCGCCAGAGGCCACGGCCACTCTCTCGAAGGTCAGGCGCAGGCTGACCAAGGAGTGGTTATCAACATGGAGTCGTTCCGGCAACCGGAGATGGGGTTTCACACCGCCGGAGAGTCGCCTTTTGTCGATGTTTCCGGCGGTGAGCTGTGGATTGACATTCTGGTCGAGAGTCTGAAACATGGGTTGGCGCCAAAATCATGGACGGATTATCTTCATCTAACGGTTGGCGGCACTCTGTCTAACGCCGGCATCAGTGGACAGGCGTTCCGCCATGGACCTCAGATCGATAATGTCTACCAGTTAGAGGTGATCACAGGTAATCTTCATGCATAACCCATTACAAATTAATCAAAACTCGAAAAACCCATTACAAATTAATCAAAAAACAGTGCAATTTCTTTCGCTGGCACTCCATGAATTAAATCTTAAATTTAATGTTAAATACACTACTCCACGTGTGAATACGCCATTAAGACTGTCCGAGGTGCACCTGGCTTGGGTAAAACAAACAAAAAAAGAAAAAAAAAAAAATCAAAAAAGGACTGCAATTTGTTTGAATGCAGGAACAGGGGAGGTCGTCAAGTGTTCAAAGAAGCAAAATGCTGACCTCTTCCACGGAGTTCTTGGTGGGTTAGGACAGTTCGGCATCATCACCAGAGCTAGAATTTCTCTTGAACCAGCACCCCAAATGGTAAAGAAAATTCAAATTCAAATTCAAATTCCCCTGTTTTTTTTATCATGAATTCGTATGATCAATCAAATCAATCTCCATTGACAGGTGAAATGGATAAGGGTTCTTTACTCGAATTTTGATCTGTTTGCTAAGGATCAAGAACAGCTGATATCGTCCATGGATTCATTCGATTACATAGAAGGATTCGTGATCATAAACAGAACAGGATTGTTGAACAACTGGAGATCTTCATTCAATCCTAAAGATCCAATTCAGGCCAACCAATTCATCTCTGATGGAAAAACACTTTTCTGTCTTGAAATTGCAAAATACTTCAATCCTGAACAGAGTGAAGCCATTAATCAAGTAAGACACATACACACAGTCAATTTTTTTTAAAAAAATTATGGCGTAAACGGATTCATGTAACCAACCCTGCTTAAATTAACGGAACTCTGTTTTTTTGTTTCAAAAATCAGAAAATCGAGGGGTTGCTGTCGGGATTGAACTACATTGAATCGACGTTGTTCCTGTCGGAAGTGTCGTATGTGCAGTTCTTGGACAGGGTGCACGTGTCGGAGTTGAAGCTCCGGGAGAAAGGGTTGTGGGAGATTCCTCACCCATGGCTGAACCTCCTCATACCGAGGAGCAAAATCCATGAGTTTGCCGGAGAAGTTTTTGGGAACATTTTGAGAGACGGTAGCAATGGCCCTATATTGATCTATCCGGTCAATCAATCCAAGTATTCACTCTAAAACCATCACACATACATAGTTGACGATAAAATATTCGTAATTTATTGATACTGATGTGGTAGACCACAAATAATAAATGATTGAAGCATCGAAATGATAATCCGCATATGAAGCCGACTTGATGAAGTGAATTGATTTGATATGACAGGTGTTAATTTCGTGTTGGTTGTAGCACGCTACATCGGCCAATGACGCCATCGATAGTTTTGGTGATGTCATTGGCTAATGTGGAGATGTGATGCACTGCATCAATTGATGACGTCATCGACTTTTGTGGTGACATCATCAAATGAGGTGGTGATGTGGTGCACCACTACTGATGATATCATTGACTATTGTGATTGACATTATTAATTGAAGTGGTGCATCACAACCAACATGAGATTAACATATGTCAGGTGTGTGGGGCACCATTACTGATGATATCATTGACTATTGTGATTGATATTATTAATTGAAGTGGTACATTACAACCAACATGAGATTAACATATATCTGGTCAGATCAATCCACTTTATCAGGTCCGTCCCATGGGTCTGCACTCAACTTCCAATCTTATTATTTTCTTATGCGCCAATTATTCATCAGTTTTGGTGCACCCTATCATCATTAGCAAAATGACCACTGAATATTTTCACCTAGAAACGTTCAAACATTAACATAACCTGGATTTTATGTTCGAAATTTCTATGTTACAGGTGGGACAATAAGACATCATTGGTTACACCAGAAGAGGATATTTTTTACCTAGTGGCATTCCTCTCCTCAGCAATGCCATCCTCCACAGGAACTGATGGATTAGAACACATTTTAACACAAAATCGAAGAATTTTGGATTTTTGCACAAAGGCTCGGCTTGGCATGAAACAATATTTGCCTCATTACACAACTCAGAAAGACTGGAAAGCGCACTTTGGTGATAAATGGGGAACGTTTGTTCGCAGGAAATCGACATATGACCCTCTGGCAATCCTCGCCCCGGGCCAACGAATGTTTCGAAAAGCAAAATCTTTTGGGTGATAAACCAAATACAAGTAACATAGAGATGGATCATATAATGGAAAGGCCCATAGTGGTTATAAAAAAAAGTTGTACATAGTAAGGAAACAACAATTGTTATGGCGAGTGCTATTTTTTTTTATAGCGAGAAAACAAGCCTGTTTGGTTCCTGTTTCTGTTCCCTAATTAGAACATAAACGCGTTTGATAAACATGCTTCTGTTCACAAAATTTTAGGAATAATTTAGAATTATTTCCTGAATTTCTTAGGAATATGAGAAACAAAAAAATATTAGTTCTTATTTACTCCCACAAACTAAAACCATTCCACCAGCCACCATCACCATATCGGTCACCATACATTTAAAGAAAAAAAAAAACAAATGTTGCAACCAAACGTGTTTCTTGTTTCTATTCTCATAAATTAAAAGAAACAATTTCAAAACAATAGTAGTTATCAAATATGTTTCTATTTCCAGAATAATCTAGAACAGAAAGAGAATTCTCATCCCATTCCATCCTAATTTATTGGTAGCGGAAACAGAAAAACAGAAACACTAACCAAATGCCACCTCAATGGATGATATCAGGAATTGCCAAAAACAATTTTGATTGCTAGAAAACAACAACAATAACAACTAAATTTTTGTCCCACTTATGTAAGGTCGGTTATTTTGATTGCTAGAAAAATAGAGCAAAAATATAAAGAAAAATAAAAAAAAAAACAGAAAAACAGATATGCTAAAACTAAAGTATAAATAGGAATATATGTTGGTGATAGAAGAGAATCACATAAGAAAAGGGGTCAAATATTCTCAATTCATATGGATGAAATGTCTCTATGCTAATTGAATAGATTCTTTGTTTTCCTTGAAAGATGAAGTTTCTTAAATAGACCAAAAAAATTGAGCCATGTGCCTAAAGACATACTACTTGGAGTTGGAAACAAAATTGGATCATTAAAAAACGTTTCAGTACAAAAAAGAGAACAGTGGAAACAAATTTAGAATTCAATCTTATTATGTGTACCCCAAAAAAAATGACATGTAATTTTGTACAATACTTAAAATCCAATACAAAAAATGCGCAGTCTGTCACTTTTCATATAATATAACAAAAAGAGATGATTACGAGATCCCAGACCAGTGGGCTACATAAGGTGTTACAAATGGTATTAGACCCAACCCTGGTTTGAAAACAAGGAGTAGAGGCTCCGAAGAGAGATAGAGGTCTCAGAGTAAATACCTTGTGTATGTTTATGGAATGTTCTGTGTCTGCTTATGGATTGTTATCTATACCACCAATCAAGGGGATAAACTGGGCCAATGCGACGAGGACATTGTGTCTTTGAGTGAGGTATATTGTGAGATCTCACATCAGAAGTATTAAAAAAGATTGTCTGATATATAAAGCACCATGTGGACTACTACTAGTACTTTCCCTTAAGCATTTTAGGCCACGTAAACTCGGTCCAAAAGGTATTGGACTAGTTGGCCACATGAGTCGCACAATGATATTACAGAACAACTAAAGATCACAGAAGTCCCCATTTTCCCACTATAAAGGTCGAAAGAGAATGGTGGCTGGAAGAACAAGTTCACTCTGACGAGAGAGAGAGAGGGAGATATTTCAGAGCTATTGTGCTGTTTGCAATACTGATATGTAACGGTCGATTGCAGGTTTATGACCCATATCGATTTCTTCTCTTGCAGCTGCTGTGTCATTCACAGATTTGACTTAACCTTTCACTTTTCTGTGTAGGATGCAATTCTGCTGTAATAGAAGTCGAAGACTCAAGCTCAGATATAATGCACTTGCCAATGGCCGATGAATCCGTAAAGACTGCTGCCAAGATTGTGCAGCGGATTCACCCATGGATGCAAAGACTGCCAGTACTATCTCGATATCAATTGTGCTTCTATGTCGGGTATTATCAGACATGAAGCATACCCGTATCACCGTCTTGTCCTGAGAGAAAAAAGGAAAAAGAAGAAGTGTTATTTGGAGAGTTAGTACTAATGCGGATAGCAAGTTGATACACAGATGCCATATTCGCAGTTTCGAACTAGACCACCAGTGCGCTATGTCGCCACGCACTTTGAAAATAGATACGAAAAACACTAACTTTAGGGCATGTTTGATAACAAAATTCAACACTTAAAACTGAATACATTAAACACTTATCAAATTTAGTGTATTTCATAGTAAATGAAACAAACGACTTAAAATATAAGGATCGGTAACAAAATGATCAAGATTTTACGTGATGCGCAGCTCATTTATTCATCAAACATCTATCTACCACAACCACCATTCAACATCAATATTATAAATTCTGGCTAAAAAAAAGGTTATATAAATTGAGAAAAATTAGTACTAAAAGCTACACCATGATCACCAATCAGAATAACATGCTTAAACTAAGAGCTATTCAAAGTAGATGAGCAAATATAAAACTTTTTTAATATAATTCCAAAACACATTTCACATTACTAAATATGGAAATTTATGTGAAAGTGAAGAACTGCTTAAAATTTGAATCCGGCGTTCTTCTTTAGTTCTTCTCTATGGAAGCAATCTTTTCCAAAGCATTCAAAAAGTGTAAAGACATTTAACATAAAGATGATAGGCATACCCATTTCCCACCATAAGATCAAAAAATCATACCTGCAAGTGCAAGAATAATTGTTGAAGAGGCCTTCGCCTGATAAAGGTCTTCAAGTTCAAGGTCTACAACAAGAAGTTTGCTCAGCAGAGAGTGAGAGAGATGAAGATTCAACATTTTAGCCATGAGCATCCACTGAGATTGTTGAATCCCACATCGATGTTAGGCCCTTCCCCCGATATCCGTCTGCAGTGGTTTGTCAAAAGTCCACCCTGCGCGTGTGTGTTACTTGGTCTTGAGCTATATATAAAGCCTAGGATAATCCTCGTCTTACAAGTCTTTTGAGAGCGAGTTAGGTCAATATTGGAGGAGCAGAAGTACGACCTTGTTGATCAGAATGTCTCCCCACTGCAAAGGGTGCACACAACCCATCTGCAGTCAGTGCCAATTCTTTTTTCATAAAACAGTGCAGAACTACCCATGGAGACACAAGGCCACCCATGGCACACCGAGCACCCTCTCTCCCTTCTTGTCAACGTCAAAGAAGTTTATAATATCAGCAGTTGCAAGTGCTACTCACCTACCATTGTCACAAATGCACGTTTATTGATCTAGACGTGATATGTGCCACACAAGTGAGGGAAAAATCGAACAACCGGGCCACAGGCACCCACTTATGTTTGTAAGAAAGCCAACCTTGTTCCTCTGTAACGCTTGTGGCACCAGGCACCAAGGCAGCTACTGCCAGTGCCCAACATGCGTCCAATACTTCATCCACCAGAATTGCTTTTCTCTACCTTTTCTCTACCCACTACCATCAACCATCCTGATCATGATCACGGGCCTATGTCCCTCATCTATTCTTTCCCACAAGAATACCCGAGATCGTGGCACTTTTGTGATATCTGCCATATGTACTTTGATAAGAAGTTCTTGCTTTATCATTGTACCAAATGCAGATTTTCTGCTCATATCAATTGTGCAGCTTCCAAAAGGGAGCCTTTTATGTTGATCCTTTCACAGGGTAATATCTTGTTTTATTTACCCCAAAACTTGCCCCGCTTCTGTAACTTGTCTAAACTGATTCTTAAGCTTTTGCTCTTCCATTTTTATCATCCATTTGTGTGGTGCCAGGCTGCAATTCTCTTAATATTAAGACAGAAGACAAAGACTTGGGTCCAGATACAAATCAAAATCAAGTATTTCTTACATAATTACCAGATACAAATGTCAATAGGTGTTTCAACTGCTGTTTATACCTCAGATTTGTTAAAGAATTATTGAAATGAGTTCAAAAGAATCATTTCAGTGCAAGTTGCTTCATAGTAAGAACAGGAATTGAAATTGAAGAATCAGGCTAGAGGTCTAAGAGCTCATAATATACTTACAAGATAGTTGGTGGAAAATCCTAAAAATGACACCAAATAAAAACACAAACCAAATAAGTACTTTACTTTTAGTTACATTTATTAGAGTTCCTGCAAACACTAATGTCCCAATTACAGTTGCATCACCATCCACCGCCCCATAGCTGTTGACTCCCATACTCCGGATGCCAAATTCAAGACACCACCGGCCCCCGCTCATCAAAACTCTGGTCGCCGGAATTTTTTTAGTTACGTTTAACTAATTTTTAGAATACTTTTTAATTACATTCAACTAATTTACTAATTTTCTGGTTGCCAATAGTTGAAAAGCTACATGTAACTTAAAACACACTAAAAATGTAACTAAAAATACACTTAATGTAAACAAAAAGTACATTGAATAAATAGTTACATGTAATTAAAAATACACTAAAAAAAATTACATGTAACTAAAAGAAATTCCGACGACAGTAACTCTGAGGTCCGAGGGTGGTGCCGGATAGACGATGCAAACAAGTATTGAACATTAAATCAATTTGAATGTCGCCACAATCACTGTGCAGCTTAAATTAAAATAAGATAAATTATGGATTACACTGTCTAATTGGAATTATGAACCATCATCCCTATACCTACTCTATTTTGCTATTAGCTGCATACTGACTCGCCACAATTCAGTGTGCAGCTCAAATCAATTTGAATGTCGTGAATTTCTGTTCATGTATGATTGAAGAAAAGCTAGATCCGCTAATCTAAATTTGTGTTCTTGTATTATTTATGCAATTTCCAAAGTGATTAAGCTACATAAAACCGGAAAATACGTACAACTACGATTCGGCTTGGATCAATAGCGAGCTAATTGAACGCCTCCGTTGATCAGGATCTGAAATTAGCAATGAATCGGATTCCTCTCTGCAAATTAGCGTCTCACGAGCAGGAACGAACGGAGGGTAGTTGTGAAACGGGAAAGAATAATAAAATAAGGGGAAAATTACATTTTCGGTCCTTAAAATATCGGGAAAGATTTTCTTTTCCTTTTTTTATTCACGAGCGTCTCACACTCACAAGATATTAAACTAATCTTGTTCAATATACATGGTTATCTCTTATAACAAGTATTTTTTCACAAATTCGAACCTGATCTTGTAGAGGTCTCTCAACTGCTTTAACTCAAACAGTTACATTAAAAATATTTTTGTTATTTTATCACTTAATTGAACTATTAAAATATTTTTTTCTAATTTTTTTTAATGAGAGAGAAGTTTAGTGAGAAAAAAAAAATGTATTAAATTTAATAAAGTAATAAAATATAATAAAAAATATTATAAGAACTTCACGTGGTTAACACATTTTTTTTTTTTTATCCAAAATCGTATAAAATTGGAATAAAAATATTTTACTACAATACAGCGGCTGTACGATACAATTGTTAAGAAATTATAAGTTTGTCTGGAAAGTTACGAGTTCATTTAAAAACTTGTAACTTCTTCGGTCAACCTTGTAACTTTGGCGATTGTCCATTTAAATTTTAAATTTTAAATTTTAAATTTTAAATTTTAAATTTTAAACCTAAACCCGACAGGGTTAATCCCCTGATTCGCGTGATTTTGTTTACTGCCTAAGATTAGGCCACGTGTAAGGTTGCAGTCAATGTACGAGCGTACCCTAGCAAACCCCCTTTTCCTGTCAAACCATCGTTCATGCTCATACCGATACAGAGGAAAAGAAATCCGAGCTTGAAATAAAAGAGGACACGGTAGCGCACGTTAACCACCGGCTCATTTTAACCACGACCCCAATGCATTCACCTGCGCCTACGCTTCTTCTCCCCTTTCTCTCTCTATCTCTACCCCCTTTCCTTATCTCTCTCCTCTCTAGGGTTCGGTTTATCGTCTCCTCCTTCTTCTACTCCACGCCCGCTTTCTCTGTCCTCAAATTGCATTATCGTTATTCCTATTCTTATCGGTCGCCTCCAATGCTTTCTATAGACCTAGGCTCTGGATTCTGTGTTGAACGCCGACTCCATGGACTCCGAGGGACAATTCTCTTACTCGAATCTCTTCAATCTTGAGGTATGTTTGCGATGAATGCCTACTCAATGAACTGTTTCTATTTTGCGCAATTTGGGACTTTGTTTTTGTCGCCGGGTTGGGTGTTCTTTAGCGGAATTTTGGGTTTTTTTTTTTTTGGTTTTGTTGTTTGATTTCAATTGGGGGTGTTTTTCAGCTTGAATTGAAGTGGGTTTTTTTATTTTTTTTTATTTTTTATGAACATTGGGAATGAATTTTGCCGTTCTTTCTTGTTTGTTTCTGGGTTGTGTTTGTAGTCTTTGATGAACTTTCGACTTCCACAACAAGATGATGATTTTGATTATTATGGGAATAGTAGTCAGGATGAGAGCAGAGGTAGCCAAGGTAGGCACTTTGTGTTTTCACTTTGATTTTTCTTAATTTTTTATCTTAACTCAATCCTAGAAAGCCCATATGCCTAGTCTCTCTCTCTCTCTCTCTCTCTCTCTCTCTTTCTATATATATATATATTGCGGTGTGTGAATTGGTGCTTCTTATGTTGGTTATATAGGTGGATCAATGGCAGTCCGCAGCAATGGAATTATGTCAGAGAGGGGAATGAACAAGAGGCGAAACGTGTATAGCAGTGACGAGGAAGAGGGCAACCATAGTCAGCATATCTCGGAGGAGCACTATAGAGCTATGCTTGGAGAACACATTCAAAAGTATAAAAGAAGGCTGACTAATGCATCACCAAGTCCTGCACCTACTAGACCGGGTGTCTCGGTTACAAGAAGTAGTTTAGGATCTAAGGAGCGGAAATTGGGGATGGAGAATCAAGGAGGGTATCACACCGTTGAATCAGCCTCCGATTTTCTGAACGATGTTAGTTCTCAGAGAAGGAGAAACCATCATGAACCAGAGTTTGTGCCTATCATTGACAGGTTTGTTCTTCACTGAAGAAAGCTTAAAAAAATCAAATTAGTACTATTTTTGTTGCACAATGAATTTGGGGTGAGTATCTATGTGGACCTTAAGGTTCGCAAAATTGCACATTTGGTCTCTCAAGTTCGAGTTTTGTTTCAATCTAGCAATATAGAAAATGATGTTAATGATTTTGGGTGGAAAATGAGTTGTGTTGACCATGATCATTTTGGTGAGGACATATTTGTTCTTTCAAGTGGCCAAATTAATTTACTCCCTTTTTGTTCTTTATTTTCCACCACATCCAAATTTATTGCCCTAGCCTACATGCACTTCTTTGGCCAGACTAATACACATAAATTCGGGAAAGTTGCATACCCATGAAGAGGGAAAATTTTTGTCTGTGGGAGGAAGGCAAAAATGAAAAGTTCATAGACTGCATATAATCCTAGGAGGAGGTTCTGGTCATGTGAGAAATACGATTAAGTATCAAAATCGGAAAAAAAAACAAAATCAAGAACTTCAAATGCATTTGTGATCCTATTTCTCACATGGTCAGCATAACTCATTTTCTTTCAAAAGCATGAAAAACGTTTTTGGTTTTGCTGGATTGAAACAAAACTGGAATAAGAGGGACCAAATGCGCAATTTGGCAACCCTTAGGGTCCACACAGACACTTGTCCTATACTTTAAGGACCAAAATGTAATTTTCACTTTTTTGGGGGTAAAAATTTATGAAATTGAATTGTTAAACGACTCTGCAGGCCAATTTCTGAACCAGCTTATTTGGATATTGGGGATGGCATTGCTTATAGAATCCCGCCTACTTATGAAAAGCTTTGTGAAACACTGAATTTGCCATCCATGTCAGATATACGAGTGGCCGAATTTTACCTGAAGGGTACCCTTGATTTGGGGTCGTTAGCTACAATGATGGCTGCTGATAAGAAGTTTGGTCCCATTAGACGAACCGGTATGGGCGACCCCATATCTCAGTATGAATCACTCCAGGCAAGGCTGAAAGCCCAGGCTGGTGGCAACTCAACTCAGAAGTTCACTCTGCAAGTGACCGACATTGGGTTGCATTCGTCTTCTATCCCGGAGGGGGCAGCTGGAGGCATAAGAAGGTATATTTTGTCGGAGGGTGGTAATTTGCAGGTTTACTATGTGAAGGTGCTGGAAAAGGGCGACACATACGAGGTCAGTGTTTTTCTTGGTGTTTGTCATATTGGATTCATGTCGAGGGATATTAATTATTACTTACACTTATCTGGATATGTTGGGGTGCAGATTATTGAACGTAGTTTACCCAAAAAGCTAAAGGTGGTGAAAGACCCTTCTGTGATTGAAAAAGAGGAATCAGAGAAGATTGGTAAATATTGGGTAAATATGGTTAGAAAAGACATACCGAAGCATCACAGAATTTTCACCAACTTCCACAGGAAGCAACTAACGGATGCCAAGAGGTTCGCAGAGACCTGTCAAAGAGAGGTATGCTGATGTTTTTGAAGCATTTTTTGCCTTATTATCTGACAACCTGGTGCTGTCTCCCTCGTACTCGTATGGAGGCTTCAATGTTATTATTTATTTTTTCAGGTGAAATTGAAGATTAGCCGATCACTTAAGCTGATGAGGGGTGCTGCAATCCGCACTAGGAAACTGGCAAGAGACATGTTAGTGCTGTGGAAGAAAGTTGACAAGGAAATGGTGAGCTTTTTATGCATCCGTGGATTCTTTTTGAATATGTCTAGTTTGTTAGGAGGATTTTATGATGTCTTGTGAAGAAGCAACTTCAGTACCGCTTTTACTTAACCATTCCATTTCAATATCTCCATTCAAAATTGTGCATTGAACCCAAAATGGAAATAAAGAAAACACGAAAATGGGGGGTCGGGGTGGGGGAGGAGGGTCAAATCAAACTTCTTCATTGTAAAATATGAAAAATAATTGATTTAATGGGGTGTGTGAATGGGATAGATTGTGAAAATTGTTTTTAAGTTGTGATGTTAAAAGAGTAATAGTTGAACTTTTTCGATTTGAAAACGAAACCAAACTGACCTCAACTTCTCCCTCTGCTTTAAAGGATAGTTTGAGATACGATTTTTCTATGTTGATTTATTTTGCTTAGGCATTCTCTGATATATGTGTGTGTGTGTGTGTGTGTGTGTGTGTGTATATGAAATCCTTCCCCTTACTTACAGGCGGAAGTGAGAAAACGAGAGGAAAGAGAAGCTGCAGAAGCTTTAAAGCGTGAGCAGGAGCTTCGTGAAGCGAAGAGGCAACAGCAGAGGCTCAATTTCCTGCTGTCACAAACAGAACTCTACAGCCACTTCATGCAAAACAAGCCAGTTTCTCAACCCTCTGAGGCTTTGCCTGTTGGTGTTGAGAATTCAAATGACCAAGTTGAGCTGATGAGTTCTTTAGAAGCTAAAGTTGGGGACGAGGAAGAAGATCTCGAGGATGCTGAAATGAGAAAGGAGGCTCTTAGAGCTGCTCATGATGCTGTTTCCAAGCAGAAAAAGATATTAAGTGCATTCGACAGTGAATGCTCAAAACTGAGGCAACCTGCTGAAGCTGAGATCCCACTGCAGGATGCTTCAATTGATGGGTCCAGTAACATGGATTTATTGCATCCGTAAGTCAATTCTTGCCGTTGCCTGTTTTCCTCCCTTTTCGGTTAGGCCTCCAAATCAATTCTATTATTTTTATGGTTTCAGCTCCACCATGCCTGTAGCTTCATCAGTACAGACACCAGAAATGTTCAAGGGTTCCCTTAAAGAATATCAGCTCAAAGGTCTTCAATGGCTGGTTAATTGTTATGAGCAGGTTGTTAATCAAGTTCATCCATTTTTATCATCATTTCATTAGTGCCTGTTGACAGATTAGGTTTGTTATCTTTCAGGGTCTGAATGGTATTCTTGCTGACGAGATGGGCTTGGGGAAGACTATCCAAGCCATGGCTTTCTTAGCTCATTTGGCTGAGGTGAATGACTTATTTTTTGTCTATTTTCGGTGTCATGTTTTCAGTAGTAGTAATTCTGATTTGCTCATGCCATGCAGGAAAAAAATATATGGGGTCCTTTTCTGGTTGTTGCGCCTGCTTCTGTCTTGAACAACTGGGCTGATGAAATTAGTCGTTTCTGCCCCGACTTTAGAACACTCCCGTATTGGGGTGGGACTAATGAACGGTCGATACTTAAGAAGGATATCAACCCAAAGCGTCTCTACCGTAGGTAATTGTCCACTGGCATGTTTCTTTTTTGGGTTTTTGACACTTTGCATCCCTGAACTTTGACCATTATCTCCTTTGGTCCCTCTAATTTCGATTTGAACACATAACACCCTTAAATTTTCTAATCATCCCGCCTCAGTCAAAATGATTAAACCCGTTTCAATTTTTTACCAAAAAGACCAAGTGAGATACTAGTCAAATTTCAAGGGTGCGAAGTGTAAAAAATCCTTCTTTTTCTAAATTCTTATCTCTTTTTAGTTCTTTCTAGCTTGAAAACACTCCCGTGTTGGGGGTTACCCCGATGAATACATGAATCTTAGGAAGAATACTTTGTACCCGTTATTATAAACCGGGAAAAAAAAAATCCCTTTTTCACTGTTCAATCTGGTATGCAACTCTAAAATCTTTTACTTTGTCAGGGAGTCTGGATTTCATATCCTCATTACCAGCTACCAACTTCTAGTCACTGATGAGAAGTGTCTCCGACGTGTCAAATGGCAATACATGGTGTTGGATGAAGCTCAAGCTATCAAAAGCTCAAGCAGGTTTTAACTTCTATTTTTGAAGTTTCTGTTTGATTTGGTGCTACTGATTTCTTTGTGATAGAAAAATATGGTTCGATAAAAGTCTTTTACCCCTTTGGAGTGTTTATTTACGCATTATCTCATTCTACTATTGACCTTTGATTGACAGTATAAGATGGAAGACTCTGCTCAGTTTTAATTGTAGAAACCGCTTACTTCTGACTGGCACACCAATTCAGAATAACATGGCTGAATTGTGGGCACTTCTGCATTTCATTATGCCGACCTTATTCGACAGCCACGAACAATTCAATGAGTGGTTCTCTAGAGGGTATATTTCCTTACACTAGTGCTATCCATTCATTATCTTGTGGTCATATATCAAGGTAATCGGTATCTTATCATTCTTGACGGTGTATAATCAGGATAGAGAATCACGCAGAACATGGGGGAACTTTAAATGAGCACCAACTCAACAGATTGGTGAGTGAGTTTCTTCTTTGTTTAATTTGATTCTAACTCAGTTTTTAAGACTTCGTCAATGGGTATTGACTGCGATGGAAAACACGGCCACGCAAAAAAATAAAATTACCCTGGCATCTCGATGCCGTTTAAATGCTTGTTTTTTATGCTCCCCGGGTTTATTCTGAGAAGGTGGGTTATCATATCTGTTGAAGAGGTTCCGAGGTTAACCAAAATAGGGTTATCTGATGTATGTTTTGATTGTTTACTCCCCCTTACTTTTTCATTTTTTAACAGCATGCAATCCTGAAGCCCTTTATGCTGCGGCGAGTTAAAAAAGATGTTGTTTCTGAGTTGACTGGGAAAACCGAGGTCATGGTGCACTGCAAGTTGAGTTCTAGGCAGCAAGCCTTTTATCAAGCTATTAAAAACAAGATATCTCTAGCTGCTTTGTTTGATAACAACCGCGGGCATCTTAGTGAGAAAAAAATTCAAAACTTGTTGAATATTGTCATCCAACTGAGAAAGGTAATTGGTTCTTGAATTTTTATTTATGATTTTTTTTTTTTTTTTTTAGGGGTGTGTATGTATATCCAATTTTATTTTATTTTATTTATTTATTTATTTTTAAGGTATGCAACCATCCGGAGTTGTTTGAGAGAAATGAAGGAAGTACATACCTCTATTTTGGGGAAGTTCCTAATTCTCTTCTTCCGCCTCCCTATGGAGAGTTGGAGGACATATATTATCCCGGTGGTCGGAATCCTGTTAGATACGAGGTACCTTTTACAACCTTTTTATCCCTTTTACTTTCAAGTGTTAACGTTATGTATTCAAGCACACAATGCGAGTTTTAACTACCAATCTCAAATGAATAAATTCAATCCTTTTTTAACTACCATTTACCAAAAAAATCGAAAAATGATTTTTATTCGCAATGAATGCATTTTAGCAGTCAATATCATAATATTGAAGACATGCTATGTTTGTTGAATCCCACATCGCTTATGTTATCCGATCCTAAGCTATATATAAACTTATAAAGCTTAGGGCAATCCTCATCTGACAAGACATCTTTTGAGAGTGAGTTAGGCCCATTGGGTTCCTACAATGTTTATATATTAATTTTTTTGAGTTGTTGATTACTTCCGCTATGTGCCTTCCAGATTCCGAAACTTATATATGAGGAAATTGTCCGACATTCTAGTACACCATGCTTAACAGGACACCGTGTCAGAAGTAAATCATCTCAGACAAGATTCAATATATTTTCGCCCGAAAATGTCTATCAATCCTTTTTACCGCAAGAGAATGGTTCAGAGGCTTCCTTTGCAAATAGCGGGACATTTAGATTTGCCCGTCTGATTGATTTATCACCGGCAGAGTTGGCGTTTGTGGCCACTGGAACTTTTATGGAGAGAGTATTATTTTCTATCATGAGATTGAATCGACAATATCTTGATGATATTGTAGAATTTATCATGGAAACTGAGGATGAAGATCACCTTCCAAAGGAAAAAATCAGGGCAGTCACTCGAATGTTGTTGTTGCCATCAAAATCACAAACAGATTTACTCAAAAGAAGACTAGCAACTGGTCCTGGAGATGCTCCGTTTGAGGCTTTAGTCATGTCGAACGAGGATAGGCTTCAATCCAACACAAGGCTTCTTCATTCAACACACTCTTTTATTCCTAGAACGAGAGTTCCTCCTGTAAGTTGATTTAATTTATTTGTGTTTGTTTTACACTTTATTATGACATCAAGAAAGATTATCTCATCTTGGCATCTTTTTCTATGTGTTTTCTTTGTTTTGGTAGATTAATGCCCACTGCTCGGATAGAAATTTTGCTTACCAAATGATGGAAGAGCTACATAACCCATGGGTTAAGAGGTTATTGGTTGGATTTGCACGCACATCCAACTGTAATGGCCCAAGGAAGCCGGAAAATTGTCCTCACCCTTTGATACAAGAGATCGACTCGGAACTACCTGTTTCTCAACCTGCTCTTCAGCTTACATACAAGATCTTTGGCTCCTGTCCTCCCATGCAACCCTTTGCCCCTGCAAAGATGCTAACGGTGCACTCTTTTTTTTTTTCAATTTAACCACCTTTTTTTTTTTATAGCCTCCTGAATTTTGTTCTTCTTTGGCTCGAAATGTTGATTTATATGTTCTTTCAGGACTCCGGGAAGCTCCAAACACTCGACATATTGTTGAAACGTTTGAGGGCAGAAAATCACCGTGTTCTTTTATTTGCACAAATGACGAAAATGTTGGACATCCTTGAGGTATATTCTTTGCTCTACTTCTCATTTTGCTCAACATTCCTAGGGACTTCTCTGTAATATTGTGATAATTACGGGGATCTATTTTGCCTTAGCAAAACAAATTTATTGACGCAGGAGCAATGAAAAAAATTGGGGTTTTTCCATGGGCCCCAAATTTTACAACCCACTCGTAGTAATTTTTTGAGAAGTCCAATAATTTTGTAAAAAGTCCGAAATCAAATAAATTATAGTGACTTTCATGTGGATTGCATAAGCAAACATATTAAGTTTGTGGACTCTTCACCAAGAATCCCAAGAAATTTTCTCTTTGTTGCTGAATCCTCCTTTTTATGCAGGATTATATGAACTATAGAAAATACAGATATCTCAGGCTTGATGGATCCTCGACAATAATGGATCGTCGGGACATGGTCAGGGACTTCCAGCATCGGTAGGGTTTTGATGGTTTTGTCATTTGCATTGGTTGCCCTATATTCATGTGGCGTGCATGCAAGTAATCTGATCAAACATATCGTCTTGTTGCAGGAGCGACATCTTTGTTTTCTTGCTGAGTACTAGAGCTGGTGGACTGGGTATCAACTTGACAGCTGCTGATACAGTTATATTCTATGAAAGCGATTGGAACCCGACCTTGGATTTACAGGCAATGGATAGAGCTCATCGGCTTGGTCAGACTAAGGATGTAAGTATTCTCTTTATCCTGTCCTAGGTCGGTCTTCCATGGAGAGAGAGAAAAAAACAAGCATGTTAATGATTTGAGCTCCCTGTATGGTGTAGGTGACTGTGTATAGGCTAATATGTAAAGAGACGGTTGAGGAGAAGATATTGCAGAGGGCTAGTCAGAAAAGCACTGTGCAGCAGCTGGTAATGACCGGCGGCCATGTGCAGGGTGACCTCTTGGCTCCGGAAGATGTTGTTTCTTTACTCATTGATGATGCCCAGTTGGAGCAGAAATTGAAAGAGATTCCACAACAGGTTGGTGGGCTTTCAAATCTTTTTTTTTTTTTTTTGTACATTATATATATATATATATATATATATGCACCTGTGTATATATATGTTTTGTTTTATGAATGTTTTCGCTGCAGGCTCACAGGGATAAGCAAAAGAAAAAAGGCGGAATAAAAGGTATTCGGATAGATGGCGAAGGTGATGCATCTTTCGAATACGACATAAACCCCGGATCACAAATCAATGGCCCTCCTGATCATGATAAAGCCAAGTCAAGTAGTAATAAAAAGGTATCTGGATTTCCTTCTATTATTATTAGGGATTCTTGGTGAACGATACTCAAAAACTTAAAATTTTTTCCTATAATTTTTTCAGAATTCCAAAGTTGCTACAAATTTTTCACTGTTAGTTACTTTGGATTTTTGACATAATTATTGGTTAATATTGCAAAATTTTGGGCCCATGACTAAACACTACTTCATTGTTTATTCATATGCAGAGAAAATCAAAACAAACCAATTCAAAAGCAGGTTTGAAAAACGGTGACTACGAGTTTGATGAAGATCTCCCCCCGCAGCAGCAGCAAAGAGCAAAGAGGCCGAAGAGGCCGACGAAAAGTGTGAATGAGAATCTAGAACCGGCATTTACTTCTGTCCAAACAGGTCAGCCCGATGTAATTATATCTGCTGGTAGATCCGAGGAAGGAGGAGATGCCTGAGTTCAGTGTTCCAGAACTGGATTGAAGGAAAATGGTGAAAATAATGGTAATTTGATTTGATACACCGGCGAAGCTGAATGGAATTCTCGGAATGCTTTATCTTCATCAGAAAAGAATTATCGGGCGGCTCGAGGGGACAATGAGCCGATTTTAACAGTTATTAAACCCGAAAAAAAGGGAAAAAAGAAATTAATTAGGCTGTATAGTAGGTTTTTTTATTCTTCAGAGATCTTGTAAACAAATTTTGGTTCAGATTTTTTTGTAGAAATAGAATAATCATTGTAAAGCTTCTCTCTCTCTCTCTCAATCTCAAGTTGGAAACTGAAGAAACTTTTAGAACAGAACAAGGGTGCCAAATTAATCTTAAAAAGATTCAAAGAATTGTGAAAATAACAGTTTTACCCCAATTATCCCATGAATTTAAAAAAAAAAAAAAAATAGTAAAGGGCATTATCGGAATATAAAAGAAACACGTTCCTCTCCCATTTTTTGAACTTAATTAATTTTGGGGATTTTGACACTTTGAACCCTTGAAATTTGACCATCATTTCAATTTGGTTCCTGTAGTTGTAGTTTGAACACATGACACCCTGAAGTTCCATAGTCATTCTACTCCAGTCCGGATGACAAATAGTCAACTAACATGCTTGCAACTACTTTTAAGAGGTTCTTATGAACTTTTTTGATCCGACTTCTTCCTTTTCTCCTTAAAAAATTTCTAAAAAACACTTACATAGATATAATTGGACAGAGAGGAGAATTAAAAGAAAAGAGATGGCTGAAATTGTCCATAAAGTCACTTAAAACAATCAAAGTACATAGCAAGTGACTTATTTGTCCGAAATTATAATGGAGATAATGACAGACTGTGATGGAATGATTAAAAAACTTTAAGGTGTTACATGTTCAAATTGAAATCATAGGGATCAAAGTGAGATTTTGGTCAAACTTCAGGGCTACAAAGTGTCAACACCCCTTTTATTAGAAATAGAGAGCTGGAGGAAAGCTGAAGTCATTTCTAGGGCTTTGAAGAATGGCGGCTTCCTCAAACAATCTGCAAGAAATCTTAAAACCCTTTCATCAAAGAGCTTCTGAGGCAGAGGTCTGAAATCCATCCTATTCTTATCTTTCTTTCTTTCTTTTTTTTTTTTTTTTTTTTTTTTTTTTTTTTTTTTTTTTTTTTTGGGTATATCACGAGTGTCTCCACATCCACAGCTGTCTAGATGAGACTAATCTCAGGGTGCGTGGCTGCCCCTCTCAAAAACAAGCGTTTTTCCGCGAACTCGAATCATTTTATATGTGTGTGTGTTTAACTTGCTAATGTTTGGAAACATAGGATCGGCTGGCAAGACTTGAAGCTACTGCTAGAAGTAGAGGTAGGTAGGTTACTAGGTTTGGTTTTCACTTACTCTGTTCAGACATTGATTCATCTGGCTTTCTATGTTAAGATTCTGGAAATGAGGAATTACAGAAGATGGTTAATGAACTCCAGTCCAAGTTAGAGGCTGCCAAAGCTGAGCAAGTTTCCGAAAGAGAAAAGGTAGTTCAATTTGTTTCGATACCCATTTCGCAAACAGTTTAGAGGCCCCCTAAAAATTGTGGGTTTTTAAACTTGGGTTTGTTTTAATGCATACTATGTTTGTTCATGAATTCAGGCAATGCAAGAGATGGGCGTCCTTGCTGCAGAGAATGCAAAACTACAGTATCGAATAACTCATCTTGTTCGAGCTCTAAAGGAGGAGGCCAATTCCAAGTTAGGATCATGTTTGAAAAAGTAGATATCGGTTCAAACATGAAGATGAAATGAAATTCAAGATCTTTATGTACTAGAAAAGAAAATTATAGAGATTGTAGTTGATTCTACTCTTTGTATGAAAAAAAAAATCTAGAGGTCACCTGTTTTCACTATATTGAGAAGAAGACGGCTTTCTATTTTCTTTTCAGTTGCTTTTGCCTCTTGCACGCAGCACATTTCTTATCTGTTCTTGCAGCCCTTCTTTCCGAAATTTATGGTACCCCTTCAGTTTGAGTTGCTTTGCAGTGGCCCTTAGATCAGTTAACGACAGCAATTTCAGTCTCGCTGAATCAGAATCAGAATCAGAATCATCAGGGAAACGCCCATCGGATGTGTTGTCCAGTGCTTCTATTTTTGCCGCATTGAATTTAAGACATGGCCTTTTGGTTTCAGGAGTGACTGGTGAATTCGGTCTCGCCCTTTTCTTTTGAGATGATGAAAGTGAGCTTTCTCTAGTAACACCATGTTCTTCAGTGCCACACGAGTCTGACGGAGTTTCTTTCCCGTTCTTCCTCTTTGGAGACTGATTCATGCTGGAAATTTTCTGTACCTTTTTGTATTTTTCCGGGTAAAATTCTTGCAATAGGCATGGTTCCTGGACAGCCATTCGTGTTGTCTGATTTGTTTTCTTCAGTGTCTGGTTTTGTGGGTTTAGGAACAAGTTTAAACCTGATCTCTCTTCTGGAGCAGTTATTTCAGTGTTCCATTTTTTCTTGCACCGTGGTCTTACCTTTGGCTGTTGCTTGATTGTGTCTTGTCTTCCACAGTTCAGCATCTTCAACAGAGAGGATGCAGCAGGGTTTTCATCATCAGCAAGAATTGATTCTCGATTTTTCACTCTCGTCTTTGTTTTTAATGTATTCGTCTCTTTCTTCACATATGACTTTAAAGTGTCAATCTTGTTGGGAGAAGCGGGGGGTTTTTCACTCGAGTTTTGCTTTGCATCAGACACATCAGTTGCTTGGTTTGGAGCATTTAACAGATAACCTAGGACACTGCCTGCAGGCTGCAAGAAACCTCATAATCAGCAATCTAAATAACATGGTACAGTTTAATTTCAGAGCATCTAATCCTTGTCAACTCCCGCCAATCTATGCATGTGGGGAGGAGAGTTCATGTGCTAAAGGTCCTTTTTTTTTTGTTCATATAGCGTACTAGATTGAAAATGTGTGATGAACTTTTAGGCTCCGTTTGGTTACTGTTTCCGATCCCTAAATTTTGTTCGCACTCTCAAAGTTTTGGGATTAATGTGTGGAAATACGTTTGGTAAACACGTTTTTGTTTCCAAAAATTTGGTTGTAATTTAGGAGTAATTCTAATTCCTGAATTGCTTAAAAATCTAAGAAATAAACAAAAAAAATGTTGATTCTTATTCACTCTCACAAAAAAAATATTCCCACGACCACCTCCCTAGACACCACCACCCCCTGCCGGCCACCATACATTTAAAGGGAAAAAAAAAAAAGAACAAATGGTGTAACCAAATATTTTTCTTGTTTCTGTTCTCATAAATTAAAAGAAACAATTTCAAGACAATGGTTGTTACCAAATATGTTTCTATTCCCGGAATACTCCAAAAAAAAAAAATAATTCTCATCCCAGTTTATTGGAAGTAGAAACAGAAAAGCAGATACACTAATCAAACGCCACCCTAAAAGCCAGACATGCAGACCAGGCTTCAGATTTACAAAACTCTGTTAAAACTTTTTTAACTTGAAGCTGGAATTGGACATATGGACACATCTTATTGCACAATATATCTATCATGTGAGAGCTAAAACTCAAGAAAAAGTAAGGCCAAAGGAAAGTTAAATTAACAGCAAGGATTGCGTATTCTAGGAGTCTATACACCTTAAACCCGAGGAAATAGTTGTTGGTACCTTAATTTCGGCTGCAATTTTTGTTCCCTCCTTTCTGGGCTCAACAGAATATTCTAAAATAGTACTTCTCTCCGTAAAACTGCAATCTTTGACTTCAATGGTGCTTCTAATATCAGGTGAAACATTGCTACACGTTTCCATCCCATTAGTACTAGTTGCACGAACCGGTCCTATTAAATCATCAGGTAAAGCATTTCCAAACTGTTTAAAATAGAAGAGAATCATGAGATTAGGACATATGCCTGGATTAGTCAACAAGGACAAGGTGAAGGATCATATAAAGCGGACTAAAACTTGATTTTAGCTTTTCTTCATGACATATTACTCTTCATGCTAGAATAGTTCACTTCAAATCTATCATCGAAACTGACATAGTCATTAAGTAAAAAATTAGCATATACATTGCATGTTTTTGGGTCCTTGTTCTTCTCTGCCATCTCCGATGATGAATTTGAATCTTCACTAAGGTCGTTCATTGTAGTTTTGATTTTCTGCTTCTCATCAGCCTTCAAACCGGAACCATGGATGTTACTATCTTCAGTCTTCACGACCTAAACGGAAAATAATGAACACATAATAAAGATAAAGAAAACAAATCTCAGATAAATTGGACAAGTTGGTATTGGGCTGACTATATGACCTAGTAGTAGCAGCACACTATGCTCCATCAGTAAAAGAAGAGCTGCATCTTTACCTTATGTTTTACTCCCACATCCATTTTATCTTCAGGTTTTAAACATGAAGCTGGAGTTGAAGTAGAGGTCTTCTCCAAGCCCTTCTCAGCTCTACTTTCCATGCCGGAATTGAGTGCTTCAACCGTCTCGAGCTGGGCAATAGAATCTTTGTCAGCATTTACATTGAGATTTTAAATAACTTTGTCTGCATGTTGTTCAATCGAGGAACAACGAAGAAGGCATAGAATTTCGACTCAAGATATAGAGAAATTGGCTGAATTCTCAAACTTTCAATTGGAATTATTTTACACGGTTAATTTACAAGACAAGTAGGAAGAGCCCCATTGATACATTACCTGATGATCTTTCCTCTTCATCTGAGGCTTAAAAAACAAATTTCGAGCCATGTCATCCTCAGTAGCAGCCAGACCATGTTTACCAGTTTCCACCTTAATTCTAAAATCAGGGTTGGTCATCATTTTCTTCTCAATTGCCATTGTATGTGTAGTCGTAGAAGAATCTGCTGCGGAATTTTGGACAATATTATCTGCATTCTGTTCAGAGTGGAATATAGGTCAAGCTAAAGGAAAAGATCAGATAATTGAGGTCTGTCTATTCTACTTGAGTACTTGACAACCAGTAAATTTTTCATGAGGTACAATTGGAGAAGTGAAAAAACAAAACAGAACAAAACCTGCTCCTCTTTTGGATGAAAGTGATTTTCGAGAATTGGTTTTACTATTTCCTGCAATTTCTCTACCGGTTCTGTATTGGTTTGTGGTCGCGCACCAAAATCAGGTTCATCTTCTACATTGTCCTTTCCCAAGTTGTGAATTGAATTCTCAATGGGGTCAATCTTCTCTTTCGAAGCAGCAGAGCATACTTTAGACCATTCTTCATCAGCCCAGGCTATTTGCTTTTGAAGGGTCACTAACTCATCTTCAAGTTCAACTATTTCACCATCTGCTTTTCCTATCAGTATCTCTAGCACTTGCATACATGATTTTTCATTTAAAGCATCTTCTTCTATCACATCTACAATAGAAAAAAAACACAATTCAAAAAATGGGAACATAATGTAAGTAAATAAATTAAAAAAAAAAAAAAAAAAAAAGGCTAAGGATGTCAAATTACCCACAATAGAACCAAAATGGAAGTCATTAAAACATGCGTGTCCAATATAGAAACTGATTCCATGAGCAACTGTACGTTGTACAACAATAAATAAATAAATAAATAATACAAAAATTATCAATGCAATGACACTTCAGCGGTAATTTATCCTTTTTCTTTGACTACATTTTTTCATGAAATGTTGCACTACTAACGGGCTGGGGGGAGGCAAAACAAAAACACAACATATAACTATAAGAAACACAAGCCTGGGGACCTGCTGCAGCTGATGCATCCCATAAAGCCAAAGCCATTACCTCATAAAACTTTGCCCTGAAATGTAGGGGATTCAAAAATTCAGAAAACTATTCCCTGAAATGTAGGGGATTCTAAAATTTACATTTTTTAAAATACTATTAGCCAATATAAAGAATTAAAAGCTAGCATCCTTTACATAATTGAAGCTGAGAGGTATAGAGGAGGATTAAATGAGAACAATAGCACTAATGTTAAAGGTAGAAGGATCAAAACATTCCCATTTATAGTTTTGAACCCGTTAAGACATCAACAAGTCCACATAACCATAAACAAAATCAATAGTAATAACTTCTGCACATCATAACAAAGAAAATGAACGGGGAATAGAAGCTTCTTGAACACACTAAATTCAGCATGAGCATATCAAAAGGCACAAGTTCAATGTTGTTAATGGGTTTTGTCGCAAATTTACATTGTGCCAGTAATCCTGTGACTCATGGAACAAGTTTATCACTGATAATGAACTCTACGAGCTCAGCATCTAGAGGAAAATTAACATTTTACTTGCAATCCTAAATAGGACTTTAAGCTGAAAACACATAAAAAATGGTTACCAAACAATGTAGAGCTTGAGATTGTCTATCAATATTCGTCAACCATTGAATTTCATTTTCTATTAACCATATTGATGAAGATGAATTTGCATTAATTATGGGCTAGACAAAAATATCAAACTTCCTTTATAAAATGAACACAGAGATATTACAATCAGCATTGAAGAAAAACAAAAAAATCGTAAGAACAAAATCTCCAATGAACGAGCATAAGCATACATGAACAAACTATTCCAAGCTCAACGTCTCTCAAATCACACAACATATTTCCCATGATTTAGAACTTAGACATTCAGCAACTACCATCACACACAGCTGCAAACATCATTCAAAAACACATATAGATACATGATAAAGCATTCTTACACAAATAGTTGATACATTACACAAAGCCAAAGCGCGCGCGGCGTAAACAACAGAACATTGTGCAAGCCAATACAAACAGATATCAGAGAATCGATGCAACTATATATATGTAGAGAGAGAGAGAGATTGTCGTTAACGACGAATTTAAGCGCAAATAATGAGCAAACGATCAACAATCAAGAACAAACTATTTGAATACAACAATATTACCGTTTCAAACTGATCAACGACGACAAACGAGTGAACAAAAGAGAAAAACAACACCTAAGAGCAAAGTTTAAACAAGTAATAAGCTATCTGCAACAAATGCAACAGCAAATAAGGTGAATATATTGAAAACGCAAGCATTCACGAAAGCCAAACAACGAAATACAGCAGAGGATTAGCTGAAATTTCTCCACAGAAACACATGAAAAAAATGAAGAACAATGCAGTATTATCCGATTACTTAGGGTTTTAGCAGAGATGGAGTTTGTGAGAGACGACGATGGAGACGGATAGAGAGAGAAGAAGAGGGAGTGATATCAATGGGCGTTGGAGAGGGAAAGTGGCATTATTGTAAATATATGGAAACGTAGGGACGAAATGGTAAGCTTCCGTCCATTCTCACGTGGAAGGTGGTTGGACCGGTTTGGATTCTCATTCTATTTAGTCTTTTTTTTTTTACTACTCGTAAATAAGGTAATTTATTTTAATTATCACTAAAATTACTATTTTAATTATAAAATTAATTACAAATTCAATTCTAAAAATTTTAATAATTAAAAAGTAGAAAGTAAATAAATATAAAAATATTAAATAAATTGTCTTAAAAATAACGTTGATGAGGGGTAATTTTACGTCACCATCCGAACCCACCAGAAATTGCCACATGATTGCAGCTAGTAGGCCATTTGATCGACTTGTTCTTTTGCCGAGCACTTTGACTGATCATCCCCCATCGGACACCATGGTCCGGCCATCCCTCGTTCATACCCACGGGGATGTACATTGTCCGTCACAGATCGACCTGCAAGATGCCAGGCCGAGGACCCGCAGTCGTGTTCATCGTTTAGTCGTAATTCCATAGACTAACCTACAATCTGCGAGGTTTGGGCATCCTCTTGGCGTCACCGGACAACATCTATGTGTTGTTAGGCTGGGCCTTATCTCCTTCATCCCTTTAGTAGACTCACGAACTACAACAAATAAGCCAAAAGGCAAGGTTCAAAGGCTTAAGCATGCCACCTTACTTAGCCAAGCATCAAATTAAAGGATTCATCTAAGCTCAAGACCCTAATTTTTTGGGGCTAATCCGATCCCATCGCCTATAAATAGCGGGACATCTGATACACCAACTAATAGAGTTTTTGTCTAATATATTTGAACTTCCAGCTTCTCACGAGTTCTTACTCTCACGTCAGAGGGAGTTCAATAGGCATAACCCAACAAGTCTTTATGCAAATCACAGTTCAGACTCCAGATATACCAAAGAGAAGTTGTTTTTGAAAATATTATATTTTAAAAAAAAAAATTACTGAGAACAGGTTTTTTTAAATTTATTTACCAAAATAGAGTTACCCGGGGATGTGTTCCCTGGGTATTAAACCTAGGTACAATTTTTTATTTTTTATTTTTTTTGTCAGGAATAAACCCGGGGTACTATACCTCGAGTTCTAAACAGTACCCCGGGTACTGTTTAGTTAAAAATTAAAAAAAATCAAACAAGTGAATTAATTAATATTTTCGGCAATTTTGAATTAATTATTGGTGGCCTATCGGTATTTTAAATAAATCCAATTTTTTTGTGCATAAATTACGTTGAAAACACTCCTTACAATACTAAAAACGGACAAGTGAATGATTTTTAAAAAATCGTCAAAGTTGGCCAGATGAGTTGTTTCGACGACGGCGTAATTTTTTTGTCAATTTGGAGTTAATAAACAATGGTCTATCCATAACAGAAATGAATCTAATTTTTTTTGTATACAATTATGTTCATTACACTACATAATAAAACTTAGAACGCTAAAAACGGATTAATGAATAATTTTTAAATAATCGTCAAAGTTAATCGAATGAGTTGTTTCGATGACGATGCAATTTTTTTGGAAACTTTAAGTTAATAAAATATGCCCTATCCATAACAGAAATGAACCTTTTTTTTTTTTTTTTTTTTATATAAATTACGTTCATAACACTAACTAATAAAATCGAGAACACAAAAAACGGACTAGTGAATAATTTTTAAATAATCCTCAAATTTGGTCGAATGAGTTGTATACATGATAGTTTTTTTAAAAATTAAATTTATTTAAAATACCATTAAATATTATGGGTATTGTTTAAAACCCGGGGTACAGTACCCCCGAGTTTATTCCTAACAAAAAAAAAAATTGTACCCGGGGTTGTGAACCCCGAGTTTAATACCCGGGGAACGCATCCCCGAATAATTCTATTTTGGTAAATAAGTTCAAAAATGCTTGTTCTCAGTAAAAAAAATTAAAATATAATATTTTCAAAAACAACTTTATCAAAGAGAACAACTCACTGAAAAGGACAATCAAGACCCCACCTCATCAATAATTCACCTCACTCCTCTCTGACTTGACTAACTACAATTATTATCAATTTTCCACGAGATGCAATAATTTTCGTTTTAGTTATTTTTTGATAAATTAATTATGAAAATTTTAAATCTAATTAATATTAATTCAATTTAATCAAAGTTAAATAAAAGGATTAAAAATTATAAATTACCAAAAGAAAATGTAATTTGCTTGTAAAAGAATGGTTTGTGGGTGGTGTGTTTTATGGGGACTCCTCCAAATATGGAAATGAGATTAGGTAGCTACTAGCTAGGCTAAGGCATGGTGGTCCTCCTATCTACTACTAGATTTCCCTAACCCTCCTAATAGGCCTCACCCCCTCAATACATGTATCTTATGCCTCGTTTGTTCAGTATTTTCGTCGTTTGTTGATTTTTGTTCCTGTTCTCAAAATTTTAAAATTGATGTACAAAAATATGTTTGATAAATATATTTATGTTCTCAAATATTCTCAAAATTTTAAGAGTAGTTTCAGAATTCTTTGAGAATTTGAAAAACAAAAAAATCTTGATTTCTATTCACTGGCACAAAATTATTCTCAATCTATTTCATAAAGCTAAATGTTAAGAATCAACACCATGCTGATCCACAATCACCGCCGCACATCTTCATATTTTTCTCACATTTTCTTTGGTTCTGTCACGCACACATATATATAACGATTCAATTCTCAAAATACTCCAGATTTGAAACAGATTTTTCATCCTGTTTTGTTGGGAGTGGAAACAGAAAAGCAGAAACATTAATCAAACACCACCTTAATTTCCTTTGCTTAAAGTCTCCAAAATTATGGCACATCTAGTTGTTGATGGTGGGCACATGAATTTTCTCCATTTTTAGCTACAAGGAAAGGCAGGCTTACTAATATTGTCCTCTCTTTTCTAGCTTGCCTATACATGTCCTTGTCCTACCTTAATTTCCCTTCCCCAAATCCCTTTATTTGGTACACACACACACAAACTAAAAAACACTTTTGAATTTTAATTATATATTCATATGCATACTCATATAATTATATATATTAAACTAAATATAATTATATATTTAGTTCTAAATAAATATATATAGTATTTTCACTTTTGACCATTTTTTCCTGTTTACGTTAGTTATCCATTATATTTTTCAAAATATAAAATTTAACCATATCGTATCGTGTTGTATCCTTCTCATATATCATATTAGTCTACGTGTGTTCTAGTCGTGTTTTACCTAAAAATTAAATATTGACTTGGTCAATACATGCTTATATGTATCCCATACGTATCTGACGACATTCCTTGCGTATCCGTATCCGATATATCCAACATAGGTATGAGGATCCTCCAACAAGTATTTGTGCTTCCTAGGGAGAGAATGATAGTAGAGAGACAGGGTAACGGGATTCCGCTCCTTGTTTGGTTAAAAGTAGACGAGATTTTTCTCATAGTCCCCATATAACAAGGGAGGAAGAAAGAAAATTTTATTCTCTTGTTTGGTTGGAGAGAGGAAAATGAGGCGGGGAAGTTCTTTTTTTTTTTTTTTTTTTTTTCATTTTTATACTTGTAGAAATCCTTTCACAAAGTACAACGATTTAAGATGAAAGTGATAGTTTTTTTTTCTTCTCTCTTATTTTTCTTTCTCTCAATCGAGGTTTTTTTTTCTTTCGTGTGTTTCTCTTTTATATTTTTCTGAGTTAATGGTATTTCATTATTCTTATAATTAGAATTAATTGTACATGTTTGGTTAGATGGAATCAAAATGGAATAAAATCACAATTCCACCACTAATTTCATTTTTTTGTTTGTTTAAACAATGAATATGAAAAACATTCAATTTCATCAGAATAAAAATTGGTGGAATGACATTCCTTACTTCAAGAACTAAAATGTCCTCTATTCTCTGGAATGATTTTTTTTACCCTATGTGCATATATTGTTTTAACGTACAAATTTTAACCTTCATCAATATATAGCCGACTTCATATATTGTTTTGGTAAGTTTTGGGAAAAAATTTCACTATGAATATGTTATTTGGTATATTTACAAATCAATTTAACCTCAAAATCGATACATAGATGGATATTATGAAAGGTTTGGTAAATTCAATCATTTCATTATTTTAAGCATATAATAACAACCAAATAACGAAATTCATAGTGATTCAATTGGTAAATCCATTTTATTTTTTTTTCCATTCCATTATATTCATCTTATTCCATTTCACCTCGATTCCATTCCATCTAACCAAACAAGCACTTATGCCTCATGTAATTCAGTGTAAAGTGCGTCGGTTAAATAATTAACAAAGTCTAAAATGGTAAATTTATCTTTATATCCCATTCTATCCAAATGACCCACCCGACCAAAGAGAATAAAAAAAATAAAGAAAAAAAATAAAATTTCGCCGTTAACTTAATATAAAATAAAAACGTTGTACTTTACTCTGACTCAGAAAAAATAATTATTTTCAAAAATTTAATCAAATCACCCACCAAACGCAACCGTAACTAAATTTTTGTTTAACTTAAATAGGGTCGACTACGTAAATCCGTTTACGCCAAAATCCTATTAATCATTTTTTTCTTTTTCTTTTTCACTTTTTTGAATGTAATTCTCTTCTTCCCCCTCATTTCCTCTCTTTAATTTTCCTTTTCCATTTGAACCATCCAAACAGAGTTTTGTTAATCCGAGAACTCCAAATCTCTATGAGTTATCACTAGTATAGCATGCAAGAAATTCTCTGTCTAATAATAGTAGGTAGGTAACCCATCTGAATTTCCTTTCTCATCTTCCACCTGCACATATCCCCAACCGAAAAGGATCCTCACGCTCTCACAGTCACACAATCCTGCCTCTCGCTCCTTGCATTCCTGAAAGAAAACCCAAAATTCGTGCTCAAATGGAGTTCCGATGAGACCTTCTTCTCACCCATCTCTGCAACGATTAGAACCCTAGAGAACCCATCGCCATGTCCTCGAAAAAAGACACCATTTTCATATTATCCCTCATTGTCCTCTGGTACTCCTCCAACATCGGCGTCCTCCTCCTCAACAAGTATTTGCTATCCAACTATGGCTTCGGATTCCCGGTTTTCCTCACAATGTGCCACATGTCCGCCTGCGCCGTCCTCAGCTACGTCTCCATCGTCTTGCTCAAACTCGTCCCCTTTCAGAAGATCAAATCCACGTCTCAGCTTCTGAGGATCGCGACTCTCAGCATTGTGTTTTGTGGGTCTGTCGTCGGCGGCAACATTTCCCTCAGGTATCTACCGGTATCGTTTAATCAGGCCGTCGGCGCCACCACGCCGTTCTTCACGGCGTTGTTCGCCTACTTGATGACCCTCAAGAGGGAAGCCTGGGTGACGTATGCTGCTCTTGTCCCCGTCGTCGGCGGTGTTGTGATCGCCAGTGGGGTATGTATATAGCAAATTCAACATTTCTTTTACAGTTTTTTATGATCTGAATTGAATTTTGCTTGATCTCATGTTCATCAGTTGATTAATTATTACAAGGGTATTAAAGGGTAGATCTCCACTAAACATGGATCCAGATCTGGTTATATATGAATGTATATAGCCATTTTTATGCTTGAAAAGGAGATGTGAAGAGCTTCTTGATCATCATAAAAGCCATATCTTTGTGCGAACCCCTTTTCTAAATCAAATTCCTTCATCAAATACCGAATATCCAAATGCACTCTAAGAGTGTGTTTGGATAAAGGATTGAAGGAGAGGATTTGATTTTGAAATGGCGATATCTGAAAGTCATAAGTTAAAATTCCCTGTTTGGCTACTTCAGAAAAGGAATTCGTAAAATTCTTTGAAATAGATCCTAAATGGGTGTTCTTTGTATGTTCTTCTCATGGTAAAATTACATCAATGATGAGATTCTAAAATTAAAAATTTCCAAATTCTGAGAATTCATCAAATTCTTTTGTCCAAACGCACTCTTAAGAGATTCTGATCCCCTTGAGAAAGTTAAAAAAAAGGAAAAAAACTCGAAATTCCGGCCTGCCTTTGGATTTACAGTCTTTTTTCATTTGAAGCGAAGCTGAAATATGAAATTTTGATGTGTTTTGGCAGGGCGAACCGAGCTTTCACTTGTATGGGTTTATTATGTGCATAAGTGCTACTGCTGCAAGGGCCTTCAAATCTGTTCTTCAAGGAGTCCTACTTTCTTCTGAAGGGTAATTTCTTCATTTAAGTTATTTTGGTTAAGACATCAATAGTAGGTAATTACACTTACTCCCCCCCTTCCCTAAACAATGCACAAAAACGGGAACGGTGATTTTACAGCCTTCATATGTGTCGATATAAACTCGGTCCGCTCACACTAATACCAGTAAATAGAACTCATTGATGACTTAGCTTAGCAAAACAAGAAAGCTCGCTAATTGATGATTGTTTTAAGGGTTTTTAACACTTTACGCCCATGAAATTTGACCATCATCTCAGTTAGGCCCCTATGGTTTCAATTTAAACACGACGCCCTAAAATTTCCTAACTATCCCGCTACGGTCCAAATTAGATGACAGTGAAACTTCAGAGTGTGAAGTGTCAAAAACCCTTGATTCAATTACTGCATCACTTCAAATTTTGACATGTTTCTGTTTCTATATATAGCAGCATGCTCTATTACCTCTTTTGCAGCTATTTGTTGTTCTTTACTTTCTTAGAAGGCATATCGGTGTGATATTTGGTTTGTTCAAGACTTCACACCATAACGCATTGGTCTAACATGGTGCCACATCCATAGATTTTTGGGTTCTGGTGAACAGTCCACAAACTTAAATTTTTTATCTATGCAGTCTATGCACTGCTGTAATTTTTGCAGAAGTCCAAAGTTGTTGAATTGCTTGAAAGTCGCTGTGAAAAATTGTAGTTGCAGTGAATTTGGACTTTTGACAAATTTATTGAATTTTACAAAAAGTTACAGTATTGAGTAAGTTGGGTGAAGAAAAATTTAAGGCCAATGGCAAAAAAAAACCTACTTTATTTCAGAGTCGTATAGACAATATCGACGATAAATGGTTGTAAATTTGTGATCTTTACTTGGTGTCTGAAATGTTTTTGTTCTATGTTTTCTCATTGTGTCAGGGAGAAGTTGAACTCCATGAATTTGATGCTTTACATGTCACCCATAGCAGTTCTAGTTTTGTTGCCTGCAGCACTTGTACTGGAGCCCAATGTTATAGATGTCACCGTTTCGCTCGGTATGAAACATAGGTTCATGTGGCTACTGCTCTTTGTTAACTCGGTCATGGCTTATTCGGCTAACTTGTCCAATTTCCTCGTTACTAAGCATACGAGTGCGCTTACCCTCCAGGTTTCTTTCTCGTTCTCTCTCTATTTTTATATCTATCTATATATAAAAATCTAGGACCTTTTTTTTAAAAATGTCTTTTCGTTATGGGTTAGGATTGATTTGAAGAGAATGGATGGATGAGATGGGATTATAAAAGTTTTTTTGGGGGGAAATTCCCGCTAAACAATTTTACTCCCCTACTTCTAAGACGGTTAAATTAAATTATATTTTGTACTCTTTGGTGTGTTTGGTAGGATAGAAAATGGAAAATGGAAAATAGAAAATGAAAAAAAAATTGTGTTTGGTATGGAAGGAAAATAGAAGGGGAATGAAAATAGGAAGGATAAAACACAAATTTCGAGACAAATTTTTTTCTCTCCAAATTTGGGAAGAAAATGAGAGGAAAATGGTTTTGGATATCAAAATTACAATTATACCCTTAATAATTGATTTTTTAATTTATTTTTGTATTATATATGGGCAAAATAGTAAATTATATTAAAGTGAATTATTTTTTATCCTTTCATTTTCCTTCCCACCCAAACAATACTAGGAAAAATAATTTTCCTTTCACAATGGATAAAAATATTTTCTTTTTCCTTTTCCTTTTCCTTTCCCCTCCTTCTAACTAAACATACCCATTAAGTTTAACATTTGTATTTAATTGGCCAAAATTTTATTATTTGCTATTTTTTTCTACTTATAAATTAGAAAATAAATATAATTCCTTTAAGCACAAGAAATCTCTAGTCTATTCATAAACAAGTTATTTTACATTTGATACATTTTTTAACGTTGGATGGTTGGAGACATTTGATTTAGATGTTGAGTAAGTGAATAATAAACTCTCAATGATTAATGTATTTAAACTAGCTATACGATATTCAAGCTTAATGTATTGAATCAAAGTTAGTGCTTTAAGGCACGAGGTATATACTAGTATATATTATAAATAAGGACGGTTTGAAAATGTCTTTTAATTAATGGTTGAAATTGATTTTGATAAAAATAAATAGATAATTTCATTTTACGATTTTTTTGGGGGGAAAATTCTTACACAAATATTTCACTCTCCCACTCCCCATGCGGCTGAATTAAATTATATTTTTTACCCTTTAAGTTTTACATTTGTATTTAAGTGATCAAATTTACTATTATTTACTATCTTTTTACATTTATAAATTGAAAAATGGATACGGTGCCTTGAGGCATGGGAAATCCATAGTGTATGTACATGAAAAAAAAAATAAAAAATAAAAGAAGTAGCAACGCGGTGCTACAAAGCTTCCACCATGCTGGGGTCTGGGGAAGGGTCGGACAAGTTGGGTTTATTGTATGTAACCTTATTTTGCTTTGCAAGAGGTTGTTTCCATAACTTAAACCTGTGACCACCAGGTCACACGACGACAATTTTTACCGTTGTATCAAGACTCCCTTTAGTATGTGTACTGTGTATATATGTATATAAATTTTATAGTGCAATTTATGTGTTGTGTGGTAATATGTTCTGTTGAATTTAACAGGTTCTAGGGAATGCAAAAGGTGCAGTGGCGGTTGTTATATCGATACTTTTGTTTCAGAATCCAGTTACGGTTGTCGGAATTGGTGGTTATTCGATGACTGTGATGGGGGTGGTGGCTTACGGAGAAGCCAAACGAAGGCACAAATGAGATCTTCTATACAAACAAACTCCGCCATTCTTTTTTGCCACCGCCGCCGCTGCTGCTGCTGAGAGTGGCCGGCACCAGTGGAGTTGCAGATGAAAGAGAGAAACATAGAGAGATTTTAATTTAATGTTGTGTTGTGTTATTCTTTTTATTGCATTCAAATGTCAAAAACATGTATTTAGTTGTATCACATACTCTTGGCATTCAATGTTGTAGTGATTCATGCAGTATTTGGTGCTCCAATTTCAATTGATTTTCTCAAGCATGGATTATAGCTAAAACTTTTACATTTTTTTACCTTTTTTTTTTGGTCTAATTTCTTCGTCATTTTTCTTGTATTTTTTTATTTTTTTTTTTACTTTATTTCTGCAAAAATAATAAATCGTATTATTATTAATTAAAAAATACTAAAAAATTTAACAAAAGTATACAATAAGAGTTGAATTTTGATACAAAATTGAGAACGATCACTTGTGGATATGTTATATAAAATACAAAATAAGTTATATAGAAATTAATATTTTTAATGTGTGTTATATATTCTGTATGTGTGTCTGATACATTACTATATCTCTCGAATATATCCAAATGTTTCAATTGTAGGTCCAAATGTTTCAATTGTATTGGATACGTTAGAAATACATTTATAATACATATCTATTTAATATCCGATTTTCATCTAATAGCTTTGATAAGAAATATCCTATTAATTTGATTAAGCATGCTCTTAGACTCTATAAACAGAATTAGTCAAGGTTGTAGCCAATTAAAATTGATGCAGAGTCTCTCTGCTTAAAAGTTAATCAACAGAAGAGACCAAACAAGTGAACGTAATACCTCCACGCAATTTATACTCTGAAAATGAAAAGAGTACCTGATAATGCAGAAGAACTTTCGAAATAGACTCTCAAGTCTCCTCCAAAGTCAAGCAAAAGCTCATGGAGATCAACAAATTAACCAATTATCTATTGTTTTCGTCTCGAATGACTAGAAACATAAACGACACACAAAAATAAAAATAATTTGTTTCTATTATACTCTTAAATTTATTCCATTTTAAATATTTTGATAATACAAATAAAAATTTAAGAACACAAACAATAAAAGAATCACACTTAATGTTAAAAAAATCTAAAAGAACATGTTAGCTTTATTAAGAAGTCCAAAAAGGCTTGTGTGGATCAATTAATAACAATATATTTTTCACTACGGCAATTCTTTTTGCGTGTGATAGCTTATAGTATATCTTTTCTTGTTTGTTTGTTGGCTGGGTAATTCCTTAGAAATGAGAATGAGTAAATGATAAAATAGTACGAGGTTTGACCAAAATCCCCTGTGGTTTCAATTTGAACATATAACACCTCAATAAAAGTTTCATAATCAAATTTTATTACCATTACAATTTTGGACTCGAAAAATATTCCCATTACAATTTTGGACTAGAAAAAAAGTCATTTGTTGCTCATGTGACGATTTAAGGGACTTTATGCCTATAGGTACTTGAAACCTCTCATTTTCTCCCTTACCATTCGCCTTTTTTCCCAACTACTAAGAATTAAAAAAAATAAAATAAAAATATATATATATAAACAAACAATTTTTGAAAAAAAATGTATAGGGCTAAGAAAGAGAATGAAAATGCCCTTGGACGCTTAGTAGGTGACGGTTTATCATCCGAAATTATAGTGGAGTTATTGATTTGGACTGACGTGAGATAATTGCGAAACTTCAAGGTGTTGAAATAATAGCCGAACTTCAGTGTGCAAATGACAAAACCCCCTAAAACTTGAAAGAACCAACTTTCGACATGAAAACACAAGTATGACAGTCAAAATTTACATAGAAATGCAAAATGCTTCCAACTCCACATTAAGGCAAAACCAGCGCCAACATCAAAAGAAAGGCACAATTTTTTTTGTACATAAGAAAACTGGAGAAAAATTACAACAAAAACTCCGAATCAAAAGAATCTGTTAACATTTTCCATAAATACATGACTTCATCTATTTTTTTTAAAAGGCACAAAAATGTGAACGGTGTCTGGCGGTCTTATGGAAAGAGAACGATGTAGGAAAATAGTTTTATTTTTCTTTGTCTTTCTCGTGGGCTCTGCCATGGCAGGACCGTTTAGTAGTTTTATTTTTTCCTGTAGGAAAAAATTCATTCGTTCAAGCTAGTTCAGGACCAGTGGGAAGCAGATCGTATCCGTCGTGATGCTTAGCAACTTGTTTCTCCACGGGAATGAACTTGATGATAACGGCGACGATCATGCTTCCTGCTCCAATGACAATGCTGAGTAACCAGAGTTGCCAGTTCAACGGCACGGTGCTTGCAAAAGTTCCCAAAAACTCAACTATAATTACTTGGAAAATAACTGTGAAAAACATGATGCCCAAGAAGATCCAGTTGCTGAATAGCCCACGGAAAACATTTATCTTTTCTATGTCTCGGCTGTTTAATTCATTGAATACCTGCAAATTAAAAAGTGAACACACAGAAAATATACATATATATCAATGCATGTTGTGTTGATTAGGTTAGTTATATCAATGAGGGGTTTTGACACTTTGTGCCCCCTGAAGTTTGACCACCAAAAAGTCACTTTGGTCCTCGTGGTTTCAATTTGAACGTATAACTCATCTCACTACAGTACAAGTCATTACCCTTAATAGAATTTTGAATAGAAAATAGTGACTTGTTCGGCATTAAGTAAGGTCGGCTATATGAATTCGTTTACGCCATAGTGATCAATCAAGGGTCATCTCCTCAGTCAGGTGTAATGTCATCAAATCAATTCTTATAGTCTCGTCCCAAGTCTTCTTAGGCCTATCTCTCTCTCTAGTAGCCTCCCTCACTTGAACTAAATCGCATTTTCTCATTGGTGCTTCTATAGATCTTCTACACACATATCCAAACCATCGTAAACAATTTTCTCTCATATTCTCTTCGATGGATGCTATTCCTAAATTATTTTTAATAATTTCATTCTTAATTTATTCATTCTCGTCTTCTCATTCATCCACCGTAGCATCCTCATTTTTGCCACATTAATTTTCTGGACTGCTTCGTATTTATCGCCCAACATTCTATACTATACATAATTACCGGTCTTATTGCAGTCTTGTAGAAGGTTCCAACTTGATTGAGGGGATGGGTCACACACACACACACATACACATACAGTTTTTTTTTTATATAGAAAAATTGTAAAGGGGCAAAGGAAGAGGATGAAAATGCCCTTAAGGTTTTCTTAAATATAGTTGGGTGCACGGTAGGTGATGGTGTGCCATCCAAAACAGCTATTAATTTGGATTGAAGTAGAATCATTACGAAACTTCATAGGGATATGTATTCAAATTGAAATTATAGGTACCAAAGTGAAATAATGGTCCAACTTCAAGGGTGCAACGTGTCAAAACCCCTATCAACGAATTATAAAAATAAAGAAGTCTATTGAAAGTAAAAAAAAATACCTGACAAAACACAAAGGTGTTGAATATGAAAGTGTTTAGAATACTGGTAGCATTTGAACCTTGGAGTCCCAAAATTTGTTTTCCAGCGAAATTGAAGACTAAAAGAATAGCCAGTTGATAAATACTGTGACCGATGATATTTCTCCACATCGGTTTTGTGATGAAACTAGCGTTTCTCCCAACAGGAGGTCTGTTCATAAGTCCCTCGTGTGGTGGTTCTGTAGCCAGTGCCAATGCGCCCAGAGTGTCCATAATGAGGTTCACCCACAGCAATTGCACAGCCGTAAGGGGAGCCGATCCTGAAATTTACAATTGTTAAGTGGTTGCTTCATTTTGTTATCGAACACACTAGATTTGATAAATATGCATTTAGTTTCAAGTGTTGAATTGTGCCATCAAATGGGCCGAAGCATATTTTTATCATAATTATCATCTTGATCATCAGCATTTCCAATATGAGTGGAAGAAATAGCCACCTGAGATGCATGCCGAAAGGAAATTGATCATGAGAGCAACAACATTGACAGTTAACTGGAACTGCACAAACTTCTGAATGTTTATATACACTGCACGCCCCCATCTGGCAACGTTTACAATAGTTGTAAAATTGTCATCCAATACAATAACATCTGCACTTTCCTTTGCAACCTGTTTAGAGTATTGTGTGTGAAAAAATGAGAAGCAATGATGGATTGAGATCAATTGTGATTGAGAAAATTTAGCAGCTAAAAGTAGATGAAGCTAACCTCTGTTCCTGCAATACCCATAGAAAGTCCAATGTCTGCTTCATGCAAAGCAGGAGCATCATTGGTACCATCACCGGTAACTGCAACAACTTCTTGAAACATACCCCTTAAATACTTGACAAGAACGTGCTTATCAGTAGGCAGCGACCGTGCCATTACCTGTATTTTTCAATTTGAAACACACATTCACTCATTACATCCAGAATATCAGATATAAGAAAGCCAGCTACTACCATTTACAGGAACAAGAAGACAACCAAACCTAGGATAATTGTCTTTTCATAACTAAAAGTAGACTAAACGGTTTTTTGTCACGGGTCCCAAATTTTACAATCCGCTATTTACCTAATCCACTCAATACAGTAATTTTTGTAGAAGTCCAATAATTCTACCAAAAGTCTAAAGTCACTGTAAAACATGAAAGTCACTGCAAATTTTTACCTAGAAAAATTGCAATGACTTTTTTTATAGTGCAGTAACTGTGGATTTATGAAAATATTACTATAACACGTGAATTGTATGGGCAAAAATTTCAATTTAGTGGACTGTTCACCAAGAACTCCTAGAATCAACGGGTTTGGAGGATTATGGGTCTGAAGCAATAACATTGATGTTTGTAATGGAACATTTTCCACAATCCCTAGAGAGATGGTTAATTTGGAAAAACTGAAGTATATGTAATGCAATCAGGGCATACCTGAATTTTAGGTATAATTTCCCTCATTTCTTCAGGACTTTTGGTACGAAAATCTGGTCCTTCTATAGCCAGACCACCTTCAGTGAGTATGCCACATTCTCTAGCAATGGCTTTAGCTGTGTTAATATTGTCACCAGTAACCATACGCACGATAATCCCGGCATCTAAACAAGTTTTAACTGCGTCCTTCACACCTGGACGAACAGGATCCTTAATTCCAACTACTGCTATCAAGGTATAGCCAGTATCGGGGATGTTATTTTGATCGTGATTGTCATTAATATCCATAAATGCTAAGCAAAGAGTTCTTAAAGCATCTGAGGCAAAAGCATTGATGACATCCATGATATTTCCTGCCTGTTCTTCAGACATGTGAACACACTCACCGCTTCCATCAACAATTTTGTCACACTTTCCTAAAATTATCTCAGATGCACCTTTGCAAAATGCCCGTATCCCCCCACCTGGAAGAGCCACAAGCACAGACATCTTTTTCTTGACGGAATTGAAAGGTTCAATTTTAAGTATATTAACCTCCTGTCGTTGACCATCAAAATCACCACCAAGAAGCAATCCATATTCTAATAATGCCGATTCTGTAGGTGTGCCCAGAATGTAGTTCTTTCCATCTTTATCTTTGACCACCTCAGAACCTGTGTTTAGAAATAGAGCCTGCAAGAGAATTGTATATACATTTTCTGATATTTCTGAATCGTGCATACCTTCATTTATTCTGATATCATTAGCTTTTCCAGACATCCAAATCTTATCAACTACCATATGATTCGTTGTCAATGTCCCTGTCTTATCAGTGCAAATGCAAGTAGCAGATCCCATTGTCTCACATGCAGAGAGATGTCTTACGAGTGCCCTGTCCCTCATCAACTGCTTCATGGCAAAGGCAAGGCTCAATGTCACTGCAAGAGGTAGTCCTTCAGGAACTGCAACAACGATTATAGTCACTGCTGTTGCAAAGTAGTTCAAAAGCTCCAACGCATCACTTGAAGACCACTCTGTGAACTCATGACGAAATGCTTTCTCCACCAGGTATCTTACTGTCAGCACCAAAAATGTTAGCACAGCAAATGCCAACCCGATTTTACCAATAACTGTGGCAACACCGTTAAGCTTCACCTGCAATGGAGTCTCGTCGTCACCCCCCTCGCTTAGAGTTTCCATCAACTTTCCCCATTCAGTTCTCATGCCAACAGTAGTCACTAGCATTTTAGCTGATCCATCTTGCACTTTGGTCCCTGCAAGAAGAAATGGGTTCTTGTCATATATATTTACTGCCTCACTCTCGCCTGACAAGCTTGATTCATCAATCAGTAAGCTGTATCCGGATATAAATATCCCATCAGCTGGGACTATGTCGCCAATCGATAAATGAACGACATCTCCAACCACCAAGTCAAATATGGAGACTTTCTTCCTAAGTCCATCTCGAGTAACATGGATAGATATTTTTTTCTTCTCCTTGTCCAAATCCTTGAACTGCAAGGACTGCCTGTAGTCACTGACTGCAGTAACAATGACTACCAAGAATATGCTGATTATGATTCCTAACCCATCATACGTGCCCTTTGGCCATCCTTCTGTGGCAAGTCCAACACCAATGGAAACCACAGCACAAACGATAAGGATTACGAGGGTTAAATCATGCAAAGCCTCCCACACAAACATCCAGAAACTTCTAGGTGGTTTCTCTGTGTACTTGTTGACGCCATAGAGCTCTTGCCTAATAGGCACTTCACTAGAATTGACACCTTCGTTCAATGGAACTTTTAGTCTTGTTGCGATTCCTTCAACTCCTCGGAGGGCTCTTAAAGCCTTGGTGTCATGCGTGCGGGCGATAACCGCAAGTTTATCTGAATGAATCTTGAAACCTGCTTCCCTAGCCTCTTGCACAAGCCCGGCTTCAAAAGCTGCTTCTACACCATCTTCTGGGAGATCATCAACGTGATCAAGAACTGTAAAAAAGGGAAATTAAATGAGAACACAAACAAGACGGATTTGAGGGGATTAATGCACTATTTTGAAACTAGTGATTACAAAAAAAAAAAGAGAGAAGAAAAAAAAAATATACCTTTTGTAAACCTGAATGCTGCTTTATAAGTATTAAAAAGAACTCGTAGATGTTCCTGGTAATAGGGCAGGGGGAAGAAACAGGAAAGAGAAGAACACAAGTCATGGATGAGGTTAAAAAGTCATAAAAGAAGAACAAATGCTTGCCATTGTGAGGTCAACACCATTACATGGCCAATATGGCATCTAGCTTTTTTTCACAGATCAGAATGTAACAAGAAAAAGTAGCATACCGTTGCCTTCGGGAGGTAAGGACCGCATATAATGTTAACCTATTACTGAAATTCACAATAATGCTCTTTTCAATGAGTTAGATGTTAATTTAATGTGCTTACGAGGGAAGTGAAGCTCAACGTCTAAGGCTCATAACCGAAAGCCAAACTTGTATGTGCTACTTTTTACTATCAGTATTTGATATAGAATGAATCAAAGTATGAGTTGTCTACTAAAATGCGCGGTTGCAATGATCTTTTGTTCTACTTTCTTTTACCCTGATGGTAGAGGAATATTCATAATACAATTTGGCAAACAAAAATTCTTTCAGTTCTCTAGACAGGTTAAACATAAAAACTAAGATCCACCTATCCGGATAGACTAATAATTAATTCATGAGTCTCATCTAAAAGTAGCAATCTGAACATCTGTAATTGAATTACCCAGTTATTAGATGGTTTGTTTCCAGAAACACAAGCGTCCAAACGCACTAACTGTACATTCACTAGTCACTAACCAGCTACACCTTGGCTCACAAAACAGGGGAAAATAAAGTAGTAATGTGACTTCCAAATAAGGAAAACAAGAAAATACAAAACTAAAAATTTCGGAAGTGGAGTTTATTCCTCTGGAATAGTTTGTTCATGATGATAATAAAATCCAGAAATGCCCCCCCAAAAGTAGAACAAATCTTCCCTAATCCATTTGGATCGTGAAAAAGAGGAGGGGAGGACTGGGGACCAATTTGTACTTGGATGGAGGGGTGAGAAGGGATTAGGAAGGAAGATTTGGACGGATTCATTTTCCTTCCAATTTTTTTCTCTATATCTTACTATTTTATCTTATTTAATTTATTTTATTACGTAACACACTTTATTAATCTCTTGCATATATACAATCTCTTACATATACATACCTATAAAGGGTATAATTTTATTTTTTATGTTCAGTATATAAAGGTTATAATAGTCATATTACAAATGGAAAATGCAAACACCCCCCCGGGCCGGTCATCCAAACACAACGAACAAAAAGACAATTTCCCTTCCTCCCCATCCCCCTCCACTTTCCTCTCCTCCATCCAAGGAAATCTACAATTATCACTTTGGAGTAATAAAAAAATGTTTTACAAAGCTGGTCAACATAATTTTGCATTATTGTCCTGGTCAGCCAGTTTGGTAGTCATCTTGGAGGAGGTTTTGTGCTGTAGTAACATGATCATTGGGGTACTTAAAAAATGCATGTTGTGCTTATTAGAAATTGTTGGTGTTGGAAATTGGTCCAACTATCCAACTAGCTATATGGTCTGATCAATTTTCATGTGGAGAGTTACAACTGATCTGGAGATGGTCTTCGTCTTTACTAGAGTCTCGAATCCAAGCTGGAGAGGCGTTGCCTGGCCTGATCTTCGATTTGCGACCTGCACATAGGATGGGCCGGGGTGTTCCCGGCGTGTCCCCTCCGACATGAAAGTAAAAGCTCGAGGGGAAAGAAAACAGGTCGCTTGGAGAGATAAAGCTATTACCTCAACCTTCTCGCCTATGCAAACGTCTTGGTGAAGCCTCCTATTTATAGGCCAGGAGTCGATTAGTATACCAAAAAATTAGGTTCTTAAGCTAGGTTATCCGCTAATTAGTCAGGCGTGTGGGGAACACGGCGGATCAGAGCTATGTGCCTGAGCCTTGGGCCCTTTGTTTGTTGATGGAGAAGCTCATGGGCAAAGCCTGTTAAGGGTGGCAGGTCGACTCAGGCACCGAGGTGCAGGCAAGGACGTACGCATCGACCTGCCCTGCTACGGCCACATCAAAGGAAGCTCTTGCTGGGTGATGACAAGGTCCTCAATCGTTGCCGACATGACGACATGACATAACATGACGATGGTGACGTGGCAGTTCTTATCCAGGCGGCGGACACGTGGCGGATGTCGGATTTCACCCATCAAAAATAAATATATAATGAATGTCGTATTTAAATTGAAGAGAAGAATGGTAAGGTGTCAGTGCCAACTGTCAAGTGGCACCGGAGGGGTGGGGGCGTGGATGGGAGGGGATAATGTATATTCTAGAGATGAGGCTACCAGTACTCTACCACAAACAATTGACCAATGGTTAGCTCATGAAGGAAGAAGCGCACATGCATATCTTGCCTTAGCGGGTAAAAGTTAAGAGCTGTGATGACCACTATGTCGCTTTCTTTGTATATAGTTAATGCAGTGCCAATAACGACGAATTGCCAACAGAAGGTTCAAGGAAATTTCGTTGCTTGCTTTCATAGCAGGTAAATGTCAAAAAGGTCGCTTTTATTATTCAAATATATGACTCCCCATCCCCATCCCCATAACGTCATAACTTACCTATAAATTTACCCAGCACCTCAGAGTGGCTCACTCAGCCACTCTGATTGAGCCGATTGAGCTTCTCTGAGAGAGTTATTATACACATACAGATTAACATAAATAAATATCAATAACCGTAGGGGAGCCTGCCATTCATTATATCGCATGGCGAGACGAGTAAATAGAGTGATCTTGCTTGTACAACTATTAATGTAATGAAGGAATATAGCAATAAACAAATGCAGGAATAGGGCAATTGCAAAAAGAAAGATTTTTTTTTTTTCTTTTTCTTTCTTTTTTTTTTGGGGGGGTGGGGGGGAGTGAAATTTATGGTCAGAGAATTAAATATTTGAGTCTTATAAGATTGCATCCAAGCGCGAGAGGACAAAGCACATACCCAAAAGAAGATGCCTTTTTGCTGGTGATTACTAGTTTATTATCCCACTAAAATCCACAAGGCGCAAAGAGAGAGAAATTTAAGAAACCAAGAGGTAGGATCTTTGATTAGACTTTTTGCAGTGGATCCCACCACTTGATTAAGTTTAAAGTTTAGACAGGTGGCGCCACCTCATTGGCTTCGCTGCAGCCCGAAGGACCAGTATGGGCTCCTCATTCCGTTGATGGGCAGTTATGCTTCTTGCTAACGTGCACACCATGTGCACCCGATGCTTAGTAGCATCCGCCATCCGTCAACGGCAACGGGAACTATTCTCGCAGTCTGAAACAAACCGCGTCAGTTGTGTGTGTGTTGAATTTTCGTCATGGCGGTCTTTACTCGTTTTCCCATTAATGAAATTTCGAAGCTCCGGGGATGAAAATAAGGGAATTCTCTATTCAAACTCTCCGACGAACACAATTAAACTCGTTTTCTTAGTGAGCGTGTTTGCGTTGGATTTTGTTTCCTAGAAATTAACAAATATGGATCCGATTTCAACGGAAAATAGAAGTTACACTTACAGATAAGAAATCGTGCAAACGTTCTGTGAGATTTAATAGAATTAGAAACGTAAAAGGACACCGCGATGTTCTTAATCGATTGTGACAGTATTTCAGATTTGGATAAAACTAGCTGTTCATGGATGGCTACAGACAACAGATATTGAGATTGAAACTACTCTGCACTTCGCACAAATAATTGAATTGATTTCCTTTAGAAGTATAATTCTATATGAAGGGAGCCAAACTGAGGTAATCAAATGAAATGCAAACCTGTGTTTTCCGGATCTCACTCCGAGCCTTGGATCGCTTAACAAGATCAGCTACATTACGGAATCGTCTCCGGCGGTTCCTGACGATGGCGACGGCATCTCTCCATCGACTCAACGCAGCATCGGAAGGATTCTTCCCTGGAATATTGAATTCCTCCAACAGCCTCTCCATCGCTAAACACTAATCTAATTCTAAACCAGCTGATATGTACTGTACACAAGAGAGAGAGAATAACTCAATGGAATAGATCGTGCTCGCCACCAGAGAACGGATGAAAGATACGAGATTTTCGATTATTCATCTGACTGCGAATATATATATTGGTCTTTGAGATGAAGACGAAAAGAAGCGTTCATATTCATATACAAGTCTTGGGTTGAGCCGATCTCCTTTTTTGGCGTTTAAATTATTTCTAAGACTCCATTTGGCACTTTGTTATGGAGTTATGTACGTACGGTAATTGTACCATTAAGCCGGAAAATACAGGCTTTTTTTAGAGTAATTTTCCAAAATTGGTTTTCAATTGTCCACTACTGATGAAAATTGAAAGCTAAAATTAAGAATGAATCGCAATTCAAAATAAGATATTTTTTTAATCTCTTTATTTATTTCAAATCAATGGTCAAAATCTTCTTTTCAACTATCAATATTTTGACTCTAAATTGTCTATAAATTAAGGCCCCGTTTGGTAACTGTTTCCATTAAAAAAATTCTCATTCCATTTCCAGATTTTTGGGAATTCTGTTTAGAAATAGTGTTTGGTAATTTTTGTTCTTAATCTCATTTCATTCCCATTCGAGAATTGTGCCCATTTTTTTTATTAAAAAATGAGAAACAAAAAAAAATTGTTTCTCATAATTCTCATTCCATTCCCAGTTACTATTCATCGTCGGCCGACTACCGTCCGCCGCCATCCATCTCCGGCGACCGTCGCCGGTCACCTCCGGCATCACCGGCAGGTCAACACCGCCACCGGCCACCTGACAACTTCGGGCACCGTCTGCCGTCGGCACCCACCCGTCCGAACGCGATTCTCTTCCCAAAAAAAAAAAAAAAAATTATCATTACCAAACGCGATTTTACTCCCAAGAAGGAAACAAAATTCTCATCCCATCCCATCCCATTCTCATCCCACTGCTGGAATGGAAACAGAAACGATTATCAAACGCCACCTAATCAGTCCTAATTTTTTTAAAATATACATTTTCACCTTAATAAAAAAAAAAAATCAATTATAATCTTTAAAATTTTATATATTGTTATAATTTATATAAATTTCAAGTGAACCCTGAAAAAAATTTATTCTTTAAAAGCTTTTTTATATTTTTTGTTTTATGTAGATTAAAAATTGAAATTATAACATCAAAGCATTCAAATGAAATATATATATTAATATTTTTTTTTTTTAGACCTACATATTATATTATGCTAGTCTAAAATTAATAATAATGGAAGGCCAAGATCTTGCCATCACCGAGTAGATTTGGGGCCTACGGCCATGATGCGGCCAGATTTGACCATAATTTTTGTTTTGAGTTTCCATAATTGAATTCAACTTTTTTTTGTTGAACTATTATGAAAATAATTAAGTCAGAGAGTGGTCCCACTGCCCACTATTTCTTTCTTTTATTCTCGGACACACATATGGGTGGAAAAAGGACATGATTCTCTCTCTCCTCCCTCTCTCTTGGTTTTCTCTTTCCCTCTCATACCTAAAGTTTTGACAAAAAGGAACCTGCAAAGTATACCCGGTGTTGTAAACATCAGGATATAAAACTTGAGTTTTTTTTAAACCCAAAATTGATAACTCCGGATTTAAATACCCGGGGTTACTAATTTCAGGTAGTATGAGTTGTGTAAATAAGATAAAAAGTGTCTATTTTAAAAAAATATGTTTTAAATATTTAAATATTAAATATTTAAAAATTATCTTCGTCGATTATTTAAAAATTATTCATTAATCCGTTTTTAATGTTCTTAGTTTTATTATGTAGCATTATGAACATAGTTTGTATACAAAAAAAATTGTGTTAATTTCTATTACCGATAGGCCATATTTTGCTAACTTAAAATTTCTCAAAAAAATAACTCATCGGACCAATTTTGGGTATTATTTAAAAATTATTCACTAGTCCGTTTTTAGTGTTTTCTGTTTTATTATGTAGTGCTATGAACATAGTTTGTATAGAAAAAAATTGATTTCATTTCTGTTACGAATAGACTATCTTTTGTTAACTCTAAATTGTCGAAAAAATTACGCTGTCATCAAAACAGCTCATCTGGCCAACTTTGACGATTTTTTAAAAATCATTCACTTGTCCGTTTTTAGTGTTGTAAAAAACATTTCGAAGTGTTTTAAACGTAATTTATACAAAAAAAAATTGAGTTTATTTAAAACACCGATAGACCACCGTTAATTAATTCAAAATTGTCGAAAAAATATTAAAAATTCATTTTTTCAACAATTTATTTATTATTTTTTTTTAAAGGTTGTTAAACCAGGGGAACACATCCCCGGGTTCAAGACCAAATAAAATAAAATAATAATAATACTTTTTTTATGTACCCGGGGTTCGGAACCCCGGGTTCCTCTCATACCCGGGGATCACATCTCAGGATAACCCTATTTCGGTAAATAAGTTAAAAGTAACGAGTTTTCAATAATTAAGTTTTTAAAAAATTATATTTTCGAAAAGAACTCAGTTTTTTTAAACGCAGAGTTGGTAACTCCGGATTTAAGTACCCGGGGTTACTAACTCCAGGTAGTCTGAGTTGTGTAGATAAGATAAAAAGTGCCTATTTTCTGAAAATATGTTTTAAAAATAGGTAAACAACTCGTTAAGTTTATCCCCACTTTTTTATTTTATTTTATGAAATTCCCAATTTAAATATTATATTATTTTTATGACAAAAATATTCCTCAATTTTTTTTTCATGATAAACATTAGTCATCCTAGAATATATTAAATATCGCGTCATAACCATAGCAAGTATTTCTTTTACAAATCATGATAAATATTAACCATTATTGTCGTCACTACCATCACAATAAATATTTTCTATTACCGCTCGCACTACCATAACAAATATTTATTATCATCACCGCCGCTAACACAACAAATATTTATTATCACAACTACTACCACAATAATAAATATTTATTATCACCATCTCCCCAACAATAAAAATTAAATCACCACATCAAATATTAACTATGACCACCACCATCACAAATTTTTTTTATCATCGTCACCACAAATATTAACTATTACCACCACCGCAACCATAGAAAATTTTCATTATCACCACTGCAACTACCACAATAACTAACTGACAATAAATATCAAATTATACAATTGAAAACATTCAAAATATATATATATATATATATATATATATATATATATATAAAGTCTGAAAATCATAAAATTTTATGGAAACAAATTATTTATTCTATTCTCTAATTTTATTTTCGTTTTTGTAGGATTAAAGAAAAAAGAGGTAGTATTACTTATACTCCTTCAACTATTGACTGAAACCACGAGAATCCACTTAACTTTAAAAACTACATGGAAGACCCCTTGAACTATTTGGTCATAGGACACTGAGACCCCCTATTTATTTTTTATTCCGAAAATACCCTTTGAAAAGTCAATTTTTTAATTTTAGACTATGTTGACCAAATAAAAAGACTGTATTACCCTTGTATTAAAAAATATAATGGTTCAAAATAAAATTTCGTAAAACATTCAGGGTATATATTGTAATTAAAACACTAAAATTTTCTTCATCGTTTCATCTTACCCAAATCCCCACCACCACCACATCCTCCCCAAATCCACAACCAAAGCCCGTCGCTAAACACCACCAAAACTACCACCGTAGGACACAACCGCTGAATCGAACACCGCTCAACCGAACACCACTCGCTGAACATCACCACCGCCGAACACCAAAGGAACACCACCACCACCACCACTACCAGGGACTTCAACAAAGGAACACTAACGGAACAACACCACCGCCGAACACCACCAAAACGAACAGCACAACCGAAGTAAACACCACCATCATTGGACTGAACACCGTTTCAAGTTGTTGATAGAAGAAAACGACGGAGACCGCTATGGATTCAACTTACAGAGGCTATGGATTTGATAGGGATGAAAATCACGAACCACCAAGAGACCGATTCGCGAAAGGAGATTTCGATTTCTAGCCCCAAATCATCATCGTCTTCCTCCATTTCCCTGTTCATTTGGTTTGGTGGAGACGATGCTCGGCGAAAACCCATTTTACATCTCCCAAAATCACAAAAAAAGAGAATGGGAGCGAGGAGAGAGAAAGCGAGGACAAAGAGAAAGAACGGAGGAGTTTCGAATTTTGGGTCATTCGATGTGTTTGAAGAGGAGAAGAGATTGCGATTCCTCCTGCTCTTCTTCGAAACGGGCATCCATGGAACAACATCAATGGCTCGAATTGAGGCATATGGCGGTTAGGGCATGGGGCAACCAAAGATTGCGATTGCTCTGGTCCTTCTCTCTCTCTCCATCACCAAAGTTTCTCTAGTCGAAGCAACGACCATTGCCGATTTCATATCTCAAGTAAAGCTTCTCTCTCTTCTTCATTTGACTGTTGTTTGGTTCGGTGGTATTGTTCAGCGGCGGTGATGTTTGATTTTGTGGTGTTTTGGTTTGGGGTCTTTAGAGATATGGGTTTGCAGATGGTGGTGTTTGGTTCAACAACAGTGGAGTCAGTGGTAGAGGTGGTCTTTGGTTTGGAGATGGTGGAGGCGGTTGTGTGGTGGTGTAGTGTTGTTCGGTGGTGCAGAGAACCAAAGAAGGAGGGCAAGTCGGTAATTGCACAGTTCATATTATTTCATAATTTTTTTGTTTTTTTATATCAGGATTAGTAAGGACAAAATGGTCAGTTCATTAAAAAAAACTTCAGCGAGAGGTTGCCATGGTAGTTTTTTTACTACCATGTAGGAAGTTTGAGACCCCTATATATATAGTGAACTTTCGTGATAACAAGGCTGTATTGTTATTTTTTTTTACTACCATGTAGGAAGTTTTTAGTTGTGATAATTTTTTGCAGAGTGAATATTTACTAGGGATGGTTATGGGCCGGACCGGGCTTAGACTAGTGTATTACAAAAAATTGTTGGGCCCTAGCCCGGCCCGACCCGGTGATCGGGTCTTAATTCTATGCCCAAGCCCTGCCCTATAAGAAAAATTTACGCCCAAAGCCCGGCCCACGGGCCCCCGGCCCTATTTTTTTTTTAAAATTTAAAAATAAATACAAAAAATTCAATACCAAAATAATAAGAAATATTAAAATTACAATTTCTAAAGGTAAACCAATATTCCAAACAAATCAAACCAACCAGAAATATTAAAATTAAAATTTCTAAAAGAAACTAATATTTCAAATATTAGGGTTGTATTGTAATATATATATATATATATATATATTTTTTTTTTTTTTATTTTTTATTTTAAATATCCTTCGGGCCGGGCTGGCCCTAAATTTTATGGGTCTTGCCCAAGCCCGGCCCTAATTTTGATCGGGCCCTAATACGTAGGTCCAGGCCCGCCCCGTGGGCTCAAACCCTAAGCCCAAGCCCTAAAAAAATAGGACCGGCCCGTTCGGACTGGGCGGGCGCCTAAGCCCATGACCATCTCTAATATTCACTACTAATGCTACTAGCAGTTGTAATTTAGTCTTTCGCATTGAATGTCGCCGTAGAAAACTAGTGTGTGTTTACTTATACAGTGATGAATCAATCTCTAATGTGTGCAGTAATATTAGAATATGAGATACATATTTTGTTGGGATAATAGTACTGTAAATGGCAGTGCAAGTTTAAGATCTATTGCGAGTTTAAAAAAATTCAATTAGAATTGAAGTCAATTGGATATCGCGTGAAAAAAAGAGAGTAAAAAACTCATTTTAAAAGAAAATTTGACTATTTTCAATACATCTGATCACCATTTCATTTGGAATTGTTGCTATTAGCTTCTGGCGTTGTCTGTATCTTTTGATTGAGATAAGATAATATATTTTTTAATTTGTACTGTTAAAATTATTTTTTTGTATTTGCAATCTTGTAAAACCTACTTGACCTAACGTACATATTTTTGTGGGATAAAATTCATGCATCCTTTCATTTTATTAGTTAAATCCTTAAAAGGGTCAATTTAGGAAATTTCAAAATTTTATAAATTAAGAAAGTTATGGACTTAATTAGAAATTTTAAAATTTCAGAAACCAATTTGACATTATACTAAAATTTGAAGGGCCTGATATAATTTACGCTTCGTACGCTTTTCCGTTCAAAACATTAGGGCTAGTTAGCTCCATCGCGAGGTTTTTGAGTAATCGCAGAGTGGTGTTCGCTCAGTAAAGCTTCCCACTTCATCAATGGCGAACGATGCAGACATGAGTGGCTGGACTGATCTTCTCTATTCATCTTCGAAGCTTCTCGAACAAGCCGCTCCTTCCGCTCAGTTCCCTCCTCTTCAGGTCTGTGTTTTCTTCAATTTGCTTTTGTTTTTTAGCAAATCGTTGAACGATCGAAGAGAAGAATCATCCCAATTGTTTTGAGTAGCTTTTGTAATTCAAAACTCGAAATAGTTATACGTTTATGGTAATGTTTGGATTTAGCTGCTGGGAGATTATTTTAGCTTTTAGTGAATGTTACTATTTTTCCTGTTTTTACGCAGAGGAACTTGGATCAATTAGAAGCATTGTCCAAGAAGCTCAAGTCGAAAACTCAAAGAACTGAAGCTCCTTCTCAATCTATTGCCGCCACTAGGTACTTCCGCATGCTCACATATGTTTGTGTGCGTGTATGTACGATATAATATGTGCATTGCATACATGTAGCATTTTTCTCTATATTCACCGTGAGTTTATTAAAGAAAAGGGAACAAAGAGGCATATCCAAGCAATTCAATATTGTGATGCCTATGCAACGCCAAGCAATAGATGGTGGTGAAATATGCATACTTGATAAATAATTCTAACTTAGATTCGTGTCACTTTTTGCTGTTTCGATATGGGTGTTCTTGTTGCCAAGCTAAAGATAGTTTGTTAACATTTGTTGGACTCATGATCTTAGATGTTTGATTAACTACAGTGTCACCGCTTTGCAGGTTGCTAGCACGTGAAGGGATAAATGCAGAGCAGCTTGCCCGTGATCTTAAATCTTTTGAACTAAAGGTTTAATTTCTCTATAGATTGGTTATTTAAATTTTGTTGCCAAGCAATAGCGTGTACGTTATAAATTTTTTATAACCACTGGATTCTATAGAACAATGAAGCCAAGGCTAGCTTCTGTTTTACCTTGCTAGAATTATTTATTATCTGTTCTTTTATGTTTTCACTTCCTTTTTGAAGACGACATTTGAGGATGTCTTCCCTGCCGAAGCAACAAGTGTTGAAGAGTATCTGCAGCAGGTAATTCAACTTACTGAATTCTGTGAATGCAAAGCAACTATTTTCTGTCCATGTCTTATTGCACGCCTTGCTATCAATATCAATTTTTTCGTTACTTAGTAGTGAATAGTCAACTTTAACGCAACAATTTTATATACTGTTGAGAGAGTTCTGGGGTATGTAGTTTCCATCAAACCGCATGCTATGAGTGCTGTGACCCTTATGGTGGATTTAGCATCTTTTTGTTCACATGCACATTCTCTTGGTTTGTAGATTACTCTTGTTTGTCTGCAGTGGCTTGATCAGATGATATTGTTCTCTGTGCACCTTAGGTCCATGAGATGGCAATGGTCTCAGCTGTTCAGGAAGCTCAGAAAGATAACGTTAGAAGTTTCAATGATTATATGATGTCAGTGTTGGAGGTTAGTATCTAATAATGGTCTTTGATTTTCATAATCCTTCTTTCTATTTGCCTTTCCTTAATACATCTATATCCTGGCATTGTAATACACAGATAAGCAAGCTCAACTCACTTTGATCATGTGAACTTGGTCTCTTTTATGATTGCATTCACTACGTCAAAGTGGTTTCATTGTCATCGGACGCTTTGTTTTAGTTATTTTACAAATGTTGGAGAAAAAAATGAAATTTAAAATTTGAAACTTTAGGTTTTTTCCCCCTTGTTCTTCGTGTAAAAACGTGGGGACCGTTCAGTTATCTAAACTCTAAAGAACAGTTTTCCCATGAAATTCCACAGTTGTAAAGACTTTGATTTTTCAATTTATAAATCCTAACTGAAGGTCTCAGATAACTTATGTTTCTTATCATATGATTATGTTGTTTTTTCCATATCTTCCCTAGAATTAATTTAACCAGGAGGCTTGGTCAATACATGTTTTGATGCTTTAGGAAACATAAAATGAAGTGATGTTGCACCTGTTGAGGTTTATTTTACACAGCATGACTAACGTTTCAAATGTACCTGGACTAAAGCACCCCATCTTCAAGAAAGCATTATTGAGTTGTGTTGCTAAAATGGCTTTCTTTTTGGGTTCAATTACATCAATGGATGCCAGCTTCTACTTTATTTTTGCTCCATGTGCTTCTAAGATTGATTGTTCTTCGGGGCATGTGGTGGCAGGAGGACTGGAAAAAGGAGAAACGGGATTTCATTCAGAGCCTAAGCCGAATTTCTACATTACCTAGGACGAACATGGGTGATAGTAGCAGTGTGCGTACTCCTCTGGGTCAAAGAGTCTCTGTGACCTATACACCTCAGGTTTCTTCTAGTCCATCAAGCATGGAGTTCGCACCCATAGCTGATAAGTCTGTTGTCGAGAAAAAAGCTGCAGCCTATGCTGAAGTTGTGAAGAATCTGAACACTGCAAGAGAGCGTGGGGTACCATTCAAGGTTGGTATTAACTATTAGTTACTTGAATTTTCTTCATGCATCATTTATCCCTCCCTCACACATGGAATCCGGATGGCCAATCACTTTTGATGCTTTATGTTACTCAATTGAAGACTAGCTTATGATCAATTAAAAGTTGCCAGTGTTTTAATGTGTCAACTGGTGGTGTCATTTCAGTGTAAGTCTGGGAGTCCTGTTTGGAGTCTTGAGCCTTTATGTTATATCTGTGCTGATATTTGAATTTGATATTCTGTTTTACTCGTCTGTTTATCTTGAAATCGACTTCTTACGTTCTTATCTTTCATAAAAACACTCATGGTCCTTTCTAACATGTTTCTGTAAAATTTTGTGACTGTACTTTAGCTTTTTGCCGCCTTTAAATTAGTCGAATTCAGTTCTGTGCAACTATTTCTTTTTTTGCTCCTTCATCTTAGCCTGCTACAGCATTCAAGGGTGCTTATGAAAGTTTAGGCCTTGATGCATCTGGTGGAAAATCAGTTAACATGCAGAAGATATGGCACCTTATTCAGGTATGGTTAATCAGTCGGCACCTGTCTTGCCCTGTAATTTGTCATTGATGAAGTTTCTCATAGATTGTAATGCATCTGTTTTGGTTCTCTCACTAAAGCATGCAATGCAATATTTTGAAAGCATTGATTTTTTTAACAGAGTTTGACAGGGGAAGATTCGACAGTTAACAAGAATGTTTCGAAGAAAATGTCTTTAGTAATTGGGGCAAGGCGCCATCTTGAACGGGGCCACGAGAAGTACATCCTTGATACCATACAAAGTCATCCCACGCAGGTGAGATGTTGTTTTTCTCTTGTAAATCTTGTATATGAAAACAGCTTCTTTGGTATCTTCTTTTTAAAGTAGCATTTTGATATTGTTTCAAGCTTATCAATTATACAGAAGACATGCTTATGCTCATTGTCCTCTGTTGGTTTCATAGGCTGCTCTTGGAGGGGCAGTGGGAAATCTGCAAAGAATTCGCGCCTTTCTTCGGGTTTGTTAGCACCTTTGTTATTTTAGCCTATCTTGTCCTTAAAAAATTATCAATGTCCAATATGCTAACAATGGCATTTTTTTGTAGATTCGTTTAAGGGATTATGGGATTCTTGACTTTGATGCAGGCAATGCTCACAAGCAGCCTCCTATAGATACAACATGGCAGCAGGTTTTCATATTTAAAGTTTATATAATTTTGATTTGCCTTGTCTGCCTGCTGCCTTTACTTTCGTAAAGTTGCTTGATAACAGCTTGAATTGTTAAATGATCAATCATATTTTCCCGTTGGGTCTAGCTAGGAGATGTAAACAAACTTATTTTATTTATGGTAATTCTATAACAATATGGTGTTTTCTTTGGAGCTCCTTTTTTTTTTGATCAATTGGCAAGCGATTGAAACAATTTTTTTTTTTTTAAAGTCTGAAGGGCAATTGGTAAATGGGTTCAAGTGGTATATCTCTGTCTGTTTTTAGTATTTACATGGCTAGTAATTATGATTTGACTTGCACATTTGTTTCTCTTTGTGCTGCTTTTCATGATATCATGCATGCAGAGTATATGTGTTATTGTCTGTCCAATTGATGATTTTCCTGCACTATTGAGAATTGGAAGGAATAAAATTTTGCCTGCATTTGGCAACTATTATCAAGAATTATCTACTTTTGGGTTTACTTTTACTTGTCCTCGGAGTATGATTTATCATCTATTGAATCCAAGTCATGTGGAAGAAAGTACAAAATCTTTTTTGGATTGTAGGCCTTCTAACTATTTATTTTCTTTAAAGCAAGACAATCCCCAAGCAAAGTACAACCAAATATTGGAATAGACATCTCTCTTCTGTATATATATCTGTAGGTGTTGATGAGAATACAAACTTGTAGTCTTCACCTAAGACTTGCAGTTTCTTTTTTCGAAAGATTGTCTGGTCCAAAACTGACTCGGGTATGTTACGCAACAACAGATCTATTTTTGCTTGAGAACTGGATATTATGATGAAGCAAGAAATGTTGCCTCAACATCGCGTGCTTCACACCAATTCGCTCCTCAGGTTTGTACTAGACATTGCCTTGGTTTGCAATTTGATTGGGTAGTAAACTCTAAATCTTCATATTTTATGTTGTCAGCTCATGGAATGGATTGCCACCGGAGGTATGGTATCATCAGAGACTGCAGCTGCTGCTTCAGAAGAATGCGAAAGAATGTTAAGGTTGGGTGATAGAGTTGGTCGAGCAACATATGACAAGAAGAAATTGCTTGTATGTGCTATCATATCTGGTTCTCGCAGGCAGATTGACCGCATTCTAAGAGAACACTCTACACTTTTTAATACTATTGAAGATTTCTTGTGGTTCAAATTGTCGGCTGTACGGGACTCTCCAGGTGGATCCTCTTCTGTTGTCCTGAATGAAGGATTATCATCCTACAGTTTGGATGATTTGCAGGTTTACCTAAATAAATATGAACCATCATACTATACAAAGAATGGGAAAGACCCTTTAGTGTACCCTTATGTTTTGCTTTTGAGCATACAGTTGGCACCTGCAGTGTTATATCTGTCCAAAGACATGGGAAATGAAGGGTATAACGTAGATGGTGTCCATATATCAGTTGCGCTTGCAGACCATGGCATCCTTTCTGAAGGTGCAGGGTCAGGACAGAAACTGGGGGTGATGGATCCTTTTGCGGAGGCAGCTAGCATAATTAGGCAATATGGTTCTATGTATCTACGTCATGGTAATCTTTCAGTTGCATTGGAATATTATGCGGAAGCTGCTGCTGCTGCAGTAGGTGGTGGGCAGTTATCCTGGAGTGGGAGAGGTAGCATGGATCAGCAAAGGCAAAGAAACTTAATGTTGAAACAACTTCTTACAGAGTTGTTATTACGAGATGGTGGGATTTTTCTTTTACTTGGTTCAAAAGGTGCTGGAGAAGAAGGTGAACTGGGAAGATTTCTGACAGATGCCAAAGAAAGACATCACTTTCTGCTTGAAGCTGCTCGACGGTGTCAAGAATCTGGACTGTATGAGAAGGTAATAATCATTAACTTGATATCATGTAGGCCTTTTATTACATGATTTTGTTGCATCCCTCTCCTTTGCACAGAGCACATTTATGTGGGAGTAAACCTTTTTCGTTTTCTAATCTGTTCAACAGTTGCTTAAAAAGTCCATTCTTTTGTTGGTTTGGTTTCATTTTTTTCCCTGATAATAGCAGTTCATCTTGCATTTACATGAAGGATGGGCATATTATTTCTTCAACTAAATTGGAAGCTTATGCAATGAATTCCCTGGTGGATCCTATGTTGGCTAAAATTCTTATTGCATTAGCTATAACTTTGACATGCTTAAGTATCTGTCCTATTGTGCTGCCCCTGAAGCCCCTTAGAATATGGACCATCCACATTGTTTTTTGGTATAATGCATTTATGCTATATTAAAAATCTTAGGAGGTGGGCATGGCAACACTTGATTCCTCATTCGACAATGGGACAGATAACTCTCTATTTCAGCTTGAGTTTGTTCAAATAGGACAGGTGAACTTACTGGTTTTGAACTTTTGATGCACTACATGGGGATGTCAACTTTAAAAACTTATAAACTTTTTGTGCCAGCTAATTAAGGAGACTATGCATAATGATGCATTTCATGATTTTGCTATTGCTTTCCTCTAAATCCAATCTGTGTTTGCTGCTGCCAATAATCAAATCCATGGTCCATTCCTCGCATTTATAATGTGTATACCTTGACAAATTGGGTTTTATTATATTCTTGTACTGATTCCCCTATTTCACCATGAAAATTTAGTCTATAGAGATTCAGAAGAGAATTGGAGCATTCTCATCAGCGTTGGACACGATAAATAAATGCCTTTCTGAAGCTATTTGTGCCGTATCTCGTGGGAAGCTGGATGGTGAGAGCCATACTGCTGGGTTAATTCATTCTGGAAATGAGATTTTGGAAGCATTCAAGTACTATCCTGGAGTCAGGTACTTGAAAATTAGCTTCTATGTACTGCGTTTTCTGAAGCATAATTTTGATGCTTCTATTATCATGGTCTGTTTTTCCCTCTTATTTGAGCTTTACTATAGTTTTTTGTTGGCTTATAGGATCTGTTCGATAGCGCTTAAATTTTAAGTGTTGAAATTATAAGGGAATATATTAAGTATTCAATTTTCTAATACTTTAGGCTTTTTACACTTTGCACCCGTGAAGTTTGACCCCAAGGCCCAATCCCACATTGGTCCCTGTGGTTTCAATTTCCAACACAGAGACTTTAAAGTACGCAAATCTTGGCACTTAAGGACAATTGGCTAACACTGTTTGAAGTTGGGTGGAAAAATGTCACATGTTTGGCTCATGACCTTTAATGAGGGGCAAAATTGTCTTTTTGTTCTACTATTAAAATTCAACCATATACCTTGACTAAATTGGAACAAGCATAAAACTTTAGGGTGGACAATGTAATTTCACTTAATTGTTTCTCTCTTTTTCTGTCTTTTTTCTTTTGCTTCTTCTGCTCTCTCTCCCTCTGCACCGCCTCCTCCATCACTGCATTTGCCTATTTTACTAGTCATTTAGCTTTGGATCGCATCAATTTCATCTATGTAGTTGTCCCTGTCCTACCTTAACCTGAACGCATGAAACATCTCATTTTGATTTGTACAGTCTTCAAGAGAGGGAACATGTTTTGGAGCAGCAAACCGTGCTAAGACAGCTTGAAGCAGTTTTGTCTATCCATAAATTGGGGAGACTGGGCCATTATATAGATGTTCTAAGGGAAGTTGCTAAACTTCCATTCCTTCCTTTGGATCCACGTGCACCTGATATTGCCATAGACGTCTTCCAAAATTTATCTCCTCATGTTCAAGCTTGTGTTCCGGACCTTTTGAAGGTTGCACTTCAGTGTCTGGATAATGTCACAGATACAGACGGTTCACTTCGTGCCTTGAAGAGCAAGGTACGCATAAATATTAAACGTCCTTTCTGTTTCCTTGTCAAAATAAAAAAATAAAATAAAATGTAACAATTACTTTGATCATTTTAGGAATCACTTTACAAAGTATTGATGCTCGAAAAATATTCCTGTTTCTCGCTTTAGTGAAATAATCTAATTATTGTGCCAATTTTTGCGCTTTTTTTGGGTAACGGGTTGTTATTCTCAATTGTCACAGATTGCAAATTTCCTTGCAAATAATTTAAATCGGAACTGGCCTCGTGACTTATATGAAAGGGTTGCTCGAAGCTTGTGAAGCAAATTGCGACATGTAGCATGTGATAATCGGTCACCACCCTCAAGGCTCACCACCGTACGTGTTATCTGTACATAACAGTTGAGGTCAAGCTTTTGAGAGCAGGGAATTTGTGTTCCTCCCCTAATTTAGGCTGCTGTGCTTATAATTTGAATAATGTTGTTGATATTGGTACTGCCTTCTGTTTGTAGTTTTACTTATTCAGCCTAGTTGATGAAGATGAAATGATAGTGACACAACCGAAAGGGGTGTGATTGTATAATTTTTCCATTTTTTTTTGGTATGCTGGATTAGTTATTTCATGGTAATTCTTAGCTGTAGAAATTCAATGGGCGTAACTCATTCTCAAAAGACGTCTTGAAAGAGGAGAATTATCCTAGACTTTATATATAGCTCGGAATTTTTGAGAAGGATTATCCTAGACTTTATATATTGCTTGGGATCAGTGTGGGATTCAACATCAGAATTTATTTGGGCAGGATTATGAATTTTGTAAGCTAAGGTAGTTATTTCTGTGGAGAGATATCTAACTGATTTGTAGCTCAAATTCATGTTTCATAATCGTTGACTTGATTTTTTTTAAAGTAGCATGCTGCCATCGTCAAGGCCGTTTTTAATGTGGTTAGTGTTTGGTTGCATGGAATTGAATGTTTGAAATTAGAGGCGAAATAATTTTTTTTACTTATTTATTTATAATTTTTGTGTTTATTTTTTGGATTGTTTTTTGGTCATTACTCTAAAGAGTTTAAATTAAAAAATTCAAAGCCACTCTACGTCATAAATTACTTTAATTTTTTATATGAAAAAAATATAATAATTTTTATGTAGTACAATAATTTTGAATTTTTAAAAAAAATTATTATAGCGTGTAAATTATATGAACAAAAAAATTAAGTTTGTGATTATTTATCACCAATTCTGACTGTGTTTAATCAAATAATGCTTTTATCACCAAGAGTTGGGTTGAAAATGTGATAAAAATAAAATATTTAATGATTTGTTTTTTCGTTTTCATATCCTAAATATCACAATCCACTATCCATCTAATTTGCTTGCTATAATAATTTTTTGATAAGTCTAATAACTGTGTCAAATTTAAAGTGATGACTTTTGATTTCTAAAAAAATTATTGTGGCAATTAGAATGGTAGGTAGAAATTTCAAGTTTGTCGACGATTCGAATGATAGAAAAAAAATGTTCAATTTTTTTTTTTTTAATTTAAAACTTTTTTAATTAAAAAAAATGATTTTCCTCCATACATCAACTCTTAAAATCAAACAACTTTTAATACTTAACTAAATAAAATAATTACTATTTTTTAAAAAATAATAAACACCAACTCTTTTTTAAAAATTTAATAATTAAATTACCCTTAATATAAAAAATATTAAATGCTGTAATTATTTTGTCTCTGTACCTCATATCTCTCGCGCTCGCTTCTCCCAACATTTTTTTCTCTCTTCTGGACACACTGTCGCCGCCACCCACAGCGTTCGCCGTCTCTGCCCACATCTTTCGCCGCATCGTCTTCTCGTTGCTGTGGTCCGCCCACCACCGTGTCGGCTACTCGCCGCCGTTTTCCACCGCGGCTGCGTCGACTGGTCGTTCCCTTAGTAAGAGTTCTCGTCTCCTAAGTCTGCTCTGTTTCTTTTTTCTTTTTCATGCAATATTTGCTTCCTGATTTTTGTTTTAATTTTTTCTGATTTTTTGATTTCTGATTTTTGGGATCGATTTCAATGGAATTCAATGGATTTGAGTTCTCAAATTTTGGATATTAATGGATTTATTCGTGAGTATGTGGTAAGATAAAGGCTTGTTTGATGTGAGTTTGGTTTCTGATTGCTTCTATTCAGAACTTATGTTTTGGGATTCTATAATTTTTAGTGGATTGCCACTTGATTTTTTTAGAGTATTTTCACTTGATTATTATGTAATTTTATACGAGTGATTTTTCATTTTTGTTTCTTTTAATTTTTTTTATAAATGTTTTTGTTTTTGAATTTTAGATTGATGCGGATCATAATATATGATTTTCTTTTGTAATTTTTGTGATTTTTTTTTTTAAATATTTACTGAAATTTATAGTCGTCAGTGGAATTATAAAATTTTAGTATTATTAATATTCAGTGGAATTATAAAAAGTTCAAGACAACGATCTATTGATTTTTTGATAAGTATAATTTTAATATTTTTAAAATTAACGTTTTTTTTTTTATATTTTGAAATTTTTTAGAGCAATGTTATAAGAAATAAAATTCACCGGAACATATGTAAGGATATTTTCGGCATTTTATAAAAATTATATATTTTTGAATATAAAATTAAAGTCAATGAAATTTTTATTGAAAATTAAAATTCAGCGGAATTACAAAAAGTTAAGTGGAAATTGTTTTTGTGCACATACAAAAGGGATAATTTTGGGATGAAATTATTTATGCACTTTTGGCATAAAACTTTGGGAGATCTCAAAAAACTTAAAAAAAAATTAACTAAAAAAATATAAATCTATTGTAAATTTCATTGCATTCTTGTTCATGTTACCTTCTTCGCTGCTGATGCTGTTAAGGACTGTTGCTAATGGTTTTTGAGCAGGAAGGGATGGAGGTTGAGGATTGGGATTATTCTTCCGGAGGGACAAGTGATTCGGAAGCGTACGTTGATGATGCAAACGATGAAGAAATTCTCTATTTGTTTGGTGATATACCCAAATTGCAATTTAGGTATGATTTTTTGAGCAATATATAAAATTCATTGTGAATTCAGCTGAACTGAATTTTTTTGTATTAAATTGTTGAACCCAAATGGTTTTTTATTTTTTTTTGTTTAGGAAAGATATCTCAAAGGCCCGTTGGAGCTTTGAGATGAGAATGGCTGAGCTTGTGGAGAAGAAGGGTGGATTGTGGACAACAACGGGGATAGTTCGTAGCGGCAAGACGTATTGCTTGATTGAAGAGACTTTGTATGTGGTGATGTTTCCTTTATTTTTTTTTTATGTATTCAGTAGTAGTTTGATCTTTCTAGGACGAGCCTGCTGCGTCTAAGGGTTCATGCTTCTGAGATTCGATTTTTGTCTTGTGTTGGATTTTCTTGGTAGGTATCTGGCCGAGGTGGGGGCATTGCACCTGCTGGATGATGATGATAAACCCCTTCCTTTAAAAGACATATATAATAAGGTTGCCGAAGGAAGAAATGGATGTTGCTGGGAGTCGTTTGAGGTTTACAGGCACTTAAAATCTCTTGGTTATATTGTGGGGAGGCACGGTATCCCTTGGACCATCCGGAAACCTAATAGTAAGTCTGCTTGTCTTGAAGGCACACCAGAAGTTAAAGGAATAGAGGAGTTTGAGGACAAAAGTTCGGTTGTCGAATTGTTCAACCTTTTGGAGATTAATGGATTGAGACCCATATTTGATGTTTACTCTCCTAACAGCAAATTTAAAAAGTCGTCTCCTGGCAAGCCGGATTTCGTGCTCTGCCTATCTAGGTAAGTAAGTGATAACCTTATGAAGATTAATGAATGTGTTCATGACTCCCAGTTTGAAACGTACAAACCCTCTTTTGGAAATATTGATTCATGTGCACTTGAAAATCGAAAAATGGCACCCTTCTACAAATGCAACAGACCGATGATTGAGGCTAATAAATGGTAGCTTCAATCATGTTCAATAACCTCTAGGTTGAGCGATGATGGACCTTCATGAAATTTGCATTTGTTGCCTGGATTGTCTGGGTTGGGATTTTTATTTTTATTTCTCATTTATGTTGTACTGTTTGGTGGGAAATTGTAAGAATTTGAAAAGTACGATTAGATTAGTCTTTGTTCACCATAACGTGTTTAGAAGGATGAAGCAAAAACAGTTCTTAAATATTGCGTTTGTTCAAGAAACGGTTTTGGGTGTTATCTTTGAGTTCTTGTCTAATCATTCTTGAACTACTCTGACGTGCTTCATCTTGTAGTTGCAATCCTCCCTCCAGATCGGATATTGAGGACATTGAGAAACGGTGCAATGGAATTCCATTGAAGTTCTGTCATGTCGAGCATGGACGTGTCAGTTTCTTCTCCTTCAGCAAAGTGGAGCTTCCTGTCCTCCCTTGATTTTCCCGTGCATGGATTTATTGTAAGTTCAAAAATGAGTTGTAATTTCCTATTACCCGAAGCCTGTATCATTAATTTAATTATGCGCGTTATGTTTTAGCTGATAAATTTAATTATTGGCTGATTTTTTCCGTTGAGAAACCACATTGTTCTTATTATGCGCGTGTAGGAATATGGGTGATTCCTTTAGGTTAAGTTTATATGCAAAGACAAGTGCATTGCTTCAGAATGAACATCGATCTTTCTAGTGTTATGCAATGGCGTAGCCGTCCTCCTCACCATGTTTTAAGTTTCACTCTTTGCCTCAAACCCTTCTGGCGGGTCAAATCTCCTGTCTTCCCCACTAAAAATGTGGCCTTTATCTGCATCTGTCATCCACCCAGCTGAACTTGTGTTTTCTTTGTTCTATCCGCAATGCCAGTTCTCTGATCTTTCATCACACAAAGTAGTCATCGTTCCCCAACGAAACGTATATAACCGAATTGGGTGCCCTACCCCTACCCGTCCCTCCTCCCCCTACGCCCCCCTATGCCCTACCCCCCTATGCCCCTCTCCTAACCCCCTTACGCCCTACCCCTACCCTTACCCCTACCACCCCCTACACCCTACCCCCTACCCTTAATCTCTACCCCTACCCCCCTACCCTCCCTACGCCCTCGCCCTTCCCCTCTACTGCTACCCCTACCCCTACCCCCTATCCTCCCTACGCCCTCGCCCTACCCCCCCTGACCCCTACCCAGTAGTCCCTGCCCCCTACCCCTACCCCTATTTTTTGTCAAGCCATTCCAAGCATTTTTGCTGTCAGTTTGAGTTATAACACTTAGTTCTCTCTGCTGGTTGTATCGGTGTGATTGCCTATGTCTTCTTGTTCCTGCTCATCTCTTCCTTTGCCAGTAGACGAATGTAAGTACCCTCTATCGATGTACATGCGTTAAAGAGTTCTCCATGGCTAAATTTCAGTAAATTATGCTGATTGGTCAAAAAAAATTGTGAACTCAGGCTGTTAAAAACCTTCCATAGATGGTAGGACTTTGGGCGCGGCTTCAACTTGGGGAAGGATTTCCAATTTTCTCCCACTCGGTAAAGAAATAACTGAAGGCGGAGATGCATTGGAAGGAATAGGTCTCCACCTTCAGGCCAGAGGCGGCATCTTGAATGACTGAAGTTATGAGTGGGTCATGAATGACGTCGACTCTTCTGGCGGTTGGTGAAATAGTATGTAGGAGTGAAGTGAAGTGAAGTGAAGGGTTGGTGGAGGTGGAAAGAGGCTTCGGAAGATGGGTGGAGATGGGCGGGGAATTTGGTGTTTGATACCCCAATCAGTCGGTCCGTGTCTTTCTGCAGTGCACATTAAGTCACTGACCGAAAATGTATCAACAAGAAGCACACATTGCAGGCAAAGTCTAACTTCTTTTTATAACTCAATGAACAAGGACCATACAAGGTCTCCAATTTACAATTTGGTTTTAATCTAGTCCAATTATAAACCGTGTTAGGAAAATTGGACGGAATTGGTTATGTGCTAAGCACGTGACCAGTGAACTAGGGGAACATGCATCATTTTCGAATACAATATCCTTTCACACTTGAAAATATAATCATTGTCCATTATTTGCATTTACTCTCCCATGGAGTCGCAGAGTCAATGACCAAAAATGGTCTTATAGCCGGTCAAATGGAAGAACGATGCGGAAAATGAAAAATAGAAAACGGGAGAACAAGTTTCAGTCCTTAAAAGGTGATTGATTAGGCCCTTGCACAAATCCCAATCCATCTTATTTTTCTTAACAAATTTTTCAATTGGACCAAATTGTAAGATGAAGGATCAATATAAAACTCTAAGGGGGTTACTTAGCCCCTGTTTGGTAATCGTTTCCATTTCAGAATTTTTCATTCCATTCTCAGATTTTTGGGAATTATGTTTGATAATAGCGTTTGGTAATTTTTGTTTTCGTTTTCATTCAATTTCCATTTGAGAATTGTGCCTATTTTTTTCTTAAGAAATGAGAAACAAAAAAAAATTGTTTCTCATAATTCCCATTCTATTCCCAAAATCGATTTCACTGTTCTTCCGTCAGCCGCCCGCCTGCACTGTTGCCGTTCGCCGGTCACCTCCGGCATCACTGGCCGGTCACCTGACAACTTCTGGCGCCGCCTGCTGCCGGCTGTCTGTCACCGTCACCGTCACCCACCCGCGCAATCGCCGCCACCGCTAAAACAAAAAAAAAATCTCAATTTTTTTTTTTAAAGATAAAATCGTTACCAAACACGATTCTCTTAAAAAAAAATAAATAAATAAAAATTATCGTTACCAAACGCGATTCTATTCCCAAGAAGGAAACAAAATTCAATTTCCATCCCATCCCATTGCTGGAATAGAAACAAAAAAAAACGCCACCTTAAATACTTCCTTCAAACTTAAAGGATTAAAAATGTAATTTCCCCTTCACCTTTTTTTGGGTACTTGAACTACTTTCACAAAAGAGGGAAATTAGAGATACCTATTTTCGCGTTGTTCATTTGTGTGTTTTGATGGGTTACAAAAGAGGTCTGAAATCAAATTATTAAACTTTATAAAAAAATGAATTAAGTGAATAATAAATTATAAAATTAAGATTCATAGCTAAAAATCCTTTTGTAATTTAATTTGATCTGTACATACATATAGAAAAATGGGTTTATAATCATAAATATCATTAATTTTTTATTTTATTGTTTAAATTTCAAAATTTGTTACACCATCTAAAAAATGAATACAATAGCATTTCGGATTAGTGATTTTTTTTTTTTTTAATTTTTTTTTGCATCTTTTGAAAAAATGAGACGACATATATATGTTTATGTATTATTGGGCTTGACCCACGTGACCCATTAAGGCAAAACCCTAGTCTCCACTTCCCCTATAAATATGTGTATATCGTTGTATTATATTTGTATCACTTTTCATAATATCTATTCAGAATTCTTTTCCTACTTTTCAATTATCTTAACATGGTATCAAGAGAAAGTATTTCATGAACCTATTCTCAATAAAATTTTCGCAACCCTAACGTTGCCGCCGCCGCTCTTATTCTCTCGAGACTTTCGTCGCTATTGTAGGCTTCATCTCTACTCCGATATCAACAATCATCACACCACCGTTTTCGTCTTGCAGAGATGAACACAACGCCATCAAAATCACCGCCACCGGAGTCTAGACGCGCCTTTACGCGCCTCTAACAGCCAGCAGCACCACCACCTTTCGCCGTCTCAACGAGACAATTCCAACTAAGCAAGACTCATCACCGTAAGACTCTGAACACACCCACACGCGCGGCCCGAAAGTTATGCTCTCGATTCGAGTAAGATCCACGCGTGCTTGGATTTTGGGCTCTATCTCTTTAACCAGAGCTCGGAATCTATCTTATAATATACCATCGGAACCATCTCGACAAGACGATTCCATCAGAGCAAAAATCAAGGAAATCTGACATGGCACGTGCTCCCATACACGGTTCAAATTTCTACGTCGACTCCCTCTCAGATCTCACACGTTTCCTGCTTCCTCAGACCGGTTCAGGCCTTTTTTTTTTTTTTTTTTATCGGTTCTCTGTGAAGTTGAATCGGTTCCTAGGGTTTTTTCGGTGTTCTGATTCTGTTTTCGGCCTTCTTTTTGTGATTTGAGACTCACAGAATATACTTTATGTTATTTCCGTATGGTTTTTACATCGGTTCACGGGGTCCTTGAAGGTTCAATATTGGTTCCTGGACAATTTTAGGATTCCGGATCTATTTGTGATCTCCGTTAAATCAAATTCGGATCATACAATATAGTTCTCTTTATATTGTTGATTCGGTTCATCACGGAGATTTGATCGGTTCAAGGGGCTCTCAATCGGTTCTTCACGAGTATAGATCGGTTCCTGAATAATTTTGGCATTCTGAATCCATCCGTGACAACAACTTCTCCAGGTTCAACAACAATGTATATGGGTTCTTCGCTCATTTTTAATGTCAAAGAGGGTTCAGACCCTAACTCCTCTACTGTCACCATGTCTATTGCAGATTTGGTCTCATTCCTCCTTCATATCTTCTCCAAAATTGGTACTGGTACAAATCTTTCCCCAGTTCTCTCACTTATTATAGGTAATTTCTCTTGGTTCTTTGATTCTGCCTGTTGTAATCACATGACATCTAATCCAAATATTTTTTCAACAAAACTATCCGTGATGAATATCTCTAGTATTCATACTGCTGATGATTCTCAAATGTCTATTACACATACCGGTCAGGTTTCGACTTTCTATCTTTCTATTCCTAACATGTATTTGATTCCAAAACTCACATTAAATCTCTTGTTTGTTGGGCAACTTTGTGAATTGGGATTTGAAATAATATTTTCTGATAGTGGTTGTCGTGTGCAGGATCCTCGGACAAGAGAAACTCTTGGGACTGGTCGTAAGGTTGAACGCCTATTTGAATTTACCAGTTTACATCTTCCATGTCCAACTCCACCATCACCACAACCAAATATCCCTTCATCAACCTGTGCAACCTCACCACCACCGTTAGTATCCTCTTCCCCATCCTTATCTCCATAACCACCAGTGTCTCTCTCACCATCCCAACTTTGCATATTCGGTTAGGCCACACTTCATCTAGCCGACTCAAATCGCTTATCTCTAGTGGTCAGTTAGGTTCAGTTCAACATGAGTCATTTAAATGTATCAATTGCCAACTTACTAAACAATCAACCATACCTTTCAAAGAAAGTCAGTCTATTTCCCTTGCACCCTTTGATCTAATTCATTCTGATATTTGGGGGCCTTCTCCTCATGCCGCGATGGGTGACCTTCCTTATTTTGTTATCTTTGTGAACGACTACTCTCGACATACATGGTTGTTTCTTATGAAACATCGATCTGAATTATTTCAAATATATTCTGAATTTTCTGAGTTTTTTTTCTATGGTTCCAAATACTTTAGAGTTTAATATATTCAAAATGAAAGGATAAGGGCTAAAATGGGATTTCTCGAAAGATTCAGGGCTAAAGTGCAAAAAACTCTAAAAGATATTAACACTAATTTAATTAAGATGAAATACTAACTATTAGATTTCAATGTTTTTTTTCAATAATTTTGAATTTGCAATTCACTTTTAATTCAACCCAATCTATATAATAAGTTTTTAAAAATTCCAATAACTTTATTAAAAATACAATAAATTTGTCAAATGTCACTGTATCATATAAAAGTTACTATTATTTTTACATGATAAATTTTACGGTTCCTTATCTTAGTTAAGGGAAGATTAGGTGTAGGTGGGTTTTCACCTTGAACATTCTTTTCATGGGGGACCGTTCCTTGTTAAAAGTGAATTTCATATAATAAAATAATTTAAAATTTTTAAAATGTACCATGTAGAGTGTATGGATAAAAATTTAAATTCACGAATCGTTTAACTAAAATCACTATAAAAATTAGATCACTACACATAGTTGGGAATTAAATCATCTATGATAATGATAGATTTTTAGTCAATTTTTTCGGTTCGTTGATGTTATTTGTCTAATTATATTACAAACTTCAATTCATAAATTTAATATAATTATTTATCCTTTTTACAGATTCGTCTAGATTCTGGTAATGTGGGCGATGAACGCATCCATTTCTTTACAACTTGCGCCGCCTTCCGCCGCCGATCTCCTGACCGCACCACCGAGTTCCTCCGCCCTCTTCCTCATCTCCCGCCCTTCCTCCGCCGCCATTAGCTTCTTCACGGCGTTCTTCACTGTCAAAGCAATCACCACCTCATCCCGACGAGCCCAGTCCTTGACTGGCAACCCAATCTTGAGAAACTTAGTGACCAACACTGCATTCCTCGGCTGGTCGGAATGCACCGGCCAAGCCGCCATGGGAACTCCCATTGTAATACTCTCCATACAAGAATTCCAACCGCAGTGACTCATGAAAGCGCCGGTGGAAGGGTGGCCTAAAATCTCTAACTGCGGCGCCCATTCCCGCACCACCAAACCCCTCCCCTCTACTCTATCTTCAAACCCTTTTGGAAGCTCAGCCCTCCTAACTTCATCTTCTTCGTTGAAAACATCTCCTTTGTCTGCATCTCTTAATACCCAGATGAATTTTTGACCGCTTTGTTCTAACCCAGTCGCGAGTTCTTTGATCTGTTCTTCGCTTAAGGATATCGTGGTGCCAAAAGAAACCAATATGACGGAGTTCTGATCATGTTTGTCGAGCCATTCCAAGCATTTATGGCGTGAATTGGGTCTCTTATTATGGGTTATGGAGATGGGATTGAAAGGGCCGAGAGCCCAATGCTTCTTGTTCTTATTAATGGCGGTGTCGTGATCTTGAGAAAGTATGTCGAGAAATGGAGCTTCGATTAATCTGCACGCGTTGTATATTCGGCCGGAGCTGAACTGGGTGTAGTAATGTTGGGTTTTGAGGAAGTTAAGGAAGTCGGCGGTGAAGCAGCCGTCGAGCGACGGGACGCCGTTTAGTAGTTCTGCATGGACGGAGAAATGTTTTCCGGTGCTTTCCCGGAAGAACAAAGCCATGGCGAAAGCGGAGACGCTGTGGAAAGTGTAGGCGTCGGCGTTCTGCAGTGAAACGAAGTCTTGAACCACCGATCCCATGAGGGAATCGTTGACGATGATGATTCGTCGGAATTTTTGGGAGAGTTCGCGCATTAAAGCGGCGACGGGGCGGCGGAGATGAGAAGAGGCTTCGAAGGAGGGTTGGAGATGGGAGGGAAATTTGACGGCGGCGTGGGGATCCGGCGGCGGAGAGAGGAAATGGGGAGTTGAGAATTCGTGGAAATGGATGTTGGTAGCGGAGAGAGGGTCCCATCCGTGGTTGCGGAGTTTGGCTTGGCGGTTGTGGGTGGCGGAACCGACGTAGTGGACGGGTATGTGGTAGAAGGAGATGAGGCGGGAGAGTTGGAGTAGCTGGTTGAGATGGCCTTGTGCGGGGAAAGGAACCACCACAACCGCCACCTGCGGTTGCGTTTGGCGGGGGTGATGGTAGGCCATTTAGGACAGCAAAAATTATTGATCTGTATTAAGTTTTCAAACGTCGTTATGTTTTTTTTGTTGTGTATGAATGAATCTATTGCTATATATATATATAGCAACAGATTCATGGATCACGTGCAATTTTTTGGCATTTATGAGTAATGGATATTTAATTCGTATTTATCCTCTTTAAAATTTTTAAAAATTTTCTATCATTTCTTACCGTTTTAGTCAAATATTATTTAATTCTCTTATAAATTAAAAATATATAATTTTTTATATTTATTTTCTTTATTGTTTTTCCCTAAGTCCTCTGTTTAAAAAAATATGTCGTTTCTCGAATTAAAAAAAATAAAAAATATCACCCCTCTTCCACCCCCACACGTCTCGTCGGAAAAACCCATCTTCTTCTCTCTTTATCTCTTCCCCAATGGATTTGGCCCATTTGGGTCACCGGATTTTTTTAATAAAAAAATTTAATACTTTTCTTGTAAAATTGTACCAAATAAATTGTTGATGTTATCAAAAAATTTTGGTGCGTGATTGATCCTACAATTCAGTTAAAAAAAAAAAATAAAAAAAATAGTTAGAATTTCAATATGTGGTATTGACTAAATATCTTCTAACGTGACAATAAATTAATCAAAATTTTTGTTCGTGAAATAATTTCATCATTTATACTTAATGTGAATACGAAACGAATTTAATCTACGTGTCAATCACACAATTATATCTTCACGGCTTGTAATTTGTCACCCAAATAAACAATAATTCATTTATTATAGGAATAATTGGTGATTAGTCCTAAATAACGAGCGTAATCTGTTATTTGTTCTATTTAAAACATAAATTTTAATTTAATCTCTTAAATTAATTTTCGTTTGCATATTAGTCTCCTATAAGTTCACGTTTATATAATATTAGTTATACGAACCTGTGTAATGTTAGTTATAAGTTACAAATTATGTATAACTATGTTACATGTACTTATATAATATTAATTATATTTAATAAATATTTTACACACAAATTAAATATATGTAATTGCGGCCCGTATATTAAATATTCATTGTATTCAATAGAAAATGGGTCACTCCTATTTTAGGCCAATTCCAATCGTCAGTACATTGCATCTGAATGTACTGGGGCATGGTGGATTTTATTCTCATTAATTGTCATTTTTATTTTTTAATATATATATATATTATCTTTCCAAAATAACCATTTACTCCTCTACATATTCAAATTGAAAAATAAAAATAAAATTACTTAACTTCTTGATCGGACGGTTGAGGTTTGATCACTGGTGGACTGCATTAAATGTACATCGTTCGCATTTATTGGAGCTGCAACAAGGTGAGTTGTATTTTTCTTTTCCTTTTTTTTATATGCCAGAAGTCCTCCTATTCACACAGGATATTAGATTAATTTCGTTCGGAATACTTGATTGTTCTTTTCAACATTATTTTTTCGCTATTTTGAATTCTTGATCTTATAGATATTTCTCAATTTCTTTAACTTAAACGAGTCTTACCACTTGTGTTACACTATATTGGTGTATTCATGTTTTCTTAATAAATATAGAAATGTTGTTTTTTCATTTTTGGTAAAAAAAAAAAAAAAAAAAAAAAAAAAAAAAAACCAAAACCAAAAACAAAAACACAAGCCAAGGACACCTATTAAAGGTATCTGGGTCCATTTTTGCAAAAATTAAATCAATCACGTGCTCCATCCATTTTGAGGTACACTTGAACTCCTCTTTCTCAAATATTCCTCAGTTAGCAAGAAAGTCGGCACATTTATTGTACGCCCGTGTCGTCGGCTGTCGAATCACGAAATTGTTTGCCTTGATCATCATTTCACAATTAGCAATGATATCTATGAATGTATGATTCCTTGGACAATCTTGCATTAGCAATCTAAATACTTCCGCCAAATCAATTTTGACAATCACTCTTGAGGATCTTGGTCCCTAACAATCGAAATCTCTTTTATGGATTCCTTTGAATTCTACTTTCAGACTACTACAATTTGGTAAAAATCTTGAAAATTCAAATTGCCAAACTCTTAACTGATCCCTGAGCAAACCTCTATATTCTTCAATTTTCGAATTACCTTTCGTGTATTCATCTGTGTTTAATTTGAAAAAACTTGTAGTAAGAAGATTCCAAACCTTAAGAAGGAGTATCTTGTATCTCTTTGAGTATTCTTGATGAGAACCAATATGCACCAACAAATTATCCGCTGCATGTTCCAATTGGACCTATTACGAGGGTAAGATCAAAGAAGATCAAAGAAGCACCTAATGGACTAATTCAAGATATATGGATTGAATTTAAAATGATAATGCCCAAGTTAGACCCAAATGACAATTAAGACCTAATCCATCTCATTAGGGCAGACAAATAGACTTAGTCATGAACTCAAATGGGTCTAAACATGAGACCCACAAAATTCTAGTTATTTGTTTTAGTTAATGTCGTTTTATAAGGCATGAATGTCGATTAGTATTTTTTATTTTCTAGAATTGGTTTTGTAGTAAGTGTAAAAGACGTGTAAGACTTCTTATTCTTGTAGCCTCCCCCTAATTGTGACAGACCACCCACTATCTATAGTAGGGTATGCCAAAATTAAAGACCTCTTATGTGAAAGGCCACGTCTAGGTATGAAAAACTACCCTCATTTATGTTGGTTACCTATTTAAGAGAGTTGTATTCCATGGAAAAAAAGAAATTACTTGAATAATATATCAGATTGAGAGAGTTTTATCTTGAATTCTTCATAGAATTTCTCTTTAAACTTATCAAGAGTTTCTCGTGGCTTTCAAACTCTATACCATCGGTTCATGATTTCATTATAATCTTTAGGTAGAGATTTGTTATTTTATACTTTCGATTTGCGTTTCATTCATAAACGTTGGGCTAAAATTTTCTATCCAAAATTCTGTATTTTTTGTGTTTTTCTTTTTTTGTTCATAAATCTGGATTTTAGCTCGATCTTAGGAAAGACACCATAAATTGGTTTGAAGCCTTACTAAATCTTGGTAAGATTCGCATCAATTCCAAACTCTAGAAATATGTTTTTTTAACAGTAGAAATATGATAAAATATAAAATATTTAAATATTATTTTAAATTTTGTGGTAAAAGTTAAATGTGATAAGTAACATTAATTTTAATTTGATATTAAACAACCATGGTTTATATTTGATGGGACGCATAAATATAAAATAAGATGAATTAATTTGGGGGCAGATATTGCCGACATCTAGTATGTATTTTCATAGTGATGTCATTTGAAATTGATGTTCAAATTATTGTTTCGGATCGATTCTACTAGAACCCAAAAAACTATAACTATTACCGTTGGGACGAAATGAAATAAAGATGAAATAAAATAAAAAAAATAATAAAATAAAAAAAATAAAAAAAAATTGTCAATGAAATCACTATTCTATTAACCTATTTGATTGATATAAAATAAGAAAAAAAATGAAATAGTAAAATATAATAAAATTTTATTATATTTTATTTTATTATATTTCATTATTCCATTAAACTCTTTATGAAATTTCATTCCCTTATTTTTCATTCTAATGGAATCACAAAACTAATTCTATCGAAGAACCAAACGTCGAAATGGATATTGAGGTCGGAATGACGATTCCATCCCGCTTCGATTCCGTCTAACCAAACACGTAATTAAGGTTATATCTATTTCAAAATCCAATTGTATCCGACTGTTCAATATACCATATTTATAAAAAAAAATATATAAAATAATAATAGTTATGTAGTTCGGCGACGTGATTTAGTTTCATGGTTACCATTCTAAACAAAAGTAAAAACTGTTTCAATTTTAAATTCTGAAATCAAAACTAAAATTGAGATCATTTGACCGATTTTAAATTAAATCATTCGATTTGGTGTTCAACTGACATCTCTAATCTCCAATGACACTCGAAATATTATTATTATAATAAAAAATAAAACTAAATGGGAAATTATAAAATAATTAATTATTTCCTTTTTTAACAAAAATATTTTTTAATATTATATTCGATATATTAAAAATCTTATTATCTTATTATAATACTTAAAAATAGAAGACAAATATTTATAATGAAATATTGCTAATCTCTTTAAACTCTTTACGCTTATTAAATCAATGGTCAAAATTTTCTCTTCCATTAAAAATAACATTAAATGAATAAAAAATTACTTTTAATTCAAATTAATAACATTGAAAATAAATTAAAAAAATTGCTTCCAATTTTAATTCTATATTTGCATAATAATAAAATTTATTTTTTAATTATATTTATTTATTTTTGTTTTGTTTTTCATTATCAATTTAAAATTTCATTCTTTTTTAAAAAAATTATATCCATAATATTGAATATTTAAAAAAAAAAAGTTAAATGAATTTTTATTCAAATAAAATTATTTTTTAATTAATAATTTTATTTATTTATTTATTTTTGTTTCGGTATTATTATCAATTCGAACTTTCATTCATTTTTTACCAAAAAAATAAAATAAAATCTTAATATTGATTTTTTTTAAAAAATAATTAAATTAATTTTCATTCAAAATAAGGAAGAATCATATAGGCTGAAAATAATGGTCCTTTCAAAGATATTTTTTCTTCAATATGCTATTTTAGCATTAATCTTATACTAAATGAATGTATTTTTTTTTTCCTATAATTGAAAAAAAATGGGTTCTAGATAAGCATTTCATAAATCAAAAATGATTTTTTTTAAAATACATTTTATAATTCACTATTTTTCTAATTCACCTTTTGCATTTATTTTTTTTTAATAAAAACTAATAATTCTCTCAAAAGTTAGTCATTGTACGCCATAAAAATTATGTAATTTTTTTATATGAAAATTACAATTATTTTAAAGTAATATAATAATTTTGGATTCATAAAAAAATTATTGTACTAACGTGGAATACGTTTACTAAAATTTTACCCAAAAAAAAAGTTTAAAATTTATATCCATACAGTTTATTAGCTCAGTAATTTTGCAAAATTTGAAAAACCCGCAATATGTTGATATTCTTGTGATTGTTTTACTCCGAGGTCAGAAACCAATTTTGCCATTTCATAATTTTTTGTGATTTTTATTTTATTTATTTATATTTTATGGTTTCTAACTTCTGTTATGTTTTTTCGAAATGGGTCTTACTACAAAAAAAACTTGAGTATTCGATTAATTTTATTAAGAGTATTAAATGTAAATATCACGAGGAAGAAAATACAAATCCTATTAGTTTAATATCCAAATAGTAACAACTATTTCATATTATTATAAACAAACCTAATACGATTTTTTTTCTTTTTGTCTAAACTTGCGTATTGCGTGGTTTAAAAGTAATATATAATATAAATAGAGAGAGATGGAAACAGATAGAAAGATAGAGAAAATGAAAAAATAAATAATTTAAATTAACGAGACATATTGAAAATATGGTATAACATTGTTGGTATCTAAATTTTGTTAACACTCGTAGTTGGTCTGATCAGCACGTATGTGGAGGTTTCTTCCTGAGGTGGCAATCTTCATCATGAAGTTCATTACTCTTTGGACGGTTCTCAGTCAACAGTTCATTGTTCATTTATCAAATCTTTAAGTTTGGGTTGATACCCGCACAAAGACCATTGGCGTGTTATACCGAGCGAAGTCCCTTTGACGTGGGCATAAGAGCTCGGGAGAAAAGACAATTATATACTTCAAGTGAGTAGTTCAACATTGCGTGGGACATTGAATACCAGACTATTTATAGGCGATGAGAGAAATTAGCATCGGAAAATTAGGGCCCTAAGCGCGGTTCATTAAGATAACACGACGCGAAACCAATGAAGAGGTGCGTGAAAAGATTATAACATGGGACCTTGTCCTTCGGCCCATAAAAGGGAGCCTATGTGCTGGCCCAGATGAACATGAGAGAGAACCCAAACCATAAGGTTGACGGAACCCTTTCTGGTGGAGTACTAGGTCGCTGCTCTGAGATTGCTAGTCGAAAGCCAGCTCGGGGACCGTGGTAGAGACCTCTCAGCACTGGTTGTTGGGCGGTATTCGTTGAGAAGAGCTTGGCTGTACCATGATATGTGTCACACGGTTAAATTTTTACCATAAAAATCGTAACCGAATAATGGCATAGTTGCACTGACAACTAGCAACCCCATGAATGTTTTGCCACGCAACAGAAATACACTGATCGTATGTAAAACACACACGTTCTTGCAACGTTGAGTATACACCAAAACACAGTACCAGAAATGTATCCATGCAACGGCATAACAACGTTTACGGGAAAATCCAACCTTATATTGTAACTCAAGAACAAAGAACTAAATTGCGACGTATTGGTTTGAAATTTGCAGCTATACATTCACTTACCCAAAACAAACTAAAAACAAGACAATTTATAGGAAAAATCAGCAGTTGACAATCCCAACTGTCTAGGCAGACAACCGACACCTGTTCGACACGTGTCCAACCTACAAGAGTTAGTTTTCCTGTTTGAAAACTAACCAAAATCGCCACATAAAACTATCCAGACAGTACCCTCATGTCTGGTAACTACCAGTCCATCAGCTCACCATGAGCTTAGCTTCATTCTAGCGTTTTTGCACCGTGTTCAGATCCTGTCTTGTTGCCATCTCGTCCTATAGTCATGCCGATGTTCACCAACGTCTTGCCACGTCGCTTGCATGGCTAGAATGGGTCTTTGCGTCTACGTTCTGTCTTGTTGCGTCGTTACGTCCAATGACTTCCCAACGTCGTATGCATCTTCTGCACCAAAATGCACCACCGTTCCCAACAGTCTGTCACGTCCCGCACATGACTCTGTCCACAACGTAACGTTGTGCCGTTTTGCCTTGATACCGCACCAAGGTCTTCTGTTGGTCCCATGACTTCCCATGAAACCCATTTCCAGCATCCTTTGCCAACACCGCTAACGTGCGTCCATGTTGCCCAACGACGCACTGTTTTGCCAACGCGTGCCCAACAACTTGGTCCAACGTCTCCCCGTTCCTCCAACTCATGCTGCTGCTTCTTGGCCCTCATTGTCTTGGTCGCGTGCCAAGGTCTTGCTCATTGCCATGCACCCACATAGCACCGATCCTGTAAAGTCTAGTCCATGCACATACATATTTCTAGTTGCATTTTAGAACTTTTAGAAAAATAATAGGATTCATTGTGTTAGTTAAATTTTACCTTAAAAATTTTAGGAGTTAATATGTTAATATTAACTTTAACTTTAAAAAAATAAAAATAAAAAAAAATAAAATAAAATTTGGGGGTTAATTTGCACTTTAAAAATTACTTTTTAAGAATTTTAGGGATTTAATAAATACATATAACATTGTCCTAGAACCATATATGTAATATTTATAAATCATTAATAAATAATTATAATATTGTTTTATTTATTTATTTATTTCTTTTTTAATAATAAGATCACCAAAATAAAAAAAAATAAAAATGAAAAGAAATGGTGGCCAACATTGTTTCCTTCCCAAGGAAGGAAACAATGTGACCACCATATGTGGTCATGGAAATTCCTAATATACATATATATATAGAAGAAGGCGTTGTAATGGCAGTGGCTTATATATATAGATGTATATGTATAGTGTGCATACATATATGTATACATACGTTTAAACAAAAAAAAAAAAAAAAAAAGTGGAAGAAGGCAGGAACAACGACTATTGCTGGTTCTCTCACCATTTATATATATACACACACACACATATATATTTATGTCAAAAATATATATATACGAAGGCTCGATTAATATAATGGGTTCAAAAAATGTAGCGGGTATACGTGTATATACTGATATATCTAATTTGCGAAGAATACAATTTAAGATAAAAATTGTAAATGTTACTAAAATGACAATTTTTAGTAGGTCGTTGACTAATAAAATTTTTAACAGTCGATTAATATTTTTCTGCACATTACATTATTAACGGATTTTTTTTTTTATAATCGTTACTATAATAATTTTCTTACAGTTAATATTAACTTAAGAAATTACGCGTTAAATAATTTAGTCTAATAAAAAAAAAAAAAATTGGGAATGGAAAACAGTGCATTTTAGGGTCACGCATTGTACATTGGGTTTCTTAATTTAGGCCCTTTGCTTGTTAGGCTCGCAGGCGACACCGACCGCGTAGCATTCGGACGATAGTATTTTTAGTAGCGCAAAAATTGAGGTGAGTGTACTGTCTTCTATGTAAATTGTCAAGTTATATTTTCATATTAAATTGTGAAAAGAAAAAGGTTTATTAAAATTGATTATTTTGTAATGTTATGCGGGTCAAGTAAATTTTTAAATATGGAAAGTGATTTTATTATCCGACTATGTCATAATGTGATCCTAACAAGAGGGCATGTTCTATAGGACGTTGTATTGTGATCTGACAGGAGGACAAGTCCTGCAGGTGGTTAATATGTGTTGTTGTTGTTGACGGTGATGATTATCATCGTGATATGGCGGTTTATATCACGTGTTGGTTTCTACCATTGGAGATATCGAATGACCCTTGACGTGCCCCGATTTTCCGAAGAGGAAAAGAATATTAAATAATAATTATGCTTAAGGAGAGAGGGGTTTTTAAAGCGCCGGTTTTCTCAAAAAATATATTTAGGCCGTTTAAAAAAATAAGGAATCGCCACCTAGCATTGAACTTAAATGGTGTGTTAGGTCATTTAATTTTTAGAAAACAATTTAAAAGGTCTAAGTAAAAAACTGACTCAAAAAAATACGGTCAAACCAAAGATTCATTTAAAAGCTCGGAGGTCGGTTACGCTCGAGGAAGGTGTCAGGCACCCTAAAACGCCCGTTCGGAAACGGTATCTTATGTCCAATTAGTTGTTTTTTTTTTTTTTTTTTTTTTTTTTTTTTTTTTTTATTATTATTAATTTTAAAATCATTTTCTTCTTATAATATATTTTTGGTATTTTCACAAATAAGATGGGACAAGTTTTTGAATTTTTTGGGAATGTTCCCCTGGCATAACCTCTTATCGAATATTAAAGATTCGACAAGGATGGTCCCCGGGGGATATGTTTCCAAAAAACTTCTTTATTTTAAATGGGTAAACTAAAATAAGTGAATAAATATGAATGTAGAAACTAAAATTATATGAAATTTATTTTATTTATGCGAAAGTGACCAAAAAAATTAAAGGGTTTAATTTAAATATGCCAATGCAAGATGATATGAATACGGGGATTAAATAGGGAATACTACGTGTATTAATGTGATTATGAGTGGTAATAAATTTAATTATTTAATAAAAAATACAAATAGTGTTTGTGTCTTGACTAAATGTGAACATGGATTCGTGGAAAAAAAAACTATATTTATGAAAAATCTAAGTGATGAAAGTGTCATAAACATGCTGTCTAAATGATATAAGAAATAAACATGTTAAGTGGATGAAAAAAAATATAACTTGAATTTGTCCGATAAATTTAAAGAAATCCCGTTTTGAAATTTTCTCAAATTCTATGGATAAAAGAATCGATGGGAGATTCGCAGAAACAATTTTGTTGAAATTAATCTTTCCGAAACTTAAATGAAATCCCACGAAAAAATTACCGAGGGAAGAGATTTTATAAAATTATTTGTTTCTAAATTCCACTAGAGTCGGGGAAAGGAAACGAAACCACGGAAAACTCTCACGATTTATTGAATCGTCAGATTCACCTTAAGGTTCGTGAGAATTAATTCCTACAAATAAAGATTTTATTATTTTTGGATTTTTTTTTTAGTTGTTTTCTTTCTTTTTTATTTTTTTTATTTTTTTAAGGTTTTGATAAGAAGAATAAAAAAATAAAAAGAAAATATAGAAAATAAACAATGAAACATCCTTCACTTAACGCTCGGGATTAAGCTCAGCAAGAGAAACCCACGTCGGCGTTTTCATCGGATTATCGGACGATTTTTTTTTTTTTTTTTTACGAATTACAAACAAAATAAAAATAAAAATGCAGAAGTAAAATAAATAAAATTAAAAAAACAGCGGGTGTCTTCGTCTAAACGCTCAAAGGTTCAGATTGAGAATGAGGAATCTCATCCCGGCGTTTTTCATCGAATCATTGGACAATTAAAAAAAAAATGAAACTTGCAAGAATTTAAATTGCGAAGAGAATAAAATAAAACTGAAGAAAAGAACTAAAAATAAAAAAATATACATGTTCTAGGCCAAGAATCCCGATACTCGGGCTTTTTCTCTCTCGCAAACAGCTCCCCGAAAAGGGGTTTGAGAATCACTTTCTAAGAGATTTTTCTCTCAATTTCTGAATGTCCACGAATGGTTTCTCTCTGAACTTTTGTGTGTCTAAATTATGAGGAAGAGTGTCTTATTTATAAAAAGGATGTGGAGTGAAAAATCCTAAAAACCGTAATTCCAATTCGACGAGAAAAAAGAAACAAAATCTAAAAAGAAAGAAAAAAGGAAACTTAATTCCATTTTGACATGGAAACATTTTCTTTTCCATTTTTTTTTCCTTCTTTTCTTTTTTTATTTTTTATTTTCTTTTTTCTCTATTTTTTTTTTAAAATAAAAATAAAATAAATTTAAAAATAAAACATAAAATTTTTGCGGGACGGTCAAAATGCCGTATCTACAGCTGCCCCTCTTTGTCATGAAAGACAAAAGACCATATCATTTTGAACGTCCCATTTCTTTATTTGTTTTTTCAAAGTGTATTTTCCAACGACAAAACAAATAAAATAAAATGACTCATACGATACTCATGACAAATAAGTGTCCGTTTAGAGGATCGTTTAGAGTAATAAAATAAAAAAAAAGATTCATGACGATACTCATAACCAACAAGTGTCCGTTTAGAGGATCGTTTAAAGTAATAAAAAAGAAAAGACTTATGACAATATTCATGATGAATAAATGTCCGTTTAGGGGATCGTTTAGAGTAATGAGACCAACATCATTAGGTCGACATAGGGACACTTAGAGGATGAGGTGAAAGTGCCACGTGTTGATCTCTTCCCACATCAAATACCTTTCATGTCGGTTGGGAAATGTATTGATTTAACTTTTAATTGATGTTGACAATATATCACTCAATTAAATTTTATTTTTTTTCATTTATTATATTTGTATTTAAAAAAAAAAAAAATTGTAATAATTTATTTTTGTTTAATTTTTTTTATATAAGTTTCTAATCTTACCAATGTACCTAACAATAAATATATTTATTTTGAAAATTTATGTCAAAGTGAAGACCATGGCCGAAATTGATAAATCAAAATAAATATTGTGCAAAATAAAATAATATTATTCAAAAAATTGCATTAAGTTTTGATAAGTGGGGACTATGTTCTTGTCTTTTTTGTGATGGGAAGTGGGGACAATGTCTCGTGACTAAGGTGGAGTAACTTCACTTTATTTTAGAGGACCCATATTTACCCAAGATGGCCGACTTTGATGTTAGAAAATAGGTATGTTTTAGGTCATGCATTTATCATCTTTTAGATCATCTTTGTAGAACTAGGAGTATAAGACAACTCTTCTTGTATTGCGCCACTTCTAATTTTAATTTGCCGACTATCTGTTTTTTTGAGTTGTAGACCCACTCGGGAAATAAAGATGTTCACAATAATAACGGATCTCATTTCAGTATTGAAGAGATCGGTGGATAAAAGTATTTGGCAAAACATGTCTGATTTCACAGATGAGTACAAATTTAGAAATTCAGATTGGACGAGAATAACTTGGTCTTATTTTTTTCTATTTATTGACAAGTTTTGTCCACGAACATATATATTTGTTAAAAATAAAAGAATTTATTTGCTATTACTTAAAATTTTTTTTACAAAAATTAGTTTGAAGAAAAAATGGCTCATTGGTGAATTTTTTAGAGAAGGAAACCACTAGATGAAAGAGACAAAATTGGGTATTGTGTAGTTATCCTATACTTGCCCGAATAAGATATGATGAGGGGTATTTTTATCAAGTATATTAGATGATTCACAGCACAATTGTGACAGCATGGTGTTCAAAGCGGTCTCTTTTAACCTTTCACTACTGATTGATCAAAGAGGCGAGATCGACCACAATTGGCTGGACATTGATCACCGACCACCACTTGGAGTATTTGACGACACCCTGCCTTGGCCGACCACCGGGAAGGCTTTTATGTTTTTATGGACTAGACTCCGTCTCCTGTTTACTTGGGATGGCTCATGGGCGTCGGCTTGCATTCGACGATAAAAAGCATGTTTAAAATTGATCACAAAAGTCAAATTAAACAGCGCCGCAAAAAAATTGTTGGCTTTGTTCTCCTCCTGTAATACTTACTTACCTCCATGATCAAGTAAAAATTATGGCCAATATTAGCCCTTGATAGCTTTTTTGGACTTGAAAAGGAAAAGAAATGGGCCATTAAAGAGCAATTAACTAAGGATTTTGTCAAAAAATGAAGGGGGGACTTTTTATTTATTTTCCAAAATTTCTTTAGATTTTTTGCTTCTCTTCGGCAGTAGGCTGGGACGAGGTTGGGCAGTGTTTGCTGAATATTTTTGGGAGAACGAAGAACACGTCAATGAACAATTAAGTTCTTAAATTGAGGGTTAGGCTGTATCGGCTCTAAATTATTTTAATGTAGTTTTTATTTTTTGATTTATTTTATCTATATCTAAGATTGTAAAACGGAGATTTAGTCTTAAATATTTATCCCAATAAATTTAAGTTCTAAATTGTTTGGTAAAAATTTAGAACTGAATATATTTGTATCTCTAATGTTCAATCTAATACTTGTGGTTTAAATTTAATAGTTTTACAATCCGTGCTTATTGGAATCGATACGGTTTAATAGGATGAATTATACTTAGGGATTGATTTACTGTAAATTAGTAGGAGTCGAATATCAAAGATAGTCCATACCAATTAAACGGTCGATTAACCGATATATTTGAGAGAATGAATTATGCTTAGGGATTGGTTCACCGTAAATTAGGAACTGGATCCCAAAGCTAGTTTATGCCGATTAAATATTCAAACTTTTGTTGTAATTTTTCTTGTAGTTAAATTATTTCACTATACATGAAATCAAAATAGAAAAAGAAGTAAAATGCATTAGGATAATAGAAGAACGAATACATGCCCTTAACCCGGTTGTTTATCATTTTATATTTTAATTTAATTATTTTTCTATTTTTATAATTAAAATTCAAAACCCAATTTCTTAATCTAATCGAAAAATAAGAAAATAACTAATAATTACAATCCAATCTTTGTGGTTCGATACCCATACTTAAGCACAATATACTAGGATAGTTGATGGTTAAATTGGGTATTATATTTGAACGATCAACTGCCCAGTTATTTTAGGGTTGGACCTTGAAATATAATAAATATTACCAAAAGAAATTGTTGCATTACTAAAACTTGTAGAAAAATTGCTACAAAATTACAGTAACACATACACAAAAAAATAATAACTACAAACGTAAATAATAAAGACTAAACTTGCAAATTTAGTAAATACTATGGGTGGGCAGCGAGCGGTTTGGGCCAAAATTGCGGACTAAATCAATAATAAATGCGCGGGTTACTGTGAGCGGTTTGCATTTCGGTGCTGGTGTTGCGGCTTGGGTGGGTTTGGTGAGCTGACCCAATCTACTGCACACCCCTAATTTATTTGTTTTTTAATATATTTACAGTTTAACTTTGATGAGGGTATTTTTGGACATTTCTAAGTCAGCACATGGGCCCGAGCCCTGTGTCCAATATTGCCAACAATTTTTTGACAGGCCTGTCAAAGGCCGCGGGCTTTTCCAAATGGGCCCAAAAGCCCAAGCCCATGACTATGCAATTTTACTATACAAGTCAATTTCTATAAACACTAGAATAAATTAATGCCATATGGTGATGCGAATTTTACTATTTACATACTTGACACGAATCTTGATGCTAATTTCTCTAAGTTAAAGCATATCAAACTCTTTCCCCCCCGAAATCATACTCTCACGCCGAAGGGGTTTTCTGGGAAACTCTCGGCCAGGTTCCATGTGCAGATACAGGTCACTGAGGAGCAAGACTTTGGACTTCAACAAGTCAGTTCTTCAGGTTGACCATTCCAGCTCATTTGAGGAATATTCAACTTCATTTTCGACTCAACGACTTTATCTCAGTAAGAGGACCCACATGTCATCCGACTGAACTATACTCGAGGTGTGTATTAATTTTATGCACCAATAATTTAGCACCGCCTGTGGGAATCGTGCAAAAAGCCTTTCCCTGATCATCACTCTCCGGTCAACTGAGCCAAGATGATCGTAAGGTCTAGTCGGACAGACATACCCAACACAGAAGAAAGAGAAGATATGTCAAGAACTCTAAGGACACACCTTTCAACTTCCACGAACGAGGATAACTGCCCTCATCAGGACCAGGCAGAACCATCCACTCTGTCACTTGGGGTTGCGGGATAAACCTCGGGAACTATGGAGGTATCTTGGGTTGATTTTCTTGAATGCCAAGTGGCTAAGTTCAAATCGTGTGTTCAACTTCTTCTCCCATGCTTGCCGTTGCCCCCTATTCAGGATGAACCGGCTCTCCAGACCGCAGTGCTTAAGGAGCGACCCCTAGACCGTGATGTTCGTATAGAATCTAGGAATAGGCGCATGCCCAAGGACCGCTTTCCGCCTCGCAACCACAAGTTTGCAGGACTGGAGAGGGCCCCTCGGCTATGTCAAGATCCTCTCATCCAAGAAGGAATGGTGCCAAGAACCGACTAGGGTTACCATTGGGCTTAGCTCCCAGCCACGTAGCAAGAACCGACCTAAGGGCCTGTCATGGGCAGGTACAAGCGCTTATTCGCCCCATCGCGCCAACGCTGCATCCAAGCAACGACCAATCATGCTCGTGCAAATCAAAGACGGAGATAAGCAACCCTCTGTCCCACTAGAGATAGAGACAAGCACTTTCTAGCCTATCTCCAACCAAGGTTCAAAGGCAGAGACGAGTAGCCCTCCGTCCCACCAGAGATGGAGACGAGTGCCCTCTAACCAATCTCTAAGTGAGGCTTGAAGGCAAAGACGAGCAGCCCTTCGCCCCTACTGGGGGCGGAGACGAGCACCTTTCATCCTGTCTCCAACAACGACATTCCGATCTCTTGAGTCGCGGATGATTCTCCAGATCAACATCCTACCTCCTGGTGTTGTGAGTGATTCTCTTTGTTGCATTTGACCCCCTGAGTTGTATTTCAACTCTTGGCGTCGTGGCTGATTCTCCACGGTTGCATTCCGACCCCCTGAGTTGCATCCTGGCTTTCGACGTTGCGAATGATTCTCCACGACTACATTCTGACCCCCTGAGTCGCTAATAGGTGTAAAATATTTATCTACTTCTAAACCGGATTTAGTAGTTTTCGAGTATTTTAGTTATATTTAATTGTTTTTTTTTTTTTTTTGTAATTTAGGTGTAGAGACGCAAACAAGAGACAAACGAGCAAAAACGGTGAAAAAATAGTGAAGAATGATGAAGAAACAAGGTTTCAAGATCACAGAAGCCATCGCCGTGGCGAATAATCTACCGCCGCAGAGGTGAGAATGCAGAGAAGTGTTGAAATGAACAAAGTCCCACGGCCGCGGCGGTAAAATATCTGTGAGCTAACCGATATAACCACGGCCGCAGCGGTGGGCTCTGCACAGCAAAATAAATATTTTGAGATATTTTGAAACCTTGTCCCTATAAATACTCATTCTCCCACTTCCCTTAAGAACACTTGGAGCATGAAACGTCCCTAACCCTAGGAGATTGATCCTTGGCCATTCTTGAAGAAGATATTTATCATCCGGAGAAGAGGAAACATCGGTGGATCGGTCTTTGGCGACATTGGATCACTCCACTTTAAGATTTGATCTTTCTCTCTTTGTTTCTTTCTTTGTAATTTCATGTTTTATTGTAAATGATGATGAATACCTCTTGGTTTGTAGTTCTAATGGTCAAGATCATGTTAGATTAGATAAATATTAGCTAGGGATCGATGTAGTTGTATAAATACTCGCTTGGTTTAATATATGTTTCTTTAACGGTTGTTTGCTTTTGAATCCGACTGTGTTTATCATTTTATGACAACTTCAATATGCTTGTTAAGGTATTAGGGTTGAATTTGAGAATCTAGGGTTTGACGCTAGGAAGAAGTAACCCTGGATTCAAATTAGGATAAACACATCGTTACGATCTAATGACCCGGGAGAGCGTTAGTTAGTGTGTAATCGATGACGTTGGGGCAAGACTCACGTGGCTTAAAGTCGTTAAGACGTTGAGAGGGACTTTGGCGTTGATACGAAGTCGCGTATTCCCCCGTCTTACACTCGGAAGATGTGGTGGAAGAGTTTACGAACCGAGATTGTCGGGTATCATAAACTCCGTTATTATTAACTAAAACGAAATCAAACATGTATTAAGTGAACATAATCAATCCCTAGTTAATCAACGTAGTAAAAATTAACCCGCTAATTATAGTTTAGCTTAGTTTAAATTAGTTTAATTTTAAAACATTTCTTTAACCGTTTGGATAATAGGAGACTGTGTAAATTGCGGTATTCAATTATTCAACCCATCCTTGTGGGAACGATATCCGATCTTAAACAATCCACTATATTTAAACTGGACCTCGTGCACTTGCGAGTAGTCAATACGCGAGCGTGTAAAATCCTCGTCGTACAGTGGCATCCTAGCTCCCGGCGTCGCGAGTGATTTTCCACGGCTGCATTCCGACCCCCTGAGTCGCATCTCGACTCTCGACGTCGCGAGTGATTCTCCACGATTGCATTCCAACCCCTAAGTTGCATCCCGACTCTTGGCATCACGAATGATTCTTCACAGTTGCATTCCGATCCCCTACGTTGTGGATAATTCTGCTCAGCGGCACTCTGACGCCTCGAGTCGCGGGTGATTCTCTAGATCAACATCTCGACTCCCGGCGTCGCGAGTGACTCTCCACAAGCCTCATCCCGGCGCTCAGCGTCGAGGGTGATAACCAGACCATCTCTGGAGGTCAAAAGTCCGTACTCGGGAAAAGACCAAGGTTGTCTATCAAGGGCGGGGCATTGATCGGGTCTGAAGGCCTGCAGTTAAGTACTTCTCTTCACGGGTCGACTGTAAGTCCGACATTCTAAAGAGGAAGGTACTCCTGCATCGACTAAATAATGATAACCTGAAAGGGTTCTGGAATGAGGCAGACTAAGGAAAACTCCCCGATGACCGGGGGACCAACCACCGTGTTCCGCCCTTGCGAACCGAGGGGACCAGGCACCCTAGAAAACCCTTCTTTTAAGTCTACGACACAATTTCCTTACAGTTAACTCATTTCCCGGACTAGGGGGCTAGTGGTCCATGGTCCTGGGTAAAGACGAGAAGTTTTTTCAATTTTTTTTTCGAAATTTTACAACTCTGAAAACGCATCCAAGTAGAAACCGACTTCGCAAAAACGTCAAGAGAAAGGGCTAGACTCTGATGTACACTGGCTATGCCGCTCAGAAGCTTACACGCTCGCGTGCCACCCGAATTAATTTCGAGATATTTTTAAGATATTTTCGAGATATTTTTGAGATATTTTCAGGATATGTTTGAGTTAATTTCGAGATATTTTCAGTTGGCAGCCGGCTGGCAACCGGCCACGCTATCGACGGTTGGTCAACAATCGACTGGCACCCAGATGGCGACCATCACTGCCTTGTCGTGCTACTCTTATCCGGTAGGGTTTAGGTGGCGACGGACACCGCCCTGCCACGCTACTTCTAACCTGCAGGGTCTAGATGACGACCTTATCCAAAAATGTCGTTCATGAGTGTTGTAACGACCTGATTTTTCAAGACAGTCACTAGGTTTCTCCCCTTGGAGAATTAATAATAATAATAATTTAATATTTCTAATTATTAAATTCATTATAAAGTAATATATTGATAGTTATAATAATAATTATTATTTGTAAATTCAGATAATAATAATAATGGTATTAATATAGGATCCTGTGAAATATATTGATAGTAAATATATTAGTTTACTAATATATCGAGATATTAGTAATATCTCAATACCAATCAAATATTCACAGAAATAATATAGCCACTAATAATACTCGCATACCACATCTAGCAGATTCCTATATGATATCAACTATATATATATATATTCAAATAATATTAATTATTATTGACAACATTAGTTCCATTAATTATATATATATGGATTAGTATATATTTAATAAACTATATTAACTCGCCCGCACCATGATAATGTCGTGATATCTGAAAATTTATTAATTAATCGAATAAATTTTACAACAATAACCGTAATTACTAACCACAATTATTACAAATAGAATTTCTAAAATAATTTTAGGGGCCGTTTCGTTCTCACTGGCCCTGCAATCAAAACTGTGGGATTATGAGGCAACGCTTAGTAAAATTTCAACCCTTCTAATACGTGCATTTAATCAATATAACGAATAATACATATTGGCATGATTTTCACATAATTTTTATATAATCGTAATTATTTAATGCGAACTAACAGTTATAATTCACCGACAATAATATCGTAAGTCACCTAATAGACCGATTAAATACAAATATTAGAAGAGTTAAAAATTTTACCTGAAATTCGAAGTCAAAATCCAGATCGACATCGATATTGTATTCATTTACTTTTGTAAATCTCAATAATATATATATATATGCCGATTATATATACTTACATGAGGACATATATATAGAGAATTTCCCCCCCAAAATCCCCTCCTGCAACGCTACCTCCCCATGGCAATACATGACACATATATATAGATAGAATGATAATATTATTATAATTATAATTGGTATCATTATAATTATAATAATAATTATCATTCCACTTGTCCACTGATAAGGCTATAAGGTTTGAAATTAATTTCCTTGATTAAAAAAGAAATCAATTTTAACCGTTCATTTATTTATTTACATAATATTCTCTTTAAAATAAAAAAAAAATATTAATTATAATATAAAATTCTTAAAAGTGTATTCTAAAGAACATAATAATCCCAAATTCACAAAAATTACTAAATATTATTTATACCATAAATTTATAAAATAATCTCAAAAATATTAAACTTAATAATATTTTCAAAAATATAAATTTTCGGGGTATTATAAGTGGTCTCCCGAAACGGGTTGTTCAGGAGTGCCGTCCAGAAACTTCGCCTCATCCCCTCTGGCTGACATCATATTATCCTGCACCCATCGCCCTACCATGCTATCTTTGGCCACCAGGGCACAGAGGGGGGCCTTCACCAAATGTGTTGACCAGAATTTCAGGCGATCAGCTCCCGGACGTGCTCAATGTGCTCTTCTCTCTGGCCTTATCCGTCAGGAAAGTAGCAGCGAAAAATACCGTGTACCAAGATAACAACCAAGGTGCAAAGATGAGCCTAAACTTTCAAGGGTGTAAAATTGCTAAAAATTCTCTAAGTGTCCAAAATTGTGCAAGGAGAAAAATTCTCCATGTATCCAAAATTGTGCTAAGAGAAAATTTCCTTTTAAGTGTTCAAAATGTTCCCCACAGGGCTCAAGGGTGCAAGGTGCTAAAACAGTGACTCTTGAAAAGTGTGCAAAGTGAAAATTATTTTCATAACTTTAAGTAGGGTTGGCAAAACGGGTATTTACATGATGACGCGACACAAGATCGACACAAAATTATCAGGTCTGGATTTTGCTTATCAGGTATCGGGTTGTTATCGTGTCAAACCTGATAGCACAATAAGAAATAGTACATGTTATCAGGTTGATCTGATAACCCGATAGGTTACACGATAAAACACGATAATAATTTCGTGTATTCAGGTTACACGATAACCTAAGATCTAATAGGTTACCCGTTAATTTAATACATTATTTTTACACCCTCAAATTATCCAATATTATAATTTTTTTTTTTGTAAATAAATTTTTGTTAACACGTTGTCAACTTAATAGCTCGTTAACATGTAATAAGTAGGTTAACGTCTAATGGAAATCTATCAGATAATCTTATTGTTACACCCCCCCCTCTGGGCACCCATCATCCTGGAGCCAGCGTGACGTCGACACGACATCACCTGAATGTCCAACCCACTAGAGACGACAAAGTAAATGCATAAATACGCAATCACAAAGCAAATCATATATATAATAACAATATAATAACAACAAAAAAATACACAACCTTGGACCTCTTATTGTTTCTCCTCAAGTAGCACCTCCAAAATACTCCCTCCCTATCGTATTTCAGGATTTGACCTAGTGCCAGTAGGGGACCGACGTTTAGCTACTGCACCTGCGAGTGTACTGTCTTCTTAATAAAAACATTTTAAATGGATCAAGCATAACATATATAAACAACACATTTCGAACAATAGTATAAAATCACATACCCCGAGAAAAACTCATTTTCCTGTCATCATCGAATCAAACCCATATGTATATATCCATTCATTTTAAAACTTTATATTTAAGTATAAGTCCACCCGGTTCACCATATATAACAAAACATCACACATCCATCGACTAGCCATAGTGATCGTTTTAATCTCACGATCGGGAGTTGCAACGGTACCGTACCATCCGTAGGATATGCCTTCCTAGCGGAACAAACTGTGCAGGTAATCACCTACCGGACGTCTCCGGATGACATAATATCAATCACCACCTGCTGGACTATACCTCCAGACATGACATAATATCAATAACCACCTATCGGACCACCTTCCGAATAGGACATAATATTAATCATCACCTGTCGGACTATCCTCCGGATTAGACATATACTATGACATCGCCCAATCAACAATATCGTCAAACCACAAACATCACCCAAAATCCGCTTAATCCATACAAGTTATAAATTCGTCTCATTTTAAAGAAACACATTCCATAATCTAATTGAAAATAAATTTACTAGGAGACAGTACACTCACCTGATGATCCGTTCTCAAACGCTTTACCGACTCTACGCTACCGATCCTCCGAAATTGCGAACCTATTTATGACAGAGCCTATATTATTATTTGAGATAAAATAACCTAATCATGCAATGCAAGCTCTACGCCCATTAATTTCCCATTCCCCACATTTGTTATGTAAAAATATTATTCGACTAGTATAGGGCCATTAAAGTTTACTATTTAAACTTAATTCATATAAACGGTCTCATTAGTTATTATCTTCATTTTGACATTTTAAGACTAGAAAACTAATTTAGTAACCATAAAAGCTAATGAGAAACGTTACCCGTTCCGAAACGGTTGCCGATCCTCTTAGAAATTTCTTAATATATGATCCTGCTCCCACTGCCTAGGCGAACAAGTGCCTTCACTGCTTTGAATTACGCACTGACGGCCCACCGCTTAGGCAAAATTTTTTTCGCCTTGGCGAACTCATGCCTTTTTCTTCTGTTTTGCACACAGCTTCTCTACCGCCTTGGCAAACTTACCACTGCCTAGGCGAACTCTTCCCATTTCTGTTTCCCGAAAACCAGCCACTCCTCCCTCTCTTTTTCTTACTAATTCCGGTAGCTCATTTCACCACCCAACTTCCACGATCAACCATACCAATACCCCCGTTTGTTCTACCAACCGTACCCCTTCAAACCAAATCAAAACACCACAATATAACAACCCACACCCACCAGTTACACCTAAAATAGCAAAAACAGAGCACACACAATCCGGTTCACACACTCCAACCTTCAAACAAACCAAATAGACGACATACATACATATCCCACCAAACAAGATGACAAACAACCCTTGAAACCCCCTTTTATGCTGAAAATAACCTTACTTTCTCCGGCGATCAACTTCTTCGACGTCTTCTTCCTCTGGTTCTCTCTCTCTCTCCTTCTCTCTCTCTCTCTCTTTGATTTCTCTAGAACATTTGTGATCTCCGATGCCTACCTATATATAGCTAATTTGCTCATTCCTCCCCTTAGTTAGGTTTTTTTTTTTTTTTTGAAAATTAGATGCAACAATTTAAATTAAATGTTTTTCAAAATTCCCAATTGGACCCCTAAACTTTTTATTTAAATTTTTAATTTACCCAATTTCACCCGAATTTTCTCAATTACTCTAAATGCAACTAAAATGACGTACGAGCTGAGTCGGGGTCTTACACTTATCGTGTCGTATTTACCTAACAGGTTTTGTGTTTTCGTTTGACACGAAAAATTATCGTGTCGTGTCGTGTTCGTGTTTGGGTAGTCTGACACGATATGCTTATCGTGTCATATTCGTGTTTACTCTTATCGTATTATCGTGTAATGATCTGTTACACAACCTGTTACACGAATTGCCAGCCCTAACTTTAAGAGTGCAAGGCTACCAAAATCAAGCCCAAAGTTTCAGGGGTTCTATGTGTCAAGACTGGAAGGGTGCAAAGTGCTAAAATAAGGGTTAAACCTCCAATGATGCAAACTTTAAAGATGCTAATTGCCAAATCAATGCTTGAGAGTTCACGTGTGCAAGGTGTGAAGTCTTGAATAAATTGATCAAAACATCCAAGAGAAATTCGGGGTTACCCTACCATACTACCTGACCCCGGACCCCGGCCATATGGGGGCCTATTTCAAATTGGCTCATCAGAAAAAGCCAACTGTGGAAAAAGTGTCGTGCTGAAAATCGAAAAAATTTGGGGTCGTCCTACCATGCAGCCTGACTTGGGACCCCAGCCGTATGGGGGCATAATTCAAATTATCCTAGACCCCGTCTATATGGGACCTATCTCAAATTCTTCCCTAAAAAAATTCAGAGGTGCAAAGTGAAAGAAGCTTAAACTTTAAGGGGTACAAAGTAAAAAATGAACCAAAAACTTAAAAAAATTGCTAAGTGCTCAAAAGTTTCCCACCTGAGCTCAAGGGTGCAAAGTGAGAGAAAGGTCATGCAGCTTGCTGCATGCAGCAGCAACAGGGCCAACGCAGGGCTAGAGGCTACTGATGAGGGTATTTTTGGGTATCTCCGAGTCAATACCTAGGCCCCAGCCCCGTGTCCACAATTGTCAATAATTTCTCTACAGACCTAACAAAAACCTACGGGCTTGTCACACCCCACCCCGGACACTCGTCCCTGTGGGGCCGGCGTGACGTCGACACACTCTCACCTGAATGATAATCACTATAGACGACAACATACACACATAAATATATAATCACAAAGCCAACCAAATATATATACATTCTCTACTCGGGGACACTCTTGTCCCTAAAAAATTCTCAATAACATCCAAGATACAAAACTCAAAACCTTTCATTTGATTCGCCTCAAGTAATACGCCCAAGAAACTCCTTCCCTATCGCACCTCCCGATCCAACCTATTGCCAGTAAGGGACAAACACCTATCTACAGTACCTGTGAGTGTACTGTCTTCTTAATAAAAATATTTTATAATAATAATACATTCTAAATAATACAACATTTAAATGGATTAAGCATAACGTGTATAAACAAACACATATTGAACAATAACATAAAAATCATGTACCACGACAAAATTCATTCTTCCTACCATTCAGAATCATCATCTCTCTCTCTCTCTATATATATATCAAATATATGAAATCCATCCAAACCATCAATATAAAATAATATGAGAAGACACCAAAGACGATATAATAAAATACCACATCACCACAACACTCTCTGGCTAGCCATAGTGATCGTTTAACCTCACGATCGAGAGTTACAACGATACCGTATCATCAGTTAGGATATGCCTTCCTAGCGAAACAAACTGCGCAGTATAATCCACACCCCATTATGGGGAGAAATATCCACATCCCTTACGGGAAGAAATTCATACTCCTTACGGGGAGAAATATAATTCACACCCCTTGCGGGGAGAATATCCACATCCCTTTCAAGAAGAAAACTATGTCGTCGTCCAAATCAACAAAAACGTCAAAAATCCACACCCCTTACGGGGAGAATATAATCCAAAATCATGTTTTTCACTCTCTTTTAAAAATACCCACTGATTTCAGTAAAACCATTTTTCCACATTGGTTTTTAGAAAACCAGACATTTTTTCACTCTATTTTAAAACCACCAAATCTAACAAATCATTTTTAATCTTTCTTTTTAAAACCAACATAATTCAACAAAAATTCATTTTACTAACTCACCCAAAACCTGCTTGATGCATATCATTTATAAAATCGTACAGTTTTAAGTAAACACATTTTTCATCATATATATAAAAATAGATTTGCAAGAAGACAATATACTCACCTGATAATCCGCTCTCAAAAGTTCCACCAACTCTCTGTTACCAATCCTCTGAAAATCGGGAACCTATTCGTGACAGGACCTAAATTAATATTTTAGAGAAAATTAACCTAATCGTGCAATTTGAGCCCTATGTTAATTAATTTTCCATCCCCCACGTTTTGTTATGTAAAAATATATTTCCACGAGTTTTAGCACCATTAAGGTTTACTATTTAAACTTAATTCATATAAACGATCTCATTTGTTATATTATTAATTTTGATATTTTAAGGCGAGAAACCTAATGTAGAAATCATAAAAGTAAATTAGAAATGTTACCCGTTCCGAACCGATTTTTGATCTTCTTAAAATTTTATTTATTTTTTTCTCAGCTTTCACTGCTTCAGCGCAAAGCCCACTGCTGCGGCGAACCAGCTCCTTCTCTTCTCTAAATTACCCACTGACGGCCCACCACCTAGGCGAGGAGTCACTGCCTAGGCGAACACGCGACAGAACCTCCCAGAAGTTCCATTGTTGCGGCGATGGAATTTCCGCCGCGGTGAACGCCTCCTTGCCCGTTCCTCTGTTTTGAGCCTGCCGTTTCTCTCTCTCTCATTTCTCTATCTCTCTCTCACTCTAACTCACCAACTCCAGCCACTCCCTCTCTTGAACATCCAAACACCCACAACACCCACACCCACATGCACTGCACACCGCAATCACACACACACCAATAACAGCAACCCACACAGCCCACCGACGAACGACACCCACACAATCGAGCCACACTCACACGTGTTCGATCTGACACCCATGCAATCGACTAAACGAACACTCACACACACAATAATCACAGCACCACCACCGGTGACGGAACAAGGACAATCACACGCCAGCGACAAGTTTTCTCTCTAACCCACCACCAGCGACGCCCCACCGGAGTGAACGACCACATTGTCACACCCATCTGACCAAACAGAACACTCCAACATACACCACTGTCACTCCCGGCGACGGATTGACGACATACACACACACACACAAACACACAACAGTACCAACACACACACACACACACACACACACACAACAACACACATGCACACACTCACCGGACGGACAGACGTCGACGAACGGCCGAACCCACACACATACACGCCGAAACCGTGACGAACCACCACCGGCCGAACCTCTCTCTCTCACTTCTTGATTTTTCTCCGTTCTCTCTCTATTTCTGGATGCTTCTCCTCGATTCTACCGTGTGTGTGTGGTTGTATATATGCATATATATATATATATGTGTGTGTGTGTGTGTATGTGTGTGTGTGTAATATATATGCATATATATTGAACAAGGGGAGCCCAAGTGGCCGGCTCACCTCCTTTCATTTTTTTTATTATATATAAATAGCTTCTTGAAGAAGCTTTGCTTAAATTCCACTTACACCCCTCTCATTTTAGTTAGAATATTAATTTAACCCAATTCCTATTTTACATGTTTTGAAAATAACAATTGGACCCCTGAAATTTTTAATTAAATAATTAATAACACTATTCACACCGTTATTTCCGAAATATTTTAAAATACGACTTAAATTATTTGTTTAAAAAACAATCGGGGTCTTACAGGGCTTCTCCAAATGGGCCCAAAAGTCCAAGCCCATTACTATGCAATTTTACTATGTAATTCCATTTTTATAAATACTGGAATAAATCAACGCCATAAGATGATGTGAATTTTACTATTTATATACTTGACACGAACCTTGATACTAATTTCTCTAAGTTAAAGCATATCAAACTCTTTCCTCCCGAGATCTTACTCTCACGCCATAAGGGTTTTCCAGGAAACTCTCGGTCAGGTTCCGTGTGCAGATATAAGTCACTAAGGAGTAGGACTTTGGACTTCAGCAAGTCAACCCTTCAGGTTGACCATTCCAGTTCAGTTGAGGAATATTCAGCTCCACTTCCGACTCAACGACTCCACCTCAGCAAGAGGATCCGTCTGTTATTCGACTGGACCATACTCGATGTGTGTACTAGTTTTATGCACCAAAAAACTCCTCCTGTGTGTGTGTGTGTGAGAGAGAGAGAGAGAGAGAGAGAGAGGGTTAGGTTTTCTCATTTGTGTGTGAGATAATATTTGTTTTGGAGACCTTAATTTGTGTACCAATTTTATGCACTAACAAACTCCTCCTATGTGTGTGTGTGAGAGAGAGAGAGAGCGAGGGGGTTAGTTTTTCTCATTTGTGTGTGAGATAATATTTGTTTTGAAGACCTTAATTTGTATCAGTGTAACGATTATCTATGGTTAATTATTTTAATAATTAGTAGTTTTGTATTTTAATTATGGTTAGAGATATTTATTGTAACAATTAATAGTTTTGTGATTTCGTTATATTTTTTGAAATTCATGTTTTATATTTTAGTTGTGTTTTTATTTATATATAAAAGATAACGATCCACGGTTTCACAATTTTGTTTTGATTTTTTTACAAAATAAAAAATCTTAAATAATTTCGCGATAGAACGGTTTTGATTTTGTCTAAAATTAAATAAATTGGTTTTAAAACCGTTTTAAAAAAATTGACAATTTTAATTTTGGTTTTAGCTTGATACACGTCCAACGATTTTAATTTTGATTTTGTATGGAACCAACCATTCATCCCTACTTCCTAGTTCCTAGAGAAAGAGTTGTTGGACTTCCTACTTCCGAGAGGGGGGGAGAGAGAGTTTTCTACTTCCAATTTAATAATTATTATATTTTTTGGGGGGGGATTCGTGTTCGTCCCTTATGAACTGAATGAATTCCGGCGGAAAACAGAGTTCTAGAGAGAGAAAACGTTTCGGCACATGGGTTTCGATGGCAAAACGAATCCGGATGCCCATCATGAAGATGGCGAGAACAGAGAGAGCAGAAACGCTTAAGAAAGAGTAGTACTCAGCATTGATCGGGATAGAAGGCACGTCCTTCACGAGAAAGTTCATGATGGAGTCGTGGACAACGACGATCCTCCGATGTGATTTGAAGAGATCCAGGAGAAGAGAAGCAATGTGAGGGCGGAGATGTAGGGTGGCGTAAACGGACTGCAGGAGTTGGGAGGGAATTTGCAGGCGGCGGTGGGGTCCAGCGGAGGAGTGGGGAAAGTAGGGGTTGAGAATTCATGGAAATGGATGTGGTTTGGGTCCCAACCGTGGAGGCGGAGCTTGACCTGGAGGATGTGGGCGGTGGTGCCGACGTAGTGGACGGGTACGTGGTAGGAGGAGAGGAGGCGGGAGAGTTGGACGAGCAGGTTCAGATGGCCTTGTCCCGGCGCCGGAACCATGATCGCCGCTACTTTGCCTTCTCCAACCCTAGCCATTCTATTCTAAAAGTACAGTAAATATATGGTGTGTGTTGAAGTTTGCATGTTAAGTATTTCTTATATAGATGAGGAAAAAAGACATCGATTAGGTAACTAAATGCATGCAAATCACATCAACTTATTAATTTACAAAAGCCATAGATGATGTAGGGTTGGGGGAGCGCCGATGGTAGGGACCGGCGACGGAACCATGACCACCGCCACTTTGCCTTCTCCAACCCTAGCCATTCTATTCTAAAAGTACAGTAAATATATGGTGTGTGTTCAAGTTTGCATGTCAAGTATTTCTTATGTAGATGAGGAAAAAAGACATCGATTAGGTAACTAAATGCATGCAAATCACATCAACCTATTAATTTACAAAAGACATGGATGATGTAGGGTTGGGGGAGCGCCGATGGTAGGGACCGGCGACGGCGGCTCTGAACTTTGCAGACTGCGTAACTACTTTGGCAACTATCTCGGCAGTTATGATTTACCCTCTACTCGCTCTCTTATGTAGCTCACCCATCCATATAGAGTTCAATCCCTCCCCAACTGGTGTACCAAAAAGAAAAAGTGATCAAAACTCTCTCTCTCTCTAGGAAGTTGGAAGTCCAGCAACTCTTTCTCTAGGAACTAGGAACTAGGGATGAATAGTTCGTTTCCATTAAAAATCAAAATCAAAATAACCAAAATTAAAATTGTCAATTTTTTTAAACGCTTTTAAAACAAAATTATTTAACTTTATACAAAATCAAAATTGTTATATCAATGAAATCATTTAAGATTTTTTAATTTTATAAAAAAATAAAAAACAAACTTGTGAAACCGTGGACCGCTATTTTTTATATATATAAAAACACAACTAAAATATAGAACATAAATTCCTAAAAATAAAGCAAAACCACAAAACTATTAATTGTTACAATAAACATCTCTAACCATAATTAAAATATAACGATAAACAATCGTCACACTAATACAAATTAAGGTCTCCAAATCAAATTTTATCTCACACGCAAATGAGAAAAGCTATCACACACACATATAGGAGGGGTTAAATTGTAAATAAATTAAAAAAATAAATATTTTAAGGGTGTGCGGCAGATTGGCTCAACCCGCCAAACCCGTCCAAACCGCAACACTTGCATCGAAATGCAAACCGCCCATAGTAACCCGCACATTATTGGGTGCTCCCCAGTTCAAAGTAACTCAACCCGCATAGTATTAGGACATGTTTGATAACTACTTAATTTTTAAGTGCTGAAAAATTAAGTGCTGAAATTTTAAATACCGAAAATATCAGAAGGTTGTTTGATAAAATTAAAATTTTAATTGCTGAAAATTTTAGTATTGATTTGTTTTTTGTTTGATAAATGCAAAATTTGAATGTTGAAAATTATTTAATTTACATAACTATAACTACCATTGAATCATTCTTTGGTTCTTTTGGGCTGTTCGATTAAGCAGGTCCCTTGTCGTCGGTCGCTGATTTGCTGTTGGACCCATCCGCCTGAGGGGTGCTTCAAGCTTAATGTGGACAGTGCTTTGAAGAGGGAAACAATGCAGTCCTCTTGTGGTGGTATTGTTCGTGACAATAATGGAGTTGTGCTTTGAGCCTTCTACTCGCCCCTTGCTGTTAATTCGAGTTTTCTTGCTGAGTTCCACGGGCTGTTCTTGGGGATCCAGAAAGCTCTTCGTTTGGGTCATCTTCCTCTCCTGGTGGAAAGCGACTCACTAGCATTGGTCCATGCAATCAAAAAGGATAGTCCCGTCTGGTTGGTTGCCAATTTTTGGAACACAATTCGGTTTTGGCTCCTCTCCTTTGACATTCAGATTTCTCATGTCCATCAAGAATGTAATTTCGTTACAGATAGTCTTGCGAACATTAGTTCGGTTAGCCCTATTATGTTTTCTATAGATAGTCCCTTACCCAGGTCGTAAACTCTTATATTCGTGAGGATCAAGAGGGTCTTCCTCGTCTTAGGTTGTAATTTTTTCCGTTAAAAAAAAAAAAAAACAACTACCATTGAATCAAACTAATTTTATTTTGTGTTTAATTTTATGCTTTTTGTTTTTGTTTTCTATTTTTTTTTTTTTGTTTTTAGTTTACTATTTTGTATTTTGTTTATTATTTTATTACTTGTGAGCTTTGATTGTCACGCCGGAGGGGCTTTCCAAGAAATTCTCGGTCATGTTTCATGTACAGATACAAGTCTCTAAGGAGCAGGGCTCTCGGCAATGCAGGTCAGTCTTCCCAGGGCCCAGCACAACTCACGTGAGGAATTTTCAACCGTCGACTCCACCTCAGCAAGATGGCCCACATCTGTCATCCGATCGGACCATACTCGAGGTACATATGTACCAGTTTTACGCACTAACAGAATAAATTCATAAAAAATAATAATATCAGTTCAATTGATTAAAAAAATCCAAAAACAATTTTGACTAAAATTAAGAACTTCATTAAAATGCCCCCACAAAATTAGGTGAATAGTGTTTCGCTTAATTTTTTACTTACATTTTGACTTAATTTTTAAGTTAACTTAATTAATTAAATGATTCTAATTGTATTTATCAAACAAACTTAATTAATTAAGTGTTTAAATTTTTACAATTTCATTTAAGAGGTGTTGTTAGTCTGGCTGGCATGGGAAGGTGTTCCTTTTACTAGTTGACTATGGATCGATTTTTTGGGGAGTACTTTGTAAATTAAATCTTAAATTTAATCATAAATGTACCATGCTAATATGGGGGAGTCGTCCTTAAAATTGCCCGATAAAATGACTAGTCTAGGCGCGTGTAAACTAATCCGAATACACTGGAGCTTAATTGTCCACAAAGAGATAAAAAAAAATAAAAAATCAGTAACTTGTAGTTTCCAAACACATCCTCCAACGATGATGCTGGCTATAAAAACCTCTTTAGTCTTTAATAACTGAATCAAGGCAATCTTGTTAATGGCGAACACCCAAGACCAGAACGGCCTGAAACAAACCCAGGTGGCGGTGGTCATAGTACCGCTGCTGGGGCAAGGCCACCTCAACCAACTCCTCCACCTCTCTCGCATCATCTCTTCATACGACCTACCGGTCCACTATGTGAGCACCGCCGTCCACACCCGCCATGCCATAGCACGAGTCCAGGGCTGGGACCCAAACTCCGCCGCCAACATGCATTTCCATCGGTTCTCAATCCCTCCTTTCCTCTCCCCACCTCCCAATCCAAACGCCCCCACCAAATTCCCCGTCCAGCTTATCCCGTTGTTTTACGGGGCGTCGAACCTCCGGGAACCTGTCGGAGAACTTCTCCGATCACTGTCGACGACCCATAAAAGAGTGATTGTCATTCACGACTCCCTGATGGGTTCCGCCGTTCAGGACGTACCCAGCTCACAAAATGTGGAGTCCTATATTTTTCAGAATACATCGGCTGTGTGTGTTGTCGGGTTCCATTGGCTGTTCCTTGGGAAGCCGCTCCCGGCGGAAATGAAAATCGGAAAAGAAGACTCAATCACGTTGGACACTTGCGTGACGCAGGAATTTCTCAAATTCATGGTGGCGCAACTCGAATTCCGGGAGTTTAACTCCGGCCATCTTTTCAACACAAGCAGAGCTATAGAAGGTCCATACCTTGATTTGCTGGCGAAAGATCCGATCGACGGAGCTGATAAACAATGGGCTATTGGACCGTTTAACCCGGTAACGATCGGCAAGAACAAGAACTCGAACAAGCGACACCCATGTTTGGATTGGCTTGACAAACAAGATCCGAATTCAGTGATCTTCGTCTCGTTCGGGACGACGACTTCGCTGAGCGACGACGAGGTTAAAGAGATCGCAAATGGGTTGGAGGAGAGCATGGAGAAATTCATATGGGTGCTGAGAGATGCGGAAAAGGGAGATGTCTTCGGAGAGGTCCGAAAGGCTGAGTTGCCGGAAGGGTACGAAGAGAGGGTTAGAGAGAGAGGGATTGTAGTGAGAGATTGGGCGCCTCAACTGGAGATATTAGTCCACTCTTCAACAGGTGGGTTCATGAGCCACTGTGGGTGGAATTCGTGCATCGAGAGCATCACCATGGGAGTGCCCATGGCAGCTTCAACAGGTGGGTTCATGAGCCACTGTGGGTGGAATTCGTGCATCGAAAGCATCACCATGGGAGTGCCCATGGCAGCTTGGCCTATGCATTCCGACCAGCCAATAATCTCTCACTACAATCCCTCTCTCTCTAACCCTCTCTTCGTACCCTTCCGGCAACTCAGCCTTTCGGACCTCTCCGAAGACATCTCCCTTGTCCGCATCTCTCAGCACCCATATGAATTTCTCCATGCTCTCCTCCAACCCATTTGCGATTTCTTTAACCTCGTCGTCGCTCAGTGAAGTCGTCGATCCGAACGAAACGTAGATCACTGAATTCGGACCTTGTTTGTCAAGCCACTCCAAACATGGGTGTCGCTTGTTCGAGTTCTTGTTCTCGCCGATCGTTACCGGGTTAAACGGTCCAATAGCCCATTGTTTATCAGCTCCGTCGATCGGATCTTTCGCCAGCAAATCAAGGTATGGACCTTCTATAGCTCTGCTTGTGTTGAAAAGATGGCCGGAGTTAAACTCCCGGAATTCGAGTTGCGCCACCATGAATTTGAGAAATTCCTGCGTCACGCAAATGTCCAACGTGATTGAGTCTTCTTTTCCGATTTTCATTTCCGCCGGGAGCGGCTTCCCAAGGAACAACCAATGGAACCCGACAACACACACAGCCGATGTATTCTGAAAAATATAGGACTCCACATTTTGTGAGCTGGGTACGTCCTGAACGGCGGAACCCTTCAGGGAGTCGTGAATGACAATCACTCTTTTATGGGTCGTCGACAGTGATCGGAGAAGTTCTCCGACGGGTTCCCGGAGGTTCGACGCCCCGTAAAACAACGGGATAAGCTGGACGGGGAATTTGGTGGGGGCGTTTGGATTGGGAGGTGGGGAGAGGAAAGGAGGGATTGAGAACCGATGGAAATGCATGTTGGCGGCGGAGTTTGGGTCCCAGCCCTGGACTCGTGCCATGGCTTGGCGGGTGTGGACGGCGGTGCTCACGTAGTGGACCGGTAGGTCGTATGAAGAGATGATGCGAGAGAGGTGGAGGAGTTGGTTGAGGTGGCCTTGCGCCGGCAGCGGTACTATGACCACCGCCACCTGGGTTTGTTTCAGGCCGTTCTGGTCTTGGGTGTTCGCCATTAACAAGATTGCCTTGATTCAGTTATTAAAGACTAAAGAGGTTTTTATAGCCAGCATCATCCTTGGAGGATGTGTTTGGAAACTACAAGTTGCTGATTTTTTTTTTTTTTTTTTTTTTATTTTTTTTATCTCTTTGTGTACAATTAAGCTCCAGTGCTCCACATGAAAGAGACTTTTTTTAAAGGGTGTATTCGGATTAGTTTACACGCGCCTAGACTAGTCATTTTATCTGACAATTATAAGGACGACTCCCCTATATTGGCAGGGTACATTCATGATTAAATTTAAGATTTAATTTTCAGAATACTCTCTTGGAGTATTTGGTTAGCCTTTATCTATGGATCAAATTCGTGCACCAATTATAAGGCAAATTGTTCGCATATATGTATATGGTCTTTTCGTAATTTGAGAGTGCTCAAAACACTATTTAAATAAAAAGAGTTACTCCACTTTAAATCAAATAGTTTTATGTTGTAACCTCCTACCAACATATATCACATTTTATTTTATTTTGAGAAAAAAAAAATTATATTAATTTGTCGGTTTATCTATTGTTGTCACCATAGATACACTAGGAATTCTCCATGGCTAAAGGCACTCTATAATTTGTGTACATAATTTTTAATTTTAAAATATTAAACATATTTTAAAATTTTATATATATAAAAAAAAGAAAAAAAAAATTGATTCAAACCAAACCCCCAACCCTGCAAAAAACCAAATCCAGGCCTTGCTTGGCAGGATTTGGTTTTTGGTTGGGGGAAAGTGATTTGGTTTTTGGTTTTTAATATAATTTCACTTTCCCCCAACCAAAAACTAAATCCGGCCATGCAAGGCCTCGATTTGGTTTTTTGAGGGGTGGGCCGGGGGGAGGAGGGGTGGGTGGGGGTGGGGGTGTGGTTTGAATTAGGGCCGGGCTAGGGCTAGGGCTTGATCATTTTTGTTTAGGCCGGCCCGGCCCGAACTTTTTTAAAATATAAATATATATATATATAGAGAGAGAGAGAGAGAGAGAGAGAGTTGAGGGGCAATTTTGTAATTTTCGATTTCAGCTAGATAATTTAGCAAACCCTAATTTCATTCATCTTCATAGAGAGAGAGTTGAGGGGTTATTTTGTAATTTTAGTATTTAGTTTTTAAATTTTAAAAAAAATTATAGGGTCGGGCCGGGCCTGGGCTTAATTTTTTTTTGTAAGGCCGGGCTTGTGCATGAAATTAGGGCCCGATCATAGGGCCGAGCCGGGTTAGGGCCTAACATTTTTGTGTAATACCCTAATCAAAACTTGGCCCGAGCCCGGCCCATGACCATCCCTAGTTTGAATCAATATATATATATATATATATATATATATATATATCACAACATATTTACATTTTGAGATATTTTGAACCGTCGGATCAAATATCTGACGGCTGAGATTACACTTAGAAACATTTTATATTTGAGATATTTTAGGCCCTTGGATCGAATATCCAATAGTTGAAATTGATTATTATTAAATGATATTTTCAGCCGTCAGATTGGACTAGATCTAAGGGTCACAGATTAAAATTTACCTAACCACCCTAAAATCTCAACATTTTTTTATAATTTTTACCCAAAATCTTGCCACCCCCCTTTACCGAAACAGCCCCAAAATCTCGCAATTTTCTCCCTATTCTCGGTTCATACTGAATTCCTCTTCTATATACTTTCTCTTTCAGTCTCGCTTCTGACTCTCCCATTTCCTCTCTCGTCATCGCTCTCTCGACGACCACCAATCCCCGCCGATCAATTGCGCCTCGACGACCACCATCGTGCTCACTCTCTCACCCGTCTTCCCCATCTTCGAAGGCCTCTGCCGCCGCCACCACCACTGCCACCAGACTTCTTCACCATCGTCATTGAAGCCCAAACAGAGAGCAAGCAACAAAGCTCAGAGATCAGGTCGCCAAGCAACAACAGGTATGAATTCCTCTCTCTCTCTCTCTCACACACACACACAGAGGCGGACTAGCCCTAATTCGATTCACCAAGTTGTAGATCAAAAATAGTTGTTATTTCTTCATCTTTAGAATGATTCTGTCCTGTATTCAGTTAGTTCTATCCATCGTTGACTCTGATAGCATCTTTTCGTCTTCAATTTTTGTGTGCGTGGATTGTATGCTCTGTTCGTACTTCAATAATGCTCCAACTATTACTGTAATCAATTCTGTAGAAAAGTGTTTGATCTGTTCTCGCCATCGCTTTCTCGACGACCACCAATCCCCGCCGATCAATTGCGCCTCGACGACCACCATCGTGCTCACTCTCTCACACACACACAGAGAGGCGGACAAGCCCTAATTCGATTCACCGAGTTGTAGATCAAAAACAATTGTTGTTTCTTCATCTTTAGAATGCATATGTCCGGTATTCAATTAGTTCTATCCATCGTTGACTCTGATTGCATCTTTTCGTCTTCAATTTTTGTGTGCGTGGATTGTATGCTCTGTTCGTACTTCAATAATGCTCCAGCTATTACTGTAATCAATTCTGTAGAAAAGTGTTTGATCTGTTCATGTTATAGTTTGATCCAAGTTTTGAGATATTAAATCGTATCTTTGTGAATGCTAATTAGGCTATTGATAAATCTATTTAATCATCCCATCTGTAACCTTCTTCTTCGTTGTTTGTCGCTGATTATCCCTGATTGTTGTATAATTGATTATTGATGTTCAATTATTATTTATGTGCCAAAAAAAAAAAAAAAAAACATTCTCTACAAATAAATACTAATGAGATTTGGATTGGTAGTTGTATTATTTTAATATCCGAATATCTGTGTTATTAGATATTGATATTTAAATGTCAATTATTGTTGATTTTCAATAAAACAATTGTAAAATGTTGTATAAATAGGAGAAGTTATATCAGTTTTTATAGGGTTTTTTTTTTCTTTTCTTTTTTTCGCCCATGCCTTCAGGTACGGGTTATGCCTTAGCATATATATATAATTTTAAAATTTGTTTAATATTTTAAAATTAAAAATTATATATACAAATTAATTAGTTATATATATAAAACCGAATCATTTAACTTTATACAAAATCAAAACCGTTATATTGCGAAATCATTTAAGATTTTTTAATTTTATAAAAAAACCAAAAACAAAATTGTGAAACCGTGGAACGCTATTTTTTATATATATAAAAATGCAACTAAAATATAAAACATAAATTCCAAAAAACAAAATAAAACCACAAAACTATTAATTGTTACAATAAACATCTCTAGCCATAATTAAAATATAACGATAGACAATCTTCACATTAATACAAATTAAGGTCTCCAAAGCAAATATTATCTCACACACAAATGAGAAAACCTAGCGCGCGCGCGCACACACACACACATATATATATAGGAGGAGTTAAACTGTTAATAAATAAATAAAATATATATTAAGGGTGTGCAGCAGATTGGCTCAACCCGCCAAACCCGTCCAACCCGAAACACTCGCACCGAAATGCAAACCGCCTATAGTAACCTGCGCATTTTTGGGTGCTCTCCGGTTCAAAGTAACTCAACCCGCATAGTATTAGGGTATGTTTGATAATTATTTAATTTTTAAGTGCTAAAAATTTAAGTGCTGAAATTTTAAGTACCAAAAACTAAATCCGGCCATGCAAGGCCTGGATTTGGTTTTTTGAGGAGTGGGCCGGGGGTAAGAGAGGTGGGTGGGGGTGGGCATGTGGTTTGAATCAATTTTTATATATATATATATATATATATATATATATATATATATATATATAATTTTAAAATTTGTTTAATATTTTAAAATTAAAAATTATATATACAAATTAATTAGTTATATATATAAAACCAAATCATTTAACTTTATACAAAATCAAAACCTATGTTATATTGTGAAATCATTTAAGATTTTTTAATTTTATAAAAAAACCAAAAACAAAATTGTGAAACCGTGGAACGCTATTTTTTATATATATAAAAATACAACTAAAATATAAAACATAAATTCCAAAAAACAAAATAAAACCACAAAACTATTAATTGTTACAATAAACATCTCTAACCATAATTAAAATATAACGATAGACAAACGTCACATTAATACAAATTAAGGTCTCCAAAGCAAATATTATCTCACACACAAATGAGAAAACCTAGCGCGCACGCACGCACACACACACACACACATATATATAGGAGGAGTTAAACTGTTAATAAATAAATAAAATATATATTAAGGGTGTGCAGCAGATTGGCTCAACTCGCCAAACCTGTCCAACCCGAAACACTCGCACCGAAATGCAAACCGCCTATAGTAACCTGCACATTTTTGGGTGCTCCCCGGTTCAAAGTAACTCAACCCACATAGTATTAGGGTATGCTTGATAATTACTTAATTTTTAAGTGCTAAAAATTTAAATGCTGAAATTTTAAGTACCGAAAATATCAGAAAGTTGATTGATAAAATTAAAATTTTAATTGTTGAAAATTTAAGTGCTGATTTTTTTTTTTTTTTTTTGCTTGATAAATGCAAAATTTGAATGTTGAAAATTATTTATTTACATAATTATAACTACCATTGAATCAAACTAATTTTATTTTGTGTTTAATTTTATGCTTTCTAGTTTTGTTTTCTATTTTTTTTTTATTGTTTTGATTGTAGTTAACTATTTTGTGTTTTGTTTATTATTTTATTGCTTGTTATTTTTTTTTTCCTCTTCCGGATTATTTTATGTTTCCTATGTTTTTCTTTTATAATTTTTTTTTATTTATTTTTGGGTCCTATTTTTATTTCATTTGATTGTTTCATTTTTTATTGTTTATTTTTTTCTTAGTTTTTACCTTCTAATTGTTTGCTTTCAATTTATTTTCTGATTTATATTTTTTATTACTTTTTTTTTTTCTTTCTATTTTTGGTTCTTTTAAATCAAAATAGAAAAATAAAATATTTAAAAATAATGACAATAAACAAAGTGAAAAAAATCAAACTGAAAATGAAAATTTTAAAATTTAATATTAGAAAAAAATAAAAAATAAAAATTAAAGAAAACTAAAAGACAAAAAAAAAAAAAAAGGGTAAGAAAATAATATTTTATAATATTAATCTTAATAAAAATATGATAAGGGTATTTTTTGGCATCACTGAGTCAGTACTTGAGTCTCGGCCCCGTATCCACTACCGCCAACAGTTTCTCCACAGGCCTGACAAAAGGTCTGTGGGCTTCTCCTTATGAGCCCAAAAGTCAAAGCCCATTACTATGCAATTTTACTATACAGTTTTCATTTCTGTAAATACTGGAATAAATCAATGTCATAAAGTAATGCAGATTTTTCTAATTAACACATATTAAACTCTTTCTCTGTGAGCTTTGATTCTCACGCCGAATGGGCTTTCCGGGAAACCTCCAGCCAGGTTTAATGTACAGATACAGGTCACTGAGGAGTAGGACTCTGGGCACAACAGATCGGTCCTCCCAGGGCCCAGTAATTAACATATATTAAACTTTTTTCTCTGTGAGCTTTGATTCTCATACCGGAGAGGCCTTCCAAGAAATTCCCGGCCAGGTTTCATGTACAGATACAAGTCTCTGAGGAGCAGGACTCTCGGCACAGCATGTCAGTCTTCCCAGGGCCCAGTACAACTCACGTGAGGAATTTTCAACCGCCGACTTCACCTCAGCAAGATGGCCCACCTTTGTTATCCAATCAGACCATACTCGAGGTACATATGTATCAGTTTTACGCACCAACAGAATAAATTCATAAAAAAAAAAATAATATCAGTTCAATTGATTAAAAAAATCCAACAACAATTTTGACTAAAATTAAAATCTTCATTAAAATACCCCCACAAAATTAAGTGATTAATTTTTTACTTTCATTTTAACTTAATTTTTAAGTTAACTTAATTAATTAAGTGATTCTAATTATATTTATCAAACAAATTTAATTAATTAATTGTTTAATATAATTAGTTTTAATTGCTTAATTTTATTATCAAATAAGCCGTAAAATGTCCTCAATGCAAGAATTTCAGCAAGTGGTCCAATGGTGAGCTGGTATGCGAGCGGTCTTCCATTCCTTGATACTGAGTACCTTCAAATCTACATATTATTAGGTCCCCTTTTTTTGTCTTATTATTTTGATCTAGTAATTACTCGCCTCTAAAAGCACACTTTAATATTATTATGATAAAAAATAATTTTATCAAATTTAAAATTAATAATTTAGGCCCCATTTGATTAGTGGTTCCAACCCAACCCAACTCAAAAATTCTAGGATTGATTTTTGAGAACGCGTTTGGTAAACACAAAACTCAACCCAACTCAACCTAAAAATGAGAATTGATTATCAAAATCCTAAGGAAATGAGAAATTAAAAAAAAAAAAAAAAAAAATTTGCCCAAAAAACTTAACCCACCGATTAGGAAATGCTCGGAATTATTAGAGTTGTTAGTGAGTCCTGTGTTCAACTTTTATTAAGCTTAAAACAAAGAAAGTTTTATTTTTCTTTTTTCCCCCTCCCATTTCTATCGTTTTCTTCGTCTTCACCGAACTCCTCCTCGTTCGCCATCCACCTCTAGCTCATCTTTGTTCTCATTCTCTCCTCGCAATCGTCTTCTCCATCCTCGCCTCCTCCTCTCCTCTCCTCACAATCGGTCCTCCTCTTCCTCTCCTACCCGTCGCCGTCGTCTTCCTCGTACTTTGCATCGCCATCGCCTCTCGCCAAACTCGTCGCCATCATTTTCGACGAACAGGGTTTTGAAGCTCAAATCAAACAGGTATCGATTTCAATTTTATTCAGGAATTCGATTTCGTCAACGAAATCTTAGCCATCATCGAGCTAGGGTTCAGTTGATTTCGTTTTCGTTGTTCGTCGAATCGAAATTGGAAACTAGTCGAATCGAAATCGAAAACCATTTCATTTTGATTTCATTGTTCTAGGTTGCAAGGCTCTAATCGAAATCAAAAACTAGTTGTTCTGGTTTTCATTTCATTTTGATTTCGTTGTTTGTCGAATCAAAATCGGAAATGAAATCGATTTTGTTTGCTTCTATTTCTGTTTCAATAAACTTCTTATTGTCACAAGAAAATGATTTCGATTTCATTTCATTTGTTCATTGTTTTGAGCGATCACTCCAGCTGTGTTTCTTGTTCAGGTGAGTGTTGATGATTTTTTTTTTCAAGAAAAAAAGTGTTGATGATTTCAGGTGCTTTTTTTTTTTTTTTGGATTTTTTGTAATATCTCGCTTAGATTTTTTGATTTTGGTGTAGAAACAATTTTAGGATAATGTCGTTATCAAAAGCGATTCTGTTCCCAGAACAACAAAAAATGTCGTTACTAAACGCAATTCTTTTCCCGGTAGGAAATAAAATTCCCAACTCAACCCAACTCATCTTAGTTGGGTTAAGAAAAGTGGGAACACTAACCAAACGTCACCTTAATCACCCTATTATGTGAAATCTCAGTCACGTGTCACATTTGCAAACCACGTGCCTCGCATGAGCAAATCCCCCATCTGGCGATAAGCTACGAAGGATGATCAGGACGAGCAAGTAAAGGCTGAAGGGATTCGACCTGAGGCCCCACGTCAATATTCAATGTGACTACATCAATTACTTGAGGATATGTTTCCCGTGCCTCCCAAGGCACGCGCAATCCGACCACTTTGCTTGAAAAAGGGTGTTACAACATTCCTCTAAATCAAGAGTGAACATTTACAATCCCAAATTTACAATCCAAATCCAGAGTATTAATGAGAATTGACCACGATTTATGAACAACTTGTCAAACAAATATTACATCTCTTATTAAATTCTACAAGGGGGTTTAGTCAATATACACTCATTTTACCCTCCCCGTTTTGCCAAAATTCACTAAGAAAAGATTACAAATTCTCCCACTAATCGTGTAACGCCGATTCGTTGTTTTGGACGAATCTAAATCTAAAGATCATATTTCAAAACTAGACAATGATTTTTAATGATCTAGTTTTTAATTTCATCAACTCCTATAATTAAAAATAAAAGTAAGCAGTCAATGGGCGTCGGCATCACACAAATGCCCTTGATGACTAAATTGGCTCCACTCCATTGTAAAAGTAATCAAAGGTTGACTTTGATTAGGTCTATGAGGGCTGCTATTTTCAACGGCCAGGATGCCACCACAAACAAATCTATGCTCAAACTATTGATCCGAAATGATCATCGAATCTCAGCAAATATAAAATTAAAGATCATGAATGTGATCTTATGGACCTAAATTGTTTAATCTCACGAATCTCGTAAATATTGATGTAACTTTGACTGAAATTTTAGGGGCAAATTTGTCGGAAGTCTTCACACTCTTGAAAAGTAAGGCCCCGTTTGGTAACCATTTCCATCCCATTCCGTTCCCAGATTTTTGAGAATTCTGTTTGGGAATAGCGTTTGGTAATTTTTGTTTCCGTTTCCATTTCATTCCCATTTGAGAATTGTGCCCACTTTTTTCTTAAGAAATGAGAAACAAAAAAAAGTTGTTTCTCATTATTCCCATTCCATTCCCAAAACCCATGATCACTATTCACCTACCGGCCGACCACCGTCCGCAGCCGCCGACCGCCGCCGACCACCGTCCGCCGCCGCCGACCGCCGCCGGTCATCTCCGGCGACCGGCGGCGGTCACCGTCCGGCGACCGTCGCCGGTCATCGTCCGGCCGGAATTTTTCCGGCCACTTCCGGCAGTCGCCGGCGACGGCGCCACCGCCGTCCGGTCATCGCTGGCGGGGGCACCGCCGTCTCCGACATCGGAGAACCGTCGCCGGCCGTTTCCGGCCGGCCGGCGACGGCGCCACCGCCGGCCGGCCAAAACTGAAAAGAGAAAAAAAAAAAAAGATTTTAGGATAAAATCGTTACCAAACACAATTCCCTTCCCAAAACAAAAAAAAATTATCGTTACCAAACGCAATTCTACTCCCAAAAAAAAAACAAAATTCCCATCCCATTCCATTCCCATCCCACTGCTGGAATTGAAACAGAAACGGTTACCAAACGCCACCTAAAAGAATGCACTAATTTTTTCAAGAAATACCCTGTTACTTTGTAAGACTAATTTGAAAACTGTCACACAAATAGGAACATTCATGTTGAATCATCAAAAATTAAAATACTAAATTTACGGAAGCGTACCTGAATCCATAACATGAAAAAGAATCCATACTAAAATCCTTTTCAAAATTTTAAAAAAATAAAATAAAATAAAAAAATGGACAATTATATTGTTTATATATATACATGAAACTCTATCTTTCTAAATTACCTTTCATTCCCATTTGATCAACCGCCTCCCCCAACCCTCTTCTCAAGTCTCGATGCCACAGCCGATTGCCGCCCAACAACCGCCGTCGAACTATAGGGACCCAATCACCGCCACGCCTGCACACGAAGAAACCTTAGTGTTGGCCTAGTAGAATACCCAAGAGGGGGGTGAATTGGGTAATTAAAAATATATCAGAATAAAATTTGAATAAATCAAATAATTAATTTTATGTCTAAATTAATTATTATTTTTATAATACAGCGAAATTAATTAATCAATTAAGTGGACACACAAACAGCAAAAATAAGCAAATTAATAATGCAGCATACCAGAGATTTATACTGGTTCACCAAGCTACTCTTGGCTAATCCAGTTCCCCCGAGTTCCACGGAAGGTCGCACCCACTAAAACCAAGATCCCTTTAAAGATAGGAACCAAACCCACACAATGATTCTTTTACATGCTCAAAATCAACTTTTATAATTTCCTTTTCTAAGGCTCAGGAATAACTTCTACTTTTTACAAGTTCAAGAATAATCTTTTACAGTTTCCTTTTCCAAGGCACAAGAATAACCTCTACTTTTTACAAACTCAAAAATAATCTAATTCTTTTTAACACTAAGGCCAAAGAATCAAAATATCACCAATCACTTCAAATATCTTTTTACCCGGTAAGGATTGAACCGTTACAAAACACATTCAAAACACAATTCTATCTAGGAAAAATCACTACCACAATCTCTTTACAGGAAGAGACTGAAAACCCGATTACCCCTAATTAAATACTTCCAACAGTATTTAACACGTCACACTACTCATCAATACAAATTGATAAGCAGAAAATCTCATTCGAAACTTTTACCACCCCAGATAAATAAAAACTCAATTAATATTCCAACCAGTGATAGAAAAATGTGAGATAGAAAAATATTATTTTAACAAGATATGGGTAGCAAATTTGAGCATGTAATCAGATTCAAGAAATTGTTTGTAAAAATATTTTCTTCAAAAATCAAAAACCATTTTTAAGATTAATTTCCAAAATATAAATAAGTAAAGCAATGATAGAAAATTAATGGAAATATCTCACCCGGAATCCACATAATAATTAGATAAAGTAATGTAACTTCAGATCCGGTAGCAGCAAAGATTAACAGCAATTGATCTTCAAGATCGTCTTTCAGAAAAGCTCACAATATCTTAATATGATAACTCTTAGAACAGGTCTCTTGATATTGATTTGTTTTGCACTCTCAACAATGATTAATAATATAAGAAATTCGCAGGTCAATATATAGGAGTATGAAATCAGCCTTCTAACGGCTAATTTACATATGTCATAACAATTAATAACACTTATAGACTCATTATATCATAATGACTTCATTTAGGCTCAATTCACTTAAAAATAGCTTTCAAATCTCTCAATTAAACCCCCAAAATATTTCTTAATCTCAATTATTAGAATAGAATCGATTTTAAGTACCAAATTGAGAAACATTAACATTTAATGAACCATATCAATAGAATTTAATTAATATATGAAACATATCTTAAATACCTTTAAAATCCCCGAAATCTCTCTCAAATCCTAACAAAAAATGGCTACTTTTGGATATAATCTCGGATAGAACAGAATCCTGAAACAGCACATCCGGTTGACCGGTCGGTCGACTGCCAGATTCAAGTTGTAGCCCAATGCGTTCATTGGTCGACCTGTCGGTCGACTTGTAGATGCAGAGAGTTCATTTTTCTTTCATCGGTCGACCTATCGGTCGACTTGTAGATTCAAAGAGTTCAGCTCCTCTTGGTCGGTCGACTTACCTGTCAACTCATAGATACAAGAAGTTACAGCTGTTTCGCCTGGTCGACTCATCAGTTGACTGATGTCTTCTGAATCTCTGTTCTGAACTCGTTTTTAACTTATTTTCTTTTACGTTTTCGCCCCTTTAACCATTTTCTCTTCTAAATTAACTCCACTAATATTCTTATATTTTATTTTAGTCATTCAAAAATATTTATTTTCAAATCATATAGGAGTAAATAATTTCACTTAATCAAAACACACATAAATAATAAAATACATTTTGTGTCATGTGTGTGTTCTTAATTGGGATATTAAGAGTTAAGATTCACCTTAGTTGTTTTCCCTAATTTCTTCAAACTCTTAATTCTTCAATATCTTCAACATCATCGTTTAGCATCCATTTAATTTGTGTGATGTCGTCGGCGCAGGTTTGTACGTATGTGTATGTTTCTGTTTATGTTTGTGTGTGATTGTGTTCTACTTAACTATTCCGATGTGTGTGTGTGTCGTACATGTGTGTTTGAGCGTCGGCTGTGTGTGTCGTACATGTGTGTTTGAGCGTCGGTTGTGTGTGTCCTGCTGCGTTGTGGGTGTGTGTAGCCGTCGGTTAGTTGGTCGGCGGTGAGTTTGTGTATTCCGTCGCAGGTAGGAATGGTGATCAGTGTGTGCCGTGTGTATGTATGTGTTCCGGCGGTGACAGTAGTGTTGTGTTCGCTTTGGTTGTGTGGGTATCGCCGGAGTTCGCCGGCGGTGGAAAGTTAGAGAGAGAGAGAAGGTGGTTCGTCCGTCATGGGTGTGTGGCTCTTCTGGTGGAGTGTGCGTTGTCGTGTGTGTATGTTGCCTGATTTTCCCGGTGGTGTATGTGCTGCCATGTGTGTATGTGTGATCGGCCCATGGAGGTGTTGTCGGTGGAGTGGGTGTTGTCAGCCGGTGAGTGTAAGGGTGCCGTTTGCTGAAACAAAACAGAAACAGAAAAAGAGAAAGAGAAAGAGAAATTGTCGGCAATGGCAGTGGTTGTTTAGCAATCGGCGGTGATGACCAGAAGCAGAGAGAGAGAGAGAGTGGAAGGAGGTCGGCGGTGAGATCCAAACCGAAGCAGACGCAGAAGCCAAAAAAAAAAAAAAAAATTGCATAAACCACCCCCAATAAAACCAAAAACTCATCTCGCGGACCGGTGGAAAATCCGGGGAAGATAAAATTCCGAACTCTCTTAATATATATGTATTTAATTGTCTCGTAGCTGATTATGAAACTAATTACTAGCATCGAAAATGTCAAAATAGCGATAATAAATATTGAGACCGTTCACATGAATAAATTCGATATCGTAAACTTTAAACGGAGCAATATTAGTGGAATAGGAAATTATGGGATTTAGGGTTGCATGGCATGATTTGGTTGTTTTTGCATAAAATATTAATTTAGGCCCTGTCACTATTAGGTTCGCAGGCACAGGAGTACCGGTAGAGAATAGGCGGTCAAAGTCTTCGAAAACGGATAATCAGGTGAGTGTACTGTCTTCTTGCCAAAAATCTATTTTCATATCTATATATGATGGATCAAAAATGTGTTTACTTGAAAATTGGATGAGTTTTCTAAACTTACATGGATCAAGCTTAACACACACAATACACACTGATCACCATCCCTACCGGCGACGGAATACACAAACTCACCACCGGCCAACTAACCGACGGCTACACACACCCACAACGCAGCAGCACACACACAGCCGACGCTCAAACACACACGTACGGCACACACACACATATACATACACACAACCCTCCACCATTCATTCTTTCACCGCCTCTCTCTCTCTCTCCCTCTCTCTCTCTCTCTCTCTATATATATATATATTTAATCTTAAGCCCCTCATTTTTGTTAAGTTTCATGTTTTTATTTTTATATTTTAAAGATTTTCATTTGAGCCCCCTAAACTTTTAAATCACATATTAAATTTCAAAATCCGCTCCGCTATTTTTGTTAGAATAATAATTTAAACTTGATGAGGGTATTTTTGGGCTTCTCTGAGTCAGCACTTGGGACCCAACCACGTGTCCGTCGTTGTAGTGACAGGGACGCATTCCGAAATCCACAAACGCCACACTGGAGCATACGTCGACCACGAATCCTCCCTGGAGTCTCATTTGCATCCAAGGAGGAGCGAGGAGCCCTGCTGGGACGTGTCGCTCTGAGCTCTGCGCCGTGCCCTGGGTAGTCAGTTTCAGGGACTCAGCCGTTCACCTCGACCGGCTTCCCTTTTCACCTTGTTTCTTCTCCAGGATTCCACGGATCTCCGCTCTCCTCCACCATCTTACCGCCGCAGGCCTGACAAAGGCCCGCGGGCTTCGCCAAATGGGCCCAAAAGCCCAAGCCCAACGATTATCTCCTAAACGCCTCGGATTATCGGCTAAACGCAGGGTTTCGACTACTTAACCGTGTTTAGACTCGACTAATCATCTCCAACACCTATATATATCGGGGGCTGTGTAAGCCCGAGGGACACTGGAATGACTTACATTACGTGCGAGTTCATTTGTTTCCTTACTATATTCTGTACCTTTTCTCTCTGAGCACTGATTACCACGCCGGAGGGGCTTCACCGGGATAAATCCCGGTCTGAGCCTTCTGCAGGTACACTCCCTGAGGAGCAGGACTCTGGACACAGCAGGTCAGTCCTCCTAGGACCCAGCACAGCTCGCCCGAGGACTGTTCAATCGACGACTCCACCTCAGCTAGAGGACCCACCTGTCATCCGACTGGACCATATTCGAGGTGTGTACCAGTTTTATGCACCAACAGTTTGGCGCCGTCTGTGGGAACCAAGCAAAAAGCCTTCCCCTTATCATTGCTCTCTGCTCAGCTGAGCTTGAGTAATCACAAGGTCCAGTTAGGTAGACACAAAACAAAGGAACGAGAAGATATGTCGAACAATCCAAGCGCATACCCCCCAGCTCCCACCAACGAGGATAACTGCCCCCCATGGTCAGGCAAAACCGTTAACTCTGCCACCTGGGGCTGCGGGACAGCCCTCAAGAGCTATGGAGGCATCTCGGGTTGATTTCCTTTAACGCCAAATGCAAGAGTTCAAGTCGAATGTACAACTCCTTCTCGCGTGCCTACTGCTAACCCCCCGTCCGAGGGGAACCGTCTCTCTAGACTGCAGGGCCCGAGGAGTGACCCCAAGATCACGATACTTGTGTGGAATCTTCAAGTGGGCTTGTGCCCGAAGGTCTCCCTCCACCTTGCCATACTGGGGCTACCGGACTGGAGAGCCCCCCCGACCACGTCAAGACCCCGTTCTCCACGAAAACATGGTGCCAGGGACTGACCAAGGCTACCCTTGGGCTCAGCTTCCCAGCCACGCAGTAAGATCCGACCTGAGAGCCCATCGTGGGCAGGGCCAGGCGCCTACCCGCCACCCTCTCACCACCACGGCGTTCGAGCAGTGGCCAACTGTGAGCATGCAACTCAAAGGCGGAGACGAGTAGCCCTCCATCCTACTAGAGATGGAGACGAGCGCCTTCCAGCCTGTCTCCAGCAACGGCGCTCCGACCCCCTGAGTCGTGGATAATTCTCCATATCCGCATCCCGGCTCTCGGCGTTGCGAGTAATTCTCCACGGTTACATTCCGACCCCCTGAGTCACATCCCGGCTCTCGGCGTCGCGAGTGATTCTCCACGGCTGCATTCCAACCCCCTGAGTCACATCCCGACTCTCGGCGTCGCGAGTGATTCTCCACGACTGCATTCCGACCCCTTGAGTCGCATCCCGGCTCTCGACGTCGCGAGTGATTCTCCACGGCTGCATTCCGACCCCCTGAGTCGCATCCCGGCTCTCGGCGTCGCGAGTGATTCTCCACGGTTACATTCCGACCCCCTGAGTCACATCCCGGCTCTCGGCGTCGTGAGTGATTCTCCGCGGCTGTATTTTGACCCCCTGAGTCGCATCCCGGCTCTTGGCGTCGCGAATGATTCTCCTCAGTGGTACTCCGACCTCCTGAGTCACGGATAATTCTCCAAATCAACATCCTGACTCTCAGCGTCACGAGTAACTCTCCACAAGTCTCATCCCGGCGCTCAGCGTCGAGGGTGACAACCAGACCCTCTCCGGAAGTCAATAGTCCGTACCCGGGGACAGACTTAGGTCATCCACCAAGGGCGGGGCATTGATTGGGTCTGAGGGCCTGCAGCTTAGTACCTCTCCCTACCAGTCGACTATGAGTCCGGCGTTCTAAAAGGGAAGGTGCTCCTGTATGGACTAAATGGAGATAACCTGAAAGGGTTCTTGAATGAGCCTGACTACGGAGAACTCCCCGATGACCGGCCACAAGGGTCCAACCACCGTGTTGCGCTCCTGTGGACCGAGAGGATCAGCTACCCTGGGAAACCCTACTCCTAAGTTCACGACACGATTTCCTTGCAATCAACTCGTGCCCCGAACTGGGGGGCTAGTGGACTATGGTCCTGGACAGAGACGAGAAGTTCTTGAAGTTTTTGTAAACTTTTCAAAATTTTACAACTCTGAAAACAAGACCAAGCATAAATTGACTTGGCAAAAAACATCAGGAGAAAAGAGTAGACTCTGGAGTACCCTGTTTATACCGTTCAAAAGCTTAAATGCTCACGCGTAGAAAAACAGGAGTAAGAGAAAAAGAAGCTGCAAAATCCTAAGTCCTGAAAAAGCGATGGTCCGAGCTCAGTCCTCTCCGCCATCGTTGTAAGGGGCGTTCGTGTGAGGGGAAGTGGCGTCAATCTCGCCCTCCTCAGGTGCCCCCCGTTAGCACTGCCCTCCTCGGCATCCCTCTGTCCGGCGCCGTTGTGCTTGGCACCGTCCTCCGGCTCTGAGAACTTCATCTACGCAGGGCCGGCGAGAAAATTCGAGTGTAGGCAGTGGGTAGCAGTCATGGTGGTCCTCCCAAAAAAAATAAAAATAAATAAAATAAATAAAATAAATAAATAAATAAATAAATAAATATAAATAAAAAAAAAAAGAGAAAAAAAAAAAATGGGGTTTAAGGGGGGCAAGGTTGCCCCCCTAAAGAAAAGAGAGAGGGGGAGGGGTGCTGCACCCCTCCCCCATGCTGGCCCCCAAAGGGGACCAGCACTACGCTGGCCCTTGGGGCCAGCATAGGGCGCTGGCAATGGGACCAGCGCTGGGGATAGCTTCAGCGCCCATTTGGGCGCTGACCCCAGCACCCACTTGGGCGCTGGTCAGCCCGACTGGGCCGTCGCCCAGTGCACGGCGGAGGTCGGCGAGCTCCCGGCCACTCGCCGTTTGCCCGCCACCCTGTGGTTCACTTTTAATTTTTCCGCGGTGAACGCCGGTTCATGTTCAAGGCTTGTTCACGGTGAACGTGTGTCGCCCTGAAATTCAAAAAAAATCGGGGCCGCCCTGCCGTGCTACCTGACTCCGGACCCCGGCGATATGGGAGCGTATTTCAATTTAGCTCCTCTAAAAAAGTTCAACTCTTGAAAAATCGTCGCCGTGAAATCTAAAAAATTCGGGGTCGCCCTACCGTGCTACCTGACCTTGGACCCCGGTGATATGGAAGCATATTTCAAATTAGCTCCTCTAAAAAAGTTCAACCCTTGAAAAATCGTCGCCGTGAAATTTAAAAAATTCGGGGTCGCCCTGCCGTGCTACCTAACCCCGGACTCCGGCCGTAGGGGAGCGTATTTCAAATTAGCTCCTCTAAAAAAGTTCAACTCCTGGAAAATTGTCACCGTGAAATCTGAAATATTCGGGGTCACCCTACCATGCTACCTGACCCCGGACCCCGGCGATATGGGAGCGTATTGCAAATTAACTCATCTAAAAAATTTCAACTCTTGAAAAATTGCCGTCCTGAAAATCGAAGAAATTCGGGACCGCCCTGCCGTGCTACCTGACCCCGGACCCCGACCATGTGGAGGCCTATTTCGAATAAGCTCCTCAAGAAAAAACTAACTCTTGAAAAAGTGTCGATCAGAGGTGTTTCTCGCAATCCAAAGTCTTCAGGACGCCCGTTTCAGCCAGGAATTGATATCCCTGACCGTCTCGCTTCTCTCATCGCACAGGGCTAGGGGGGCTACTGATGAGGGTATTTTTGGGCTTCTCTGAGTCAGCACTTGGGACCCAGCCACGTGTCCGTCGTTGTAGTGACAGGGACGCATTCCGAAATCCACAAACGCCACACTGGAGCATACGTCGACCACGAATCCTCCCTGGAGTCTCATTTGCATCCAAGGAGGAGCGAGGAGCCCTGCTGGGACGTGTCGCTCTGAGCTCTGCGCCGTGCCCTGGGTAGTCAGTTTCAGGGACTCAGCCGTTCACCTCGACCGGCTTCCCTTTTCACCTTGTTTCTTCTCCAGGACTCCACGGATCTCCGCTCTCCTCCACCATCTTACCGCCGCAGGCCTGACAAAGGCCCGCGGGCTTCGCCAAATGGGCCTAAAAGCCCAAGCCCAACGATTATCTCCTAAACGCCTCGGATTATCGGCTAAACGCAGGGTTTCGACTACTTAACCGTGTTTAGACTCGACTAATCATCTCCAACACCTATATATATCGGGGGCTGTGTAAGCCCGAGGGACACTGGAATGACATACATTACGTGCGAGTTCATTTGTTTCCTTACTATATTCTGTACCTTTTCTCTCTGAGCACTGATTACCACGCCGGAGGGGCTTCACTGGGATAAACCCCGGTCTGAGCCTTCTGCAGGTACACTCCCTGAGGAGCAGGACTCTGGACACAGCAGGTCAGTCCTCCTAGAACCCAGCACAGCTCGCCCGAGGACTGTTCAATCGACGACTCCACCTCAGCTAGAGGACCCACCTGTCATCCGACTGGACCATACTCGAGGTGTGTACCAGTTTTATGCACCAACAAAACTCATTCTAAATTTTAATGTTTATGCAAATTACAATTTATTCCCTTCATGATTTGTTAAGATTTTAATTAAACGCAACTTCAATCTTAATGTTTTGAAAATTTACGAATTAACCCCTCACATTCACAATTAAATCATAAATTAATATCAACAACCCCGTTATTTTCGAAATATTTTAAACGCAACTTAAATTATACGTATGTCCAAGGTAGAGGTCTTACACGTTATTCATATCTGGTTCAGACGACGGTCGGTGGACAAAGATGACGTTCGGTAAACCATCGCTCCAGACAACTATTGCAATGGTGGGCTACGTTAAACGATTCGCGTGGCGGTGGATGTTCACAACAGTCAATCTTGAGGTGGTTAATTTGGTTGTGGATGTTCACAACAATCGTCTGTTCATTGTATGTGAATACTCATATTGGTGTGTCTGTTTTGTTTTCTATGAATGTCCATGTGTTTTGTTTTCTGTGAATGTTTTGCAATGGATTTAGATCTGTTTTAGATTTGTTTTGTTTTTGCTGATTGTTCATGTGTTTTGTTTCAATATTTATGTTGATTGTTTCTCGTTCTCAAATCTGGTTTGAATATTCTCAGATCTGGTTTCTCTTTCCCCATTTTCCAGTTTTCGGTGAATGTTCATGTGAAAATATACATATCTAATGTTCATTCTCAGTGTGGGTTGACAGATGTTGATTTTGAGATTTCATGAATATTCATGTCAATTTTTGATAGACATGTTTTGAATTTGCGATTTTGTGAATATTCTTATATTTGATTTGTTGTTTAGGTAGTGAACGTGTTAAGACTGTTTATGAAATTTTTGTTTCATTATTTCTAGATCTAAAAAATTCAAGATCTAGAATTGATTTGAATGATCATGTTGATTTGCTCTCATTCTCAGATTTTGATTTCCCAAAAACATGAATATTCACAAATCAGTAAAAAATTACCCAAAAAAATCGAAATTCATATCGTCAAAAAGAGAATTTTTCGTAGATTAATTTGGTGTATTTTTTATTTTTTTTCTATCAACTGTGAATCGCGTAGGATAATTTTGGTGATTTGGTGGTTTTTGAAAAATTGAACACTCACATTTTTTTTAACAAAATGGCATAGATAGTAAATACAACATAAATAAAAGGTAATGACCGGGTACTAAACTCTAAAAAGACTATGGGGACCAAAAACTTAATATAGGCATTTGGATGACCATTTTCTCAATACACTATCTTATAAAAATCAAATAATAAAATTTCCTATTATATAAATACATAAAATGTATAAAAATAACAACAAATACAAATTTTGTTTTTTGGGTTTTTTATTTTATTTTCAATTTATGATCGCTAATTTTTTTATATTAGAGTTCTTATTTTGGGGGGGGGGGTTTCATTTTTTTTTATTGTTTCATTTCCATTATTCAATATATATATATATATATTTTATTTTGTATGTTTTTATTTTTAATGATTTGTTTTTTATTTCTATTATAGATCGTACAAGAATTGGAAATAAAAATATGAAAAAGTAAAACATAATTGAAATCTATTTTGAACATTTAATTTTCAAGACAATTGCTTATTTCTGAATAATAATAAAATAATAAGTTAAGGCCAATTATGCTAAAATTTTAAGAGTAAAAGTAATAATTTATTCAATTTAAAAAATGATGTGTTTAATTACTTTTATATCTCATTGAGATGATATTTGTCAAAAGTGTACTTGTTTCAGTCTTTTCATTCTTGACAAATTTGTTCTCAATTTCTTCTAGGAACTCTTTAGCTGTTTTTATCGTTTCCGATATGTGCCCCTGAATACTTCTGGAATGGTCTTCTTAATGATCATCAAACATATACGATTTGACTTCTCCCGCCTTTCAATGTCCCTTTTTTTCATCAGAGGAACTTTCATCAGTAAGAGGTGTAAGAGAAGGAACCCTTAACGCAAGGTCCAGATCCATGATACCGAGAACTATGTGGAGATTCTCGTGCCATGACTTAAAGTTTATGCCATTTAGCATAAGAATAGAATTAATGCTGGCAATAATATTAGAAGCAAAACTAATAGCTGAATCAGAGAACAATAAACAAATAAAACAAGCTCACATAAGCCTCAAAACAAAATAAACTCAAATAAAGGCAAACTCCATCTTAAGATACCGGACACTATATTAATATTTTATTTTTGGATAAAAATATTAACTTGTAAGTGATATCTTGGTGTAGTAATCAAACACTGATAATAAAAACATATTGAACAATAAATCCTCCTTTGAGCCGATTTATTCTTCATATGTAAAACCAAATAATCATCACGCGTTTATTATCACAGGTGTACATGCAATTCTGTTAAATATTGATATTTCTTTGGGCCGATTAATATTCACATAAGTTACATGCACATAATCTTTTTATATTTCAAAATAAAATTAATTTTCACAAGAGATGTCAACAAATTTGTTGATGTTGGTCAATTGGTTGCTTAGTGTGGCTGTACAACAGTGGTCATAGGATTGAATCTTCTTTGGCAACTTTTACATACATTTAATCTTTTATTACTTCAAAATATATATATATATATATATATATATATATATATATATATATATATATATAAATATATAATAATAATAATAATAATAATAATAATAATAATAATAATAAAAAGATCAGATGCGCAGATTCAAACTTAGAACCCCACCCGTCACATCATTTCAACCGGCACCAAGCGGTGTCATTGAACCAACACATCTCTTTGATCTAAATGTGTGAATAAATTAAAAGAAGACACGTCGTACCAAACGAAACGACGGCGTTTAGTTCGTCTTCTTTAGAAAACCAGAACATTTCGAACCAGTAGCTTAAATTCTACGATTTTCTATAACTTTGAAAGATCATATAAATTTAATCACAAGTCCAAATTTTATAAAATTTCTATCGTCGAACTCGTAGAATTTTTCTATATAAAATTTTTCCAGAAATATTAAACATTTCGGGAAAAAAAATTTCGGCCCTAAGACGAAAAAATCTTTTCTTAATTTATTCTCAATAATTCAACATGAAATGGTTCTGATACCATATGTAAGACTAATTTCATTATGAGAAAACCGTCACACAAATAGGAACATTCATATTGAATCATCAAGAATTAAAATACTAAATTTGTGGAAGCGTACCTGAATCCATAACAAGAAAGTTGAAATATCCGAGTCTGAGGTTTTATGATTTTCCAAATTTACACTTATTTTCTATCTAAATTTCTCTGACAATGAGAATCAGAAGAATAGAAAAAACCTTGTGTGATCCGAGAACCATGACTCCTATTTATAAACAATTGTGTATGTTTACAAACAATCGTGTCTGTTCTTAAATAATTGCGTCTGTTCGTAAACATTTTCTAATTTGATCATTGATGACGTACGCCCATAGGTTGTTTTCTGTGTCTGCTCCTCCGTTGACTACTTCTACACCCACAAAAAGCATCCAACGTAATATTATTGTTTAAGTTAATTGTCTTTATCCTTTTTATATTTTAATTCTATTTTATTCTTTTTATTTTAAAATATTTACGTAATTTTATTATAATAAATTAAAAAATATATATAATTGAAAAGAATACAAATTATACTTAGACTAGTATTAATTGACTAGTCTAGGTGTTTATAAATTAATCCGAACATATCCTAAAAAAAAAAAAAAAAAAAAAAAAAAAAAAAAATCTATTTCATGTGGAGCACTGGAGCTTAATTGTCACAGAAAAAAAAAAAAAAAAAATCAGCAACTTGCAGTTTCCAAACACGTCCTCCAAGAATGATGCTGGCTATAAAAACCTTTTTAGTCTTTAATAATTGAATCAAGGCAATCTTGTTAATGGCGAACACCCAAGACCAGAACGGCCTGAAACAAACCCAGGTGGCGGTGGTCATAGTGCCGCTGCCGGCGCAAGGCCACCTCAACCAACTCCTCCACCTCTCTCGTATCATCTCTTCATACGACCTACCGGTCCACTACGTCAGCACCGCCGTCCACACCCGCCAAGCCATGGCACGAGTCCAGGGCTGGGACCCAAACTCCGCCGCCAACATGCATTTCCATCAATTCTCAATCCCTCCTTTCCACTCCCCACCTCCCAATCCAAACGCCCCCACCAAATTCCCCGTCCAGCTTATCCCGTTGCTTTACGCGTCGTCGAATCTCCGGGAACCCGTCGGAGAACTTCTTCGATCACTGTCGACGACCCATAAAAGAGTGATTGTCGTTCACGACTCCCTGATGGGTTCCGCCGTTCAGGACGTACCCAGCTTACAATACGTGGAGTCCTATTGTTTTCAGAGTACATCGGCTTTGTCTATTATCGCGTTCCATTGGTTGTTCCTTGGGAAGCCGCTCCCGGCGGAAATTAAAACGGGAAAGGAAGACTCAATCACGTTGGACGGTTGCGCGACGCAGGAATTTTTCGAATTCATGGCGGCGCAACCCGACTTCCGGGAGTTTAACTCCGGCCATCTTTTCAACACTAGCAGAGCTATAGAAGGTCCATACCTTGATTTGCTGGAGAAAGATCCGATCGACGGAGCTGAGAAGCAATGGGCTATCGGACCGTTTAACCCGGTAACGATTGGCGAAAACAAGAACTCGAACAAGCGACACCCATGTTTGGAGTGGCTTGACAAACAAGGTCCGAATTCAGTGATCTACGTTTCGTTCGGAACGACGACTTCACTGAGCGACGACGAGGTAAAAGAAATCGCAAATGGGTTGGAGGAGAGCATGGAGAAATTCATATGGGTGCTGAGAGATGCGGACAAGGGAGATGTCTTTGGGGAGGTCCGAAAAGCTGAGTTGCCGGAAGGGTACGAAGAGAGGGTTAGAGAGAGAGGGATTGTAGTGAGAGATTGGGCGCCTCAACTGGAGATATTAGCCCACTCTTCAACAGGTGGGTTCGTGAGCCACTGTGGGTGGAATTCGTGCATCGAGAGTATCACCATGGGAGTGCCCATGGCGGCTTGGCCTATGCATTCCGACCAGCCGGTAAACTCTGTTCTCGTGGCGGAGTTTCTGAAAATCGGTCTCTATGTGAGGGAGTGGAAGCGCCGGGATGATTTGGTGACCGGTGGGGAAGTTGCGAAAGCTGTGAAAACATTGATGGGGTCGGCTGAAGGAGAAGAGATGAGGAAGAGGGCGGCGGAGTACCGGGAGGAGGTGAGGAAAGCGGTGGCGGAGGGTGGGATTACTCGGTTGGAGTTGGAATCTTTCATAGCTCATATCACTCGATAAATGTGTTTTTTTTTGCACGTTTCTTTGCACGTTCCCATAAGAAATCTTACATTAAGTTTTTGTTTTTTTTTATTTTATTTAACCTGTTTTTAAAAAAAATTATTTTTTAAACCCTTTTAAAAAAATTGTTAGAGAAAAATCTTTTTCAAATTTTTTAAAAAAATAATGGACAATTATACCCTTTATATACATGAAACCCTATCTTTCTAAATTACCTTTCATTCCCATTTGATCAGTCGCCTCCCCCAACCCTCTTCTCAAGTCTCGATGCCACAGCCGATTTTCGCCCAACAACCGCCATTGTTCAGATCTGGTTCAGACGACGGTTGGTGGATGAAGATGACGTTTGGTGAACCATCGCTCCAGACAGCTATTGCAATGGTGGGCTGCGTTGAACGATTTGGCCATGGATGTTCACAACATTCGATCTTGAGGTGGTTGATTTGGCAGTGAATGTTCACAACAAATGTCTGTTCATCGTATGTGAATATTCATATCGCAGTGTCTGTTTTATATTCTGTTAATGTTCATATGTTTTTTGTTTTCTGTGAATGTTTTGCAATGGATTTAGATCTGTTTTAAATTTGTTTTGTTTTTGTTTTTGTTTTTGCTGACTGTTCATGTGTTTTGTTTAAATATTTATGTTGATTGTTTCTCATTCTCAAATCTGGTTTAAATGTTCTCAGATTTGGTTTCTCTCTCTCTATTTTCCAGTTCTTGGTGAATGTTCATGTGAAAAAATACATATCTGATGTTCATTCTCAGTGTGAATTGGTGGATATTGATTTTGCGATTTTGCAAATATTCATGTCGATTTTTAATAGACATGTTTTGAATTTGCAATTTTGTGAATATTCTCATATTTGATTTGTTGTTCAAGTAGTGAACGTGTTAGGAATGTTCATGAAATTTTTGTTTCACTATTTTTAGATCTGAAAAATTTCAGATTTGAAAAATTCAAGATATGGAATTAGTTTGAATGTTCATGTTGATTTGCTTTTATTCTCAGATTTTGATTTTTCCAAAAACATGAATATTCACAAACCACTAAAAAATTACCCAAAAAAATCGAAATTCATATCGTCGGAAAGAGAATTTTTCGTAAATTAATTTGGTGTATTTTTTTTTTTAATTTCTATAAACCGTGAATCGCATAGGATAATTTTAGTAATTTGGTAGTTTTTGAAAAATTGAACATTTACATTTTTTTAACAAAATGGCATAAATAATAAATACAACACAAATAAGGGACAATGACTAGAGACTAACCTCTAAGAAGACTACAGGGACCAAAAATTTAATGTAGGCATTTGGAGGACCATTTTCTCAATACACTATCTTATAAGGAGCAAATAATAAAATTCGCTATTACATAAATACATAAAATGCATAAAAATAACAATAAATACAAATTTTGTTTTTTGGGTTTTTTATTTTATTTTCAATTTATGATCGCTAATTTTTTATATTAGAGTTCTTATTTTTTAATTTTTTTTATTGTTTCGTTTCCATTATTCAATATATATATATATATATATATATATATATATATATATATAGTTTATTTTGTATGTTTTTATTTTTAATGATTTGTTTTTGGTTTCTATTATAGACTGTAGAAGAATCAAAAATAAAAATATGAAGAAGTAAAATATAATTGAAATCTATTTAGAACATTTAATTTTCAAGACGATTGCTTATTTTTGAATAATAGTAAAAGTAATAATTTATTCAATTTAAAAAATGATGTGTTTAATTATAATGCCAATTATAGTTTCTTTCTTTCAATTTGAAAATTAATAAAAGAATATAATTTAAATTATAAAAACAAAAAGTATAATTATTTTGTTAAAATTATGACTACTAACAGCTAATATCAATCAATTATCTTAAAAATTATATATTTTGAACTAATATGAAAATATTAAGAAATTAAAAAATATATATATTTTAGAGTAATATCCAAATACTGAAAGTCATGGATGAAAATATAAATATGTCTAAACTTCTAAGGATGTATTTGTAATTTTGAATATAAAATTTGTACAAAAAGGAAAAAATTAAAAAGATAATTACAAAAATGCTACTCGATTAATCTACTCGCTCTTTCTTTTATATTAACTATAGATACGATATTTTGTGATATGCCGAATGCCGGCATACTAAATAAATAAACCCCATTAGGTCCAATGAAGTTCAATGGCTATATGCATTAGTACTTGGAGAAAAAATTGATCAAAGAAGGTCCAACGTAGAAATGGCACCAGGCCGATGTGAAAGAGTGTATTTTTAAGATTGTCTAATGAGGTGATTAGTCGAAATACGTATCAATTGGTCCAGACACACCATCTTGTAAAACCAAAAAAAAAAACTTTGACTAGGTCTAGGAGGGCTGCTGTTTCAACGGCTAGGATGCCACGGCAAGTCAAACTACTATGATCCCTACTTGAAAATGATTACCGAATCTCACCCAATAAGAAATGAAAGATCTTATGGACCTAAATCTTTTAATCTCGTAAATATTGATGTAACTATTTTACGAAAAAATTATCAGAAGTCTTCACACTCTTGTAAAGTAAAAGAATGCACTAACTTTCGCAGCAAATACTCTATTAAAATTTTACCATAAAATATTACTCATCTTAATACTGAAAATACGACGCAGGCAGACTTATTCAGAGTATATTATTTTACAAAAATCAAACTTTTGAAACTTGCCATACGAAAATGTTTGTGTAAAACAATTACGTATAATAATAACAAACATCTAAATTTTGGTCCTACTAGTTGATGCAGAAGAAATTTCCGCTTCTATATTTAGTTTTCTAAGAAGAGTTTGATAAAGAAATTGAGCCAATATTCTAGGCTCAAGAACGGGAAAGGTCTGTTGATAAAATCGAGTTAGTTGAAAAGCTCACTACGGGCGGCCCAATATATAGCTCGAAAGAAGTCTATCACAATAAGTCACAGGTCATTCTAGGTAAACACAATAAAGAGGCCCAATACTCAAAAAGACTCAAGCCGTGGATATTGATCCAAACTGGTGATCCATGTATGAATCCATCATGTAGGAAGCCAAATAACGTAACTTAGTCAAAGATACACTCTCACCTGAATAGTAACAAAATGAGAGAAGATTAAATCATTAAAGATCAAATCAACCTACTAATTTATGATTCCACTTAGATAAGAGGAAGTGGACCATCATCATATGCTGAGAGAAGCCCAAGTCATCAAAGACTAGGTCATCCATACCAAACGGCCGTGATCTATGAAAGTCTATAAATAAGGGAAGGTATCATATTAATAATTACATTCAATCTTTTGTCTAATACTTTAAGGGGCATGTACCGGGAGGTCCTTTCTTGCAATTTCATTGACTGATCAAACCCGAGTGTTTTTTATTGCACCAAGAACTCATTTCGCCCATTTCCTGACCAAAATACCCCCCATTAAATTTTATCCCTAATTTTTATAGCTATTTTCAGTGCCTCCGCCGTCACTGTTTCGCCGCCGCTGCCGCCGCTGTTCGAATTCGCCGTCGCTTTCTCCGTTGTTGTTGCCGTCTCTATTCGTATTCACCGTCTCTATCGCCGTTCCCTTTCACTGTCGTCTTCGCCTTCACCGTTCGAAATCGTCGGTCGCAGTAATGTTGCCTTCGTCGGTCGTCTTCGCCTTCGAAAACGACGTCACCGTTCGAAATCGCTGTCACTGATCCCTCACCGTTGCCGTTGGCGTTCGCTGTCGTCGTTGACAAAGATAAGCGGCCGCCGCCATGAAAACACGACAGTATTAAACGGGTTTTCATCTAGGGTTTCCAACTTAAAAAGTATTTATTACGTTTTTACTCCCATATTTTATTTAGTTTCAATTTTTGTCTTTTTTTTTTTTTTTTTACACATTCGTCAAAGAAGCTTCTAGTCAAAAATATCATGCTCAAAATTTGGTAAAAATCTTTTCCAAAAATTTGATAAAATCAGTGTTGAATATAACACTGTCTAACGTGTCAAAGTAACGAAACACATGCGTGTTGAATGTAACATTGTCTAAATATTCTAAAAATCAGTTTTTAGACCCTTCAACAAACTAACCCCGTTGTTTTCAGTCTGTGTTGAATGTAACACTATCTAATATTGTCAAAAATCAAAATTCAAAATGCGTGTTGAATGTAATACTGTCTAATCGTATTTGAATGTAACATTATTTAATATTCTCAAGAATCAATTTTTAGAATTCAACAATTGAAACCCATTTGTTTTCAGGGTGTGTATTAATTGTAACAATTTGAATATAACATTGTTTGAAAGTATTCAGAATGCGTGTTGAATGTAACATTGTCTAATCGTGTTGAATGTAACATTTTCTAATGTGTATTAGTTGTAACAATTTGAATGTGTCGAATGTAACATTGTCTAAAAATTTTAAAAAATCAATTTTTAGAATTCAATTAAATGACCCCCCATTGTTTTCAGTTTGTGTTGAATATAACATTGTCTAAAACTTGGCAGGAAACCAAAACACATGTGTGGTGAATGTAACATTGTCTAAATATTCTAACAATCAATTTTTAGATCCTTCAACAAAAATGACCCCCATTGTTTTTCAGTTTGTGTTAAATGTAACACTGTCAGACTAATCACATCATAGATAACTTCTCATCAATCCAAACCATAGCAGATAACTTGTCAGGGGATATCGAAACACATGCGTATTGAATATAATATAGTCTAAAAAAATTTAAAAATCAATTTTTGGAATTTGTTCTTAATTTCTTCTAGGAACTATTTGGCTGTCTTTATCGTTTCTGATATTGTGCCCTTGAATGCTTCTGAAATGACCTTCTTAATGATCATCAAACACATGCGATTTGATTTCTCCCACCTTTCAATGTCCCTCTTGTCATCAAAAGAACTTTCATCAGTAAGAGATGCAGGAGAAGGAACCCTTACCACAAGGTCCAAATCCATGACACCAAGAACTATATGGAGATTCTCGTGCCATGACTTAAAGTTTGTATCATTTAGTATAAGAATAGAATTAATGCTGACAGTAATGTTAGAAGCAGAACTAATAGATGAATCAGAGAACAATAAACAAATAAAACAAGCTCACATAAGCCTCAAAACAAAAATAAATTCAAATAAAAGCAAACCCCATCTTAAGAAACCGGACACTCTATTAATATTTTATCTTTGGACAAAAATATTAACTTGTAAATGATATCTTGGTATAGTAATAATAAGAACATATCGAATAATAAATCTTCCTTTGGGCCGATTTATTCTTCATATGTAAAACCAAATAATCATCACGTGTTTATTATTACAGGTGTGCATGCAATTCTGTTAAATATTGATCTTCTTTTGGGCTGATTAATATTCACACAAGTTACATGCACATTATTTTTTTATATTTCAAAATAAAATTAATTTTCATAAGAGAGATCACTTTGGTAACATATTGTTTCAATTAATTAATCTCAAAATATATATTTAAACATATCAATATTTTCATTTAAAATTACACCATTTTCATTTAAAATTACACCAGTCAATTGGTTGCTTAGTGTGGCTCTACAACAGTGGTCATAGGATTGAATCTTCTTTGGCAACTTTTACATATATTTAATCTTTTATTACTTCAAAATATATATATGTGTGCGCGCGCGCGCAATAATAAAGATCAAACGCCCAGATTTGAACCCGGAATCCCACCCGTCACATCATTTCAACCGGTTTCAACCGGCACCAAGCGGTGTCATTAGACCAACACATCTCTTCGATCTAAATGTGTGAATAAATTAAAAGAAGACACATCGTACCAAACGAAACAAAAGCATTTAATTCGTCTTCTTCAAGAAACCAGAAAATCAGAACATTTCGAACCAGTAGTTTGAATTCTATGATTTTCTATAACTTCAAAAAATCATATAAATTTAACCACAAGTCCAAATTTTATAAAATATATATCGTTGAACTCGTAGAATTTTTCTATATAAAATTTTTCCAGAAATATTAAACTTTTCGGAAAAAACATTTTCAACCCTAAGACAAAAAAATCATTTCCTACCTTATTCTCAATAATTCAACATAAAATAGTTTTGATAGCACATGTAAGACTTATTTCATTATGAGAAAATCATCACACAAATAGGAACATTCATATTGAATCATCAAGAATTAAAATACTAAATTTGCGAAAGCGTACCTGAATCCATAAAAAGAAAGTTGAAATATCCGAGTCTCAGACTTTATGATTTTCCAGATCTACACTTATTTTCTATCTAAATTTCTCTGACAATGAGAATCAGAAGAATAGAAAAAACCTTGTGTGATCCGGGGACCATGACCCCTATTTATAAACAATTGTGTATGTTTATAAACAGTCGCATCTGTTCTTAAATAATTGCGTCTGTTTGTAAACAATCGCGTATGTTCGTATTTTTGTATTTTCTATTTTAACCCATCATAAAAATTGAAATTACGCTTGTCTATACACATTAATGTTCATATTTTATAATACATTAATTATGGTTCCAAAACTTAAATTAATAATTTTAATTAGCCTAATTTTATATAATAACTTATAATTTATATTTATTTAATATATAAACTCATATATTTAATTTTAATCCAACTTACTTATCTTCGTACTAGAAATACAACTTGACCAAAAAAAAATATTAGAAATACAACGTAGAGACACTCATCTAGCAGGCCCAATGTCTCATAGATATCTTGTCAATTGATAAAAAAAAAAAAAGGGGAAATCCAACATTTCCTAGTTTGATCATTGATGACGTACGCCCATTGGTTGTTTTCTCTGTCTGCTCCTCCGTTGTCCAAGTCTAAAAGGACTACTTCTACACCCACAAAAAGCATCCTACGAATTTTGTCTTTATCCTTTTTGTATTTTAATTCTATTTTATTCTTTCTATTTTAAAATATTTACGTAATTTTATTATAATAAATTAAGAAATATAATCAAAAAAAATACAAATTATACTTAGACTAGTATTAATTGACTAGTCTATGTGCTTATAAATTAATACGAATATACCCTTAAAAAAAAAATCTATTTCACGTGGAGCTTAAAAAATCAGCAACTTGTAGTTTCCGAACACGTCCTCCAAGAATGATGCTGGCTATAAAAACCTTTTTAGTCTTTAATAATTGAATCAAGGCAATCTTGTTAATGGCGAACACCCGAGACCAGAACGGCCTGAAACAAACCCAGGTGGCGGTGGTCATAGTGCCGCTGCCGGCGCAAGGCCACCTCAACCAACTCCTCCAGCTCTCTCGCATCATCTCTTCATACGACCTACCGGTCCACTACGTCAGCACCGCCGTCCACACCCGCCAAGCCATGGCACGAGTCCAGGGCTGGGACCCAAACTCCGCCGCCAACATGCATTTCCAACAATTCTCAATCCCTCCTTTCCACTCTCCACCTCCCAATCCAAACGCTCCCACCAAATTCCCCGTCCAGCTTATCCCGTTGTTTTACGCGACGTCGAAACTCAGGGAACCCGTCGGAGAACTTCTCCGATCACTGTCGACGACCCATAAAAGAGTGATTGTCGTTCACGACTCTCTGATGGGTTCCGCCGTTCAGGACGTACCCAGCTTACACAACGTGGAGTCCTATTGTTTTCAGAGTACATCGGCTTTTTCTGTTATCGCGTTCCATTGGTTGTTCCTTGGGAAGCCGCTCCCGGCGGAAATTAAAACGGGAAAAGAAGACTCAATCACGTTGGACGGTTGCCTGGAGCAGGAATTTCTCGAATTCATGGCGGCGCAACCCGACTTCCGGGAGTTTAACTCCGGCCATCTTTTCAACACAAGCAGAGCTATAGAAGGTCCATACCTTGATTTGCTGGCGAAAGATCCGATCGACGGAGCTGAGAAACAATGGGCAATTGGACCGTTTAACCCGGTAACGATCGGCAAAAACAAGAACTCGAACAAGCGACACCCATGTTTGGAGTGGCTTGACAAACAAGGTCCGAATTCAGTGATCTACGTTTCGTTCGGATCGACGACTTCACTGAGCGACGACGAGGTTAAAGAAATCGCAAATGGGTTGGAGGAGAGCATGGAGAAATTCATATGGGTGCTGAGAGATGCGGACAAGGGAGATGTCTTCGGAGAGGTCCGAAAGGCTGAGTTGCCGGAAGGGTTCGAAGAGAGGGTTAGAGAGAGAGGGATTGTAGTGAGAGATTGGGCGCCTCAACTGGAGATATTAGCCCACTCTTCAACAGGTGGGTTCGTGAGCCACTGTGGGTGGAATTCGTGCATCGAAAGCATCACCATGGGAGTGCCCATGGCAGCTTGGCCTATGCATTCCGACCAGCCGATAAACGCTGTTCTCGTGGCGGAGTTTCTGAAAATCGGTGTCTATGTGAGGGACTGGAAGCGCCGGGATGATTTGGTGACCGGTGGGGAAGTTGCGAAAGCCGTGAAAACATTGATGGGGTCGGCTGAAGGAGAGGAGATGAGGAAGAGGGCGGCGGAGTACCGCGAGGAGGTGAGGAAAGCGGTGGCGGAGGGTGGGATTACTCGGTTGGAGTTGGAATCTTTCATAGCTCATATCACTCGATAAAAATAAGAAAACTATGGCCGTTTGGTAATCATTTCCATTTTAGAATTTTCTATTTCATTCTCAGATTTTTGAAAATTCTATTTAAAAATAACATTTGCTAATTTTTATTTTCGTTTCCATTTCATTCTCATTTGAGAATTGTGCCCATTTTCTGTTAAGAAATGAGAAACCAAAAAAAAATTGTTTCTCATAATTCTCATTCTATTCCCAAAATCATTTGTCACTGTTCATCCGCGCGGCCACCACCGTCCGGCCACCATCTCCGGCAACGCTGGCCGCCCACCGTTTGGCCACCACCGCCGCCAACAACTTTCCGGCCACCTTCCGGTCGCCGGCTGTCCGGCCAATGTCACCACCCGCCGCCGCCAAAACAAAAAAAAAATTAATTTTAGAATAAAATCGTTAGCAAACGCGATTCTCTTCCAAAAACTAAAATAAAATTATCGTTACCAAACACGATTCTACTCCCAAGAAGGAAACAAAATTTTCATCACATCCCATTCCATTCACATTCCACTGTTGGAATGGAAACAGAAACAGTTACCAAACGCCACCTATATGTACCCAAAAAAATAAATTGTACCAAAAGGAAGGGCTTAGAAAAATATCCGACCCGAATAAAACATACCAAACCCGCATTTATCCCCAATATTATTGGACTTGCCTTTATTTTAGAATTAGAATGGATCACGTTTCTTTGCACGCGTCCCATCAGAAATCTTCCATTAATTTTTTTGGGTTCTTAATTTTTATTCTTTTATATAGATGTCATTCAGGATTCAGAACCCATTAAATTTTTATAAAAAAAAAATTATTTTGACCCCGTTAAAATTTATTTTTATTTTTATTTTGTGCGCAAACTCATTTTTGAGTACATTAACGTTAACTCATTTTGTGTGTTAACTCATTTTTTATGTGCGTTAACGTTAAAGCATTTTCGTTTTTTTGTTTTTTTTGTGTGTTTAAAATTACCATATACTTCATCTGTTTCTGTGCATTAACGTTAACGCATTTTTTTACTATCAGGCAATAGATTTTAACGTTAACGTATTTTATTTTTTAAGGGTTCTGTGTGTTTACGTACTTTGTTTGAATATTTACGTTAACGTTCTACCACATATTTTTGTCTTATGCGCGTTAACGTTAACTATCATATGTGTTAGTTTATCATTTTAGGCTAAATGTGTAACTGAGTTGGATTTGTATTAACATTAATACATATTTTTTCTGAGGGTCTCCTGTATTAACGTTAACGCAATCACGATGTCTAGAAACCCATATGTGAGAAAATCAAAATCAAACACTGACGGTAACGTTAATGCACATTTTTTTAAGTCTCTTTCTGTGTTCAAGTTAACACATTCATGTTGTCCAGAAAACATATGTGAAAAAATCACACAAAACACTAACGTTAACTTAAATACACATTTTTCTTGGTTTGCGTTAACGTTAATACACATTTTTCTGAAATCATCTGTGTTAACGTTAACGCATTTACGTTGTTTAGAAACCCATATGTGATAAATCAAAAACAAAACACTGACGTTAACGTTAAAAAATACATATTTTTGGGATCTCGTCTGTGTTAACGTTAACACATCAAACATTGTCCATAAAAACACGTGTGCAAAAATGAAAATTTGTGCTCGTTAACGTTAATTAACATTTTCACCCCACCGCCGAATCGAACATCAACACCGGTATTATTGTTAACTTTAAATCTGGCTGGTGGTCGACAGTGGTTGTCGGATCTGGCTAATGGTGGCCGACGGTTGTCCGAATCGAAAATGAATATCACCACCGCCGAACAATACCGTCGAATCAAACATCAACACCGCCGAATTGAACATCAAACCTAGGGAAAAAAAAAACAATAAGAATACCATAAACTAGAGAGAGAGAAGGGGATGTCCGGATCTGGCCGGTGGCCGGCGGTGGTTGCCAGATCTGGCTAGTGGTGGCCAAGGGTTGTCCACGAAAATGAACATCACTATCTCCGAAGAACATCACCAAAACGAACAACATCTATCACCACCAAGAATCAGAGAGAGAAATATATATGTGTGTGTGTATATATATATATATATATATATATAGAGAGAGAGAGAGAGAGAGAGAGAGAGAGAGAATACTTGCCCACCGCCACCATCCACCACTTCAAAAACTATACAAAAAATCCACAAATCCAAAACAAATCGTGAAATTTGGAATCCTAGAGAAAAATATTTGCCCACAAATCCAGATCAAATCGTGGACGAAGACGACCATGGTGAGGAGAGAGAGAGAGACGGTTGCAAAACACAACCAAGCTTCGGTGGTGGAATCTAGCGGCGGTGGCGTTCGATGGAGCATCACTGAGGTTGATTTAGCTGCTAGTGGCTGGTGGTGGTCCGACTCTGGCTGGTGGCTGGCGAATCTGGCTAGTGGTGGCCGACGGTTGTCCGATCTGGATGGCGGTGGCATTCGGTGGTCGTGATTAGCTATGGCCGGCCATTAGAGAAGAGAGAGAGAGAAGCTAGAGAAAGAGTGAGGTCCAACCAATTTAGAGAGAGGCAATATAGTGAGGTAAGTGAACATTGACATGTTAATGTATTATAATTGTTCAGAGTTACATATGTCTTTTCATCTTCTATTTTGTCTACCAAAAGGATTAAAAGCTTAATTGACTGCATTAAAAGTTTTTTCCTTATATGATCTCTTAAATCAGGACTAAACAATAAAAACCTCTATTTTTTTTAATTTTATATGAAATATTATATAAATACATTAAATGCATAAAAAATAACAATAAATACAAATTTCATTTTTTGGATTTTTTTATTTTATTTTCAATTTATGATCGCTAATTTTTTATATTGGAGTTCATATATATATATATATTATGTTTTGTTTTCATTATTCAATTTTTTTTTTTGAGATATTTATTATTTAATCTTTATTTAAGAGATGATACAAAAAAAAAATCAAATAAAAAGTTGTCTTAACTTTTGATCCTATCAATACAATTAGTTTAGTTTTCGGTCTTTTCACGATTGACCAATTTAATGCAAAAACTATTTTACCCTTGTACACACACAAACATATATCTAAATGTTGGAAATCCCTAACACGCGCCGTGACGGCGGAGGAACAGGCGGTGGATTTGCCCAAGTGGGTATGGTCAGTGGTGGGGGACGAGCGGACGGCGGAGGTGTTCGATCAGGAGCTTCGGAGTTTACTATGTTTGATTAGTAACAGTAACTTTTAATTTCATCGAATGTTTGAGTTTGACTAGTAATGTTTGGTTGGCTTTGGAAGATGACGAACGAAGAAGGGCAAAGGAATGATGAAGATGAACAGTAACAAGAACTTTCAATTTGACTAGTAATTACATTTTGTTGCCTCATTTTGTTTTAGTTTTTGTTTTCTTAGGTTTATTTTACATTTTTCTCCCTAAAAATATTTGTTTTAAATTTTTTTGATTGTTTAGAAAAGGGTGTTCAAATCTGGAATTCTCATATTTTTATTTCTAGATCTGTATTGAATTTTTCTGTGATGTTAATAGTTTTTTCTTTTATTGGAATTCCCAGATCTAAATTTTTCGATGACTTTGATCTTACTGGTTGATGCGGAAGAAATTCTCGCTTCTATATGTAGCTTTCTAAGAGGAGTTTAATAAAGAAATTGGGCCAATATAGCTCGAAAGAAATCCATCACAATAAGACACAGGTCATGTTGGATAAACACAATAAAAAGACCCAATACTCAAAACACAGGTTATCCTGGATAAACACAATAAAAAGACCCAATACTCAAAAAGAGTCGGGTCGTGGATGTTGATTAAAACCAGTGATATATGCATGAATCCATTAAGTGGGAAGTCAAAGAACGTAACTTAGTTAAAGATACACTCTCAACTGAATAGCAACAAAGTGAGACAAGATTAAGTCATTAAAGATCAAATCAATTCACTAACCCATGATTCCACTTAGATAGGAGGAAGTGGACCATCATCATATATTGAGATAAGACCAAGTAATCAAAGATTAGGACATCCATACCAAACGGTCGTGATCTACAAAGTCTATAAATAAGGAAAGGTATCATATTAATAATTACATTCAGATTTTTGTTTAATACCTTAAAGCAGACTGACTTTTTCTTACGTTAGAGATTTTTTGGCCGACACCACATCGGTATTCCCTTATAGTTAATCGATTTTGCAGGTTGTTGAGATTTCTGACACGTGAAAAATTGTTTATGCATGTTGGAGATTTTTGACAAGATCACTAGTCTAGAAGGTCAAATGTCTCATTGTTTATACATATTTTGTCAAGAGGAGAAAAAAGGGCAAATCCAACATTTCCTAGTTTGATCATTGATGACGCACGCCCATAGGGTGTTTTCTTTCTCCGGTGTCCAATTTCTAAAAGAACTACTTTTACAAAAAGCATCCTGTGTAATATTATTGTTAAAGTTAATGGCGAACACCCAAGACCAGAACGGGAAGAAACACCCGCCACAGGTGGCGGTGGTCATAGTGCCGCTGCCGGCGCAAGGCCACCTCAACCAACTCCTCCACCTCTCTCGCATCATCTCTTCATACGACCTACCGGTTCACTACGTCAGCACCGTCGTCCACACCCGCCAAGCCATGGCACGAGTCCAGGGCTGGGACCCAAACTCCGCCGCCAGCATACATTTCCATCAATTCTCAATCCCTCCTTTCCACTCCCCACCTCCCAATCCAAACGCTCCCACCAAATTCCCCGTCCAGCTTATCCCGTTGTTTTACGCGACGTCGAAACTCAGGGAACCCGTCGGAGAACTTCTCCGATTACTGTCGACGACCCATAAAAGAGTGATTGTCGTTCACGACTCTCTGATGGGTTCCGCCGTTCAGGACGTACCCAGTTTACACAACGTAGAGTCCTATTGTTTTCATAGCTCGTCGGCTTTTGCTGCTATCGCGTTCGGTTGGCTATTCCGTGGCAAGCCGCTCCCGGCGGAAATGAATACCTGCAAAGAACACTCGATCACGTTGGACGGTTGCGCGACGCAGGAATTTCTCGAATTCAGGGCGGCGCAACCCGACTTCCGGGGGTTTAACTCCGGCCATCTTTTCAATACAAGCAAAGCAATAGAAGGTCGATACCTTGATTTGCTGGCGAAAGATCCGATCGACGGAGCTAAGAAGCAATGGGCTATTGGACCGTTTAACCCGGTAACGATCGGCGAAAACAAGAACACGAACAAGCGACACCCATGTTTGGATTGGCTTGACAAACAAGGTCCGCATTCAGTGATCTACGTTTCTTTCGGATCGACGACTTCACTGAGCGACGACGAGGTTAAAGAAATCGCAAATGGGTTGGAGGAGAGCATGGAGAAATTCATATGGGTGCTGAGAGATGCGGACAAGGGAGATGTCTTCGGAGAGGTCCGAAAGGCTGAGTTGCCGGAGGGGTACGAAGAGAGGGTTAGAGAGAGAGGGATTGTAGTGAGAGATTGGGCGCCTCAACTGGAGATATTAGCCCACTCTTCAACAGGTGGGTTCATGAGCCACTGTGGGTGGAATTCGTGCATCGAGAGTATCACCATGGGAGTGCCCATGGCAGCTTGGCCTATGCATTCCGACCAGCCGGTAAACTCTGTTCTCGTGGCGGAGTTTCTGAAAATCGGTGTCTATGTGAGGGACTGGAAGCGCCGGGATGATTTAGTGACCGGTGGGGAAGTTGCGAAAGCTGTGAAAACATTGATGGGGTCGGCTGAAGGAGAGGAGATGAGGAGGAGGGCGACGGAGTACCGCGAGGCGGTGAGGAAAGCGGTGGCGGAAGGTGGGATTACACGGTTGGAGTTGGAATCTTTCATTGCTCATATCACTCGATAAAGGTGTTTTTCTCGATTAGATTTCCGGCGAAGCCGAAAAAAAAAAAAATATTGATATATATAATTTCTTTCATCACCTCTATTATCATATTAATTCTAATTTTATTATTATTCTATTTCAGTATACCAAACGTAACATTATTTCTTTGGAGAAAAAGTATTCGGGGTTAGTAGTGTATTAAATTTTGTGTTTCTTAGTGAATTAATGATTAGTGTAATGTTGCTTAAGGTGATGTTTGGTTGTACGAAATTGGAATTTGAAATGATGACATTGAAATTTTTAAGTTTTTGCCCTTGTTTGTTTTCACTTCCAATTCCGAGGCTCCAATTCCATGAAATTAAACATTTCTTTTCGAGTCCCGAATAGTTATGGACTGTGAATATTTTCGGCCCACCCTCATCCAATTCAACCTAAAGGAATAGATTACAATCCCAAACTTGTGGTTGTGCAAACTCATCGTCACGAAATTGTAATGGGATGTCTTCTTTCAATTTTATGACTGAATATAAATCAGTTAAGCAAGCGAATTCAATTTTACGTCCTATTATTTTTCAAACGTGTAGGCATAAGAACCCCCATTGAATAGTAGATTATTGGCAGAAGAATGAATGATAACGGAAATTTAGGGCAAGTGTATACGTCAGTGCGAGAAGACGCAAAGGGGAAGATGACAAAAAATATGGAAACTCATAATTTCTATGAGGGACGGGATGGTGACAGAGAAGATGCAACAAGACGCAAAGGGGAGGGCCATGTTGACAATGTTGTGTACAATTTTTTTTGTTTGATTGTTTTAAAACGTTATTTTATTGATTTATGTAGGAAACAAATTGGTTGTGTTGGTTTGTTTTATGTAATTAAGGACAAGATATTTTTCCGTTCAAAAAAAATTATGGGCCCCAATAGGCCCTTGAACATAATTGATGGGCCCAATGAAGATAACGTGTGCGGTCCCAATTGGGCCCATATGGGTTTTACGAGGCTATGGTTTTTTTCCCAAAAAAAAATCCAATTTTATTACTTATGTCACAAATTTATTTTATAGTGACTGAAAACAATTGAAAAAATATTAAAATCGTAAAATTTGAAAAATTTATATCCCACCAACAAGACCTAATTTTGTTATATTTATGAAAAAATAAAAATTGTGAAATTTTCGTATATAATTTGTTGGAAAATTCATTTTAATTATTTTATGAAAAAATTAAAATCGTAAAATTTTACAAAATCACATCTCACTAAAAATATTCGATTTTGTTATTTTTATTAAAAATTCAAAATTGAGAAATTTTAAAAGTCATAGCTAAAAAAAAAATTAATTTCGCCACTTTTATACTACAACATCATTTTGTAGAGTAATAGAAATAATCGAATAAAAAATAAAAATTGTTAAATTTTAAAAGCTCACCAAAAAAAGTATGATTAAGCAATATTAATGAAAAATTAAAAATAGCAAAATTTTAAAAGCCTACCACTTGGGAAAAAAAAATTAATTTTGCTATATTTATGGTAATCGCGAAACTTTATTCCACAACATATTTTAAGGATTGGTCCTTAAAATCTGATTTTGTATCTCATAAAAAAATCTGATTTTGTAACATTTATTCCACAACATATTTTAACGATTGGTCCTTCAAAGTTTAAGGTGGTGCCAAATTGCTTCCTTAACTTTTAATATTTCTGGTTACATCCCAAATTAACTTCCACAATATGTGAAATAAGTTTTGATTTCAATATTTTATTTAACTTGGGACTCCAATATGTGGCTTTTATTATGATTTTGAGTCAATCATATAAAATATACCACAATTTTGATAAACACACAGCACATTAGCATCGATGAAACAATACCCTCATATTTCATCATAAAAATCATGCAAAAGACGAGAGTTTTCTAGTATAAATTGAGAGTGCCTTCAGTATTAAAAGATCAATATTGAAGTTCTATCTCACAGGACGTGTCTGGCATCTAGGGTGGCGTTTGGTTGGGTGGCGTTTGGTAACCATTTCTGTTTTTATTCCAACAGTGGGATGGGAATGGGATAGGATGAGATGGAAATTTTGTTTTCTTCTTGGGAGTAGAATCGCGTTTAGTAACGATAATTTTCTTTTTGTTTTGGGAAGAGAATTGTATTTGATAACGATTTTATCCTAAATTTTTTTTTTTTTTTTTTTTTCTTTTTTCTTTTTTCTTTTTGTTTTGGCCTAACGGCGGTGGCTCCGGCGCCGGAGACGGCGGTGGCTCCGGCGCCGGAGACGGCGGTGGCCCCTGGTGCCAGCGATGACCGGACGGCGGTGGCACCGTCGCCGACAAAGGCCCAGAAGTGGCCGGAAAATTTCCGGCGGCGGCGAACAGTGGTCGCCGATAGGTGAACAGTGACCATGTGTTTTGGAATGGAATGGGAATAATGAGAAATAATTTTTTTTTGTTTCTCATTTCTTAAGAAAAAAGTTGGCACAATTCTCAAATGGGAATGAAATGGAAACAAAAACAAAAATTACCAAACGCTATTCCCAAACAGAATTCCCAAAAATCTGAAAATAGAATAGGAATTTCTGGAATGGAAATGGTTACCAAACGGGGCCTAGTTTTTGTTTTTCTGTTTCTATTTCTTATAAACTGGGATGGGATAGGATGAGAATTTTGTCTCCGTTTTAAAGTACTCCAGAAATAGAAACATGTTTGCTAACAACTATTCTCCTAAAATTGTTTCTTTTAATTTATAAGGATAGAAACAAGAAACACATTTGGTTGCAATATGTATTTATTTTTTCCTTCAAATGTATGGTGGCCGGCAAGTGGTGGTGGCTGACGTAGCAGACAGGATGGTAGTAGGAATAATTTTGTGGGATAGATGGGAATTAATATTTTTTTGTTTCTCAAATTCTCAAGAAATTCGGAAAATAAGCTTAAATTAGTACCAAAATTTTGGGAGCGAGAATAGGAGAACGGGACCGGTGTCAAGAAAATTGTGAGCAGCTGCACAAGACACCATAACTCAAGGCAGGGACAAACTATATCCATAACAATCATAAAAGTGTCCGCCATTTTGTTTAGCAAGACGGAATTCCATTGAAATTATCATCACTTCCTCCTAATGGAACAAATAGACGATGTCTATATAAAGCCAAAAAGGCAACACAAGAGAAGCAACTAACCTCTCTTGAGTAAAATTGTCAAGTTGTAACTAAAAATGGCGAGAGATGACTATCAGCAACAAAATGGCCTAAAACAAGGCCAAGTGGTGGTAGTCATGGTCCCCCTGCCGGCGCAGGGCCACCTCAACCAGCTTCTCCAACTCTCTCGCATCATCTCATCCTACGACATTCACATTCACTATGTCGGCACCACCACCCACACCCGCCAAGCCAAAACCCGCGTCCACGGTTGGAACCCTCAGTCCAAGACCAACATCCATTTCCACGAGTTTTCAACTCCTACTTTCCCCACTCCCCCGCCCGACCCCAATGCCACCTCTAAATTCCCTTCCCATTTATTACCCTCGTTTTACGCTGCGTCTAGCCTTCGCGAGCCTGTCGGCGCACTCCTCCGCTCACTCTCAACGACTTTTAAAAGAGTGATTGTCATTTACGATTCGCTCATGACTTCGGCTATTCAAGACGTCCCTTTGCTACCCAATGCCGAGTCCTACCGTTTCATGACCATCTCAGCTTTTGCTGTTTTCTCGTTCTTCTGGGATGCAACGGGAAAGCCTTCCCCATTTGAAGCTCAACTACCAAAAGATGCTGTTTCTTTCGAATTCCCACCCGACTTCATGGAGTTCGTCGAGATCAACCTTGGGTCTGCAGGCTTTGACTCAGGTGATGTTTACAATGCTTGCAAAGCAATGGAAGGCCAATTCCTTGACATGATTGAAAAGGAACAGATCAGTGGAGCAAAAAGGCAATGGGCTATTGGGCCATTTAATCCAATAGAGATAGACCAGGACAAGAACTCGGATGATAGACGCCATGGATGCTTGGAGTGGCTTGACGATCAAGCTCCAAGCTCGGTGATTTTCGTTTCGTTTGGAACGACCACTTCATTAAGGGACGAGCAGATCAAGGAGCTGGCGAATGGGTTGGAAGAGAGTATGCAGAAGTTCATATGGGTGTTGAGAGATGCAGATAAGGGGGATGTGTTTACAGGGGAAGTTAGAGTAGCCGAATTGCCAAAGGGATTTGAAGAGAGGGTGAAAGGAAGAGGAATCGTGGTGAGGGACTGGGCACCCCAATTAGAGATATTGGATCACCCCGCAACAGGTGGATTCATGAGTCATTGTGGATGGAATTCATGCATGGAAAGCATCTCCATGGGAGTGCCAATAGCAGCATGGCCAATGCATTCAGACCAGTCCTACAATGCATTGCTGACAGCGGAGTTTCTGAAGATTGGCCTGCTTGTCAGTGACTGGAGGCGTCGCGACGAGTTGGTGATGGCATCAACAGTTGAAAGAGCTGTGAGGACATTGATGGCATCGGCTGAAGGAGACGAGATAAGGAATAGAGCGAAAAAGATGAGCGAGGCTGTCCGACTGTCGGTGGCAGAAGGAGGTGTTACTCAAATGGAGTTAAATTCGTTCATAGCTCATATCACTAGATAGAATTGTGTACGACATTCTGAGATGGCATATGTTCTATTAACAAAACGTGTTTTTCAAATAAATTTTTCATGTAGTTGTTGTAATGCTACAGTTTAGTATCTTGTTGGGTTTATCTTACAATGGATGCGGAAGGAGCTAGTGGTCAGATTATAAGTGTGAGGGAAAGTCTCACCTCATGAGCTACATTTTAAGGTTGAGAGAGGCTCAAGACCATTCTACACTAGTATCAGAACCCAAATTACAACAATTATGCCCAAATAGTCACAAAGAAAAAGATTGGTCGAGGTTAACTGACCAGAGACCCGATGTGTGAGAGGAAGTTTGTTAGGTTTATCCCACATAGGATATAGAAGGGACTAATGATCAAGTTATGAGTGAGACAAAAAGCCTCACTTCATGAATTTGGGCTGACCGAGGCGAAGACCACCCTATATATCTTGAGATTTCAAATAACTGATTTCACTCAGAAGGATCCAGGAGGACCCTATAAACACGTAATTCCGGCATACTGCGTGAATTTTAATTGCAAAGACATCAATCCATTTAAGTAGATACCTTGGGAGTACCTTGAAGAAGTTTTCCTTTCTTCCTTCATGTGACTTCAGAATGAAGGATTAATTGGATTGCATTTTCTGTGGTGCCAAACATGAAAATTGGATGTTAGCAAAAATATATGAATGCAGTCCTTACAAATTCTGTAGAGTAAAAAAAACGGTTCTTATATGCATTATAGAGTTGAGAACCACCTCAACTGTCACAATTTCGCCATCAGCAACAACTGCATTAGTCTCTTCAGCTCATGAGATAGCTTTCGGGGTTGAGAGAGACCCTTACCTATTTGTCTTCTTTTGTGCTGCATCCAACAGCATATGAGCATCTCACAATATAGATAATTACAAATTCCACTTCCCCAGAAACGTCCAAATAAAGAAAAAGACGTATTTGATTTATTACTAGTGCAATTTCAACACTGAATCATAAGCAAAAAAATTGAAGACGTTACATTAAGAAAAAGGCATAGTTGATGCCACCAATCCAAAGAGCGAGGAACTATTGTTCACCGTAGAAATCCAATGGCCTAACTCACTCTCAAAAAGATGCGTAAAATAAGGATTGCCTCTAAGCTTATGTATAGCTCGGGTTCAAGTAACGCAAGAGATGTGAGATTCAATATGTCTCCTCACGCGCATGGTGAACTTTTAATAAACCACTGTGAACGGATATCGGGGGCCCCATCAATTGTGGGATTCAACAAGTCCCCTCATGCGCAAAGTGGACTGTTGACAAATCACTATGAACGGATGTCGAAGCCCAACATGGATGTGAAATTCAACACACCCAACATCATATAAGAGTCTTGACTCAGATACCATATAGAAACCAAATTAGCCTAATTCATTCTCAAAAGATGTCTTGCAAAATAAGGATTGTCTCTAGGCTTATATATAGTTCGGCATAAAGTAACACGAGTGATGTGAGATTCAATACGCCTCCTCATGCTCATGGTGGACTTTTGACAAACCACTGTGAATGGTTATCGGGGGGGCCAACATTGGTGCGGGATTCAACATTCACTTCACCATTATATTGCAGCCTTACATTGGTTTTTGTATAAAATTTCGGACAAACGCAGGGATACTATTGGGTGAGCACAAATGCGATGGTTATCTCCCTCATGGCCAGAAGGGTACAATAGGGTTCATCAAGGGATTGATGTGGCCTTGGCCAGGGTAAAGCATGGCTACCATATGGCACTGGATGACCGACTTGATCTCCCCGTCAAGCATTGAAGGGAAGTCGAATGAAGTATATTACCTTAAGGGGAAACTTCAAATTCAGGGAACAAACAAGGGATATGACGGTGAGTGAAAAACCCTACTGATATAAAGGGCCCCAATCATACTACTATCCACATGATATAAGCATAATTTATGATAGAATGTTCTAACAAATGCAATAGTTAAACAGATGCCCACACAAACCTAATCTCACTTCTTGGAGGAACACGGAAACGGCAATCTCAATTTCCGAAATCAAATCCATAAGAAAACAGCATGTGTTCTAAATCAAATCCATAATACATTAAGAAAAATCAGCAAAAAACGAAGGGATGGTTTGGAAACAACCAATCGATCACTCCATGGAAAAATAAGAACACATCACAAAAAACGGGGATCTTATACAAAAAACGGCTCAGAGATTGTGCGTACCAAGTGGTGGGGATGAACTAAGCAGTGCCAGTCATAGAGATGGCGAGGGAGCTGCCATGGCCATTGTTGCTGGATATAACAGTGAGCTTCTCAGGCTGCATCGTCTCTTCCATCCACAACGTAGTGCTGAAAATTGGGCGGATTTTGGCGGGTAAATTGTAAAACAGACCGAATTAAAACCCACCCATTTACATAATCTGGGCCGGGTACAAAATGAGACCCGATACACTCACCCGTACAATTTACTCGGTATAATAATTTTTTTAAAAATTCAATAAATATTTCAAAAATATAAAATATAATATATTTTTTAAAGTTCAATAATTATTTCAAAATATAAAGCCGGTGCATTCCATAAAAATTAGAGATAAAATCAGCCAGAAGTCCCAAATAAAATTTTAATTTAATTCTTTAAATTGAATTTCACTTGCGTTTTATTCTTGCAGAAATTATAGAGAGAACTTGGTGAATAAATTCGTATTCTAACGAATATTAGTTACAATTTAATAATTATTATATTTTTACATATATCTATGTATTTTTTGTTACACGTATTTATGTAATATTAGTTACATGTTATAATTACATATATTTGTGTAATATGTGTACCATTTAGCAAATATTATATATCAAAATTAGTTTAATATTAGTTACATATATTTGTGTACATTTAGTTACATGTAACTAATTACATATATTTTGTGTGATTTTTATTACATTTATCAAATTTTTACACAAATTAGTTACGTGTAACAAAATATAGTAATATTTGTTATATGTAACAAAAATTTACAAACAAAATTATTACATGTAACCGCACGTGTGCAGACACGTGTAGACGTGTAGTGAATTTCTATCTTTTTTAAAATCAAGAGTGAAATAAGAGAGCTCCCATTGAATGTCACTAAAAATTATTACAATATTTTGAGTTTTTTCAAACTTTTATTTCCAAAGTTTAAAACATATTAAATCCTAAAATGATTTTTTCCCAAAACTTTAGGAATCAAAAAAAAAAAAATTAAAAAATTATTATAGTCTGTAAATTATATGGACAAAAAATTAAAGTTTATAAACCGATCACCAAAACTCCTTTAATCAAATCAATTACATATGTACATAAAAACAACTATAACTAATAATTTAATAATTTAGAGATATATTCTATAGTTTATAATTGTGATTTCAATGTCAAATGAGTTAGAAAGCTTAACTGCCATTAAGAGGATATATTAAATATATCTTGCTCAGTCTTATGCAAGACAACCTTTGAATATTATTATTCAAATACATGCTATTCTCTAGAAAAGTTTCAAAGGTTATTGTCTGTTTTTTCAACTTGAGTTCTTTTTTAAGACTTCATCTTATTAATTTATATGCTTAATGAATATTTTTTGATGGTCCTCGAATTTTACAATTCGATACAGTAATTTTTTGAAAATCTAATAATTTTATCAAAAAAAAAAGTCTAAATTCACTGCAAAACATGAAAATCGTCATATTTTTTTCACAAAATAAAATTGCACTGACTTTCGTGCGGTAGAGTATTTCAAAATTTTGAAAAAAAAAATAACTTAGTACGTGGACTGTAGGGACAAAAAAATTAAGATTGTAAACTGTTCACCAAGAAAATCATAATTCAAGTTTTTTTTTTTTTTTTTTTTTTTTTGCCATGTCCCACAAATTTTATGATCCACTATTCACTCAATCCACTTGATACATTAATATTTTAAAAAGACTAATAATGTAAAACCTAAATCGAAAAATGTACGTTATAAATAATTGCATTTTAGAGCATTAAAAAATTTTAGATAAATTTTTTTATTGATTAAGAACTCAAATCAAAACTTGGGAGGGGGTCAAATTTGTAAATTTAAAAACATTACTCTCAATTTGGGATGCGAATTTCCAATTAGAAATCAAAAATTGAAAATGTTAGGGATCAAATTACAATTTTAGAAACTTATAAATGTTAAATGGAACTCATAAAGAAGGCTTTAAGGAATTAGAGGGGATAAAGAGTAATTTAAAAAAAAAAAAAGTTTAAACACACGCGACGCCGTGCGTGCGAGACCACTGAAAGGGAGAAGAATGGACGGGCTACGTGGCAGGCTAGGAGCGTCCTCCACCACTAAATCCATGCAATATATACCTACTTGTGCATGGGCATTGATCAAACAGCTCCATCGAGTTTGAAATTAGAAAAAAAATTTAGAGAGAGAGAGAGAAGATCAGAGGAGGGCGTCAGCGTCCCATGATCGGCGTTTCTCCGGTGAGCGAGCAAAGCGTGTATCTCATGGCTACATGTGTGTGTTCCTGTGGCTGCTACTGTGTGCCACTGCTTTGAAGTGATCGTGTGAATTTCCGGTGGTTCGCTCGGCGGTCGTGGGGGTGAGATCGTCAACGGTATGAGCGATTGTTGTCCGTCTCCGTCGTCTAGTGAGTATTTATGAGTATTTTTCTCTACTTATTTGGTGGGTGTATGCATGCATGAGGATTTCGAGTTGGCCGGTAAATGTTCGGCGGTGTGGGGGGTCGGTGATGTATATCCGGCGATTGTCATGATGGTGTCGATGGTGGGATATTTTGGTACGTTGTAGGTGTATTTCAGTGTGCATGTGCAGGTGGAGTTTGTGATCGTGTGAGTTTCAGTGTGTGGGTGATCGGCCGTTGGTCGCCGGCCGACGATGGTAGTATGTGGTTTGTTCAGCTCGCCGGTGACGGCTACAGACGGTGGAGGTGATCGGCGCTGTTGCGGCGTCCGTGTTGACGTGAGTGTGTGTGTGTGTGTGTGTGTTTTCATTCGTTCAGCACTATAGCGTGTGTGCGAGTGGTCGGCCAACGGCGACGGACGGTGAGCGTGTGATCGGTAAGGGTGGCCGGCGGTCTAACATCAAACAGAAAACGGAAACAGGAAAAAAAAAAAAAAAAAAAAAAAAAAGAAGGAAGAAGAAGAAAAAAAAAAAAAAAAAGGAAAAAAAAAAAAAGAATTTGCACAAACCACCCCGAAAAGAATTAAAAACCTATTTCACGGCCCATGAACGATTCGGGATGAGTAACATCTTCCGTTAAGTTTATTTCAGGTTATTGAATTGAATTTTAACATCAAAATTTCGGAATCGGAATGATAAATTGGAACCGTGTGTATTACTAAATTTTATGCAATTATGTTAATGAGATAAAATTACCCGAAACAGTAATTTTCATAAGTAAAATGAGGGAAATGGGAAATTTCGGAACTTAGAGTCTGCATTGCACGATTTGATTATTTTGCGTAAAATATTAATTTAGGTCCTATCATTACTAAGTTCGCAAACGCCAGTATCCCGGTAGGCTTGGGATAGTGCTGTTATTGTAGCACAAGAAGCGAGGTGAGTGTACCGTCTTCTTGCCAAACTGTTTTCTGCATATATATATGATGACATATGTGTTTGCTTACACTGTACAATTTCATAAATGACGTGGATCAAGCAGGTTTTTGGAATTGTGTTGGTTTCTAAAGAAGGCTTAAAAATAATTTTTGTTAGATATGAGTAGATTATATTTCTCCCTGTAAGGGGTGTAAATTATGTTTCTCCCCGTAAGGGGTGTGGATTATATTTCTTCCCAAAAAGAGGTGTAGATATTTCGTAGGAAGGCATTCCTACGAATGTTACGGTACCGTTACAACTCTCGATCGTGAGGTTAAAACGATCATTATGGCTAGCCAGTGTGTGCTGTGGTGGAGTGGTGGTTTGAGAAGTGATGTTTATTTATACTGAGTGATTTATTATTTATTGTGATGATCAGTATAATATTTATACTAGATGGTTTTGAAATGGAACTTATAAATATTGCTTTATTTTCACTACATATATTGTGAAGACTTTTACATGCTATGTGACATGTAGATACTTATACTTAATTCATATTTAAATGATGTATTACTTAGAATGTATTATTATGTAAAGAATATTTTATTAAAAGAAGGCAGTACACTCGCAGGCGAAATAGCTAGGAATCGGTCCCCCTACTGGCACTGGGTAGAGTCCGTCGACGGTATAGCGAGGGAGAATTTCTGGAGGTGTGGCCTGAGGCGAACCTAGGAGAGGTTCATTGTCGTTTTTACCTTTCGTTGTATTTAAAATATCAGGGACGGGTGTGTCCCTAGAAAAAAAAGCTGTTTATGACCTGATTTTGTGATTGTATAATTATGAATGCATGCTATCGCCTTTTAGTTTTGGTTTGTCGCTCGGGTGATGTCATGTCGACGTCACGCCGGCCCAATGGGTGACGGGTGCCCGGAGTGGGGATGACAAATAATTTTATCGAAAATTCAAAATTATCGTAAGACATGAAAGTCAATATAATATTTTACATGATAAAATTGTAGTGCCTTCATGTACTACAATAATTTTAGATTTCTGAAGAAACAAGAGATTCATGAGGGAGTGCGAAAATCATCAAGGAGGAAGAATCTTGGCACACAAGGCACTCACAATTAGTTACTATTGGCCAACGATACGCAGTGATGTGCAAGAATACGTAAAAAATATGATAAGTGTCAACTGTTCTCGAACGACATCAAAGTTTCAACTCAAGAGCAAACACCGATTCTCAGCCCATGGCTTTTTGTTCAATGGGAAATAGACATCGTAGGGACATTTAGCCCAGCAACAAGGAACAAGAAATATTTACTGGTGATAATTGATTACTTCACAAAGTGAGTATAGGTTGAAGGGTTTACGACAATAAGCGAAAACAAAGTAAAAAACTTTCTTCGGAAGAACGTGATTTGCGTGAACTGTATGGACAAAATTTTTAAGATTGTGAACTGTTCACCGAGAAACCCATAATTAAAGGCTTTTATGTCGTGGCCCACAAATTTTACAACCCGTTATTCATACAATCCACTCAATACAATAATTTTTTTTTTTAAAAAAAATAATAATTCTATAAAAAATTCAAAATCACTACATAACATTAAAGTTATTATAATTTTTTAGAAGATAAAGTAGCAGTAACTTTCATGCAATACAATAATTTTAGATTTCTAAAAAAAAAAAAGTGTAGTGCGTGAACTATATATATATAGGTAAAAGTTTAAGATCGTGAACTGTTAAACAAGAAAACCCCATAATTAAATAAGTTGTGTTTGTCCTTAAATAATTTGCTAAGAATCAAAATTAATGAAAGAAACACATGCATAACGCTGCTTAAATTAAAAATAATAATAATAATAATAATTAGTAGTTAATTAAATTAATTAATAACACTTAAGATAGGTTATATGTTAAGAGAGTCGGCAATTTAGACTCATTATACATGCCTTTAATGCTACCAATCATTTCAACCCTAAAAAAGGTTTAATTTACTTTTGATTACTTTTTCGGTTAATTAAATTAAATCACTTGTTATATATGGCCAAGCTTACGTGCACGATTCATAAAGATTTTTATTATTATTATTTTTTTAATCATGTACAATTTTACAAGTTAAATCTTATTAGGAGTTTTGACATTTTGTACCCTTTAAGTTTGATCATTATTTCACGCTTGTCCTCGTCATAATCTTTTAATTTTAACACATAACAACTTGAAGTTCCGTAATCATCCCACTTCAGTCAAAATTAATAACTCTATTATAATGTTGGACGGGAAACAGTAAATTGTCGTGTAACTAACTATTTTTAAGGAAATTTTATAGGAATTTCAAACCCGGGATCAATTAGGGATTTTCACACTTTTCACTCCTTATGTGTGATCGTTGTTTCACTTTGGTCCTCATAGTTTTAATTTTAAACACATAATATCTTGAAGTTCCGTAATCATCTCACTTCAGTCCAAATCAATCCATTACAATGTTGGACGACAAACATCCAAACTCTCATGCACCCAACTATTATTATGTGGATTTTATAAGAATTTTCAACATCCTATTTTTTTTTTTAACAAAAAGACCTATGTGTGTGTTATGTTATATATATGTACATTTTTTAGATATTATGGCGGGCATGAGAATGGGAGGAGAGTACAAGGCTGAAATTTCTTGTAAAATCTCTTAAAAATAATTGGGTGCATAGCACGTGTCCAAAATTGTAAATGAGGATAATGACATGAAGAGTACTAGCACTAGTACTGGAATGATTAAGAAACTTGTTATGTGTTCAAACGGAAATCATTGGAACCGGAGATTTTTGTCAAACTTTAGGGGTAAAAAGTGTCAAAACCCCATCTTATTATTGAGTCACACATGTAAACCTTTTCTTTTTTTTTTTCAAAAAAAAAAAAGACAAAAGTTTCATTTTTGCATGACATATGCTTTTAGAACAAGTATAAGCTGACTGAAGACTTATAAAACGTCTCTCTCTCTCTCTCTCTCTCTCTATCTCTCATCCATTCATGGCTCGTTCAATCTTCTTCGTCTTCTCCTCCTCCCGCCGCCGTGTTAGAGAATCATCAACACGCTTGTTTCTTGTACAGACAACCTTAGCTATCGCGACATCTCTTTTGATTCTGCTTTATATTTCTTCCACTTCCAAACTACTCATTCGTTTACACCACACCCATCTTCACCTCAACCGACCTCTTGAATTTTCCACCATCTCTCCTCCGCTACCCAAAAACATCAGAAACTCCGGCGAAATCCTGCCACTGGTCTTGCCGGAACAGCCCGGAGTTCCCGGAGATGACGATGACGATGCCTCTGAATCACCGGCAAATGAAAACAGCAGTGGTCATGAAGCTTCCGATGAGAATCGACGGTCACAACAGAAGATGAGATCATCACATGGTATGGAAATTGTTTTGGATTTTATTCATGTTATTTATCTGGTTAGGACAGGTATGCTAGTTTGATATTAGATAGACAACGCTGACCTTTTCTTCTCTTTATCTAGTTGCTTATGTAATATATAGAGGGTTATTTGATCAAAATTAAAATTTTAGGACTTCCGCTATAATAATTTTTTAAATATTCAAAATTATTATATAAAATTTAAAAATTATTGTACATCATAAAAATTAATTGTAATTTTTTACATAAAAAAAATTAAAATAACTTTTATGTATTATAACAACTTTACAAGAAAAAAATATTTTAACAAGATAAAATTTAATTTTGTAAACTATTTGATAAAAAAAAATCACATAATATAATATATAATGGAAAAATAATGTAATAAATATACATATTCAAAACTGAAAAAATTACAACAATTTTTATGTGTAATAATAATTTTAGACTTTCGAAAAAAATAATATAGCACGTAGACTACATGAAATAATTTTTTAATTTTGTCAACTATTAGATAAAAAGAAATCTCACACATATATATAATAGAATATATATTAAAAAAATAATGCTATATGATATAGGGTGTTACGGTGGCAACTCTTTTATTTTACCCTTGATTTTAAAAAAGTTTTATGTCTAATTACAATTTGTGTTTTACTTCTAGTTCCGTGTAATTTGTAATGTGTAACTAATATTATACAGGTATATATAATTGATATTACACAGGTATATATAATATAGTTACATATGATTTGTAATTATTAAATTGTAACTAATTTTAATTATATGTAACTAATATTCACTATAATACGAATTTATTTACTAAATTTTCTCTACACTCTTTGTGCAATTCATGATACATGCGGAATTAATACGCTAGTAAAATTTAATTTAAAGGACTAAATCAAAATTTATATTTTAAATGGGACTAACAACAGATTAGCTCTACTATTTGGGATTAATTGCAATTATCCCAATAATATATACATATTCAAAACTTGTATTGAATTCATTCATTTATCCATTGATAACAACTTTTTGTCACGGAATCATAATCTAGTGGATGATTAATCCACGAATTAGGAGGAGACACTATTAATTCTTTGAGATTTCTAAGTTAGTTCATGGCCCCACTTCCATATACACAAGTACATGTAATTAAATTTATACAAATACAGGTAACTAATATTAAACTAATTTCTATGTTTAACATTTATTAATGTCACAAATATTAAGCAAATACATGTAATTTAAAATGACTAAATCAAAATTTATATTTTAAATGGGACTAACAACATATTAGCTTTACTATTTGGGATTAATTGCAATTATCCCAATAATATATACATATTCAAAACTTGTATTGAATTCATTCATTTATCCATTGATAACAACTTTTTGTCACGGAATCATAATCTAGTGGATGATTAATCCACGAATTAGGAGGAGACACTATTAATTCTTTGGGATTTCTAAGTTAGTTCATGGCCCCACTTCCATATACACAAGTAAATATAATTTGAAACATATAACTAAATTTACACAAATACATATAACTAATATTAAACTAATTTATGTGTTTAACATTTATTAAGTGTCACAAATATTAAGCAAATATATGTAATTTGTAACGTGTAACTAATATTAACAAATACATGTACTAATATTACACAAATATATGTAATATAGTTAATTATTAAGTTGTAACTAATATTCATTATAATACGAATTTACTAGTCAAAATTCTCTCTACAATCCTTACAATGCCTGCATACGCGGGACTAAAACTTGAGCAAAAATTAAGTTAAGAGACTAAATCAAAACTTATGTTTTAAACGGGATTTTATTAAAATTACATGTGCTATTTGGGACTAATGGTCAATTATCGCTAAAATATTGTAGCTAATAATTTTTTATTTATTGGAAAAAAAAATTACCAATTTTATAATTAATGATAAAAAAAATATTCAAATTTTTTTATGTCGTGGACGATAGTCCTGAAATTCAGCGTAAAAATCACTTTTTTTTGCAGGTCATGGCGATTCCGGCAACAAAATCGACGACGTATTCCACGACGGGGACATATTCAGGGAGAACTACAGGCAGATGAACTCCAGCCTGAAGATATACGTTTACCCCCATCCACGAAACCACCCCTTCGCCAACGTCCTGTTGCCGGACAACTCCGAACCCGGCGGCAACTACGCCAGCGAGAGTTACTTCAAGAAGGTCCTCATGAAAAGCCACTTCGTCACCGACGATCCCTCCGAAGCCCACCTCTTCTACCTGCCCTTCTCGATTGCAGGCATGAGGAACGACCGGAGAATCGGCGTCGGAGGAATCAAGGACTTCGTGAGGGATTACGTCGACGACATCAGACAGGGGTACCCGTACTGGAACAGGACAGGCGGCGCCGACCATTTTTACGTGGCGTGTCACTCGGTGGGGAGGTCGGCGATGGAGAAAGCGGCGGAGGTGAAGTTGAACGCGATACAGGTGGTGTGCTCCTCCAGCTACTTCCTGGCTGGTTATGTTGCTCATAAAGACGCCTCCATTCCACAAATTTGGCCAAGAAAAGGAGATCCCCCTACTCGATCACCATCCAAAAGGCATGCATGCATCCTTCTATTCTTAACTAAATTATTACATGTATGATCACACATATACAAATATATAGGCTAGGTAGGAGTATCTTTTATTGACAATTTTTGGATATGTGAGAAACCTAAGATCACTTTATACTGGTATCAGAATTCAAGTTACAACAATTCTGATTCAATAACAACAGAGAGAGACTAGTAGAGAGTTAACCGACCAAAGCCCCAACATGTAAGGGGGATTATTGATTTATCCCACATCGAATGTGAAAAAGACTGATGGTTAGATTATAAGCGTGAGGGAAAATCTCACTTCATGAACTGATTTTTAAAATTGAGAGAGACTCAATACCACCTTACAAGACCCTCATCCCAACCGACTTATTGACCTAGTAACTTTCGAATTGAATCCACGTGGTCAGATATTCTTATTAATATATGTATATATACTCGTTAGGATAATTAAAGTCCCAATCTTTTACTACACATAGACACCTTTGTATATATGAATATTTTGAATATAAAACTACGATTATAAACGATGTCTAACCCAAAATTTATAATCTAGTGGTTATCTCGTGAACTCTCGGTAAGATGTTTAGTGTGCAAAACCCCCATCTCCCAATTGTTTGTACCAAAAATAAATGATGTCTCAAATTTTTTATCACAAGACGCTCTTTTTTATTTTTATTTTTTCAGAAAAAATCTGGCTTTCTTTGCCGGAGCAATGAACTCCAGGGTGCGTCAGCAGATTCTTCAAACATGGAAGAATGACAGAGAGATATTCGTCCACCAGGGCAGGCTTAAAACCCCCTACTCCGACGCCCTTCTCGACAGTAAATTCTGCCTCCAGGCCAAGGGTTTCGAAGTCAACACCGCCCGAATCGGGGACTCAATTTACTACGGCTGTGTTCCCGTCATCTTGGCCGACCACTACGACCTCCCATTTGCAGACATTCTCAACTGGAACACCTTCTCCGTTGTTGTCTCCACCTTTGACATCCCCTTCCTCAAGAAAATACTCCAAGAAAAAGACTCCGACGAGTATCTCAGGCTGCAGAGGAACGTAATTAGGATTCAAACCCATTTCCGGTGGCATCATTTTCCGGTGGATTATGATGCTTTCTACATGGTTATGTACGAGCTCTGGCTAAGAAGAAGCCGTGTGAGGTTAAGCACATAGTACTTATATCTCTTTTTTTGGGGGAGGGGGGTTGTTTTGTAAAGAATAATGATATACATATATGTCAAATAGAGCTAGGTTCCTCACACACGAAACAATCGAAGTTCAGAATTCATGGCAGATTTAAGCGATAGACAGAGAGAGAATAATGTTGGTATATTATACATGCATTTAGAGGAAGCGAAGCTAAGCGCCGTTGTTGGATTTCCATGGCTTGAGGACGCCAACAACGATGACTACGACGATGATGAGAAGAATTAGGATGGCGAAGCACATCCATTTTCTTGAGCTTTTTTGCAGACTTTTTGCCTTCTGAAGTGCAGTGTTTCCTGACTGGACATGGTCTACTGCACTTGAAACCTGAAAGATTTTTAACACATACTTATTCTTGTGTAAAAAGAATTGAACCTTATGCTATAATACTTTCTTTATCATTTTAATCATGCCGGAAAAAAAAATGGAAACAAGTCGATTTTCTTTGAAAGTTAAATTTGGCGGCTGGTGGCCGGAGTCCAGTAATAGGCAGATGTGGGTGGTCATAGTTAATATTAACTAAGAGAGTGCCACAGTCAATGTTAATTAAAAACTAATTGGAAATAAATTAGTAAGAACTGCATATATACTAAATCCCTTGGAACCCCAAAAAAATGCTCTGCATTATGATTTGTACAACATGAATTTTGTCTTACCTGCGATTCAATGTTGTCGAGCATGTCCCCCTGCGCATCCACCAACACCGCCATATCTAGGAATATCTGCGTCAAATTTCAAATAGTTACAGACAACACGAATCAACATTAAAAATGTTTGTCAAAAGCAGCAGATAAACGTAAAAGATTCGTAAACTAATAATACCTGTTGCAATTCAAGAAGCTTCCTCTCAACTTCTCTAACAGCATCATGCCGTTCTTGAATCTCCGCAAGTGTATCCATTACCTGAGATAACAAAAAAGCATTAGAATCATAGTTACACAGTTTGACATTCACATTCATATGCAATCCAGACCTGGCCTCGCCCTTGTTCTCGAATAGCTTTTTGGAATATCTGTTCACCATCTCCCGTCTCTATCATCCGATCAATTGTCTGAAACATTGATGAATCATCAGAAAAAGGCGCCAAATATTCAATTTCTAGTGAATTTTTGAGAGAAAACAGAAAATTTCACCTCTTCATCAGCTCGGGTGCCCGTTACTTGTGAATCAAGGAAACAAAACCAGTTAATATTATATTAAAAGCGAATGTTCTATGGTGTTACATATATTATTAACTATTTAAGTAATAAACCTGTGAAAACCCGCCTCTCAACAACCTCTCGATACTCTTGATGGATGCTTTCTCTTAGAATCTGCAAACATGTTTGAATGGCTTCAATTTAAGAAATGGATGAAAGAAAAATCAAAAACTAATCAACGTCGTGTACAATGTACCTGAAATTCAGACATTTTGTCTTTGAATTTCTTTTTCAAGACACTGCTCAAACAAAGGCAATTCATAAATTTAGATTGACTTGTGAAGAAATTAATTCGTGTAATAAATGACGTGGCAAGAACAAAGAAGAATGAGTCTGAATTACACTGTTGTTGCCGTTCTTGATCGATCTACACCGGTTCCTTTTCCGCATCCAGGCTTCTGCCGATTGGCTAAATTCTGGACCATTTTGGGGGGGAAATCAGACGGTTTCAGATAAGAAATCAGAAGAAAAGGGAAATAGCTTAAAGAAGAGTAGTTCTTACTTCTTTATCAAGTTCCTCAATTTTCGACTTTATATGACGAGCAACCTTTCCAACTTCTTCAACATCTTTCTCCATTCGCTGCTTGATTGCTGGAAGAGCGCGACATTATCACTCATCATCATTAATCGAAACTACACTTACGTTTATGTACCAAAAAGAAGATAGGGAAAAAAACTTCTAACCAACTAAACTACAATTATTCAAGCTCGGTCGTTTCAAGGAAAAAAGAAAAATAAACCCCAAACAAGGGAGTGTTCAACAATTTAGGCCCCGTTTGTTTAGTGTTTTGCTCCCAAAATTCTTGTTCCTATTTCAAGAATTTTGAAATTTAGGAACATAAACGTGTTTGGTTATCAAGTTTCCGTTCCCGAATATTCTCAGAATTTGGAGAGTACTCCAAAAACTTGGGATTTTGAAATTTAGAAACATAAACATGTTTGGTTAACAAGTTTCCGTTCCCGGATATTCTCACAATTTGGAGATTGCTCCAAAAATTATTGGGATTTTGAGAGACAGAAAAAATTGTTTCCATTTCTTCCCAACTTATTCCCACTTCGAGGGAATAGGTCGGTATTTTTGAAATTTTTAATGAGGTCCCCTTCAAACTTTGTTAGCCTCAAATATAGAGAAGTGACAGTTTTTGTTTATTTTTTTTAAGCAAAGAAAAAGACAATAGAGTACTTTTCTATAATCAGTTTATTTACTTGTAACTAATCTTATAAATGTGTTTTTATTTTGCTATAATTTGAGAAAATTGATTGCTTAAAAGAAATATGTAAGTCTATTCTTTATGTCTAAAGTAAAATTAATATAATATATATGTGTGTGTTTATGTGTATATATGAGAACTGATTTATAGCCAGACAATCTTTTTTGGTTTTTGTTCTCATAAATTATGGAACAATTTAAGAACAATTGTCGTTACCAAACACATTTATGTTTTCAGAATTATTGAGAACGTAAACATAATTCTCCTCTCATTTCTTTGGAGTAGAAATAGAAAAATACAGGAACGTTAATTATTGCATGCCACTGGAACTTTTTTTTTTTTTTGTGTGTGTGTTGTTGTAAATAGAAATTGCAACAAGAAACAATATACATTTCATTGCAGCAGCCTTGGTTACAGCTTTTGATTCCTCGTGTGCATCCTGCATTAATAATTTACACAAAAATTTGAGTTAAAAAAACACTTTTATTCAATGCTCCCGCTCACCGAAAACTAAGTTCGTCCGTGCTATTATATTGACCAATTCATACGATGACAAAACTGAAAAAATGAAGTCCTGCCGGTGGCCATACCTGAAGTTTTTTGAGCAACTTATTCAGCTTATCATATTGTTTCTCAATTTCTTGAACCTAGCAAAGGAAGAAGCCAAACAATTTCAGATTAGAAGTATTTAAACATGCCTTCATTCTTCATCAAGGCAAGACAGTAAGGGTCTGTTTGATAACGCTTAAATTTTAAGAGATGAAAATATCTAAAGGTTGTTTGATAAAATTAAAATTTGAAGTGCTGAACTTTTGGCTGAGCATGTTCAGCAGGGCAATTAATCAACCCACATTTGATTGAAAATTTTAAACAAATTTCAAGGACTTAATTGATTAAGTGATCTTAATTGTAGTTATCAAAGCAAACTTATTATAAAAAACACTTAACTATTTTGTTTTTAGCACTTAACTGAGTTATCAAACATAGGCTAAGTACCTGCTTAAAGAAATTATCCAATCCGAGTTCCGTGGAATTCATTGGACGGTGTGTTCCCATTTCAAGATCACCATTTCTAGCTTGACCCTGAGGGATCACAAATGAATCCTGTAGATGTTCAAACAATGGAAACATATGAGCATGAATGTAACCGATGTTTTTTTTTTCCATGTGAATCCTTGTTAATAAGGAAATGATGATCCAAACGACCTAGTATTCGTCAAAAAATGTCTAAATCTAGATCAACAGTTGCATACATTAATTCAATTAATCAATTGATTCCATCCACTTTATACCTTAAACCCAATGGGTCTTACTCACTCTCAAAAGACGTCTTGAAATATGAGGATTGTTCAAGACTTTATATATAGCACAGGAGCAGGTAACATACGCGATGTAGGATTCAACACGCTCTCCTCACACGCAAGGTAGACTTTGACAAACCACTATGAACGGATATTGGATAAAGGGCCCAACATTGATGTGGGATTCACCATGCCCCTCACACGCAGGGTGAACTTTTTGATAAACCACTGCGGGATATCGGGGGGACCCAACAATGATGTTGAATTCAACACACTCAACGACTCCTACCTCTGATACCATGTAGAAATTCAATTTAGTGGACCTAACATTGATGTGAGATTCAACACCTTCATCTTATTAATCACTCGTCTTCTCCACCGACAACGACATCAGCAATTATAAAAATGTCATGAAAACAGAACAGAGAGATAGAGAGAGAGTTCATTGGCACAAATTAAGCCTGATTCAATGTAAAGGTTCCAACCCTAACGGAGAAGAATCACAATTATTGAAAAGGTTAAGGATCTTATAGTCATATTTGAACATTAGAATCACACGATTGATAAATTTGGAGGAAATTAACCACATTATGCACTGAAATTGAACATGAATTTCTACAATTTTGTAGAGCTATTGCCATTTGCCAATGTTAAGTAAACTAAGTTGAATCCTGCTTTTCAGCTATTTAGCTACGTGCACTGCAAATTTCCAACACAGAATCGAATCGACATTTATTTTTTTCTCTTTCAATTCATTATCATTAGCAAACGAAGAGCTTAAAGAAAGGAAAACGAAGAACTTACAGTGAGAAGATCGTTCATATTGGTAATGCAGCGCGAGAGAGAGAAGGGACCGAGGAGGATTGATCTAATGAAGGGTGGATCCCTCTCTTTCTCTTCGATTCAGGGATTGAAACTGGGTTTGGGCGAAAACCCAGAAAAGCAGGTTTACGGGTTTTCCCAAGGAAGAGAGAGAGAGAAAGAACGATGACAGTGCCTCTCTGTTCAAACAGCGAGGAGAGAGAAAGAGAGAGGAGAGATTCGGCGACACACCGTGAAGAGTGGAGTTCTTTTCTTTTCTTTTCTTTTCGTTTCTTTTTCTTTTTCTTTTTCTTTTTTTTTTTTTGCTTTTTCGTTTTTGTTTCTTTTAAAAAGTAGGAAAATAAATGAAATTCAAAAAAAATTGAAAACTTTTTCAGAGATTCCAAAATTTCAAAAATCATTTTCTAAATCTCATCTCATGTGTAAAAAAAATATTATTACAGGATACCATAAAGTGGTGTTTTCATGGGATGAGACCTTTGGAGGAATTTTAAAAAAAAAAATTGGTGAGAAATCGAATTTTAATTTTGATGATATTTGAATCTGAATCGGCAATTTTTAATGTATCGCCAATTCTAAATATAATTTATATAAGTTTAGTTCGTTGCAAAATAACGCATTACAAATAAGTTGTTGCCATGCATTTTTTGGTGTGAAAATCAGTAGGGTTTTATGTATGGTAAAATTTTAGTAGAGTTTTTATTTAGGAATTTGATGTGTATCTTAGCCTGACAGTAGAGTTTCCTGTCTTTCTTAGGATCTCAGTTAATCCACATTAGTACCTGCGCCTTTCGTTGGATTAAGGGGATCATGCCCATTAATCGAATATCATATCCCTCATTGTCCCTAAGCACGGGGTTGAACCTCAAGCTTGGGACATGGACTAGGATACCCCATTGACCATCTCGATAGAATCTTCGAATTTTCATGAGTCGCGCTCAAACTGACGTGCTCTGCATGTAATTTTTTCTTTACGAGTGTTCTTATTTAGAATTTTTCAAAATATCCCTCTTCAAATTGGCCAACATCCCAAAATAATGGATTTTTTTAATTTGATATCTTATTTTAAGGAAAAGGTAAAAGAAAACATATTTAATTAATGAAGAGATGGGGGCATTAAAAAGAAGATATTTTTGGCGGGGGGGCATGTTTGAGTTTGGTTGGGCTCACGTCTCATGTGCATTCTTATAATTTAATAGCCCCACGCGGCTTGGTAGGTAGCCTTCAAACCTTGCTCTTTAAAAGATTCTTAGTCCTGATTAAGTCTGTTCTGGATTAGATTTATGTTCCACATCACTTGAGAGTTCTTAAACCACTATATAAATTAAATGAGTTATTTTACTTAACACTATATGATTTTAAGTTGAAATATCTTAATATGAGCAATGTGGTACAAAAATCTAACATTCTCTGTGAACTTACAAAAAAGATCAGTGGTGTTCTCCAACAAAGTCATTCCGACGTGCGAGTAAATATCTGAACCGGCCAGATAATGTGATTTGAAAGTTAATAAATGTGAGAGCTGAAACCTAAGGCCCTGTTTGGTAACCATTTCCATTCCAGAAATTCTCATTCCATTCCTAGATTTTGGGGAATTCTGTTTGGGAATAGCGTTTGGTAATTTTTGTTTCCGTTTCCATTTCATTCCTATTTGAAAATTGTGTCAATTTTTTTCTTAAGAAATGAGAAACAAAAAAAAGTTGTTTCTCATTATTCTCATTCCATTCCCAAAACACACAGTCATTGTTCACCCGTCGGCCGACCACCGTCAGCCGCCGGTTATCTCCGGCGACCATCGCCAATCACCATCTAGCCGGAAACTTTTCGGCCGCCGCCACTGTCACCCACCAGCCACCGCTGTCCGACCGTCGCCGGCGCCAGCGCCATTGCCGTCCGGTTGTCGCCGGCGCTGGAGCCACCGCCGTCTTGGCGTCGGAGTAGCCGCCGCCGCCAGAGCCGGAGCCACCGCCGTCCGGCCGGCGACGGCACCACTGCCGTCTGGCTAAAAAAAAAAAAAAAAAGTTTAGGATAAAATCGTTACCAAATACAATTCTCTTCCCAAAACAAAAAAAAAAAATTATCGTTATCAAACGCGATTCTACTCCCAAAAAGAAAATAAAATTCTCATCTCATCCCATCCCATCTTATTTCCATCCAATTGCTGGAATAGAAACAGAAACGGTTAACAAACGTCACCTAGTAAATGGCCATATATATAGAAAGGGACTCCAAATTAAGGTGGACTCCAAGACTGATGAAGCTGGATGATTAGCCTTAGTTCGAACTAATTAGGGCTTAATCTGATATGTTTAAAATTTCATTGGCGAAAAAAAGCGTTGGGGCCCACGGGCCCCACACAGGGCCCAACAAATTCAGTCCACATGGCTCAACAATATAGGCCCAATAAGTGCCCATTTGACTCGGCCCAAATGACCCAACATGTGATCAAGGATTGACCTGTTGAGAAAAAAAGCGGGTCGGACGAAAGATTAAAGGGATATTTGATAAAAAAACAAGAAAGTAATTAAGTAGTTAATTAATTAAATTTGTTTGATAAATATAATTAGTATCACTTAATTAATTAAATTAATTTAAAAATTAAGTCAAAATTGGAATATAAAATTAAATCAAGACCTTTTCACTTATTTCATTTTGTTTAATATACTTCATTATTTTTCACTTTATTAAATTTTTGATCATTTTACTTTTGATCCTCTATTAGTATTTAAATAGAGTTAGGATTAATGAGAATTGGATTATTTTATGATTTTAATTTTATTTTATATTTAAATTATTGTTAAAATTTAATTTAAGCAATCAAATTACATAAAAAATTATATAATATTTACATATTTTTCGGTTAATTTTTACTTTTAATTTTAATATAATTTTTTTTTTAAAATGGCACCCTGATTTTATTATTTTGTTCTCAAATTTTATTTTTTTTCACATTATCTTGATTCAAAGATAGTTATGTAAATTAAACAATTTTTAGCATACAAATTTTGTACTTATCAAACAAATAAAAAAAATTCAGCACTTAAATTTTCAACACCTAAAATTTCAGCACTTAAAAATTAAATCATTATTAAACAAGCCCTAAGACACTGCGCAGTTTGGATGGAGCAAGATGGTCGGTCTAGGCTCAGAAGTACCCCCATCAACGCTAATCCGACTACCACCTACAATTCACAATCACAATATGTTGTACGTTTATTTAGGTGATACTTATTTAGTGTTTTTATTTCGTCTTTATTTTTTGAAAAAATAGATATATGTCGACAATATTCAACCAACGCAGATGTACTTAAGGATTTAAGTATTACTATCTGTCACACGGTTAAATTTTTACCGCAAAAATTATAACCAAATGATAGTCTAGTTGCACCGACAACTAGCAGTCCCTTGAATGCCCTGTCACGCAACGCACTGACCATATGTAAAACACACACGTTCCTGTAAACACCGTACCAAAAACGTACTCATGCAATGGGACAACAAAATTTACGGGGAAACCCAACCTTGTATTAAATAACTCAAATTACAAGGAATCAATTACAACAATGGTCTGTAAAAAACGCAACTTCACATTCACTAACCAAAATCATGACATTTTATAAGAGAAATCAGCAATTGACAGTCCCAACTGCCTAGGTAGACAATCGACACCTGTCCCTACACGTGTCCAACCCACAAGAGTTAATTTTTCTGTCTAAAAACTACCCAAAATTGTCATATGAAATTGTCCAGACAACACTCACATGTCTTGCATATGTCTGGTAACTACTAGTCCATCAGCACACCACGAGCTCAGCTCCATTCCAACGTTTTTGCACTGTGTCAACATTATGTCTCGTTGCCATCTCATCCCATAGTCATGCCGACGTTCGCCAACGTCTTGCCATGTCACTGCATGGCCAGAACGCGTCGTTGCGCCCAACAATTTCCCAATGCCGTATGCATCTTATGCACCAAAATGCACCGTTGTTCCCAACAGTCTGCCATGTCGCGCACATGACACTGTTCATAACGTAGCATTGCACCTACGTTGTGCTGTCTTGCCTCGGTACTGCACCGAGGTCTTTCTCGCTACCTAACACTTGCTGATGTTGTGCCATAACGCCACTGTCCACTGACATGTACCAAGTTAGTGTCTTCCTTGCCAACGACCCCATCCAGGCCGTATGCACCATGTCCAGTAACAAAGTGCACCAAACCAGTATTGTTTGATCCTCCAGCATCGTTAGGAATTAACATTATCTCATAACAGAAATTGAGGAAAAAAAGAGAAAGAGTGGTTACCGTTAGGGATAGTCATGGGCCTGGAGGCCCGCCCAGCCCGAAAGGCTTGGACTTAGGGTGGGCAGGGCCTGGGCCTAGGTATTAGGGCTCGATCAAAATTAGGGTCAGGCTTGGGTAAGGCTAAAAAAAATTAGGCCCGGCCCGAATGATATTTAAAAAAAAAAATAAAAAAAAAAAATATATACATACATTATAATACAATCCTAATATTTGGAATATTGGTTTCCTTTAGAAATTGTAATTTTAATATTTTTTATTGGTTTGATTTGTTTGGAATATTGGTTTTTCTTTAGAAATTGTAATTTTAATATTTTTTGTTGGTTTGGTGTTGAATTTTTTGTATTTATTTTTTAAATTTAAAAAAAAAATAGGGCCCGTAGGCCGGGCTTTGGGCTTAGATTTTTCTTGTAGGGTCGGGCTTGAACATAGAATTAAGGCCCGATCACCGGGCCAAGCTGGCCCAACATTTTTTTTGTAATACACTAGTCTAATCCCGGCTCGGCCTACAACCATCCCTTCTAACCAGCTCTACCGTAGAGATAAGATAACAAATTCAATATTATATTGAGATTTCAAATAGTGATTCGTAGAAATACTGGAACGCATTCTAGAACTGTCACGCACACATACACACAATAATTTGCCACTTGTCATTTCGGTTCTGCAATTGGCAAGGCTGCTTCTGGCGGTTTGCAATAATCGCACAATGAAAATGACCCATTTTCAGGCAAGAAACACACGTCACTATTTTTGGAAGGAACCCATAAATCCATTTTAGTTGATATCACCCTCTCAATGTTCATGCATCTTGTTTTTCCTGATCTCACTGTGATAAAAATTCATGAATTAGAAAAAAAAAAAAAAAAACTTGAAAATCTGCAACAATGGCGGTCAATCTCTCTCTCTTCTTTTATTCTGTTTTCATCACTAAATTTTGTCCGAATTATTATCGTTTTTCCAAACAATGAAAATCAAACCAACTCTCTCTCTCTCTATGTGGCCTTCATCGGTTTGGTCCCAAGTCCAAATCCGAACGGAAAGAGTGGGTCATAATGTGGGTCACCGACGTTCATGGGTAGCTGATCAACACTCTTGAACCAGGTACGAGCAAGCTTGCCGGTGAAACCATAGTCGCCGAACAGAACATCGGCGACACCCTGGCCTTCAGTTCCAGGCAACCAAGCGGCCACGAGCGCATCTATTTTCGACAGATACGGCTGGATCACCACCGGACGGCCGGTGATTAGAACCACCACGCATTTCACCGACCCACATACGTTGTTGATGGTGCTGGGTCCCGGTTCGGGTATGGTCAAGTTCAAGCTGTCTCCGAACGTCTCTGCATAGGGTGGCTCACCCACCACAACAATGGCGTACGAGAATTTATTGGATTTCACGTATTCCGCGTCAGGGTTCTGTCGGTAAACGATTTCGGTTTTGGGGTCGACGGTGTTTTTTACGGCGGTGAGGATTGTGGTACCTGCGTAAAAACACCAGCTGTTGATTTAGTCCCAATGCTTATGATTAAAATGTATAATTTTTTAAGAATTTTTTTTATCAAATGGAAGGAAAATTTAAGAATTTTTTTATCAAATGGGAGGAAAATAAGGCCCCCCCATTGGGTACTATTTCTGTTCCCACTTTTAAAATTTTGAGATTACTATATAAAAACGCGTTTGGTATAACGTTTTTGTTCCCAAAATTTTGGGAGTAATTTAGAACTATTTCATGAAATCCTTAAAAAAATTTGAAACAAAAAAGTGTTGATTCCTATTCATTCCTACAAAACTATTCTCATTACCATCATGTTGGCCACCGTGCATTTAAGGTAAAAGAAAAGAACAAACATTGCAACTAAATGTGTTTTTTGTTTTTGTTCTAATAAATTAAAAGAAATAATTTCAAGACAATGGTTGTTATCAGATATGTTTCTATTTTCGGAATACTTTAGGACGGAAAGAGAATTCTCATCTCATCCTATTTCATCACAATTTATTGGAAGTAAAAATCGAAACACTAACCAAACTTCACCTAAGCGAACAATTAGTATGGTATATAATGTACTACATGGGTTACTACTAGTATTTTGGACCACGTGGACTCGGTTTAACTGCTTGGGGTGTTACAGATACGCGAGTGTTTATGTTGTTTAAAAAATATAGAATTACTTACCATCAGTGATGTTGCCACTGAGACCCTGCCACTCCAGTGTCCATCCACCGCACTGGTAGCCAAGGTTATCGGCATGGCTGCCTGCAACAAGTATTTTCGAGGCCTTTTTAGGGAGGGGAATCAATGGCTGATGAGCGTTTTTCCCGTTCTTTAGCAGCACCAATGATTTCCTCACCGCTTCCCTCGCCAGTTCTCTATGTGGCTATTCAAAATTCACTTCTATTAGCCGCTAAAAACCAAAAAAAAAAACAAAAAAACATGATCTTACAAAATCTTGAAGTAATCTAGTAAGCATACCTGATATCCTATGTATTTGGACATGCTAAGATCAGCCAATGGGTTCTCAAATAGACCCATTACAAACTTTACTCTAAGAATCCTCTTAACGGCATCATCAATTCGACTCATTGGAACGAAATTGTTCTTCACCAGCGACGTTAAACCGTCGATGAATTCTTTATAGTTGGTTGGTATCATGATCTGGAAAAATGAAACGAAAAAAAGGGTTCAAGTCATCACATTTTGATGCTGATTTTTTAAGAGAATAGAGATGCTGACCATGTCAATCCCGGCGTTGACGCCTGTTACAATGGAGTAAGTGTAGTTGGCATGAGGTGGAGTCGTTATCCTGTCAATACCCTCCCAGTCTGAGATCACAAATCCCTGTAATAATAAAAAAATCACATGGTATCAAGTGAAGTATTTCTTTTGATTAGTATTTCTTTTGATTTATATATTGGTTTGAGCACTCTTAATTACAAAAACGCAAGTTTGGTCTTTTGTAGTAGAAAAAAACGAGTAGTAAATAGTATTACTTTGAAATGTAGGGTGTTCTTGAGATAGCCGGTGATGAGGTCGCGGTTTGCGTGCATTTTGACGCCATTCCAGCTGGAGTAAGAGACCATGATAGTCCCCACCCCCTTGATGATTGAGTCATGGTAAGCCGGCATGTGGATCCTCAGCAATTCGCCCCTGCTTGCCAGGGTATTGTTCTCATTTATGCCTTTCGTCGTTCCACCGTCGCCCAGGTAGTGCTTGGCACATGCCACCACCTTCTCTCTGTAAACCACATCGGAATATTTAATATTTCCATTAATACGTGCATTATTTCACATTTAGTATTTAGGTCATATTTTCTATTTATATCAAGTTGACAAATTTGACAGTCTCTATTGACAAAACCAATGAACGCCCATTTTCAAAGATTAAATTTTTACTAAAGAGCCAATGTCAAAAACATGATCATAATCAACCCCCATCTAGATCAGAACAAGCCCATGTGGATTGACTAATGAAACATGTTCTTGATATGAACAAAGTATGGATATGCACATGATCAAAGTCAGAATTTGCAGCTTGAACTTTACACAATTGGATGGACCTATTATTGATATATGGTTGTCCATTTTTGTTCCTATCTTCCTAGATTTAGTGGATACTGTGGGCAACACCACCAAATCATCAATAAACTATTCAAATACATTCAAAGCCTCTCTCTATCTATCGCCACCAAGACAGCTAGCCTAAACCCAAAGTGCTGGGTATCCCACATCGGATGTGATGGTCAAGTTTTAAGTGTGAGAGAAAACCTGATCTAATGAGTTAATTTTTGGGATTGAGAGAAGTCCAAGACAACCCTTACACTGGTATCACAGCTAAGCTAACTTTTGAAATTGGGGGAATCTCAAGACTACCCTACACTGGTATCAAATCTAGGTTACAACAACCCTGACCTAATAGCTACAAAGGGAGAGACTAGTCAAGGATTTACCGACCAAAAGTAAGCTTGATGTGTGAGGGGGAGATTGTTAGGTTTATAAGAGTCGGTGGTCAGGCTATTAATGTAAGAGAAAATCTCATCTCATGAGTTAATTTTTTGGGGTTGAGAGAGATTCAAGACTACTGTACACAAACTCATATGACAAATTTTTTGGCAACAAAAACGGTGTTTTTTATTTATCTTACTTTCCACCAAGATAAGGAACGCCCTTTTGAGAATTAGCAGGGATGTCTCCCTGTAGCCCCGGAATAAGCTCAGTCATGGCACGCACGATCTTCGGATCTTCACTGTAGCTCTCGTAACACCTTCCCCACCTCGGATCCCTACAAACCTGCACACCGAATTCAACAAAAATATAGAGAAAAAATCGTCTAACTTTATATTACACCATCTTAGATTCGATTGATTACCGCAATGCAAGGTGCAAAAACATAAGGAATGCCTGTAGCTCTCACTTCAAGAGCCGTTGCAGCTCCAATCTTCTTCACCAGTAAAGGGTCCCTGCAGATGAAAAAAACTGTAATGCCGCGGTCCACTGGTAGATATCAGACAATTTTTTTCTAATAGGACTTGCCTGGTAGCTCCAAGGCCAACGTTGTGAGGAAAGATTGTGGCTTTGTAGACAGTGTTGTGACCGTGAACCGCATCGATCCCATAAATCATGGGGATGCCTAGTCGGGTCGATAAGGCTCCCTTTTGGAAGTCATTCACCATGTTCACCCATGTTTCAGCTGATGCTCTTTTGGCAGGAACACTCCCTCCACCACTCAATACACTGCCTGCAGACATAACATAACATAACATAAGATTGATTATATGACAGCAGAACATATTATAAAGTGTTTTTAATGATGTTTTGTTTTTTGACCAATGAAGTAGTTCTTCATAACATCAGCAGAAGCCACAGTTCGGTCAATTTGTGACATTTGGCCGATTTTTTCTTCCAAAGTCATCCGTTTCATCAGATCCTTGATTCGGGCATTTATGGGTTGTTTGGGATCTTTGTATTTAAGGTATTCTGCTTCTGCCATGGCTGCCCAGCAACACATGATCGCCAGAAACACTCCTTTGAAAACTGTTCCCATTTTGTTGTCCTCCCACAGATTGCCTTCATGATACACAAAGTATTAGGAGATCAAAAAAGAGTTGGAACAAAAATTAGATTCAAACAAGAACATAAAAACAGAACCAATACACATCCGCAATTAATCATCTTCTGCATTCAGCTCAAACTCTATACTACAAATTGAACAACTGGGTTCTACGAAAGATGCAACATTTTTGCAAGAAAATGGCAACAAGCTAAGAGAGAGAGAGAGAGCATGGAAATGTAATGAAGGTGTGTCACTTACAGGGATAAATCCAGTAAGGGTAAGGCAGAGGGAGAGTGAAGGAGGAGGAATAGCAAGGAGAGAGGATACCATATTTATAGATAAAGCGGCTGCTTTTATCCCAAGCCGTGAATATGTATTTAGTCTTTTTGTAAAAAATATAGAGTTGAATTCATCTCCCCAAACCAAAAAAATAAAAATAAAGTGGCTACTTTTATTGATTTTCCTCTTTATTTTTTAACAAATTCTTTCAAAGATTCCAAAAATAAAAAATACCATTTTGTAGAGGACCATCTAAATAATTTTTTTTTTATCTTTGAATGGTGATTCTCACTTTTGGTACTTCTAAAAAAACAATAAAAAAATAAAAACAAAACATGTCCTTGTCTTTTTACCTAATCCCCTGCTTGCGTCTTCATTCCTCTTACCTCAATCTGATTGAGTCATTCAGGGAAAACCATGTCCTAAAAGACAGTCAACTTTGAATTTGAGTTATTAACTTTAAATCTTTACAGAAATTAAGGATTCAAATTCTAGCATTGCATTTTTTAATACAATTTTAAAAAGAAAATAAAAAATTAAGGGTGATATAAGGGAATCTCGTCAGGTGTACCGCGTGGTCAATATCCACTCAAGTATAGAAGAACGGCCGAACTGAGAGCTGAAGTCCCCTTAGTGCTGAGCTGGGACACCCCCCCTGCCGAGCTGAGGGTCGTCTCAGTGAAGAAATCCGGACCGGCAAACTGCGATCCGACTTGCCAAACTGACGAGCTGAGGCACCCTCTGCTCGCCACCTCCACATTCGGGAGTTCACTAGGCCATCGTGAGGTTCTGGCCCATGAGCCTTTGCATATGGGCTCAAAAGCTAGCCCAGACGTTTAGAGGGCTAGCCTGCCTGCTCATTGGCTTCCCAGTGGATTAGGTTAATTAACCTGAGCCCGGCTCCCGAATTTTGCGGCACTAACCAAGCACTGACGCCTATAAATACACCGGGGGCACCCACTGTCCAGAGGTACGTGACCACCACTGAACTTACTATACTTTCAGCCCTTATCCCCCGGATACTTACTCTCACGCCGGAGGGATTTTACCGGGCACGACCCCGGTGGGTCTTTGTGCAGGTGCTCGGAGTAGAAGAGCAGAGCTTAGCTCGGAGATTGCCACCACCCCTGAATTCAACCAATTGCTACACTGTCAGCCGTCTTGTGTCCTCGATATCCTCCCAGACCAAACTATTGACCCGTCACCACTTTTTGACATCAACAAAGGGGTTATGAACTTAATGATAATCTTAGATCTAGTAATATGCCGCCCCCTGTCATTTATTATGTTGGTCTCCCAACAAGAGGGAAAAAACATTTTTTCTCCCCCACAAATTAAGCATATGTGCCCATATGTAGTTACGAAATCTGAAAATAAGACAGTCAACTTGAATACAATAATGTAATATATATTATATAAATATAAAAATGCTTCTGGGAATATTATCGAGCTGTAGCCAACCTTCTTCCTCCTCCCTCGGCCGATAACACGTCTTTTTAGCCGTTGGAAATTCGACTTCCTTACATCAATAATATATTAAAAAAATAATTACATGATAGCGATAGATTTGAACTTATTTATCACAACAGGTTAAATTAACTGCAACCCGGCCGATTTCTTTTTCACTGCAAAAAAAATGGCTCTAATAGAGCCGATTTTTTTTTTTGCCTAATGTGGGTATCCATTGTAGGCAAGGGAGCATCGGCTCCCTACGAGCCAATCCGCCTTTTTTTTAGAAGGGCTAATTACACAAAGTCCTAAGGGGTGTTTGTGTAATTAACCTTTTATTCTTTATATGTTTTTAACTTAAATGCAAAAAAACTTGTATTATCCGCTAATTAATAGAGAAAATTCTAATTTCCAGACCGGAATAATCCTCGGTTGATCATCTCCTCGATCTTTCTTTGCCTTGACCATTGTGGTCAATTGGGCCATTAAGGATAGGTCCATTGGGTTCTATTGGGCCTTTACTGTTGGGACATGTGGGCTAAGCCCATTAGCCCTTCCGGGTCCGGCACTCGGGCCCCATTGTTGTTCTCATCCAATCACGTGATAAACAAGTTGACTAAAGACTTAATCAAACTTATATTATAGCTAATCTTCTCGTTTCACCTCCTTTGAATTTCACGCCAACCCGAGGGACAATGACAACCCTATATATATATATATGTGGTATCCCAAGTTTTAAGTTAACAAATTTATTGGTTTTCGAGATCAAATTATCTACTCAACTTGAATATTTACTCTCACGTCCAAGAGATTTTATTAGGGTAAAAAACACCCGATAGATCTTTTTGCAGCTCACGGGTGAACATGTCTCATTTGGCGGGCTAACATCCCCTGTGAACCACCGATCGCGTCCGACTGCTCTTTGTCTATCAATTGGGACCAATTTATTATGCATCACCAACTTCATTAATTACTTTCAAATCAAACAATAAGTAGTTGCTTTTGTGTATGACTTTATGCTAATCTAATTTCAATTAGATGATAAAAACTACTACTTTTATTACAAAGATTATTGAGTAATTGTTGACGCAGAAAATAAATAATGAACGAGTTTATCAAAAAAAATTGGGATGAGTCGCGGACTAGGTCGCTCTTTTTAAGACATTTCGTGGCTCTGCCCAAGAACGTGCAAGCAGTGTAACAGCCCCGTCGTCCTCAGGATAAAACAGCCCAGAATCACCTCTGTTTAGGACATTCTCTGCACAACAGAAGACCTGAATACTAAACACCCACTCACTGTTTGAATAAAAATTAATTAATTCTTAACGTTATTATTTCTTAAACGTTCAAATAATTAATTATTATTTATTTATATATATATTTTTTAAAAGTTTCGTTTTATTAAAAACGGTTCAAGAATAAAAAACGTTTAATTGTAAAAACGAAAAACGTTTTAATTAAACTGTTTAAAAAATATTTTAAATAATTTTTTTTTTCTAAAAAATAAATAAGTGCCACCTCATCACATGCGACTTCGCACGGCCCGGCCGATGGCACGCGGGCGTGTGGTAAACCGGTAGGGATGTAGCTCTTCTCCCCTCCACAAAATGTGGGTACCCCTTGGGGCATACCCCAAGTGTCTCACATACCCCTAGATATCCTCATTAATTTCTCCTCTCCCAATCAATGTGGGATAGAAGGATTAGAGAAAATTGCACTAACACTTTTTATACCAAATAACAATTTAAAATTCATTTGTTTCAACAGTAATCAAACAAAATAACTACAACATACGATCCGAGAGAGAAGGCAATCGCCGGAAGAAGTTCAGTACCGGCGACGGCATCCGATCCCGGAATATCGGATGCCGTAAATAGTAAAACCCGAACGCCATCGCCACCATCTTCGCCGGCACCAAGTACAATATAAACGACACCACGAAACACAGTCCGACAAAGATCCCCGTGGCGCGTGGGTCACGCCACGTCACCAACGCCTGCACACGTTCTCCTTGCGTGGCAAAATCACCCAATATCGTTTGGACACGTGCCCCCACCATCCTCAACTTATCATACCTGGCACGTACGGCCTCGTTCGGCCTTGTACTGCACGGCATCGTATCGAATTCCTCGTCGAGTTCATCGCGATCAATGGACTCCGCCAGTGAGATCCTCGGATCAAAATGAGGGAGTGGGTCACTCGACCGGAATCTGTAATTCCACGCGCCGACGACGAACACGTAGAAAGCCAACGTCGGGATGATCAGATCGGGAAACCACACCAGCATCACTAGCAGCGCGTGTACCAGCACGGTGGCCGTCGGGTTCCGCCACGAGCGCGTGTCTTCCACCCATTTCACCATGTCGATCACCCCCGCCATCACGTTGATGATTCTAAACCAGTTAGCGCGTACCCTCCGCATGCTGAACGTCTGCGAGTCGGCGTCCAGCATGTAAGTCACAATCTCCCGCCGGAGAGGAGGCTCCGATCTCGCCAAGTGCGCCGTCTCGATCTTGACGGCGGCGATCCTCAGGACTTCCTGTTGAACCATGCCAAGTGGCTTGATGTGGTGCATCATGGGCAACAATGGCTGCGAGTACACGTGTAAGAAATCCAACGCTGGACTCGCACGTGCAAACCGTATGGCCAGTTCTATCTCACCCATTTTCTTCAATCCCGCCGGCGATAAAAACAGCAACGGGTATATATTTCTATACACCCTACTCGTCTCCAGCGTCGACATACGGATCCGGACCTTCCCTATACGAAAATCGGGTCGGGTCGACTCTTTTGGGCCGTTGGATTCGATTACATCCCAAGAGTCAAACACGCCAATAGTCAACACAGTGGACGGATCGTAGACCTTCCACGTGTACTGTTCATTCCACTTGGGTTCCAAGCTGTCGGAAATCGATCTGGTGCGTACCCATTTGCTACCGTACTTCGCCACAGCATAAGCATCGGTGGTCCCCTTGCCGTTGATCGTTTTCATCGGGAGTAGGTTCTTACATCCGATGATCCCCAATTCGACAACGCCGATTGGGGGTTTCCAAAGCTGCTTCGCGGTCGGACGGTAATCGCTGCAGACGTAGGCAGCTTCGTCCATCACGTGATATCCACCGTCAAAACATAGCCGGAGATGGACCCTACCTCTGTACAGGCGTTTCTCTTCATTCGGGTCTTCAAAAGTGAACCACCTGGACCCCACTTTACGGTCGTCAACACGGCGCTCTATGGAGGCGAGAGGTACGGTAGCGACTCCCACGATTTTCGGCTCTTTTGGTTGCCGGTTTTCGACGAGGAAGAACGTCAGGTGGTTGTCGGCGAACGGTTCGGCGGCGACGAATAACAGGTCTTCGTTCCACGACGGCGATCCGTTATTTGTAACGGACGTTTTGGTTTTCTGGATCTGAAAACCCAGTTGGGCTTTGATATGAACCGACTGCTCCTTTAACGGCGTTAACGGCGTTAATGGCGTGATGTCTTGGGCTTCGATAACCGTTGATCTCAGGTACCAAAGCTTCGGCGACTGGTATACCTTCGACCGGGAACTCGGATTGCCGGCGGTGTCGGTCTTCCACGCGTCAGCAAATGATTCGTCAGCCTGGGTGCCTACCCACGTGGCGAGCATGAGGTCACCTTTGTTGGCTACACCTCCTTCCAGCCTGTACCACTGTGGGGCCAACGGACTGTCCGGTGGGTCCCGCAGTGGGATCTCACTCACGTCGAAACATATCCCGCCTAAAAAGTTATGTCCGGCCACGTCGGATGTCGGAGAGGGAAGTAGGTCCCACACGGAGACTTCTAGGATCGAGGAGGAATCAGGCGAGTCGCGGCCGAAAGCAAATGTCTGGTCCCACTCGAAGAATATCGTTTTGCGGGCTTGTTTGGAGATCACTTGGCTGCCGGAGACCACTATCTTAACCACCGGTCCGCCGGAGGTTGGGAGCGATCGGGCTTTCACGACTCGGACGAAGACATAGTGCATCTTCTCGACTAGATCGAAGGTTGAGCGTTCGATGGGAATGGTTTCCGGTGGGTCCGACATGAAGCTACTGACGGACGCAGCCCGTCGGATTGGCTGAGGAAATCTGTCTGTTGGGTCCATCATGATGCTACTCACTGATGCAGCTCGATTGATGGGCGGATGGCCATTGCTTCCGGCGTGTTTTGTTTCGGGTATCGATGCTGATGCTACTGATGCCATTACTTGATCTGGATCCGGTTGTGCAGTTGGTTCTTGTGGAGATGGCTCCACTGGATCTGTTGAACCCTGCGGAGGGGGTTCAGCTTTAGCTTCGCCTTCAGTCGATGGGTTTTGAGTTTCCGGAGGAGTAGCATTGTCCGGCGGTGGTGCAGCTTCAGCTGGTGGTTCTTCATTAGGTTTCTCGCCTTCTGCGGGTGGCTTTGTAGTCGGTTCCGCTGGTGGAGGATCTGATTTTCCAGCTTCCGGTGGATCAGATGCTGTTGCTGCCGTTTCTGGTGGCTGAGCTGGTGCAGGCTCCGGCTTTACCTCCTCAGGCGGAGGAGTTGGCGGCTGCGGTGGTGCTGGAGGAGGTATCACCTCATCGGCAAAGTAAATCTTCAACCCGATCTCACCTTGAATCCAACTAAACAGATTCTTCTTCTCCAGAGTATAATAAATCAAGGCCTCTTCACCTTTCCTCACGAACTGCCTCGAACTCAACCGAACCCTACCCAGAAAATTATTTCTGGTGGTGGGTCCGATGTTTCTATCATGATAAATGTCGACCTCAAGCATGTCGCCGAGAATGTCCGACTGTTTTCCGACGTTGAAGTCCACCGTTTCGTTCCATGTCGGGTTAAGATCACGTAAGACAGTTCGAGTCCTCCTACGTTGGCCGTAGAAATCGAGAATAACGTAAGGACTCGAAGTTCCGTGGCCGTCCTTCGGGAGAAGATTACGTGCGTCGACCACTTCTACTACCAGTTTCCGAACAGTGGCCATTGCCGAACCCTAATTTCCAAGAACTGGTCTGGCTTTCTTCGAATAGTGATATTTGTGCATGCGGAAGGAGTTAAGAGGTTTTTGTGTTGGTTGAGAGAAGTTAGATGTATAACAAGAGAGAGAGAGAGAGATTTAGAGAGAGAGAGAGAGTTCAGTGGTGGAAGCTAGGTTAAATTGAGGAAGAGGGGGGGGGGGGGGGGGAGATGGAGATAACTCAGATAAGAAAGGTGCTTAACTTGGTGTGAAAGCAGCCTTAGCCCTTATCCTTGGGGCCAAACACATCTTTATCACTTTGCTTAATAAAAGATAATATATTTCATTCCAGTGGAGGTTCTTTCTTGCTTTATTCATTATCAATATTAATTTTCTTACACTAATAAAGGTAAAGAATAAAGTTAGGGTTCACAAATTTTATGTAGAAAAATCCCCGAAAAAATTGTTGAATCATGACTTGGACATACTTAACAATTGAACTTTTAGTTAATTAGTCTTTGAGAAAACCCTAAAATTTATGGCATTTGAAAGTTTTTTTTTTGATTAAAAACGATAAAGTGTGTCCAAACCGGTTTATGTGCGCGCACCTCTACTAAATGTTTTCCGAATGATCTTAAGGGCGCACCCCTCATATTGGTCTGGTGTTAAATTCAAGATTTAGTTTATGAAATACATTTTAGGAGAGCCAAACCCTAATTGAAAAAAAAAAAAAAAAAAAAAAGAATATCTTCCCATGCCAACGCGACTAGCACCTCTCGAGTGCATTTGAGAGTTAGTTGATTCAACAAAGCCATGTTTAACCCATATATAGTCACATATTGATGAATATTTACTGGGTTTAGGTTAGATAATGTCCTTATTTGATGCATGACCTGTAAGGCATGCATGCATGATCGTGTGTGTTTTTTTTGGATTTAATTTGCGTAAGATAAATAACTGCCTGTCTAAATCTGATTTACTGAAAGATTCTCTCTTCCACTTGATCATGAATTTAGGGATAGAGTAGATGCCAGCGGTGAATGAGGCAGCTTTTGACAAAGATGGCAGTCTTTTGATTGTGTAAACCGACCAAAGTATGTAATGTTGCCGACATCCATCTCTCTCTCTCTTTTCCATCTTTTCCTCCTCAGATTGATCACTAATTTCTTCTCACACTTCACCACCACTTTCTCTCACAAATCCCCATATATATAGTCATCAGATCGCAGCGGTTGGACGTGTCTGGTATGTTTATATATATATATATATATATATATATATATATATATATATATATATATGTAGTTATATATACACACAGATACACGTAATGCAAGTGAGCTGTACCCATCTGCTTTATAAACTCTTAATTTGGTTAAAATCATATATGCGGACCAAAACCCTTTTTATTTTTACTATTCGATTCAATTTGCTAACTGGATCTTGTAGGTTAAAGTTTAACGAGTTCTTTAAGCCCAGTTTTTTGCCTTGCTATAAAGGTATTTTATTTCCCAGGGGCTAGCTTGAATGATCACTTAACTAACAGACCAATACATACACATAAATATATATATAGTTTTTTTTTAATTGAAATTTATGCAGATATACTGTTACAAACTTTGATACTTGCAGATCAAATTTCATTACGCGAGCAGATGGCATGGTTAGTTCATTTCTCACGAAAATCAGTCGGAGCGACATACAATACAACGTTATATATCTTGAAGAGAAAATGGGGTCATTTTAATCCATTCAAGCATGAAAATGGAAGACATAGCTATGCTCATTATCCAGTCCAGATCGCTCATCTATTAGCTTACTTTCGGTTTCTTCATCAAATGTTTCATGCACAATTAACGTTACACCGAATGGTTGATCGATCTTTCATATATATATATATATATATACACACACACATTCCAAGATGAATAAAAATATCAATCTGTCCACACAACATCTGTTAGTATGGCATTGAAGAGGAACATACAAATACACGCGAATACATATATGCATACATATTCGCTGCAACATTTGTCCTAAACCAATATACTCCTATCTATGCAAAACATTAAAGAAGAAATACATTACATAGTAAAACCCCAAGTAAAATGGGAATACATTACACTATAAATTTGTATACTTCGAGCCGAAATAAATAAATTCATGTGTATGTATGTGCGTTTTAGCTCGATCAGTTATTGCAAGAGTTCCATTCTCTGCGGGCCAGTTGAAGTTTCACGGTGATTGAAGGCAGCCTAGGAGATTTTGATGAGTACAATCCTCCATATTTGGCCGTTGAGTAGCACAACTATATAAGACTATAAAACAAGAATGAAATTAAAAAAAAAAGTATTCTGAGTATGCTGCATCATTGATTCCCAGGAGATGGAAGAAAACTCAAATTAAGTGATCTTCATTGTAGCATATTATATATATATATAATATGTGTGTGTGTATATAATAGTAGCTGTAGTAGACGAAGGTTTTTACCTGTCAAATCCTCAGCAGTGATCAGTACAATGGTGTGAAAGAAAAACATAACAGCGGTTCAAAGAGTCAAATCAAATCTGAACTTGGAAACATCGGTTTGAAATTATTGTCAAACAGGTACGAAGTATATACATATATGTGTCTGTATATATATATTCACGCTAGAAATGCCAAGAAAAAGGAAATAAAAAGAGAAAGTAAACATCAAGCACCTATTGAAATCCCAATAATTAGACATTAGACAGAAAGATGAGTTGAAATATTATGGCAAAATTGATGAACATGATATATACCTGTTGAGGGAGGTGAAGAGATGACAGCTGACATGTTAAGTACGCACTCATGATCATTAAAATCACTTACCCTATATATTGCCTTGATTCCTCGTAGTGATTGGGGAGGGTTACAGGAAAACTGGGTGTGAGGAATGAAGCCTGGTCCGAGATCACAACTAAAAACCCTTTTTAAAGAACCCTAAAACGATTCATATGTTCAAAACAATAATCTGGGGTCTCCATATCAAGGTTTAAACAGTGGGCCAAAAACCAACTGTAGCTTCTTTTACATGGATGATCTTGGATCAAACTTCATTCCAGACACCCACTTTTCCTTCTTCAATATCTCTCTCTCTCTCTCTCTCTAATTATTCAACAATCAAGCCCTGTGGCGTACAAGGCTGCAAAACAGGCACGAACTGATGATATCAAATAGTGGGGAAATTCATGAATGGAGATCATGTGGGAAAGGCAGAAGAGGGGGTATTGGAGAGTCACTTGTTCCAAAAAATAATGTTAAGAAACCTTGGATATTGAAAGGGGGTGACAACCATGTTGTCTTCTTCCGAAGCTTTTTTCCATGGAGAGAGAGAGAGAGGGTTTTTTTTACAGCCTGTTTATGCACTCACTTGGAAAATACTAAAACTAGCTAGTAGCTAGTGTAGAAGGAAGCAATAGGAGATGGGGCCGCAGCCTCAACAGGACTTTATTAATCATTTCTTTTTCTTTCTTTAAGTAATTTATTGTTCCTCTGTAAGAGAGAGAGAGAGAAAGAGGAGAGAGAAACACTGTGACAACTGACAACAATGGAGAGATATCCATTCTTCTGAATTTGGGTTGAAGCCAAATGTGAAAAAAGTGTCACCGCCCAAACCTAAAAGCTATATATGATGTCAGACACCACGACTACACACATTTACAGAGAAAAAAAGATGGTGACGCTTCTTTTTTCCTGCACCAAACACATATATTATTATTATTTTTTAAAAAAGAGAGAGAGAAGATTTGACTCTATTTACCATATGAATTCAATCATGAAAGATATGAGAAAATTGGTTATTGATTGACTGTAAAATTGGGTACTGATTGACCGTCATTTACCTAACAATATCTTCTTCTTTTTTAGGTTTTTTAAGACTTAATAATGAGATCGTCCGAAAAGATGATTGTTAGAAATGTGTAAGTTGATCCGAACATATTAATATTTCTATTTAAAGAATATTTACTGAACACAACTCATCTTCTGTCAGTACAAAATCGTTAACAACGTTTTCAATTTAAGATTTAAGATTTGAAGTTTAGGAGGTCAAAAGTGTAATTTTTATGTCTTTCTTTCTCCTCCACGAGGAGTTCACATACCAAGGATTTCGAATTTTACTTTTGTTTTTCTTTCTGAATCTGGTTCACACGACCGTACTATTTTTTAAATCCCTTGTTTACCCTCTCATCTTCTTTTATCACTTCAAGACAAAATATTCCAATGGGCATCATTGTCACATTATTTCTGGATTCCATTTCCTGTCACATTTCAATAATTTTAATAGCAATGAGTTTCAAGCCAAGAGGTATTAGTCTTATTAGAAAGATGTCGTTGTCTTCTGGACAAAATTTGACCTTCTTGGGAATTTTAGAACAATTAAATCTTGAATTTAATACTGAATGAACCAATTTGATGTGAAAAACTGCACCCTTAAAATTATTCGGAGAGGTGATTCGTTGAGGTGCGCGCAAACTAAACCGACCATATCTTACCATAAAATCAAAAAATAAATAAAATAAAATAAATAGCATGGAATCTATTTATCTTTGGTTCTTCAAACTTTAATTGACAATTAAAAAAAATTAACTCAAAAATCAAAATTAGTTCATCAAAAGCTGCTTGAATTGTGCAGGGAAACAAGAAAATAATACTTAAAACTGAAAAAGAAAAAGGGGTTAAATAGATGAACTTTTTGCTAAACTTTCCACTAAAAAGGGAGAAATACTATCATCATACAACTAATATATGCAGTGAAATTGTATGTACAATCCATTCACAGAAGTTGCATTCAAGGGGAGTTCTATTTTTATTTGTTATTTTTCTCCTTTTTTCAGGAAAAAAAGGAGGGAGGGACCAATCACTACCTGGGAGAGGTTAGTATATGGCCATCATCAAGACTGGTTTTTCACGATTCGGACATTGCTGTAAAAGCGCTTCAGGTCCTTTATCGCCTTCTCTTCGATCTGAATTGAACGAATGGATGACGGTGTTTCGAACTCCCCTTTGAACCAACGGTTTGCAGCCGCCGAATCAGATGGAGAGCCTTGACCCGTCATAACAGAAAAACCAGTTGTTCTTGTCTTTGGGATGTGAGAAAGACCCTGATGCTGTTTTCCCTGATTCAAAGGAAAAACACTTGAGAAACAGATGATTGGTTAATGTTTCTGTTTTTCTGTTTCTACTCCCAATATAATGGGGTGAAAATTATGTTCCTATTCTCCATAATTCTGGGAACAAATGCATTATTCTTCTTAAATTGTTAAATAATTTATGAGAACTAAAACAAAGGAACATAGTTCTCATTTTTACTTAAAACGTAAAGGATCGACTCTTTTATCAATCAATTTTCACAAATTATAACAAAATAAAAGGACATCTAAAGGTTAAATTGGGAACCAACGGAAACAACCTGGAAAAATGTTAACCAAACATGTTTCTGTTCTTATATTTCAAGATTCTGAAAATGGGAACATGCGTTTGGGAACAGAAACCAAACAAATGGAGCCGCACATACCTGTTGCACTTGTATGTCTCTGAGAGATGGACGAGAAAGAAGGGGCGGAGTCCCTGAAGCGGCCCAAGGAGGAGTGTTTTTGTCCCCATCGGAGACCTCTGATCTTCGTGATGAGGCCACAGGTACTGGATCAGAAGGTAAAAACGAACTCAGTCGAATTTTTCCATCTATTTTGCCATCAGAGAGATGTTCAACCTGATCTCTGGACATGGTGGGCTTAATATCTTTGATCTTGCTCTGCTCACCCTGTATCTCCCGAAGAGAGGCGGATACCTTGGAAATCCTAGCACCACCCCAAGCAGGACCCTCGATTTTAGGTGTTTGTGGAGGAGGCGGCGGAGTAGCCTTTTTTGGTGTATCATCAAGAGCACCACTCAAGAACATAGACAAACCGCCCTTCCTGTTCTTTTTCTTTGACAATGAATTCTTATCTTTTGGAATTTCGGTCTTACTACACAGAACAGACTCTTTCATGACTACGCTCGCCACAGTTTCTTGGGAAACCACATCTTGCTCCTACAAAAAGGATGCAAAAAGAAAATCAATTTCCAAAAGGATTATGAATAGATGGATTTTCATTTTATTTTTTATTTTTAACAATTTACCTTATGCTTGACTTGAGGAATCTCGACATCCAAAAATCCCTTCACAGAATTCGATTCAATATCAGATTTACCAGACATAATCAGTTCAGCTTGTGCCACCTTTTGTTTGCTCTTTCGCTTCTGTTTTCTCGTCACTTCCATCTTCTTACTCCCTTTACCCTCGGGCAAAATTGAAGAAGACGCTGTTTCCTCCATTGTCTCACTTGAAACACTGAGCTCAGCAAGAGATCTCTCCAAAGCCGACCTAGTCTTCAGCTTAGCAATCTGCTGGTCATCGAGCTGATGCCCCTTCGACTGCTTATCTTCCAGCATCTGAATCTGCTGCAATTTCTTCCTCAATGCCCGAACTTGTTTAGAAGCCCCTTCATCTTGTTGTAGAAAACAGTCTCCTCTCTTCTCCCATGGATGTTGTTCTTTTGAATGGTCATCACGTGTTCTAAAAACCTCAGTGTCACTATCCTCTTCCTCACTGTTAATGGTGGCCGGGAAAGTAGCAGTAGGAGTTGGAAGCCTACGGTGAGACCATGATTCAGACGATTTTAAGTCCAACAATTTCTCAAGATTTGCTAAAATATCCAACGAAGTGCTGGAAAAAGCATGTGCTGAGACTGTAAGAATGTAATCAAGGTTGCGAATTGCTATGTCCTGCATCAAGTTTTTCAAACAGCTTAGATTAACAGACATCGGAGAAATTTAGATTGACTGAGAAACATCCTGCAGCAAGTTTTTCAGACGGGCAAGTTTTACCTCACAAAACATCCTCAGATCGTCGGCACCAAGTGAATCCGCGATTTCAAGCAGTTGAAAGGCTGTTCGTGGCTCCACCAAATACTCGGCCGCCATTTTTTCGCATAGGCTTTTTAAACTAGGTGCAGCTCGGTTCTCAACACCTTCATTTTCCACTGTGGATGATAAGGCTTTTTCGGGTTCCATATCATCAAAAAAGAAATCTTCGTCTAATTCATCTACTTCGTTTTTGTCCTTTATTTTTAGGGGTTTCTCTTTGTTTTCTTTATTGGGAAGATAGACAGGGTGATAGAGAGAACTGATGATTAATAGATGTGTTTCTCCAACTGAAACGGATGTGGCCTTTTTTACACCATGTAAACGAGTTACAGCAGGAGGCTCATCCTTTCCTTTCTTCCCATCCCACATGTAGACATCACCGGTGGCTGTAACTGCAGCCGTCCAGTACTTCCCAGCAGAAATACTCACTACCGTTCTTCCACATAGCGTGTATAGCTACACAAATAATAAAATACTATAAAATATCACCCAAAAAACAAAAAGATGCCTAGTTTAATTTGCAGAAGAAAAACCTGTTGGCATCGGAGATCAGGATCTGAGGACACCCAATAAAACAATGCACCATCATCAGTAAGAGCTACGCTGTGTACCATCCCAGCGGCGAGAGCAACCACATGAAGCCGCTCCTTACGGTGAAACTTAAGTGGAGTGCTCCCACATTTTTTTATATTTCTAGAAATTATTACACGTCTTGGAGTGACGAGTCGGTGACCCCAAGTAAATACCTCTCCATCAGCCCCCAAGACAATCGTGTGATATTTAGCTGCAGCAACTCCCGTGAAAACTTTCCCTTTCAAGTATTCAACTAATCTTGGAGAGTAATTTGAAGCTGAATTGGAGGTGCCATAACCGAGCTGACCTTCTCTGTTACAGCCCCATGTGAAAACCTCACCCGACTCAGAAACTACAGCGGTGTGCTTGTTTGCTGCAGCAACCGCAACAATTTTAGACTTTAAGGAACTAACTCTTCGAGGTGTTGACTGTGTATCCACTGAAGTATAACCAAGTTGACCCTCTGCAGATACAAGAAAAAAGTCCAAGACGAAATTTTTATAAAGTAATGCGCAAAAAAAAACAAGTAAAAGAAAAAAAAAAAAAAAAAAAAAAAGACGTGAGAATACCTCTATTGGACCCCCAAGTAAACACTTCCCCGCCCTCAGTCCCAATAACGGTGTGATGTTTAGCAGCTGCAATTGCTTTAACCCTACGTGCCCCTAAACCAGAAATTACCCGGCGAGGAGTGATAACTGCAGCTTGACCACTGCAAAAAAATAAATAACAAGATACATAGCTTAACAGAAAGTAGAAAATGCTATGCTGGTGGCAATAGAAAAGCCTGCTTTATGTTGCATACTGTGTTTTAAATTTAAAAAGGAGAATAATAAGGCCCCATTTGGTTACTATTTCTATTCCCGGATTCCTGTCCCCGCTCTCAAAATTTTGGGATTAATGTACAGAAACGGGTTTGGTAAACGCATTTCTGTTCCCAAAATTTTGAGAGTAATTTGGGACTATTGTTTGAATTCCTTAAGAATCTAAGAAACAAAAAATTGTTGATTCCTATTCACTCCCACAAAACTAGTCCCACGACCATACCGCCAGCCACATAAAAATTATTCCCACTACCATTCCATTGGCCACCACCATACATTTAAAGAGAGAAAAAAAAAGTGTTGCAAGTTGCAACCAAACGTGTTTCTTCTTTCTTTTTTCATAAGTTAAAAGAAACAATTTCAAGACAACGGTCGATACCAAACATATTTCTATTTCCATAATTCTTCAAAATAGAAACATAATTCTCATCTCACCCCATCCCAATTTACATGAAGTAGAAACAGAAATACTAACCAAACGCCACCTAAGTATCTTTTGCTTTCAGATATCAAAAAGGTGTTTAACCTGTGAATGTCAAAGTCAGGGTGCCCGAGGCGGCCTCCCCTTCCAAACCCCCAAGTGTAGACTTCTCCCTTTGAACTAACCGCTACACTATGGAACTTGGCAGCAGAAACCAATTGGATAACCGATCCCAGAAGAGAATCAACTTTGCAAGGCAACTTCTGAATGTGTACATTTCCAGTTCCTAGTTGATAATTCACTCCACTTCCCCAGCTAAACACCTCCGTAGCTGCTAAACAGACAAGACATAATAACTCACATATATATCAGGACATCTCAAACATAATCATTATTAACTCTAGGATGTCAACAATCAAACGGCCACATTATACCTGAATTAGCTCTGTCTCCAACAGCCTGGGCCACAGGCCAAGACAAGAGGTCGATGGGTGTTCGCAATTTAGAATCCTCAAGTACGAGAGAACCACTGGACTGAAGGAGGACACTTGCCACAGCGAGATGGCCAAAATGCAGAGCCCTGTGAAGGCTACTCCATCCCGATTCACCATCCTGGGAAGAAAAAATGGATGGCCGTTCAACAGACAAGCCAAAGTCATGAAGACAGAAACTAGCTAGGACTTTGGCATTAAGTCAAAATACCCGTAATCATCTTCTTCACCTCCAAGAACAACATATCAGTTTACAGCTAAATGAAAAGCCTAATTGTTTAAATGTTTGACAATTCAATTATGTTCATATTCTTTATACTTGTGTCCTCCATCCCATGTTCGTTCATACGACGATATTCAAAAGATCTAAAGGTATGAGAAGACTAACGTACCCTAGCATTAGGGTCAGCGCCAGCTGCAAGCAAGCGTCTGACAATGGGCACGTGATTTCTCCACGTTGCAATATGGAGAGGCGTGAGGCCAAATATGTTCCTCGCATTGATGTTTCCTCCATTCTTCTTCAGCAATGCCAAAGCCAAATCTACGTCAGCCACAGACCCCTCTTTAACCACAAACCAAAGATCTTTCAAGGAACCACTGGATAAAAATTTACGAGCTGGGGTGTGAGAATTCTGCTTTTGCCCCTGGGGCAAGAGTGATTCCGCCATTGAGATGAATGGAAGGTACTCAACAACGAGCTGTTAATGTAAACGATTTGAAATTAAACGTCAAAACATCATTAGATAACCATTTAGCACCCAAAAACCACCACCATCATCGCCATCTTCATCACAAACACAAATCAGCTGGAGCAACCATTTACAGACCCCCATAACAGATCATGAGCCATGAGGGGTCTCCAAAAACATGACAACCAATATCCCTGCATTTTTAGGTATTCCAAAATCAGAAAACTTGCAAACAAATATGAAAGACGAGAGAGGAAGAACGATCACGGTAGGACATTATTGATCATGGTAGCAAAATAGAAGCATATAAAGCATCCGTGTCGGAAAATCATGTGCTTTCGAACGAAAAAAGAGCAAATTTGAAATTTAGAAGTAAAACCAAAGAGAATCAATCAGTTAATTGAGACTTTACCAATAGATCTAAGTTCATTGGGTCTCATAACGATCTACATTCTGAAGAAATTCAAAACATTGACCAGCATTCAACTCATAAACTTCAGTTCCGTGAGTTCTTATACCAAAATTCAATCATTTCAGGCTAAAACCACCAAGACAGTCGAATCTGGAAATCAAGAACACTTCCATCCAAAATGTCGGTTTATGACAACCCAAAAACAAAGATCAAAGAACAAAACTTACACAGCAGGATTTACAAAGAAGAAATGGAAAGAAGAAGAAGAAGAATTGAAAGAGAACACATTGAGATGGAACATACCCAAAAACAGAATCACATCTTGAACAACAAGATCAGAACAAAGTCAATTCCCATAGAACACAAAATCATAACAGCACACCTAACCACCTAAAACCCACCCAGTACCCTTGAAAACACACCAGCAAATTGAATGGATACATGCTACCCAACAGTAACATCAAGACCATCGAAACTAGAAATTGAACTGAGAAGAGGATTCAGTAATTGAAAATAAATAAATAAATAAATACCTTGGATTAAGCGAGTAAGAACCCGGCAACCGATCAAATGGAAAGAGATGAAAGGAAAAACCAATTAAATAAATGGCGTTACTTTTGGGTTCGCGTTGCTTTTATGCTTGCGTTATGGTAATCACTACTCACAGAGACAGACACAGAGAGAGAGAGAGGGAATCGCGGCTGGGAATATACTCAAAAGAAACCCGGAAGGCAAAGGGGGGAGAGAAGAGAGCAGTTTCAGAAACAAAGGCCGTAAAACTTGAAGGGTAAAATTGGGGAAAAAAAAAGAATAAACCTTTGAACAGCGAAAATGCCCTTCTTTGAGATGACGTGCGTAGGCAATGTCTGAATCTTTTGAGATGTCCTCCGCCAAGTCTCCTCGCTGGAGCCTAGTGTTGACACGTGGCGAAAATCTAGCAATGCGATGACGAATCATTTCTCTTCCTACTTTGATGACAACGAAAATAAAAATCTTAACTATTCCCCAAATTAAAATTTTAATTTATAATTTTTATAAAAAATTAGTATAAATTATTATAATTTTCATATTAAAAAATATAAATTATAATTTATAATAATTTAAATTTTTTTAAAAAATTATTATAACGAGTGAATTACGCTGTCTAAAATTTTAATTTAGTACAAAATTTCATAAAAAAATTATTTTAACTCCAAATTTCTACCAAACTCATATATCATTTTTTTCTATATTGAGAAAAAAAATTAAATTTATAAATTGTTCATTAATTTTTTTTTTTTTAAAATTAGATATTTTTAATTTTAATTTTTTTAAATAAAAAACAAAATAAGTTCCATAAAGTCTAAATTGGTGATGGTTGAACTATTAATTTTTTTCCTTCACCAACCAAACGGACAATTCAAAGCTAAACAGTCCTTCAAATTTTTTATTTGAAGTTTGAACCCCCTTAAAAGAGAGAGAAAAAAAAGTCATTGAAATTAAGCATTGTTTGACCTAAAAAAGGAAGAACATTAAATTTTGCTTTCAGAGTTTTTTTTTTTTTTTTTTTGGTATAAGACAAGTGTCTCCCAACCCATACAAAGTGAAAGACTATCATATTCAGAGTGTGTGACTGTCCTTCCTAACAAGTATTTTTCTAATTTCAGCCTTTCTAGTGACACATAACAATAACATGGAGCTTTTTGGATTTTGTCACCTTGGGAAATCTCCCTTTAATCCTTATCCTCTGTATTATTAAATTTTAAAGTATTCAAATCACGTCAAATCAATTCTACAGTCATAAAATTTTATGTGGATGATTCCATGTCTGATACCAGGTTGGTATTTGTCATAAAAAATAATGGACTTACTGCCGATTTGGTCTGACTTGATACGATTTAGATATTTTAAAATTTAATGTGTTTAAATTGAAAATGCAAGGACAAACGGGATTTCTCCAAAACTTCAGGGGTCCAAAGTGCAAAAAAACTCCATATAACTTGTATAGGATCTAAGATATTATAAAAAAAAAAAAAGCCTGGCTGAGGCTGAATGGGTAACACTCGACATCCAATTTCCTTTTTGTCTAATTCAAATAAAAAATAATAGAAAATTAATGTGAGGCACATGAGGTGGTATATATTCCCAGCCTCATGCCAGATTATTATTATTATTATTTTATCGGCCACCACCACTATCTTAGCCTGAGAATTCAAGGCTATATATATATATATATATATTATATATTACTTTGCTGTCTTTCTATTTTCTTTTTCTTTTTTGCCATTTTATATTATATTATATTATATTGTTGTTGAGCCAACCTTAAAACTCCAACCAACCCAACTTCCAGTTTTTATTTTATTTTTTTAAAAATATTTGAGGAGAATTTTGGAAACTGGATCTCCTACTAAGAAGACATACTAAGAGCCGTTTTTTGTCCATCCCATGTAGTGAGATAGGAATGGAATGGGATGAGACGAAATAAAAATTTTGTTTCATTTTTTGAAACAAAATTGCGTTTGGTAACGACAATATTTTTTTGTTTTGTTATGGGAATTTAATTGTGTTTGGTAATGATTTTATCCTAGAAATCAAGAACGAACTCTAAACCACAATTAAGCAATTGAATTCTAAACTATAATCAAGAAATCATCAATCCTAAACCCCAAACGAAATTAAAATTATAAAACCAATCGAAATCGATATCCTAAATCCCAATTGAAATCAAAATCGAAATCATAAACTTCAATTGAAATCGATACTGAAATTGAAATCGAAATTGATTACAGTTTGAAATCGAAACCCTAACCACGAAATCGATTTCGATTTCATCATGGACAGACGAAGTAGACGATAGCATGAAGCAGACAAGGAAGACGATGGCACGAAGTAGACGAAGAGAAGGACAGACGAGGAGGATGCTGGAGGAGGACAGACGACGGGAAGGAGGAGGACGACGAACCACGCAAAGAACACGAAGAACAAAGAAGAAAAAAATGAAGAAAAAAAAAAGAGAACTTTCGGAATGGGATGAGAATTATGAGAAACAAAAAAAAAAATTGTTTCTCACTTCTTAAGAAAAAATGTGAATAATTCTTGGTTTTAGAATAGCAACGGAACAGAAACAAATTTACCAAACGTCATACCCAAACAGAAATAAAAAAAATCTGAGAATGAGATGAGAATTTTTGAATTGGGAACAGTTACCAAACGGGGCCTAAATAGCCGATAAGTTACAAGTCTTGAGTTATCCCATCTTCCGGTCTAATCGTATGTATTTATATGATATCTTGACTTTTTAAATTGAATTTTAAGAAACTCCATTAAATAAATAAATAAAAAAAGCACAAAAATATGAAATCATAGTAATTTCCATTACATAATTTTTAAAATATAAAAAATAGCACCAAAATATCCATTGTGACACAGATTTACACAAATCTCGCCGGATCTTCTAGATTAGTCATGTCTAAAAGCACTATATTCATTTTGAATTTTATAATTATAAAAAATAAAAAAATTATAAAAATTAATTAATAAATTTTTTATAATTATAAAAATAAAAAATAATTAATAAAGTACAAAGTGGGGGGGGGGGGGGGGGGGTTTGAGACTTTAGGAAGCTTCAAAGAAACCTACATTTCAAATAATTCCGTGCACACATTTCATAACCAACTCGAAATTCCCAAGTGGCAACTTTCACGTAACTGTTTATGTCACTGTTTATGTTCACAAAATTCCGAGAAAAATTGCAAACAATATGGAATTAGGACCACAAAAACATATACATATATACACATTATATACATGTTTTATTTTAAAATTTATGAAAACAGAACAAACATAGATGTTGAATTTATCACACATCGACCGTGAAATTGACTAATAATCAAATTATAACTGTGAGGAAAAAACTGACCTCATATACTAACATTTGGGATTGAGAGACATCCAAAACCACCCTACACTGATATCAAAACCCAACTTACAACATCTTCAGTCTAACAACCACGAAAGGAGAGACTGGTCGATAGTTAACAAAATGAAAGCATCTTTTATCTTTCCATGTATTATTTAAAGCTAAGAGCAGTTTCATTGCAATGGAACACCTTTCCCAAAGTAAATTTATGTGCAAAAAGTGTGTAAATGGCAAAAAAAGAAAAGGGATGGGGATTGCGTTGGAAAATGGGTGTTCAGAAAAGGTGGGCGCTAAAAAGGAGCTAATATCAGACTCATTGTCTACACGGAAAGCCATGAAGCCCTCACCACAAAACACCACCACCTCCATTACACTACAAACACTTTTGTTACACATCACTTTCTACCCATTTATATGCATAAAACCTTCACTTTATTTCACACGCTTCCATCCACTCCACAATACACCCTGGTATGGAATGGGGTGTGTGTGTGTGTGTATGTGTGAGAGAGAAAGAGAGAGAGGGGAGAGAGAGACCTGTTTGGCTGCTTCCTGGTTCCTCAAGTCGTTGTTCTGCATACATGAAGAGTCAATGAATGTGAGAGTTTTCAGAAATAGTCTTGATAGAACTCACACAGTCAACTCCATTTGTTAGGACAACTTCCATTGAGTCTCTGCACCAATCCTTTTTCCGCCTTCGGGACGGACCTTTCACATGCATCATGACTTTGTCAAGTCAATGGTGTGAGAATATTTGCAAGCAGATTCATGATTCAACAACTCATCTAGTCCAGGCTCTGGTCACTAGAACCCAACTGGAGTGCAGGCAAATCAGAGAAAAATACAAGGAAATGTATGGGGAAGACCTAATTCATAACAGCAGCAACAGCAGCAGCCATGGATTCTTGTCCATGTTCATGCTCAACCCACACGAGAGGGATGCGGCTGTGGCAAGGGAGGCAATCCAACAAGCCGAAATCAATTACAGGGCCCTCCTCGAGGTATTCGTGGCTCGAAAATCAAGCCACGTTCTTCTCATTCTGCAAGCCTATCAGGCCAGATTCAGGAGGCTCTTGGTGCAAGACATCATAAGCATCGAACCAGCCCATCCATACCAAACGGTAAAAAAGTGTGAAATTTATGAAACAGACTGTATCAAGGAATGTTTTTTATATTACTTTTTGGGTTGAAGCAGATACTGATGGCATTGGCGGCATCGCATAGAGCCCACGATGCAGATGTTAGCCAAGAAATTGCCAAGTGTGATGCAAGGAGACTATACCAAACAGGGGAGGGAAGTCCCGGGGCAATTGACGAAGCAGTTGTGTTGGAAATTCTCAGTAAAAGAAGTATCCCGCAGCACAAGCTTACGTTTGCCAGCTATAAGCGTATCTACGGGCATAGTTATTCAAAGGCAAGACACAATCTTCACTTCCTAGTCTATACACGCAGAAATTACCATATAGATATACTAGTATATACTCCGTGCCTAAAAGCACAAATTTTAATTCAATACATTAATCGTGAATATCATATAGTTTATTCAAATGGTCAAAAATGTAGAATAAGTCCTGTTTTGTAGAATAGACAAGACATGTATAAACTATAGATCATGTACCATAGACATTCATTTTGTTTTTATGTTCTTACTTTTGCAGTCATTGAAGAATGAAAACTATGGGGCGTTCGAAAATGCATTGAGACCAGTAGTCGAATGCATATACAATCCTCCCAAATACTTTGCTAAGGTAATCGTCGCATTTATTCACAGAATGTCATTCTTCAAGTCACATTATTGTCTCTTACTTATATTTAACTTCGTTCACACGATTGGTTTCAGATGTTGTATGCAAGCATAAAGGGCCCAAAAACCGATAATGGAGCTTTGGCACGTGTGTTGGTAAGCAGGGCAGAGGTCGACATGGATGAGATTCAAAGGGCTTTTAAGACGAAATATGGGGTGGAACTGAGAGATTTCATGCATGAGAACATTCCATCAGGGGATTTTAGGGATTTTCTTGAAGCATTGGCCACAAAAAACCACCTCACTTGAAGATATCAGAAACCAAAGTTTATGAAACAGATTATAGCTATATTTTCACTTGTAAACAGAACTAGGCGGTGTTTCGAATGTGATTACGATAACAAAGACTATATATAAATGATTATGGTCATTTACAGTGGCTAAATTTAATTGGAGATTCTTATTTTCCGTAAGATATATTTAAAGGGATCACCACCTTGTTGCTATTACAATTAAGAAGCAAAACGACTTTTGCTTCCATAGACTTTATTGTACAAGTACTTATGCTTCAATTATTGAATTCTCTGCAGATCAAAATCAGCAATAAGATGTTCAACAGCTCAATATGCAATAAGAGTTGTACGATATACATAATGATCTTGGCGTCGTTTACCTAAAACACGATCTAATCAACAACAGGATACGCCTAACAAGAATTTCTCATCATTGGCAGGTCATTCAAACGAATAGAAACCAAATTTCCAAAAAAAAAAGCCAAGTTAAATAAACATATTTTAGATACTTGTAGAAGATCCAAGTTAGCATTGTTAGAAGGATCAATGATTTTGGCTGTTTTAGGCAGCTTAGAGCAACATGAACAGTTCATTACAATTGGATTGAACAGTTGATCCAGCAGCTAATCAACTGGATTGAACAAAGACCCATATCTTCTTCCTCCATTCAAAGCCAAAGATTACTTACTTAGACTAGATGATGATGGTATGTTCACCTAGAACAAACTATATTATTCTTGAGAGATCACATGATAATTACGTGCCTTATTCACATAAATGAAAGCCGAAGAAATTGGATTTTGTAAGGAATTTTATTATTTCCCAAGGAAGAGTACATCATTCTACAAAGTAAAATGAATGCTAGAGACACACACAGGCAGCTAAAAACCCTAGAAAACCAGAAAGGAATCAATTCTGCTAAATCCTAATGAAGAAGAAACCTCAAAGAGAAAAACCTAATTTATAATCATCGCATGCGGGTATAAAAAGGAGATGAGGAGAAGCATATATTTCCAATTCAATCAAAACATCATTCAATAATCGCTAAAGAAGCAAAGCATTCAATGGAAAACAAGGTTGGAGCTACCAACGCACAACTGTTCGAGGATTTCGAACCTTTATGCCAGCGGCACCTCGATCAAGATCGAGAAACACTCGCCATCCATCTTCCCCGTAAGTCTGTCCGCCGCCTACTTCAAATATATACATATATAATTGCCTAACTATTTTCTTTTTTGAAGAATTTAAGAAGGAACAACTGAAAGTACAAGTGAACAACCATGGAGTTCTGAAGATATCCGGAGAACGTCCAATCGATGCAACAAAAACGAGTCGATTCTACAAGGAAGTTAAGATCGCAAAAGAATGTGATCCAAACAGCATTCATGCCAAATTTGTTAATGGTATCCTCAGCATCGTGATGCTCAAAAAAGCGAATCAATCCACGCAACAAAATCAACAGAAAAATGCTGGCGATACGGCAAAATCTGAAGAGGTTGCTCAAAAACCATCCGCGCAAAATGCATCATCTGGAGGTGAGAAGGCGGTAATGGAGGCTGGATTCAAACAAAAAGTCTCAAATTCGAAGCTAACACTAGCAGCGGAGGTTGCAATAGCGATGATTGTGTTAGCGTTGGTTGGGTATTATCTTCTGCATATCTACAGATCCACCATAGTTGAGGATTAATTTCTCATCATACATTGATTTTAAGCTCTGGAATGTCAATTATGATTGAAAAAAGTAAAAATTTGTATTTTATTTATATGTTTAAATTGCATTTTTCTTGTAATTATTGTTATAATTTTTTTATTTATTAATGTAAATAAAATTTATCCTAAATTCACGTGTCCTTTAACGTGATAAAAGTTTATTTATTTTTTAATAATTAGTGATTAATTCATAATTTAATCTATTTTAATTTTAAGTTAAAGTTAAGTATAAATTCTTTAATCATATTTTGCTTTATCTTTTAGTCCTAATAGTTTTTTACTCGTATAATATGCGGGTCTAGAAAAAAATATATTAATATATAATTTTAAGGAATAATTGGCGATTGGTCTTATTTTTAGGGTGTAATCTGCGATCTAACCTTTCTTAGTATTAGGTTTTGATTTAGTCTCTTAAGTTGGATTTCACTTGAGTTTTAGTTCCGCATTGCAGAAATTGTAGGAACATTACAAGGATTTTATAGTGAATATGAGTTATAATTTCATAATTATTATTTTTTTTATATATATCTGTGTATTTTTTGTTACATGTACTTATATAATATTAGTTACATGTTACAATTACATGTAATATTTTGTGACACAGAAATTAGTTTAATATTAGTTACATGTATTTGTGTACATTTAGGTGGCGTTTGGTTAGTGTTCCCACTTTTCTGAACCTAACTGGAATGGGTTGGGTTGAGTTGAATTGGGTTGGGTTGAGAATTTTGGGAACAGAATTACGTTTGATAACGACAATTTTTGTTTTATGCTGAGAACAGAATGTGTTTGGTAACGATTTTATCCTAAAACTAATTTTTTTTTTTTTTTAATTTTTTTTTGTTTGGTGGCGGCCGGACGGTTGGCGGCGGCGGCGGAGGTGGACGCCGGCGGTGCGGACGGTCGCCGGAGGTGGCCGGAGACGGCGGTCGCCGGCTGCCGGTGATGGTCGCCGGACGGTGGCCAGTGGCGGCAGACGGCGGCCGGCGGTGGTGGTCGGGCGGTAGATGAAGTCGGAAGTTGAGAACTTTGGGTTGAGTTTTTTGGGCACAAAAAGAAACATTTTTTTATTTTATTCTGGTTTCTTTAGGATTTTGAGAATCAATTCTTATTTTTTGGGTTGGGTTGGGTTGAGTTTTGTGTTTACCAAACGCATTCCCAAAAATCAAACCCAAAATTTTTGGGTTTGGTTTGGTTGGGAACACTAACCAAACAGAAATTTAGTTACCTGTAACTAATTACTTGTACTTTTTGTAGATCTAACAAAATTTTACACACTAAGTTGTTACATGTTAAAAAAATAAAAATAAATAAAGTTGTTATATGTTACAAAATACAATAATTTTACACACAAAGTTATTTCATGTAACTGCGCGTGTGCTAGGCTTCCGCCTTTTTAAAATAGGCGGGACTAAAACTAAACTTTTTTCCGTCTTTGTGACTTTTCACCAATTAAGGGTGAAATATGGGACTTCTCACCGATTGCCCCTAATTTTAATTTCAATACTTTGATATTATAATTATGATTATTAATCTACATAGAGTATTTTTTAAATGATATATATATTTTTTAGGGGTTCACTTGAGCCAACCTAAAACTCTATGATCGGTTTTTAACTTGCTCACATGATCGGTTTTAGACGTTGTATGCAAGCATAGGGGTGGTTATGGGTCGGGCTCAGTCTAGACTTTAGCTAGGGTATTATAAAAAAATGTTAGGCCCTAGCCCGACCCTGCCCTATAATCAGACCCTATTTTCATGCCCAAGACCGACCCTATAAAAAAAAATCAAGTCCAAGCACGGCCCTATACTTTTTTTTTAATTTTAAAAATAAGCACTAAAATATAAACATAAACACTAAAATATAAAAGAGATCAAAGACAAAATGAGATTTGCGACGATGAAAAACGATCGACGACGAACGAAATCGGCAAATAGAAACGATTGACGGCGAAGGAACGTGACATACAACAACGACAAGGAAATACAGGCAAGCAGGATGGGAGGGAAGGAGCTTTCAGGAATAAATAGGAATGAAGATTGAAGAGGTAGGCACGAGGCAGTAGGCGGCGGATGAAATGAAATCAATTAGGATTGCGTTTGTTTGATGTCTATATATATATATATAATTATTTTTTAATTAATACTAGGGCCGGCCCTAAAAAAAATTAGTCAAACCCTAGTCTGACCCTAAATTTGATCGGACTTGAAAATCGAAGCCCAAGCCCTAAAATTGTTGTACGATAGACATAATGATCTCAGTGTTGTTTACCTAAAACACGATCCAATCAACATCGGTGTACACCGAACAAGAATTACTCATCATTGGCCAGTCATTCGAACAAACAGAAACCAAATTTCCCAAAAAAACAAGTTAAATAAACATATGTTCGATACTTGTAGAAGATCCAAGTTAGCAATGTTAGAAGTGTTAGAATAATTAAGAGGCAGAATATTGGGAGAACATGGAGCGATTATATTGATACATGAAAAAAATACATTTACAGAGATATATAGAGAGTTTATATATAGGAGGTGACTAAGGTAATCCTAACAGGGTTAGAGTTTGGTTTTCCTAGTAAGACTAGGGTTTAAGATAGTGGGCCAAGACCCCTATACATATTAACATCTCTTCAAACTCAAGACGGTAAATAAAACGTGAACTTGAGTTTGAAAACCAAACTGTGAAAGCATTCGGGTGGTAATCAATGATTTTGGTTTTTTTAGGCAGCTAAAAACCCTAAAATAAATCAACAACAACAACTAAACATTTGCTCCACTTAAATAGGGTCGGTTACATGAATCCGTTTACGTCATAATGAACAAACAAAGGTCATTCTTTCAGTTAGGTTCAATGTTATCAAATTAATTATAACAGTCTCGTCCCAAATCTTTTTAGGCCTACATCTCTTTCTAGTAGTCCCGGTTTCGTTAGAATGTCGGAAAGGAATCAATTCTGCTAAATCCTAAAGAAGAGGAAACCTCGAAGAGAACAACCTAATTCATAATCAACGCATGCGGGTGTACAAAGGAGATGAGGAGAAGCATATGTTTCCAATTCAATGAAAACATCATTCAATAATCGCTAAAGCAGTCGATGGAAAACAAGGTTGGAGCTACCGAAGCACAATTGTTCGACGATTTCGAACCTTTATGCCGGCGGCACCTCGATGAAGATCGGGAAACGCTTTCCATCCATCTTCCCGGTAAGTCTGTCCGCCGCCTACTTCAAATGCATACATATATAATTGCCTAACTATTTTCTTTTTCTTTTTTCGAAGAATTTAACAAGGAACAACTGAGAGTACGAGTGAACGACCATGGAGTTTTGAAGATATCTGGAGAATGTCCAATCGATGCAACAAAAACGAGTCGATTCTACAAGGAAATTGAGATCGCAAAAGACTGTGATCCAAACAGTATTCATGCCAAATTTGTGAATGGAGTTCTCAGCATTGTGATGCCCAAAAAAGTGAATCCATCCACCCAACAAAATGCATCATTTGAAGGTGACAAGGAATCAAATTCCAAGTTAAAGAGGTTTGCGACAGATGTTGCAACAGCGGTGCTGCTTTATTTTTTGTTCTTAGTCTTTGTTATCTCCCATTCAAAAAGAAAGACTAGATGCGCCTTGGGATCAATAGCGGTGATTGCCTTAGCGATTGCTGGGTATTATCTACATGTTCACGAGCAATCCAAGGTAACGGACCCGGACGGAAACTAAGCTCCCGCTCTGTCAAAAGCTACCCAAACAATTAGGTAAATGATGAGGTTTACAAATCCAGAATTTTTAATTGAAAAATTTGATTATGTAATTTTATAATTACTTTATTTGGATAAATTAACACTATTTGTAAAATACATCGAAATCATCGAACAATTCTCAAATTGAGAAATCTGAAAATAAAAAAATTTGTAGAACAATTCTCGAAAGAACAAAATGGAAAGAACAATAAATCTTGATAAGTGTAAAAATGGTTACTCCCGCACAACCAATCACAGACCGTCACGTGTCCGCGACTCTCCATCAAGATCAATTTCTATCAAGAATTAAGTGTGAAAATTGTACCGGGCATGGGCACACCTTAGCCCACGCCACTCCAAGGACGGCTAGCAACACTTTCCTAGAAGGGAAGACGAGCTGCCGTCAGGATGGGGAACCCTTCCCCAACTCGACATCCGGGATGAGGAACCTTTCCCCATCTGGGAATTCTCCACATCGGCATTACCCGTCTCAGAAATCAACTCCACAAGCTTCTCAACAAAATCCCTCTTCCCGTCTCCAGCTATCCGGGAAGGGCAGGGCAAGAAGTTCTGTATAACTCCCCTTCCCCATCTCGGGCGCAGATCCAGGAACGGCAGGGGTCAAATTCCCTATCTCAGGCGCAGATCCGGGAAAGGTTGAGGTCAAATTCCGGGTATCAAAATATTCGAAATTACCAATCTGGGTCCCCTTTAAACTTAATTACATTTTTTGGTCTCTCTGGCCTTTCAATGGCCGGTTTCTAATGATTTTTTTTTTTAAAAAAAAAGGGCCCTATGAGGGCCGGTTTGTCAATAGGGGCTACCACCATGGCAGCCCCCTCCCCCAATTATATATATTTATAATTTTAAATATAATTAATTTGTATATATAATTTTTAATTTTAAAATCATAAATATATATATATATATATATATATATATATAAATCAAACCTTCCCCCTCCCCCCCCCCTCGAAAAAAGAAAAAAAAAACTGAATCCGGCCATAACATGGTCGGATTCAATTTTGGTTAATTCCACTTAACTCTAACATTAAAAACAGACAAGTGAATGATTTTTAAAAAATTCTCAAGTTAGCCAAATGAGCTATTTTGAGGACGGCATAATTTTTTCGGCAATTTGGAGTTAATAAAAGATGATCTATCCGTAATAGAAATGAAACCAATTTTTTTGTATTTAAACTACGTTCATAACACTATATAATAAAACTGAAAACACTAAAACGAATTAGTAAATAATTTTTAAATAATTGCCAAAGTTGGTCGGATGAGTTGTTTTTTGGGAAACTTTAAATTAGCAAAATATAACTTATCCGTAACAAAAATGAACATAATTTTATTTTATTTTGTATACAAACTATGTTCATAATACTATATAATAAAACCGAAGAACACTAAAAACGAATTAATGAAAAATTTTGAAATAATTGATAAAGATTACAAATTTAGGCACCCAACACTTCAAATCTAAAATTGAAGGTGAAAACGGACGTTATTTTAAAAAAATACTTGACCAAACCACCTACGGTATTTGTCACGCCTAGATCTCGAAAAAATACCCGAAATAAAAAAAAAATTCATCCCAAACAGACCACCGAGCGTAAAGTTATGCTTATTCAAACTTTTTCTACTTTCTCACATGTAATTTTTTCTTCTTTTGTCATTTTACTCTCTTTTAAAATTATATTTATTTGCTAAATAACTCAAAAAAATAGTTATTATTCATAATTACAAAAAAATCAAAGAAAAAAATTAAAAACCAAATTCCGACCCTGCCAGGGCCAGAACCCCCCATCCCTGTGTTTTTTATTTGTTTTATTTTATATATATATTTATAATTTTAAAATTTATTTTATATTTAGAAATTAAAAATTATATATACAAATTAGATAGATAGTGAGATTTTTTGAAATGAATCTCTTCGAAAACAATCTAAAAAAATTACGCCGTCATCGAATTATGCAAAAAGAAATAAAAAATTAGAGTTGTAAACTGTATTATGGAGTGTTTTGAATTTATTTTCTCGATTTATTTATAAACTGCATCGGCTAGGTATTTGTGACAAATTAAACTTGTTATATATGTGTGTGTGCAGGGCCGAATTTATTTTATTTTTTCTTATCTATTTTATTTATTTTGAAAATAATTTATTTTTTCGTTATAGATTTTATATATAATTTTTTTCTTTCATTCATTTAATTTTTTTTTTTTAATGAGTTAATTTGTATATATAATTTTTAATTTAAAAATATTAAATAAACTTTAAATTATAAATATATATATATAAATTATATTTAAAATTATAAATATATATAATTGGGGTGGGGGTGGGGGTGGGGGTGGGGGGTTGCCATGGGGGCAGCCCCCATTGACAAACCGGCCCTTACAGAGTCGATTTTAAAAAAAAAAATCCATTAGAAACCGGTCGTTGAAAGGCCGGAGAGACCCAAAAATGTAAATAAGTTTAAAGGGGACCCAGGTTGGTAATTTCAAATCTTTTGGGACCCATAAATATAAAGAGCTTGTCAAATTCCCCGTCTCGGGCGCAGTAGGAAAGTGTCCTTCCGAAAATATTTTCACAAATATCTCCACAACTATCTCAAAAATATCCCAAAATATCTACAACAATCATGATGACTCTCTTTCCCAACACCAAATATCACCAAATATCTTCTAACATGGGGAACATAAGAGCCATTTGAAACCCTTTCATTGGGTACATGTCAAGATGAGACATTAATGTGATTTGGAGGGGACACTAATCCTTGCTTAAGCCACTAATCAAATCCACTTCGTGTCTATATAAAAGAGAGTATACAATTACTCAAAGGTAGAGAAATTTTCCCTAAAAAAAAAAAGATGAAATTCACTCCAAGAACACAAAAAATAGCTCTTTTCGTGATAACACTTTTATTTTGGTCTAATTCCAACTTAGACCCGTCTCTTACCTCTCCACGAACCAGAAGTTACACGGATCGAAGATCTCCACCCTAGGCCTCTCCAACTTCATCCAAGGCTGACCGGACCATACCGCTAGTTACGACCAAAATTTGACATCAACAAACCTGAAGAACAAAAGCCACCGAACGAAGAACAAAAGCCAAAGAAAAGACACGATCTCTAACCAAGAACAAAAGCCGAAGAAGATTCGCAATCATCGACGAAGAAAAGCCACCAATGATTGCGAATCTCAAATCGGAACAAAAAGATTCGGAATAAGCCATCGACGATTGCGAATCTCCAATCGGAACCCTAAATTGATTGCGCCGAACCCTAAATTGGATGCTGACGAATTCGAGATCAAAGAAAAGGAGAAGGAGACGGTGACGCCCACGAAACCTTACAACAGCAATGACGAACGAAGAAGCAGACGACGAACGAAGAAGAAGCATATGACGAATGATTTCACAAATCCTTCATTGGATGGATTTTGCAAATGACACTTGAAAAAAAGGGATTTCAAAATACCTCATTTTAGTCTTTTTTTTAGATAAAAGGATTTTACAATTTCATCCCTCTTAAAATCCAAATAAGAGATTTGTCAAAAGAGGTTTTTAAAATTCTCTTAAAAACAAATGAAATCCTCCCCCCAAATCCCTTACCCAAACATAACCTTAGTTCATAAAGACCACCGTTGTATAACCATTTATCAACAAATGCCCCTTCCCATATTGGGTCAAAGTGCAAATCGATAGCTGAAGAAGTAGGAAGAATGACACTTGAAAAATTAGAATATTGTTACCAAAAAGTAGAGATCTAGAAAGAGGTTCATAAGTACCATCAATATCCACCGGAGGAGCAGCAATGAAGACGATAATCAATCCAGAAGTTGCGGTCATTAACACACAAAAATTAATTTAATATTAGTTATATGTATTTGTATAATATTAATTACATATTACAAATTACATATATTTGTATAATATTTATTAAATCTAACAAATTTATTTTATACACAAACTAATTACATGTAACTGCGTAAGTACAAACGCGTGTATTAGGTCTTCCGTCTTTTTTAATATGTCAGACTAAAATACAAGTTGTAATTGTTCATGAGACTTTTTCAAAATTAAAGGTAAACTAAGGATTTGCCACCGAAACACCATTTTTTTTTTGGTTTTTTATTGTTTGGACCTTTTTTAGTTTTCTCATTCCTCACTAATTCTTTTTTTGAAAAAAATTATTTTTTAATCCTTTTGAAAAACATTCTTATAAAAAATTCTTTTCAAAAATAAAAAAATGGACAATTATACCCTTATATATATAACCCTAAATTTCTAAAAATAATGAGATTGCACAGGGCCGCCTCCCCCAACTCCTCTCTCTCAATCGCTGATCTTCATCGCCGAACGACCGCCGCGGCCGAACGATTGCCGCCAACCTCCACTGCGCCTAACTAGGGAAGACAACGATTGATTGCCTCAAACCATTGCCGGTCGTTTTGTTCAAATCTTCAGTTTCGATTAAATTCAATTCGATCAATTCATTTCGAGAAGACAGGTCGATTCTTCATTTGCCATCGTCGTCTATCGTTGTTGTTTTCCAGATCGTGACCTCAGATCTCATCGTCTTCTTCTTCGAATCTTGCCTATACGATTGCGATTGAGGACAACGATCTAGTTTCAATTTTGGATGGACGGTGACGACAAGCTGACGAACGGCGACAACAAACATCGTTGTCCCTATCGACGGACACAAGCACAAGTATACCATGGTTTGCACACAACGGTTGACAAACACGATGAACAGTTGTGGCGGTGGTGGGCGGCTGAGGAAGAGACGCAATTGGGCACAACAAGTCAATGGACGGTGGTGAGGCACTGAGAGAGAGAAGAGAGAGAGGCACCGCTGTGTAGAGAGAGATTGGGCTGAAGTACTGAGTAAGAGGCCATATGAATGTTCTTTCTGGTCTTGATTTTCGAATCTGTGAATGTCCATATCATTTTTTTTTGCTGATTTTGGCCTTCCAGTGCTTGATCTGAGGACAAATGGGCGGTGGAACCACTACAGTGGCCGCCTATCAATCGGTGCAACAATCATTCAATGGTGACTGGTTCGGTTTTTGTTTTTTTGTTAAATGTTCATTGTTTGTTTTTTTGTTGTTTTTGGTGTTGCGGTTGTTTATCATTGAATGTTCATTTGTTTGTGAATCTCCATGCGGTTAGATTTTGTTTTTTTGTTTGATTGATTTGTTTTTGTGTGTAAATATTTATATCAGTGTATTTTGGTGAATGTTTATATCAGGCTTTGATTTTTGTTGAATGTTCATTTTTTGATGTTGTGGTTGTTCATTGTTGAATACTCATTGTTTTTAATATTCATGTGATTATATTTTATTTTTTTGTTGAATGTTTATTGTTTATGAATATTCACATGGTTAAGTTTTGTTTTTTGTTTGATTGGTTTGTATTCATAAATTTTATTTTTCTCCATTTTTAGATTTGGAATTGGTTTGGATGTTTACAGTTGATTTGCTCTCGTTTTCAAATTTTTAGTTGAATATTCTCAAATTTGGTTTCTCTCTATTTTCTAGATGTGAAAAAATTTATATCTGAATTTTTATAATTTTTTTAAAAACATGAATATTCAAAAACTAGTAAAAAATTACCTAAAAAAATTGAAATTTATATCGTCGGAAAGAGGATTTTTTAAAAAATTAATTTGGTGTATTTTTTTTCTTTCTAATTTTCTATTAACCATTTGGTGTTTTGGTAAAATTGCATATTTCGATGTGTTTCATGAAAGTATGAACATTCACAACAATATAATTAGTATAAATATGTGTTAAATATTAAAAAAAAAAAACAAAAATAAAAATGTGAACGTTTATGTTGTTGGAAAAAAAAAATTTCGTAGAGTAATTTTTTAAAAAACATGAACATTCACAAATCAATAAAAAGTTACAAAAAAAAAAATTAAAATTTATATCTACGGAAAGAGATTTTTTTTAAAAATTAATTTGGTGTATTTTTTTTCTATCAATCGTGAATCGCGTGGGATGATTTTGATAATTTGATGGGTTTTGAAAATATTAACACTCACATTTTTTAACAGAATGACATAAATTGTAAATATAGCACAATTAAGGGGTAATGAGTAGAGACTAAATTCTAAGAAGGTCACAGGGACCAAAAACTTAATGTAAGCATTTAGAGAATCATTTTCTCAATACACTCTCTTATAAGGACGAAATAATGAAATCTTTTTTTTTTTTACTTTATTTATTTCTCCTCTTTTGGCCGCGAATATTTGTCTGCCAAACGCGGCCTAAGAATCTGCTGAATCCCTACAATTGAAAATCGACCGAAGAATTGTTGCAGTGTTCAACCTCTCGCAATGCCTCCCAAAAAATCATCCTCCGGCGTTCGGCCGCCGCGCCGCACTCCTCGAGCCACCGCACGTAATTCCACCACACCAGTCTCCGCCAATTCCACCACCAAATCCCCTCCTACCGCCGATGATCCTACACCCCATCAAACTCCCCCACCCTCCACCGACACCATCTCCTCTCCCAAACCCGCCACTGCCAAGTCATCTCCTAAAACACAAACCCCTCTAAAATCACCTCCCGAGACCACCAAGACGAGTTGTTCAAAATCCATTGGGGACGATTTCGCCGGAGCTGAGGACGTTGTTCACGGAGAGACTGCCTCGAAATCGGATTCGGAGCCTCTGCCAGCCACTGTTTCAGGAGAAACAACTTGTGGGATTGGTGATAACTCTAATGGGGAAGTGGGTGTGGATGAAACGCTAGTTGAGAAGGTTTCGGAAGCACCTGAAAATCTGGCGGAGAGTAGTAAAGGGGATGAAGGTGGTGGGACAAAGAGAACCGTGGTAAAGAAGACAGTGAGGGTTGTGAAGAAGATAGTGAAGAAGAGAGTTCTCAAAAGGAGTGTTCAGAACCGGGATGGTTCTGGTGTTGAAAAGCCGGAGAATTTGGAAACTACAAATGATGTTTGCGAAAGGGCTACCACTGTTGGAGAATCTGTTTCTAAGGAAGAAGAAACTACTGACTCTAAGGGTGCTAATTCAATGGAGGTTGATAGTTCTGAAGTAAATGTTACTACCTCAATGGAAGCCAATAATGGTTCAGTGGAACTTGTAAAATGTAGTTCCAATGGTGTTGTTTCCATTGGAGTTGAGAAGGAGGAGGTTGAGATTGGTGGTGATAATAAAGGTGGGTTGCCTGAAGATCAGGGTTTGGATTCTGTTAAAGATGGGGAAGAAGAGGCTGAACAAGAAACAGATGTGTCTGTTGCTGCAACTAAGTTGCAAGATCAAAGTGTGGTTGAAGCTGAAGATGAAAACATGGATGAGGTCGAAAATCAGGTTTTGGCTTATGTTGAAGATGGGAAAGAAGGGGCCGAAACCCAAATGGAAGTGCCTGAAGCTGAAACTAAGTTGCAAGATCAAAATGTGGTTTCAGTTGGAGATCAAAATGTGGATGCGGTTGAAAACTCAAATGTGGAAATGGTCAAGGATCAAAATAAGGGTAAAGCGATTGCTCAGAATGATGAATGTAAAGATTTGAATTCAAATCTGGATGATGGAAAGGGTGAGGATGAAGTGAAGGAAGTCGGGAATAATGAGGTTTTTGGATCGAAGACAGAATTGAAGTTGAGTTGGGAAATGGAGGCTTTAGAACGCAGAAGGAGGCGAAAAACTGAAATTTTCATAGGTGGGTTGGACAAGGATGCAAAGGAGGAAGATATCAGAAAGGTTTTTGAAGAGGTAGGGGAGGTTGCAGAAGTGAGGTTGTTTATGAATGGTACAACCGGGAAGAACAAAGGGTTTGCATTTTTACGGTATGCATCAGCCGATGATGCTAAGAAGGCTTTGACAAGATATCACACTGTTGAGGTAACTCTACTTTGGTCTAAATAGCATGCTTAATTATAATAAACAGCATTGCCCTCTTTGTTCAATCCACTGCCTAGTTCTTGTTGGATTATGCAGCTATCGGCTTAGTACTTAAGAAATTGATTATATTGCTGCCATTGATATAAAGGTATCAAGGTGGTGACTTATGAGTGTTAAAGTAAATTCGAGGAATATTGTTTGGTTACGAGGCCGAAGACACGATATACCTCTTATAAGGGGCCTCGTGCTTGAAATTACACTGTAACCCTTAAAATTAGGTAGATGGCTCATCTCAATCTGGATAAATTACAGTATTACACTACTGTCTCCAGAAATTCATATGATTTGTTGTGCAATATCGTTTTAAGGTTCTAACTATTATCTACTGAACTTAAGCATTTTATTTATATCAAATTCCCTAATATACCTTTTTACCCTTTTTGTCCTTTTAATTTAACTAATTTCATTGCTAATTGAAAAAAATTGATATATCCAAGGCAAATTAACAAATATATTTGGATTTAAATATATAATGTGTTAGTTTTGCAAAACATGATGGTAGTTTTTTTATTTTTCTTAATCTAGTGATGGTGAAATTTTTTATGATTTTTTTTGGCAACTACATTTATTATTTTTTTTTTTCTAATTTTTTGTCGTGCTCCCTCTTATTAGAAATTCTGGCTCCGCTCCTGCCTCTTATATGGACATGGCCTTAGAAACGTATTGGTCCCTTTGCTTATGAGTAACTCAGAGACTATTTATTTTGACTTGTTAACTCATGGTATATGTCATTAAGCCTTGAATAGTTTTATGATTGTTAGGTCATGAATCTTCATGTTTGAGTATATCGATAAGTCATCATCAATTGTCTTATTTTCTTAAAAAGAAAGAAAGGAATATGTACTTGGTGATGAGGTTTCATAACGCAATGCAGACTCAAAACGGAATGCATTAAGTGCATATCAAATTAAGTACGTTTGATAGCAAAATGAAATAACCACTTAAAAATATAAGAATCACTTAAACATTGTTCAAAATTTTAAGTGAAGTGTGATCACTTATTTTTTCGGCACATCTCTCTTAAAACCATCAAACATTTATCTGCCATGTCCATCATTCAACAATAATTCTATAAAATATTGCAAAAAAAAGTTATTACGAACAATTATAGATAGAGAAGTACTGAGAAAAAAAATAGAGAGGATATTTTAGAAAAATAAATTGTAAAAATTATTTTAGGGACAAAAATTTGTAAAAAAATAATTTTTTTTAAGTTAAAAAGTTCTAAAAAAAGAAAATACTTTATATATTCAACACTTATAATTTCAGTACTTAAAATTCAACTTTTATAAGTTTTGAGCACTTCAATTTTAAGTGTTATCGTACACGCACTTAAATCACATTCTATAAGACTATTTTCCCTCTGTGTAGATACGTGGAAAGCAGTGTGGCACCTCACTTGTTGAGGGCAATGACACCATATTCCTCGGAAATATCTATAGAAAATGGAAGAGAGAAGATGTAAGCTTTCTCATCCTTCTTGTGTTATTCAGCCACTGTTTCGGGCTTTGTTATGACATGTCTGAAGGGCAATTGCATGTTTGGACAGGTGATTAAATTGTTGCAGGAGAATGGAATTGATAAAATAGATGAAGTTATTGTTATGGACGATCCAAAAAACCATGAGTCGAATCGTGGGTTTGCAATTCTTGAATTTGAAACGTGTAAATGTGCTGAAATTGCTTACAATAAGCTCCAAAAGAAGGATGTCTTTGGGAAGCACCAGAAGATAAGGGTTAAATGGGCTGATCCCTTGATTGAGCCAGATGAAGAAGAAATCCTTAAAGTAAGTTTAGTTGGGTTGATGATGTCTTCCATTTTAAATTATCAATTTCTCTATTTTTTTTTTAGTATTTGACAGGGGCGGAGCCACTAAGGTCCGGTGGCACTCAAGCCCCCGCTCAAACTTTTAAAAACTTTCACTATTACCCCTATATTTTTAGAAAAAATAATTAAAATCCTTTAAAATTTTACATACCCCCCCCCCCCCCCCCCAACACACACACACACACACAAACAAACAAAAAACACACACAGACAAAAAAAAAATCTGGGTCCTTTGCCTATTTGGCGTTGAAACCGATATATGGGATAGTTACTCTAATATAGAACCCTTTCTTTCTAAACCGTCTGTACTTTCTCGAATGTACCTCTTATTTTTCTTTTCTGTTTCTCCTTTGTCAGTATCTGTTTTCATATGGAACTACCTCACTTATGAAAATGTCAAATTTATGACTCACTTGTGCTTATCCAGGTGAAAACGGTTTATGCTGAGTATATCCCTTCTTCATGGGACGAGGAGAAAGTCAAAGACTATTTCAAAAAGTATGGTGAAGTTGAAAATGTTGTTCTTGCCAAAAATCTTAAATCAACTAGGAGAAAAGACTTCGCCTTTGTTAATTATACAAGTCGTGAAGCTGCTCTTGCATGCATTGAGGCATTCAATCGTGGGCAATTGAATGATGTAGCTTCCGAGGTTTTTGCATTCTGTGTATACAATGGATTTATATAATCATTATTGTCATCGGTACTTAAAGTTCTGCAAATTTCAAATTTTTTAGGTAAATGTGAAGGTAGCTCTTGCAAAACCCATGCCAAAAGGCAAGCAAGCTAGGCATGCTGCAAAGCCTACTAGTAATGTATTTTCTCGAGATAAGAGGAAGGCAAATGAACGTAAGTACTTCCATAATGCATATCAATCTTCCAAATAAGAATTAAAATGATGAGAAACATTGATTTAAGATATAATTTCATGTATTACTTGGTGAAGGAAATCTATTATATGTCTCTAATATAATTTATTTTCATTTGTTTTAGCTGTTATAAAGTCGCACGAACCTATAAAGAAGGGAAGATATACCAGCAGTAGTAAGGATGATGGAATTGATAGATTGTCATATGAAAATGCTGAACTCGTACGGCTCTTGAGGGAACAAGCATCAGCAAGGCAGGCACAATCAGGTTTTATTGGTAATTTGCGTTTCTCTACCTTTGATTCCTCTCGTTTCTCTACCTTTGATTCCTCTCGTATACATGTTTTACTTAGAATCTCTGCTTTTACATTCCGTCTTTCTTTGTTACGTTAGAAGCACTTTTATTTCTGTTCCAAGTTTTTTTTTTTTTGGGGGGGGAGGGGGGGGATCAGGTTATGGATTGATAAGAACAATGCTATTTGGTGTCTCTTTTTTGATGTTTCTGTTTCCTGAGCAGGCTCTCGTGAACCGAATTATCCTCATGGAATGAAGCAGCAGCATATGCAGGGAGGAGTTCCACCCTATTCAAATCCGAGAGAGCATCCTCAAATGCGATACGAGAGTTCCTATCCAGTTCCTAGACCGAGGTTATCCCTATTTTTTCATTGGTGCTATCCGATTAAGAAAGATTTTGTTTGTCCCCTTTCCTTACAAGCTATATATATAGGTTGTTTTATATATTTTTTCTGCATTGTATTTCTTTGTACTACACTACAGTGCATTGCCTCGTGGTGTTGGCTCATCATCTTTGCCCTATCACCACCAACAAGGCGCTGGTTATACATCTGGTAAGCTTATTTGCCACGCTCATTTTGCCTCTTAGTGGTTGTTATACTTCAATTTTGTAATGTTTCGAGTTCCTTTTCTTCTGTGAAGCATTTCGCTCAGCTGAAGATTATCCTAGTTATTACCAGGTATGAGGCCAATTTTCAATTTATTTTTTTTGGTGATCATCGTGAATTTGTTGTTTGCAAACATGTATGTACACCCTAATTGATGTGCCAAACTTGCTGTTTACAGACAAGAGACCGACCCCTTTATCACGGAAGTAGCGGCCCCAGTGCGTATCGTAGATGTAAGTTCATTGATTTTCAAACTCAACAACAGCTGTGTTTTCTTGTGCTTGTTCTTAAATTTTGCAACTTTTTTATGCAGATTAACGGAGTTTATCCCAAAGATGCCTCGCACTTGGCGGTCACAATTGCTGATATGAGTCTACGGCGATTTTGCATTTTCAACAAGATTTTATGTAGAGCTTTTTGCCATAATCTGTTCTTAGAAAAACTTTAAACCGTGTATCATCTGATACTTGATCTTTTAATCCAATCATAATCAAATATTATCTGAAATAGAAAAAGGGAAAAAGCGATTTGTGGCTTACAAGTCTCTCGTCTTATTTTGGTACAGAAAAATGGATGGATAGGTAGTAGATAGATTGAATGGTGGTTACTTAAAAAAAGGGTGCCGTTATGGCGATAACAGCAAATATTGCTGTAATGAGAACATGTTGTCCAGATGTTAGAAGTGAGCCGCTGGTGACGGGGGAGGGGGCAGGTGTTGGAGCGGCTGCCTGGACTGTGATTGTCAGCTTCTGATTCTGATCAGAGCAGTGAGATGGAAAACCACAGATGTACCATTTCTTACCGGTTGTGGCCAGTGGGATCACGTCATGCCCTGAGTCCAACACTTGGTTTTGGGGCGGAACGGTGCAGTTTGCGAAGGCGGTGGCGTTCACTTTGAACACGTTATGCTCACCTCTTGTGTAGTTAAATACTGAAGAAACAGAAACGAAAAACAGAACATGTTAACAATTTCATTAGTTATGAAAGAGGCAGTTTTATTTAGTTGTTTACCTAGTCTGTCTCCCACTTGAAATGTTTTATCCTTGGCCCAAGCTTGATAATCATAATGGTTGTTCCAACCAGAGGAGCCTCCCACCCAGAAGTCGGTGGCCATGGTGGTCGTAGGAACAACGATGGCCACAAAGGCGATCATGGCAAACAACTTGGTTGATGCCATCGTCTGTTTGTTTTCTTTTAACTGTCTACAAATGAATTCCAAACTTGGTATATGCATGTATATGTGTGCATGCACATATTATATATATAGTGAAATTTCTTTATTTTACTTCGATATTTCCCTAAAAATGATGAGAAGCCAACTGGCAACCAAGCCACCCCTTGCTTTCTGTTAGTTGATTCTTATTTTCACTTTCAAAATTTTAGAATTAATGTAAAAAAACACGTTTGGTAAACACGTTTCTGTTCTTAAAATTTTGGGAGTATTTCATGAATTGTTTAAGAATCTAAGAAATAAAAAAATAGTTGATTTCTATTCATTCCCACAAAACTATTCTCATTATTCTGTTGGCCGTCACAACCCGCGGTCACCATATATGGAAAGAAAAAAGAAATATTACAATCAAATATGTTTCTTGTTTTTGTTTGCATAAATTAAAAGAAATAATTTCAGGTCAATTGTCGATACCAAACATGTTTATATTTTCGAAATATGACAGAATGGAAATAAAATTTTCATCCCATCCGATCTCAGTTTATTACAATTAAAAACAGAAAACAAGAAACACTAGGCCCCGTTTGGTAACCGTTTCTATCACAAAAATTCTCATCCCATTCTTAGATTTTTGGGATTTCTATTTGGGAATAGCGTTTGGTAATTTTTGTTCTCATTCCCATTTCAGCTACCTGCCGATCGCCGTCTGGCCGTCGCCGTCCTGCCAAAAAAAAATGTTCTCAAAACAAAAAAATAAATAAATTGATTTTAGGATAAAATCGTTACCAAACGCGATTCTATTCCCAAAACAAAAGAAAAATTATCGTTACCAAACGCGATTCTACTCTCAAGAAGGAAACAAAATTCTCATCACATTCCCATCCCACTGCATGGGATCGGAACAAAAATGGTTACCAAAAGCCACCCAATCGGCTATGGCCGGCTGGATTATAAAAGGATGGATTGGTGAAACCTAGCTAGGTGGTTCGTTGACTACGAGGTCAGATGATGCTACAGCTTACAATTTCCAGCAAAAGACAAAAACTAATTAATTAACCCATTGGTTGTTTCAGGTTTCTTGTAATAATAAATATGTAAGGAGTATTGGTAGCTCCGGCAGATCATGCCGTCTCTGCGGTAAAGGCCAAATTTTGATGATTCAGAAGTGATTATAGAAGGCTCCTACTGATTTTTTAAGCATGATTATAGAACATTGTCAATTCAAAGACATTCTTACTAGAAAAAAGAAAAATTATAAAGATTTCTTGGAAGCTTGCATGGCCGGTCACAATTGAGAGAAGATTTTCTTGTTCCATGCCGGACTGGTGAGAGATGTTCGAACCCTATAAATAGAAGCTCCTTTCTTCTTTCCCCTCTACTCCCAACTCATTATCGAACCATTTTCAGCTTTTTTCATAAGAATCCATGGCTTCTGGGCGAGTTTTCTTCTTCTTCTTCTTCCTCGCCATTATTTTCCCGGCAGCCATGGTATCGGCTACCGACTTCATAGTGGGAGATGAAAGTGGTTGGACTGTAAATTTTGATTATCAAGCATGGGCACAGGGCAAGGAATTCTGGGTTGGAGATAGGCTAAGTAAAAATTTCAGTCTTTCACTTACCTCATTGATTATATATGCTAACAATGATTTTCATTTTTTTTAACATGCTCTGTTTTTTTGAATCAAATGGTGCAGTTTTCCAATACCTAGCTGGATTCCATAATGTGTTCAAGGTAAATGGAACCGAGTTCCAGAACTGCATTGTGCCGCCATTGACAGAGGCTTTAACATCAGGTAATGACACAATCATGCTTGCCACTCCTGGAAGAAAGTGGTATATCTGCGGCGTCGCCCAGCATTGTGCTGTTGGCGGCCAAAAACTGTTAATCACTGTCAACTCCCAGACAGAACCTCCAACTGGTTCTGTTCTTCATTCTCCTCCAACGGCTGCTTCTCCAGCAATGGCTGCTCCTCCAACAATGGCTGCTCCTCCAAGCCCATATCAAATCAAGCGTGACACTTATAGTTCAGCCAATGCCATTGGCATCCCCAACATGTTTCAGTCTCTTGTAGCAGTGGTAGTTGTTGGCATTGGGGCGGTTTTCCGGCTTCACTGATTTTTCATTATTTCATTTAGAGAATCGTTTTACTTTTAAAAGCTCGCGTTTGCTGAAGCTTTCGCCTTTTCTTTCTTTTCTTTTCTTTTTGTCGTTTCTTTTCAGTTTGATTTTGTTAGAGAAGAAATAAGTTTTTTTCGTGGTTGTTTTCAGTGACGAAGATTCTTCACATGACAGCATGAACTGCTGAATTCTGTAATCAGCCAAAATATATTACCATTCATAATCAGAAATGTAGCTGTTTTTCGCCTAAAGCACGTATAAATGCTTTATAAAATAGCTAATTCAGATGCTAAATCAACATAATCTAACCAGTCAGATAGTAGTAGTAGTAGAATCGACGGTCTATAATAGAGTTAGTGACTGTGATTTGTATCGACTCTCACAGCCATCCATTTCTCATCACTAAAAGGCAAAACAGCGACACCATCAGGAAACCTCGTGTTAGGCTTGTGTGGAAAAACCAAAACCTTACCACCACTCCCAACCAGTTTCTCGATTTCATACTTCACAGCTGAAGTTGAAGAGTGCTCGGAGTGAGCAGAAGGAGAAGGCATGCTACCATTTTCAGGTGAAGAAGTACCGTTGTAAGGGAATGGAGACGAGCATTTGTATCTTTTGCCATTTTCTTCATCTTCTTTTTCTTCCTCTTCTCTTTTAGGAAATGGGATATGGGGGACAACAGAAGAAAGAATGCTAGGGGATGACACATTGAACTCGCCTTTCACAACACAGCCAGGACAAACAACTCTAGAATTCCGGTTTGTACTGCCTGCAAACGCATCAAAACACACCATAACGGGTCTTTAAGATTTCCTATTGTCATCTAATCACGAGGCTTGACTTGATCAAGATACGAACTCGTGTACACGAGTCGATTGAAAATCAAACCAAGACACGCAACTTCTAAATCAATTTAAAACATGAGATTCAATAAAGTTACCTTCATCTTTATCTGTCCGTTCCCCATTAAGTATAAGCTCGGGATTGGGCTCCATCTTTGATTGGATTTGGTGAGTCACAGCTGAACTAGAGATCTCCGAAGCTCCTTTCATAATATTATAACCTGGGGAAGTAACTCCAGAGCTCCCAGTTGCTCTCCCTGAAAAGATATGGGAATTTATTCAAAGCACATAACAAGTTAATAAACATGCACATGACTTGCCTTCTCTCAGTTAAAATCCCCTAATTAACCCTTAATACTTTCAATATAATGACCATCAATTATCCATGGTCCATCACAACCTCTATTAGTCACCAAATTATAAAACCAATGAGCAAAAACCATTAATAACGGCCTCTCTTTCAATTCAAAATTGATCATTAAAGAATTTGGTCCAGCGTGATTTCTCCAATGTATGTATTCATGTTATTCACCAAGAAAAATCCGAACAAGAAAATGAAATCGATGACATGGTGAAGTACAATTGACTTAGAAAGAAAGGAACACGATTCAAAGAAGAGGATGAGTTCCTCACGGTCTGCCAAAATATTATAAGCCAACTTTGCAGCATCATTCTCTGCCAGTTTCTTCGTTTTAGCTTCTCCTCCTCTGAAAGTCTTGCCACCTACTTCGACGGTTGATATAAAAGTTGGTACATGAGGTAAACCAGATTGGGCTGTATTGTATGCCGGGAAGTGAAGAAACTCTTTTTGAGAAAATTGATGTAAAAGGCGCTTGTACAAACATCCGTCCTAAATTCACGAAAACAATTTAAGCACCCGTTAGAGAAAAGAATAAAGTAAATAAAAATGGTAAATTTGACGTCGAAACACCAATAAGAGGCTGAAGGTAGTTTGAAGGCTAGCCTCTTGAAATTCATTAAGTGACAAACAGTCAAAAGCAACTTTGGCAGCTGCTTGCTCAGCCTCCTTCACCGTGGAAAAGTATTCAGAAGAATCATAAGTTTTCCCATCAAAAGTGACTCTTGACTTGAAACGACGCGCATGTGGAGGGCCATCAGTTTCAGTAGAGTACGCAGGTAGAACGATACTCCTCTTTTGGGCCAACTGCTGAAGTTGGGTCTTGTACATTCGTATCATTTCTATACGTAAACAAAACCCAAAAAACAAGACATGTTAAATTTAGTTCTACAACAGAATAATAATTCAGAGTGGGAGTGATAGACAAAATTTAGGAGAGAGATACACAAGAAAGGAGCTTCCACACTCCTTTTATTTTTGTATCTTTTTGTTATGAGGATCGCTCCCGATTTTATACTTATTTTATCCCCTAAATCTATGTCTTTATATGTTCTCAAGTGTTTATTTATCTATAATAAGTTTATTATTGTTTTCAGGTAGATGGAGTGTTGTACAAAAATTAGAGCTAAAAGTCACGTTCTGCGAGCATTATAATGTAGACCATTGCAAAGTCTTCCAAGTTCCAACAATAATTAATGTTACCATTTGAATTTTGCATAAGACTAGATCCACTTGTACAAGTTTTTACCGTTGTAATCTAGATGAAGATAATTGGTCAGTCTATTTTTTTTTTTTTGAAAGTGTTCCAACGAAAAGCATGCTTGTCATTTCCAGAAATGACAACGGGAAATAGCAGATGACCTCAATTAGGCTGTCTGAAAATCAAGAACGCTGGAGAAAAGTTATGCAATGTATGAGTTTCTAAGTTTTTCCAAAGAAAATGGGGGAAAAAAAAAAAAAAGAACAATCAAAAGAAAATCTCTGTTGACCTTTAGCTGTGATATCGTCTCTGAGATCGACTGCGGTTTCCCTGGCTGGTGGACTTTGTACGATTTCCTTTAAGGTTGGCTGCAATACCTCTCTGAGATCAACTGTAGTTTCCCTGGCTTGTGGACTTTGTATGATTTCCTCTAAGGTTGGCTGCAATATCTCCACACTGGAAGTTCTAGTAGCTAAACCAGTACTTGAAGACGATGGACCTGCAAAAATCAAAATTACTTGAATTAATAACTAAAAGAGAACAAACTTTGATTAAAGGGCATTACATGATAAGATCATGCTATTTTAGTTTTAAGAGGCTCTGAAGAAGTCACCAAATCGATAAAAGATGACTAACAATCTGAAGCAACATCCATGAAGTTCACTTCAGCAGTGCAAACTGTAGAAATCCTAATGGGCCTAACTCACTCTCAAAAGACGCCTTGTAAGAGGATGATTGCTCACGGCTTTATATATAGCTCAGGATCAGGTATTTCAAGATGTGGGATTCAACACAAACAAGCGTCAAAACATACACACCAACAAAGCTAGGGTTATGATTTTTTTGGTAAATCCTATTTTGGATCCATGAGTTTCATTAATCAAAGAGCAAAGCATTGAATGATGCTCAGATTCAGTGCAAGATTCTTGATAATAACAGTTCAGGGGGTAGGGTTGTTCAGTATTGAAATGCATAACAGTCTTAACCGTTGAGTAAGAACATTAGGGATTCATATTGAAGGCGAATACTTCGATTGTGGCACATACATGAAGCAAATACTCAAAACAGTTCTTGGAACAATAAATTAGAGTGAAGAGCTTCCAATTTCGAAATAGCGTAGGCAAACAAACACGTATTTATTTTACTGTTACTATCCTATAATCTGCGAGAGAAGAAATAGGGGAAGAGAGTACTGTGAATAGAAAAATTGGAGTGGAAGAGTTGCTGCTGAGGAGGAGGTTTGAGCGCCGTGAAGTGTTCAAGAGCCGCCTTAGCAGCTTGATTGTGAGCTTCCTTAGATGATCGGCATTCGTCGGGGTTGTCAAAGGAGATACCATTGACAGTGACGGTGGCGGTGAACCGAGGGTTGTGATCGAGTCCATCCTTCGCCGTGACGTACGACGGAAGCTCCCAGCCACGCGAATGGCAGAGCTCTTGAAGCCTCGATTTGTACATTGGTTTCCAGAGAGAGAGAGAAGCTCCGGTGAAGCCAAATGAAAGTCAGGGATGATTAATAATGGCGTAGGGAATGGGAAAGAACTCCACTTTGCAGTGGACAGTGGAAGGGATGGAATTACCATTTGAGGGGGAAAGGAAAGAGACTCAAGAAGGCTATTTTTGTCTTTTCATATAATTTGTTCTGGTCGAGGTCTCACTTCATCACTTGCTCGTAGGCTTTGTTTGGTTCAAATGCAAAAAAAAATAAAATTATTTTATTCACTTTAATATTTTTTATATATTATAAAAATAAATTTAAAATTTATATTATCAAGGGTATGATTGTAATTTTATTTATTCTCCCTTAGTTTTTTTCATTTTTATCCCAAATTTCTATGGACAAAAATTGTTTTGAAAATTGTGTATTTTTCTTCATATTTTTTTCTTTTCTTTTCCATCATTTTTCTATCCAGCCAAACGCACCTTAAGAGTTCGCTTGAATTGGAAAAAATAAAGGGAAAAAAAATAAATGATTTTTTTTTTCTATTGTCTAACTACTATAATATTTTAGTTTTTGGTGTTACTCTCAAAAACCGGTTATTCACTTCACTTATTACATTAATGTTCGTTTATTACAATAATTTTTTGAAAAAAATTAATAATTCTAGTGTTGTAAAAGGCGAGGGCGTTGGATGGGGCGTTTAAAAATATATATGAAAAATAAATATAGATAAAATCATAAGACGACAAAAGTTATGAATCATAAATAATAATTTAACTGAAGTTTCATTTCCCATATGAGACCAACTTATTTAAGGATGCTATTAAATATTTTTTTTTTTTTTTTTATCTATTCTCTAATAAATAATAATTTTTCTTAAAATCTGGTCAAATACTCTAAATTTCTCATTTATTAATTTAAAAAAATATAAATTAAAAGCGACAACTACTTTTATTTCCAAATAAAACATAAAAAAATCACATGACTTAATCATAGTTCTCCTATTTCCACCTCTGCTACCTAAAACCTTGGTCGCACCTCTAGCCTTCGTTGCCTGACACCGACGAAGTGATGAAGACGAACATACCAAACAAATGCAAAATCAAGTTTTGTCTATCTTGATTTTTCTAGTGATGAAAACACAGGACATAAGCCCCGACAAATTTAGCCCTGGGCGAAATTAGGCGTTGCCCAATACATCTAGGCGCAAGCCCAGTTGGAAAATAGCCCCGATTCATAGCCCCAGGCAGTTTAGGACAACCCCATTTCTGGGCGAGCCCCACGAAAGCCTTTTGCAACATTGACCAAGACTTATTGCTACGATTACTCAATCCACTTGCTAAAAAGTATAATAATTCTTTTTGTCAAAAGTGCCTTTCATATACTGTAGTAATTTTAGATTTTAAAAAAAACTATTATAACAATGGACTGTATGGACAAAAAATTTATGTTTGCGAAAGCTTCACCAAAAAAATCCTTATATATCCGTTTAAACAAGTAAAATGCAGAAAAGTTCTCTCTTTTGGTGTCTTCATTTCTGTCAAAATCCAAACAGGTCAGAAATGTAGAAACAAACGTAGTGCAATCTTTTCCCAATACAAATGCATATATAGAGGAATCCAAAGTCTCTGTCTTTATAAATTATTGTTGTGTGTTGAATCTTTTGGTGTTTAATTAGCAGTTTTTGGTGAATTAGCAGTTTTGCCTTTCATAACAGATGTAACGACTAACTAATCTCGTAATTAAAGGCAAGAAAGATAGCATATCTTCGAGAATTGAAGGCAAACCCATCAAAAATTACAGGCATAATACATGGATAGTGAAAAAAGGCATAAGCCCCCCCCCCCCCCCAGAAGGAAAAAAACAAAGAAAAACAAAATGGCCTACATAATACTCAAATCAAATCAAAAGAGGAAACACAATTATTATGATTATTATTATGTGATAAAACGTTTGGGTTTGTGAGAATTCGTTCACTTGGCACTGGCAAGCTGGGTGCGGAGAAGCTTGGCGGCAGCCACCATGTTGAGGAGGGCAGGCTTGACTTCGGTGTACTTGCGAGTCTTGAGGCCGCAGTCGGGGTTCACCCACAATATGTTTGTTTCCAGCACAGCAAGCATCTTGTTGATCCTGTCTGCAATCTCCTCAGTTGACGGTATCCTCGGAGAGTGGATGTCGTACACACCTGGCCCGATTCCAGCACCGTACTTCACTCCCTCCCGGAACACCGAGAGCAGTTTCTCGTCAGACCGGGAGTTCTCAATTGTGATCACATCAGCATCCATGTCGATGATCGAGTGGATAATGTCGTTGAAGTTGGAGTAGCACATGTGGGTGTGGATCTGTTTATCAAATTATGATTACTCCCAGTTAGTTCATCACACATACAATCAATTCTATAAATCAAAACATATTTTACACTTGAGACATTTTAGACCATTAGATTTGAGACATTTTCAACCGTTGATTTAAATTTTGTTGAGAAACTAAATAACAAACTCTCAACAAAATACTTTCATTATTGTACTTAAACTAACTATATGATAATTCAAAATTAATGTATTGGGCTAAAATTAGTGCTTTTAGGCACGGGGTATATACTAATATAAATTTAAGGGAAGGGAGACCTGGGTGGTGTCGAGGACGCCGCAGTTGGTGATTCTGAAGGAGTGAACAGCCCAGTCAAGGTAGAAAGCATGCTCGGATTTCCTAAGAGGCAACCCTTCTCTCAAGGCAGCCTCGTCGATTTGGATAACAGTCACTCCAGCCTTTTCCAGGTCCTCCACTTCGTCCTTAATGGCCAAAGCTATCTGATAGCAAGTCTCAAATCTGGAAAACAAACAAACACCAGCACCACAAGGTTTACGCCAAAACACGTGTTATATTTTGGAGTTTTGACACTTTGTGCCCCCAAAGTTTGACCAAAATCTCACGACTTTGGTTCCCATTACAGTTCTAGACGAAAAAAAGGTCACCTGCAATGCACCTAATTGTTTTTAAGAGGATTTATGGAATTCCAACCTTCTCCTTCCCATCCAAATACTCAAAAAAATACATGTAACATAACAAACAAATATACATGTAACATTACACACACACAAAACTAACCTTTTTTAAGAAAATTTGTAAACGGGAAGGGCTAGGATGGTGATGCCCATAAATACCCTAAACATTAGTTGGGTGTAAGACAGTTGACTATTTGTTATCCAAAATTGTAACGGAATTATGGAATTATTGATTTTGACTGAACTGGGATGAATACGGAATTTCAGAGTATTGTGTGTTTGAATTGCAATTATAGGGAACAAAGCGAAAGAATGATCAAACTTCAGGGGTGCAAAGTGTCAAAACAACCCTTCCATAAATGCCAATGAGAATGATTTGATTACCTGGGCTGGTCGTTTCGGACAAAAGACCAGTTGAGGATGGTAACAGGGCCAGTGAGCATTCCCTTCATTGGGCGCTTGGTCATGCTCTGGGCCATGGAGGACCAGAATACAGTCATTGGCTTGGGGCGGCTCACGTCACCATAGATAATCGGTGGCTTCACGCAACGAGACCCATAAGATTGTACCCAACCATTGGCTGTGAAAGCAAAACCAGACAATTGCTCTCCGAAGTACTCAACCATATCGTTCCTCTGGAATCATATTATCAGAAGAAGAAAATTTCAGTCAAGACTAAAAACAAAATACGACTTTCAACATTGTATCTAGAATTTGATATTGGATTTTACCTCTGGCTCTCCATGAACCAGGACATCAATATCAAGCTCTTCTTGAAGCTTGACAACTTTGTTAATTTCTTCCTTGATAGAGTTAATGTATTCCTCCTCAGAAATCCTAGTGAAGGTCATTGGAAATGTTGAGAGAAACAATTGAGACATGAAAGAAAATAAAGTAACAGAAAGTACTCACTTCTTAGCTTTGTATTCACGGCGAACTCTTCTGAGTTCTATCGTTTGAGGGAAAGAGCCAATGGTGGTGGTTGGAAGGATTGGAAGGTTCAGCTTTTTCTGCTGGGCATCCAGTCTGGCACTTACGTTTGTCGCACGACGGTGGTCAGAACCCCTCAAAGCAGCAGCCTGATAAACCAAAATTCACAGGGTCATGATGCCTACAGCAAAGCAATGTGTAAGCTAAAGAGGGGGGAAAAACACTTACAGCCTTCTGTACAGCTTCATTGGTAACTCTTGGAGAAGACTTCCTTGAAGCCTGAGCTGCAGCGTTGGCAGAGAAGAATTCCTGAAAAAAGAATTGGTCATGGATAAGTGGTGAATCTTCGAGAAATGGCAAGAAATATGTTGCATCAGCATTCAAGAGATGTGTACCTCATTCTTGCTACCAGATAATGCCTTGGCCAAAGCATTAACTTCAACTACTTTCTGAGCGGCAAATGCAAGCCATGATTTGATTTCTGAGTCCAGCTTAGGCTCATTAGACAGATCAACAGCAGTATGGAGAAGCGAGCAGGAGGTGGAGACCACAAGTTTGTCTGCACAAGAGTAGTTAAAAACACATTTCGATAGTCTTTGTTAATTGTCTGTAGGAAAACATTTTAGAGGATGCATCTGGTCCAGTAAAGTTTAATACCTTTTCCAACAATGCCTTCAAGAGATTTCAGGACGCTCAGAGATGCAGCAAGATCATTGGCCCAGATGTTCCTTCCGTCAACAACTCCAGCAAAGAGGTATTTGCCCGAAGGTAATCCAGCCGTGATCAAATCAATGGTTTTTGTTCCACGAACCAAATCAAAACCAAAAGCAGTAACACCCTTCAAAGAAGTAAGGGTTTTAAATGCTGCAGCAGGAACATCAGCGAAGTAGGTTTCAACCAGAACATTAAGGCCAGAGAAAGAAGATTCAAGCTCAGAGTAGGCCTTGGTGAACACTTCCAATTGGTGGGGCTCAAGATCCTTCACAAGGGTGGGCTCATCAAACTGAACCCATGAAGCACCTGCTGCCTTCAACTCACTCACTACCTCCCTGCAGGGATTATTTTTTTCACATTTCAAATAGGTCTCACTTGAATTACGCAGAATAAAATGTAACAAGTTAATAATTCACTTCCTTACTTGTAGATTGGAAGGATTTTGTCAAGCAGCGAGAGGAGAGAAAAGGATTTCTCAACGCCCTTTGCAGGTTTAGATAGCAATAAGTAGGTGACAGGGCCGACAAGAACCGGAACAGTGTCTACTCCAAGCTGCATAAAGAAAAAAATAAATAAAAATAGGATGGTAATTAATGTACAGTGAAGAGCATAGCTGACACATGGAGAATCAGTGATATCAAAAGGTAGTTAAGGGGAACAACTACTGTACTAGTTCATTTTCTGGAAATTGAAATAAAGGGTGCATGTAGAACACTAGATATCTGTACAGCCCATTTATGACTTTCCAGTACTAGAATATAGTTGAAGTAAGATAGAACTTGTACTTTTTCAACCCATTCTAGTTTTACATATACCTTGTTCACAAAATTATATTTCATGTATCACAATCATTTAGGCTATGTGAAAGAAACATAGATTCAAAACTTTGCACATACCGCCTTAGCCTCCTTGTATTCATCTACTGCCTTGTGAGAAGCATAAGAAAACTTCACATCAGGGCCTAATTCTGGGACAATGAAATGGCTGTAGTATAACAAACCACCAATAATTCATCAGCATATAAGCATCACAATTTGATAACAGAGAGAAAACATTGAGATGGTGCTACATCACTTACTAGTTGGTGTCGAACCACTTGGTCATTTCCATTGCAGGAACCGAGGCATTACCCCTAGCCATAGAGAAGTAAGTGGCAAATCCAATCTCACCACCAGCCCAATTGTACCTTGGGGGTACAGCACCAAGCATTGCAGTAGTATCAAGCACCTGATCATAGTAAGAGAACGTGTTGCTGGGGATGTACTTGATGCCAGCATCAGCCATCTGCTTCCAGATGGAAGACCTGAGATCTGCTGCTACCTTTAGCAACTCCTCGGCAGTACTTTTCCCATCCCAGAAAGATTCCAAAGCAAACTTCAGCTCTCTCTTGGGGCCCATACGAGGGTATCCGACAATGTGAGATGCCATCTTTCTGGTAAATGCAGCAAATATATCTCATATCAAAACTGGATATAGAAAAATTAAGACCCAAATCTTTTATAAGAACAATCAGAAGTCAAAATGACTAAATTTACATGGTTGCTTGCGTTATAGTTCACAGAAGAAATCCATTTTTTTTGTTAATTTAAAATATATTCGAGTCTTAAATAGCAGTAGTTATTTGGGCAATTTAAATGCTTTCTATTTGGATCCATTTTGATATATTGAATTTTAAGTTTTGCCACCAAACCTCACATTGGTATCCAATGCTAGTTACAATTATATATATATAGATATATATAATTGTGGCCCATTATCCCGCTATTAGTTTATGCCCATTATCCCACTATCTCCCTTAGAAAATAGAAAGTGGGACACGTAGCAAGGAGTTATAACTTCCAGCAGTTATAACTCCTCTTCTTTTGATCAGAAAGAAGAATATATAAAACAAGATATTTGTGTGATATTTTCGTAGAGTGAAAATGGGGTCTCTGGTCTAACAAGAAAGTATGTGTTTTCTCCATCAATTGCATGGATTAAGGTAGACAACATTTCCTCAATTCTTGTCTACAGTATTTGGTGTTTGTGACTTCTCACAATTTGGATCTAGTTGCTATGGCGGGAGGTATGTATTCTTGGGCTTCTGCTTTTAGTTTATCCAAATTGAAGATAATGATATTGTTTACATCCAGAAGATGACAATAAAAGCCACCACAAAAAATGAAATGTGAATAAAGTATTTGAAAGAAAAAAAAAAAAAGGAAGAATAAATGCATCAATGAGTATATAAATAACAATATGCAGATTTAATATCTACCCCAATAGATCGCAAGTAGAGACTTTACACAATAACCACAAGAGATACAGATAAAACATTTAAAAGAGACTACATGAGCAGAGGAAGGTTTAACTGAAATCGACCAAACAATAACTACTACATAATACCACACCATCAAAAGCCAATCACCTAATCCAGATCTACCAGTTCTGGTACCGTTAAACTCTACATCTTCTGCCATATATACACACAAGCATAAATACAAATTTACGCATACATAATCACATGTAAACGATTCATTAAACTCGCAGCTTCACATTCCAAATTTAATTTTAGCTTCCTTTTTCAGTGCCATGCATTTTCCTTATACGACTGTTGTACTACTACTACCGCAGCAAAATGAAGGCGAGATTCAATCTCAGATCTCAAAGATCTAACTACAGATTTCAACAACTAAACTAACCTAAACATAAATGCAAAACGGAGAAAATGCAGATCACATCAGCTGAAATGCTGAATTACTCACCGCTAGATCTATACGGAAAAAATCAAGATCTTTCTAATGAAGAAGCGAGAAAATAAGTGAGCGGGAAAGTAAAAACTGTAGAAAGCTCCAAATCTAAGTTCGTAAAACGTCAAAATCCGTAAAGAGAAGATCGTCGAATAGACACGGAAATCGGTAATAGGAATAGGAATGATAAATGGAAGAAGGAGTTGGAGGAGAGAGAGGGGACGTACCTTCAGGAGGAGAGAGATGCGGGAGTTCAGAGACTGGTTCTCTTGGCGATAGAGATAGAGAGAAATGGGGAAGACGCGAGGTTGGAATGGTGGTGATTCAGCTGATTTATAGTAGGAGGAGCAGTTGTGGTGGGTGGCGTCCGGGTATTATCAGCTGTAGGTGTAACTGCTGCAATCAAATCGATGTTTCACCTTCTCGGTCAATCCCATTTCATTGTACAATTGGTGTTGAGCATAATGTCGTCAAAGTCGTAAAATGGATATTACAGGTGATTTGAACCCGATGGAACAGGGATAAATGTTCACAAAATCCCATTTTCCTATGTTTTGATTTTTGTGACCAATTAGAAAAAGACAAAAGAAATAAAGAAAAAAAAAAATAAATTTTTTTTTAGTTTTCCAAGATATCCTCTACACCACGGTTGGCAGAGACTAATTCCTCGAGATACTGTCAGACACCAGAAGAGGAGACATATCCCAACAAAGTATTTTTTTGTATTTGTTTTGATAAATTAAGATGAGATGAGAATTTAGTTTCTGTTTTGGAGTATTTTAAAAATAGAAAAATGTCTGGTAATGAAGGGTGGTCTTGATCTTCTCTCAATTCCAATAGTTAGCTGATGAAGTGAAGTTTTCTCTCACACTTATAACCTGTCCACCAGTCCCTTCCATATCTAATGTGGAATAAACTCAACAATCTCTCCCTCACATATCGGATCTTTGGTTGGCTAACCCTCGACCAGACTCTCCCTATATGGCTATTGGGTTAGAGTTGTTGTAAATTGGGTTCTGGTATCAGTGGTATTGAGCTTCTCTTAACTCAAAAAACTAGTTAATGAAGTGAGGTTTTCCCTTACACTTATAACATAACTACTAACTCTTTCTACATCCGATGTAGGATAAGCCCAACAGTTAACGACCATTGCCCTAAAATTGTTACTTTTAATTTATGAGAACAGAACAAAAATCATGTTTGCTTGCAATATTTGTTCTTTTTTCTTTTAATGTATGGTGGCTGGCGTAATGGTGGCTGACGAGTTGGAGGTGATGGTGGCTGCAGAATGGTGTTGTGGGAGTAAATATAAATCAATATTTTTTTATTTTATTTCTAAAATTCTTAAAAAAATTAAAAAATAGTCTCAAATTATTCTCACAAGTCAAAACAGGAATTAAGGGAATTTGATGGGTAGACACGAAGTGATGATAGATAGAAACAGACACCCAAAAATAATTTTTGAAGGCTTGGTGATATGGAGTTGCATGACATGGATTAATCCAATATAATACATTCAGCATGCAGCGCACATTGTACCCCCAAAATATAATTTTTTTTTTTATTTAATTAATGTATTATATAGGCTTGACCACGTAGTCTATTAGGACAAAATCCTAACTCCCACTTTTTTTATAAATATGTGTATATCATTGTATTATATTTATATTACTTTTCATAATATCAATTTATGATTCTTCTTCAATTTTTTAATTATCTTAATATTTTATTTTATTTTTCTCTTTATTTTTTTCAGGGTTGGTGACTTTGATAATCATTTTTAAATTTTAATTTTCCACCAGTAAGTGCACATTATGTTGGTGAGAAATTGCAGGAGATTAAAACCCAAAAGTTGGTGAAATGGGGGTAGGTAATTGAGAGAGGTGGACATGGTGGGGTCACCCCCTCCATCTTCCATATGCATGGTTGGTGAATTTACATATTTAATCCTTTTTTTCTTCTTCTTTGTTGACATTGATTCTGTAGAAATAGCGAAACGTCCAAGGTTGACAGACAAAAATGTCTTATTTTCTTGTCAATTAGAATTCAATTATCTTAGAGAACGCACCAGGAATTAAATCCTAAATGTATCAGGCCGATGTTAGGGAGTGTTCCCTTAAGATCGTCTAGAAAGGTGATCAATCAAGGACAAGACTAAATCCGGGGGTAAAGCTGAAGTTCCATTAATTCGTCAAAGAAGGACCAGGAAAGAGGTTATTGCTCCTTTATTTTCACCAATTCATATACACTAAAACGGGGGTCTTCTCCGTTTGTAGCTGGAGCTTCAATAGCAGCTAGGTGAACGTAACCTGATCCGGACATACCTTACCGTATAATAAAAAACAATATTAAAAAGTTGTCTTGAATTGCAAAAAATTTATGAGATCAGGACCTTAGTTATTACAGCAACATTAAACAATTATGAGAAAATAAGGGGTCCATAAATGTAAATACATATGAACGTAGATTAACAGTAACAATGGCAAACATGGCCGTGACCAACTTTTTTGCAGACGCCTCCCCTGCAGTTGGTGATACAGAAAGCCCAACACTTGCCGTTTGTTCCGGCATCATCGTCCTTCCCCGGCAAACACTTCCCTAGCTTTGGGTGGTTTGCACAACATTTTGATGCTTCCACTCCTTCATTGCAACCTGCACCACCACGCCTTACATTAACTTAATCATACTTTTTTTTTTGGTGCAATGGCGAAAACATAAACAAACTAAGGGCTACGGAAAAAGCCTCGTTCTTCATTTCAGCAATCAAGAGCCTTTCCATTCTTTTCGGGACACTTCGAGATAGTGAATACACATTAATACGTACACAAAGAAAGCCGCGTTAATCGATCATACTAAATACACATTAATGATGTTAATTTGCCCCGTGTCTAAAAATATACAAAAACAAAAGGATAAACATTGACATTAACGGTGACGATTGTGTCTATATATATATATGCATGCGTGCTGAGAGAGATGCATATCAGAGAATGAAAATAGACGAGACAACGTAATATTAAAATTTTAGTTGATTTCAATTGTTAAATTTAAATTTGATTCAATGATAAAAACCTTTCAAATATAAGATATGCCTGTATATATATATTATCTCCCCTCAATTAGATATAAGATATATAAGATTAAATATAAATGCACATAATATATTTTTGTTCATTTTTTGATAAATATCTTTGAAGACAAAAATAGACTGAAATTTGCCTAGAGAGTTTATGTTCGTCTTGTTTATTTTATATATATATATATATATATATATATATATATATATATATATATATATTTATATAATTGAGGAGAGAGAATATATTTTTTCTTTGATCGAAATAATATATAGACATTAAATTTGCTAATAATACTAAAACATTAAATTAAAAATATAATATAAAAGAAAAAATATAATATACACAAATTATAGACAATAAATTTATGGATATTATAAAAATAACAACTGAATAATAAATTTAATAATAATACTGAAACATAAAATTTATAATAAATTGAAGAAATAATAGTAATTCTTTTTTTTTTTTTACATCCGCGTCTATAGACACGGGTAAAACGCTAGTGTGTGTATATATATATAATAGATTAAGTAATCAAAATATATGTATGTATGTAAGTATAGTTGTAACGAACCTAAGCAAAGGATGAGCGACAAGACGAGGAAGAAAGACAAAGTCTTAGATGTGGCCATCTCGACAAATAGTTAGTTATTTTGTTTGTTTGTTTAATATAATTAGGATATATGTTCCGACCTATTTATATATCAAATGATGTGTATTTATAGCTTCATGTTTCTATTCTCACGCTCTAATAGTCTATGGATTAATAAATATATTTGTAGATAATATTTACCAATTCAAGATATTTGCATCTTAACAATTTTGAATACTTCAAATGATATTCCTTTTTTTTTTTTTTTTTTTAAAGGATTATGATACTAAAAGTGGAAGATAACTCTTGAGAGTTGAGAATTGTCAATCTTTGTAATTTTATTCTCTTGAGAAAATGGATGGTTGAGATTAACTCATTTCACCGTCAATTAATGTTTTTCTCATGGCAAAAAAATCTCATTTACTTCCAATAGTCCTATATCATCCACAAGCATCCATATATATTTTCCTAATTTACCAAAATATTAATTGTTAAACAAAATATTTACAAAGTACTATACTCATAATATATATATAGGTCAATATTTACAAATTGAATATACATCGCGAACCTCCGGCACAGAAACCTATGCAACGATGGAGATTTCCACTCACGACGACAAAGTCGACACCTCCGTTCAACTCGACGTTCGATCTTCCTTCTCACAGATCTGTTGTAGACGACAACGGCGAAACCGTAGAACCGACGCTCGATTTCCCTTCTCATAGAGCCGCCACGAGCGTCGATGTCGAGACCACCAAATTGCGTCGGTGACGGTGACGATTCCCACTCACGACGATGAAGGCCACGGTTCCTGCTTGCCCCAACGACGGCGGCACCTCCATTCAACCATCTTCATTGCCATAATCACCGATTCATAACCGTTCATCATCATAAATGCTTCAAGTTCATCTCTTTGTCTCTCTCTCTCTCTCCCCCCTACGGTAGTTTCCTTCAAAACCCAGATTGGAGATCAATTAGGCAACATATAAGTTCGATTTCTACAGATTTGTCCTCGATTTGTTTAGATCTAATTTTGAATTGTATAGATGTTGCCCCAATTTTTGCAGATCTGACAATATTGTTCAATAACCTCTCGCCATGCTCGATCTCTTTCATCATAAAAAGTTGTCTAAGCCAATGCCGAAGAAACTGACAAATGGGTGCGGCAACGACAGCTATTCACACTATACACGCTTTTCATCACCACGACCACCAAAGGTTCATCTCTCTCTATATATACCTCTCCTCCGTTTGTATCCATAAAAAACCAATTTCGAGCTCAATTAGGCTAAATATGAGTCTGATTTCTATAAAGATTTCTTGAATTACTGTGAATTGTAAGCTCTGATATCGAGTTTTGTTGATATGCCAAGTTTTGTTCTTCTTACACTGAAGTAGATTTTTTTAGGACTACTTTTTACAAATTCTTTACCTCTCTCTGTATATTGTATATATCTTACGCTGAGTTTTGTAGCTCTACCACTTTGTTCTCATTTCCATGATTTATACATTTGGTTGACGGTTCGGTATTCGTGACATTGAACCAATTTGTGCAGTAGGGTTTAGATGGATTGAGAATCGTGATAATGTAGGCTTTCGAGAGAGTAAGAGTGGAGTTACTTCCTTTTTTATTCTGTATTTTTTGTTTCTTGATTAATTTTCAGTTTATCTTAGAGAAAAATGAAGAGTTTATATATATATATATATATATATATATATATATATATATATTCCGAGTTTTAATTTTGTTCTTTTTTTTTTTTTCAAAATTAATAGGAATAATAAAATGATTTTTCAAACTAACATATTTCTGAAAAATGCAGAACTCGTGGAAAGTTTGATGTCCACGTCATAGTTTGAATGAAGAGTTTTTAAAAAATACAAAGACGTGTAAAACTTACACATTTTTATAGATCTTTTGTTATCCTTTGAATGTTCAATTGATTTTTACATTTTTCTATTCTACAAATCTGTAGAACTGTTTCCTGGCTTGAGGGTGGCTGGGAAAGGAGTAGTCAAATAAGATGAAATGATAGAGAGATTAAGGGGGAAAAAAAATTACATTATTGATCCTTATATTTGGAATTGGTCCCTTATATTTTGAAGTAGGCCATGTTTGATAAATCATAAGTGATGCTTATTTTTTAAATGATTGTTTAATTTTGTTAATAAATACACTTAATTTAATTTGATAAATACTTAATGCATTCAGTTTTAAGTATTTAATTTAGTTAACAAACGGGGCCTTAGTGTTAAAATAATGCTTATTAAAAATTTTAAAGGGTATAAATGTCATTTGACATTAATTATCTAATTTTAGTTGACTTTTATCCATTGGCAGTTAAAGTTAACGGACAAATTCACTGTTACACTTAATTATTAAGCACAACTTAAGGGGGTGTAAATAGAGGTGCAAAGTGAAATTAGACTTTACTATATGTGCGTATAAAGTTTTATATAATTATTTTTTGTTTGTTGGTGGATAAATATTTATGTAATTTTTTTTTTTTTTGTAGGTGGGTGAATGTATAAATAATTATTTTTTCCTTTGTGCTTTGTAATTGTTTATATAATTATATTTTTTTGTGTGTGTATATGTATATTGCGTATTTGGGCAAGTAGTGGAAGATAAAAAAGAGAAAAGATAGAAAAAAAAATACAAAAAAAATAAGTCTGGAAAAAATGACAATAGAATGGTGAATGAATAATTGAATATATATATACAGGTCTATAAAGATTTATATAATTATATTTTTGTTTACTGACGTATAAAGGTTTGTATAATTATTATTTTTTTAAGTATGTAAACATTTCTATAAATTTTTTTATAATAATTTTCATAATTAATTTTTTTTTTTGTTTGTGGGTGAGTAAATGTTTATGTAATTATTTTTTTTTTTGTGGGTGTGAATGTTTTTATAATTATATTTTATTTGTCGGTATATAAAGGGAAATTGGTTATTTGAAGAGGTGGCAGAAGATAAAAATATAGAATTAAAAAAAAAAAAAAAAAACAATGTAATGATGACCATTAACAAATTTAAAGATGGATTTAATTTGTTTTTAGTTTACAATTTTTTTTTTTTTTTACTTTTCAGCATTAATTTTTTCTGTACTTTAATAAGATAAATTAAGTATAAAATTAAATGATCATTTGTTTATATTCAAATTAAATGATTAAATTAAAATTAAGTGTAAAATTAAATGGTCAATTGTAGAAAATTAAATGATCAATTGTTTATTTATATTTTATGATTTCTAATTTCTGTTATATTTTTTCGAAACGGATCTTGCTACAAAAAATGTGGGTATTCGATCAATTTTATTAAGAGTATCAAATACAAATATCATGAGGAATAAAATACATTTTTTATTTTTTTAACATCCAAATAGTAAACAACTATTTCGTATTATTATAGACAAACTTAATAGATTTTTTTTTTCTAAGGGGAAGGTTGGCAAATACCCCCATTTACTAAGGATTTCTCGTATCTAAAAACACTATATCAATTTTTAAATTAATTATAAAAATAATAAATAATAAATAATTATTTAATAAAGTACATATATAAAATATGAAGGGTACAAAATACAATTAAATTAACCGTTTTGGGAAGAGAAGGTGAAATTTTTAAGCAAAAAATTTACTCTCACTATTTAATCTCTTCATCTAAACTATTGAGTGACGTAGAGAAATTGAATTTAATATTTTAAAACGAACACAACCATTCATCTTTTAAAATTAAATCCACACAGTTAAAAACCGTTTCTTTGAGCACAACAAATTTATTGGTGAATATATAACTCTCCATATCCTTGTACATGGAGAAATAATACACATGAATCCAAAATTTACATTATCTTCAATTTAAAAAGGTGACACCTTGTAATAATAACATACCTTCTTGTTGTTGTTGTTGTTTTTTGTTTTGTTTCTCAGAGTATCATGCACTACAGTCGGCGGAGACTAATTTCTCGAAATACTGTCAGGCACCAAAAACAGGGACTTCTTCCAATATAACATTTTTCATATACAATCTCCCCCACGGTACGAATTAGTTTGAGCTCTACCAAAAAACCAAAAAAAAAAAAAGGTTGTTCATGCCTTGTGGTGGTTGAACTAAACCACTGCCAATGGTGCAGACCGATCGAAGCTGCAGCTACTCCGGCGACCCCTTGCTCGATGAGCTTTTTTCTTCAGATCTGTGTCTCGACCTCCGATTGATTTAGGGAATGGCAATGACTCGATCTTCACCTGTGAGAATCCATCTTTGGACGCGCCGCCATGAATGAGGATCCTCGAGATCCCCAAGTAGTTCAACGACTCTGCAATCTGTAACGCCGTCACACCCTTATTGGTTCGCGCTTCGATGTCCGCCCCTTTCTTCACCAGGTGTTCGACCAAATCGCTGTGTCCAGATTCGACGGCGCAGTGCAAGGCGGTGTAACCGTCTTCGTCTCCGGCGTTGATGTCGACGCCCTTTTCGATCAGGGCTCGAACTGCGTCCGTGCGACCCTTGAACGATGCTCTGTGCAACGCCGTCCATCCATGTTGATCGCGTCCGTTAATGGCGGCTCCGTTCTCCAGTAGCCTGTTGATCGTTCTCGTCTCTCCCTTTCGCGCCGCCACGCACAGGATGTCCCCGAGACGAAGCGCGTCGAAAAGCTTGGCGTGGCCGTGCTCCGCCGCCACATCGTACGCCGTTTTACCTGCCATGTTCCGGACGTATTTGTTGGCCCCCTTTTGAAGCAGAAACTTCACCATCTGCTCGTCCCCCGAGGCAGCCGCCACGTGCAAAGGTGTGTCGCCGTCCCCGGCGTTACGAACGTCGGCTCTTGCGCCGCTAGCCAATAGCAGCCTGGCGCAGTCCCGCCGCCGCTCCTCCACAGCGAGGTGGAGAGCGGTGTTCCCATCTCTCGTGAGAGAATTTACATCGGCACCCTTCAGTAAAAGAAGCCTCAGAACCTCCACATGACCTCCTCTCGCCGCGAGGTGAATCGCCCCCCAAGTGGAGGACTCCGATCGTTCGGTGCCGGCTCTGCGAGCCAACAAAAGCTCGACGATCAACGCTTCCCCTGACCCCGCCGCCGCCTCAAGTGGGCTCGACCCTGACCGGCTCTTGGCCTCCACGTTCGGCTCAAACTCCAAAATCAACTGCACAAGATCAGCCCTTCCTTGGGCGATCGCCAAGTGAAGCAACGTATGTCCATCTTCATCCATCGAATCCACCGCCTTCCATTCCGGACCACTTTTCTCCAACACCTCCCTGATTTCATCCATGTACCCATTCGCAACAAGTCGAGCCAACACAGGCGACCCAACGAACATGATCTTCAGACCCGTATCGGTGAAAACTTGCTTCTTCCTGGTGGTGAACCAATCATTAGGAACAGCATCGGCGCCGGAGGAACGATCCTTGATCGCTGCTCCGGGAACCACCACACTCTGCAGCTGAAAACAGTCGTCGGAGTGAGGGATAGAGTCGGGAAGAGATGAATTTGGAGGGAGATGATAAGTGATCTCGAGAGTGAGTGTGGTGAGAGGAGATATGATGCCGGATTGCGGGCGAACGGTGTAGCGGGTCCTGTTCAAGGGTTGAAGCCGGAAGGCGACCGGCATGGTGTACATGACGTTCCGCAGAGTGAGCTCGCCGGAACACTTTTGGCCTGGCTCTATCCTGATGGCAACAACGTTTGACGGCTCCAAACTTATGAGTCTGTCCATTTTGAGCAGAGAAAAAACGTTACGGTTGATGGGTTATGAAGGGAAGGGAAAACCCATGAGAGGGGGAGGATGAAGAAGTGAGGAAGAAGGTGGAGTGGGAGTAGATATAAGGAGGGATTGGGGCGGCCGGCAAGAAACAAGAGAGCGCCACATGGTGGTGTTAAGAACAATGCTGACTTGTTCTATTCTGTGTCCGATTTAGTGTATAACTCCAAAGACAACTGGAGCTATTTTTTTTTTTTTATAAGTCATTTTCATTGTGAGCCAAGTTATGCATAAACATAAAAATTGTTGCTTTTATAATTGGTGTACAAAAGGAATAAACCAATGTTCTCTCCTATATTTGCAGATTACAAAGAGAATAAAATGATTCTATAATTTATAATGATTTCTGTATTTCTTGAAGAGTTCAAATTTTAGAGCAAAAATAATAAAAAATTTGTTGTTCAACACAAACACATAAATATTTATATGAGATAAAGTATTAAAAATATTGATCATTTAAGCTATTATTATTAACTTAGGTGGCGTTTGGTTAGTGTTCCCACTTTTTTTAACCTAACTGGAATGGGTTGGGTTGAGTTGAATTGAGTTGGGTTGAGAATTTTGGGAATAGAATTACGTTTGGTAACGACAATTTTTGTTTTTTGTTGAGAACAGAATGTGTTTGGTAACGATTTTATCTTAAAACTAATTTTTTTTTTTTAATTTTTTTTTTGTTTGGTGGCGGCCAGACGGCGGCGGCGGCGGCGGAGGTGGCCGGCGACGGTCGCCGGAGGTAGCCGGCGGCAGTGGAAGGTCGCCGGAGGTGGCCAGAGACGGCGGATGATCGCCGGACGGTGGAGGCGGCGGGCGGCGATGGTCGCCGAAGGTAACCGCCAGCAGCGGAAGGTCGCAGGAGGTGGCCGGAGACGGCGGTCGGTGGCCGGCGGCGGCGGGTGGTGGTGGTCGGCCGGCAGATGAAGTCGGAAGTTGAGAATTTTGGGTTAAATTTTTTGGGCACAAAAAGAAACAACTTTTTTTTATTTCTGGTTTCTTTAGGATTTTGAGATTCAATTCCTATTTTTTGGGTTGGGTTGGGTTGGGTTTTGTGCGTTGCCAAACGCGTTCCCAATAATCAATCCCTGAATTTTTGGGTTGGGTTGGGTTGGATTTGGTTGGGAACACTAACCAAACGGGGCCTTAGTTTTTGTTTGAAAACACTAAAAATTAACTATTGAAATTATTATTGCTGAATTTATTAAGTGCGAAATATATGAAGTATAATACTTCTAGCTTTTAAAAATGTAGCTTTCTACAAAAAAAAAAAAATTCTGAAATAATTTTTATAAGTTTTTTTTTTTTAGAATATTCTCTTTGTACATCTCTTTACTTTTTCTTTATTTAGTATTTTTTTTGTTTAAATTTTTTTTAAAGATTTTATAATGTTGGTATTGAGTGGTGATTATGGTAGATATCTTTGATGATTTTAAGTGAAAATTAAAAAAATGAGTGAATCACACATTTGTTTCATTTTATTATTAAACACACTTAATTTGATAAATATTTAATATATTTAGTTTTAAGTGTTAAATTATATTCTCAAACAGAATTTTACTTGCGTATTTTACATCATCCAAAAGTTACAAGGGTAAGCCGATGCGAACATCCTCCAAGTGTAAACATATATGAAATTATTTAATAAATTAGCGTAATTAGTTTATGATTGTGGGATTTCTCAATGAGAAAGCATCAAGATTGCGTGTTTTTTTTAAAAAAAAAAAATAAGTGGGATTGGTGATTATGTCATAGTAGTGTTTAGACAAATGCAAATAATGAATGAAGCCATATGATTGGTGAAAACTAGAACAAATGTTTGTTTGTTTGTTTAAGGCATAGGACTTGTCAAAATAATAGGGTATGACCTATTCATTGATGGCTATGCTCCTAACCAGGCCAACACAAAAAAGGTCTGAAAAACACTACAAGACTGTTTCAGCCACTTCAAATTTGATATTTTAATGGGTGATCCATCTGGAGAATCGTCTCCATTAATTATTGAACTAATTAGGGAGATATATGATTTCTCATAGAATGTGCAGAGGCACTAGGTCAATTATCCAACCGCTAACGATCTCCGATATTAGATTAACGCCATTAACAAGAAACTCGGACAAATTAAAAAGGAGTCCAACATTTACGAGATAGTCAAAAAGGAACGCACCTCCATTCACTGCGAGAGAATGTCCTTACCAACTTCAAACTACTGTCATAGATTGGGATGCACCAAGACAACACCAATGGATTCATACAAATCTTTAAGCATTGCGTTCGTGCATGGGTTTGTGAAAAATAAATGACAAGCCAAGAATCTGTCACACATGATGTCCATCAGGCAAAGGAAGGACAAGAGGCTGGAGACCTTTATGGAAAGATTCCGCCAAGAGTCTAACCAGGTGGAAGATTTGAACGGCGGAATGGCGGTAGTGGCATTGATCATAAGCGTAAGAAAGGGCCCATTCCTTTACGAGATGGTTTGCGTGCCACCAAAGACCTTGGCCTCGACTTTCGGTTCTTTCTATTGAGTTCATCTCGGTTGAAGATGTTTACTGAGTCTGAGCTAAGGAGGACGAGGACCAAAAAGGGAGGAGGAAACTGGAAAAGCCAAGCTACAAGAAGTCCATCCGTGAAGATACCTGATCAAAGAAGAGAAGAAATAACAAATACAAAGGAAGGGTGGATAAAACGCCTAGAAGGGACGGATCTCCACCTCGCTTCACAAATTTTACATCACTGAATGCCCCATTGGGCACTATGCTGATGCAAATCCGGGACAAAAAACAACTCTGGTGTCCCCAGCTCCTGAAAATCGAGAAAAGAAAGCGAATTCCAATAAGTGTGATTTCCATTGGAATCACAGTCACACTCAAATTTTTAAATTGGAGAATCGGTTCACATAACGATAACGGTCACATTGTAACGGTATTGGGAATATCGACTTGTCCATAACGGGAATCAACTGTAACAGCCGTATTCTTTTTATTAAATCACTAGAACATTATGAAAAACTCAATAGTAGTAATTTAACTCTTAATAAACACATTTCAATAGATATTATGACATTTAACTACATATACAATACAATAAAAATATGAAAAAGACGAAAATATAACTCCTCTACTGTCTGTTGATGGGAGGGGCCGCCGCCCAAGGTTGAAAATAATGGTTGAAGCTGACTCGGGAGGAATAACCAAGTGCGAGCACAAAACTCAATACCCCAAGAGAAAAACGCAAGGCGGAGAGGAAATTCGAAAGGACCCGAGTAGATGGAAACTCAACAAGTCAGAGACATCGACTACATTACCTCAAGCATGGTCATTGACTCGGTTCGCTTGGCCTCCACCATGCCTGCTCGGGAACAACCCATTTAGGAATGAGCCGTTATGATTCTAAAAAAACGAACATTGCTCTATATCCTCTAATATCCACGACATTAATGGAAACGAACCGAGATTCACGAAAGACTTGTCAAACAAGTCTTTCGTCCCCTATAAATATACATGAGAGTTCTTGTCAGGTACACACAATTTTTCCTAGTCTATATTCTGCATAATTATCATGAGAAAAAACATATTGATTCTCGCAATAGAGATACAATGACGATATCCTCGCTCGCTGTGCATTGTTTTGCAGAAATAAGAGTTAGGAAGATTACTCATTCTGAATCTTAAAGGACCATTCTTGACTTCATCAATTTTGATCTTAATTGATTAATTTTTCTATTATAATAATCTTTTCTATATTTATAAATTAAAAATAAATATAGTATTTTATCGAGAAATTCCAATTCCTAGTATATATATTTTATTTGGTAGTATGTTTGGTATCAAGAAATAATAAGGCATCCCCACACGCCACGGGCAACACAAATATTGTGCCTCCTTCCATGAGAAACACCCAACCCCATTGCCTCCCAAATTAAACTCCTAACCAAACACTAATTTACTATTAATTTGCTTCTTTATTTATTAACAAACCCCCTCACCCCCTTTGCACGTGCACCTCACACCATGCTCTTCCTTCCCTCACCACCCTTAACGTCTCTCTTTCCCCACATTCACCTCGCCAACTTCACGTGAATTATGTGTCCTCCTCCCTCCCCCATCCATTCTTATTCCTTATAATTAACCACCCAAAAAAAGAAAGAAAAAACACTCCATGCATCATCACTACTACCAACTATTTCTTCTCCACATGGCTGAGCTTCCGGGTGATGGGTTGCCGGAGAATCGACGGAAGGGAACCGGAAAGCGTGTCACCGAGCCAACGGAGATGGTGGTGGCCGGGGGGGCGGCTGCCGTCCCAGTGGCTCCTTGTGGGGCTTGCAAGTTCTTGAGGAGGAAATGCATTAGCGGTTGCATATTTGCTCCCCATTTCAGCTCAGATCAGGGGGCGGCTAGGTTTGCCGCGGTGCACAAGGTTTTTGGTGCCAGCAATGTCTCCAAGCTGTTGTTGCATATTCCTGTGAATCGCCGACACGATGCCGTCGTCACCATATCGTACGAGGCTCAGGCGAGACTGTCTGATCCAGTCTACGGCTGTGTCTCCACCATCCTTGCTCTACAACAGCAGGTTTACTGTTCTTGACTTGTTGATTATTTTACTTCTTTTAAAGATGGAAATTTTTCATTTTTTGAGTTGTTTACACTTTGTACCCTTGTAGTTTGACTACCATCTCACTTTGGTCCTAATGATTTTAATTTGAACACATAACACCCTAAAATTTCCTAATCATTCGAGTTTAGACCAAATCATTACCACGTTATGATTTTGAATGGTAAACAGTCATATGCTAACACGCACATTTTAGTCCTTTCCTCATTCGCCTCCCTGGCCAAACACTCAAGAATAGACACACACATATAGAGAGGTCACAGAAAATTTGTAGATAGGAGTGAAAAAAGGGAGGAGATTGAAAGTGCCCATCCCCGTAAAACTGTTAGATGCTAACACACGAGCATTTATGGTAAAAAAATTGTAACAGGTTTCATATGAAGCGGGACGATTAGGAAATTTTAAGGTTTTATATGTTCAAATTGAAATCACAGGGACCAAAGTGAGATAATGGCAAAACTTCAGGCTCTAATTTTTATTTTTATTTTTTGTTTTTGTTGCAGGTGGCGTCTCTGCAAGCTGAGCTGACAGTGGTGCAAACCCAAGTGATAAACAGTCGGTTCGCGGTGGCAAATGCATTTCAGAGTTCTCAGCAGCAGCAGCCGTCGCACGCGGCGGCGCTGCAGCCGGCATATTCAAACAACTCATCGGCTTCGAACAACCTCATCAACAACATGGTCGGATTCACCGCGAATTTCGAACTCGCCGGAGAAATATTAACTCATTCTTCTCACAACTTTGAAACCCTTCAGCTGTCCAGGATCTCCCGATCCGAAGAAGAAGACGAGGAAGATAGCCACAACCCCGTCGCATTCATCAATCACATACTTTAGTTTTTTCTTAAAATATAATTTTACTTTCTGGGTAAAATTACACTTCCACCCCCCAAGTATACCCCGGTTTTCATTTTCGTCATAAAACTACCAATATGTTTATATCTCTACTCAATATGTATGCATGTGAAAAGTTGCTCATAATATAGACAATAAGCCAAGACAGGATTCCACGTCACGTGGGTAGGAACCTAATTTTCATTGAATAAGGCCATAACTTTGAACCTTGTGCCACCAACTACTCAAATTTTTTATTGAAAAAGATCGTAATTTTGAACTTTGTGGCCCCAATTACTCAAAGAAAATTTTTTGAATTTTAAAGGGTAATTAATTTTTTAGTCTTCTATAAAGATTCAATAAATAAAAAAGATCCTCTGATATGAATAATTAAATTTTCAGACCCCACCAAATTTTTAGAAAAAAATCATTCATTATGACCCTCCATATTAACGTCTATTTACAAATTTGTCATATTATCATTATGCAATAAGACAAATTTGAACAATAAAATATGTTAACGTTAACGTAACTTGTTCAAATAAATACCACTTACTTATATTACAATATTACATTGGAATTAACGTTAACGTTGTTAAATCCATTTTTTTTTTATTAACGCATCATCTCCCAATCTGTCTATTTGTACATTACGTTAACGTTAATTCATTTTATCACCAGACGTATTGTATATTTTTTCTCTTGAATATTTATCATATTTTTTGTGTGTGTTAACGTTAATGCATTTTTTTGTGTGTATTTCATATTATCGTCTCTTTCGTTATTTGTTTTGTGTGCATTAACGTTAATGTTAGTTGCATTAATATTAATGCAAATACAACCCAACACATTAATTTAATTGCGTTAACGTTAACGCGATTACAACCCAATACATTTAATTTTATTGCGTTAATGTTAACACTATTACAATTTAGCACACTTAACTTAATTGTGTTAACGTTAACGCAATTATAAACCCAATACATTTAGTTGTGTTAATCCTAAACTTTAGAGAGTGAGTGAGAGAGAGAGTGAACTTAGAGTGAGAGAGAGAGAGAGAGTGTGTGAGTGATAATATAAATAAGAGAGAGTGTTTGTTTAGGGGTACGTGTGTCTTTTTAGTGTTATTTTTATTTTTTTAGAAGACTAAAAACTTAATTGATTGTACTATTTAGTCTGAATCCTAACCAAACATATAAAAAGAATTTTTTTTTCAATGATATATAATAAAAAAACTCAATTTTAAAATGGCTAAACCATGAAATTGCTAGAAAGAAACAAAGTAGCATGGTCCCGTTCTGTTCTATTTAATTAATAATCATCTTCACTTGTGAAAGACCGACACGGCAACCACCATAACCACAAAAGGCACCCCCCCACCCACCGATACAGATATCAATGGTGAGAGTGAATAGTTGGTGGATGGTAAAGCCGGCAAAACCAACGCCAGGAAGTGGTGTGTGCATATCGGACTGTGATCAGGACAAGCCCATAACTCATGCACCCATTGTCTACTTCTATGGACCAACCTCCTCTTCTCCAGCCATGGAAACTTTGAAGGATACCCTGAGCCAAGCACTGGTGTATTTCTATCCCCTGGCAGGCCGATTACACTGGACCACCGGGGGTCGCGTTGAGCTCAACTGCAACTCCATGGGAGCCGCTTTCTATGAGGCCGAATCTGATACCAAAATCAAGGATTTTGGCGATTTCTGTCCTAATCGAAAGGTCCGATCGCTAGTACCGTCGCCGGATTACACCGCTCCTTTGCCTGAAATTCCGTTGCTTGTAATACAAGTTACGAAATTCAGGTGCGGTGGCTTCAGCCTCGGCTTTGGCGTCTCGCATATCATGGTTGACGGTATGAGTGTCTTTCATTTCATCTCCGAGTGGGCCCGCATTGCCAGGGGTGGTTCGCCGAAGATCTTGCCGTCGCTTGATCGAACGGTACTCATGGCTCGGGATCCTCCGACCCCGGTTTTCAACCACGAAAGGTTTAGTCCTCCACCACTCTTGATCGGCCAAATGGCCAATAAAGAAGAGAGGAACAAAGAAACAACTGCAACGATGCTACATGTAAGCAGAATCCAGATAGAGAAACTGAAGAAGATGGCTAATGAGGGAAGGTCCGCTGAAATTCGAGCGTATAGCCGATACGAGGCCGTGGCAGGGCACCTGTGGAGATGTGCATCAAAGGCACGCCAGCATGACAGCAGACAGCTGACGAAGTTAAGGGTTCAAGTGAACATAAGGGACCGCGTGGAGCCGCCATTGCCAGAAGGGTATTTCGGGAATGCCCTATTAACGGTAATGGCAACGAGTGAGTCCGGTGAGCTGATCACAAGGCCGTTAAGCTACGGTTCGAGCAGAATAAGAGAGAGCATAGATATGGTGAGTAAGGAATACGTGAGATCGGCCCTTGATTATGTGAAGATACAACCGGACTTGAATCGGTTCAGGACATTTCACACGGTGGGTTCGAATCAAGGGGCTTTCTATGGCAACCCGAATTTTGAGATCACGAGTTGGTTGAATCTGGGTGCGGAGAACAAAGATTTTGGGTGGGGAAACGAAATTTTAGTGGTTCCGGGAACCCTAGCATTTGATGGGAAGTGTTTTGTTCTTCCTGGGAAAGCCGAAAAGGGGTCATTGGTCATTGCGGTGCGATTGCAGGTCACTCATATGGATGCTTTCAGAAAATTCTTCTACCAAGATATGTATTGCAATAGTAGATTGTAAGAAACTATGTAGTGTGTGTATTGTATAAATACTGTACTATGTATTCACAAGCAAACTCCTGCTGCTGCTACTGTGTCGTATATGTTGTGCGGAAGCTATCAAGTGGAAGTGGATAATAACAAAACAAATATTATGGGAGAGAAAATTAAAATAATCACTCACAAACAATAACACCATATTTAACGAGGTTCGAAAATTTTGTTTACGCCCTTGAGCGCAACAATGAAACTTCTTGATTTGATGATGGACAATACAAATGAGGGAATGAAACAAGGCCTTAAACAATTAAGACTCTTGCTAAACAAAAAACTCTCTACAAACTCTTTGTGAGTTTGTGTTGCTCTATATTTTGCTCTCAAGTTCTCAAGTGCAAAGGATTAGAAGACCACTCGATGCCTTCTTCACTTCACCAACCCACTCAATGGATTCTCCACTTCGTCAACTCACTAGGTTGTGTCAAACATTTAGATAATCAAGCCAAGATGTTTAACAGTATATAGAGACCAAAAACTTCTTACTTCCTAAATAGGAAAAAATTACTATTCCTGTACTTTTCAGACATCAATGATTGAAGAAATTGTGGGGCACCAGCAGACCAATATCATGTAAAGAAAAGACCTCTAGTATATTTAATTAAACTTTTAGTCCTTTTGGCAGACAAAATAAAAGATAAAAAGACATATATAACCCTAAACAACTATTCCCCTTTATTCTCTCTCTCTCTCAACCTAAAATCACGTGAAAGATCCCCTATCTCTCTAACATTTCTCCCTATTAGATGATAGAGCTTCGATTTGGTGAGAGGTGCGGTGGTCGAGAGAACCAGAGCACCCATCTTCGATTTGGAGTCGAAACCCTGGTCGAGGAAAGAGGAAGGCTTGAACCAGAGTGGGTGGGCGTTGACGGGGTCTCCGAACTCCGAAGAGGTCGGTGGTCGATCGCTTAAAACACCCACGTTAAAGTTAATTTAACGTGAGGACCAGAGAGATCCAACATTGTGAGGTCAGGGACGCCATTTTTTCTGACGACCAAAGTTAAAGGAGCATTCGATATGCCCTTGCAGTTGCCGACGATCTCGTCGGTGGCGGACTTGATTGCTTCTGTGACGTGATTTTCGTCGATGGGGACCGTCTTCCGGTGATACTCCAAGTGGATCTCCGGCACGAGATTGGGGTGGTGCTGGAGTCTCATGATGAGGGGTACCCTAGTGCAAATGCCTTGGCCGCGGGGGAGACTTATTCCGGCGAGGGACTCCAGGACGCTGGACTTGCCAGAGGATTGGTCGCCGACGACGACTATGGTGGGTAGTTGAATGCCTTATTGCATGACCTTGAGGTGGCGGAGCTTGTCGACGGCGTCAAGTAAGGGAGGGATGCGGTCGTTGTAGGATGCCAACAACAGGATATCGCCGTCGTGAAGTGGCGCAGGTACAAGTGCGTTCACAGTTTCATCCATGCCCGTAATACAAACAGTGCGCCCACCTATTTTAGAGAGAGAGAGAGAAACGTTAAACAAATGAATGATTGAATATGAGTAATGAATCAAATACATAAAGCTAAAATATGGTTTTTTTTTTGGTTTTTGGTTTGTTGTTCGATTTAGCGGTGTTCGTTTTCGTGGTGTTATTCGGCGGTGTTCGTTTTCGTGATGTTCTTCGGCGGTGTTGATATTCGATTCAACGGTGTTAGTCGGCGGCGACCAGCCAGATTAACGTTAACATTAGTGGTTGTCTGATTTTTCCTCGATTTGTGGTAGAGGTGGATGTGATGTTCATTTTTTAACGTTAACATTAGTAGCTGTGTGATTTCTTTCAGATATGAGTTTTGGGATAAAGTAAATGCGTTAACGTTAACACAGAAGAGACTATCTAAAAATGTGCATTAACGTTAACGCAAACACAACCCAAATATACATTCAGATCCGAATTGGATAATTTTTTAGGGTTTGATTGGTTCTTGATTTTTTTAAGGAATTTTCAGACTTGAACTGGAATTTTTCATATCTGAATTGGTTTTTTGTTGTGGCTATAAATGGCGGTGGAGGTGGGGGTGTTAAATTTACGTCAATGTGGTGTGTTTTACATGATTTTTGTCCACATATTTTCTGGACAACATTAAATGCATTAACATTAACACATAGAGAGACAACAAAATGTGCATTAACGTTAAAACAAACTCAACTCAAACTCATGTTCAGCTCAAAAAGACAAAAAACCATATATAACAGTTAACGTTAATGCATACCAAATTTTAATTTTTGCACACGTGTTTTCTGGACAATACTTGATGTGTTAACGTTAACACAAACGAGACCCCCAAAATCATGTATTTAACGCTAACGTCAGTATTTTGTTTTTCGTTTCTCGCACATGATTTTTCAGACAACATGAATGTGTAAACGTTAACGTAGAAAAAACCACCCAAAATGTATATTAACGCTAACGCAAACTCAACCCAAACACACATTCAACTCAAAGGACAAAATACCACATATAATAATTAACGTTAACACGCACAAGACAAAAGTATATGATAGGACGTTAACTTAAATATTCAAGTAAAATACATTAACACACAAAATTCCTAAAAAATAAAATACGTTAACGTTAAAATCCACAGCGCGATAGTAAAAAATGCTTTAACATTTAATGCACAGAAACGATGAAAAAAAAAATGCGGTGACTTAAAACACACATTAAAAAATAAAAAATAAAATATAAAAATACATTAACGTTAATGCACAAAAAAAAATGAGTTAACGCGCACACAAAATGAGTTAACGTTAACACACTAAAAAATAAATTAACGTTAACACACTCAAAAATGAGTTAACGCACATAAAAAATAAAATAAAAAATAAAAAACATAAAGAGAGATGTATTGCTGAAAATGAGGACTGAATTAACATTAACTTCATATGTGCATATTTTATCTTATTATATAAGTTAAAATGGCAGAAATTGTAAATAAATGTTAACATGGGGACCAAAATGAAGGATTTTTTTCTAAAAAATTAGTAGGGTTTGAATTCTCAATGAGGTCTCTATAGAGGATTAAATAATAAAATCCCCAAAAAATAAAAGGAAGACCCTTTGTTGGTCCTACAACTTTTTGAATATTTTAAAGACTCGAAATTACAAAGACCACATAAATTGACCGCAGCTTACCATGCAACTTCTGGGCTACCTCACCAGATACACACTGTTGAACTATGAGGGATTAATTTCTGAGAAGGTTAAAGTCTCCTCTTAGTCAACTGTACTCATTTCATTGGGCTTGGATCTCTTGCCTGTTCTCTGAGAATCCAGAAACCATGGCTGTTGGAGAGGCATTTCTATCTGCTTTTCTGCAAGTGCTGTTTGACAGGTTGGCTTCTCGTGAGTTCGTGGAGATATTTCAGGGGCAGAAATTGGATGGTATGCTGGAAAAGTTGAAGATAATTCTGTTGACAATCACTGCAGTGCTGAATGATGCTGAGCGAAAGCAATTTAACAGCTTAACTGTACAGAAGTGGCTGCACATGGCCAAATTTGCTCTATACGATGCAGAGGATGTGCTGGACGAGCTAGCTTACAACGCTTTCCACTGCAAGTTGGAAGCTGAATCACAGACAAACGGTAATAAGGTATGTAATTGGAACCTCATATCTTCATCTTTCAATCCGTTTCGTGGAAAACTAGAGTCCAAGATAAAGAGTATAATCGAGAAGCTAGATTATATAGCCAAGCAGAAAGATGCCCTTGGCTTGAACAACCATTCCGGAGGAGGATTGCTTGGAGTTGAGCAGAGATTACCATCAACTTCATTGATGGATGAATCTTCTGTCTTTGGCCGAAATGAAGACAAGGAAACGATAATGGAATTGCTTTTGCAAGATGAAGTTGGCCTTGAAGCGTATGGCGTTATTCCCATTGTTGGTATGGGTGGAATCGGTAAGACTACCCTTGCGCAACTCGTTTACAATGATGATAGATTAGAGAAGCATTTTGATTTCAGGGTTTGGATTTGTGTGTCCGATCAATTCAATGTTCTGGCAATAACCAAGACAATACTCAAGTCTGTAACATTAGAAACCTCAAATCTGGATGACCTGAATCTGCTTCAAGTTATTTTAAAGAAAAAACTGAAGGGGAAAAGGATATTAATTGTACTTGATGATGTTTGGACTAAGCAAAACGATGATTGGGATGTCCTGTGGAGACCATTGAAGGGAACAGCAGAAGGAAGTAAAATAGTGGTAACAACACGAAACAAAAACATTGCATCTGGCATGGGCACTGTTCCAACTCATCAATTGGAATGTTTACCCTTTGAAGATTGTTGGTCAGTGTTCACAAGGCAAGCATTTGGAAAGAAGGATGTGGATTCCTATTCAAATTTGAAAGGCATTGGCAGAGAGATTGTGAACAAGTGTGAAGGCTTACCATTGGCTGCAAAGAGACTGGGTGTTCTATTGCGTTCTAGGCTTAAAGAAGACAAGTGGAGAGAAATTCTAGACAGAAAAATGTGGGAGCTTCCAGATGATGAGAAAGATCTCTTCCTGTCTCTAAGATTGAGCTATGAACATCTTCCGCCACATTTAAAGCAGTGCTTTGCATATTGCTCTATATTTCCTCAGGGTTACGAATTCGAGAGAGACTCACTAGTTCTGCTTTGGATGGCAGAAGGTTTTGTACAACAGCCACACGGAGACAGAAGAATGGAAGATGTGGGTGCTGAATATTTCAATGACCTAGTGTCGAACTCAATGTTTCAACATTCCAGCCATGACAACTCACGTTTTGTGATGCATGGGTTGATGAAAGAACTGGCTGAATTTGTCTCTGGAGAATTGTGCTTTAGATTGGAAGATAACTGCAAAGATGAAAATCTTGGTAGATTCTTAGAAAAGGCTCGTCACTCCTCATACATTCGTGGTACACGCGAGTTGCCCACAAAATTTGAAATTTTTCATCGTATACAATGCTTACGTACTTTTTTGCCATTCGATCAAACAAGCAGCACAGGAGTTGGATATTTGCCCAATAGCATCTCATGTAATCTCTTGCCTAATCTACCATGTTTACGTGTGCTATCTTTCAATGGATATCGTATAACTGAACTGCCAAATTCGATAGGTGCTTTGAAACACCTAAGGTACCTGGACCTTTCTCACACAGCCATTAAAGAGCTGCCCAAATCAACAAGTGATCTCTACAATTTAGAAACATTGATCTTATTGCAGTGCCGCTCTCTGACCAACTTACCAGCAGACATTGGGAACCTATTGAACCTACGACACCTCTGGATTAGTGGAAGTAGGATACAAGAAATGCCTCCACAGATGTGTAGATTGGATAATCTCCAGACGTTGTCTAACTACGTGGTGGGAGAAAACAGTGAGGCAGGAATCACAGGCTTGAGGGGCATTGTGAATGTAAAGGGAGCGCTAAATATTTCAGGGCTAAAGAATGTCAGTAGGAGAGGGGACGCTATGGAGGCTAATTTGAAGGATAAGCAGGCACTTGAAGATTTGGGGTTGCAATGGGGTAACGATTTTAGCTATTCTAGCAATGGACTTGAAAAGGAAGCACACGAGGATGAACAACAATACAAACACCTATTTGATCCGAACACTAGAAGCTACGATGGTAAATTATTTCCACGTTTGAGCGAAGCCATGGAAAAGCATGAACATGATCAATTGAATCTAGAAATAAGTAGCACTTCCAATGATTCAAGAGATGAAAGGGTTGAGATGGATGTACTCGAGATGCTCCAGCCCCACAAAAACATAAAGCGTCTAACAATAAGAGATTACGGAGGTACAAAGTTCCCAGGTTGGATTGGATGTCCTTCCTTCTTCAACATGGTACTCCTAAAGCTAAGTTATTGCAAGAAGTGCAAGAGTTTACCGCCTCTCGGGCAACTATATTTCCTCAGAGACCTCACCATTGAAGGGATGGAAGCAATTACAAGTGTCGGTCCTGAGTTTTATGGGGATGGGCACACTCCTATCCTACCTTTTCAATCACTGGAAACTCTGAAGTTCAATAACATGCCTGCATGGGAGGATTGGTTTTCTTCTGGCGCTGAATATAGAGAAGATTTTGGTCAACTCCGGAACATAGAAGTTACAGACTGTCCTAAGCTTAAAAAACTATCGCATCAGTTTTCTGCTTTGATAAAAATGTGTCTTATAAGGTGTGAACATTTAGAAGCTCTTCAAATGTCTCCACTGGTTGTTGACGGTATGGAAGCGGGTGGCAAAAAATTCCTTTGCCTCCATGAACTTTCTATAAAGGCATGCCCGAACCTGAAGGAATTTCCCGAAGTCATTCCTTCATTGAGAACACTCGAGATAGATGGTTGCCAAAAATTGGAAGCACTCCCTCACTTGCCTTCTATCAGTGAACTAGAAATAAAGAACTGCGATGAAGTGGTTCTAAAAAGTGTAGCTGAACTTACATCACTTACTTACTTGACATTGTGCCAAATTTTGAAGCTTACGGGTCTTCCAAATGGGTTTTTCCAGCAATTGACAGCACTAGAAGAGTTGCAGCTTACTGAATTGGATGAACTCACGAGTTTGTCTAATAACATTGAATTGTCAAACCTTCCTAAGCTCCAAAGGATGGCAATTTCAGAATGTCCTCTCCTTGTGGAATTACCACAAAAACTACACGACATCGTTTCTCTAAAGGAGGTAAGAATCTCGGTTTGTACTAGACTTGTGTCTTTCCCTAAGTTGGGTTCCCCTGCCATGCTGAAAAGTCTTGAGATCCATGATTGTGAGACACTTGAATCTCTACCCGAATGGTTGACACAAGAAAACACATCTACATCACTTGAATATTTGGTAATCAAAGGCTGTCCTTCGCTCTCACTTCTACCAAACTGCAAGCTACCCAGCACTCTTAAGGTCCTTGAAATCAAGAATTGCATGAAGGTGGAGTTTCTTCCAGAAGAAATGATACATACCAACTCTTCTCTTGAATATCTGGAGATTGTTGGATGCAATTTGAAAAACTTCCCTATCACCACTTTCATGGAGCTGAGATTGCTAGTTATCAACCATTGCATAAATCTTGAGTCTTTACCTGAAGGGCTACACAATCTTGCACACCTAGAAAACTTAGAAATATCTGGGTGTTCCCATCTCCAATTTTTTCCGCCACTGGGCTTGCCCTCCTCGAAGCTACACTCAATTAAAATCTCTAGTTGTGAAAATCTCAAGTCACTACCAAATCGAATGCATAGACTTACTTCGCTTGAACAACTATCCATCAGCAACTGCAGCAGCCTAATGTCATTACCAGATGGTGGATTCCCCAGAAATCTGATATCACTGTCAATTTTGGATTGCGAGCATCTCAAGCCTTCATTTGATTGGGGTCTGCATCGACTTACTTCTCTCACTCACTTCTATTTTGGTGGGTGCCAAGGCCTTATCTCATTGCCAGAAGAATGGCTTTTCCCTGCCACAATAACCCTCGTTCAGATACAACGACTGCCAAATTTGAAACACCTACCCAAGGGGTTGGAAAATCTTGCATCTTCTGGAAAACTAGAGATATGGGAATGTGACAACCTTCAAAACTTGCCAGAAGAGGAACAACCAGGAAAACTTTTAGGCCTGGAATTCTGGGATGTACTCTAAGATTATATAAGCTGAGATGCAATTAAACTTCAAAACTAATCGTTACGAAATAGGTAAAACTATGTAATTCAAGTTGTTTAAAATTATCTTCCATGACTATCATCTAATTCCTAGTTGATTTACATATTGTTTGTGACCAGGTGAACATCTGCCTACCACTGTTCTCTTTTTTGGACCTGTGACCATGATGCATTTGACGCATAGCATTGACAGGACCGCGGATATCAGGTGCAAAATTGTAAGTCGTTACTTATTGATGTTGTCCATTGATGAAGAATCTAATCGTTATTTTTTCCTATCTTCTACACCTATTGGACCTTCAAAAATAGAAGCTATTGCGTGGTACCAAAAAGAAATAGCATCTACTGGGATCAGGACCACCATGAATTTGGTGAAGATCGCGGCGTCGATAATCTTGCTATTTATTGATTTGCAGGTTGCTCATATGGATGGATGCTTTCAGGAAATCTCTCAGGATACATCTTGCAGTGGAATGTAGTATTGTGATTTCATAGTGGTAAGTGTCACTGAAATTTAGCCAATCTATTGTACAACTACTGCATTATGCATTTACAATGTAATCCTACAAATAAAGTGACTTGTAGTGACACAATATTCTAATTTTTCTCATTTCTTATATTTTAACATCTGGGAGCTGCTAGATGATGAAAAGGATATCTTCCTATCTCCAAAGATTGAGCTATGAATATTTTATTCATATTTTTAGATTACCTATGTAGCTAACATGTGTTTTAAATTACAGGAAGCAATGAAGTGGTGTGGGCGTCAAAATGTTGTAACAACCACCCAGAACTTGGTGCGTGTAGGCTCGGGTAGAAGATAATCAAGATTCAAGACACAGATGGCAAGTGCTGGGAATTTTGCAACGATTAATGCGAGAAAGGAGGTTTGTGTAAACACGTGGGCAGCCGCCATGCGTGTCATTGTTATTTCTCATTACGCACGCTCTTAAATATATATTATTAATATTGCATATATCCTACAATTCTCTACATGTAATATTCAATAATACATATGGTTCATTTACCATTTTCCTTGATCATTTTTACCAATTGTTGTCAAGCTGATATCCATTTATGGTTACAATAATTAGAAGTAGTAACACTAATTGATTCTATGTGATCAAGAATAGCTCCTTATATATATAGGCAAAAGACAATTGAGTAAAATTAAACAAAAAACTGGAACACAGGGAATCTGAAATCATATAGACACGCAGAATTTAATCATTCAAAAAGGTTGTTACCTTACTACTTCATGTATTTTCCGATGGCAGGATTCCTGAACAGCAAGAACTGCCACAGAAACACTGCGGCCCTTCTGCCTTAACCCTGATGTCTCCATAACAAAAAGTGAGTTCTTCATTTTCATGAATATGTCTGGAAGCAAAGAAGCAAAGGCGAGGTAGCACAGCTCCAGAGCATCGCACCAGCACAGTTGACAGATTTCCACCATCACAACAATGGTTTATAAATCTTGCAATATTTCCAATTCTTGTTGCATCAATGTTTAGCCTCATACATGCATTTCCTGATGGGAGATGTTCTCTCAAAACCAGAAGAGCAGAAGAAAAATGGCCATTCGATTTGAGTTCATCATATAAATGCTGTCTTATTCTTGCTTCTTTAATTGTCAAGAGTTCGCCTATATTAATAGAAAATTGTTTCAATTTTTTTAGTTTAATCCAACAATCAATATACGTTATGTAAATCACTAGTATTGAGGATTGACTAAGAACAACACCTGCATACTCGCACACGAATTGTCCTTCGGGAATGAACTGATCAGCATACAGACTCCAACCTTTCTTCCTGTCTCTCACAATCTTCAACCTCACCAAGACACCTCTCTGAGTCACCCGATTTCCACACTCCGCCCCACACCGGCAACTCCGTCCACACTCGCGAGTGAGCTCGCCAAACTCCATACTCGAACAACACGGGCAATTAGAATCGCCATCACATTTCTCGCACTCACAGACACCGGCATTCTCCACCTGAACAGAAAATGGATCGGGCAGATCTGAATCAAAACGTGGTCGGATTTCCGGGTACATTCCCCACGGCTGGCGAAAAGAAGACATGTGAGGGACGGAAAGGGTCTGGCATGGGGTGTAGACGAAGTAGGAGTACGCCTGGCCGTCAAAGGCGTTTTCGAAGGGGATAGGGAATTTCTCGAAGCCTCTGGAGGCGTCGGAGGAGCGTACTCCAGTGATAGCCCTGGAGAGTCGATTTAAGGCTTTGCAGGTCGATGAGATTGAGGCGATGTCGGCGGGGCGTAGCCATGGGAGTATGAGATTGGCGCACTGGAAGAGAGCCGGCGCAAGCTCAAAGTTGCTGTCGTATTCGTCGGACCTGCAACGTTTTTCCATGCTGTTCGCCGGGAAAAAAACCTCGCTCGCGGCTTCGATCACTTCAATTTATAGCCCCAGTTTTTGGCGGTTCGAACCAGGTCCAATATATATTTTTGGATGTTTCGGTGGTAACTTTTATTTTATTCTTAATTTTATTCTTAAATTTAAAAAAATTCATGTACTTGTGTTTTAGTTTGCGAATTAAAAAAGTTTATGTATCATTGTAATTTATGTTTTAATCTTACGAATTAAAAATAAAAACAAAAGATCCAATACACGCATCTGCACTCACACAGCAACATATAATTAGTTTGTGTGTAAAATATTTGTTAAATGTAACAAAACTGTAATTTATAACATGTAACTAATTTGTGTATAAAAATTTATTAGATATAATAAATATTACACAAATACATATAATTTATAATATGTAACTAATATTACATAAATATATGTAACTAATATAAAACTAAACTAATTTATGTATATGTAACAAATATGGGTAGATGTCATTAACTTCCCCTGTCATTTTATATTATACCAGATAATTTTCCTGTCATTTTGTAAATATCAAAGACCTCCCATGTCTTTTTCTCAAACACCACTTACCTCCCTTATTGATTAAAAAATAATAAAATTTTTATTATAATACCAATTTTACCCTTGACTATTTAAAAAATAATTAAATAATAAAAAAACTAAAATCCATAAAATAACCCTTTAATTTATATATATTCATCGCCGCCGCCGCCGCCCTCCGCCACCTCCTACTGCCGCCACCCACCACCTTCCGCCGCCACTTCTCACCCTTATTTTAAAAAATATATTTTTTTTTAACCATTTCATTAAAAATAAATAAAAATTTAACCCTTTCATTAACTATTTTCTCTCTCCCTCCGGTGGTAGTGGGGGTTGGTGGTGGCGGCGGTGGGCGGTGGCGGTGGGTAGTGGTGGCGACGATGGGTGGTGGCGGGGGAGTTTGGCGGTGGATGGTGGGAGGTGATGGGAGGTGGCGGTGGGAGGTAGTGTTGGGTGGCGGCGGTGGGAGGTAGTGGTGGGTGGCGGCGGTGGGTGGTGGGAGTTGGGCGATGGTGGCGGCGGGAGTTGGACGGTGATGAAAGGTAAATATAATTATTTAAAAAATTAAGGACAAAAAATATAATTTTAAAAATATAGGGATGCTAATGATTTTTTTCTAAAATAACTTAAAGACAATTTTGTCCAAATGAAAATAATTGGTGTTTGAGCAAAAATATAGGAGAAACCTCTCGAATTTGCAAAATGACAGGGGAGGTATCCAATATAATGCAAAATGATAGGGTAGGTCAATGGCATATACCCTAACAAATATTACATACATACATATAATTTATAACGTGTAACTAATACTACATAGATACATGTAACTAATATTACACAGATATATGTAATATAGTTATATATGATTTGTAATTATTAAATTATAATTAATTTTAATTATATATAACTACACTCTACGTGCAATGCGTGATACATGCATGACTAATACGCAAATAAAATTTAATTTAAAAGATTAAATCAAAACTTATATTTTAAATGGGACTATCAATAAATTAACTCCGGTATTTGGGACTAATCACCGACTACCCCTATATTTTTTTACTTGCTCAATTTACTTTTCATCCACTAGCATTAAATTGGGTATTATTGTTTTTCAATAATATTTATATACTAATTTATGTATTTTGAATATGATGCAATAATAACATTGTGTGTGTTCTAATATTATTTTACTAAAAATAAGTTTATATAATTTTAAATGAAAAAAAATTGATTAATGGATGACAAATTTAAAAATTTTACTCATATAATTTACGCACTACAGTAATTTTTTTGGAAGTCCAAAATTAGTATAGTATACGAAAATCCCTATAAATTCTTAATGTAAAAAGAATATATTGACTTTTATAACGTACAATAACTTTGAATTTCTCAAAAAATTATTATGCCGAGAGGTAGATAGTGAGTTACAAAATTTGGTATTATAGCAAAAACACCCTTTAATATATCATCAATTAATTAATTTAAAATTATCTAATTTGTATTACAAATGTCGGCATCCCCAAAAATAATTAAAATCATAAATATAAAGACTTACATCTCTCCACATATCTAATCCAGGTGATAAAACATATCTTAAACTACATGATCGATACAACAACTTTTTTAGTAGATCTCAGTCATTCTATTGACAAAAAGGTAATATGTAAAACTCACACCGTCCTGATTGATCTATATCAGCATCATGTTATTGTTGTAAAGAAGAGTAGAATAGAATTGTTTATTCATACAAAAAAAAATGGTAAACCATATGATTGGATATACACAAATAATACCTAAGAAAATGGACACTTTTGTGGTCTTATTCCTTTGTAGGGGACAAAATCGGTGATGTTCTTATAGTAGACGATGATGATCAAAAAGTGGTAACAAGACCAATACCCAACTCCTCTGCAAGTTCATCCCAAACAGGGAGGAGGGTGAGGGCAACAAGGAAAATGACCACCCCAACAACTGCTCTTCTCCAACTCCCTACCTCGCTCACATCATTCAAGCATGGCTTCTCTGGAACCCTCTGCACATTTACAACATCAACATCATGAACATCAACATGAAGATGAAGATGAAGATGAAGAGATTATTGTCGGTAGCAGCATACCTGCCATACAAGCACATACAATCCCCATGGCAGCGATAACGGTCCGCCCAGCTATATATATGACAAAACAAAACAGGTCAACTCACATATTCATTCATCCATTTATATTATGAAAGATTTGAGGATGTTAAGACATTACCACTCCCAACCCAAGCAATACGTACGTTGTCAAACCAGCTCCAATCAACGCATTTCTCCCAAAAGCACCCTGTTAAACGCCCCCCAGGAAAAGAAAAAGAGACTAAATATCAGCCAAAAATAACCACGAGTAAATATCCATTACAAGAGATTTAAACGAGAACAAAGATCGTTCACTAAGTTTCCCTGCTCCACAAAGAATGACTCATTTTCCCTCTACCTGCTTGTCTGTTTCTGTCGGGAACAAATGAGAGACTAAATAACTGCTCTGGTCATTTTCGCGCTTGGACATACACTCAAGGTTCTATAGACGAGAAGAATAGACAAAGGCCAAGTTTGGCATTGAGGAATGGAATGGAATGAAATGGAATTCGAAATATGATCTATTCCAAATTGCTTTTCCATTTTACTATTGCAAAAACGTGGACTAAATATATAGGGCTGTAGGTCACCCTTGTAATTTCATATGAAACCAGCAAAATTCTGTGGACATAGAATGAATTAGGGTGAAAAGTCAAAAGATGCAATTGGCAAACACGATTAAGGCGCACATTATAGTACCTTGGGATATTGGGTTATGACATATAAACTCTAGAAACTCCATAGTCCATATATATATATATATATATGACCAACGAGGCACACGAATTTCAGAAACATATGGCTCTTCATGGTTTAATGAGGGTTCAGTCCACAATCATAAAGAATAATGGAAAATATGTTTCGGGTTTGGCGAGAAGCAAAGGGGTACCTGCATTGCTCTTCCTCCATCCAGACATCCAACTGGAAGCATATTAAAAGCGGATGTGGTTAAGCCACACCTGCACCAAAAGAACTTGGAACATGAAGCAGTCTAAATTTGGGATAACTTAATGAGATCAATCATATCCAATAATGGTACATCACCAGCCAGCAATCACAAGAGGATGAATTGGAACTGTTGCCGCGTGCATCGCTCTGCATGTTTTATTACCAAAAGGTCAAATTAGAAAATAACATTAATCAAGGGTCACGCAGGATTTTTTTATTTATTTATGAATAGCCAAAGGAAACAAAGAAACATACGCATAACCAAGAGTGGCTCTACTGATAAGCCCAAGAAGCAAAGAACCTTGAAATAGCATGCTAGGAACCTGCACCAGATCTGCTCCAGCATTTGGATTGGAAGAAAGCAACAAACCAACAGCAAACATTGAAATAGACAACGCAGCACCAGCCAATGGGCCCGCTAAAGAAATGTCAACCTGCGTCTTTCGATCAGGGAGAATAGATTTGAACTGCATGCAGGATCCAAGTGAAAAGAAATAAGGAACTGCACGTGACACACACACACGTGAAGAAAAAAAAAAGATTTAATCCACATGAAGACAATGTAGATGCATGAAACTAGGAAATGAAAAGGGTATCTTGTCAAATATCTAGAAGAACAATAGAATCATATTTTCTACGGAAGCAAACGATAAAGAGAGTATTTGAGATTATTCAAAAATTACAGACAACAACGAAACGGGATACATTATTGCACAGGCTACGAGAGAAGAAAGGGACAACAAAAGAAAGTTAACCTACTTTCTCTCTTGGTTCTGCCTGCCTACAAACTGATGATTAGACATGCTCACCTGAGTTATTGCGCCAAAGCTTCCAAGGGTGGTATTCGGGATAAAGAAAGGAATACTTAGTTTCACTTTCTTTGGGAAAGCAGCAAGAAAGTGTCCAACTTCCTGCAGAGAATAAACTCCTTCAGATAGGGCAGCATAAATCAGAACAAGATTTCACAATTGGATTCTAATTCAGCTTACATAATTTGTTATGTTAGACGCTGACGAATTAGTATATTCTAAGTTTCTAACAACCGGGCAGTAGGAAAAATACAAAAGGAAAAAAGGAAAAGCACAAGAGGATATGTATTTCACCAATGATTTTTAAATAGAGTCAAGCTCATTTCACTAGAACCAAAGGCAATAGAATGGGAAAAAGGGATCAGCAAGGAAGTATTTCTTGACAAATGTAACCAAATAACTGGAACAAAAGACTAGCAAGAAAAAAAAACGAGGGAACAAGGGAGAGAAGAAATTTCTTACATGAAATAGATTAATCCCCAAGACACCATATGCCAGCGGCAAACCAGAATCCACGAAAGGGTACAAAAGCTGCATATCTGGAGGTTCAATTGCATTTGGATCTGTGAAGTACTCGGCAACCTCGGGAGGAAGTCGATTTATCTGATCAATGGAAATTGCAATAGATATACTTATGTTGTCTCACCACGGAATTCAAGTCTTCACGAGCCAAAAATAACAACCATTATATGAGGAAAACATTATAGAGCCAAATTAAAAAAAGAAAAAGAAAAAGAAAAAAAGACATCTATAAATCATGATTGACAATTTCCAACCACAATTAGCATACCTGAGATGCAATTCCTAGCTCCGCAGCGGAACCAATTGTGAGAAGGAACAACACGAGAGCAATCACATACTGCCACAGTGTTGTTGGGCCCGGTTCCGAAACCTCTTTACGCAACAAACCAAAGCTGACACGAGGGCCACCTCGCGGGTCTGGTCCTTCTGAATTGGGTTCCTCAACCATAAATAGGTTGTATTTATCGCCCATTATTTCAGACAGCTGACGCTGAAGTCTTGCAAAAACTTGCTCTCTTTGTCCTCGAAGATTTCCAAGGAAAAGAGCACCCTCTCCTAGGTCCCCAAAAGGCTCTTCTTTGGTCACCCAGAAGGTTGAATATCCGAACAGCTTTTCCTTAATAACTTTTACATCTACCGGATCAACTTTTTCAGGTCCAAGCAATTCCATCAATATAATGGAGTCAGCTTCAAAGTTATTATAAGCTGGTCCAACAGGAGAAATAGTAGGTGGCTGAGGAATCCAAAACTCCAAGATTAGAGTTAGCATAATCTTTATATCTCAAAGAACTTCAATTTTGATTCTTTCTTTGCTTAAGATAGACGATAAAAGCTGCAGCAATTGCTATAGTTGCAGCATTACTTCATGGCTTATATCGTACATGAATACATATCAACAATATTAAGATAAGGTGACTAACATGTGTTCTACGGTGTACTTAGCGAAAAACTTGTGTTCTATGGTATAACAGTGACATCATTTGCTTTGCAAGTCCAAGGATTGTTATGATTCGATTTGGATCATTTCATTCAGAAGGTGTTTCATGTTTTCTATATCACTGAGTGATAGGAAAGCCGAAAAACTTTGACTCATCAGACATCATTTTCGAAAAACTCTTCCAAATTTCATTGCTAAACTAGAAAACATTTAAGGAAAGAGAGTAAATGGAAAAGGATAAATCTATTGAAATCTAGGAAGGTCCTTCCCATTGCAATCACTGTTCAAACATATTGTTCTTGTCTTCACATTCCTTTTCTCCAACCGAAGGACATAATTCTAAGCATGATGGACAATGGATTTTAATCTAAAAGAAGGAAAGTACCCTGGAAGAAGCAGAAGCAGGTGTCTTCTCCGAATCAAACTCACTGCCTTCTCGTCTCTCTTCGGCATTCTCCGCTGCTGGTGCCTCTAGGGTAGCCAAATTCGAGTCTTCATCCTCTCCCTCACTACCACCGCCATTCCCATTATTGCTAAAACACTTAAAACCGTCGAGATTTCCACTCAAAATTCGCCGGCTGTTAGTCCTGGACGCTCGTCGACACAAAAAACAATCACTTCCCACTAAATTTCTACGCCCAACCGCTTGAATTCTCGGGCCGAAAGTAAATCCAGCAGGAGGATTTAGACGAAACCTCAGCTTCGTGGTACTAAAACTACAGCTAGTTAACGTTCCCATTGACGATTCAAAGACTAAGAATCAAGAACGAGAGCTTGGATTTTGCAGAAAGGGCGACGATAAGAGCCCAGAACTTGTATATATATTTAGAAATGAGAAAAAAAAAATGGGAGGAAGAAGGTGGTTGTACCGAGAGAGCTCCTTCCGGCTTGTGCCGTGCAGAGACGATATCTTCTCGGCGCATTCTTTGAATTATCTTTTCTATTTTCACTTTTTTAAATTAATAAAAATTCCTAAACATTTTAATTTTAATGTATAAAATACAAATATTCTAATTAAAATTGCATCATCAACCACCGTTCTATCGTCTTTGGCCACCAGACTCTCTGGCCATCGAATTTTTCCAATACCGACCGTCGATCGTCTAAACTCCGATCACGATCAACAAAAATTATTTAATTATTAAACTATTTTTTAATTAAATTTTTTTTTTTTTTTTTAGATGCCTCTTTTGGTTATATCCAACTATATTAAGTAAAAATAAAATTTTAAAATGTAACTAAAAATATTTATATGTAACTAAAAAATACAATAAAAAAATAATTGTGTGTAACTAAAATATTCCGGTGACCGATGGTCAAACTTCGGCGACTGGAGACTTGAAAGTGAACGGTGGGCGACAGCAGGTGGGGATGGAGGGTGATACTGATGATCAACGATGAAAATCTTAATTGAAAGTATTTAATTGAGTATATAAGAGACTATTGATAAGCGATTTAAGCTCAACTTAAAATCAAAATAAGATAAATTATGAAATATGATCTTTAATCAAATTATTCAACTTTTTATTTTTCTAAGAATAATTGAGTCTAAAAATGAAAAATGGGTAGGAATGTCAATAATCCAGTTTCATACAAAACCAACATAAAAAACTTCAGATATATGCCAAACCAAAATCGTCGTTTTTTTTAAACGGCTTTAAAACCAAACAATTAAACTTTATACAAAATCAAAATCGGGAAATCGCGAAGCCATTTAAGATTTTTCAATTTTATAAAAAAACAAAACCGCAAAGTTGCAGACAATTATTTTTTATATATAAACAAAAACGTAACTAAAATATAAAACATAAATTCCAAAAAAATAAAACCAAACCACACAAAGTGGAGAGTGAAAGACAGCCCAAAGAAGAGAGAAGTCAGAGATGAGAAATAGAGGGATGGAATGGAGGTTAGAAGTCAGCTAGGTTACAACACAGATAAATGAGAAAACCAAACCCTAATATATATATATATATATAGAAAGGGTTAAAGTGTAAATAAGTAAAAAAAACATATATATATTACGAGTTAAATTGTAATATATATATATATAAAAAATTATCAAAAAAATATATCTAAAATATCAATTATACGATTCGGTTTCGAGATTACTATTCCAAAAATAAAGCCGTTTCGATTGTTAATTTCAAAATCAAAACCGCAACCAAAATCATTTAATCGGTTTTAAAATCGGACCATTCGATTTGGTTTCGTTCGATTACCTATCGGTTCGATTTTAATCGTCATCCCTCTACATGTGGAGACGAATTTCGATTTAGCCGGCCTAGTAAATGTATTAGGCCTTGTCCCAGTCCAAAAAAAATAATTTAACCCATAAAAAGTTAATTGCCTTTTATCCTACTTCAGCCTTTTATTTGGTCCTCAATACTTTAAAAACCTATGCTCACTCCCCTCCTATTTATAATAAATTAAAAAAATTAATTGTTTCTTTCTTTTTTAAATTTAACTTAATCAAATATATTAAAAAATAAATTAAATTAAGATTTCTATGAAATGAACAAAATTATGTTATATTTTATTGTTTATTTTATTTTATAATTAAAAAATAAATTTAATAAAGAGCAAAAGAGAGATTATTTTCTATTTTTAAATAATAAATTAAAAGATAATTAATTAATTATATTTTTATTTTTTTAATCTCTTTTTAATTCGATTGTAAAAGCGGGTAATATGTAGGTATTTAAATTAGAGGGAATTATATATTAAAACAATACCGAAGTAGAAGGGAGTAAAAAGTAATTAACCGTCATCGAAATAAAAGATAGATACATCTCTAAGTCTAAGAATTAAGATTGATACAATCAATCAAAAGACAACATATGAAAAGCTGCTCTAAACCAAAAGATGCATTGTGTGTCATGAGATCATTTTGCTTCCCAATCCTTCAATTTCTTGCTTCCTTTAGGTTTGGCAATAGGTGCGTTCATTCCAGCCATTTTAGCGTTGTACTTTGCCCGGAGAGGATCATTGTATGTCCACCTGCACATGTACCATTCATTCATTAGTAAACAGTAAACATCCATCCTATCCTATCAACATAAACATATTATGCAAACTGAAATAACAAAGATCATTGCATATAGATGCATAATATGAAAGGGAGATTGTACGTACGGGTTATTCCAGTCAGTCGTGTCCTCGTTCACGAGATGGGTCCATTTTGTTCGTCCACTACGACCAAAGTGTTTCACCTGCATCACTTTGGGCAATATGCTCTTGTCCATCTTATCCTCCCCGGTTGGAGCAGAATAATCTCGGTTGAAAATGGAATCTGAAACTGCAGTTGCCGCGTCATCATCAGGATCCGTCTGGAAGAAAGCTCCCTTGTGGAAGTATTTCTGCATGAATCTCCATTTTTGCTTGGGTGGCGGTGCAGGTTTTGGATTCTTCCTCTCCCACTCCCTCCTCTCCTCTTCTGTCATGTTCCTCACCTTCTCTATCTCTTCCTTCTCCTTCAACATTGCCTCTCTATCCTCCCTATCCCTCTTAAGCCTACCAATCTCTCTTGCCTTCCAAGCTTCGTATTCTTCTGCCTCGTTTAACTCATCGTCAGTGTCTATATCAGCAATGTTAGCCTCCATTTCCAGGTTCTTCTGGATTACCTCATCCTCGCGAATCTTCTCAATCACCATCTGTTTCGTCTCCACCTTCCTCTCTTCCATCCTCTTCTTCATTAGCTCCTCTAGGGCTAGCTCTTCTGCCTCCAGCCTCTCTCGCTCGGCTATGGTGTCTCTCTCAGACTTGGGAACAAACACAGGCTTCACCATTGCTACCCCTGTTTGTTCTTCTTCAGAGTCAGTTTCGTACTCGGACTCCTCTTCCTCTTCTTCTTCCTCAATTTCCTCCTCTTCTTCTTCTGGCATCAGTGATGCCTCTTCCAGCTGCCTCTGAAGGAGTTTCTCCCTAATTCTTTTCCTCCTTTCCTCCATTGCATCCTCGTCGTCCTCCTCCCTCTCCAGTCTTTCCTGTCTTTCATTCTCCTCTTCAATGGTGGAAACGATCTCGGCCTGTCTAATACGCCTGTGATCAGCTCGTACTTCTTCACGATTGTCTATTCTGCTCTCGGCCAAACGACGCAGCCTTGGATCATCTCTTCTTGCAATGTTTGAGTCTTCATGGCTAGGGAAGGCCCTATCCAAGGCAGCTGCCCTAGCCATTCGAATATCCCCTTCTTCATCAGCATCATCTGCCCATTCAGGAGCCTTACCAGGCCAGTACCTTTTGACTTTTGTTTGCCCAATTTTACCTCTAAGCTTATCCCTTATGGCGATTATAGCATCGCTGACACCAGCTGTTACAGACATGGCTGCAAGTGAAACAGGACCCTATAGAGGGAGATACCAATTATGTACTGCCTGCTTCCGAAACTCAAACTCGCACTGAAAACACAAAAATAAAGGGGAATGCTGTGAATAATTTAGCAAAACAAGTAATCAATTTACAAATATGCTCTGCAAATTATGTAAATGAAATCTAATAGGAGATTAATATTCAATAGCCAAAAAAAAGTCCAGTGAAAGTGTAAAATGATAGGGGTTTTTCAATCAAAAGAAAAATCGAAACTAGAGAGAGATTCATCGCGTTTGTTCCTTCGCTCACACCAGATTCGCCCACCGTCTTCGTTCGTCGTAGATGGAAGGTGGAGAGAGAAGATAGAAGAATTAAATTAACAAATCGAATCGCAGAATAGATTGGAGCAAAAGAGAGAAAAAAACTAACCGAAATTCAGTCTCCGTCGGCGAATGAAACTGGTCGGTTGAACTCCGATGCAGCTGGAAGACGACGGCGAAGATGATGTTGCCTTGGTACTGTAGGGGCGTTGAGTGTGCAGCGTTGGTCGCCGGAGTTGGGAAGAAGGATGTGGCGGCTTTGGAGAGACGAAGGGGAAGACAAAGACGAAAAGAGAATACTGAACTAAAACACACTGTTGATATGATGGAATTAAAATTAATTAGAGGGGTTAATTTGACATTCATGCCAAACTTTAGGGGTGAAAAGTGAATATTTCTCAACTTCGATCAATTCTTCGAAGGGTCACTTTTGGTGTAATTTTTTTTTTTAAAATAAAATTTATAAAATCATTAATTATTAACAAAATAAAATTTATTTATCTTTATTAATTTATTAACTCATATAAAATAACTTAGTCGTAACATTGGACCATTGTTATATTTTTTATATTTTAATAAATTTAATTTCGAAAAAAAAAAAGGTTTGTGTAAATATTTTTCTTTAAAAAAGTGAATGTAAACATAGGCTAATAAATCACAACGCGTCTACGGACAACAGTCGGAAATCTATAATTATATATTAAGGGAGAGAGCCCCACAATAGTAACTAATAACTCAAAATTGTCACATTGACATCTTTTAGTTTCTAGATACAACAAAGAACAAATTGCAAAAAGGTTGAGATCGGCTGACGGTAAACGCCACGATTTTCAAGAGTTTCTCCATACAAAAAAATAACCCAAGCTCCCGATGAATAAGCAGTCCGCGACCCACGAATCCAAGCATCATCAGTTAAAATATAATCATGAGTGGTCGAATTTCAGACAAGACGTGCTTTGTTTCTTGTAAAAGAGCAGATATACGTGTTCTAGCTTTAGCAAGATGAATTTCCTGCAAAAAAAGAAAAATGCAGACAAGTCTCTGCAAATTACAGACACACTGATCACTGATCACTGATCTTTTGTTCCGCAAACTCCTTTAGGCATGGGTAACTACTAGTTCTTTAAAAGAAGAAAGAAATTGTCAACGGATTCCTATCCAAAAACAAATTTGGAAAACGATTGATTGAGCCATCCCATACCTTGCTGCCGACTAATGCAATAGTCAACCAATATTTGACCCAATTTTAATGCATTTACTATCAAACTTTGGCCTCTCCATTTACCAATGCATTTTCATTTTGAATGCTGACAACGGGTTTACTGCTGATTTTCTTTGGTCTGTCTTTGCTAGTATAAGGTCCCTCCTTCCCGGAACTAACCGCTTTCTTGACAACCTTCTCCTCTGGGACCATATTCTGGTTTGTTGACTTACTTCTAGGGGACTTGGTGGGTTTGAAAGCAACAGATTTACTCTTGGCCTGCTCAGTTTTATCTTCTGCTACACCATCCTCCTTCAGTGAGCTCGGAGGTTTGTTTGCCACAACAGAGGTTTTCTCTGTAGCAGACCCGTCCTTAGCTTTCTCTGGATCTGGATCTGGAAGAAGTGCACGCCGACTTAGGCGTAGCTGTCCCTTTTCATTGATCTGCACTTTGATCTTGTAAAAATTAGGAAGATGTATTGAGGAAAAATATTTAAAATGATTTTAAATCTTCAAAAAAACATTAAAGCTTAAAATATAAAAGACGGTTATAAAGGAAATAGTAGAGTTTAACTACCTGTAACTACCTGGCAATTGGATATTATCGGGGGGAAAGATTGATGATAATAAGAATTCCAAAGACTGAAAAACATTGAACAATGCATCCAATACTAATATGCACGTGTATGGATGGATTACGTGTCCATCCATATCAATCAATGGGTAAACAAATAAGTTTAATTATATATTCCCCAAAAGAATGTTATTATTTTGTAGGACTGTTGTAATGGCATATGTGAGTTACTCTATGTTGGCAGACAAAAGGTAGAGGAAACTCACTACCTCAATAAGCTTGACATCAACCCGGTCTCCAACTTTGAAAGCCTGTATACAATTACAGGTAAATTACTTTCATACAATATTCAGATATTTGTTAGTACAGATAAACAAAATATGCTTACGTCTTCGGTCTTTGCTAGCCAATTCGAGCTCAACTCACTAATATGGCAAAGTCCCTGCAATAAAATAAATTTGCAATAACTTGAATATTTTGCCTTTTACATGTACTTTCATTCAGCAGTGTCAAATATCGAAAAATTGTATCCAATATTATATGAAAACGAAACTTTAAAAAGTAGTGTTCTTGTCCCCTCTTCCACTGTAATTCTGAATAGGGAATGAAAGGCCAATTCAGTCATTTGTCCTTTTTTCTATAACAGAATATTGGTTTCCATTTTAGTCAAAATAAGATGGGTTTATGTATCTGTAGGGGGGTAAGTGACACAAGGCCTTAGAAGAGGGGGTTATACCAACCATTTTCAATGACATGCAGAAAGCAAAAAACCGACTTTATAGCACTTCTACTTCGCGCATTATTGGGATAAATATACCTCTCGTTTGGGAGCTATCTCGATGAAAACTCCATATGGAGCTATGGATTTTATCTCACAATTCCTGGTGGAGAAGAAAAAATAGAAAAGAAAGAGTCAAGAGTAAATACTAGAGAATATATGTTCATTATCTATCATGTGTGCTTCTAACAAGGTCTCGTGTCAATGGCGAACACTACGAATACTCCTCCTGGACAAGCACCCAACATTAATTTTCCGTGCTCTAATTAAATTATAAATGCATCAATTTTGGATGGTTTCAACAGTCTTCCTCCTATGTCCGGCCCTTTTTTCAGTTTTAACAAAGAAAACAGGCCCAAAACTTGCAACAGTATCTAGAACCTAGAACAGTTTTGGGATGTATAGGGATTATACTTCCTGTTTACTTCCCTCTCAAAATATAATTAGAATACAAAATGCGTATTTTTCCCCTTTCCTATAGTTTTAATTGTTTGCAAACTTGGAAGATGTAGTGAGACTCGAATCTCAAAATATTGACTTCAAACCACCAGTTCCTTTTATCAGTCATGTCACATATTATATTGCTATTATCAATATTGTTTAGATACTGAATATTATAACTAAATAAGTTCATCATAATTATCTGAGATAAATGACACTGCGATGATAGGATTGTAGTCTCATCTCTTTACTTGATTCGGAGGTTCTATTTGATTCCTAATTTGATATATAAAAATATATACTTTTCCAACATGTGATCATGTACCTATGCTCTAGAAAAGGCAGTAAATTAATGAAATAATGATATGACAACAATGTGACATGAATTAGCGTATGACAGATTAAAAAGGAAAAACAAATGAAGTGAAACCTGTATATCTCCCCAACAGCTGGAACCATTGTTAGATTACTTATAATGGCTTTAGACTTCTCTATGCTTGACAAATCTTTTGCCATTATTTTCACCTGCAACAGCCATTTAAATATGTGCAAATTGTAATTTTGCAGACCCAAGATGCCAGAAGTCCAAAAAACACAACAAGATGAGCGTTTTTTTTCTTGCTTACAGTTCCATTATCCTGTGTGTCAATAGATTCGACCCCAGTTTCTTCAATGATACTCTTCACCTTCTTCCCTCCAGAACCAATAATAAGGTTTACCTTCTCTGGTTTGACCTACACCAAATTTAAGGTAATTAATATATTACAGACTCCAAGAAAATAGGATGGCCATAAGGAAGTGAAACAACCTTCATCACATGAATCAATGGAGCATGCTTAGACAGCCTTCTTGAAGGGGGAGATGAGCATTTTTCCATCTCAGCTGAAGAAGAAGAAGAAGCAACAATTTATAATAAAACCTGATCCTCTTGTTATATCTATTAATGCACGTTTCATCACAGCCCTCAGAGAAAACTAATAAATGTAATTTAAATATGCTCATAGAAATATTCAAGAGAAGGAATGGAAAGAATGTCGGAGAAAACCAGCAATATAAAAATTACTAATGCGTGGAGATGCTCATGTTATGCTATTGCCATTAACAAAAGCAGCTAAGATGCTTAACATGAAAATTTACCAATTTGCTAAGTACTTTAATTCACTGAAAGGAAAACGCATATTTCACAACCAAAACCCTTTCACCAATGAAATACAGCTAACAGTTAACACCATCTAAAATCCTCTTCACAGTCAAACGCAGAGGTGCCATTTTCTCCAAACCAGATATTGTCTTTACCTTAAAGATGCGTATAAGGAGCCAGAACTATAAAACTTAATGATGACGAGACAGATGCACTGCCCAAATAAAAATGTTGCTGAGACACAATTGATGACCACCATGAAAAGATAAAGACATGAATAACTTTTTAGTTTTCACTTTTATTTGCTTTGTATTGATATTATGTTGTCAATCCCTCATAGCATACAGCCACCAAAGAATGTTTGCAACAACGCAGGACCTAGGGCAGTTAGGCTACTTTTCTCCTCAAAGAAATCCTGCTTGGACAAACCACTTCATTTATGGTCATTCCCCTAAATCCATCAAAGAATTTATCTCATTAGTTGTTCAATTTATTGATCACATATGCAAGACTTTATGAATATTCCTTGAACCCACCCCCCCCCCCCCCCCACCCCCCGAAAATGATCACAATGTTTGTTGTAGCATATTGCTAGTGTTAAGATAGTGGAACTAGAGGGTAATGCTAAACAGATAGCCTACAAAGACAATCCAAGAGTCTTTTCACCAAGGTCTTAACATTATCTTTTTTCTTGTTCTTAATATTTGTCCTGCGAGCAACCCATGTTTGGATTTCTGTTCCCTTAAAAAGGTATTGCCATCTACAGGTCAGTAAACTGTGAAATGAAACTTTACCAAGAATATGCTTTCTGCCATCTCTTGCTTGTAAGAGCGCCTGTCTCATAACAGGTAAAGTAATTCCTCCTACCTGTCATAAATAAATGACCTCTTTAAAAAAACCATATGAAAATATTGAAGCAATCTCAAAAAAAAAAAAAAGGAAAGAGTCCCTGCCCTTTATCAAAATAACAAGACTACTTTGAAATGAAAGAAAAATTAAAACAGGGGCAAGAACAAGCATGCCAGCACTCATGCAAGGGAATCTGGTCATCTGAGAGAAAAAATAATTCCAAAAAAGTAGATGATATTCTTTTTTGCCACGTAAAAAGTAGATAATATAAAACCTTTATGTCCAACTGAAAGGCAGTTATGCCGTACTCGTTTCCAGCAACCTGCACCAGAAATTAGAGATTAATTTAATCAGGCTTTCAAAACTTTTGGAATTTAGTACATCTAAAAAGCACTTACTTTTTTTGGCTAAAGTTCAAGAAAAAGGAAACCTGAAAACAATAGATCAAAGAACAAAGAGATATACCTTGAAGTCCATATCTCCAGATGCATCTTCCGATCCAGCTATGTCAGAGAGGATAAGTGGGGTTCCATCGCCACCAAATTCTTTAGTATCCAAAACCATACCCATAGCTATACCAGCAACTGAGCACTTTAAAGGCACACCAGCATCTTGTAATGCTAAACACCCCCCACAAACTGAAGCCATACTGCCACATACTATCATAGATAAGAATGTATACCCCACATTGAATATAAGCAGGCTGAATGACATCTTGTGTGTGTGTGTGTGTGTGCACGCCAGTGTTGCATTAGTAAAATAACAAGTTAACAACTTAAGACCTTGATGAGCCATTGCTTTCGGTGATGGTACTCTCAACACGTATAGTGTAAGGAAAATCTTCTTCGGAAGGCAATATACGTTCAAGGGCTCTTTCTGCTAGCATTCCGTGACCAATTTCTCTTCTACTTGGTCCTCCAATCCTCCCAACTTCCCCAGTGCAAGATGGTGGAAACGTGTACTGAATATTCGAACAAAATTGTGAGATATATTCAATTTTTTTTAAAAACTATACCATAACACTAGGATTTCTGAGCGTCGAAGATTGGCAGACAACAATTATATCAACTGAACAACATAGGGCGTAGCTTAAGGTTATCAGATTCGGAAGAGCCGAAAACATAAAGAAGGGGAGCGGAAGTGAAGCAATAGGGTCAAAGAACTGAAAATGAGATTCAGGGGTCTATTTACGAAATAACAATAATATAGGAAGCAACATTTATTGTTGAAATGATTGTCCTCAATTTAAGACAGAATAGAAAAGTTCTGAGCAATTCAACGGTCCCAACTGACTTGGCTTACATGTGGCTTCACTACAACCTGAAAAAGCGATTTGTTCTACCTCTGTTATCGACTAAGTTGCTTGCATAATAGATATGAACTCAATTTATCAATAGTGAGACAAAATCGTTAAGGTAGACTTCTTGTGTTATTGGTCATGGCTGTAGTAAAATTGGGTTTTTCATGTAGAAGGGAATATTTTTTACCAGCTAACACCTTTTGAGTCTGAAATATAGTGCAACTATACAAATAACACTTTGCAATGATACTCAGGAAAAAAGCTAAACCACTTATAACTCTTCCTCGAATGCAGGAAACCTTATATCAGAAAGTGTATGCAAATAGCGCACACACCTGAAGATAGAATCTCTTAAATTCATCTTCATCTACAAGGTTGTCTATTCTTTGAGCCATTTGTTTATCACCAAGGGTAACCACTGCTAATGACTGCAAAAATACAAAATCAAAATAGAAAAAGTCATTGAAAGAAAAAAATTTATTTTTAGAAACATGCCTCGCAAATTTTTTTTTCAAATCTAACCAAATTGCATTGCAAATAACTTCTAATTTCCAAAAGAAAGCTTTATGGACAGTGTAAGATTGTCAAATTCCCTTCATCATTGCATAGCGACAAGTAACAATTAACTTTATCGGGAATAATAAAACATACAAGGCGTTTCAATACAATAGCAGCAAACAAATACAAAATAGAAGATATCTATGGACTGTAAATGCCCATTAGGTTTTGACGTTTTGTATCTGGTTTCCTTTATTTGGTTGCAACAAAATCCTTCTCATTTTCTGAAGAAAAAAAACCCGATAGAAGCCATTCCCAGATAATCATATAAAAATAGTTGGAACCTAGTGATCATTGATCATCAAGGGATGCAACGAAACAATCAGCTCTAGATTCCAACTAGGTTATTCAAAATAGTTGGATTGAAGAGTGTTTTGCCTAAAAACTCTTAGCAGTTTTCGTGTGCTGATAATGCAACAACAAATGTTGAAGTGATGGTGACACACCGCTTACATAAAGCAACTTCGGCAACCAAGAGTCAAAAATACTACAGGAATAACATAACCATATAACAATTGAGGTGACAGCGGGAAAATAAGGAAAGAGGGAAAATGAAATTAAATGAGCCCACAACAAATGAGTCAGTCACATTAGTGTATACTTATAGGTGCTAATTGGAACTGCCACTCCAGCACAATATGCATTGACATGAATATCAATTTTCTTTCTTTTTCTTGGGCAAGCAAATAATTTGACATAATCAAAGACTGACATACCTGTGTTTCCCCACGGGTGAAAAGAGCACTTCCATGTGCTCTTGGAAGTAATCCACATTCCGAGGTAATTAATCGTATCTCGTTTGGAATTCTACCATCACTCCTTTTACCTCCCTGTAATAAGATATGGAACACAGAGCAAGTGTTAAAAATGTTGAAAAAGTGTATCATGAAGGAATAGGATGTTACTAAACAAATAATATTTCGCTTTCCTCATCATTAGTATGTCTTAAGACAATCAATACAAGATTTTAAATGGAGGCGAATATGTCCCTTTAAACCTCCTCTATCATTTGCACTAGAATAAAGCACGTCGTGAAGTTTAAAGTTACGATATTACCCCGTAAAACAATTAGACTCTGGATGACAACTATAAATCCATTTAATTAGATTTATGATCTACTAGAGTTCAATCCACAGGATAATTGCAAACTAGTTATATGCAAAAGACGATTGTGGAAATAAAAATAAATTTTTAAGAGTATCCTCAAGACAATATCTTAGGAGGGCTACTAACTCAATCCAAAAGGAATTCTCTAAATTTTACATATGCAAGCATGTATCTCGGACAAATGGACAGGCATACCTCTACAATACGTTTCCGAAGGAATTTGGATGTAACTTCTTTAAAAACTACCTTCACGTCTACCTCTGAGAAAAGCTGTGAGAGGAAATAACAACCATAAGAACCAGTGAATTTGTCCCACCAATCTGTAGCTCATAAAACATGAAGAAGATATGGCTGCGGGGAAAAAAAACCCAGAACAATTTCAACACCACCCTTGCTTCAAATCTTGGTAATATTTTCCTTCAATACCAACCTTGGCACCTCTCGAACAATTGTATAACAGGATAGAACAGAGCTTAATGATTAAAGGATACATCCAGCCATCTGTAGCTTATAAAAACATCAAAAGTTCTGATGGCACACGCTATTGGTATGAATTAATTAATATATTGAGCAACCATTTAAGAAAACTAGAAAGAGTGAATCAATGTCCGATGTCGAATATAATTACCTATCATAGCTGGTGAGAGTAAATGCACATTAAAGAAATCTATAAAATTGAGAACCTTGATAAACAATTCAACTATTATAAAAGGAGCATGCAACCTGGGAATCATTTAAGAAATTTGGCTGCTACAGGACTCTGTACTTTGTTACCTATGTCAAACAAGATCCTCCACTTCCAAATGTCTAAATGTAGTTCCATTAGGGTTTCCTGTTAACTCTTATGGAACTCTAAATGTAGTCACATGATTAAACACGAAACTCTAATGGAAACCCAATGATGGGCCACATTGCAGCAATTAAAAAGTACAACAGCTATATTGCGAAGTTTTGAAGTAGAGATGCTTAATTGACACAACAGCAAAAATACATGAGCTCATACAGGAATTAGGCAAAAAAAGAATTACAACCACACAAAAGCATGCAGTAAATTAAGAACAGGAGGTGTTGACTTTTGATTACCAAGCGGGTCGGTTTCCTTGAAACTGGCTTTATGTGAACATCACCTTCATCAACTTCACCATCCACAACAACTTCGTCATCCTCATCTTCATCCTCCAACAAGTTTGATATCGATTCAGAAGCACCAAAAGCTCCATTCATGCTGACATAACCCTTTTCTGAAAGTATATGTAAAACTCTCTCTTCCAATGCCGATAGGGCCTTCCTTCTTGGAATTTTGTTCTTTATCTGTAGCACTTCCACCAGTTCATCACCAGCGATTTCCTGAAAATGACATGTTACAAATGACTATTTCTTATGGATATTTCAGGAGATATTCTGATATCTAATAAGTTCATCTCCCATCAAAAAGAGAGGGTAAAAAAAGATGAAGAGTACAAAAAGAAAGAAAAATGATGTTTCCGACAAGGATTAAATTACAGGGCTCAAAGGGTTACAGAAAAGATCAATATAAAGCCAACTGAAATGATAGAAAAAAAAAATGGTAGTACAGAAAGATTTGTACCATATTCCCAGACTAAGAACCTCTCTTAAGTTATGTTAGGCATGCAATATAAAAATACAGATAATCTATTCGTACAGAGTGAACTGGCTCAATTGTGTGGCCACATTTTGCAGGGATAGGCACGCAGTAATTGAATTGTGCCTTCCTTAATCATCTGCTAGTGTAATGGGTAGCCAAGATTCCCAAATATGAGTCTGCGATAGAGAATACAGGTATTTACTACAGCTAAAGAGAAAAGATACATACTTCAACATGCCTATAGAGCTCAGGAGGAGGTAACTTAATAGCATCAAGCATTTTTGGTTTTCCACACTTCTCAACTAATGCCTCCACCTCATTGCAGATGATCCGTACAGCATCCTAGAAACATGAAGCAGAAAACATTCATTTGGTAACAAAAGATTTCCAAAATAATATCTAACGAAAGATTTTCAAAATAATATCTAATCTTGGGGAAGCAATGACTAAGGGCATGAAAAGCAATCCAACACAACGTAATACATTGCAAAGCTAATCATACAAGCCAGAACATAGCATGAACAGTGGGTCTTGAATCACAAAAAAGAAGTAAATAATAAAATAAATATGACCTTGTCTTGGTGAAAATCATCATATTAGTTCCCACTGCAACTATAGAGAGACAGTGAAAACATTAACGTTGATGTCGTATATTGTTTATCGGAGGTTCGCTAACAGGTTATTTCGTGGTTTCAAACTCCTATTTCTTGAGAAACTTGGATATAGATAAACTCTGCTTTTCCAATTTTTCTTTTATAATATTACATGTACTCTTGCCTCAGATTTTCAGTAATTTGATTCTTATGTCACGTCTTAGTTTCACCTATAAAAACTTGCCATCTGAAACATCAAATTGCTTTTCCTATATTGATATGTAAGTACAGAATGACGTCGCCAAGATGACCCTTTGCACCCCTGGACCCTGAAGCCTATACCTTTGACAACTATGTATCCACATATGCATGATGGGAGGATCAAAAAAAGAATATTAATAACAATAGTACCAAATAAAATGTATTTCTGGCATAAAAAATTGGAAAATCGACAACAACCTAGAAAATAAGGAAAAGTGAAAATAAAAAACCTGCCCAACTTCTACCGCTTGAAGCAACGTCTCTTCCGGAAGAAAATCACAATATCCCTGCAACGAAATTCAGAGACACACGAGTCAGCATGGAACTTTGGAACCACAGTTGTTCATAGACAAACTATACGACTAATAAGAGCATGGAATAGGCAGTTACAGGCCTTCAAATTGTGCAGTTGCAGGCCCTCAAATTGTACTTAAATTCGAATAAATCAGAAAGCATGTTCCAGAAGCAGGTAAAGCGTTTACATCTTAGAAATGTAAAACATATATGTAGAAACCCAATGGGCCTAACTCCCTTTCAAAAGACCTCTAAAGCTTAGGAACAAGTAACACAATCGATGTGCGATTCAACACGTCCCCTCACGCGCAGGATGGACTTTGTCAAACTACTACGTATGAATATCAGGGGGCCCAACATCAATATTGTATTCAACATGCCCCCTCACGCACATCCGCACAGGGTGGACTTTGACAAACCACTGCAAACGGATGAGGGGGCCCAACATTGATGTGTCAAAACTCAAAAGGCCTGCCTCTGACACCATCAAGGAACCCAATGGACTTAGCTCACTCTCAAAAGACGCCTTGTAAGAGGAAGATTGCTCTAGGCTTTATGTATAGCTCAGGAGAAGGTAAAACGTGCGATGTGGGATTCAACACGCCCCCTGACGCGTAGGGTGGACTTTGACAAACCACTGCGAACAGATATCGGAGGGCCCAACATTGATGTGGCATTCAACACGCCCCCTCACGCGCGGGGTAGACTTTAACAAACCACTGCGAACGGATATCGGGGGGCCCAACATTGATATGGGACTTAAAACCGCCAACATCAAATAAAAGGTATGGCATTGATACCATGTAGAAACCCAAGAGGCCTAACTCACTCTCAAAAGACACCTCGAAAGAGGATGATTGCCCTAGGCTTTATATATAGCTCAAGATCAGGTAACACAAGCGATGTGGGATTCAACAATATATTTTGTGCAATAGAAACATAATCGAATTTCTCTGATAGGTTGAAAGTAATCATCCTTGTCATTTATACATTGCATCGTCTTGCTTAGACAATCTCTCTGCAAATTTTCTTTGGAAAGAAAAACATTATAACTGACATTTCCTTTCAGAAAAATTACTCTTAAATGGTTCCTTCACCATGATTCTCAGTATTGATGAGCAACAAAAGTCAGTTTTGCTTCCAAGTTGAACATTACATTGCAATACGAATATTTTCTCAAAGGGTAGAGAAATAAATGTAGACAGGTGTTGCAAGGAATCATCCAAACATCTGTGCCAAAACTTAAAAGAGGCACCATATCAGTAAATGGAATTTGTAGAATACATGGATCGTAAAGCCAATAATGTGGTTTAACAGATAAGGATAAAGTTTCCACACACGGAAAATAAAAACAAAAACAAGGATAAAGATAAAAATTTCCACACACAGAAATAAAAACAGAAATAATCAAAAGTTGGGACATAGTTACTTTGTATTCAATGTTCAAAATGAAATTAAGCAAATCAATATTATCCTAGCCCGAATCCATCTTCCAAATACACAGAGTCAAACAATCCAACCAACAGAAAAGCATATGTAGAAGATAGCCTAAGCGTTCACAGAGAACAACCAAGTTCCTTAGAATAATAATAATAAATAAAAAAAGGGAGACCTAACCTCTATCATCAATATGGCACTGTCTGATCCTGCTAGGAACAAATCCAACTTTGAGTCTTCCATCTCCTTGGTAGTTGGATTAACAATAAACCTATCACCAACCAGACCAATTCGAACTCCTGCAATAGCTTTTGAATTTGGCACTTCGGAAAGAGCTCTGTTTATGTGGTTTGTTTATGATACAGTATTAGTGGGGCCAAATTGAGTAGGCTTAAAAGTAACTTGAAATTTTTGAGAGATTATTAAGAGACTAAAAATGTATTTGGATTGAGAGAAATGGGAAGAACAGAAGAGAATTTCATAAAAGAAATCAAGAAAATAGAAGAGGGAGCAACTCTCTCTATAATGTTCAGATTTATATGAGAGAAAAGTGAGGAATTAAAAATTTCATCATTTTATTCAACGGTAAATTTGGCATTATATTTATGTGGCATTTTCTCTTTGTTTTCTCTCCAAATCTCTTCATTTGGAGAGAGAGAGAAATTTCTTCTCCATATTTTCTCCCCATTTCTCTCTTTTCTCCTCACCTCACTAAAATTGCCAATTGAGGGACATGGAGAGAAAGCTAATAATCTTCTTTTCTCAACATTTCTCTGAATACAAACAGTTAAAGGTTTTAGAATTATTAGGAGTAAACAACAAATATACATTGTCAGTTACCTCACAATATTTTATTTGGTGCTGACATTGATTTATGCAATGCCTGGTGAGTATGACGTGAATAAAGAATGGCATTTGGCTTTACATGCAATCATATATACAACTCAAACTTAAAGGAAAAATTGATGAGACTACAAGAAGACCAATGATTTTGTGTGGATCAAAAAAGTTGAGAGGTTAAAAAGAAACATCAGCAAAATGTAGGTATGCCGGAATGAGTAATAAGATGGTTTAACAGGCTTATTAGAAACGTCAAATTAAGAAATGTTTAAGAAAGAGGACTAGTACAGGATGAGAATAAGAAAGAAAATCATCCAAGATGGGTTGACATCTATGTAGTGTATACAAGAAGAAGATACAACTAGGAAAAGATAGCTATGTGATTGAAGACAACGATGCCACAAAAGAGAAGTATATATAAGGGAATAATATTAGAGCTCTTGATTAGGACTAACTTAAGAAATGAGACCCTAGATCGAGCTTATTGGCAAAAAGGATTTATGTAGTCAATCCCAATAATTGCTAGTGCAATTGGAGTCATAGGCAAAAGGTAGGTCAAAATAAAATTCTAACAAGACAACCATATGTTTGTGAATGCTTTACCAATAAATGAATTAGGTCGTTAAGAAGTATACACAAAAACAAAGTGTGGCTGCAATAAGAGTATATATTGAAACCGAATTTGGCTGAAATGCGAGTGCATAAGCAAATGATGAAAAAGAATGAAACAAGAGAGGGAAATGAACATACACAGTGGACTAGGAGTGATACAAATTATGAATAAAATTACAAAACTTACAAAGGATAAAAAAGACGTGGAGTATAAGGAATCTAATATGAGGGGCTCCAAAAACCATAGATAAGTGGGACCTAATAGCGGAGCTAAAAAAAAAATCACATAAGCCAGGAAAAAAATCGAAAAACTAATAAGACAACATACAAAGCAATTCCAGCTGCTGTAACGGCCAAAGAATCAGGGGAATGCAAACCATCATAGCTTAAAACCTGCAAGCACACAGGAGTAAGTCTAATCATGACAAGGTACACAACTAGAAATATGAAAAATAATTCTCAAACTCGGACAAGCGTCAAGAAAATATATCCACTCATTGATCATCATTAAACTTGTTTTGGAGCATATGTAGACACTCATAGCAAACAATTAAAACATTTATGATCCTACGACTGGTTAAAGAATGCCACTAAAACGAAACAGAAGTGTCCCCTGGTGAACCACATCAGATTCAAATGCTGCAAGTTCAAATGCGACAGCATGCTTCATCTTTAATTAGGAAAAGTTAAATTTTCATTCGTACTAGAAAACTAAAGAGCGAGTGGCCTGGAGGCCCTGGACTCAAGCAAGGGAATCCTAAAATGAAGTGTGTCAAATACGAAATAGGCTACCACAATACTTCCACAAAAACAACAAGACCAAACCTTTGTCCGACCTAAGTACAGTTGGCTACATGAATATTAGTAACAAGTCCTCGAATATGTTTAAATGGAAGCTACAATCAAGTATGAAATGAGCTACATCAGTTTTCTACTCAATCTATTATTTAAAGTAAGAAGAAAAGAAACTTGAGCAATGAACACAGTGAGAATAAATAAGGAATTACCAAAGAGAGTATCTGAGTTTCATGGTAGAAACCCTTAAGCATGGTTGGACGCAAAGGCCTATCAATCAATCTACATATTAGGACCTGCACAGAACAACTCAATGCAGTTTAAGGACATAGATAAGAGCAAGTCCTTAAATAAAGCAGCATTATATGGCTAAACAACCAATTAAAGCTAGCTGACTTTTATGACAATTCTAACATACGCCAAATTTTTTTTTTACTAGGGGTTGAGATTCTTTACATGGTGGCTACTTAATAATCTAAATTGGAAAAAGAATAAAGACGTTGAACATTTGGGAACCACAAACACCATACTCTTTGATCACCATCAGCAAACCAACCAACTGATCAGATTAATTAAAAATAAAATAAAACAGAGAAGAAGACTCTAGAAGTAAAAAGAAAAACAAATCAGTTCTGAATGAATGAAAGAGATCATTTGTACTCGATCAATAATCGCTCATATGAGTCATACCTCATGATCCTTTATCCTCCCTTCTCGTTTAAAAAATCCTCCACTGAAAATAACGGCAGATTATAGTTAGACAACATTAACCCTGTTCACAGTTCTGATATTAAATTATCGAATATCAAAGTAATGCAAGTCATACCTAGTTCGACCGGCTGCTGAGAAACGCTCTTGATAAGTTACAGAAAGAGGGAAAAAGTCAGAAGGCTCGCTTGGGACATCAGCCAAACAAACAGATGTGTAGATGATCTACAAGTACAGAATTATATCGATTGGTTCTTACTATGCACAAATGATTGACATTCTAAATGTATAAAACATTTCATTAAGTGAAACATGCCAATGGAATATGGTTTTCTTTGGGAATGAAGGGAAAAATAATAGTTTGTGCCAAGTCAGAGGTCCAACATATTGCGATATTGTCCAAAAATAGGATTTCCAAAATTAGGGTTGTCATGATTACAGTACATAAGGAACCTCTTCAAGAACATTTTGAGGAGTACAAATTATCAAAAAAAAAAAAAAATGAGTAACATTTTGAGGAATATGAAAATGAAAAATGTTGGATATAAATTGTTTATTTGGGTTGCTATCTAAAAACAGTTTCTATTTGCAGAAAAACAGCGTTTCAGAATATAATTTATGTGAGAGTTGAGTTGTTTGTTTGGTTAGATTCTCACAACAGTTTCCTTGCACTTGAAAACATCAAAATGCAAATCAAACAGAACAAAAATGTCTTTTTATCAAGTATAGGCTAACAAATTTACTTTTGGCCAAGCATAGACTACATGAAACAAATAAACGAGAAAAGCAATTTAGTTTCGTGCAGGGAATATACCGACCTAGATGATTGATGGACAAGTATAAAGAAAAGAGGTGAGATCTAGATATGATTCTTGTTGTCCTAAAACAATTCCTAGAAAGAAAGAAATGGTTGTTTGAGAACCATTCAAATATCTAGGGTATATATCTTAATCATACTTGCAAATCAAACAGTGATATACCTTTCTAATGGCAAAGGTTCCATAAGCATACAGACATGCATGTAGCTGAGCTAATAATTTAAGACAAAACTTACAGTTTCTCCATCCGTTATGGTAACAGATCCACTGGCTTGTCTTCCTATGTGACCCGTCTCAACCAAAATCTGTAGCAAATGCCAAATTGTGACATGTACAACTGAAGATACATAAGATAGTATGCAGAATGATTCCTTATCTAAACTGCACCCACAACTGCAGTCATAAGCAACCAATAGCTTAAAAATTCAATTAGATAAAGGACATGTTACGCCAGATCCTTGCTTAAGGAGAATTCTTGAAAAGAATTGACCAGGTGATGCCACTCATTAATAGCATGCATTTACAAAAGAAGCACAAAGAAGTCAGTCGTTATATTAGTACGTTTGGGCGTTTTTGGTTAATGGTAGTTATCCTTCAGGAAACACTTCCCTCAATTTTATAAAGGAGTTGGAGGCATTCCCGTTTGCCAATCACTGCATATAAATGTAACTCAATGGCATTTATTTGTTTCTTGCAAGCAGAAAATAGGAGGAGGGGAATTTGCACTGCAATGAGGTAGTAACTAATCCTATTGAGTACTCAAGCCACTTTTTCATATGACTAAATTGTCAAGCTCATCGAATGCAAATCTTACAAACTCATGAGAATGAGAGAAAACACAGTTTGTCATATCTGCACGACCTCGTTGGAATAGCTTTGTTTTTGGCAGGAAATATATGCGTATATATAGGAGAAGTAGTTACAAACAAGCTCTTCGAAAATTAAGAAACCTATATCAACAAGGTCGACTAGGAAAACCTCCTCCTGAGCACGCATACTCTTTTTACAGTATATAATTTCCAACTTCAAAAAACCCTCAGCTTTTGCGCCACCAAATTTCTTTACATCAATGTTCATAATGGAATTCACTATATCCAACGATATAATTCAATCTAACAAGTTCAAAATCCAAATCCCATTTAATAAAAAACGATAAAACTCGAAGAAAAAAACTTACATGACGATCGCCAACTGGAATTTTAACCGAGTGACGCTGGGGAAAATATTGAGCTGAATCAGCATAAGAATGCGAAACCTGAGGCTCGGACGATGCTAGAATTTTTAGCCGATTGTGGAATTTTCTTCTTTTTCCTCTGCCTCTACTTGACAGAACCACGGAAAGAGAAGGACGAAGGCGAGTGTTAGAGTGAGAGTGAAGTGGACAACCGGAGGATAGAGAGAATCTGTGCATAATCGGGTGCAAATGCCCTCCATGGAAGGTAGGATTTGCTAACATCCTTGCTCAGCTTGGGTTGCTGAAGCTGAACTGAGAGAGACTGAGACAAGGAGGGAGAGACTTATCCGTTGTTGCCTCACTCGAAATGAATAGGTTTTGCAGTTTTGAGCGAGCGATGGCGCGACGACGTTGCGAGATGCGAAACGATGATAAAACTATAGTTGGGCTGGCCCATTTTCAAAACACCAAAGCCATTGAAAAACTCAATTGCGATATAGTAATTTTACTAATTCATTCTACCTTAAAAAAAAAACTCAATTGAAATAAAATAATTATTTACTTTATAGTAATATTTATGGTCCCGTTTAGTTAGTGTTCCCAATCAAACTCAACCCAAAAATTGTGGATTTAATTTTTAGGAACGCGTTTGGCAAACACAAAACTCAACCCAATCCAAAAAATAAGAATTGATTCTCAAAATCCTAAAGAAACTAGAAACAAAAAAAAGTTGTTTCTTTTTGTATCCAAAAAACTCAACTCAAAGTTCTCAACTTTTGACTTTATCTGCCGGCCGACCACCACCACCCGCCGCCGGCAGCCGTCCGGCGACCATCGTCGGCCGTTGCCGCCGCCGTCCGACGACCGACCCCCCCTCTCCGCCCACCTCCGGCTACCTTCGGCGACCGTCGCCGGCCACCTCCGCCGCCGTCCGGCCGCCACCAAACGAAAAAAAAAAAAATTAGGATAAAATCGTTACCAAACACATTCTGTTCTCAACACAAAACAAAAATTGTCGTTACCAAACATAATTCTGTTCCCAAAATTCTCAACCTAACTCAATTCAACTCAACCCAATCCATTCCAGTTGGGTTCAGAAAAATGGGAACACTAACCAAACGCCACCTATATTTTCCTATTCATTATGTTGTTGTTAACATTATTGTTGTACAGTAACATTTGTATTCTCTCATTCATTATGCTGCTATTAATATTATTATTGGACGGTAATATTTGCATCTTTCATTAATTATGTTACAATTGATATAATGGGATAATATATATTTATGTTTATCTTAAATAAAAATATATAAGTGATGTTTTCTCAATATGAACTTGCGAGTGGTGACCTATTTTAATTTTAATGGTGAAAATGGGGTTCTTTCTAATTTTCTCTTGTATAAAACAGGACGGAGATAAAAAGACGCTCCATATTTATCCGTTTAGAGATAAAAACAATTTAAATTAAATTAAAATATATATTTATATTTTTTATATCTTATGTCTAATTAAGAAGATAATATATCTTATTAATTAAATATTATAAATAACTAGCACTACATTTTTACCCACATATTTTGTCTCAATACTTTGAGGAACTAATTAAAAAAAAAATCTAAATAAAATTAATATTTTAAAGGAATAATTTACTTTATCCTCCATATGAAATAATTTTAGAAAATTATTACGAGAAAATTAAAGTCCTCTCAATATCCTTAGAACACACACTTACCTCTTCTCCCTCTCGAACTATGCAAGGTCGTCGTTGGTCTTAAATTTAAATGCATATATCTCTGTTGTCTAAACTCCGATTTAGTTATACGATCATTCATTTAACACATTAATAAGTCTATTATCATGTGTAACTAGTTTTATCCAAAAATTATTAAAAATATATACACATTCAATAAGATAAAAATATAAAAAATTCGATAATAAAAACTATATGAAATCAAGAACGATTAGACATCACTATTGATGAGGGTTTTTTTTGCCACGATTTTAAATTTTATAACTTGGTATCAATTTAATCCACTTGATATAATAGTTTTTTAAAAACTCCAATAAATTTATCAAAAATCTAAAATCACTACATGGCGTAAAAAAATTTACGTGAAAAAATTACAGAGACTTTTATGTAATAGAAAAAATTTAGATTTAAAAAAAAAAAATATTATAGCGAGTAAACTGTATAAAGATTATATATACAATTTTTTTGAATTCGTGGACTGTCAATCAAATTCTAAAAAAATAGTGATTGTCGTCACACTCTCATGAAGTCAACCAATTTTTTTTTTTTAATTTTTTGATTAAGATGTGTCTGGACTAATTTGTGTTTTTACTAATTAATTGACATTAAATATAATTTTCTTACAAATTTAGTGATTAGGAAAATTAGCGGCAACGGCAAAATGTTAATGCGGCTCTCCCGCTAATAGTAATAGCTTTCCCGTCGATTAAACGCCTTAAACACTTCCTTCTCCCGGTGGTTCTGCATTCCGTCCGCAGATCATGGAGTCTTCTTCCTTTCCTCTCTGCTGCAAGCCCTAGCTTCCGGTGAACGAATCATGAATGCAGAGAAAATGGACGTGAACTCTCAACTCCACTGCCTCGAGATGGAGGCTTATGCTGATGTCTTAAAAGCTTTCATTGCTCAATCCGATGTTCTCTCTTGGGTATCTAATCTATGATTTTCTCCCTTTTTCTTTCTCTTCAGGTTTCTCTGGTATCTACATCCATAGTTTTTTCATTCATGCGCTCCTCATTTTTAGGGCAAAGAAGGACTCATCACCGAGCTTCGCAAAGAGCTCAATATTAACGATAACGAACACCGAAATCTCCTATCAGAAATTGACGCAGACGCGTCTATCCAAACCATAAGGTACTTTACGTAGTTAGATTTACTTATTTAAACAGTATTGCAATCGTTATCCATGCAATGCTGAACAATATTTTATTAATTTACGAATGGATAATAGTAAATAATGAAATCCACCATTTGAATGGTACATAGAGAATGGAGAAGAGGTAATCCCAATGCGAAGGCTCAAGTATCAGCAGGATCATATAAAATGTCAAACACTTCCCATGGTGGGGTTGCCAGAGTAGGGAGACAGATACCATATGGTCAACCCATGCCACCTTATTTGGAAGTAAGTAAAAGATTTGGTTAACTGTTGAATGTTGTTCTCTTGTCATATTTCTACCCTTCCATTAGTTTAAAAGCTATGTTCAACTGCTCGATAGTTTAGGGGGCGTTTGGTTTGGTTAATGTTTTTGCTTTTTTGTTTCTACTCCAAAAAAATGGGATGAGAATTATGTTTCCGTTCTCAATAATTCTTGGACAGAAATGCATTTGGTTACGACAATTGTTCTTAAATCGTCTCTTGTTTTATGAGAACAAAAGCAAAGAAGCATAAGTTGGGAAGGAATGGAAACAACTTTTTTTTTGTTTCTCAAAATACCAAAATTTTTGGGATTAATCCCAAAATATTAGGAATATTTGGGAACAAAAATATGCTAACCAAACATATTTCTCTTTGTAAACAAGAATTTGGGAGTAGAAACACTAAACAAACATGGCCTTAACATAACGTGGCTTGGTGAAACCAAACAGGCCTCTGTTCTATCTCACACTTGCTCTGAATCCACTGTATAAATCTGTTTCAGACGACATCTGCTATGGATTGGGAATGTATCAAGAATCTCTAGTTCATTTATCTGAAATTATGTCAGTCTAGATAGTTCAATATTTTGTATTTGTGTGCAGTCACAGTTTAAGGATGATCACATGCACAGGGAACTACCTCCATGCACTATTGGGAATGCTGGGCCATCATTTCAAATAGTTCGTCATGAATTTCCGCCTGCATCTATCAGCCACCATAGAGGACGGTTGGAATTTCAGTCAAATGAAGGTTTTCATGGACTCGGTTTGTCAAATGTCAATAGAAGTTCTGATGTGATTAAGATCCCCAAAACAAACAAAGTTGTGTATAAGGTGAGGCTACAATTTACTGGTTAAATATTTAATGCATAATATCGTACATGCATCTACTGAAAGCAACCGAGGAATGTATGTTTGTTTCTTATTCATCCTTGGCCTGCACTAATGTTGGTATGTTTAAGATGCAAGCAGTATATGAAGTAAGATTGTGCATATTCTTTCTTAGGTAAAGATGTACCTGTTTTCTCCTCTTTTCTTGTCGATAGACTGCTCTTGGTGATTGCCCTCTTTCTCTTATATGTAAAAGGGTTATGCTTCTTAGTTGTCCTGGGTTCTATTCATTATGTTTTAATGTAATTTTTAATTTCTCAGAGGCATTTTGACATTTTGTACCCCTAAAATTTGACCAAAATCTCACTTTGGTCCCTACGGTTTCAATTTGAAAATATGATACCTTAAAGTTTCCTAATCGTCCCATTGTAGTTTAAGGTATTATCCCCATTACAATTTTGGACACAAAATGGTCACTTACCGCTTATGTGATTGTTTTTAAGGAGCATTATATGCATTTTCGGTCTCTTCCTTTTCCCCCTCCCATTCTCCATCATGCAAAATACTAAGAAGTCAGAAATATAGATATAATGTAAATCTCTCTCTCTCTCTCTCTACACACACACACACACACACATATATACATACATAGTTACAGTTTTTTTTAGAAATCTTTTAAAAGGCAAAGGAAGAGGGTGGAAATGCTCATAAGGTTCTCTTAAAAATAGTTGGGTGCATGACAAGTGACACTTTTCCAGCCAAATTATAATGGAGCGATTGATTTGTACTAAAATGGGAACATTAAAAAACTTCATGTGTTCAAATTGAAAACATAGGGACCAAAGTGAAATATTGATCAAACTTCAGGGGTACAAAGTGTCAAAAACCTTTTCCGGAAGGAAATCCGAGGGGAAAAATACCGTTTGAGTTGTTGAAGGTTTTTTAATTTTGATTGTTGGTTGAAGGTCTTTTAATTTTGATTGTCACGAGAAGTTTCCATATTGAATGAATGCATTTGTTTTTGGTTCTTATATTGTAGGTTGAGAGAATGATTTGCACAAGGGAAAACCTTGATGCGCCTCAAGTTGAGATGGCGAAGTCGATCCTTAGTGTAAACTACCTTTCACACTCATCATTGAAACACCTTAGCAACCTCTTGACTTAAAGCCAAAGTGTTGATTATTTTTATGCTGACGGATGTTTCTGAAAATTGTGATTTTTTTGGAGTAGGACCATGAAAGAGTTCTCGAGGAAGCAATTTTAAAACTCGATGAAGTGTTAAGGAAGGTGTAAGTCTAATTTACTGATTTCATTTTCTATACATATGCACATTTGCTTCCCCTTGGAGTAATTAACAAAGTCACAAATGCATCTCTTTTGATGTTTCAGATGAGTCTCTTTAAACAGTTGCAGCATCACTGAAAGAGGAATGGCAAAAACGCAGATTCAATCTTCAGGATGACCAACAAAAGCGCCCCCCTCAACAAACCCCCCCCCCCCAACCAAAAAAAAAAAAAAACATTTTATGTACATATGGACTACCCATCCATACTCAGCAAAGGAATGATCTTTAATTTTGGTTGTCAACTTTTGAACCGTTCAGGTTTGAGCTAAATACTGGTTAGGACAGTGAGCTTTTGGATCAAATTTGTGGATGTAAGAATGTTCTGTGGCAGTCAGCATCTATAATAGAAAGTTTGCAATCAGAGAAAAAGTTAAAAAAGTTGTGTACTAAAATATAATTTGCTAAAGTAAATTGTAATGTTTTTATTTTTTTTAAAAATAGAGGGTATGTGTTAGCAAAATCCAGTATTTTCCGGGTCGGGTTTATACACAACAACTACCAAACGTGTCATGAACAAGCGATAATACCGAGTGTGCGACCTCTGTAGAAATCATCGATGTATACGAGGGAGGAGGAGGATTTCAATTGCAGCGAACAAACGCATCAAACCCTGGCGATCTCTATTATCTGTTAAGATTTTAATTCTTGTGCCAGGAAGATAAATTTGCAGGTCAGTGACGGAGAAGGTGAAAGCGAAAAATGGATTGTGCTTTGAAGATCTCATCAATGGCCGTGCCTATATTTCGTTCGCCAAATTTAAGTTTCCACAAGCATGCAAAGTTCGGTCTGAGGAATTACCCTCCAACTTTCAATATGAACGCTTTATCCGAGAATGGCGCTTGTTTTCAATCGGTCAGTTCTCTTCCGGAATCTATCTATCTAACTATCTATAATTAATTAATTAGTCAAATGGTTGATATAATGGCGACGTATGCATTCCTATGTCTGTGTTTGTTCACTATTTTATTCGTCTTCCCAAAAAGGGAAAAAAATATCAAGGATTGATTTTGGGTTTAATTGCTGGAATGTGACATCTAGAGACGTCGCATTTTTTCATGTTACTATTGGTCACTAACTTGCATCTTCGTTAATGTAGTAGCCATGGGTTGTTTTATTTAATTTCTTGAAATTTAGTGCATGTTCTGAGCTTCCTTTTTTTTTTTTTTTCCAATGAAGTCTGTTGTTTGCGAAGCTAACATGCCGAGAGTATTATTTTAATTGGTAAGTGAGTGAATTTTTCCTTGGTTTTCTATTATTCTCCCCGGAAAAATTTGCGGCATTGCACCCATCAAAGTGCTGGTAACTATGACAGCTTTCATAAATTGCAGAAGGTTGTACTAATGAGCGGAGAAAGACAAGAAATGCCTTATTTTATTTGGAATGAATTAATTGAACCTCCCTTTGTTTCTATTTCTTAAATATCTCTTGCAATAATATTTCTAGGCAGAACGATAGGAAATTTTCAGCTTCCGTGTTTGATGCATTGCAGAGTGTAACATCTGAAACTTTTGATGTGCCATTTATAGTAAATTTTGATTATTCGGCTCATCAAATGTGTCTTATTTCGTTATGTTAATGTCAACCTATAGGTCATCCTTTCCTTGTAGAGCGCTAGAGGTTTGAGTTATTTTTCATAATACTAACACATTGTCCTATATTTCAATTTTCCTCCAACATTTTGTGTCTCGTGATGCTCAGTTTTCTCATGGGTAAGCAATTGGAAATACAATAGCAATTATTGAAGCTATGGATGTAATAAACAGACCAATCTCTGGCTATCCATATGTCTGCATGTGCTGGGAAGGGAGAAGTGTGGGGACATAGGTTGCATGGTCAAATAGACTTCCTTTCTTTCTTTGGTGCATCTACTATAAATAAGAATTTGATATTTTTTTATGTGCCACTTCTCATTGTCAGGAATACTTTTCTAGTTGGTTTAAATTGCTCTGACATTGTATATTTTGCTGTCATAGGTTGCATTAAGTTCGTTAGGAGACGTCCGTCGAAAAAGCAGCCTTGAATCGATGTTTCGTTATGATAAAGCTATACCGGAAGAGATAATTGATGTGCCAGTTGGTTTATCCTTGGACGAAAAAGATATTGGAGATAATCCTCGATGTTCTGATTGCCAAGCCAAAGGTGCTGTCCTTTGTACTACTTGCTCAGGGTCTGGCCTTTATGTTGATTCGATATTGGAGAGCCAAGGAATAATTGTCAAAGTTCGATGCCTGGGTAAAAGTTATTTTCAATGCTCGTGTGTACATATTTCGTAGAAACAAGCATGGACGTTAGACATGCATATGCATGGTACATGTATATATACATACTTGTCAAAGAGAAAGCTCAGCGTGTCCTTCCGAAATGTACTTGTGGTTTGGGAAACAAGTAGATACTTATATGAAGATCTAACCTACTTACTTTTTTTTTTGGTAGGTTGCGGGGGAACTGGGAACATAATGTGTTCAGATTGTGGTGGCCGGGGTCATGTTTGAGTTGTCTTAGCTTGTTTTGTGAGCCTTGCTCCCATTCCAAAGTTTGTTTTGTTTTTCATTTTCTCGTATTGTCTTTTGTAACATCCGTTGCAGAAAATGCAGATTGTAGTAACTTGAGAAAATGATATTGTTAAATTTGATTCATGGATTGGGTATTGATTAGTTTAGACATAAGTTTTATGTAACGATTATGATTCAGTTTTATTACATACATCTTATTGTTTCTCTACTGAGTTTCGATCGGTAGTCCATTGTAAGTGTATAATGTTGTGTCGAGTCCCTATTTATATGTATATAAGAGGTTGGTGCATTAGAAATAAATATACGATTGAACTTAGAAAATAGGATAACATCGTTCCTTATTTTGACTGTGTGAAATCCTTGTACCAAGTAATCATGACAAACAAGATAATGGAAATTAAGCAACGGTGGCATGATGAAAGCAGCCACTACATATCTCCTTCCTTGTCCTGTGTTTTGTGATTTTAAATGATATATACAAATGTCTTGTTAGTGCTTGCACACACGATAAGTTTGGTTTGGGGAACACGCACACAGCCAGCCTCATTATCTCCACCTAAAATTAATGATGTGAGGTTGACATCCATTGGATAGTGGTATAGATTTTTCTTTAAGGAAGACTCTATGCCAAAACATTCGAGTGATTTTGAGCGTAAAGTTAGGCAAGGGGCAACCCACTCCCACATTCTTTTTTGCTTTTCTTTCTGAATTTAATAGTAGTACTTTGGCGTGCTCATCTTGAAGGATTACTATCTAGAGAAGTCTAGTCAACCTAGTGTAATAGTTTTATATATCATGCATGTATAGAATATTATGAATGGAAAGGTGTCGTTGAAAGAAAAATTGTTAATAGAAATTAGCGGAAACGGTTCACTTCCATGTACAGCGACAGGTAGGACCCAAAATCTTATTGCATCTCATTAGAATGCATGTGCTGTCTCTTAAGTACATGTTGTCCTATTAGTTGCTCCTCTGTTTATGTATGTTTTTTTTATGCATATTGGGATTTGAGGCTGGGAAAAGCATACATGCTCTTTGTTTAGTGAAAGTTGTGGTTGCCTTTGGGGTGGATATCTTTACCTTTTGCAATTTGTAATACCCCATCATAATATTAAATGGAAATTGGGAACATTGTTTTTTCTAGTTAAGTTTATATGAAAAGCATGACCCTCCCCAGACCCTGCAATGGCTAGTGTCTTCGTGCACTAGGCTGCCCTTGTTTATACTGTAATATTAGGATATACCGTTGGCTTTTACAATTGCAGGTTTTATGAAATTTAGAAGAATTAAAAGATTGTTTTTTTTTTTTGATAAAGAATTTTGAGAAGTGTTTAGAAAATTCTATAAACAATGATAGGAAGAAAAATAAGAGGGGAGTCATGATGATATGAAAGTGGAAAGAAGGAGATAAGAGTTGGGCTAGTGCGTTACCATAAAGAAACATAAGTTTGACTCTTGTGCGGTGGTACTTCAACTTTTTGTATTCATTGACAACTTGTGTATAATATGCATATGGCGTGCTGTCCGTAAAAGTATCATTAATATAAAGCCAAAGTAAATGCTCTCTCTTTGGATCATCACCACCAACCTCATTTCTTGAGCTCTTCCCCAATCATTCTGCTCTTTGTTTTCGGCAACAGTTCAACATGCAGGAGCAGAGTAAAGCTTTCCATGGAATGCTGCTTGTGGTGCTGCTTCTTGTTTCCTCCTTTGTTCGCTCTTCTTTTGCTGTTCCTGCAACCAGTAAGGCCTCAATCATATAAAGATCCAGTTGTTTTTCTTCATGTTTTTTTTTTAATTGATAGAACACTTCTCGAAAGTGTTAGAAAATGAGCTTCAGCTCTTCCTTATCTTGTTTTTCTCTGAATTAATTGTTAGGAAGCCTCAACTCAATTAAGGGTGACAACTCCTTTGTCCGAGATTTCGACCTTCAATCAAGGGTGACTGACTTCTTCCTCTCTTATTCTTCTTACTATCATCGTCGTCGTCGTCTTCTTTTTATTTGTTTTGTTTTTTGGTTAGGATTATGAATATCGAGTATTAATTGCAAATATTATGCATGTGTTGTGTAGGTGCGAGTGATGGAGATGGGAGATGGATCTGTGGAAGGAAGAAGAAGGGAGACTATCGAAGCAGAAGATTATTCAGGGACAGGAGCAAACAATAGCCATGACCCAACCACTCCTATTACTCCTGGAAAAACTTGATTATATATCAATCTCAGATTTTGGTTCATACACTACTTGTATTGGTGTGATGTCAACAATATATACTACTAGAGTTTGTCCTTTTTCTGGTTTGGATATGTCTCTTGTTTAGTGTTTTGTCCAAATTCATTTGTATATTCCTCTTATCAACCTTGTATTTCCATCAATCTTTCATTTGGGTCTAAAAATTCCAAGTTTTTGTCAAAAAAACATGGGTTGTAACAAGTTTGTCTATAGATGTTAGTAGCATTAGAATACTGGAAATACCTTTTTGTAAGATATATTTTTCAATAATTTGATTCAAATTTACGTCTAGGAATATTGGTGTTAAAAAGTGGTTAACACTTTGAGTTGATCTAGTCCGAGGACACTTATGAATTTTCTGCCGAGGTGGGAGGTGATGTATGCTGGAGATCGATAAATTTATGTTGATTTGAGGTTCAGAGTCGAGACTCTGAGTTGTACCTAGCACAAAGACCCTGAGTATTGAATGCCTGAGCGTATTTATTGGCGAGGAGCTCAATTAGCGTCACAAAATCAGGGACCTGAGTTATGTTAATTATTGTAACTCGGCGTGTGTCCAATAGGAGGGCGCGTGTGGAGATTAGGCTTTTGGGCTTGGCCTTCAAGCCCATCAAGGAAAATCCATAGCCCGACTTGACACAGTTGAGGAGAATGGGCCTAGCCCATGACGATGGTGTGGGCTAAGACAAGTCGTTCTTTTAACGACATTGATCCTGGGGCGGAAATCTTTGTCCGAAACCCACATATAAGTTGAAGAGGGCCCATTAGGTGAAGAATCCGAGCAGGGGGTGCTCGAATCCCCAAGATCGGATAAGGCCTTTAAAGGCTTCCAAGGACACCGTACCAGGCAGGAGCAACTCAAAGAACCCTAGTCGGAAAACTATGGTCGGAGCTTGGATCATGAGGTTGAAGCTTGGCCAAGACATGGAAGGCCACATGAGGCTGCTATCCTGAGCTCGGAGCTCGAAGATGAGGTCAGAGCTCGACCAAGTCATGGATTGCTAACTTGCTATTCTGAGGTTGGAGCTTGGCCAGGTCTTGAGGTTGGAGCTCCGCAAAAACTCTACAAATGGGTCCATTTGGTCCTCCCCTGTCCTCTAATAGAAGCTCGGACATTAAGGCCGAAGCTCAGCTTGGTCCTAAGGCTGGAGCTCTACAAAACTCCCACAAATGAGCCATTTGGTCCTCATCTGTTCTTTGGTCAGAGCTCGGGTACTGAGGTCAAATTTTTCCCACATCAGAATCATTTAGGTTTTTCATTACAATAACAACAATAAAGTATTTGCCCCACTTAAATGGAGTCAGTTACATGAATCTGTTCACGTCATAGTGATTGATCAAGAGTTATTTTACTGTACCAATTCTCATAATCTACCTTTCAAAATTCTATTTAATTTTGGCAACATCACTTGATTGAACCATTAAAATAATTTTAAAATCATTGTACATTCTTAATGAAGGTAAGAAAAAAAAAACACCAATTCATAACTATATTCGATAGGTGTTATAATTTCTTTGAGCGCAAGATAAATACAATTATATAAAATAATATAATGATTATTCAATGCCCTTTTTGACTGATTTAGAAGTAATTATTTTTTCAAAAATAATAATTATTAAGAAGACGATATGGGAATTAAATCTTTTGGGGAGTACTCTGAAATTAAATTTTAAATTTAATTCTGCATATAACAGGCTAATATGAGGGAGCACGTTCTTAAAATTGTTCGGTGAGAATGCGCAGAAAAATAAAATAAAAATATTATCACTAATTTAGATCATTAAATTAAAGTAATGAATAAATTTTTTTTAGGAAAATTCTCTCAAAAGTCTTATTCCATAAAAATATAATTTTATATAGTTTTGTAATAATAATTTTTTTTGAGATGGTCGTTCAGAGATTATTTTTGAAATCTTGATAACTTGCCATAAGTTTCCCTAATTTTTAATATGATTGAAAATTGAGATAGGAATACTCGGGAGGGAGAGAGATGGAGCCATCTAAATTCTAAAGCATGGATATGAGACGGCAATGGTGAAGTGAAAAACCTAGAAGCTGAAAGGGTAAAATACAAGTACATGTGTTGCATGCTTGTGCTTTTGGATCGTATATATACATTATTCACGAGAAGAGAAAAACTCCTCCGTTTAAAGGAACATGGGATTTGACTAGCAGAGATTGATTCAACAAAGAAGATCGGAGCGTCTCCGTGCTTAAAGTTTTGCCCAACCTAACACGAACGGACAAACCCCGACACTTGTAGCACTCTGGACTCTATTCATTTTTGGATCTTCTCTCCAAACCCCATTCATAACTCATAGCCCCTTTCGTTTTTCGTGTTTTCTCAGACCTCACCGATCAATTTTCCTTTTCGATCTGCAACACCCAACTTTTAGGTTATGATCTCTTGGCGCAATGGTTCTGTTGATTTGTAAATCGATGGGTTTCTGATTTGGGTTCTTCAATGGGTGATTTTCGGGAACCGAGCGCTCCCATAACCGAAGAGCTGCCCCTGCTGTCACCGTCAACGTCGGCGTTGAACCCGAACCCATCGTCGATCGGCTCTGAACGTTGGGCCATAGCAGAGGAAGCGACACAGAAGATTATTTACAAGGTTCAGCCCACTACTGTATCTGAAGAAAGAAGAAGAGATGTTATAGACTACGTGCGGAGGTTAATTAGAGGTTGTCTTGGATGTGAGGTGAGAACTCATTAATATACTCTACGAAATACACGGCACATATGTTTATTATATGCATATATCCATCTATGAATGCATTTATATGTTGTTCTCTGAATTGAGTAGTTATGTTGTGCAATTAATAATTTCAACTTTAACACTTTGGGCCGATGGTGTGGTGCATTGTACAAATAGTTGATTTGGCTTTTGTAGTCTGATGTATTGAGCCAATGCTTCCATTTTTGTAGTTTTGGGGTGCTTGGGATGCAAAGAAGTTGTAGATGGTGGAATAGTTTCTATAGTAAGCAAGTAGATGGCAGATTGGAATTGCAGAGTTCTTAGCATGTGTTGGATCATAATGTTGTCTTTAGATTGGTCTTTATCTATGTTTTTGTAGGATCAAAACTACAAAAGGCACATGAAGTTATTTCTTAAGACTGGTATGCTTTTGGTGGCTACTGACCCTTCTCGTTCAATGAGCAATCAGTGAACATATATTCATCTATCGCCCCCCAAAAAATATTAATCTTGACTTAATTGCATTAAAAAGGACATTCCAGTGCACGAAGGCTCCCATCATTGGAGGGTACGGGGAGTGTTAGATGTATGCAGACAAAATTGTGTTTGATTCTTCATTTTTTGGAATCATTGAATTGTAAAATCATTGCTAACATCCTTCAATACCCTTTTCTCATTATACTTGAGTAAACTATTGTTTAGCAATTGAAACATTTGATTGTGCAAATGGCTATTGTTAAAATCAAGTTTCACTAATGTATTAATTTCTAGCGACAAAAGAATATCAAACAAAAATATCTCTGTTATATATGGAATAATTGAATCAAGTGAACGGATTTTCTCTTGCATTTAGGTTTTGAATGCCGAAAACGTATTTTACGGTGTCATCATTTCAAGTTAAAAAGCCAATTAAGATGGACATACATGAATTTCCTGGTAAATTTTACCAATATATTTATGTGGTCCGGCCAATCGGTGGTAATTTCTGGGCCTTTTTCTGAAATTTTCTCCCCCTCTCTCTCAGCTTGTTGATGCACCTGGAATAGCAATATTATATGTTTCAAGAATTTGTTCTGATGTGTATCATTCTTGCTTATCTTAATTAATGTTAACAAACTTTGTCCTTTCTATGAATTTATTACCAACAGGTCTTCCCATATGGGTCGGTACCATTAAAAACATATCTTCCTGACGGGGATATTGATTTGACTGCCTTTGGAGGTGCAAATGTCGAGGATGCTTTAGCTGGTGATATGGTATCCATACTTGAAAGAGAAGATCAAAATCGGGCTGCTGAGTTTGTAGTTAAAGACGTTCAACTCATTCGCGCAGAGGTTTCTATCTAACATTTTGTACACGCTCGCAAGATTTTTATCTTAATTTGCTTCTGAAAAGGTCTTATAATTCATTTTTTTTAATTTAATTCATAAGCTTTTTATCTTGTTGGCTTTTTGGTTAATGGATTCTCTACTTGCAGGTTAGGCTGGTGAAATGTATTGTTCAGAATATTGTGGTGGATATATCATTCAATCAAATAGGGGGGCTCTGTACGCTGTGCTTTCTTGAGCAGGTTTGTTTATATTGTAAATTTTAACTGAACAGTCATGCCAATCATTTGTTAGGGTAATTATTGATTTATGCAAATGCTTCAATAAGTGAGGAACCTGACATATGACCTTTTAGAGACAAATTGAGATCACATAAGCTGTGCTTACTTTGAAAGTGTTGAAAATGTGTCAAGAGGATAGGATGGCAGCTCTTCTTGCCGATTGAAATGAACAGTGAAAAATATGAAGACACTGGAAAGGCAGCAAAAATATTTTTTGACCTCTTGATGTGCATGAGGCTTCACATTCATTCAAAAATGGTGGGGATTGGGTAAAGAGTTTTCTAGCTGCAGCATGCAGCAACATTGGCAATTTGTGGGATTCTGGATGTACTTTAGTCTTTCTACCATTTTCACTACTGGTGTGGAATTTCATGATTGGCCTAGAGGAATAGGAACACATTGACATTTTAAAGAATGGCGCTGCCGTATGTCTTGAAGATCACTTTAGTTTGTCTACATGAAACGAATTAAGCAGGTGATAGAGCGAGGTAAATAAACTATGTAGCAAATAGACTATGGGGAACCTAGTTACTTATTGGATATTGAAAACGTCAAGATATCAATAGAACCTATAGTAGAAGTAAAATTCATTAAGAGTATCACTTCCCCCCCATAGTTGTCTAATTTGTTAGTTAGCCATTCCCTGGGATAAAATGCTTCCTAGCCAACCTGATTACACAAGTGATGGTTTTTCTGTTTTGTTCAAGTCAATCATAATTAGGGCGTCTTATCATATAGTCCTATATTTTTTATTTTCAAAATTTTTATCCAATTATAGAGCAAATTATTCTTGGTGCTTACCATTTGCTTTCTCATGCCAATATATAGTTAACTTGAAATATGATATAAATTACGAATTTAACAGTTGATATCAAGTCGATGTATTCAATCTAATTGATATTAACATAAGGACAAAAAACTTACTAGAAGGATCAAAAGATAAAGAGAAAAAAAGCAAGGATAAAAAAGTATAAAGAACTAGCTTCTAGGACAATCTAATAGTTATTGCCAACAACCAACTCTGGTGCTTCGTTATATGCAATGTCTTGTTGGTAATGTTGTATTTATGGAATTGCTTGATAAGATCATAATAATTTGTGAAAGTTTACGACTTGTGGTTTATTGGAAAGAATGGTCCTAGATAGGCACATCTATCCACCAAGCTCTTTTCTGCTACCTTTTTTCTCTACTTGTTAGTTGCTAGAGAAAAATTAAATAATCATACTGAATATATTTTTTTATTGCTGCTTCTATTCAATCTAATGTTTGTGCTGTTTTTTTTGTACAGGTTGATCGGCTTATCGGCAAAGATCATCTTTTAAAACGTAGTATCATATTGATTAAATCCTGGTGCTATTACGAAAGTCGTATTCTTGGAGCTCATCATGGCTTGATTTCTACATATGCTTTAGAGACACTGGTTCTTTATATCTTTCATTTTTTCCATTCCACTTTAGATGGTCCTTTAGCAGTGAGTGTACATTTGGTTTACTGTTGTTATTCTATGAGTTTATTTGAAAGAGGGTGGAGCTAATGATTCTAATGCTGCCCTTTTAGGTTTTATATAAATTTTTGGACTACTTTAGCAAATTTGATTGGGATAACTACTGCATCAGTTTGCATGGTCCAGTCCCTGTATCCTCTTTGCCTGAAATTGCGGGTAAGCAACATCTTTTGGCGTCAATATTGCCTCATGCTTCCTTTACTTGATTAATGATGATATGCAATTGTTTCCTTTTGCAGCGGTGACACCTGAAAATGGAAGGGGTGATCTACTGCTCAGTAATGATTTTCTTAAATATTGTGTGGACATGTTTTCAGTTCCTTCAAAAGGTGTTGATGTAACTTCTCGGACATTTCCTCAGAAGCATCTTAACATAGTTGATCCACTAAAAGAAAATAACAACCTGGGTCGCAGTGTCAGCAAAGGTAGAAACTCTTCTGCGTATATTCATCCTATTATTATTAATGAAATCTATAGGGCGTGTTAGATAAGGTGTTTTAAGGAGGGATTTGTTCTACAAATGGAATTTTCAAATTCCAAAATGTGGTTAGGAACATGTCTTCTCCAAATTTTGAGGAGAGGAATAATAAACTGTTGTTGTTTAAATGGCGAATCACAATTTACTTATTTGTTTTTTTGTTAAATTTTAAGTTCAATTTTCATATTGCAAGTTCTAAAAATCCTCTCCATACAAGGATTTAAAATTTTGCATTAATGTTTGGAAGAATAGAATTAAAGCCATGTAACTACAATTATAGAAATTTTCATGCTTTCATCTGGATCATCCAATTTCAATTCTAAGACTCTAATTTTGTACAACCAAATACTACCTGAAAGTCTTGAGAATTCTGAAATTCGAAGGTCTCTTGTTTTAAGCTACGCCCACAGTTGTGAGTCCTTGACAAATATCATTCCGAGATATAGCCTTGGAAGTTACATTATGGTTTATGAGGCAAACATGGTAGGTTGCTTTTGTGATCTTTACTATACAGTGATTTCTCACAATTCAACTGCCAGAAGAATTTCCTGTGGTATACTTTCTGAAGAATGTCAATTCTTTGTCATTATTCACTGGCAATTTGATGAACGAAAATCATCAAACAGTGTAGAAAAATTGTCATGTTGAATAATAGTCTAGCATATGTTTATGTTTTGTGTCCATCTCGAGGATTTGATGGAAATTAACTGTTTCCTATTTGAGATTGAGTGAATTTATAAATAAAAATTATAGACAGCTAGGATGTGATAATATCTTTCCTGTGAACCTAACAGTTTGGTACTTTCTCCATCTATTGTTGCCTTTCCTTCCAAGTAAGCTGCTAATCAACGACCTGCCTTCCCTTGTAGGAAATTTTTATCGAATCCGCAGTGCTTTTACTTATGGTGCTCGTAAACTTGGGCGAATCCTTTTGCAGCCAGAAGACAAGATCGTTGATGAACTGAATAATTTTTTCTCGAACACTTTGGATAGGCATGGACGTGGACAAAGGCCTGATGTGGAAGATCCTGTTCCCATGTCAAGTCCTTGTGGTTTTAGCCCTCCATTTTCAGTATCAGAGACCAAGTCATGTCAAGATGAGAGCACAAGTACTGAATTAAAATCCACTAATGATGTTGACAGTAATGGATATTGCAAGGTCGACGGTTCATCCTTGGATGGGGACAACAATGTTAAGTTGGCAGTTCTTGAAATGAAATTCAACAAAACTCTTGGTGGAACACAAATAAACCCTGAGGAAACATCTAATTCTGCAGTGGAGTCACAGTCTTATGGTTCTGTGGAAGAAACTGCTCATTTGAGGTACCGTTGTGCCGGGGATGCAAAAGACCTTGCCACTTCAAGGATTCAAGGGCTTAAGAATGCAAATCATTCGCCTATTGTTTCCTGTCAAGCCAGTGACTATGGTCTTTCTCCTTTAGGTACTCCAAATCATGCACCTCGCCACTCTTTCTCTAACTCGGCATTGGGTAATGGAGAGATTGAACATGAGGACTCAAATAAAAGACAGCCAGAAATATGTCGACTGGCTGAAGATAAGGCATTCTTTGGCAAAATGGAAGCACCGGGGGGAACTGAGGCCGTTAGTCTTGGCCAGGATAAGAACCTATTGATTGGTAATCATGAGGTTGTTATCCCTGTTGGAACTAAGGATGTTCCAGTGCGCCAAATTTCTGTTACTTGCTCAGAAGATTCAAATCATTTGTATTGTGGGTCAGCCTCCTCTGGAAACCTCGAATTTAGGAACTCAGATCTCAATGGTGATTATGATAGTCATTTCAATAGTTTGCAATATGGTCGCTGGTGCTATGAGTATGCCTTGGGCATATCTAACTTGCCAATGCCTCCACCACTGGCTTCTCAGTATCAGAGAAACTATTCATGGGATGCAATTATGCATTCATCTCATTTCAAGCGAGATGGACCATCCCATGTGACTTCCAATGGCATTATCCATCCCAATGGTGTGATCCCAAGTACAACCTTTTACCACGTGAACCCATTGTTAATACCTGGTACGGCCTTTGATGAGATGCCAAGGCCACGAGGGACAGGAACTTACTTTCCCAACACGGTATATTCAGTTTATGCCTACGTAGTTTTTTGGATGCATGAATAATTTTTGTTGTCACTTTGCAGCTTCTCTTTTGCTCTGAAGTTTGCTAATGTGACAAGTGATATTATCATGTGTTATTCTTGCAGAATTGGCTTCCACAAGGTTATAGGACTTCAGTGGTGAAGGGAAGGAATCAGGCAAGGTCTCCTCGCAACAACAGCCGAGGTGTGGAGGCGAGTATGCCAGAGAGAAGCAGGCATGAGCAATCACAATTGCAGATTCCTGTCGATCACGTTGGAGGGAAACCTGGGTCATCTGGCATTCACTCCCCTGGCAAAAGGATGAACTCTAATGTCAATTCTTTTACAACCCAGTATGGGGGAAGTGTTGAATTTGGATTAGATGGATGTACACAACTGGGTGCACCGTTTATTGAAAGTGACAGGCAGGCAAGACCAGCCGCCTCTTCAATCAATCAAAGTTCTGTTGAAGGCCTCCTGACTCCGCGGATGCAAAGACCCAAACCTATATTGGCTATGGATCAGGATAGGTATGTGAACTTCCAATGCTTTTGAAAAGAATTGACTGATAGAGAGAGCCATATTTAGAGCCTATCCAAGAGATCGTGCCATCAAGTGTGGCACAATCTATCACCAACTATTTTGCATTTTTCTACTATTTTTTGAGCTCCAACAGATGTGCCATCATCTGTGCCAAAAATGCCACATCCCACTTCTTGTGCTATATTTGCAACAAGTGGTTACCAATGGCAAAAATGGAGGGAACCCCATTTATTGGTTGAATACTCTATTTTTATATATCAAATGACTAAGGATTTACAATACATTGTTGGAGCACCAACATGTGCCAAAAGACTACTCCTATATGTTCTATTTTAGCACACTGAAATACCATTCCTTGTTGGAGATGCTCTTATTGCTGATATCTTGTGTTATTGGGCTCATGTAGGGTTATGGCAAAGTCTTCTTACCATCTGAAAGATGAAGATGATTTCCCGCCGTTATCTGTCTGAATGGTGTGGGCAATTGGTTGTTCAGCCGGGTTGTATGTTAATTGCTAACTGACCTGCTTGCTGCATGAGCTTGAGATATCTGTTGGTATTTGCTTGGAACGTTTTCAAAGGAGTGTTTCTGGTTTGTGATTTGAAGGCACTTTTACAAATTACCTTACCTTTACATGTGTGTATAGGTTGTTTTTGTTTTACAATTTTCCCACCTACCTTTTGTATCCCACAATAGTTATAGCTACAGCTACTTAGTATAGTCCACAAACACCTGGTGTTGAGTATCCCAAATGTAACTCTACTTTTCATAGAGAGGACAAATATCAAGTCCTATTTTAGGGAAGATGATAGTACTTTGGCAAACCATTGCATTTTCTTTTAGTAGTAAAATGATAGAATATTTGATAGGCAATATCTCTTTTATTTTTATGTCACACGATCATTTTATAAAGTAACAGAAAAAATTGATTTTGCTAATTTTATTGCAAAAATTTAAAATTGATAAATTTTCAATTGAATTAATTTTGAAATCTTCGAACCGGGATCTTTCGCTTTCATTTGGATATTTTTGGAATTTATATATAATTGACTTGACAAAAAATATTATTTTTTACCTTCTTTTTCTTCTCTTTTTATTTTTTTTCTTCCTTTAGAAAGAAATGTCGTGTATGGGTGAGACAAAATACAGTGGTTATACATAAAATTTTAAAAGGGTATAACTTATGGAAAAAGATTGATTACGTTATTTCTATAAAAAACCTAAAAATCGTAAAATTTGAAAAGGGTCACTCAGAAAAATAAAATTTTGCTACGTTTATTAAAAACTCAAAATTATAAATTTTTTGAAATACAACTCAATGAAAACACTCAATTTTGCTACTTCTATTTATAAAATTGTTAAAATTCATAAGGCTATATTTCACAAAATAAAAATGAAAAAAAAATAAAATCGATTTCATTACTTTTATGAAAAATTTAAAATTGTGAAATTTTTTAAGTCAATAACTCACAAAAAATTTGATTTCGCTACTCAAAAAAAAAAAAAAAAACCCTCAAAATCGCAAAGTTTTATAAGTTTATAGCTCACAAAAAACACAATTTAGCAATTTTTATGCTGCAACATCATTTTATACACTAACATGAGCAATTGATTAAAAACTCAATATCGTTCACTGAAAAAAATCAAATTTTCTTACTTTTATATAAAAAATTCAATTTTTTTGAAATGTTGGAAGAATACATCTCATAAAAAAACCGATTTTGCTACTCTTATAAAAAAATAAAAATTGTGAATTTTTTAAAGCACAAAAAAATCCATATTTTGCTACTTACTATTTTACAAGAAAAATATACAATAAAAACCATTCTCGTTATTTTTAATTTTAATTGGAGTAATTTCTTTAAATAGTTGATCAAAATATGGAGACAAAAATATAATCTAATTTATGATGTAAATATAATTAATTGATATTTTGTTCACAATTGGTTATGAGATATATAAGGTTTAATATAAATATATATTTTATATTAATCTAGACCGTTCTTTGTCTCTGGAGACATTAAACAGATGAAAAATGTGTAAATCTCTTATTTTGTATAATAGATATAGATAGATAGAGAGGGAGGGAAAATGACGAAGAAAATTTCAATGCTATGTTGTCTTGATGCTTGAAATAAAATCTAGCGATCCGCGAAATAGCAGGGGCATAAGGTAGCACGTTAGGAACATTTTTTCAAAAAAGCTTTGTTAAGTAATAACAATAATAGAGCATTTGGCATCCATTCTCTATAGTGGATGGGACTTTGCTTGATTCAAAATTGGTAAGCACTACACTCTCCTCCTCACATCTTTCTTTTAAGGGGCATCGTTAGGATTTGAGCACTTGGCTTTCGCCCTAACAAATGAAGCGCATATTTCTTACAACTTGTAATCATATGACACACCTTTATATTTACATGAGACTATTATTTACTGCTCATGCCTTTCTCTTTCGTTACTACGAAAATCCTTGCCCTGTTTCCTAAAAGAAACTCCCAAACCGAAGACGTCTCCACCTCCCCTTGGCTTTGAGTACACTCTTTCTTGCTCTTTGTTGAAGTATTTCAACAAAGAAAAACATTAAATCAGATACTAATACTACCTACTACATGTGGAAGATAAATTCGTGCATTCACAGAATAAGACTTCACCATTATCTTCTACACCTGAATCCGGAGAAGCTCAAGGAATGCCCATGTCACAAGTCAGGTCAGTTGGTATAAAATGTAGCATCCATGTTACAAGATCAATGATCTGGCTTTGGCTTTGGCCCCAAGTGATTCGGTTCTTTTCTCAGTCTCTCAGCTTCTCTCGCTATTTGGACATCTGAAGGCCAGAAGGCTTTATAAATGGCTTGGAGAACAAACCGAGGGAGCAGTGCCAAGACTATTATAAGCAAAATGGAGAACCAATAGGTAGGCGACTTTGCCAGATGGTATATTGTACTGCCCAATATCAGAAAACACCGTCAGTTTCACTATATCAAACCCCTGATCAAGAAATATAGTGTTTAAAAAGTAAATTCCAAGAATTGAAAAGAACACACTAACCCGTAATTGGCAAAAATGGGTATGGAATCCAATATCATCACGCAGGCATATGTAATGATAATTGATCCCCATATTGCAACATGAGTATATAATACCCAACGTTGAATATCCATTGCCAAGTGCATGTTGACTAAGATAACAACTGCAACTGTCCACAAGCTACCCATGCTCCAAACGTCAATTGTACTGTCCTTATATATGAATAGGGGTACGTAGAACAGAACAAGGCTCTGCCATAGGGTGTCAATCATCGTGATCCAAAAGATGTACATATTGTAACCCTCATGCCTATGGCCCGCACCATAAAGTTTTGGATACTGAAGTAGTGTCTTATGGCTCAAGTCTTTGTCTAGAATACCAACAACAATGGTGGGTAGTGAAGTGTAAATAACAGAATAAAATACACTACTCCAATCTGTCAGAGCAGAAGTAGTTGAAAATGCCGTGCACAATACATACCTGGACATAGTAAATGAAAAGAATACCTATCAGAAGTGAAAAGTTTTCAATGTATCGTATTATATGTAAATTTGCATCATACATATGGTTAACACAACAATAAATTCAGCAATTAAAGGAAACTAATCTAACACAGGATTCCAGAAATCACAGAAACACAAAATAATAATAATCCTGGGAAATAATATATTAATAGAACAAAACATAACAGATACATATTTATCATGACGGCAATTGAAGAATGGGGTCAAGCAATGAACCAGCCAAAATGTAAAATGTAGATCAGTGAACCTTTCAGGCCTTTCATGATTGTCAATTAATTTTCAGTAGGATGCACAGTAAATTTGTTTTTGTCATTTTAATGCCAGGGTTATCCATCACCTCACCACATGCATTCTTTTATTGCACATGAAAGGATGGGTGATAAATCTTTGTCAAGCAAACTAACTTATGATCATTGTGAACTCTACTAAATGCTAAACTAGTTTTGGTTAAGAATTTTAAATTCCTACCTACATGCTATCACCTAAAGCCCCATTTATCCTTACAAAATATCCTTGTGGAATTCCCGCCTATCTAAAGCAGGTCGTCAAGAGAACTACATAAGCAAAATTCAAGACATTCAATTTTATAGAGTTAACAAGGTAATTTATTGGAAGAGTAATTATATGGGTACAAAACGTTAACAAGAAGTTTGTCGCACTTGTACCAATCAAAACCTACCAGGCTTCATGTTAGTTGGTAAACAATCTTTTTGTAAATATTTTTATACCAGTAGCACTACTCATATTGGAAACCATCTAGACATCTAGAAAGAAATTAAGCATGACACAGTGCATATGTAGATAAAGCAGATGGATATATTATAACCATTAACCAAAAGGAGACGAAGCATACCAGAAAAGCATCAAAACAAAAACTGCGTTACGGTAGAAGTTATAAAGGATCAGATAACCAACACGCTGATAATTCCAATGCCCATGCACCAAAAGTAATCTTTTCAAAAACCGAAACTGTCCCATAGCAAAATCGGATGCCATGACTGCTTGTCGCCCTTCCTGGCCACATATCCCAACGCCAACATCCGCCATTTGGATCATTGAAACGTCATTAGCTCCTGCGGGAGTGTTATCATTCAGATGTAAGCAAGAGTAACTCACATCCTTATTCAACCTAATCTCGCACGACAGTGCTCATATGCACATAAATATTGAAAGAAAACACTTCTCAAATGAGTACAGAAAGTATAGTGCATGTCTGATTATCCTAATGTATAAATTATACAAGTTAAACCCTTCCCAACAGGAAAGAAATGATTAGATTAATCAACTCACCATCACCTATGGCTAGTGTCATATCATCGGTGCGACTCTTGATTAAGTCAACAATTCCAGCTTTTTGCAAGGGCGCAACACGACAACAAAGTACAACTCTACACGAAATTGCAAGATCGAACAGCTGTTGTACAGACAAAAGTTATATTAAGACAAAAAAAAAATTATGAGAAAGAAATGCGTCTATCATATATGGATGCTATTTAAAAAGTAAAATTTCATTTTAAAAACAAAATTGCCATCTAAGAAATAAATAAACACATAGGATAATTTTTTTTTTCGGAAAAAGGAAGTATAAGAAAGTAAATTGATTCATGCCTCAGACTGCAGATCCTTCTCCAAGATGTAAACCAGACTATTCCCATCAATTATAAGTGCTAGTGGCACACTCGGAGTTTCTTCTTTTCCTGCATGCCACTGCACCAAGTTGGAAAACTTCATTTGATCAGGGACTTCAAGATTATCACTTTCAGCTTTCTTTCCCCGGTTTAAACTCAACTTTCTTGAATATGCTGATTTTACACCATATTTGTCCTTTGCATCGGACAAGAGTCTTTTACATTCATCTTCTGAATGGCCATTTATGACAATCTGATGCATATCTGCAGTCAACAGTTTGCAAGAGAGACCAATTGAAATAGCCGTTTCTTGCTTATCCCCAGTTAGAACCCAGACCTTGATTCCTGCCTCTCTAAGGGACTCGATAGTTTCTGGTACACCCTCTTGTAGCTTATCTTCAATCGCTGTGGCTCCTAGTAGGCATAGGTTGCATTCAATGAGAGCTGCTGTTTGGCGCAATTTTATAGATCTGTCAGTCAACGAAGTGCTTGCATTTTCATACATATACTGCCACTCCTCAAGTTCTTCACCAGTAAGATCTTTGGCAGCAAGTACAAGAGTGCGTAAACCTTCAGATGAATATTCATCCAAATGGTTCTGAGTTGCATCTCTTATATGGTCATCTCTGCCTGGATCTTTCTTTAAAATGCTGAACATTGAAGTATCAGCACCTTTCACTAGCACCTTTACATTATTGTCAGGAAACCTGATAACAACAGACATTCTTTTCCGCACACTATCAAATTCGTGCATCCCCAAGACATCCAATCTACAATGCAAATAGAAACAATAGAATTAATGACAAATAACTCTCTATTCGTTTTTTTCTGTTGGCTTTCATTTATCTTTTTCCTTTCTCTTGTCGTTGCCTGGGGTATGGGGCTGGGGTTTGTGTAAATAAAAAAGTACACAGTAAAGAAAACCAAGTAAGAGAATTGTCTACCTTAGTTTCTCACCATTGACATCAATCACAATATGCCCAGATGTTCTCTCACAAAGAGTGTACTCGTAAGCAGAGGCTGCAGCAACCAGTGCTTGTTCATCAGGGGATTCACCCTGATACTCAATAGCTCCAATATCTCCATGTAGTTCACTCATGAAATTTGAAGATGGACTCTGACTAAGAATGGGAATCACGGTATTACATGCGGCCAGTGTAAGGAAAAACTCGTGTGCAGCAATCCTTTCATCTCCTACTAAGTCTTTATGCAACAATTCCATGAGTTTAGAATCAGCAACAACTTCAGATTTAAGCTTCCACCTTTTTCTAGCTATGGGATCTGCTGCTGATGTGACAAAGGTTCCACAACATAAACACAAATAATAGATAATGAGAAGGGGTGGAAACATAGAAAGGCTTACTAAAGTGAACATTGATATTAACTATATGCAAGATGGTCCAATGTTATATAGACAAACCAGACATGAAAAAGTTCAGCAATTTTAGAAAATATATTCCAAAATGGTCAAAACTCTGGAGTTTAAGAGGCATCAAAACTTTTTTGGAAAACATATTACGCATTTAATTAGTGAATAAGGATTTCGCTAGAAATAAGATCTCATAGTACATTTTAGTTTTGTGACGTCCTATACAGTGTTTTCTTACATATATGTATTTTTTTAGGAAAAAAATTTGAGCACAAACTATTCTAAAGTTTGACTTTGAGCGGGGTTATGCGGAAACAAGGGTCAGACATCATAGGATCAAGTTTGGGTTAGTTCCCTTCACATGAGGCTTTTTAAAACCGACTCATCTCAAGGCAATGCTTGGTAAAGTCTGGCCAATAAATTTTAAAATACTGTCTAAAACCAACCATACCACATCCTCTACAACTCTGTTTCCTGCTTTAGTTGTTGAAAGGTCTGGTACTTGGAATTCAGACTATTTGACTTCAAATAAACCACACGATAGGGTGTCACTGGCAGTAATTCCATGCACAAATAGAATGAACACAAGTCCAGAAGGGGTCGGGGTTTCTCATTAAACATGAAGCAATATGATGACAATTACAAAAAAGAGAAGTCAAACTAGAACTGAGATGATAGTTATACCTGCAATATCCATATCATTTGATGTGCCAAAACCAGGAAGTGAGCTCCCATAACTCTTTCCATAGACACTAGCTCTTCGGAATTCCATTTTGTTTTCAGTCAGTGTCCCAGTCTTATCAGAAAATACATACCGTATCTGTCCCAAATCCTCATTTATATTCAAGGATCTGCACTGAAACCTAGATTTAGAGCTACTGTCATACATATGCCTATCTTCAATCATAAAGTACGATTGCCCCAACCGAACCAATTCCATTGTAATGTAGAGAGATATTGGTATCATTATCTGAAACACTATAATGGAACTCAAAAAAGAGAAAAATGTCTCCATTGATATTCCATAATATCGGTATGGCTTCCCAGGAGATTTCCCACCTGCCAAATAACTTCTCCTGTAATAAGGCAATGCATCAAGCTGCTCACCATGACGTTTTAGCCATAGACCCGTCCCAAATGCCACCACCAGGCACATGATCAAGAGAAAAATAGACAACCAGAGTGTTTCTCTATTCATGTAGCCTTCCAATCTGCTTCTTTTGGATGGGGATGCTGCACTGTTCAGCATCGCTTTTGTCTCCTGTCCAGCATAAACCACTACACCAACTATCCAGTCTGTGTTCTTCAACTGGCAACCACGCAAGACAATGTTTGATTGGGTGAGTGGAAATCTCCGCCCTTCGAACTCCATGTTAGCAGTGAACTCGTATATATTCCTATTAGGCTGTTCACATCTGATGACACCAGAAAAGCTATCTCCTCCAGATATCATTGGCAATGTTTCTTGTCTAGCATACCTTGTCTTCAAGTTTGACTCACCATCCATATTCATGGTCTGTATGTAAGCAATACCACCAGGATCACTTGTCCCTAGGAGGACCATGTCACAAGGAATTGTTTCATCAGCACATACCTTCACCACCTCACCAGGCCTGATCTTTTTCCACTTTTTCAAATGGAACTTGCCGGAGTGGAACACTAAAGCCTCCCGGTTATTTTCATTCCTGTCAGATCTGTGCCTTCTCCAGTCCTCATACCCATCTTTTATAGCTGTTACACTAAGAACAAAAAGAAGAGGAAAAATGGACACATACCTCCCAAAGACTGCAAGAGGTGGAAGCTGGTTAAGAGCAGCAATAATTATGAAATATAGATAAGCAACTCGACGACACTGAATGAAAATATTCTTTGGCAAGAAATTGAGGATTGTATACTTGCTAGTCCTGATCTCGTTTCCAGTAAACTGGCACTTATCATTAGTCTTCTTCGGATCATTGATATGAATCAGCCTAGGATTATCTTCATGTGATGTATCATCTTCAAACTGCATGCTTTTCTTACGGCTCCTCTGAGAGTTATTGAACTTGTCCATGACTTGAGATGGAGACCTTGAAATTTCACTCCGCGAACGAGGCTTGGAAATTTCAAGGCTAGCCCTATTGTGCTGAAGATCCATTGCACCACCCCAAGATACCATGCGTTTCCTTTCTTTGGGGGGGCATTCCAATGGAAAGTGCTGATAGAACTTAGAGTCAGCTGGATAGAACTTCTCAGACTTGGCAAACGAGGAAGAATGTTCGAATGATTTTGCGAAAACAAAAGAACTTCTATCTCCAAGAGGGGCAATGCTATCGTCCTCTTCCTTCGCATCAATTGAACACCTTTGCGTTTCGTCAATGAATGAAGAAGAGAATGATGAATTACGACAAAGGCATGAGCTGATTCTCAAAGAAGGATCAGAACCAGATATATGATTGGATGGAGACAACAATGGTTTGCCAGAAGTCATAAATAATTCTCCAATGGATATACATCGGAGAAAAGTTGTGAACCCAACAACAATTTCTAAAACCTGAAATGAACGAAAACAGAGATCCCCGAGCAAACTTCTTCCTCTTCTTGAACCTGAAGCCCAACAAATTTGAGCTTCATAGTTCAAAAATGGCTTGCATATTCAATTGGCGGTCAAGATATCCATCACCTCAACCATTTTAAACAGCTGTACTCCAACGTAGTAACGAAAACAACAGATCAGATATTCAATTGGAATAGGCCTTTTCGATTTTTGTTCCAAAGTAACTAAAGACCTTCCGTTGGTTGTAAGTAAACCCTAGGAAGGATAAATGAGGCCCTGGCTTCTAAAAGGGCAATAAAACTGGTCTTCTCCGTTAATTCTTACACAGAGAAAGACAAGCTCACGAAATTACAAAAAATGAAACCATCGAAATTAGTTGAATGTTGACAACTCCCTCATTGATCGGTCCGCATAACAACAAACGTTTGCTGCTCCAGGGAAGAAACGTCAAATCTGACAACAAAAACAAGACACGAGAAGAAACAACTCAAACAAAAAAGCATCATAAAACAATTGGATCTTAGCTGGATATCAATCCTTTTCTATGATTCATTTCATCAGTGCACTAGAAATTGAAATTGCAATATCAAACAAAAAAAAAATTAATGAAAGACAAAAAGAAAAACCAGGTACGGATGGAAATGCAGAGAGGGCAAACCTGAGGAAGAAGCAAACAAACAGGGGCAAAAGCGGGAGCAGCTATCGTCTCGGAATTGCCGTGACGAAACCGAAAAAATCAGATGTGTACAGACGTCCTTTCTTCCATCAATGCACTGAATGCGAAACGTTTGCGAAAATGCCAGGCAGAAGGCAGAGCGACGGGCAGATCTGATGCGTGATTGAATTTTGATCTCTATCTCTCAGTGTGGAGTTATTTTTCATTAACGTGGTGATCAGCTTTTCACGTTCTACTGGCAGACTCTATGCATTCACAAATGAACGGAAAAAGCAAAAGATAAAATCAATTAAACAAGAAAGAAAGTGTTAATCTGTTTCAAAATTTACTTTGGGCTCGATCGAAATTCAAATCGAAATTCATTAACTGAGATTGAGATCAATGAGATCGAGATCGATGGGGACCTGGGAGAGAGAGAGAGAGAGAAGGGTGAGGGAGTGGTTTAGCACGAATATTGGCTTTTTTCTGCTTTTTGATTTGATGACTCGGACGTGCAATCAGGGCCCACCCCTGGGAAACATTGACATGTATGCCCTCAACAGGAAGTGCTTCACTCAGCTTGAAGCGGGGTAAGTTGGGTAATTTGTCTAAACTTGTTCTGGCAACAACAAATTGAATTTGCTTTGGCGTAAGAAAATGATGCCAATCGGCCGTTACGCGCTTAATAATTTCTTGTCCAAATCATGATTAGCAGGAAATTTTACTAATGGCATGTTTGGTTGAACGGAATTAGGGCGGAATGGAATCGTCATTCCGCCCTCGATTCTCATTCCGTTATTTGGTTTTCCAATACAATCACTTTTGCGATTCCATTGGAATGAAAACCAAGAGAATCGAATTCCATTTGAAATTGGTTGAAATCAAATCCAGTTCAATGGAATCAAAATTAAAATTACAAAAAAATTTATTACTGATCCAGTCCAATCCAAAAATTAGAGAACAAAAATAGAAAATTGAGAATAAAAATATAAATTAGAGAACAGAAACAGAAATTAGATAACAAAAAATTGAGAACAAAATTTGAAAATTGAGAATAAAAGTAGAAATTAGAAGACATAAACTGAAAATTGAGAACAGAAATTGAAAATTGAATGGAATAGTGGCACACAATAAAATGAGAGAAAAACTTGAATAGTGAAATATAATAAAATTTTCAAAATTTAATTATAAGGGTATGATGAAAATTTTATTATATTTTACTATTCAATTCATTCTCTTAATCCATACCAACCAAATAAGTAAATGACATAGTGATTTTATTCACAATTCTATTATATTCTTCATTCCTTCTATCATACCATTCCTTATTCTATTCCATTCTGTCTAACCAAATAAGCCGTAAAAATATCTAAATCAATTTCTATAAATACAAATTTAATTGTTTATAGGTACATTTAAAATTTTACATTTGATTAATGATTAAAATAGAGAACGTTTTTAATCTAATACAATGTCTTTCTATAGTGGGAGGTCTAGTGTTCAAAACTCTTTTTTTTCAACCATTTGTATTAATAAAAAAATAGGCGAGAGAAGATTTTGTTCTCAAAACATATTAATTTATTCGTACGATGAAAGATTTTCGGCCAATATCACATTGGGCTCTTAAACTTACAGTTATTGCTTAGGAGTGAAGTGTTTTTAGCAGCATCATTTTCTACACGAATCTTCGTTAGGAGAGGATTCTTGCCTTTCTAATCCGCCATCAATCTCTAACATATTGACGAGAATCCGTTGAATTATAGCCTCGATGAGCATGTAAAACTAAAAACATGATCTATCCCGGGATTCTAGTTGTTTTATCTGCGCAACTTCAAAGTTATTAGATGAAAACTAACCGTAGGTGGTCAGTTCATCGGGTTGAATCCTATTGTATGTTAGAACTCTATTTTTAGGGCATTTGGGCGCAATTTTTATTGGGAGGCAAATCTACAAACTTAAGCATTTGTTTAGTTATTTAGTTAGATTTGTCCCTACAACCTTTTTATATCAATTACTTGATATATAATTTCCTAAAAAATAAGAATTCGGAAATATGTTATAAAAATTAAAATAACTATATTTTACACATATTTTTCATGATCTAATCATATATTCAAATTTGTTTTAACGATTTTTTTATTGTAAAATGTTGAATGTAATTAAATTAAAAAAATACCAAAAACAATTAGACTGAACAATGATGCATGTTGTTGAATTCGACATGGAATTCATTATCGTGTTCAATTTAATAAATATTAAATTATATAATAAATATATGTACATACAAATATATATGACTTTGGAACCAATGATATCATGTTAATCGTTTTTTTTAATCAATTTTCACATTCGTATTAAATTCAAAATGCCACTTCCAAGCCTTCATATTTTTTCATATCTGTATTGAATTTAACATGATAATTCAATAAAATTTTATAAATTTACTATACTATCATTGTAAAAAATGTTACAATAGTAACAATAACAACAACAACAAAACATTTGTCTCATTTAAGTAAGATCGGCTACATGAATTCGTTTACGCTATAATGAACGATCAAGTGTCATCCCTTCAGTCAGGTTCAATGTCATTAAGTCAAATCTAATAGTCTTGTCTCAAGTCTTCTTAGGACTATCTCTCCCTCTAGTGACCCCCCGCACTTGGACTAAATCGCATTTTCTCATTGGTGCTTCTATAGGTCTTCTATGCACATGCTCAAACTACCGTAAACGATTTTTTCTCATCTTCTCTTCGATAAGTTTTATTCCTAAACTTTCTCTAATAGTTTCATTCTTAATTTTATCCATTCTCGTTTTCTCACTCATCCACCGTAGCATTCTCAATTATGTTATGCCAATTTTCTTGACATACTTTATTTTTGCTGACCAATATTCTGAACCATACAGAAGAGCCTGTCTTATTGCAGTTTTTTAGAATTTTTCTTTGAGTTTCAATGGTATCCTACGATCGTATATCACCCCAATTTCACTTCTCTACTTCAACCATCATGCCTTAACTCTATGAGTAATATTATTCTTGATTTCGCCATAACTCTTAATCATTGAACCTAAATATTTAAAATGACCTACCTTTGGGACCTCATTATCTCCAATTTTGACAGCACCATCATCTCTTCGGGCATCACTAAAATTGGAATGTATGTATTCCGTCTTATTTCTGTTAACTTTCAAACCTTTAGACTTTAAAGCTTATCTTCAACTTTCTAACTTAGTATTAAGATCTGATCTATTTTCATCAATTAGTACTATGTCATCCTCAAATAACATACTTCAAGATATTCCATCTTGAATATGTTTTATAAAAAATGTTAGCTATAATTAAATGAAAATTTACGCAAAAAAAAGAAAGACTGAACACTGATATATGTTGTTGAATTAAACACAAAAGTCGTTATCATGTTGAATTCAACAAATATTAAATTATATAACAAAATATATATACAAATGGATGTTGTTTTGAAACCAATAACCCCTCGATATAAATTTATAATTAAATCAAGTAACTGAGGTGGCGTTTGGTTAGTGTTCCTACTTTTCTGAACCCAACTGAAATGGGTTGAGTTGAGTTGGATTGGGTTAAGAATTTTAGGAACAGAATTGCGTTTGGTAACGATAATTTTTATTTTGTGTTGAGAACAGAATCGTGTTTGGTAACAAGTTTATCTTAAAAGTAATTTTTTTTTTTTGTGTTTGGCGGCGGTTGGCGGTGGCAGTGGTGTCAGACGGTGGATGGACGCTGATGACGGCGGTGGTGGCCGGCGGCGACGGACAGACGACGACGCACGGTGTCCGGAGACGGTTGCCGGAAGTGGCAGACGACAGTCGCCGGATGGCGGCGGCTGGTGACCGGCGGCGATGGACGGTGACCAGTAGGGATGGTTATGGAGGCCCGATCGGCCCGCCCAGCCCGACCCTAATTTATTAGGGCTTGGGCTTAGTGTTTGAGCCCATGGGCCGGGTTAGGGCCTAAAGACTAAGGCCCATTCATTTTTAGGGCTGGGCCAGGGCTTGATCATTTTTATTTAGGCCCGACATGAACTTTTTTTAAAATATAAAAAATATATATTTTATATATATAGAGAGAGAGAGAAAAAAAAAAAAAGAGTTGAGGGACTATTTTGTAATTTTCGATTTCAATTAGATAATTTAGCAAACTCTAATTTCTTTCCTCTCTATAGAGAGAGAGTTGAGGGGCCATTTTGTAATTTTAGTATTTAGTTTTTAAATTTAAATAAAAATAAAAATTATAGGGCCGAGTCTGGGCTTAATTTTTTTTTTTAGGGCCGAGCTTGGGCATGAAATTAGGGTCCGATCATAGGGTCGGGCCGGGTTAGGGCCTAACATTTTTGTGTAATACCCTAGTTAAAATCCGGCCCGACCCATGACCATCCCTAGTGACCAGCGGCGGTGGACGGCGGCGGGTGGTCGTCAGAGTTGAGAACTTTGGGTTGAATTTTTTGAGCACAAAAAAAAAAAGAAGTTTTTTTTGTTTCTCATTTTCTTAACATTTTTAGAATCAATTCCTATTTTTTGGGTTGGGTTCGGTTGAGTTTTGTATTTGCAGTTCCCAAAAATTAAACTCAGAATTTTTGGGTTGAGTTAGATTGAATTTGGTTGGGAACACTAACCAAACGGGGCCTGAGATACCAAAAAATTTATCAAATAAAATTGGTTTAGTTTTAATTGATAATGGTCCCTACTTTTATGGCATGAAAAGATATGTTGTCAATGATATAATACTGAATTTGTAGGAGACATTATAGTTACTTTATTTAGTCCGAATTTACAATTAAGATTAAACAATATGATTAATTCAAATTCAATTAGAAAGTTGCAAAATATTTTGGTAGATTAACTCTCCTAATAAGATCATCAAATCATTTTTTTAAGTAGATTTTATTTTTGAGTGTAAACAAATGCGGAAATATAAAAACAGAAGCGTACCTTTCGAATTTGGCAGACTCGTTTACAACCCGTTCCTCGTTTATTCTTTGTCGGCAAGAAAAATACTATTAGAATATTTTTTGATGATATTCACACATTCACTAACCAAAGTCACTCAAATTATTTGTAATCTGATTGGATAAAGACCTTGATGTATCAACGCATATTTATAGAGAAAATCTCAAAGGATGTGTCTGTTCCAATGGGTACATACCGAAAGGGTATGTCCATTCTAACGGGTGTCTATTGAAAAGACGTGATCCTTAAGATCAAGAGGTGCACCCATTCACATGATGATTCTCCATGAATCATGGGGCCCATGTGGACGCTCTTTGGGTCGACCCAACCCGCTCTAGAATCCAATATTGAGTGTAGGGTCATTTCCCCCTTAATTTATGGGTTTATTGCTAATAGATCTAGTTTAATTAAAGATCTAGTTTTATTAAAAGAACTAGGGTTTAAGAGGGTCTTTGTTGAAATTATTATACTTTATTTGTTTGTAGCCGTTAGCCCGCTTCTCTCTTTTCAAATTCAAAACGCGAATCAATTCCCCATCATTTTCTCTCCTCTGTTTTCTAAGCTCCCATCTTTCAGCTCAGTTCTCACACAAACTATCGGAAAAAAAAATGTTGACGGCTCAATCTCCGATCTCCGGAACTCCTAGCCAACGCCCCAAATCCGGCCGCAAACCATTACAACCTAAAAATTCTCCCGCCACTCCTATCACGAACGTTCTTGTGAAGAAACCCAAGCTGAAGAAGTCTGAATGGATCGAGATCTCAATTGCGGCTGCGGATGGTTCGAACAAGGAGAATCGTCCAGTAGATGCAACGCCACCGAAGATCGAACCATGCAAAATTGAATCACTGGACGCGTCGCTGGCGGAGGAGCTTAGTGCGATCCGCGAGAAGCTGGAAAGATTGAGGATGGATAAAGAGAAGACGGAGAAGATGCTGAGAGAGAGGGATGCGATGATGGATATGCAGATGAAGGAGATGGGACAGAGAGGAGAAGATCAGAAGCAGCTCGAGATTGAGGTTGATAGACTGTATCGATTGAATCAGCTCAGACTTTCGTGCATGGTAAAAAAACCAGATCACACACTTATTAAAGAACTGACCGCATTTTGGTTTGGATTATCACCTTAATTAGTATTGATTTTCTGAATCCGATTTTTTTGCTTTGCCTCTTTTTTTTTTTTTTTTTTTAATTTAAATAAGAGGATATCACCAATTCGTTCGTTGAGAGACAGAGAACAGGAAAAAAGGCGTAAAGGATCTCCATTAAAGGCAAGTAGTGTAACCTATTAGCTTTTCAATTCCATGATTTCAATTTTTCTCCATTTTTCCAACTTCTTTTTCCCTTTCACGAAAATATTTTGATTGATGGAATTGATTGTTTTCAGAATGAAAACGTCGAAGTCAGTGATGAATCATCAACAGGCGAAATCTTGTTTCCAAGTCCCAGTTCTGAAATTGATACGGATAAATGATGAATTTCTTTTTTTCTATGTTTTTTTTTTTTTTTGTGTTTTCGGTTTAGACTCAGCTTCCCGTTGTGAATCGAAAGGGGAAGGGAACCTGGGAAATTGATTCATATAATACCTCATTGTATTTTGTGTTAGACTGAAAAAAGGTTGAGAAATGGGAAGTGATTGATATGATTTGCTGCTGTATTTTGTTGGAATAGGGAAGACTATACTCATACAATTGCCTTACACAAAAGTTTTCAGACAGCAAACATTAATATCATTCTATGGAGATATATGTACACGAGGGGGTAAGCGAGTTTCTACAACTTCAAATTTGATCATAAATAGTCCATAGGAAGTTCCCAGTCATCTTCTGCAAGCTTTGAGCTTTTCCGGCCAGGGAAGCCTTTTCGCTTCCTCCTCTTCCTCCTCTGTTGAACAGATTCAGAAGCTTGTCTTTCAAATTCCCCAAGCTTGTCTATGGAGTTTCCCATGTTCTGGCCATCCCAAAACCCCTGGAAAAGGAAAACCAATGAATGAAGTTGCAGACATACAGTTAATATAAAGAGGAAGATGATGGATGATTATGTAATAGATACATACATACCTTCGTTACCTTCTGTATGCGTGAGGCCGCAGCTTCATGCACAACCACCGAGTCAGACACAACTTCCAGGACATCCTCCACAAACAATGCGTAGGTGCTTACCTGGAGTGGTTTTCAACATATATAAATATTAGCTCAACCTCAATTGGATCAACTCTTAAAAACTGTGTATCATTAACCTACCAAACTTGAGGGAATAATAGATATTCCAAATGAATCCAGCTCCAATGACTCTACAGCACCCGAGTCGATGTTAAAAGTATAACCGCGCACCTAAAATACAGGATCATGAAATTTCAATGATGCGAAGAAACCAACATGAAGTTTTAAAATGTTGAAGCATATGATGAATATTACTCACCTTTCCAATATTTCGTCCACCTCCTGTCACAACATTGTACCCTACCTAACAAAGACCACTTATTAACTCTCAAAAAATAGATGTTTACTAATTATTATATAAAAAAAAAACAACTCAAAATATAAGTAGTGTCATTCAACTCTGCATAACGTCCAAAAGGATTTTTTTTTTTTTGGGCCGAAATCACTTAAAAATGCTAACATGATTGAAGAACTCGATTGCGTGCAAAACGGTGCTCAAGGCACTGCATACGATCTAAAATCCCTTCAGTAGGTATTAATCATGAATCATGATGACAAGGAGAGATATAACTTGCAAATCATGGCCAGGGGCCTCGTTTATGTGTTATGCAAGCATCCTTCGTTGTCTTTCTCTCAAAACATTTGACTAAGAATGAAACACTTGAAACATACCAGTGTCTCAAGTCCACCCAATTTAAATTCCTTTTCGATCACAGTCTCATCTTTGATGAGCACAACATCACCAACCTGTGAAGAGTCACACATTAAAACTAACACTAAAATGGACGCGCCCAAACCATAGACGATGCTATGAATGATGATTTTTTAGAGCAAATCTATATGATTTTTCACAGCCATAGAAGGCCATACCATCTTCATATGATTTTTTAGAGCAAATCTATAGTCTGTATATGCACCCAAACTATGAATGATGATGATATTGAAGAATAAAGCATCTACCTGTCTAACATCCTCCAGAAGGAACTTCTCTAATTCACCAGAGAGTAGATTAGGCCTGACTTCAACTACCAATACTGCCCACTGTATCACAAAGGGAGAAAGGATGAAGATTTAGATCATATTTGTGATCGTTTCATGGAACAAATTTCGATCACTCACCGATGTGGTGTCGACCCAAAGCTGTGAAATGAAACCCAAGCTCATAGCTGATTGCATACTGATCACTTGCTTTGCGATCATGTTGGATCTCCTCATCAATTGTCTTGCGCTCCTCATAATAGGCCCGGCATCCAATTCCTCCAACATCAATTCAACATCTTCATCCGACTCCTCGACTCTAATCAAATCCTCATCTTTGAGCTTTCTTGCGGACTTTTCTTCGCTTTTCTGATTGAATTGAAGAAAATCTACAGCTGAGGAATTATCGCTTGCATTACTGGTATCAAATCCATTTCTAATACTCGTAGTTTGTTGCTTTCCCTTGCCACTTTGACGACTTTCGGATTGATTTACGGGGTTTTCCTCGTCCTTCAACCGCAATTCATCAGAGACCACAGAGCTCGAAGTATTTAACGAATCTTTCGGTTGTTCAGATTCAGCTCGAATTTGAGCACTTTCGAACCGAATTTCATCTGGCTCTTTCTCCATGAACTCCAATTCATATCTGTCGGAACCTAATGACATCGAATTCTGATCAGCGCTGAACGAAGTGCTCGATTTCGCGACTGACCTTCTCATTCCCTGCACAATTGATCTTACCTGTCGAAAGCTTGAACTGTCTGAACTACGCAAATCAGTCAGCTGTAAAAGAGAGCCGCTAACAGTATCGGACACCGGGAAAGTTCTTGCTTTGAAATTGAAGCTACTAAATCTAGTACAAAGCCCTGTTTTGGCTGTACAGGTGATGCCGCTAGGACAGAGGTGGAGGGCCGAGGGAAAGCAATCGCACATGGCGGAAACTGGAAACCCTAGATTGTGAGTGCAGCGGTTGATTAACCTCAGGGAAATCGTTCAGAATTCTTTCTTCGCTATCACAAGCCAACTGATAATCGTGAAGGTGAGTTAATCCTCAGACGTGAGTTGTGGCAGCTGCTACTCTTTCAACTTAATTATACTTTCAACACCCAAATTTTGACATGATTTTCACTTTGGTCCTTTTAATATTTTATAAACTATAATTTAGTCAAATTTGACAGAAAATTCACACTTAAAGACACTTTCATTTCTGGGAAATTTCACTTTCAAGATCCATGTTTAGATAACAGAAGTAAGCAAGCTTAATTTACATTAATAAAAACATTGAAATTCAGAGCTCATCATGGTATAGGAATGGCTCCAAGGGATGCTTCTTCTTGCAACCCCAGTGGCACTTCCAAGAACACAAGGAGTTGAAGAGGGAAAGCCTGGTGGAGTGAAGGGAGACGATGTTGGAGGTTGAAGGAGACTTGGAGAGGACAATTGCGTAGCCGTCATCCATGTAATCCGTCCCCTCGGGAAAAAGCTGCCACAGCAGGCTGCCGCCGCCGCTTCCTCCTCTCTTGGTGGAGTTCAACAGGGTCCGGTACACCGTGCTGATCAGGGTGTCCCTGAATGTTGAGTTGTACCCCGGGTCCTTTGCTGATACTCCAAACTCCGCAAACACAACCGGCATTCCAAGCACGTTCTCCGCATCATCAATGTGGGATTCCATCCACGACTTTGTGAATTCCAGGTGAGCATCGGATATCGATTGTGAAATCCTTCATTTTTTAACATTGTCAAATCATCAAAATCTTTTTAACTATCAAACTAAAGCTTTGATAACTCAATTAAGTGCTGAAAACTAAATAAATTAAGTGTTCTTTGTTTGATAACTACAATTAAGACCACCTAATCAATTAAGTCCTTAAAATTTGTTTTAAAAATTTTGAGCCAAATGTGAATTACTTAATTGTTCAGTGTTGAACATGCCGAGCAAAAAACTCGATATTTAAAATTTTAATTCCATCAAACAAGTGTCAGATATTTTCAGCACTAACAATTTTCCGCACTTAAAATTTAAGCATTATCAAATAGGCAGAGTGCTTTTTTTTTTTGGGAAGTGAAATGGGTAGTTACCAAGTGTCGGCATAGATGTGAACAGAGGCGAAATCAACCCCGAGAACCTGATGGTTCCTGATGAAGTCGGTGCCAACCTGTTGGGCATATGCACCGGGGTTGAATTGAGCCCTATTAGGTGTTGAGGGACCATAAAACCCTTCCAATCCAATCTCCACCAAGTGCTTTGGATCAATGCTCTTCACATACGCTGCCATTTCTTCTATCCATTCCTATCAAAAACATAAAAAGGCTTCATTAGGCCATTCCTGAACAAAAGTTGCTTTCATAATTTTTACAAACCTGCAGCGTATCCCCAGATGAATCTGAGGTACAGCGTGGCTCGTTCATGAGTTCCCAAGCGAAAATTGTAGGATCGTCCTTGTATGTTACATTGGTGAGAGTGTTGACTCTATTAAGCACTGCCTGCATACACAGAGACATAGGTTCTTGGTGAACAATTCACAAGCTTAAAATTTTTGGCCATTCAGTTCACGCGCTACAGTAATTTTTTCAAAAGTTCAAAGTCATTGTATTGAGTGCGTTAAGTGAATAGCGGGTTTAAAATTTGGAGTCCACGGCAAAAAGAAAAAACTATTTTTAACAAGCAAAATGTGGATACGACAGGCGACCTTAACATGGGCCTTGTAGTAGCTCCTGAGGGTCGGGTGAGAGTAGAAATCATCATCAGACGTCAAATTCAAGCCTGCATCTTTACCCCATTTCACGTATTGTGCTTTGCCACCATATGCTTCCCAGTTGTTAACCAGTGACAGTATCAGCCTGATCTTATACTTCTTCGCTTCACTCACAACAAAATCCAAAGCCTGCATCAACAAAATCAAGACCAGCATATGCCTGTCAATCATGCAACCCAATTCAATTAAAGATGAGAAATTGAGAAATAACCACCTTGAAAACATCTTCATCGTAGACGGATGGAGACTTTTGGAGGGCACGCCATTGGCCATCGTTGAAAGCCCACGTCCTGCACACGGTGAGTCCCACGGAGGACGCCTCTTGAAACACTTGGCTAACTTTACCCCTTGTGGACTCATCCGCAGCAAATACCATCAGCCAGTAAGTGTTGAACCCGTTCACATAAAAAGGTCGGCCGTTCACCACAAACTGGGACTCTTTTTTCTGCACCATTGTCCATGCAGCAGCAGCCTCTTCCATTTCGCCCCAGCTGCATGGATCCACATCTAAATCAACATCGACAAACCCAAAACGGTGAAAATAGAGAGACAGAGAGAGAGATGTAAAGTTTTACCCATGATTCATGCTAGGAGTTGATAGATGATCCTCATTAGTAGCACCAGCCATAAGTGCGGCAGAGCAAGAAATTTGAATGAATACTACAGCAAGTGCCAAAACAATGGTTTTAGATCCCAACAAGCGCTCATGGATGTCCATATTTGCAGGTAAATAAGCCACCACCGCATTCCAAATTTTGGTTGAGCAACATATATATACATACAAGAATGTTGAAGACTATTCTATTGTGGACATCAAAATATAGTGAGATAGAAGAGAAGTGATGAGGGGGGAACCATCTTGCTACCTTCAAAGCAAAGTAGATGGCACTATATACTCCTTTTGGATGTGGATAGACGAATAAAGTATGGCAATGGTTGAATAGTTTTTTTAAGGTAAACAAGCTTAAATAACCTATTTAGAGAAATGAGCTCTTGAGGAACCCACAGGGAGAAAAAAAGGAAGCTTAAGCAACAAGCAAAGCAAAGTGTGATGTGCAAATCCTTAAAATGGTTGAGGTCTAGTCTGAGGTGTAGATGATATGTCTTGATCACTCCATTTTCTTGGGAACATTAAAGAAGGTCCCTGTTAGTCTTCATTGTAAGAAAGACATCCTTAGTTATACGTGTATGTGTGTGTGACGTGGTGAATCCTTAGCTTAAAAACAAAATTGTGCTTGCAGAAATGGATGATAATTAGGGGGCCCGAGTAGAAGCAAGCATGTGAGTGAATGAAGGATTGATTAGGGAAACATAAAAAATTGAACCTGGGCTGTAATTGTAAAGAAGAAGGCAGGCATTAGCAGCACCGAGTAAATGAGTGAAGCATTCATCCTACGACATCATCTGCTTCTTCTAATCACAATTTTAGAAACAGAGCATAAAGCAATAATGACTATTGAGGAGGAGAAAGAGAGGAAGTGGTGCAACAAAAATGGAAGGAGAAAGATTGGACTTTGGACCCGGCCCTAAACTATTAAGTGAGAGCCCAATGGAGACGGCAGGCCCTTTTTAGGACAGCCTGTCTACCCAACTTGCCTCTAGAAGACGAAAGAAGAAAAAGAGATGCACGCACAATCATCTCCGTCCGTCTGTCTGGACATTTTGACGCGTTTATGTTTTGGTTTGCAATACTTAAAAAATATTATTTAGTAGTATTAGGTATTGGTTGATGATGACAAATTAAGGAGAAGTCATCTCCTCTTTCTTTCTTTAATCTTCCATTATTGTTCTCTCTCGAGCTTCATCGAATGATCTAATACCAGTTCAATCCTTCGCCTGCAATTCTACTGCATAACATTAAGGTAATTTTTCGTCTCCAGTTCTGCTTTTTTCCTTAATTTTCTCTGCCACTTCTCCTTTTGGATCGATCGCTCTAATTTTGAACTTCTTAGCAAAACTAGAACTCTGTTACTGCTGCTGTTTCAACCTCTTCTTCACACATTTACCACTGATTTTATTCCTTCCTTCAGATCTTTGTTCCCTGCTTGGCTTGACTATGAATTCAACACTTTCGTCTCTGATTGATTTCATGATACCTGCTTTCAGATTTCTACATAATTCTAATTGTTAATTGTTTTTTTGGGTTCAATTTTCAGCTTATTCGTGGACGGACCTATGAGGAACACCACCAAGTACCCCCCGCTGTTCATTCTCTTCCTACTAGTAGGTTGCGTCTTCCCTGTCATCTCAGCTGATAATTATGTTCCCACCGATAATACTCTCCTCAACTGCGGTGGACCTCCCAATTCCACCGACCTCGATGGTCGGAGATGGACCTCCGACAATGGTTCACCGCTTGCCTTGCTAACTGGAAGGTCTTCAACATCCCTTGCAGCCAATCAAAGACCTTCCGTCGCCCAAGTCCCCTACATGACCGCTCGCATCTTCCAATCCCAGTTCACCTACACCTTCCCCTTGTTTGCTTCTGGTAGAAAATTCGTCCGCCTCCATTTTTATCCAGCATCTTATACCGGTCTCAACCCATCAAACGCTATTTTCTCTGTAACTGCCGGACCCTACACGCTTCTCCACAACTTCAGCGCTGCCCAAACCTCTGACGCCCTCAACTACGATGTTCTTGTCAAGGAGTACTCCGTCAACGTCCCATCCCGAACCCTGAATTTGACCTTCACACCCTCCCCAAACACACCTAATTCTTACGCCTTCATCAATGGGATCGAGGTTATCTCACATCCAGACATCTACAACACTGCCGATGGAACTACCATGATCGTCGGCCAAACCACTCCATTCATCATCGACAATACCACCACGCTCGAGAATGCTTACAGGCTAAATGTGGGCGGACAGGCCATATCCCCCTCGGGTGATACCGGTCTCTTCAGGACATGGTACGATGATACAATTTACATATATGGGGCGTCAATGGGAGTTACCATGGCTGCTGACCCAAACATAACGACCATCAGCTACCCCACGGGAACACCAACCTACGTAGCACCACTCGATGTGTATGGAACCTGTAGGAGAATGGGTCCAACCCCTGAAGTCAACCGCGGCTTTAATCTGACTTGGATCTTCTCAGTTGACTCCGGATTTTCCTACCTGGTCAGACTCCATTTCTGCGAGATTGAGGACGATGTTAGTAGTATAAATCAGAGAGTATTTGATATATTTCTGAACAATCAAACAGCTCTGAATGGGGCCGATGTGGTTGGTTGGGCACGACAAAGGGGAGTGGCGGTGCATAGGGATTTCGTGGTACTTGTCCCCAATGGTGGACCTCCACAGCAGGATCTATGGCTTGCCCTTCATCCAGACTTGGCTGCAAGGTCTCAGTTTTATGATGCAATCTTGAATGGGATTGAGATTTTCAAGGTAAATAGTAGTGATGGGAATCTTGCTGGTCCTAATCCTGTTAAGGTTACACAGGAAGTTGTTGACCCAACAAGAGCTGAACCCAGTAGGGGACGAAGTAATAATAGAACAGCAGTTGTGGGTGGCGCTGTTGGCGGGGGCATTGCTGCTTTGCTTCTTGTTGGCCTCTTCTTTTGTGTGGTCTCACGTCGTCGTAGACAAAGAAAGGACTCGGGTACGAGCAATGGACCTTCAGGGTGGCTTCCTCTCTCTCTCTATGGAAATTCGCACTCTTTGGCCTCCACAAAGACAACCGCCACCGGGAGCTATGCCTCCTCCCTTCCCCAGAACATCTGCCGTCACTTCTCCTTTGCAGAGATCAAGGCCGCCACTAAAAACTTCGACGAGGCTTTGCTGCTCGGTGTCGGAGGTTTTGGGAAAGTTTACAAGGGAGAGATCGACGGCGGATCGACCAAAGTGGCGATAAAGCGTGGAAACCCGCTGTCGGAACAAGGCGTGCACGAATTCCAAACTGAGATCGAAATGCTTTCAAAGCTTCGCCACCGTCACCTCGTGTCCCTCATTGGTTACTGCGAAGAAAACTGCGAGATGATTCTCGTCTATGATTGCATGGCCCACGGAACCCTACGTGAGCATCTGTACAAGACTCAGAAACCGCCATTGACGTGGAGGCAGAGGCTTGAGATTGGGATCGGTGCGGCTCGGGGTCTACATTATCTTCACACCGGTGCCAAGCACACCATTATCCACCGGGATGTCAAGACAACAAACATACTTCTGGATGAGAAGTGGGTGGCTAAGGTTTCTGATTTCGGGTTGTCGAAAACGGGTCCGACGCTGGATCACACCCACGTCAGCACCGTGGTGAAGGGTAGCTTTGGGTATTTGGATCCGGAATACTTCAGGAGACAGCAGCTGACGGAGAAATCCGATGTTTACTCGTTCGGGGTAGTGCTGTTTGAGATACTGTGTGCAAGGCCTGCTTTGAACCCGGCGCTTCCAAAGGAGCAAGTGAGCTTAGCGGAGTGGGCTGTGCACTGCCACAAAAAGGGGATTCTGGATCAGATAACTGACCCATATCTGAAGGGGAAGATAGCGCCAGAGTGCGTGAAGAAGTTCTCGGAGACAGCAGTGAAGTGCTTGTCTGATCAGGGGATTGATAGGCCGTCAATGGGTGATGTGCTGTGGAACCTTGAGTTTGCTCTGCAGCTTCAGCAGGAGAGCGGCAAGGATGATGAAGTATCGGAGTCATATGATGTGAGCCGTAAGGAAACAAAGGATTCAAATGGAAAGACGAGCGGTTATGACGGGAACATAACTGACTCGAGAAGCAGTGGGATGTCGATGAGCATTGGTGGTCGGAGCTTAGCTAGTGAAGACTCTGATGGGTTGACGCCAAGTGCTGTATTTTCACAGATCGTTAATCCTAAAGGACGTTGAGATATACACACATTGATGATTCCTTTCATGGTGATGCAATCAGCTTCACTTAAAATTGTATCTTTTTGTTTGTCTTACTACTTTTCTTTACGACTTTCACATTTTGGGGGGATATGTATCTAAAATTACATAAAGAATGGGAAAATTATATGTCAAGAGTGTTATATTAAAATTGATTCATTTTCATCTCTCGCGTGTCTAATTTTTCCATTTGAAATGGTCCAAGCGTCTATAGAATTAGATATAGATATAAATTGTATCGAATTAGGTGTTTTCTTGTTGGCAACAGTAAACAAACAAATGCACTATTTTTTATTGTTTTCAAAGCAAATGGCGAAGACAAAAGGAACAACACCAGTTACCATAGATCAGACCTTTCCAACTCAAAAAAAAAACCATGAAATGGGATTTGTTCATTTTACAAAACTAGGCAAGACAAGCATATTGACAAATACTCACACAAGGGGAAGCAGACGTTCTGACAACATATGTTTATTTTATTTTTACTAACTAGGGACAACAGAATCTTGAATTGCAGTGATCTTCTTCAGCAGCTCTGGCTTGTTGGCACCCACGAGTTTATCAATTTGCTGCCCATCTCTAAGGAAGAAGAATGTCGGTGTCGCTTTGATATCCCATGATGTACTGAATTCCTGAAAGCGGAACAAGAAAAAAGATTCATTTCATATCTGCCCATTTCAATGTTTCAGCTCAGGAAAACGGCTGCTAGGTATCACTTACAGTCAGTTCATCCACATCTACAGTTAGAAATAGGAGAGAAGGGTGCTTTTCAGACAGCTCGCAGTAGAAAGGCGCTATCATCTTGCAAGGACCACACCATGATGCACTGAAATTTGCAATCACCTGTAATAGTAGGTAGTTTAATGCTCCAATTCTCAACCAAAAAACACTCCAAATCACCTCAAAATTGATCCCAAATTCTCTTCGAAGGTTATAATGCATCATCCCTGATCATTCCCAATATCATACCCCTAGATTATCCTCCAAATCTATATCTTTAGATGTTCTTGAGTGTTTATCTATTCACAATAAGTTCATTTTTGTGTTCACGCAGATTTGGAGCGTTGTATAAAAATCAGAGCTAAAATTGGCTTTCTATGATATTGTAATGTAGAATGTTGTAAATTGTTTCAACCATAACTGATGTTATGGTTGGAATTTTGCAATAAAACCAATTTCATAAGCTTTCCAATGAGTGGTTATATAGCTAAAATAGAGTTCCAACAAGAGAGAGAGATGCACATTTGAAGTTGAGGTTGGCCAAATGCATACCTCTGTGCACTCTTCCAACCATAACTAATCTTATAGTAGAAATTCTCCAATGACCAGTTTCATATGAAAATAGATGTCCTAAACTTTCCAACAAGTGGTCATAAAGCTAAAAGATAATTCAGACGAGAGAGATATGTGGATTTGAAGTTGATGCTGGCTACTTCTGCCAAACATCGCGGTCACGAGTAACGAGGTTGCATGCGCGACAAGGGCGAGAATAGGCTTGCGACGATTTCAGGAATTTTAAAAGGAAAATTTTCCCTAAATTTTGGGGGATCTGTTTTTGGCAACGTAGGACACAGAAAGCGGGAGAGGGACTCTACTCATCATTCATTCATCCATCTTTCCACACAAAATGGCTATAGTTTCAAGGAGAAGCGCAATACAACAATTTCAACGATTCCATCCAAAAACACGTTGCTCAACACCGCGCTGCGCGGCTAGACTCCATTATCGGATTAAGAATGTGGTAGTGTGCACAATGCTCTGGGTTTTTGCTTTATTTTTAGTATGTGAACAATTGCATGGCATTGAATATTGTTCTTAAATTGGTTTTAATTGTGATTAAGTTTTACCCAAAAAATTCTTGTAGAAGTTTTTTGTCTGATTTTGATTGCTTCTAGCATGTTAACCTAGTTCATGTGGTCTAGATCTAACTATCATACGATAGTATTCTTGGTAATTGATTAATAATTAAATGATTTAAGCCTAGGATTTTAACTCACCCTAAATTATAATGTTGAAATTAAATAGAGAAGATAAATCATGCTGATTAAATAATCAATCTAATTTTTCTGAACGATTACATCTTGTAATAGAGAACGTTCGTTTCGCATAGATATGGATTAAAGTAAAAATATAAATGCAGCGTAACGTTTGAAGTACGTGATCTCTAATTCCTAACATGTTTTCTATCAAAATCCCAAATTCTTTTTACCATAGAAAGGAAAAATAATTAGAAATCAACAATTAGAAGCTGACCCTTGTGGTACAACACCCTAGTTTAGCACTTTATTAAATCAATATTGCAATACCGAATAAAAGTATTGATCATCCCCTCCGCCCAACCCCCACACCCATAGCGTATAATCCTCACCACGTGAACTTTGTCAAATAAAGGGAAAAAAACCCAACGAAAATATGCTGTGCAGTATAAATTATGCATCTTGTCCAAAAAGGGAAACATATCAAACCACGGCTGTAAGAACTTCGATTAAGGAAGTCATCAATACTCTCAGCAGTTGGCAGGGAGTTTGGAGAGAAAAATGTATATTCTTCCTATTTTTAATTTCTAGGGCACATCATGTGACACTTTGATGGAGCCTCACTCTATTAAGACCATTTCAATATTCTCACATGGCAGCATATGTTTATGGTATGCTACCTAATATAAACTCTCAAGTAAATAAATGATAACTGACAGGGAAATACTTACTATTTTCCCATCCCTCTTTGCTTCTGCAAGTTTCTGATCCCAGGCTTCTTTGGTAGTGATGAGCTTCACATTTCCGCCAACAAGTTCAACATTGTGCCCAGATTCATCTCCATCATCCTTAGGCTACAACATAATGTATAAACGTACGAGGATGAACCAGTGAAGGTAAAAAACACTATCGTTCCGTGTTATGGCATATAGAATTTGAGAAGGATTCTTTTATTTGATTGTAAATTTTGGTGTGGTAGATAATAAAAATATTACCTGCGCAAAGCAATTTCCCATTTCGATATACAGAAGTTGAGTCCCAGCAACCGTATCCTAGAATTCAAAATGAAAACATTTCTCAAATAGTTAAACCAAAGAAATTTATGAAAGCATAATAACGTTGGTATCTATCCTTATAAAAGCCATAAATTAGGGCTAGAAATTGACAGTATGTGGTAAATATCCATTGAATTGCTTCACATCCATCAGCAAACACAAGTATCTTCATTAAATAACTAAAGAAATTAAACGTAGTAAGAAATCCGCAAGAAGTTGAAATCTTTTCAATCGGTTTGAATACAAGACCAATAAGGGAAACCAAAGCGCAAGAAGCAGTCTATAGTTGTTTTATCCGATCGTTTATCAAAGATAAAAATAAGGGAAGGGCGTTCATACATACGCCAATGAACGAAATGCAAGAACGAATCGAATTAAACCTGTGGAATTGAGCTTCTGATTCCCAGGAGATTCGAAGCGGAACGATTTTCAGGAGGATTGATAAGCTGGTCTCTTCAATTTTGTAGGCTTACTGACAAAGGGACATAATACGACTCCCCCCATTTTTCCTCCTTTTTTTTTTTTTTTTTTTTTTTAATATTTATTTATACCCATTAAATTAAATAAGATAAGACCAAGGAATTTCATAAATACTTATTTGACCAACACACACAAATGAAAATTTATTTATTTTTAATAATCCTTGAATCGAGAAAATACTATATATATTTTATTTTATTTTCCTTTAGTATAAATTTAACCGGAAAATAAGAATAAATAGAATAACAAGTAAACGGTTGAGGTGTTGCGTGCATATAACCTGGGCTGTTTTTTTAATTAATATAAGAGGGGAGAAAAAATAGGTGAGAAATAAGAAACTTGTATTTGGCAACATTTTGACTTTGCTTTGGAGATCTATAAATAAAAGCTGCATATAGATAGAGGACGACGACCATTTGATTTGAGTAACACGAAGACTTTTACTTGGTCGGTCCATGGCTGCCCAACCAACACCACCTTTGACACTTCTCAAAAAAACAACTAATTATACATTTCCCTTACATTCTAGATGTCAATAAACTTGGAAGCAAAGCAGTAACTTCTTCAATCAACAAACCACACTACACATATGACATATATATAGAAAGACAGACTAAAACACAATGCTGGATCCTCACAACTCTGATATTACATGAAAAGCAATTTTTTGTCTTTTGATTTGGAAAGGGAATTGATAGAGAGATCAAGACATGGCATATTTGTGGGTCCAGCTGCGGGCAGTGGTCTCATACTTGGATCGGTCAGTCTTGTACATGTGGGCGATCTCCGGCACCAGAGGGTCATCCGGATTTGGATCCGTCAGCAGAGAGCAGATAGACAGCAGCACCTGCAGGGCACACCCAGCATCCCATTACTAAGTAATACTATAAGTAAGAAGTAAGCAGAGGTTTAAGCTAATGGAATTGGTAAGCAACCTTAGAAACTGTAAGAGCAGGGCTCCACTGTTCCTTTAGGATATCCAGACAAATGCTGCCGTTGCTATTTATATTTGGGTGGAATACCTTCGTCTTAAATGCAACCTTAAACACAAAACACGTATTCATTCACCCACAACAACCTTCTTACATGGAAAATTAGGATAGCAAGAAAGGAGTTTATGAACCACCTTGGGGGGCTTGAAAGGATAATCAGGAGGGAAGTGAATGGTGATTAGAAATACACCTCCCGAATATGGGCTATCAGATGGCCCCATTATAGTTGCCTGCCAGTGGAACATGTCTTCCGCAACCGGACCTATATATATATATATATTCAACAAATCATCTCTTACTTCATATATATCACTGAATGAAAAACATTTACTAACACCCATCCATGGATAGTCAAAAGCATTTACATTTAGTAAGATGAAAAACAATAAAAGAAGATAGACAGTTCAATGACCACGGCAAAGCAATCTCAAGTTCAGAACGCAATTACAATATTCATTGATCCAATGGAAAAGGCAATCATCACTATTCATATATAGCTGATAGAACATGGAAAATATTACCAGCACTGCAAGATGTAGGAGGATCCTTCTGCAAATCCTTCAGCTCCTTCAGGATTCGCTTCGATGCCATATCCTTTCCAACAAATAAATATAGAGCAACTTGTGATCTGCGCAAGTGTGTGATTGGATTGGACATAAACGGACGCATCAGCTTAACAATTCCACACTTGTAAATGCGTTTGACAACTGAACTTAAATTCATACCAAATCATCGAAGAATTCTCGAATCGAACAGCAAATATAGTAAAACGTGAAGATCTGACGATCAAATTTACCTCTGCTTACACGACTCAGATCAGGTGCGGAAGTACCTTGGAGAAACGAAGAGAATCAACTACAGAAAGTGCAAATAGGGCTCTGGTAATCACGATTTGACGGGAGCTGCGAAGAAGAGACGACTTCACAGCATATCCAAGGGCCACCACCCTTGCCTTGCCCCGCGCTCTCCGCTATCTCCCAAATCCTGATCCAGGGCAAATTATCAACATATCCCAGTCGGAAAATTACACTTAACAACTCCCATTAAATTCGGCGTGAATGTCACTTTGGTCCCCCAAAAGTTTCAATTTACACATAGAACCTTGTAATTTTAGACTGCAAAACCTTAATGGATGTTTGATTAATCAATATACACTACAATGTTTGCATGCTTCTCTCTTTACCAATCCATCATGCCATTCTCAGTACATGTTGGGCAGCATTGAACAAAAAAACACCATTTTCATCCACGACCGTGCTTTGGCTTAGTTTGTAGAAATCCAATGGGCCTAACTCTCTCTCTCAAAAGACACCTTGTAAGATAAGGATTGTCCTAGGCTTTATATATAGCTTAGGATCAGATAACACACAAGCAACGTGGGATTCAATATAGTCTTTTGCCCTTCTACCAAATGGTCTCATCTCTCTCTCAAGTGTACATGCAAAAAGGATAAGAACAAACAAATAATGCTCTTCACTTGTCCATTTGTTGGAACATATAAGTTAAAGAAGAAACAAGATTGATTCAGACAGTAAACGAGTCTCAACAAACACGTTTCTCAGACGCTTTCATTCCCCTTTGTAGACTAACTAGGTATTTAGAAGAAGATGAGAGAGAGAGAAAAGAATAGTGGAACAAATTAACAAAAACTTGGGATTATGTTACAGGGGGCCAAAGGGCTCAGGGAGAGTTTCTAATCCATTATCAAAGATGAGTCCTTGGTCAGACTTATCGTCGTCAATGCTATGCAGCCAGTCTGTGTTCTTCAAGTCCTCTTTCAGCAGAATCGCATCATAGCGGGAGCTCTCATATATGTCGGCTTCAATCCGTTTTGCCGAAAATCGGGTTCCATTTTCAGGAGACCTATCATCCCTACAATTTGTATGTTCAAAAGTATAGGGGAGAGACGGGTTTCTAGTGACGGATGGAGGAGGGGCAGTTGACGCATGTCCCAGCTGGTTTTTCGAATTGGCAGATCGAATGCTCTGAGGAAAGAGCGTTGAGCTTGTCAATGGTCGAATGCCATTACTTCCATTTCTTATATCCTGCAAGACAACACAAGTAACTTTAAATGATTGGATACAACTCAGCTTCTCTTTCTCACTTAAATCAGACATCATTCTGGTAGCAGCATAAAAATCATTGATGATGAATCCTAGTGGTGTTAAGTGAGTCGGTAATAATGAAAATGTGCACATTGCAACACAAGCACTGGGAAAAGAATAGAGGGGGGGAGGATACGATAGCACGCATACCATGTGTCTGATAGCCATATCCAGTGATTTCTTTGAGATATTCCTCCCAAATCCAGTGCTATCCAAGGATGCCTTCACAGGTTTACGTAATGGTAACTCCGGGGCATGCTGGGTCTTACGAGAGTCTACTGCATCGAGCCCATTACCATGCACACGTCCTCTTCCAGAGGGTTCTGTGATTCTTCCCCTAGTGACGATGGGAGATGACTGTCTTTTGGGAATATTTGAAATCTCTGGGTTCCCCTTGACGGTGAGAGCTGAACCAGGCCTGGACCTGCCTGCAGAAAGTGGCCTGTCTGGCAAAGTTGTTCGCAAGTTTGGTGGTGCCTCAAGTGGGAAATCAGGGGGAATAATTGGCTGTGGTGGGGGCCGAACGCGTGGACCAGGGGAGCTCGGTCGGGACCCTGGTCCCACGTTGCGCCCGTTTGATGTAGTAGCATGATGCCCAATTGAAGTCGAAAGTCCAGCAGCTGGGGAGACAGAAGGCCGACGAGTAGGTGTTGAGGGCCGTGAAGATGACCGAGGGACCGGTGAATTCAAGTTTGCAGGAATTTGTGGCCTAGAACTTGGAGTTGAAGGTCTTGAGTTTTGAGATGGTCTTGTTTTGTCATTACAAGAGCTTGTGGGAGACGTACGGGCTTTAGATGGAGTGGATGAACGTGATAAAGCTGGACGAACAGATGGGGTAGAAGGTCTTGCTGCAGGCGAAGAACGGGAAGTAGGGGTGGATGGCCTAATATATGATGAGACAGAGGCTGAGCTTGTATTGAGAATTGAGGATTTATTCGAGTAGGAATTGTGTTGTGTACTAGAGATGGAAGGTCGAGTCACTGAACTGCTTCTTGCTGGTCTTGAGGGATGGTTGCTCTCTGATTGAGATGATGAAAGCTGAAATTTGAAGAAAGCTGTGTCAGAAAATATATGTAATCAAACAAGACGACAGACTAAGAAAAATCTGAAATTACAAGTTTATAAATGGAACGATCCTCAGGAATCAAATCCAAAGACATAACTGATGAAGCCATTGACAAGCCTGACAGGGAAGTCATATGGAATAAGTCTGTGTTTCTACATAATGTAGGGACGTTTAATATAACTTCTGTATCTGCACGTGAAAATAAAGTCTCTAGGCAACTTTCAATTCTATTAACATGTCAAATATTGGACAATTGTGGTGCAGTAATACACTTCAGTATTAGCAGGGATGACTTATGCATGGATATTCTAAACTAGGCTAATAAGATTTACCGTATGTTGAGAAAAAAGGTAAAATTCTGAAGCAAACAAGGTAGCATCTGGAAATGGTCTAATGCAAGCCACAACTTAGAGACCACATAGCAAACTCATAGACATACCCTTGAAGCCTTAGTAGTGGAGACTGATCTAGCCAAGGAACTTCTTCGTGAAGCAGCTGGGGCCTGTTGAGCTTTATTTCCATCCGATGAAGGAAATAGAGGAGTTTCGGGCGGAGTCAGAAGCCTAACACAAATAGGCTTGTGAATTAGAGCACATGATAAGCTATAAAGCCCTGCCTAATTCAGTTTATAGAGTAACTAGGAAAATTCAACAAATATTCTACATGTTTATCAGCAACTCTGATGAAGAATAAATTCTAGCTTTATACCTTGTATCTTTACAAAGTAAAAACAATGTTACTAAAAGTTAGGAGAAAGTCAACCCACGATGAAAATAGTCATAGAAGTGTTTCGTGCAATTTTAAAAATCATCAATCAGGGTCACACTCATAAACGCACAGTATGCACAAAGATGACCCTGAAATTCATATCAACCCAAGGGTTTCATTTGCTTTGACAATTTTGTGTGAGGTGATATGGCTTAGAGCATGCAACCATAAATGCTCTTTGAAAAAGCTGAAGCATTAGATCAATGCCAAGAAGATCACTTTGTTTTGCTTAACAAGAAGCATGTGTCTGAAATTAACATAACTCAGCTGTGTTTTCCCACTGGGGGGGGGGGCACAAATTTTATCTAGTTCTGCCAGCTATTGAATCTAATTCTATTGGAATAACACGAAGCCACTTGAATATAATTGAAAAGTTACAACCATAAGAGGGTTTGGGAAGATGAGAAATGCAGATGAAAGTACAAACAGAGGAAGTCAGAAGAATAAAAGGAAACCGAAAAGTAGTGCCATAAAAGGGAGGATGATCAATATACCGACAAAAGCTGGATGTGTGTCAATATGAGGCGGGCTCAATTACTAGCTTTCTTTTACCATATTCATAGCAAATTGTTCCTTTAACAAGAAAGATAAAAGATTGTCTCAAATGAAAGTTCACTTCATTGTGGTATGGGTAAAAAGAGCAAATAGAAGAGCAATATGAGTCCAAATTGTTTACAAGCAATTCTAAAGGATTGTGATCCTCGGGCGGTGTTTATTAATCACAAAAAGGAACCTCCTTCAATCCACAAGTAAAACCAAGTAGAGCCCCATCCCACCCGCCTCCAAACCCACCATTCTGCTTGGGTTAAATCAGATAGCTGCAGGGCAGAGTAAAAACTCGGTAGATCCCATCAAAGTTCTGAACAAATGAGCAAGAGCTAAATTGACGTTCCTAAAGAGGCAAAATACCATATTGGCCTTTTCCAATGCCATTAAGTTTAGAAGGCTGAACTGGACAGGCATTAAATTTACGATAGGAGTTGTAATAATACAAGTGCACACATTGAACGCACTATTGGATATACTATGCGGCCCCTTCATTAAAATATATACGCTGGCCATTTTATTGAATCAGATTCTTAAGAGACATAAGAAGCAGCAAGAACATAGCTAACGGAACAGAAAATCTTGCTGCTTCCACTATAGATAAGAAACTAAATACGAATGCACCGCAAGATCGCAAGCATATGGGCATTACACCAGTGAATAAAGATGAATATAGATATAATTATATCAATGAAATATCAAGAGATTTACCAATCGTAATCATGTTTTCCTCCGTCTGTAGAAGACAACAGATCATCTATTCCATTTCTTGCCAGTTTGGCTGATCCAACTGAAAGTCTCCCCAATTTCACCGAAACTAAGAGACAATAGCAACAACCCAAAAAAGAAAAGAAAAAGGCTATAACAGCAGATAAATATGTCAAAAAAGGAAACAATGTCCTAAAAAATGACGCTAGTCTAATGATCCTCGCATTGATGAGAATCATATGATTTTTTTATTCTAAAAAGAAATACAGCAGACGGTGTCTATAGTAGTGGCATCTGTTTGGAGGATCGAAAGGCGACGAGCAAGAGCAAGACACACGCAGATAGTTGACAATGTAAGCATTAAGAGAAAAGTAGTACCTTCAGATTCATCGGAGGAAGCAACGGAGAGAGTGCGACGATTTTTGGAGAAGAGATCCAAGTTCTCGTCGGCGTCCTTGGATATAGCGGTGAGACTGCGGCCTCGCCGATGCTGAGATCCAGGGGGAACATTGCGGCCGCCAATGAGAGACTCTCTCAAATTCCGATTCATTCCTAGCACAAGACAGAGATCATAACCATGTCCAAGTCCAAAAATGTGGCAGCACCTACTACTTGGAGAGAAAAGAGGGAGTACTGGTTGAAGTAGACGCAAAGGAAGAGGAGAAGGAACAGCTATTTGTGAATTTTACGCCATGAATGATCAGAGTTTGTGTATGAGTAGATCTGGGGCAGTAGATTCAGATTTGAGATTGGAGATTGTTTGTTGTGAATAATGGAAGAGGAAGGAAGAATCTAAGAACGCTACTCACTAAATGAATACTCGTGTTATGTGACGTGAGGAAGGCAGGCACCGGGTTAAGGGGGTAGCTCAGCTGCAAATGGGCCACCCACGTCTTCTTCTGCTACTTAAAGAGAGGCCCACATAAACCTGAATTTGCAACTTCTATTATGCAGACGAGACAAGCATAGTAATAAAGTTAAGAGACAATAATATTATCACGGAGTATCATGGGTGGTTAACTAATGTGATTAATAAAAGAGATTGACTAATATCATTAATAAAAATAATCAACTAATATCATTAATATAGTGAAAGAATTGTCTACTTCATTAATGAGATTGTTGGCTAGCCCCATTAATGAAATGGTTGGTTGTTGAACTCTTCCTCTATAAATAGAGGGTTGAGTGATACTGGTAAAGGATACAAGTGTGTGTCAATTGGGGTGAGAAAATCATAGTCTCACTTATGTATTTTTCCTTGTAAATCTCTCATTCTCTCAATATAGTAATTTCTTCTTATGGCGTAGATTAGACTTACGTCGAACCACGTTAAATTCTTGTGTCGTTTTTTTTTTTGCTAGTGAATCTTTGGTATTCTTTGTTTTCAAATCATTGTTGTGTTGGTAGGAGTCGGTTCAATCTCCAACAACTGGTATCAGAGTTTAGGCTCTGACTCTCTCAACATAACAATGGGCAGTAGCAAGTTTGTGGTCGATAAATTCAATGGGGATAATTTCGCCCTTTGGAGGATGTAAATAGAAGATTATATGTACCAAAAGGACCAATGGTAGCCGTTGTATAGAAAGACAAAGGAACCTGAAAAGATGACAGAAGACGAGTGGAACGTTCTTGATCGCAAGGCGCTGGGAACGGTTCAGCTTACACTGTCAAGCACAGTGTTAAGTAATGTCAAAAAGGAGAAGACAACAAAGAATTTGATTGATTCTCTTGAGAGCATGTACGAGACTCCCACAGCGACAAACAAGTTATTCACTCTCCGAAAATTTTTCAGGATGAATATGGAATTTCACAATACATCAGTCGTGTTCGTGACATCTTTGATCAGTTGGAGACGATGCAAATAATGATCGCGGAAGAAATTAAAGCCTTGTTTTTTCTCTCTTCTCTTCCCAATAGTTGGGACAACTTAGCTGTATCGATCACCGGTGGAGCCGGTCGTACTAAGTTGGTAGAGAAAGATGTCATTACTTCGATCATCAATGAGGAAACTTAAAGGAAAGACTCAAGCCAAAGTTCTGGGGCAGTATTGAAGGTTGAAGAGAGAGGAAGAAAATCGACAAAAAGTAGCAACAACAGGAGTTATTCCAAGTCCGCGAAGGGACGAGGAAAGTCAAAGAAGAAGAGTGCAAAATGCTGGAGTTCTGGACAACAGGGGCACTGGAAGAGAAATTGCCCAAATCCACCAAGAAGGCAAGAGTCAGATAGCAAGGAAATGGTTTGCCTATTCGACGGTGAATCTTCAGATGCACTCATACTCTCGTTGGATACTCGCAATGATGTGTAGGTTATTGATTCCGGTGCATCGTTTTATGCCATTTCACGGAGAGACATATTGAACAACTATGTCCAGTGAAACTTTGGTAGGGTCTACTTGGGGGATGATGAACCTTGCAACATCACTGGCAAGAGAAAAGTTTAGATCACCCAAGCAGATGGTTATATTCTTAGGTTATAGGACTTTAGACATGTTCCCAGTCTAACTCGCAACCTAATCTCCGTGGGACAAATGTCGGAGGCAAGGGTGATTACCACCTTTAACAACAAATCTTGGAAGATGTCAAAAGGCGCAATGGTGCTCGCTCGAGGAAAGAAAGAAGGCACGATGTATATGACATCTGGTTCTCGTGATGCTATTATGGTTGCATCCCCGAAAACAGATGTAGACATATGACATCGTCGGCTTGGTCACATGAGTGAGAAGGGCATGAAGATACTTGTTTCTCGAGGCAAGTTGAAGGGACTGAAAGATGTAGCAGTGGGTTTCTGTGAAAATTACGTGCTTGGCAAGCAGAGAAAGATAAGTTTCACAAAAACCACCAAGACTTCTAAAACTGAACGAAATGAGTTGACCCACTCCGATGTTTGGGGACCCGCGAAGGTTAGATCTTTTGGTGGCTCTGTTTACTTTGTGACGCTTATTGACGATGCAACTAGAAAGCTTTGGGTTTACTTCATGAAACACAAAGATGAAGTCTTTGATGTGTTCAAGAAGTGAAAAGCCCTAGTTGAGAACGAGACATGTCTGAAGTTGAAGTGTCTCAAATCAGACAACGACGGAGAATACTTTGAGAAAGAATTTGACAAATTTTGTGCTAAAAATGGCATTAGAAGGTTGATGATTGTTCCAAAGAAACCCAGACAGAATGGAGTTGCTAAGTGGATGAACAAGACTATTCTAGAGCATGCCAAGTGTATGAGAATTCACACATGCTTGCCTAAGGAGTTTTGGGCAGATGCGGTGAACACAGCTGTCTACTTGATCAACCGAAGACCATCTGTATCATTGGATGGTGGGCTACCGGAAAAGGCATGGACAGGGAAAGAGATGAGTCACTCTCATCTAAAGATGTTTGGATGTGATGCATATGTTCACATTGAGGCCAAGAATAAGAGCAAACTTGATCCTAAGACTCGGAGATGCACGTTTATTGGCTATGAAGAGACAGTTATGGCTACAAACTTTGGGACTTTGAGAAGCGCAAAGTTGTCAGGAGCGTGGATGTTTTGTTTAATGAGTCTGTCACATACAAGGACAAACTTGGAGGAGAAAAGAAGATTGATGATGAACAAGAGATAGTTGAGTTGGATGACTCAAGGTGAAGATCAAGAAAGGCCATACACCGATCCAGCAGATCAACTAGAGTCATCAACTCCTCCCTTGAGAAGATCTACCCGAGAAGTCATACCACCACAACGGTATTCCCCTTCTCTTCATTATCTACTGTTGACAGATAATGGTGAATTATCTTTGTAAGACCCCGATTCTTATATGCGAACAATTTTAGTCGTATTTTTTTAATATGTCAAAAATAACGGGGTGGATTGCATAAATTATTATTTGATTTAAAATTTGAGGGGTTAATTTGTAATTTTGTAAAACACCAAATATTAGAATTGGGCTTAATTAAATATTTTATTAAGATAGAAGGGAGGATGGTGTGATTTGTATATATTATAATTATAGAGAGAGAGGCGGTGGGAATGAGGGCCACTTGGCCGGCCCCCATTTGTCAGAATATATATATATATATATATACATACATACATACATACATACTGTCACAACCCGTCCCGGACACCCGTCATCCCGAGGCGGGCGTGACTATAACATGACATCATCAATACCCAAACATCCAAACAAATGACAATATACACCTACTGTATAATACAAACATCTACTATGGGAGACACACCTGTCCCGAAATTTATTTACCTAAAAGTATCTATCCATGAACCTTTTATAGGTTCACCTTTGACAGCTTCTCTCAATCGCCTATATGACTTCATCACGTAGCTTTACCTAGTGCCAGTAAGGGACCGACTCCTAGCTGCTGCACCTGCGAGTGTACTGCCTTCTTAGTAAAATATTTTTAAAATATTAATACGTTCTACATATTTCCACAATTAAGTATGGATCAAACATAAGCATATAAGCAATGAAAATAAAGTGATAGAGATAAGTTCCATCCAAATCCATCTAGCATAAAATCATACCAATCATCATAATAAATAATATCAAATAAACCAATATACGTAAAACACCACATCTCAAGCACCAATCTCAAACACACACCTCCAACCCACATACACAGGCCAGCCCTAGTGATCGTTTTAACCTCACGATCGAGAGTTTGCAACGGTACCGTACCATCCGTAGGATATGCCTTCCTACGAACACCCATCACTCCGCCGAAGCGGATAATCACTGCGCAGTATAAACGTCTAATATCACTCTGCCGAAGCAGATAAACATCACTCCGCCGAAGCGGATAACATCACTCCGCCGAAGCGGATAACCTCACTCTACCGAAATAGACAAATACTATGGCATCGTCAAATCACCACGTCTATCTTTTTTTTTTTTTTTTTTTCCCTCAAAACCAACTTTTAAATCTAAAAATCATATTTCGCTTCTTCTTTTAAAGAAAACGTCTAATTTTTATCAAAACCACTTTTCCACCCTTTATTTTTAGAAACCAGGCATTTTTAGAAAAACTTATGTTTTTATTCTCTTTTAAAACACCGTCTGATTTCACCAATCTAATTAAAATTCATTTTCCACTTCATTTTGAAAACCTAACTCACTCAAATTCTGCTTGATCCATATCATTTATAAACTCATACAATCTAATTAAATGCATATTCCATCATATATATATACATAGAAAAATAGTTTCGTAAGAAGACAGTACACTCACTTCGATATCCGTTTTGCAAAACTGACACTGACCGCACTCTATCCGAACGCCGGTGTCTGCGAATCTAATAGCGGCAGAGTCTAAATTAATATCTTATCTAAAACATCCTAATCATGCAATGCAAACCCTATATTCCGAATCGTTACTAATTTTATGTACCATGTACTTAAAATTAATTAATCGTCACGAAATTATTATGATTTTAGGATTTGTAACACTAACTAAAATTTAATTTAACGAGAATTAATAATCGATTGAAGTTTCACCTGTTTCCGAAATGTTTGGCGACTACGAGATGGGTTTTGGATTTTCTTGGGGTGGTTTCTGCAATTTCCCCTTCTTTTTTCTTTTTTTTTTCTTTTTTTTTTTTTTTCTTTTCTTCATCTTTCTTCTTTTTCGTCCTGCTTGCGCCACCGTCTCTGTTTCTGTTTCAATTCACTTCCGGCCAGCCATCTGCTCTCTCTCTCTACCGTTACCGTCCACCGGAGGCCTCCCACGCCTCGTTGCCCTCACCGCCGGCCCTACACCATCCCCCACCGGAACACTCATATCCCCTCCGTCACGGGTGAACGACGACGTCAAAACCCACTGTCGGTACACCCACTGTCGGTAACAGGTTTCACCTACCCATGCACCTCGTCGAACCGAACAACTCCCCTCTCCCCGATTGTCGATAAATTGTAACACTTCCACGGCGAATTCCCCCGCCGAACACTACTCTGCTCACGCCTACACACCCACGACAGACCTCTCACGGCCGGACGACTTCTATACTTTCGCTGAAGAGGAACGGAAGACAGAACACAAACAGAAAACTCACACTGCCGGCGATCACAAAACAGCCTCCGTTCCTCCGATTCTCTCTCTCTCTCTCTCTAGATTTCTGAGATCATGGCGTGTTCTTCCGTGGCGCCATCGACGTGGTGTGTATGTGTATATATATGCATGAGAATGGTGGTGTAAGAGTGATCAATCGCCTGCCACGTTGAATTCCATTTTCTCGATCTCCTTGCTGCCGGCCGGCTGTTTTCGCACGGACATAAACTTCTTCTTTTTTTTTTTTTTTTTTTTGTTTGAATTACACTTCTCTCCCCCTATCTTCCACTATGTTCCTATTTTAAACTCATTCTCATTCTTTTTTTCCTTTTTTTCTTAAGTTTTTTTCTGAAATTACATTTCGATCCTTAAAATTTTTATTCTAGAATTCGACTGAAATTTGCGCATCTCGAATTTAGGATAAGTTCCCAAATTTGCAATTTGACCCAATTATCATTTTATTTCATTTTTATTTATTTATTTATTTTTATTTTTATCTTAATTTTTTTTTTTTTTTTTCCCGAAATTTTCTAAATGCTCTCAATTGAAATTAAAATGACGTACAAGCTAAATCGAGGTCTTACACATACATACATTCATACATATCCACACACGATAGAGAGAAGGGAGAAGGATCGAGAACAATCGAGAACGGAGATAGGGGAATAGTAGGTCGGTGAGGTGTGACCATCTTTTATATATATATATATATATATATATATATATATATATATATATATATATATACATACATAGATAGAGAGACAGAGACAGTAGAAGAAAAAAAAAACAGAGAGAAAAGAGGGTCCGTTCGGAAGGTGGCCGGTGGTGGGTTGCTGTTCGGCTATTAGAAAACCGAAGAGAGAGAAAAGGTTGTTTGCTTCGGAAGTGTGCATTTTCGATGGTGGTTCGTTGGGTGAGAGGATCCAGGTGTATGTGTGTGTGTGCTCTATTCGGCCGGCAATCATGTGGGTATGTGGGGGTGTGTGTGTTTGCTTTGTTTGTGTTCCCTGTTTTCCAATTCCGTTTGGTGATGTTGTGAGTGCATGTGTTCTGACAATGGTGGTGATGATCATGAGTGTGTGTGTGCAATTGTGAGGGTTGTGGGTATTGCGTGTGTGCTGTGATGGTGTGTATGTGTGTGTTTCTGTTTCCGTTGGTGCTGCCATATGAGTGAGTGGATCGTGTGTGTGTTGCCGTTCATCGATGGCTGTTGTGTGTGTGTTCTGGTGGGTGGGTATCGTCGTCGGTTAATTTAGCCGGCGGTGAGTAAAAGTAAGAGAAAGAGAGAGAGTTGTAGTTGTGTGTGTGTAATGTTGCATGTGTGTATGTGTGTGTTCAATTGTTGTAATGTGCATGAGAGTATGTTCTGTGTGTGTTGTGTGCATGGACGTCCAGTAGGTGGTGGTTGCTGGAGTTGGTGAGAGGAGAGAGAGAGAGAGACGGCTGAAAATCAGAAAACATAGTAGAAAATTTGGGGACCAGCGTCGCGGCGGTGTGATCCGTCACCGCGGCGGTGAGAAGTCAATGCACCATAACAGAGAAAAATGAGGGTGTTTCGCCGCGACGGTGGAGCTTGCGCCGAGGCGGTGGGAGCAGGAGTATAAATTAAGGAATCTTAAGGAGATCGACAACCGTTTCGGAGCGGGTAACGTTTCTCATTATATTTGTGATTGTTAAATTAAATTACTAGCATTAAAAGGTCGAAATAACGATAATAAATATCGGCACCATTAACATGAATAAATTTTATATAGTAAAACTTTAACGGAGCAATACTAGTTATATAATAATATTTCGAATAGAAGGCGGGGAATATGAAATTTTGGAAAATTAGGGCCTACATGGTGCGGATAGGGTATTTTTACATAAAATATTAATTTAGGCCTTGTCATGAATAGGTTCGTGGGCACTGGAGGATCGGTAGCTTATAGATATTTTCGGAGCGGATTATCAGGTGAGTGTACTATCTTCTTACCAAAACTATTTTTCAAATATATGATGGAAAAATGTGTTTACTTAAAAAACTGGATGAATTCATAACTTATATGGATCAATCGAATTTGGGTGTTTTGAAAATGTGGATTTCGTGGTTTTAAAAGAGGGTGAAAAAATGATATTTGGATTAAATCGATTTTGGAGATAGAGGTCGATGTTATTGATTTGTAGTTTGACGATGTTGTTATTGATTTAACAATGCTATTGATTTTATCTGCTTCAGCAGAGCGTTGTTTATCTACTTCGGCAGAGCGTTGATTATCTGTTGCAGCAGAGCATTGATTATTTATTGAGTTGTAGTTTGTTGATGATGTTGTTGATTTGACAATGCCATAGTATTTATCTGCTTCAACAGAGCGTTGATTATCTGCTACGGCAGAGCGTTGTTATGTCTTGCCGATGGGCGTCCGGCAGACGTTTTTTTGATATTATGACCTGTTCCGATGGGTATCCGGGAAGGTGGTTATTTGTCCCGCTAGGAAGGCATATCCTATGGATGATACGGTACCGTTGCAACTCCCGATCTTGAGGTTAAAACGATCACTATGACTAGCCAGAGAGAGTGGTGTGGTGTTTTGTCGTATTTGGTGTTTTGTCATTTATGGTGATGTAGTATTTTATTATATCGTCTTGATGTTTTATCATATTATTTTATGCTGATGATTTTGGATGGATTTAATATATTTGATATATATATTGATGATGATTTTGAATAGTAAGAAGAAAGAATTTTCTCGTGGTATATGATTTTTATACTACTGTTCAAAATGTGTTTGTTTATACACGTTAAGCTTGACCCATTTAAACGTTGTATTATTTAGAATGTATTATTATTTAAAATATTTTTATTAAGAAGACAGTACACTCGCAGGTACTGTAGATAGGCGTTTGTCCCCTACTGGCAATAGGTCGGATCCGGAGGTGCAATGGGGAAGGAGTTTCTTGAGGGTATTACTTGAGGATAAAAAATTAGAGGTTTTGGGTTTTGTATCTTGTATGTTATTGAGAATTTTGTAGGGAAAAGAGTGTCCCCGAGTAGAGAATGTATATATATTTGATTGGCTTTTATGATTATATATTTATGCGTGTATGTTGTCGTCTATAGTGATTGTCTTTCAGGTGAGGTCGTGTCAACGTCACGTCGGCCCCACAGTGACGAATGTCTAGGGTGGAGTGTGACAATATTGCTATGAAGAGGCTCTGCAAGTGGAAACACACGACAAGTGAGAGTTTGCCATGAGAGATGAAATGGACTCTCTCTTGTCAAATCAAACTTGAGAGTTAGTCAAACTTCCAATGGGAAAGAAAGCACTTCATAACAAATCGGTTTACCAGTTGAAGGAGGAGCACGATGGTACCAAGAGGTACAAGGCAAGATTGGTGGTAAAGGGTTTTGAGCAGAAAGTTGACATTGATTACTCCAAGATCTTTTCTCCATTGGTAAAACACACAATTATTCGGATTATGTTAAATTTAGCCACAATGCATGATTTACACCTAGAGCAGTTGGATGTGAAAATTGCATTTCTTCATTGTGATCTTGAAGAAGATATCTACATGCATCAACCGTAGGGGCATGTGGTTGAGGGAAAAGAAGAGTTGGAATGTGAGATGAAAAAGAGCTTGTATGGCTTGAAACAAGCTCCGAGACAGTGGTATAAGAAGTTTGATAGTTTTATGAAGAACAATGGCTTCCGCAGGTGCAATTCTGATCATTGTTGTTATTTCAAGGAAATAGAGACTTCTTATTTGATTCTTCTTTTATATGTGGATGACATGCTAGTTGCAGGACCTACCATGAAAGAGATCTTTAGTCTTAAAATGGAGATTGTTTGAGGAATTTGCAATGAAGGATCTTGGTGTGGTAAAACAGATAATTGGGATGTGAATTCACAGGGACAGGAAGAAAGAACTCTTGAAATTGTCACAAGTGAAGTACGTGGACAAGGTACTCATGAGATTCAACATGGAAGATGCTAAATCGGTCGGTACACCTCTAGCTGGGCACTTCAGACTCTCCAAGGAACAATCACCAATAACAGAGGGGGAACGTGAAGAGATGGCTAAAGTGTCATATACTTCGACCATCGGAAGCCTCATGTACGCCATGATGTGCACGCGTCCAGACATTACTCATGCAGTAGGAGTTGTGAGTAGATTTATAAGTAATCTTGGAAAAGAGCATTGGAAGGCAGTCAAGTGAATCTTTCGGTATCTTGTTGATACCAAAGATTGGGCGTTGTGTTATGGGGGTGACACTGTTAGCTTGTGAGGATATGTTGATTCAAATCTTGCGGGTGACATTGATAGCATGATGAGTAGCACAGGGTACGTCTTTACCCTTGGTGGTGTTGCGATAAGTTGGATATCTCGATTACAAAATGTGGTGGCCATTTTAACAATTGAAGCGAAATATGTTGCAGCTACAGAAGCGTGCAAAGAGATGGTGTGGCTCAAACACTTGATGGAAGAGTTGGGACAACTACAAAAGGATCCTAAGTTGTATAGCTGATCGCGTCACATTTTATGCGATCTAATACCGTGAATTTAAGTTTTGTTAATCTTTAAAATAAATTAAATTAGTTAAAATTGATTCATTTTATTTATTTTTGTAGGTTTTTGGATTTGGCGCAAAAACGCGTTAATTTTGAAATGACAAAGAAAATCATGAAAATGACTGAAAATTGGAAGAAGTTAATTTTAGAGAATCAAATGATTAATGGGATTAATTTGACAAAAATAGGAAATTAAGGGTTCAACTTTCGGTGGAGATCAAATTTGGCAATATGGGCTTAATTTGGAATTTTGGATGCTAATTGATAAATAAATACTAGCAAAAAGGTGGATCGTGATTCTTTATTGTATTTATTTCTTTATTGGTCATTTCTTTTTGGGAGGTTATGATTGATTTTATTTTGGTATTTCTTTTGGGCAGTAGGCATAATAGAAAGGGGGGAGGCTTTTTTTTTATTCATTTTTTTCTACTAATAGATAGTGACGATAGTAGGCAAAGAGAGGCTTTTCTTTTTTTTCATTTTTTTTCCTCCTTCTTGAATCTTAGTTTTTCATTTGCTTTCAATTTTGGACTGCCAAAACTTTTCTGGAAATTCTTCATGTTGGAACAATTGTTGGTCATCTAGTGTATTGAAGAAAACTCTATGAACGGCTAATCTTCTCCTAACCGGGTTAGGATTGTGGTATGTATTTTAATTTATGTAATATTGTATTTTTGGATTAATTTTAGTTTATGTGTAAACAATTATATGATGATAATTTTTGTGCTTGATAACTGGTTTAAATCGTGATTGAATTTAATTTTGAAATGTTCTTGTAGAGATTTTGATTTTAGATTCAATTATTGCTAGAACGTTAGATATTATACCTGTGGTCTAGATCTAACGATCATATAATCGTATTCCTAGGATTTAATTATTGGTTTGAATGATTTATGCCTAAATTGTAATTCACCCTAAATTAGAGTAACGTAAGAATTACATATCGAAGATAAATCATGCTGAAGAATAATAAATCGAATCCTTCTTAGTAGTTTCGGCTTGTAGTTGGAAACACTCATTTACACAAATCTAAATTAAAAAGAAAATACAAGAAAAGTATAATTCCAAAATACGAAATCCACGATCCCTAACCCGGTTATCTATTTTCATGTGTTTAAGATTAGTATTTTATTTGTCTTATATTTCAAACTCAAAACACAATTCGTTTAAGTTCAAGAAAGACAAATAATTAGAATTCAATAGTTACAAGACCGATCCATGTCGTTCGATCACTCTACTTGAACTCGTACTATATCAGTATCGCGGTACAATTTTAAGGGTATTATTTTTTAGCGATCAATAGCGACAGTCAAAGTGCTATACACTTGGCGAAAAACTCTGATTTCCATTCAAGGACAAAGCACATTGACATCAAGTTCCATTTCATTCGGTCTTTGTTGGAGGAAGGCTTGATTGCACTTGAGAAGATCCATACTCAAGAAAATCTTGCAGACGTGTTGACAAAAATGGTGACAATTGACAAACTGAGGTTGTCTATAACCTCAGTTAGCCTCGAACGATAAATTTGAGGCACTGATCACGAGAGGAATTACTATGACAGAGAGAAGTTTCTCCGATAAGTAGAAGTTGGAGATGATAGATTTGCGGACAATCACGTTTTAGCCTCCAAAGTGGGAGATTGTTAAGAGTTGGAGACTAAAACAATGATATTACCATGGACTATCATCATTAATGAGTGATTAGCTAGTATCATTAATGAAAGAGGTTGACTAATATCATTAATGAGAGTGGTTGGCCAGTATCATTAATGTAGTGAAAAAACTGTCTCCCTCATTAATGAGGTTGTTGGTTAGCCCCATTAATGAAGTGATTGGTTGTTGAACTCTTTCCTTATAAATAGAGGGTTGAGTGGTAGTTGTAAAAGATGCAAGTGTGTGTCAAGTGAGGTGAGAAACAATAGTCTTACTTATGTATTCTCCCTTGTAAATCTCTCATTCTCTCAATATAGTAATTTCTTTTTGTGGCGTGAATTAGACTTACGTCGAACCACGTTAAATTCTTGTGTCGTTTCTTTCTTTACTAGTGAATCTTTGGTGTTCCTTGTTTTCAAATCATCGTTGTGTTGTTGGAAGTCGGTTTGATCCCCAATAATACAATTAATGTATTATTATAGAGGATTGAGTGGTTGTTGAACTCTTCCCCTATAAATAGAGGTCTGAGTGGTAATGGTAAAAGATGCAAGTGTGTGTCAAGTGAGGTGAGAAACAATAGTCTCACTTATGTATTTTCCTTTATAAATCTCTTATTTTCTCAATATAGTAATTTCTTTTTGTGGCATGAATTAGATTTACGTCAAACCACGTTAAATTCTTGTGTGGTTTCTTTCTTTGCTAGTGAATCTTTGGTGTTCCTTATTTTCAAATCATTGTTATGTTGTTAGAAGTCGGTTTGATCCCCAATAATACAATTAATGTATTATTGTAGAGGGTTGAGTGGTTGTTGAACTCTTCTCCTATAAATAGAGGTCTGAGTGGTAGTGGTAAAATATGCAAGTGTGTGTCAAGTGAGGTGAGAAACAATAGTCTCACTTAGGTATTTTCCCTTATAAATATTTCATTTTCTCAATATAGTAATTTCTTTTTGTGGCGTGAATTAGATTTACGTCAAACCACGTTAAATTCTTGTGTCATTTCTTTCTTTGCTAGTGAATCTTTAGTGTTCCTTGTTTTCAAATCATTGTCGTGTTGATAGAAGTCGGTTTGATCCCCAATAATACAATTAATCTAACTGCCACATTCTAACAATTGACGGTAATTAAATGCCGGTGGCCAATGAAATGGGCGGTGCTATGATGGGCCTTTTTCAATCCCAAAAAATAACTCAGATGAGATTTTTTTTCACACTTGTAACTAGACCACCAGTCTCTTCCACATCCGATTGGAATAAACCAGACATATATTACGATCTAAGTTTTAGTTAAAGCCGCACACTCCATTTCCAGCCTCAAAGGCTGGGCCGTGAGCCAGGATGAAGAATGATTAGAACTAGAATTTGAGTAGGTAGCCTAAAGCTGGAGTGTTATTGTTGATACCACATGGTGGGACGTAGACCGTGCATGTGAGAAAAAGGGATGCATCCAACATGAATGGGCCAAGCCTTCGTGATCCCCAGAACACCCCACCCATGTGTTTTCTGAACCAAACAACACCACTTGTTTTTTCTGAATCACATGTAAAGATAGCATGATATTCTTGACTTGATTTCATCCATCTTTGTCATTGCCTATCCTTTTATAATATCAATTACATGATATTGACCAACATATACATATACACACACACACACACACACATACATATATATATATATGTAGCTTTTAGGAAAGTAAGCCCCTTGCTTTGAAGCAAAGCTACCCCTTTTCCTATGCTTGCTTTACTTGCGTGAACAAAATCCAAATGATGGATCCCCACAGATCAAGCAATATTAACATGACTTCACCCACCAATATATTCATAAACAGGTTTCTCCCAAAATTAAAAGAAAAGAAAAGAACAGGCCAGTGTAATTACATAACAATATCCATGTTGATATGAACAGTCACTAGTTCTTGGAAAATGTTGTCAAATGGCAGCGGTAGAATAATTAAAAAAAAAATCACTTGTAGAAATCAAAATCGGTGTCTGGCTTCTTTACGTTGGTGCGGTAGCCTTTCTCAAAGTCCTTGGGAAGAATAACGTAACGATTCTTACGCACTGCATGCATACCTGCTTCTTGACATATTGCTGCTATCTGCATCAATACCATATCTTCCATATGTCACATGATCAAAGAGACTCATACCATTTTATGACAAAAGGAAAAACAGAACACACCTCAGCAGCACTTATTTTATCAGGCCGAGAAACATAATCTTCCAAGTCAACTTCATCACCCAAGTTCATCTTAGCAGTGCAAACCTAGTCCATGTATAAACCCATCAAGCTCGACTTCACATTTAGGTGAGCGCCAAGTGAAAAACTGGGTAAGATACTGAAAAATAAAGCAAAACTGACCTGAAAAATGAGCCTCTTTTGTCGTCTATCAGGCAAAGGAAATTCAATCTTACGATCAAGCCTACCAGGACGTAGAAGTGCTGGATCCAACGTGTCCGCCCGGTTTGTGGCCATTATGACTTTTACATTCACAGTTTGATCGAACCCATCCATCTGTCAAACCATTTGAATTCAAACAACCAAGATATCTTTAGCCCCATGTGCATCAACAAAATAGCCAACAGAAGCAAAAATATCCAATCTCTCCCTTTGAATGCCATAAAACAATGACTAACTACTAAATCCTTCCAACTCTAGACCTTCTAAATAGAAATTCCATTTTATTTCCCCTACCTGATTCAGGAGTTCCATGAGGATTCTCTGAACCTCTCTATCAGCTCCAGTTTGGGCGTCAAATCTAGCAGTGGCAATGGCATCTACCTCATCGATAAATATAATTGCTGGTGCATTTTCCTTTGCAAGGCGAAAAACATCCCGAACCATTCTAGGACCCTGAACATCAGGCAACACCAGTAACATCTTCACTGTTATGTAATTCAAAAGCATACAGAAACATTTCGGTTGCAATTGAGAGAAGAGGGACAGACAAGAAAATGCACATCATACAACCAAAAAGAAAAAAATCGCAATCATAATGATTTTTTCAATAAATCATACCTCACCCAAATATTTCTGAACAAACTCTGAACCCACCACCCTTATGAAAGCAGCTGTTGTATGATTTGCAACAGCCTTTGCAAGCATAGTTTTACCAGTACCAGGTGGACCGTACAGCAGCACACCTCGTGGAGGATCTATACCGATCTGCGTATACAGGTCATGATGTGTCAGAGGTAATTCAACGGCTTCTCGAATTTCCTGTTTTTGAATGTCACATCCTCCGATATCCTGCGAGAAATAGATGAGAAACTTAGGTGGCGTTTGGTAACCATTTTTGTTCCCATCCCAGCAGTGGGATAGGATGGGATGGGAATTCTGTTTCCTTCTTAGGAGTAGAATCGCGTTTGATAACGATAATTTTTTTTTTTTTGTTTTGGGAACAAAATCGCGTTTGGTAACGATTTTATCCTAAAATCAAAAAAAAAATTAAAGATTAACTTCCGAGTTCACATACGTTCAGGATATTTACAGAACATCATCCAAATTTAGACATACACCGCAAAAAATCATTCCTCACCGCACTGGTCAGCATGTGTATTCTAGTTCTCATTTGGTTTCTCTTATGAACAACCAACCTCAGACCACATGATATGTGGGGTTTCCTCCTTCGACTTGTATTCTAGTTTGGCAAGTTGTTCAAACAATGTTGGGAGTAACACCCACCCACCCTTCATGCCCAATATCAGCTAGTACATGGAGCAATGGATTGAGATAAGGAGATTGGTGGAGATGGCCAAAACATACACAAAAGATGGCCAGGAGATCCAGGGGTGTAGACGATGGAAACTTCCAGGAATCTAGCTCTTTTTATCAACTAAGGAATATCCAACCTAAAATCATATGGCAATATGTGGAGTCGCCCCTAAAATTTGTAAGCAAGCTAGTAAGCTCATTTAACAGTTTCCATATAATCTTTCAAAAAAAGCAACGTTATAGATGTATTTCTTGGTGAAACAATCATGGGGACTCGTATTGATATTCTTATTCACACTCCAAAGTAACAGGACAAAGTTGAGCATTACCGACTTCGTTATATCTTAATTTCCTAGTTAAGGCCATTGAAGAGGTGCACATCCAATGTAAGATTAAACTAGTCTTCAGTTACATGATCGAATCATTAACATTGTCGCCTGGGCTTCGCACCTCCACCCAAATACTACTACTAATTGCAGGTACACAAATTTATTTAGAAGTGAAAGTAAAGTTCAGCCAAGAATTAGATATTTGTAATGAAATATGCTATCCGAAAATTGAGATAATTCCATATTCAAATGATTATAAAACTATTGAACTACGACAAACAATAAGAAATCTAATGTCAGGTAATTTTACAGACAGTAGACTAGAGAACCATAACTCAATTATGGTTAGTAGACACTAGGTTTTAGAACCTCAATTAGGAATTTCAATAATTCAAGGTTTACAGACCATAAAAACTTACACTGTAGGTAACATCAGGCTTCTCAGACTGGCTTAACAATGAGATACTGGAGTCAGCCTCCGGCGGCAAAACATCAACGAGGGCGTTGGAGTGGCGGTGCAGTGCGACGGAGGCCGATGGCTTGAGCAGCTCGCGATTAATGGTGCTAAGGATCCGAACGTAGTAATTGGACCCGGTGGTAGACCCGACAATTCCATTGTTCTGATCGACCATCTCCATGAATTGCCCAATGACAAGTGGGACAGATTGGATCCGCTTGACCTCTTCCTGCGCTCGAAGAAGCTCGCGCTTGAGGTTTTTGAGCTCGTCCTTCACGTACTCCTCCTGGATGTCGATGAACTCGAGCTGGCGCTGGAGGGATTTGAGGCGACCATAGAGGTCATCTTCATCTGATGCTGCCGAAGATTGGTCGCCGTGGGGATCATACCTGGAGGACGGTAACGACGGTGGTGGTTCAGACATGGAGGAGGGTTTGGGATCCAACACCATTGCTGATGCAGCCATTTTTCCTTTCGCTCTAACCCTTACCTTCTTCGCAAGTAAGGAACTACTGGAAGTGATAGAACTTTGCTCTGGGCCGGTTTTAAAAAAATGGTTTCTTGTTGGGCTTTGAAGGTTTGCTTTTTACAATGAAAATTTGACCAGTAGTAAATGGGCCAATGGAACATCGCACACATGGCCTATTAGTAAACAACGAAAGTTAGAGGAGGAAAGGTTGATCTATTCTTCTGTAATAATTGAACAACGCTGTCTTCTCCGAGCTGCGATCGCCGATCGTCTTCAACCTTATCTCTTATTTGAGAACTGGGTTACTATTCTTATTGTTCAGGAATCCGAGGTTGAGATCAGAACGGAAAGATGAACGATGTAGATGTCTCGAAGCAGATACAGCAGATGGTCAGGTTCATCCGACAGGAGGCCGAAGAGAAAGCTAACGAGATCTCTGTCTCTGCTGAGGAGGTTTTCTTCATTTCTCGTCCTTACTGACATAAGTTAATATTCTGCGTCATCATTTTGCCTTTTTGCACATGTCGTGTCCGAGACAAGTAGCTTTTTTGGGGGGTGTAGATCCAAATTTGTTTATATTCAAATTCAATTCCCCATTGATAATGAAAAAGATGGCTTTGATCGATAGTTAGTTCAGCTTACATGGTTTTAACGTTTAACGTGATACTAATTATCTCTGTCATTTGAATGTCTATTGGCTGACTTGATCCATGTTTTATGGGTGTTCAAGCTTTAATACAAAAGTATACATATATATTAGCTATACTTCTCCCAGATCCAGTTATCATGTCAAGTAAACAAGCTATTTTCATTTCCTGATCATGGTCATAATTTCCTTTTATTTCTGCAATTAATCCGATATAATGAATTTAACAATTTCAATGGCATATGGTCAGGAGGATTAGGATAGATAGATGCCGTATCCATGGAAGTTTTTCTTTTTATTTGGAATAGAGTGATGGAGCCGAAAAGTTGAGAATTTAAGAGTCATAGATTCGTTTATCAGTTCTTTTAGTGATTTTTTCTTTCTTTCTTTCTTTTTGTTTCTTTGTATGTTAACATGTATTCTAACTCTTCCCTTTGACTATTGGTTTTAGGAATTCAACATTGAGAAATTGCAATTAGTTGAAGCAGAAAAGAAAAAGATCAGACAAGAATATGAGCGTAAGCAGAAGCAGGTGGAAGTTCGAAAGAAAATGTGAGTTTCGATATGTTTTATAGTTCCTACATTTAGATCATTCTTCTTCATCCAAACTTTCCTTGGTTCTGGGAAATGGGATTTACATATTGAACGTGAGTGTTCTTTTTCCTTTTTCGAACTAACAATAGAAGCGAATATTAGGAAAAAATAGAGTAAATCTATAATGGGTCCTCAAGGAATATCCTTTAAAAAAAAGAGAGAGTTTTAGATTGCTTTTACGTAATTCAAGGACCTATAGCATAATAAAATTGTTTCCTTATCAAATGTGTCACTTCAAACTGATTTGAGATTTTGGTGGCTATTTTGTACACCATTGCAGTGAATATTCAATGCAGCTGAATGCATCTCGTATCAAAGTTCTTCAAGCACAAGATGATGTGGTGAACGACATGAAGGATTCTGCCAGCACGGAGCTTCTTCGTGTTTCTGATGACAAGAATGCTTATAAGAAGCTTCTCAGAGGCTTGATTGTTCAGGTAAAAGCACTATATATGATGTCGTTTGGACGTGGTAATCCAAAAATTGGTAGGTCTGCTGGCCTATTGGATGTCCCATGTCAAAGGAAATGAGTGACTGAAACGTTCTTTTCAAAAAATCTTTTTTTTACCACCCTAATTCGGTTAAGTGAAGGCTATGTTTCTGAGTGATTCATCTTAGCCATTGAAAGAATCATTGCACCTTCTTTAGCTGGTTCATGTTGAGTTAAAGGCTATTTATTGCAAATGGCAGAGTCTACTAAGGCTGAAGGAGCCATCAGTGTTGCTGCGTTGTAGGGAGGTTGATGTTGCACTGGTTGAGTCTGTCCTGGAGGAAGCAAAGCGAGATTATGCTGACAAAGCCAAAGTACATGCCCCTACCATTAATCTTGACAAACATGTGTATCTCCCTCCGCCACCTAGTGGCACCAAGTCTCATGGCCTAACTTGGTAATTATTTGCTTATTTCTTCATGCAACCTTTTTCCATCATATGTTTTATACCGAAATGGAAATCATGCTGGTGCAAGTTAGAATCTTCTAGAACATCATGTGAACCTTTGAACAAGGGGCGTTCAAGATGGTTTTGATGTGCTTGTCAATGTATTTTTTGTATGTTTGTGGTTTGTCTAATCCTCATGACGTTCTCTTTGATGATCTAAAAGCTCTGGAGGGGTAGTTTTGGCTTCACAAGATGGAAAGATCGTGTTTGAGAACACCCTTGATGCTCGCTTGGATGTTGTTTTCCGACAGAAACTTCCTGTGGTATGTTGTTACAACGCATGAATATAACTTCTTTATTACTCGACTGCTCCCCTGCATGAATCCTTTTCTACTTCATTGAGTTAAAATCTTTTTTATGTGACTTTTCAACTTGTTAATCATTTAAATAAAGGAAAAATGAGAAATAGCAGGCCACGAAACAGCGCTTTCATATTCTTATGCTTGCTTTTTAAATCTCTTGTCCTTAACATCTACGCAGATCCGCAAGCGCCTCTTTGGTGAACAAAGTGCATGATTAATCTGGGAGAGAGATGCTGGCGCACTTGGAATGGTTGTAATTGGTTCACTGAGATCTCGACCATGAGGAGTGATAATACCTATTTTATTTATATTCATCCTTCCAAGTTGAGTGAGGAGCGTAATACACTGTTGGTTCTGTCAATGTAATAATTGGAATGTTTTGACATACACCTTTTAATCTATCATTCGATAATGTGCTTTAGTTTCCTTGATGCATGAAGTGTATTCGTTCTACTGCATCAGACTTGTATATAGCCACCATAGATTAGGAGTGGCAAACGAGCAGATATGGTCGAGGTTGTACGAGTTTCAAATGAATAAATTACGAAAAGGTCAAATATAAAAATTGAGCATATGGGTTGCCTAAACTTGCACAAATCAACTAATCCTGCACTAATTGCCAGTTAACCAGATCCATTCTCAAAAGAGATACACATTAAACAGTCCACTAATTATGAAACAGAGTACCTGTGACTCCTACCGGTTTTCCCATGGGATGACTTCTTCTTCCCCCCTCCTCCTGCTGCTGCTGCTGGACCACTAAATATTCCAATCCTCCCTATTCCTCTAGAAAGTGAAGTTAAGAATGTTTTGGCATTGGCAGACTTAACCAACATCCCTTGTTTCATACGCATCTGTTCCTTCTCCAAATCACTGAGCCTCATTCTCATTCTCGATATCTCAAGCTTCAGTTCTCTGTTCTCCCTCCTCAATGAAGCATATGTATCTCTGGGGGACATGGCCGCACTCGCCACTCCGCTGCTTATCTTTTGTGACATAAATAATCCATCTCCCGAGGCTGAACTTCCAGCGGCAGGCAGCACATTTTTCAGGCGGAGCTGCTCGTAATAAAGAACCCTAACAGCCATCTGAACTGGGAGGCGATCGTTCTGTGCAGCGTGATTGCAGGCCTCTTGAGACAGCTTTTGGCAGTCTATTAGCTTGCATAGCTTCTTACGCTCGTGCTCACTCAGTGATGGATGTGCCTGCTTCAACCAAACTTCCTTCACTTAGATTAAGGTAACAAATACCAAAGATGTGTACAATTTTGAAAAGAAAAATAAAAACAAATTACCTTAAGATATATATCGATGGCTCTGTAAAGACCGTCATCAATGACACGGGCATAATCAGGAAGCGCCTCAATCATGGCAATGAACTTTTGCAGACTTAGATAGGGATCAGGAGCAATTTCTGCCAGATATGCATCAATAAGGCGTCCAACTTTCAACACAGAACTGTGGCTTGGAGAACAAAAGCCTTCTGATTCATAGCCACACTCTTCATTCTCTTCTTCCTCCTCCTCTACATATTGCAGGAAGTGCACCAGTATCCTATTTATGGTATCCACATCGAATAAAGAATCACCAGCCTGGAGTGACGGTATAAGCAGATCATCAAGTGAAACCATTTCCAACCGAAAGGCAATCCTCTTTTCAAGAACTAGCCTGCAGGCAAGGGTGGCGTCCACCATAATTGCCATCCTCAACATCCCAAATAGAAAATTTAAAGGAATCGAAGTGCACTTGTCTTTCGGCAACAGACTAACCAGAGTCTCAAGAACTACCCTCTGCCCGTTCTCCCCTGTGCTATGATTTGGCCTTGCCGGATTCAAGATACGGGGTTTCCCAATTCCCTTGAGAGAGACTTGAGCGTAATGCAGCAGGGATGCAACAATGCTATCTGTCCGGACGCCAGTTCTTGCCATGGCCGACACAACTCTCTGATATAAATCAATTCTGAGTGCTGACAGATCTTCAACCCACCACTCAACACCCCTGTCCTTCAGTTCCATTGAGAGGTTCAGCTGCTCCTTGTAAGCGCTCCTGGCTATTGTGTCGACACATCTGCTTGAAATTTCCAACTTCTCCGCTACAGGAAGCAGTGGCGTCTGGCCCTGGCCCTGGCAGGCACATAGGACTTCCACTGATTTTTCAAGACTCTGAGCCACAACCTCGTCCAGATAGGTCTCTGTCCGAGCAATGAGATTTTCTTCGCAATAATCTTCGGTCATTTCTAGATAGTCTGCAGCACAGCGCAGTTGGGCTACGTTTGACGCTGTGATTTCAAAGTTGATGCCATAACAGAATTTTGCGGAGTGTTCGAATGTATCAGCCCCACCGGGAAAGTTGATCAGCTCCAGTTTTGAGATATCTGAATCTTTTGCCACAGTTTTCCGGATCTTCCCGCTCCGGGATACCAGGGGAAACTTTTTAAAACCAACAAGAAAAGATTATTGAACAATATCATGATTATTGAAAGAAATACAGTTAAAGAAGGAACTTACCTTGTGCAGTAGAAAAGATTCTCCATCAACGATAATTGTAATATCACCGGCAACGTCTGAAAAGATACTGTGTCCGACCAAAATTAGTCATTTAAACGTATGAATCACATTTATTTGGGATTGTTTTTGTGTATAATTGTCGCATTTGAAACATGCTCCAACATATAAGTAGAACTAGTAAAAGAAACACGAATGGCAATGCTGAAAAGAGAGATGGGTTGTTGAGATCTATTCAAATATGACATGAATGAAAGTTGAGTATTTGCAGCATAGCATGTCAGATCTCATGCATGTGTGTGTGTGTGTGTGGATAACAGAGAGAGACATACCGGCTAGCAAAGGAATTGGAGAATTTTGAAGAAGGGTGGAGAGAGAGGTTGTCGGAGACCATTACACTTGTTTTTTAGTTCTCAATTTCACCCTGGAGCATGGAGCTAGCTAGCTTAGATACTGCAGAATGAAGGAGGTAAATTAGTGAAATATAGGGAAAGAAACAACCTTTTTCCTTCCTGATTGGACTGTTCTGTTTTTCTGACATGAGAGAGAGAGAGGGAAGTCTTTAATTTGCTTTCAGATTCCTCCTCCTCATATAATTCATTGCTTTTCCTTTTCTCTTGTCTCGTAGTTGGCAACGGGGACCCCTGTTCAATTCAGTCAGTTGTAGTAGTCCCATTTCCCTTACCCTTTCCCTTTCCCTTTCTCTTTTTCTTTTCCTTTCCGCTCCACTATGGCCATGGCTATGGCTATGGGTTTCGAATTTCTAAACTACTGTCTACAGACAGACGTTGTGGAATAAATCGTTGGTTGGTAGCAAAGAAAAGAATGGATGAGTCAACATTGGGAAACCAAAAAGGCATGCAAGGTGGTGTGTGTGTACTGACAGGATAGAATGTAGTAGTCATGCTTTCTTTGGCCATTATTTTATAAAAACTTCAGCTTTTTTATACAATTTCATATATTTTGCATTCTACCACAAATTTGAAGACTTTACGTTCGTTAATCTTAATTGATTGAACAGTGAATAATATAAAAACGTTTTGTACTAAAATGAAAGGCTAAAAGATAGTGTGGGTGCCAAAGTGTCATTTCGAGCCCTTCTTGATATTTCGCTGAATTCTTGCTTGCAATATCCACACAGAGAGATACACACTCGAAGCAAATCAGCGTCGCAGTAAGAAGAGACGGAGCCTGGGGAAAGGGTTAAAGAGAAGCATTTCGGAAAATGCAAACTTGCAATCCGGTCTCAACTTCTTCTTTGTAAGTTATATTTTCTCTTCTAACGTCACCCATCTCAACCTTCCGCTCCATATATACTGGGTTGAAGCTTAATAAGCAGCATTTTATTGGGTGGTGCAGGTGCCCTATCTTTTCACTCGATTATCACTGTCAACTTCCTTCTCAGTTTCTGCTCCAACACAATCCCCATTTTCGCTTTGCAAAAGGTACTAATTAAAACCCTATGTTTGTGTATATCATTTCCTCAATCTTGATGACAAACGTCATTGAATGTATTATAATTCCAATGAATTTTTGTGCTCTATCCTGTTCTAGTTTGATTTTTATTGGCAATTGTAAAGAATAACAGATGCACTAGCTCATTTACTAGGAGGAGTTGTGTTTATTATTCTTGTAAATCACCGTCTTCACAGGTACGAGGAAGCTTATGGTTTCTCGATTGAAGGCTGGCTTTTGGGAATCCATTAGATCTGGGTAATTGTTATTATTTATTATTAAATTCCTCTTTTCAATCAATTGCTTGGACTCCACACTAAAAAATAAACAATGCAACTCTTGAATGACATTTACTTGTTTTTGATTGCAGGATTTTGAAGAACAATACGACTCAGGTGATAGAACCATCTCTCGAAGAAGAGGAAGAACCGTTGCCAGAGGAGTTTGTTCTGGTGGAAAAGACGCAACCAGATGGAGCAGTCGAACAAATTCTCTTTTCTACTGGTGGGGATGTGGATGTCTATGATCTCGAAGTCTTATGCGATAAGGTTACTATTTATTTTCCACTACATTTTCAACATAAATGTTCAATGACATCATAAAGTCAGTAAATTTAGAAGTAGGGATCATGATTTCATAGCCGGGAGGAGTAGGCATTCATGAACATTAAAAATGAACTTAAAAAATGAAATAAGCAAGAGATGTAACAAAATATACTTTTCAATTTGAGCATATGGCCATCGGGAGCTGCTTTTATCATGAATAAGTACCTAGTTTATCAGAACCCATTGGATTACCCTACAACTGATTTTTGTATTTTCTTCTGAGAAAAATAAACTTTCTTGAACTGATATCCTATATCTCTTGGTTGGCAAAGCCGTAAAAGTACAAGGTCGTGGCAATTTTCTGAAGGTCCTCAAATCACTTAAATTCTCTGTACATGGTTTAGTTGTAATAGTTTTGCCTATTTGGTTGATTGATTTTTTGTTGCTGCTCTAAATGATGCATTGAATAGGTGGGCTGGCCTAGGAGGCCATTGTCGAAACTAGCTACAGCACTGAAAAATAGCTACATGGTAGCTTCATTACATTCAGTAAGGAAATTAGCTGGGGAAGAAGGTACTTTATGGATATGAATACACCCATTTCAGGATAATTGGTTGTTTTTAAGGTGTAAAAATCGATTTGCAATCGAGTGTTGTTAAAATGAAAATGATGGACATCTTAGTCTACTTGGACAAGTTACTTGGCAGAGGGGAATCATGGAGAAAAGAAGCTCATAGGCATGGCTCGCGCGACATCCGATCATGTCTTCAACGCAACTATTTGGGATGTCCTGGTTGACCCTTCTTATCAGGTACATTTAACCGGTGTTTTCTTATCTTTCCCAACTCTGCTTGTTTTTCTTGACATTTGTATTAACTTGTAGGGTCAAGGCCTCGGAAAGGCCCTTGTTGAGAAGCTTATAAGGGCTCTTCTGCAAAGGGAAATCACCAATATTACACTCTTTGCAGATAGTCAAGGTCATTAAATTTTTGCAAGACATCTACATGCAGAATTCTCAAGATTTGAATGCCAATGATAGGAAGCAGCCCTTTTTTTTTACACTTTTTGCATTGTTTATTGCAGTTGTGGAATTCTACCGGAACCTGGGTTTTGAACCTGATCCAGAAGGTATTAAGGGTATGTTTTGGTACCCGAGGTATTAGTCGGTCCAGTCGGTCAATCCCAACTACTAGATTTACATTTGCTTGATGTTCAAGAAAAGAATAGTTTGTTGATCTTATGTACAAATTATGCAAGAAATGCTCACTTTATTTGAGCAGCATGTTGAAGCTCTTTCGAGTTGTTCATATTAAGTTCTTTTTTGTAACCTGGCATTTGCTGTTCTCAGTAAATATGTATATTTTCGTCTTTAAATGTGAATAATCCAATGTAAATTGGTTGCTTTCTCAAACAAACAACGCTAGATCTGCTCTAATCACGGTTCACAACCTCAGAAGGCAATGAAGGGAAACAAACAATGATTTGTCCATGGGATTCATTCGGCATACATTACCATTAAGAAGCCTTTTTCTCCATGCCAATAACAACATATTTTCACACGCTACACTATGCTTACGGACACAAGAATAAATCCAATGAATGTTGTTTACATATTGCAAAGCAAAAGAAAACAAAAAACAAGAGAACGACTACCTCCTGCCTCCCTCTCTCTATATCATGCAGCAGCACCCAGTAGGAGATGGTGGTCTCAGACCCATAGGAGGTCTTTCAATGACGTTTACAACAACTGAATAGTCACACCTAACTCAAAACCTTCTATCTATAATACAGAAAATTAAAGGGGGACGGGAAACTTCGTTCCGTTTTTGTTTTTTTTGGGTTCTTTGTACTCTCTTTTTCTTTTTTCGGTGCAACAAACAATGGGTAATAAAAAGGAAGCAACAGAGAATATCATTACCAGGCCTGTCGGCCTGTATAAACCAATTTCTCTACTGGTAGTTACTCAGCAGAATGGGAGGCAGAGAGAATAAGCGATGTTGTATATAATGAATGCATCAAAAACCATGTCTCAACGTCCAGTTTTTGCACGTTTCATGCCACTGGAATTGAAAGGTGAGACGCTGCCACTTGGTCCAGGACTCTCCTCTCTCAAATTTGAATTCAGCATTGCTAGTTCACGCAACTGCTGCCTCTTAATGTAGTCCTGCGACTCATCCTGCACAAAACAACAAAAATTTTCTACAGAAGCAGAAGAATTTCACACAGATAGACCAGACATTTTGGTCCCGAAATACGTACCACAGGTTTGAGCAATTCTTCTATTATTTCCTGAGCCTGTCTAAGCCTGATATCAATGATATTGGCAGGTAAATCAGCCTCAATCAGGATGTGGAGCGGCTCATTCAGGTGCTCATAGCCCGGTCTTCCCCGTAGAGTCTCTTCCTTGATATTGCAAAGTATATATAACACAGAAAGTTGAGAAACAAAGGGCAAAAAACGAAAAAGAAAAGAAATTGAGACGCGAAATACCTTGTCTGGGTCCTTTATTGATCCTTTGCCTCTAATATATACACGGCACCCAGTCGTAGCTTCCACCCGCTTCAATGAATTTCCTCTTGGACCCAAAAGTCGGCCAACAAAATTGAACTGATTTGATAGACAAGTTAATAATCCAGCTCCTTATAAAGGAAGCAATTGATATAACGGTATAAGAAGATTGATGGAACAAGAATCATGCTTAAAGCAATGAGTTTAGCAGAAGTTGCTAAGCTTACATTTGGATAAGTATCGATTGGAATTTCTAAGCGCAGTATCCTCTTGACTGTGTATGAACTAGGACTTGCTGGAGCCCCTTGCCAATCCATCGTCATTCCAGGAGGTCTACTTAATCTCTGCCATGCAGTGGAGAGTTTGAGAACTTTTCAACAACATGGAAGGAAATAAAGCGGGGAAATGGAAGAGAAAGCATGAGAGCTAGAGGAAACAAAAATAGAAGAAGTGGTATAAATTGTATAATTGATTGGAGAAAGTAGAAGGGAATAGTAGTGAAATTAAAATAGGCGAACTACTAAAAACAAATTGGATTCTAGAAACACTATCTTGAAGCAACGAGATCAGAACTCCAGTATGAATATTTACAATCAGTTCACAGGATTTCCAAATGGATGCATCTCCAATTCATCACTAAAATTAACAAAAAAATAGGGGAGGAAGGGAGCCGCATATGGATTTGATAGAAAGGCTTGTATCCTTTAATAAGCTTACCCATCCACCATCATTTCACTTGACATTAATCGGAAATTTTTTAAACTATTATTCTTCAGAATTATGAAGGATGCAAGGTCAAGTAGCTTCACAGACAATTTATATAATAAGGGAGGAATAAAGGCTCAGCAAGCATTTAACACCAGCCTTCTTTCATATCATCTGTGTTAACAAATCTATCTACTTAAACCATAACCCTTAAGAGGATTATTTCTCAAGTCCCTAACCAGCATAAGGCATAACACAAACACACAAAAACGGATTGTTTTTTTTTAATTGGTTTATTCTTTCTAACTAAAAAATAAATGCCAAAAAAGTAGGTGGAACTGGAAAAACTAACAGCTCTTTAGTTTTATGAGCAATTTCACAACTAATAGATAAAATTGGAATGCTAAGCCAGGTATTCGTGACTACAATTGCTCAAATTCCCACAACGGTAGAACCTAATTCAATTTTATATTCATGCTGATTCTCCTCATCTCAATACCAATAATATCCAAATACGGGTAGCCACGAATTGCACATTTCACATTTGAAAGTTGAAAGAAGCAAAGTGGAAACAAGAAAATATAAAATAGGAGTCACTCATCAAATAATGATAACAATAGAATCCTAAAAATATTAAAAAAAAATGTATGCTATAGTACAATATTCAGCAAATAAATATATAACAATAACAGAAGAATATGCAGGAATGTGAAATCCAATATTTCCATCTTCAACGAAAAAACACACAACACAATCAAATAATCAGTGAACTCGGATGGTAGGCAGTATGAAATGACAGAGCCAATTACCTCTTGAGGGAGGCCATTCCAGCCGCTCAATCCTGCCCCAGCAACATTTGACATGAGATTTGAAGAAGCCATTGGACTGGGACTTCTATGGCGCAGTCTGTCGAGTTCACCAAATCCTTGGTTGGGCATCATTCCGGAAACACGTAAAATCTCTGCAGAATAAAGTGGGATTTGACTATTATTCATCAACTTACAATGATGAGATGTTGAGACATATTTGGGGCCTATGACTGATTTGAGTTTGTTCTTGTTTTCTCAATTTTAATTTGAGTTTGTTCTTGTTTTCTCAATTATATGAAAGGAATCCAAGCATTTGAAACAACAAATCTTCATTACCCCCCCCCCCCCCCCCCCCTCCCAAGATGTTCTTTGTTTTACCTCTTTTTTGGTCCAAGAGTTTCTAGCCTCTGGGGAACTCCCTCCTCGACTTCCTAGGGGAGATGGATACCTCCCAATTGCTTGTAACTAGTATTATGCACCTCGAACTTTTAGTACTTTCTCACTTAGCAAAATAAATGCAGAGAGAACTTGGAGAGGTTTAAATGGTAAAAGTAAGGGCAAAAAAAGAGAGTAGATGGGCGCAGAAAGGTTAAACAAAATAGTGAGCTAGAGAGAGTAAACACAACCCAACTTTTTATGAAATAATATATTCAGTATTCAGACACACTCTCCGCCTCTCATAAACTCCGGCATACACTAGCAAATAATTTGAAATTATTGAAAGTAATCATCGTATAAGAATAAACTAAATATCCCCCCCCACACACACTGAACTTATTCCTTAGTAAAGAGCATAAGTTTCGGTCTTAATGTAATCCTAGGTCATAATAGAAGTGTGTAGCCCACATCCAAACCCTTCGTTGATGCCACGACATTCAAATGATCAATCTTAAGTGCATCACAAGCACAAGAACCAGTAGAATATAATGGATTCCTCTACAGCGGCTGAAAATGGCCTTCTCGTTACATTAAGGTCACTCCAGTCTATAGTGAATGAAGCCACCGGTTAACTTTCAACCTTAACTATTAAGGGAAAGAACAAACCACAACACCCACACCGAAAAATATAAAAATTGAATTATACAAGAACAAGATGTGCTGCTCTCGGTGCTACAAGAAAGAAATCAGTCTTTTCCATTTCAAACGGGCAGCTTATATGCCTTTTCAAACTATAAACACCAGACACGCTAGAGTTAAGAAAAGACCCATCACGAATTATACTCACGCACGAACAACCCAGTGTCGAAAAGGATCAGCTAATGTAAAAACAATGAAGCTGGATCTAGTTGACAGAGAACAAAAATGGGAACAATTGTTCCCAGTTAAAACACATAAAACCTAGATCCAAAACTAAATAAAAACAAGGTAACAAACTAACCTTGATTCAAGAGCCTGCTACAAATAGGAACCACTTGCATGAAAGGCGCAAGTGTTCGATGCTCCGCCAACAGCTCTGACAAGTACTGACCACTATCGTATGTTCGAGCGAACACCGAAAAAGAGGAAAATCAAGGAAAACGTAGATCAAAACAAAACCCGAAGAAACCCAGAAGGAGAATATTTAGAGGGGGGAGGGGGAGCAATAAAATTGAAGAAGTAAAGTAAGAGAAACGTCCGTATGCATGTACCTGTCGACATCTGGGGCACTCCTAATCTGCGGAGAAACAGCTCTTGCGGGAGAGAAGTTGTGATTGTAAAGACCTGACATACCTTTTTGACGACACTAATAATCAAATGAAATGGCAACGAGACTCGCGCAGAAGAAGGAAAAGAGGATAGGCAGAAACAGAACCCCAGAAAAGGGTTTCTGTAAATAAAGGAAAAGGGACTGAGACTGAGGTCGAAAGGTGCTTCGACTCTGCATAAAGGGAAATTCAATTTAGATTTTTATGCATTTAATTAGAACCATTATCTATTAATATAAAAAGAAAAAAATATGTTTCTATTACCTAATATCTACAATAATTACCTTTTATAAATTATCAAAATATATGGAAAATTTCTCTCTCTTTATCATACCTACTAAAATGCAACTTTTCCTGTTTTCATGGAGGGGAAAATATGATTTATTCCGAATAAGAAAGATTCACTATTTTCTTCAATTTTAATCTATTTAATTACAAAACATCTCTTATTAATCTTCTACAACACTTCTAGCCTAATGGATATGTATGTATCTAATTTTTCTTGTAGAAGGTCTAGAATTCAACCTTAAACACATGTAAAAAAAAAATCTTCTACATAAATATAAAGGTGTAATAGTCACATTATATGTACCCAATCTAGCGCTAGATGTAGATATGTTTTAATGAAATATTTAATTACAATTTTATCCCTATGTTAAATTACCATGAAGGGTATCAATAAATAAAAAATATTTGTTCAGTCTACACCATTTTAATTTATAATATTTACACTTTTCTCTCATACACTTTATCTTCTTCTCTGTCAAGGCATCCTCCATTCCTCCACTCCTTCAAAAACTAAACTTCAAACATCTTCATATTATATCATTCCACATAATTATTCAATTGATTTTAAAGTGCTCATGAGAACTGCACAACCCAATGCATCAATTTTACATTTTTCAATCATTTTTGATAGATTTTTTTCTAAAAAAATTGCGATTGATATGGACTTACAAATCCACAAAACACAAGTCTGCACAACATCTATTTGTGAAAAAAAAATATATATTGTGGCGATGTATTTACATGTTCACGAAAAACAGCTTCCTACGCGGAACTGTAAGTTTATTGTTATAATAATTTTCTTTTCCCTTTTTTTTCGAAACTTGTGTTGTTGGAACGAAAGGGAATGTGGATGGGAGAATGGCAGAGAAGGAGGGTGGGGGAACGGCAAAGCTTGGAGAGAGAGACAGACAGAAACATCGTCGAAGAGTCCACTGACAACATCGTCGGGGAAGATGGAGCAGAGGACGGAGGAGGGTACATTTAGAAACATGGAGAATATTTTGTACATTTGACAATTTTATACAATTAGAAAAAAATAAGTACATGTAGAATTATTCTTTTTTCATTTATTCAAAAAAGGAAAAACAATCTCCTTCCTTCCCCCCCCCCTCCATTCAAACAGAGCATCAACATCATAAAAAAAGAGTCTACCTCTTCCTATTTTTTATTGATTTTTATTTCGGGTGTAAGACTTTTGATCTTGATTTTGATGTGTTCTTGAAAGAGAGGATTTTCCTTTACAAACTTTAACTTAATTAACGTCGTGATGTATTGGAGACCAAGGGTGAGATCCCACGAAAATGGGTTGCATTTAGCCTATTTTTCGAATAAAAAAAAATCGATTATTGTGATAAATTCGTACATAACCAATCGAAGTAGTTGATAAGATAAACTAGGGAAAATAGTTTCAAAATTTAATAAGGCAAATAGTATGTCGAATGAGAATTGTTTTGTGATATTTAGAGAGGAATATGGTAATGTGATAGTTAGGTTTGAAAGAGGAACATTTGGATAGGTATTGTGTGACAACAGAAAACATCGATTTTTATAGAGGATGTTTTCAAAAAAAAAATATTTTTATATTTTTAGGTACAGATGTTACACGAACTACAGACACCTATGAAAGGTTTCCAGTCTCATTTCACACAAAAAAAATATTAGTCGTATCTTCCGGAGATTGATTATCAATCGAAAATCCTCCTTGTTTTCTTTCCTTCACCATCCTTTTGCAACCATCAATCCAGGCCTTGAATTGATTGTTTATTGGGCATTCTTCCGAAATCAATTTGGCAACTTTTGTTACATCTATCTCCACAACCACTTTTGTGTAGCATTCATTGGTATCCAAAGAAATTCCATTATGTATTCCTTTTGTCTCTGGTTCAAGCCTGAGGCAATTTGATAGGTATCCGAAAAGACCGATTTTATGGTTTCTAAGCAAGCCTCCAAATCCACCGAGGTCCAGATTACCTTTGGTGCAACCGATGAAGTTTAGTTTTAAAAAACTTGCACAAGGGGGAAGCCAGTTAGAAAATAGGATATCGGAAAGCTCTTGGGGAACGTTTTGGGGACGGAATACTTACAAAAGATATTGACGTCGGAATATTCTGGTAGCAACTCTAAAAAGATCTTAGATAACTCCCTCGATGACTTCCTTGTTCCTATTCTTCCAAATTTTCCAAATGATTGCAACAAAAAGATAAAGAGAGAAGAGAGTAGTAAACTTCCCTTTTAATCTTTTCTTGATCCAAGTCCAACTAAGCAACTCCGTGTCTAGGGAGCGTTGGAGTTGCTCCGAATGCCGCCCAGATTCTCTTCTTTTTTTTTTGCAGATTCTTAGTACATGATCAATTGTTTCTCTTGCTTCGTTGCACCTTTGGCAATAATTATATAATGAGAAAGGAGTTTTTTTTTTTTTTTTGAAAATGTAGATTTCAACATTAAAATATTTATTTTTTTCTAATTTTTTATTCTAAGAAAATAAAAGAAATATTATCGTACAATCTTTTTAATAAATTATTGGGACAATGGGTGGGAGGTCTTACATTTAAACTCTACTTGGTCAAAAATTCTAAAGACAGTAAAAACTTTTGATTTAGTCTTATCTGTTTTAAAAGGGCTGAAGCCTTACACACGTGATAACCACGCGTCAGTTACATGTAATTACTTTATGTGTAATATTACTGTATTAGTTATAGGTAACCATTTTATTTTATTTTTTTTAAATGTAATAATTTTGTGTGTAAAAATTTGTTAGGTGTCGCAAAATCACACAAAATATATATAATTGGTTATAGATAACTAATTATATATAACTTTTTAATTACATATCTTAACTAAAAAGTTTGATATTTTTCAATTACATGTTCAAATAATATGTAACTTTTTAGTTACATGATTCTGATATATTACTAAAAATTTTAATATTTTTTTAGTTACGTCACAAAATATTACATATATATATGTAATCGTAATATGTAACTAAAATACATATTAACAAAAAATACCCAAATATGTGCGAAAACTAATAATTATGAAATTATAACTAACATTAGTTATATGTAACAGAATTCACTATAAAAACCGAATGTACTCACTAAGAGCTCCCTACAATATTTCTACAATTTCTGCAATGCGAGACTAAAATACAAGTGAAATCTAACTTAAAGAATTAAATCAAAACCTAATAACACAAAAGAATTTTTCACCAATTAGACTTTAAAAATGAGACTTTTCATCGATTTTCCCTAAATTATTTATAATATATATATTTTTTTCTTTTTTAGGGAAAGTTTGGCGGTGTGAGGAAAGTTTCATTGATAAATCCCAAAAATACAAAACTCAAAAGGGGTGTCTGACATTTGAAAAGAATCGAAATAACAAATAATCTAACGAAAAACAAATCAATAAAAAAATATCACTTAAAAATTCATTTAATCTTCCAAATGTTAGAAAAACGAAATTTGTCCAGTTTTAAGTATACACAAATAGTTGCTTGATATTCTGATTCAGACCAGAAGGTCTAATTATCTCCACCATTTTCTAGCTTCGTTAATAATTCAACAGTCGTATTAGCTTCTTTGTAGCAGTGCGAATAAAAGCATGAACCATAGAAGTCAATTCTTTTATAATCCTAATCAACGACGTTAATCTCTAGGGGATTTTAGCTCTCCCAACAACCATTTTAACTAGAAGAGCATTGTCACTAACTATATCCATGTAAAACCACTCAAACTCAACACAGTACCGAAGTGCGATAGAAATGGATTTTTTATTCTGCAAGCAAGCTAAATCCAAATCTAAGAAATTGAGTGAACCAAAACAATAGAGTCCCACTAGCACTCTACAAAGTACCGCCTCCATCAATAAAATCAGGGGTTTGTCTAGAGATTCCATCCAAGTTAATCTTCAGTCTATCGCACGGAGAACTCTAGTAAACCAACTAAATCTTAGAATTAGTTTTCCTTGCTGGTGGTGCAATATTGGACAAGATTTGGTGAATATTAGAAGGAACGTATTTTCCAAATTTTTCAGCACAACACATAAAGAATGAGCGTATTATAATTTTTTTTTTTGAGGGATAGATCTATGTTGTTGCCACCAACTAACCAATCTGCCAAATATTTATCCATTCCATCATATCGTTCCAAAAGCAGTCCACACACTCTTAGACAAGTTCCCTCGCGAAAATAGGTGATGCAAAGATTCAAATTGAGGTCTATATCATCAATTACAATAGGTCAAATTTTCACATCTTTTTGCTAAATTGTCTCATCTACCGGGATAATTTGACAAAAAAAGCCACCACATAAAGATAGAGATTTTTATTGGAGAAAACGAATGAGCATCTTATTGTTTTCTTACAATTTTCCAAACGATTTTCACTGAGAAGATTCATGAGTTATCTGCACTGTCAAATCATAACAACTTGCTCAAAAGCATTTTGAACCTGAATATTTTCTAGTTATCTCGCATAATCTACCGGGATAATAAACTCACATTTTATATCATAAATAAAGTTAATTAAAATGTTGACAGTGATTAAAAATAATTATTTAGAAGCAGATAAAATGATAATAAAAAAAATAAGTTTGCTTAATAAGAATCCAAAAAAATTGGAAAAGTAGAAATAACAACTATATATTTATGGTAGGAGCTAAAAATACAAAATTTGAAGTTTTATAATTTTCAAAAAAGGTAACCAAAAAAACAAATATTAACCGAAAATGCCATATCAGTCAACAAATTCATGGAAGCGATGCAGGCGTCCTCTGGCTCTCGCGCTCACAATCTTTCCCGCAGCCACAGATAGAGGGCGAGAGAGAGAGAGAGAGAGAGTGGGGCGAGAGATTGGTCCCTTCTCCAGCCACCATTGCCAACCGACCACCTGAAATTCCACACCACATCTCCCGTCGTGACCTCCAACGAAAACGTATTTGAAGTTAGTTGTATCAATCTTCCCCTCTGTGTTTCTCCGTCGCACTTATTCAGTTATTCATCATTTCTAACCACACACACAATACTATCAAGGACGGCGTCCTCATTGACTGCTCGTTTTTTCCTCGATTCTTCAATCGTTTTGGGGTTAGGTTATACCGAAGGAATCTTCCCTCGTCTGTTTCACCAGAGTTTTCCACGGATTTTCGATCTCGAAGGTAAGCTATCTGTCCGTTCATATTAGCGTCTTCGCTTTTTTTTACTATTGTTGTTTTTAACATTAACATGTGTTCCGTTCCCAGCCATACTTACGATACATAGCTAGGGATATTTTGCACATATTGATGTTATTGACCTGCACACAATTACGATTATTGTCAGGGGTGGGGGAACGTTTAGGGCGTCAACGAGAATGGAAGCCGCCGGTGGTAATTCGGACGCGTATAGAGGTTCCTCCGCGAGTAATATTAGCAATAGTTTTAGAAGATACAGGACGCACTTTTCTGCCGCCAATTTTTTCCGTTCCCCCCTATCAACATTGTTGGAATACTCTGGAGTTCTGAGAACAAGGTCAAGTCACTCGGAAGTGGAGGATTTTGGTGTCCGGGATCACATTCACAGCCGTGTAGATAACTCTCCTGCACCTGCAAATGCTGGGGAGGTTTCTATTAGGATCATTGGTGCAGACGATCAGGAGCAGGAGAGGCTTGGGACTGTGCTACCTTCTCCAGCAGTTGGGCAGTTGAGTGCACAAGCTGAAGGCCTTTTGCAGCCAATGTCTAGGACAGTGTCTGCTATATCTGTTGCATCGCAATTCGATGCTCAGAGAGATTCTAGGCCTGATACTGGGACAGTCGATGCTCTTTCGCAGTCTACAAATGCAAGTGTTGATGCTGAGTCGGCGGATGGTGTCGGGGTCAGCAATAGAGATTCTCCTTATCAAAGATACGATATACAACAGGCTGCTAGGTGGATTGAACAAGTCCTTCCATTCTCTTTGCTTCTGTTGGTTGTGTTCATCCGGCAGCATATGCAAGGTATTCACATTTCATTATTCCTAGTTGCTGGGGAATGATTGTGTTAATACTATAGTCTATCTCATAGCAGTTGTATTTTGTCAGCTGCTTTACCTGTGCTGGTATACATATACAAATGTTTAGTGGATATGCCACTAACTGTTTTCTTGTTTGTTAATGAATGGGATTTTCACATTGCATATTTGGGTTGCCTCATTTTCGAAAGTCGGGATCTAAAAATGTGAAATACAAGTTATTTTTATGCTTTGGCACCCAAGTTCAATAAGAATTATAGTCTCGTGAGCTTGAAACTAAGTTTAATGGGATTTAAGTTGAAAAGGACAACATTTTTGGCTTTATGGTACTATCATTTACTACTTATTAGCTTCTTATTCGTGTAGCTGTGCTATTTCATTCCATCAATTCCTTCCCCTAAATTTGCTATGACTAAAACAAGTCATAGAAGGAGATAACAGGCGAGCCAATGTCCCTTTATTAAACTCAAGATTTTGATACGTGCACTCTCTCCTTTGTCCCTTAAGTTGGCTGTAAATGCTCAATCAATTAGCAAACATTTTCTTCTTTCTGCTTTGTTTGCTCAATATATATCTTGCTATCATTATATTCTTGAAGACATAGTCCCATGGTGTTCATTGAGTGCTAAGATGATAATTGTTTTATATTTAAAGCTTATATGTCATAGTTTCTTCCAAATGTTTGTGGAAGCTCCCTCCTCAATTAGCAGGTCGGGCTTGATATGTTGCTTCTTTATCTTTACCATCTTTCATTGGGAAACGCTATGTAGTATTATGTACATTATCCTTTCTTGTGTGTCAAATGCTCAAAATGTGACAAATGCTTTCTATACCCTCCTCTTTTCATTGGTATATCTCTGTTGCTTTTCCGATGCTAAGCTGGAGGTATCTCTTTTACGATTTTGAGTTGCTACTTGTTTAGCGTACTAGCAATTGAACTTATAAAATTCGAAGTTGGAAAGTTTTTGTCTCTTTGCTACTTCTTTTCTTTAAGAAATTGACATTTGACTTGTTTAAGGTCTTGCAGGTTTCTTTGTTACAATCTGGATTGCTGTTGTCTTGTTTAAGTCGAACGATATTTTGAGGAGGCAGACAGCTCTGAAGGTGCTTTAAAACGTGTTTCCGTATCTTTAACATCATTTTACAAAGTGTTTCAATTGTAATATTTGTTGTTATGTTGAGAAATTAATTTTGATGAAATTAACTGTTGGTTTGTGCAGGGAGAAAGGAAGATGTCTGTTCTTGTTGCCACTTCGTTTGTGTTTATGCTTCATGTGGTTGGTGTTTATTGGTGGTATCGAAATGATGATCTTTTGTATCCCCTTGTCATGATTCCTCCTAAAGTGATACCTCCTTTTTGGCATGCCATTTTCATAATAATGGTGAATGGTATGTTAAAATCACTAAGCCAAATTCTTTTGCTACTGCCCACTACTTAACATTTAGCAAAAAATTAAAAAATAATATTAAATAAACAATTCAGTTGCTATTGTACCTTGTCAATGCATTTTATATCGTGAATAACTTCACAACACATAACTATCTGGATTGGTAATAGCTTGCACAAGTTTTTCCATAGTCGCGAACAATATGTAATGTAACTCTATAAGATGTGAGTTAATGAGGAACGAAACATATGTAGTAGCATCTATATTCATTAAGAATTACATATTAATCTTGGTTTTCTACTTAATTTACTTCTCTTTTGGTATAAGTTTCTGTCAATTGTTCAATAATACGATTTAGTGATTTGTTTCCACATAGAGTTCGTAGTATAAAGCCTTCAAATATAAGGTTTATTTAATTTCACTTTGCCACCCAAAAAAAAAATGCTTGTTGTGCTTGGAAGATTATCTTTACTGCTGAGTTATTGATTGGTTGTTTCTTTTCATTTCTTTTTACGGTTGTCGTCAATTTTCACAATCTGTCTTACATCAAGAGCGTTCAAGGGTATATTTTGGATATTTTATGCCAAAGCACTGAAGCTCATGCAATAGATTTTATGTTTGCGAGCCTCAAACTCTAATTGTAAAAGATACTTAGGTGGCGTTTGATAACCGTTTCTGTTTCCATTCCAGCAGTGGGATGGGAATGGGATGAGATGGGATAGGAATTTTGTTTTCTTTCTGGGAGTAGAATTGCGTTTGGTAACGATAATTTTTTTTTTGTTTTGGGAAGGGAATTGTGTTTGGTAACGATTTTATCTTAAAATCTTTTTTTTTTTTTTTTTTTTTCTCTTTTCAGTTTTGGCCTGACGGTGGTGGCGCCGTCGCCGGCCGGCCGACGGTGCTCCGGCGACGCCCGCTGGCGCTCCGGCAATGGCCGCCGACGGTTCTCCGGCGTCGGAGACGGCGGTGCCCCCGCCGGCGATGACCGGACGACGGTGGCGCTGTCGCCGGTGACTGCCGGAAGTGGCCGGAAAAATTCCGGCTGGACGGTGACCGGCGACGGTCGCCGGAGATTACCGGCGGGCGGCGGCGGACGGCGGGCGGTGGTCGGCCGGTAGGTGAATAGTAACCATGGATTTTGGGAATAGAATGGGAATAATGAGAAACAACTTTTTTTTGTTTCTCATTTCTTAAGAAAAAAGTGGGCACAATTCTCAAATGGGAATGAAATGGAAACGGAAACAAAAATTACCAAACACTATTCCCAAACAGAATTCCCAAAAATCTGGGAATGGAATGGGATGGAAATAGTTACCAAACGGGGCCTTATTTTCCTAGATCAACTTGTCTTTGACTAACTTGGGACCCATCTTTCTTTTGGTTCTTGATTTCTTCCGCGGGTGTTCCCTTGACTCATTCTAAATCTATTTTCTTTTTGTCCAAATTACTCGATAATCCCATGGGCGCGCCATTTACTTTGACCAAAATAATTTCAAATAAGTTGATGTACTTCATTTTGTCTCAATTACATGAGTCAATGTGGCTCCTCTGATGCATTTTCGCTCAGAACTTAACGGAGAAAGTCATAAGGATGCCATATAGGACAATAAAGGTGTTTTGAGACTTGGACTTGGCACACTTGGGTGCTGACTTTACCGTCTTGAGAAAGAAAATATAAATTGCATGTGGTGATTGAGAAAACAGATTCAAGGGAATAGTTGCCTACCACCCAACTCCGAGTTTGGAAAATGTTCTTTTTACCCTCCAATGTACCATCCGTGTGACATTCTATGTTGGGTTTTGAAAGACATATATAGGGGATTCTTAGAAAATATGACTTTAGTACCTTTTTCTGCTTTACATAGAAAATCGGTTGAGCATATTCAATCCAAACTTTCTCTTCTGGGCTCATTTGCTACCTCTTTTCTCCTAGGGAGAGAGAAACGGAAGTTAAGAGAATCACTTCGCTTGTTTTTTCCTGATTGCATCCATTTTCTTTGTCACTTGCACCAACTCTATTTTTGCAATGGTTAAGAAACGGGTTTCTCAGCATGATGGACAAATTTCATAAGACTTGGTTCTATTTCAGATACTTTGGTTCGTGAAGCGGCAATGGTTTTCAAGTGTATCCTTTTAATGTACTTCAAAAACTGCAGAGGCCGAGCTTATCGAAGGCAGGTTAGTAAGATAAAATCACAGGGTTAAAAATTTCTTTTAGATTCAATAGACCGCATATTGATTGTTCTTTTTGGATTGTCCTTGTACTGAGTTTGTCATAGGGTCAAATGCTAACTTTGGTTGAGTATCTACTACTACTGTACCGTGCCTTGCTACCAGCTCCTGTCTGGTATCGTTTTTTCTTGAACAAAGATTATGGGAGTCTTTTTTCATCATTGATGACTGGATTATATTTGACTTTCAAGCTTACATCTGTTGTAGAAAAGGTATGCTTGTTTTACTATGTAGTTGCGCTTGTTTATTGTATTCATTGAAGTTTGAAACATGCGTCAATGATTGATATTTTTCAGCATAGTGCATTTTGTGCTTTTTTTGAAACATTTTTTTGGTTTGGTTTATTAGGTCCAATTTTTCTTTGCTGCTGTAAAGGCTTTATCTCATAAAGAGATTCATTATGGAGATTATGCAACACCTGAACAGGTTCTCCATTATCGCTTTGTAGTTTGTATACAACCTGTTTAGATTCTGCGTAAGCTAACTTTAACCCTAAATTGGATGTCAATTCCTCTCTATGTCTCTCTCTTCGTTTTAAAATGTTTTGTTTTAAGTGTGGGAATTAAAAGGAAAAGCCTTTCGTAAATTCTTCTAACTTGGGTTTCCTACATTTACTGTTTTCTACCTGTTGGTGTTGGTCAGTAGCTATTGCATCACTGATTTGTCATGCAAGTTGCTAACGTTTCCTACTTGAAATTTAACCTACAACTACAAGCCATCTAAGATTTGCAGTATTTGGATAGAGAGATGGCGCCGTATTTTTATGAAGTATCTTTTACCTCTGATTCCATTCTTATTATAAGCAGTTATTTTTTTGTATGTGCTTTGTTTTTTCATAGAATTTGTTATCCTGACTGCAGTACTTAGTTCCTTGATTTTCTAGGTAAATTGGAGGCTTCATAGTCCTTTCTTTTTGTATAGGGTTGGCTGCCCTTGTGTTTTTAATATATTTCCTTGCTTACTTGGCACCCAATTCTTTTTTTCTTTTTTTTGAAAAAAAGAAGTAACACATCAATTGGAAATCAGACCCTTCGCCCCCCCCCCTCCCCAGCACGCACACAAAAATAAAATAAATAAATAAAAAAGAAGAAAGGAAAAATGAGGTGCACGTCTCAAGAGATGCAGGAAGCTCCATTCTCATTTAACTCGAGTATGCCATATCAATTTCCTCATGTGGCTTTTATGTCTATGACCTTGTTAAATCTTTTCTCATCTTGCAACTTGCACGTGGGCAGGTTGCCCAGCGATGATTAGTTTTCTTTGTATGTTTTCTTACCATCTTTTGCAATGACTCTCTTTTAGAAAAGCACCTGCACGCATGCACCATGAAATTGTAAAATCACATTACGATCCAAAGATGCCTTCAACATCATTTCGCTCCCTACTTGATAAATATGTGCATTTTAATTTCACTTTCTCGTTTTTTTAAATTTATTTATTTATTTATTTGTTAATATTTCAAAATGGGTTTGTTGCAAAAAAACTAACGTCCAATGTTAAAGGTTGGTGAGGAAGTTCTATGGAATGCTTGATGCTTAGAGTTATACACGAAGGAGTCCTGATATGAACATATAATGTAGAATAAGCTATTGTTATGTTGTAAAATGAATCTGGTCTTCTGCAGGTCAACATAGTGGGAGATCTTTGTGCAATTTGCCAGGAAAAAATGCATGCGCCAATATTACTGCGTTGTAATCACATATTTTGTGAAGACTGTGTGTCAGAGTGGTGAGTTTTATGTCTCTTTATAATTTGATACGTTCATCTTTGCATTTGATTATTCCAAGTCTTTATCCTCAGTTGTTTTTTCTTTTAATTCCTACATTGCCACTTTCGTGTTATGGTGGACAATATTATTTTCTGAAGCAATAAAATCAGTAGAGGAACATTTTTATCCTCAGCCTTGTGTGCTTCATAGCTCATGCTATAGTTCTTTTTCAAGGCTGATCCTAAACCTGGGAAAAAAGAGGAACATTGCGTATGTAGGTGGTGGCCTACATGAAATTTTGTTCGATCTTTTATAAAATAAAGCATGTGATTTCCGAGCTTAGGAGCGGTATCAGGAATATCTGAAGTTGTACCAACTATCGGGGGTATAAAGCTTATGAGTCGTTACCACAAATATTTAGGAGATAGTAGTAGAACATAGAGGTAAGACATGGGACTGACATACAAGAGAATGAGTTTGACTTTATGCCTAGCCAGTAAACCAGAGAAGCCATGTAGTTACTGTTCAATTGAGAAATATAGAGAGAAGAAAAGACTTGGACATGTTTTTTTTTTTTGTAGGTGAAAAAAGCTTATGATCGAGTACTTGTAGAAGTAATGTTGCATATTTAATAAAAGGAGGAAGTATCTAGTGTTTATGTTGATGTGATTATGAGCATGTATTACATTATAGTCACTGGCATGTGAACAAAAGGAAGCAATGCATGTTCTTTAGGGTTTAGATTTACGTAAAGGGTTGATGTTATGTCCTTACCTCTTTGTTTTATTGATGACGTACTCTCAAAATATATTCGGCATAGAGCAGAACTGGCAAAGGGTTGGGTTTGGGGCATAAATCACCCAGACAAATGTGAAATAGTTACATAGAATTGAATATGAGTGGTACAGGGACTCGCATATGTAACTCTGTAATGGAAGTGTTTTGATAGATGCTTTTTCCACCATATTAGAAAATTCATTGACCGATCTCTGAGGAGCTTGTTTCCCAATATTTGACTAATTAGTTTTTGCACGAGGTTTTTTCTTTGTTCTATTTTTTTTTTTGGTAATCGTGCTTACAGTTCCATATGGATTTCATCTGATTTGAGTTTTCACTATTAAAGAGTAGAAATAGGATTTTGGGGTTAGTGGCCACAGAAACATGATTTTATGCTTTCCATCCCAATGTTACAAGAGAACACTGAAGAATTTTATACTGTTTTGCAATTATATTCCATTTAGTTAGTTTTATCTGGCTGTCTGTACATTCCGCATTCTGAATTCTGTCCGTCTTGGTAGAATATTATAATGGATAGTTGCGGGGTGTGGTGTTTCCAGGTTTGAGAGAGAAAGGACATGCCCGTTGTGCCGGGCTTTGGTGAAACCTGCAGATCTTAAATCATTTGGCGATGGATCCACAAGCCTCTTTTTTCAGTTATTTTAGAATTTGTGATATTGTATCACATGTAATACATATTTTGAAGCCAAAAACAACTGCTCTATCGTTAGTCCTAACCATCTATTCTGCGCTGGGAAATCAGACTATCATCTATGAGTTGCTGCAGGAAATTAGACTACTAAGGTGACCTGATACTGATAGATCCCAACTGCTTGTATGTGCATATAGGGTTAACGTGTATGTAATGTTGTTCCAGCTTCGATGTAAGGTCTAATGGGTATAATATGCTGCACAATTGTTCATTTGGTAATAATGAAAGCTTTTGAATAGTTTGTTTTCTATCTTCCTCATTTTGAATGCAATTTGAATACTATTCTTGATTAAAGTAGTGGTGTTAAGATTATGGAAGATATAGTTGAATTGGAAAAATATTGTGTAGTTGCAATTCTATTTTAAGATATTGTTGGTGAGCGAGTTAAGGAAATCTCTTTCTTTTCCTATACAACCTTCTGTTTTTTTCTTTTGGAAGATCATTTGAGGACATTAAAATGAGTTGGTAAAGAATTTCAAATATCATCCTAGGATGAAGAGAATAATTCATCATGATTGGCCAGCCTGTAAAGTAGACGACGGGTAATAAATTATTTGAAATATATTAAGAAAGAGCCACAATCAGTTCTTGATGAGCAGGCAGTTTTATTACATGTGAAAAGAATTGGAGTAATAAATATAGAAATGAGTCCAAAAGAAATCCACAATCCATCCGTCCACCTGAGTCACCCTTACAAAGCACCCACAATGGGAAAAGAATGGAGTAAAAGAGAGTAACAAAAACAGACCACAAGGACTACAAAGCAAAGATTATAAAGAAGTATTGCACAAAAAAATCATGAGAGAGAATTTATGGGCTGGGCAGCGTTTCTGAATCCTCCGCATCAGCAAAAGAGGAGACTGGACTGGTGGCACTTGGTGATTCATCGCCATCATTATCGTCAACTTGTTTTGGGGAAGAAGTTTCCTTGTTGACAGAGGATGGGGGAGAGGGTGGTGAAGCAGAGAGCATCCTGGACACAGCAGGAATGGGGTAAACCTCTGTCACCTCTTCAATACCTTCATCCAAATACACGACATCCTGCATTGTCAGCTGGTGATATTCTACAATTTCCCTCAAGAAACGATTCTCACGCGCATATACAGAGTTTTCATGGGCCAACCGAGCCTTCTCTGCCAAAAGCGTCTCCAGTTGAAGGCGTATCTGGTTTTCACAAATGTAGAAGAGTATTACTTACCACTGCTTACATGCAGTAAAGGAGTATTCTCATCTGCATGAAATAAAAGTGCATGCATACCAGGTCATCATCTGCGGGGTTGCCTCCCTTTTCACGACCCTCCCTTAGGATTCGGTTTTCTTCTTCTAGCTGAGAACATCGTTGCTTTGCAAAAGCCAAATCCGCTTTGACTGTTTTAAGCTCCCTCAAAAGAAGTTTAGCTTTAGCAGCTGTTGCCATTGCCACCTGTGACCCCGCCAAAACCCGATAATGCATTACACCAGATACAAGGAAAATGTGAATGGTAATGAATTCATACCATTCACTCTCACCTACTACTGACTAAGCCATATACCCCCTATGTTCTAGCCAGATGCCCAATCATAGGTAACATCTATGATCATGTTCATGCTACTAGGTAAGCGTGACTGATAGATTAAAACTTCATGCAGAAATTTTTCCTAAAGACAATTGTGATAAAGTTCTCTAAGTGAAACAATATCACATAATTACCCAGTTGGCACCTTACGTCGCGGGAGGCCTTGAGTTGAGTGTCTTGGTTGGCGGGCTGCACTGCAGTTTGCTGCCAAGGATTGGGTACACGAGTCCCTAAATTCTGCTCCTCTGAGACCGTACCTTTTCTCCTAATTTGCAGTTTGCGAGTTTCATGGATTATGTCTGCCGTCTTACTCTCCATGATAGTTCTTCCTTCCTGAAGGGTGGAAACAAAGAAGCGTGTGTGTGACATTCAGGTTCAGGCGTTTCCAAATAACAAATGCAAGTATTTAATATATTGCCAGTCTGAAGCAACAATGCAGTCCTGATATCTGTTCAAATGCATTTGTTTAGGTGTAATATTGTAGAATAAAGAAATGAAACACGGAGTAGTTTAAAATGTTGAACTAATAATCATAATTATTACCAAAAATAGGATACCTCCAAAGCATTCCCAATGGTGTCACCAATATGATTAAGGGAAGAAGTGAGTGCATCCAATCCCTTCCGTAGTGTAGGATTCTCCATTTTTCTGGAACCGTCTGGTGGTTGATATGCCTGATAACACAGAATTCCGATGAAAAGAAGGTTTGGCAAAGGAGCGATTAATTCCAATGATATTATTACCTGGCCATCGGAGGTGGATATTTGAAATTGCTGAGTTTTGTCGTCATCGTCGAGAATGGCTTTAGCTTTCCTGGCCAGGACACCCCAAAACCCTCCAGGTTCATTGGTAGTTTTCATTGATGTGTAATCATACGTAGCAGAGCCAGAGCCAGAGCCAGAGCCCTAAAAGAATGAAATCCAAATAGTAACAAAAGATGTTAAAATTGAAGGGATGGAATAATAGGAAAAGAACCTTTGATCCGTCTTTGGAAGAAGAATGAAAAACAGAATCGGCATAGGCGGAGGAGAGGGAGGAGTCACGATGAGCGGCGGAGGCTCGGATTGCCTGAGCTGCGAGAGAGGAGGAAGCGGAATTGGCATCATCGTCGGGAGGGCGATGGTAAATCTCTTCCTTAAAAGTGGATGCCCTCGAAATTCCTCCTCTTCTTCTGTATGCCATCCTGAATCAACAATTAAAAATTTGGCAGCCAACAATTCCGACAAAAATGATGACGGGAGACTTGAGATCCGATTCACGTCCTAACGATCACTTCTTCTGTTTTTTGGGAAAAATAACTGACTGGAGATATATATATATATATATATTTATATTTGGATGTGTTCGTTCGTTTACAGTTCCATCTGAGCCGTTGGATTTGGAGTTTCAGGTCAAATGTCAACGGATATCGTTAAGGGAAATGAATAGGAATAATACCTTCTCCTTTATCCCCTTAAATTTCATAATTTATTATTTATTCAATTGATTTCTTTTTTTAAAATAACATTTCTATTCAAAAATCAACCTATACAATACTCCATGAACATAGATATAAGTTTTAATTATAATTGAAATGTTAATAATAATATAGATAATTGTTATTTTTACTCTTTAAATTAAATTAATCATATTAAAAATTATTGATTAAACTTGAAGAGTTAAAATAATTTTATACATAAAGGTAAAAAAATAGTGAAATTACCTCACTATGGTTATGGAAAAGGATGTTTATGTTGCAAGTCTATTATTTTAATATTAATTTTTTTTAAAAAAATTCATACACAATTACTACTTATGTTTTAATCATGCGCATTAAAAAAAGATAAAAGACTCAATATATACGTTATATTCTAAAAGTTATATGTATATAATTTGTATGTAAAATATTTATTAGATATTCATAAATATCACTCAAGTGCATGTAATATATATTAACATGTAATTTGTAACGTGTAACTAATATTATATATATATATATATATAATTAATATTATACAAATATAAATATATATAAAATTAATTTAAAAAACTAAATCAAAAGTTACTCTAATTGGGACTCATCATCCACTGTTCCTAAGGAAAATGATAGTGGTAGTACCATATAAGGGTAGGTGGAGTCTCAATTGATACATACATTCTACTGGTGGGCTGGTGCGGGTGTGACCGTGGATGGATTGGATTGATTTCGGGTGCAGAAATTGACAAGGCGCCTGAAGTGATCGTCGTCCGTCCCTCCCTCCCGGTTCCGGTGAGTTTCTCGCTTCGATCCCTTCTTCATCTTTAGGGTACTGAATCTGAATCCATCGGATTATATACTTACTTGTGCCTTCTGTTTATGCAGTTCCAAAACTTAAAATTCTTCCTCAATTTCATGAACGGACGACTTCAGTTCCGAATTGACATTTTCTCCATTTTCGCGACTTCACATTTATCTCAGGGTCACGGCGCGGCATCATCGCGCCTCTGCTCATAACTCCAGATGCAATTTTATTTAGGTTTAGCGATCCGTTTTACTTTTTAATTTAGTTCCTGGTTGCGTTTGGGGTTGTGGAATGTGGATATTAAATCATTTATGCTTCTTCTTTTTTCCTTCTTTCAGGCAACAACAAGGAATCGTAGATGCAGAATGCGGGATTTGCCTCCAATAGACATGTATTGTATATCGAGCTGCCTAACCATCTAGGATAAGGTACCCCATATTTTTTTGGCAATAAGTATGATTCCTTCATTAAAATTCGAACATGCTTTCTTACAATAATCAACAATAAAATCAAATCTGGTTACAAATGTATCGGTTATCTGAGAGCATTTCAACAAATCAACTTGACATAACGAGTTTCACTTCACAAAAGCCTCACATGACAATGATAGTAAGACTCAGTAATACAACATGGTGTAAATTTGCAAGCCAAAAATATTATTTCTCATGCTTTGAATGTTGTGGCTGTTGAGTTAGCTTGCTTTTTTGCTCTTATTTCTTATATTCGATGTGTATTTGACATGACTGTGCCCCTTTCCTCTCTCTCTCTCTCTCTCTCTCTTAATGAAAATGGTGTGTCATCGTGTCATCTCCTGCCTTATCCTTGATCCATGGCACTACCTATGTTCTTAGGTTGAGAATTGGGTCTTATTGTATTATTTCATCATCGCTAGTATCTTTAAGGATTTCACAAAGGATTTCTAGGACTAATTTATTAGTCTGTCAATACTTTTTGCTTTCAGCTTCTCTTCATTGCTGTTGAAATGGATGCGGATTCAGAAAGTGTTTTGCAGGAGTTTCCCCTGTCTACAGACTTAGGAAGCATGAATGACAATTCAGCTGTTATTCTCTCCGATCTACCAGTAGGTTGTGTACTATGTCACAGATCCCTTTCTTCCAATAACAGTTCAGCTGATCCTGAAGGTATCAATATGTGTGGAGATTGTAAGTTTTTACTCTTAGAAGATCTTGGAAGCCCTGTTGAAGTCTCTGATAGAAGGAGGGCAGCCAGGATCAGGAGAAGGTACATGAGTTCTGAGTCGATTGAAAGTCATTTCTCACAACAGTTGTTGCACATGATAAACTTGGCAAGGCAAAACCAGCCCTCTGTCTCTGAGCATGAGAATCATGCTGCAGATGGTGATGGTGCCTCTAGGTTGGTGCAGTACAGAAGTTCCCGAACCACCCCAAGTGGATCTAGAAGGTGGAGAAGGGTACTCTCTGATACTGAAAGTGATGGAATTGATTCTTATTATGGGGAGAGCGAATCCAATGTCAGTTTCAGTGGTTATAGGGTTTTCCCTGGTGACAGTGATACCATCTCTCTTAGTGCTTATGGAGGGGACTCGGATGCTTCTGTGGATGGCCATAGTTTCCTGGACAATGAACTGCTCGTGCATCTTGATGGGGGAAGTTATATCGAGAGTGATACTGATAGTGATACTGATATTGACCCAATGCATGCCGGTCTCGATCACTGGTACTCAGATAACGAGGAGGAAGACAATGAGTGGGAAGGGGGTGAAGCCGAGGAAAGCACACTCATAGCACGGCTTGAGAGGCCATCGAGTTCAAACGAGTCAGTTGATGGGCGAAGACAGCTTCACTCTGCTGAATTTGAGGGTACAGTTCGTTTAAGAATCAGGGAGCGAAGGCAGACTCTGCGTAACATACTTCCTAACTTTGAGGAATCAGGACACCCTTATGATGAGAATTTTGGAGACTATTTAGATGCAAGAGGCCTTGAGGAATTGCTTGAGCATTTTGTTGATACTGACAATTCAAGACGGGGACCACCTCCTGCAGCTATTGGTTTTGTGAATAGTCTGCCGCGCGTGATCATTACTGAGGAGCAGGATAATTTGACCTGTGCAATCTGCAAGGATATTATAACTGTTGACACGGTTGTAAACGAGCTTCCCTGTCTCCATTTGTATCATCCGTCCTGTATATTGCCATGGTTAAGTGCACGTAACTCATGTCCCCTTTGTCGCTATGAACTTCCTACTGATGACAAGGATTATGAAGATAGGAAAAGGAGCACCGGTAGTCAATTGGGGATTCATGAAATCCAGCACCAGGACATGAATGAGGACAGTTCATTGGACAATGACAGTGAGGACGGCATGTCTACTGAAGATAGAACAGAGGAGACACAAATGGTTATTGTAGATAATGCAATTGGGGGGAGGTCTGGTGGAAGAGGAAGATGGTTATTTTTTGCTGCTGCTGCGCCTATTCTGGGTCTTGTGGGTATTGCCCTTGTGATGTGGTTGGGCAAACCCCTGGGTGAAAGAAGGGGTGAATTCGGGCGTTGTGTTCGGGGACAACAACATTCAAATCATAGAATCGCATCTCATCATTCAACCCAATCCCAAACAGAAAATAACCGGAGAAGGAGGTGGTGGTCTCTGTTTTAACCACCCCCGAGTTTAAATAACCATGAGTTTGTGGTCTCTATTGTTTAATTTGTTTGTGCAAGTTGGTGTCTCTTTTTTTTTCCTGTTGTTCGCTAGAGGTGTGGATCATCATCAGATTAACATGTGCTTGTAATGTATCTATGATAAGCTGTCCGAGCGTCCATTGTACTCATTATGGCAGGCAGTTTGTTTCCTTTATTGTTCTCTTTTGTCTGTGTTTTTTTTTTTTTTTTGAACAATTACCACCGAGTACTGTACCACTTAATACCAATTAGTTAAAACTGAACCAAAAACTCTCATCCTAATAATTATTTGAATTGATTAGTCCCATTTTTAAAAAAAAGTCAAATGTCAGATTACTATTTTGCCCTTGGTCATTAACCCTACTCTCTCTCTTTCATTCGTGCGTCTTCACACCTCTCAGTTGCCAAGCTCCATCGCCGTCTCGACCTTCCATCGCCGTTGCTCTTCTCCATCGCCGTCTTCTCAATTGTTCTTCTCCATTTGCCGTCGAATACTCTCCCCCATTCGCCGTCTCGACTCTCCACTGATGTAATCGTCTTCATCTCCATCTTCGTCTCGACCTTCCATCGCCGTTGCTCTTCCCCATTCGTTGTTGCTCTTCGTCGTCGCCATTAGCAATCGCCGACGTCATCTACACCGCCATCGTCGTTTTCGCCGTCTCCACTGCTATCTGTGTAAACTCCATCTCTCTCTATCTCGGTCGATTTCATTTTTCAATTTTTCAATTTGTTGATTTTGATTTGTTCACTTTTCCAGAATCGATTTTTAGGGTTTACGAATGAAATAAATGATGAATTATTTCATGTAGACGCCCTCCATCAACGATGATTTTTGGTCTTCAATCACAGAGCATCTATGTAAGCTCCTCTCTTTTTCTGTATTCGATTTTCGATTTTCGATTTTCAATTCTCAGTTCCCTTGGTGGTTTGCAGATTGCTATGGTGTTTTGCTATATTCATTTGGTGGTTTGCTAGATTCACCGTCGTGTAGTCTTCCCATCTTCTCAGAAAAGTTGGAATAGAAATAGAAATCTGGGAAAACTTTGGTTACGTTCCCATATTTTTTGTTCTGGAATGTGAGAAAACAAGATTTTCTTTGTTCTCATATATTTGACTTTTATGGGCATAGAAACAAAGAAACAAAAACATTAAATAATTGAGAATCTAATTTGTTTGCATATTTTTGTTACAGTTCCATGAAATAATTGATGGAAACACCAAAAAACATCGTTCAATGGGGAGAGATCCCTAAACCCTAAAATTTTCACCTTCCATTTTTCCCTCGTTTTTGATCTTGAGTGATAGTTTGCATGGAATTTGAGTGAGTTTAAACAGTGTTACATTCAACACGATAGACGGTGTTACATTCAGCACAAACTTAAATTTATAATTTTTGGTGTATTAGGAAGTGTTTCATTCATGGGACAATTGGCAATATTATGTGCATTTGTGTTAGTGTTTCTGTTTCCTTATTTCTGTTTATGTTCCCCAATAACTTGGAACAAAAGCAAAAAAAAAATGGGACCAGTTATATAATGTTTTTAGAAATTTTTGGGACTAGCAAAATTTTGATGCGGTCTTTTAGTTGAATTCTAAAACAATGGGGATCAATTTTGTTGAATTCTAAAAATTGATTTGTTAGAATATTAGACAATGTTACATTTTCAACAAGACTAGACAATGTTACATTCAACACATATTCTCAATTGTGAAATTTTTAACAATATTTAGACAATGTCACATTCAACATAAACTGAAAACAATGGGGGTTATTTGTCGAATTCCAAAAATTAATTTTTAAAATTTTTTAGACTATGTTACATTCAACACGCACGTGTTTCGATATCCCTGACAAGTTATCTGCTATGGTTTAGATTGATAAGAAGTTATCTATGATGTGTTTAGTCTAACAATGTTACATTCAACACAGACTAAAAAACAATGGGGGCCATTTTTGTTAAAGGATCTAAAAATTGATTGTTAGAATTTTTTGACAACGTTATATTCAACACACATCTGTTTTGGTATCCTGACAATTTTTAGACAGTGTTACATTCAACACGCATATTGAATTTTAAATTCTGGCATTTTAGGAAGTGTTAACACTGTAAAAAGCTCCATAAATCATGCAATGTTCATTCCCAAGTTTTCCCACATTCCCTGTTTGTATCACATGATCATGTTTGTTATTCGGTTTTTTATTTTTATAAAATTGAGCATGAATGAGAAGGGGCATACACCAGGAGGTTAATATGCATATTGTTTTGATTTTGTTGAATAATTGATGAAATTATCTCAGTTAGATCCCCCCATTAGACACTATAAAGCACGTTAGACAATGTTACATTCAACAACCACTTTAAATTTTAACAATATTTAGGAAGTGTTATATTCAACATTCACTTTGAATTTTGAATTTGGACAAAACTAGAAAGTGTTACATTCAACACACACTAAAAACAAATTGGGAGAGGGGGGGGTGTCAAATGGCGAGTTCTAAATTATTTTATTTTTGAGATTTTTAGGATAGTGTTACATTCAACATACTATTTTTGGATTTAAACCTTGAATTTTGGCAACATTAGAAAGTATTATATTCAATGTATTGGTTTGTGGCTTGATCATTTTTTAGTATGAGCTGTTTTGACGGAGTTTGAATTGAGTGTTACACATCAACAGTCAGTTTATTTGAATCCATTAATTTTGTGCATGATGAGAATATTAAACCATGTTAGAATTCAATTTGTTGAATTCTAAAAATTGATTTTTAAGAATATTAAATAATATTACATTCAACACGATTAGATAATGTTACATTCAACACACATCCTGAATTTTGAATTTTCAGCAATTTTAGAAAGTATTACATTCAAAATAAATTGAAAACAATGTGGAGTCAATTGTTGAATTCTAAAAATCGATTTTTTAGAATAATAGACGTTACATTCAATATAATTAGACAATGTTACATTTAACACGCATTCCGAATTTTGATTTTATTAGCAATATTATAGTGGTACATTGCAACACACACTGAAACAATGAGGGGACAATTGTTGAATTCTAAAAATTAATTTTTTAGAACATTCGACAATGTTACATTCAACGCATTCCGAATTTTGTTACACTCAACACAGACTGAAATAATGAGGGGTCAATTGACACTATTTTGATTGAAATTCCATTTAACTAACGAAGTTTAGGGATGAAAGTGTAAAAAAAAAAAAAAAGGATAACAAATTGAAACTAAAATTAAACATGGGGCGAAAGTGTAATTATTCCTTTAATTGAAACCCTAGATTCAACGTTATCATGAATGTTGCAGGGTGTGGAACGGCGGTGCGATCAGTGAATGGCGGAGGCGAACGGCGAACAAGGGAGGCAAACGGCAAATGGCGAACGACGGTAGTAAACGGCAAACGACGGTAGTAAACGGCGAACGGCCAACGGCGGAGGTGAATAGCAACATTGAAGGCGAAGACGACGGATATGACGAATAGTGAAGGGGAGCGACGATAGAGATGGTGAAGACGAACAGAGACGACGACGGCGACGACGAATTCGAACAGCGGCGGCGGCGGAAACAGCGACAGCGGAGGGCTGAAAATAGATATGAAAATTAGGGATAAAATTGAACGGGGGTATTTTGGTCATGAAATGGGCAAAAAAAGTTATTGGTGCAATAAAAAACACTGGGGCTTGACCAGTTAATGAAAGTGCAAAAAAAGATCTCCCGGTACATCCCTTTTTTTTTTTTTTTTGCTGATCCTATTCCCCACGGCCACCCTTAATAGTTGTTGTAAATATTAGATTCGTGGAAAGAGTAGAAAATGGAATTGAATGGCAAAAATAGAAGCCAAGGCATTGCTTGATTTGGTACAAGGTTTGTTTCTTGGTGTAATTGCGGAATGAGAACTAAACCAACCACTTGCTTGTCTTTTATTTGTTTTCGTTTTCTGTTTTATTTGCATAAAATTCTAAAATGAATTGAACTTACAAACCAAAATTTGGACTAATTAATTTTTTTTGTTTCATTATTTTCTTCACTATAATATTTTTTAAGATTCGAATAGCTGATGATCAATGAGTGGTTGGAATGAAATGTTTGTTAGATTAGACATGCTAAAAGTTACAACTAGAACCAACGCACACCGTTCCTCTATTTATTGCTTCTCCCAAAACCCTTCCGCCTTTCATTTTGGAAACGGCGACACGCATACATCGTTACTTACAGGGTAGACATCCGCTCAACTTCAATCTCATCGTCGGTGAGCAGCATTCGGTCGCAGTAGGGACAGAAGGAAGAATGAAGGCGGCCCCGTCTTGGAATTCAAAAATCAACGGAGGTACATTTTCTTCCAACTCTTCTCCTCAATTTTTCTTCTCCTACTATTGAACTCTGTTTTCACCTAGGGTTCCTCCTTCTCGTCTCAAATATCAACCCCAATCAGCTTTCCTTATTATATTTGAACTCTCTGATGCGTTTGCCTTCGCTCGTTTTCTGTGATTCCTGACTTATTAAGATCCCCCTCTTTTAGGGTTTTTCCGCCTTACCTCGAACTTAATCGATCTGATTATTGTCACTGCTTCCTGCGTTGAGTTGAGAGCTAGGGTTCCGTTAATTGTATCCTGAATATGGTTGCTATATTGTAATGGGGTGACGTTTTTAAAATTTGTCTTTTTAATGATGTATGAAAGTGGGCTTCTTTTCAGAAGTGATATATGGATTGTGAAGATCAAGTGAAGAAAGAGGGCAAACAGTCAAATAAGGTATCAGAAGAGAAGTATTTTATTGATTTAAAAGCTATGGAGGTGTGTTCACCAGCAACCCTAGCCTCCAAAGGCACTCTGGAACCCATCACTCCCAATCCCAACAGAGAGAATGGGGACTTCGTGCCCCATCATTTTCCACAGGACTTGCTTACTTCTCCTTCCACAGCAGCATCAAACCCTGATGGTGGTGAGGGTACCAGCCCCCGTACCCCGAGTGAGGTCATATTTGACCCATTTGCTCCTGGCCCTGAGAAGCTCATATGCGCACCTTTCTGTGGGAATCGCTCTAAAAGATTGAGGATCAACATTAATCGGAAGCTTGATTTTGAATCTTCTGTAAATTTCATTGAAGAGAGCATCTTGGATGAACAGGCTTTACTGGAAGCCGTGTATATTTCTTTCTTACAATTCATCCTTTCACAAAACCCGGATGCCGATGCTGACCATTGTTTTGGGACGCCAATTTCTGCTCCTCGTCTCTCTGGGAATGGTGAAACCTGCCCTGCTGTTCCGATCAAGCAGCCTGCCAGGAAATCCCGGAACATTGATCCGACATTATGCAGGAAGCTCGAATTCTGACATGGGGTTTTGATTCTTGATGGTGGTAGCAAGTGCCCACTTGGTGTTATCTTCTCTTTAACTTAAGTGGTAGCTCATATTTTTTCTCTTGCATTAATGTAATATATTGCAGTCTGCCTTTGATTTTGGAGAGAGCAACTGCTTAATAATGAAAAATTATTTCTAACTATGTTGCACTGGTATTGTCAATGTCCACAGCCGTCCATAGCTCTTTTTTGTTTTTTAGACCAGGGGAAGGAGAAAATGGTTAAAGCAAACCCAGAGACTCCCAACTCAACTATCAACTTAAAAGTTAAAAGAGGATGTATCATGTAATCTTTGCTCTTGTCATAATCATGGGGGAGAGGGGCGACGGAGAGAGAGATTATTTGCTTGGCGTTTTTTACTATTATTTTTAATGATTTTGCAAGTTTAGGGGTGATGACAAATAGAGCACAAATGGTGATTTGAAAATTTAAAGTAATTGAATTTGGGGGTAGCAGAGAATGATAGTTTTGTCGTTATCATTTGAGTACAACAATGAAGTGTTTTATCTCATCCGAATCACAACAGAAGTAAATTCCAAACAGGAAGAGTTTCCTTCTTTTTGTCGTCCAAAAGAAGCAAGCAAATATGTATAAATGCATTATAAATTACAAAGCAAGCCCAGAAAGAAATGCATAATAAATTACAAAGCAAGCCTAGAAAGAAATGCATAATAAATTCCTCGTGTAACCATATTCAATATGAACCCAAAAACAGAAAAAAAGATATACACAATCCCGCCCAATTCTAATAAGGAAATCCTTCGTTTGCTGCCTATAATTTGGTCTTGTAATGACAAGTCTGATTGCCCACGCTTCTGCTCAACACATTGATAGAAAAATCACAGGTGGTGTAGGACACCACGTGAATTTTGAACAACACCCGAACACTGCCCGAAATTCTGGTGTATGTCGTGAGGGGCAACGTACCGGAAACAGCATCGGAATACAGATTGGAATTGGAGAGCAGGCGATCGGCCATCAGGGTGAGGGTGAGATTCATGGGAAGCGTTTGGTCGGCAGAGATCTTACCCGCCGGTAAGGGTACTTCCCCAACGACTTGCCCTCGGTAGCTCAAGAAAGCGGTGCTGTTGCTGAATTTGAATCCGACTTTGTTAGGGTTTGAAACGGAGAGATTGACGTCGAGAGTGAGGTTGAGACGGACGCCGAGCCTGGCAATGTCGAACGAGAGATTGAAGTCATCGAGAGAAACGGAGTTGATGGCGGTGACGGGGCGCTTGGCCTTGAACACGGTGAGGGCCAAAATAACGATGATCAGAACCAAAAGCAATATAAAAGCAACCACCGCCAAGCAAATGTTTCTGTTTCTTCTTCTTCTTCTTCTCCTGCTGCGTTTCCCAGAACCGTCCTTCGATTCGACTTCCATTTTTCGTTTCCCTGAGAGGAGAATTATGGTTTTCTTCTTGGGAGAGGAAAAATCAGATCCCAAAGTGGTTAATGGCGTGAGATTCGGGCTGTATATTTATAGCGTGCCGAGTAGGGAGGGGATCAATAAATGCTGGACGCGGATTGGTAGTCGTTTGTGGTTGTGGGTTTCATCCCGCCTACCCATCATCGATCATCGCTGTGCACGTGGATCCCCTTTTTTTTTTTTTTGTTATTAGCGATCAAATACCACGAATAAGGTATTGTTGATTTACCTCACGCACACAAGAAACATCGTATCGTATTAAAACCCAGAATGAGTTTAATAATTGTACTCTGCTGCTTTTGGGTTTGGTTAGGTACTAGGTGAAGTGAAAAAGCAAGTAGAAAGTGATATATCTATTAAGTGGTCAAATGTTTAAATTACTTTACAATCAAAATAAGTGAAAGATTAAGAAACTTGTAAACTAATAATAATTGTACTCTGCTGCTTGGTGTTTCTTTTGGTTTGGTTAGGTACTAGGTGAAGTGAAAAAACAAGTAGAAAGTGATACATATATATATATATATATATGAAGTGGTCAAATGATTAAATTACTTTACAATCAAAATAAAAGAGTAAAACTCATTGGCAACATCGAATGCATTTCATTAACCCAATCATTTATTATATTGTATTTTTATTTATTTACATTTTTATTATTAAAAACCAAAAACCAATTCTCTTATATCTAATAAAAAAAAAAGATAAAATAATAATTGCATTCTAATTCATGTGGTTCAACACCATGAGTCAAGTGCATTGTACTACGATTTTTTACGCTTAAATATAGGTTTTATATTTCAGCAATCAGCTATACCTCACTAAAAAAGTCTAATTTCGTCACTTTTAGGAAAAACTCAAAATCGTTAAATTTTTAAGGCTTGTACCTCAGTCAAAATACATGATTTTGAAAATTGTAATAGAAATTCAAAATCGTAAAAATTTTTAAGGCTATAACTCACCAAAGCTCGATTTTGTCAATTTTATTAAAAACACAAACTCGTGAATTTTTAAAGGGATGTACATCACCGAAAACAAATGATTTTTCAAATATTATACAAAACACAAAATGGTAAAATGTTAAAAGGCCATAGCTCACCCAAAATAATCGATTTTGCGAATTTTATGAAAAACTTCAAATAATGAAATTTTGGAAGTCTATACATCATCGAAAAAATTCAATTTCATTAATTTTATGAAAAACTCAAAATCGTGAAATTTGAAAAGACTATACCTTACTGAAAATACATACTTTCAACAATTTTATGAAAAATTAAAAATCGTAAATTTTGAAAGGATATAATTCACTGTAAAAAATTGATTTATTCAGTTTAATGAAAAATTCAAAATCGTAAAATTTCAACAAGCTATTACTCAACGAAAATATCGAATTTTGCAAATTTTATGGAAAACTTAAAGTCGTGAATTTTTTTAGAGGCTACAAATCATTGAAAAAATTTGATTGCGTCACTTTTATGAAAAACGCACCGAAAATACATTATTTTACCAATTTTATGGAAACCTTAAAATTGTGAAATTTTTAAAGGTTATAAGTCACCCAAAAAGTTTATGTCACTTTTATGAAAAATTTAAAATCGTGAAATCCTGAAAGGGCATAATTGAAAATACATGATTTCGCCAATTTCAAGAGAAACTCAAAATCGTGAAATTTTGAAAGATTACAAATCATAAAAAAATAAAATAAAACTCGTTTTCGCCAATTTTATGAAAAAAGCAAAATGTGAAAATTTGAAAAGCTATACTCACCAAAAAAATCTTGATTTTTTCACTTAAAAAAAAAAAAAAAAAAAAGGGCAGCTCAAAATCATAAAATTTTGAAAGTCTAAAGTTATTATTCAACAAAAAAAGGTTGATTTCGTCAATTTTATGAAAAAAATAAAAAACGTTAAATTTTGAAAGGCAAAAGATCACCCAAAATACATGACTTGTCTTTTTATAGAAAACTCAAAATCGTAAAATGTTGAAAGGCATAACTTACCGAAGATACTCGATTTTGTTCATGTAATTTTGAAAAGTTATACCTCACCGAAAAATCTAATTTCGTCACTTTTTTTAAAAATTCAAAATCATGAAATTTTGAAAGTGTATGGCTAAGCGAAAAATACACGATTTTATAAATTCTATGAAAAATTCAAAATCGTGAAATTTTAAAATGCTACAACTCACCAAAAAAGTCCAATTTTATCACTTTTATGAAAAACTCAAAATCATTAAATTTTGAAAGAATGTAGCAAACTAAAAATTTATGATTTTCTAATTTTATAGAAAACTAAAAATTGTAAAATTTTAAAAGGCTATTGATGTTACCAGAAATTCCCAACACGTGTAGCAGCTCCGCACGTGCTAAAAGACCTCTTCGCCTTCCTTTTGATACCTGCAAAACCGTGAGTTCTCAAGGGGGGACACCGGTGTGGTGTCGGTCAAAGAACCTCCGGCGTGAGAATAAGTTAATCTGGTAATAGAAAGGGATTAATACGCAAATTGAATGTAAAAAGATACCCGTGGTAACTGCCCGATCCGACCCATTTAAGCCTCCATGCCTGTGTCAATTATGAGCAAAAATTTTCCCATATCAGCTATAAATCACTGAAAAATTCCTATTTCGCCACTTTTATAAAAAAACTCAAAATCGTGAAATTTAGTTTGTTTATAACTCATCAAAGATATATGATTTTGCCAATTTTATTAGAAACTCAAAATCATTAAATTTTTATTTATTTTTCAAAAGGAAAATTGCTCCAAAGGTCCTATAAGTGGAAAACACCACTTATGGGAGTACCATCCAAGTAGTTTTTTTTTGTCTTGGGATGGTCCTTAAAAAGTGGTGGTTTTCACTTGTGGGACCTCTCAATAAGAACCCCAATTTTTAAAGATTATAACTCATAAAAATGCCCGATTTAATTTATAAGAAACTCAAAATCGTAAAATTTTTAAAGACTATAACTCACAAAATGCCCGATTTCGCTAATTTTATGGAAAACTTAAAATTATGAAATTTCAAAAAAAATGGATTTTGCCAATTTTCGGGAAAAAAAAAATTGAATTTTGCCATTTTTTTCCAATTTACGTCACTGTTATAAAAACACTCAAAATCGTGAAATTTTAAAGGATTATAGTTCACTGAAAAAACTTGATTCTGTAAAGAATTTCTTCTGTTACCCTTTTAAATTATGAGTTGTCATAATGCTACAAAAATAAAGGGTTTCGTGAGTACATTTCAAAATTTCATTAGTTCGGTTGTTTCAAAATGATGATTTGTCATAATGTGACAGACGAAGATGGTGATGACAATGGATGTAAACAAAGGCGACGAAAACGATAACGATGATGAATACAAAGAAGACGAAGGATATGAAGAAGGCAACGAAGATGATGGCGAATGGCGGTGGAGAACGGACGGCAGTGGTGAACGATTCGAATCAGAAGGAAAATGTATAGAGTGAGATAGATGGGACAATTGGAATCAGAGAAATGAGAGAGAGTTTAGAGATGAGGGTTAGGATTTCTTATATTTATACATGGGTATAAACCGTCCTCTCACAATATTTTTTAACCGTCAAATGACTAAATACGAAGAGAAGGATCGATTAAGTAATTACCTTTTAATATATAGGAATTTTTATTATACAAACCTTAAGAGATGTACAACTCATAAAATGAACCTCTCAACTGGGATAATAAATTTTTTAGTTCTTACAAAATAGTCCCTAACATTTGCCCCCTATTGATGTTGAATTTATAAACCACTGCCATTAAGTGCTATGAACAACCAATATTTATGGTAAGTTATAATTTCCAAAAATATCAAAACCTATCATAAAAAAATGGCTGCTATGAAAGAATCGTTGCTCAAGAAGTGAACAAAAACACATCAAATTATTACTCAAAAAATCTTATTTCTAATGAGATAATTTTTGAATTTTTTGGACAAAAATAAAAAATAGTAAATGTTCATATGAATGTGAAACGATTACTGCAAACACGTTCAATATTTTATGTGAACTTATAGTTTCTAAAAAATATTATACCCGGTAACGAAAAACATTAAATTAAATATTCACACAATCTTTTTTCTAATGAGATAATTTTCAATTTTTTTGGACAAGAAATGAAAAATAGTAAATGTTCATATGAAAGTCAAATGGTCATTGCAAATAAGTTCAGTATTTATGGACATTCACCAAATCTAATAAGGAAAGATCAATGAAAACACATTTCGTAGGAACATTCAACAAAACCAAACCCAAATAAGATCAAATGAAAACAATCAGTGTCGACATTTTTCACCACATCAGGTAAACATTCATAAAAAACGAAAAAAGGAAACACAAAATTGATGAAAATAAAAATCAACAAACATGTAAACATTCATAAAAAACAAATCGATGTGGACATTTTTCACCAAACAAAAATGAATATTCACCCAAACTCCAATTGATTCACGTGGAAATCAACAAAATAAATAAATAAATAACAATGAAAGGAAACCCCCAAGCTCTCCCAAAATCAGAAAAATCGCATGAACATCACACTTGGAAAAGTTCCACCTCTCTCTCATAGTTGTCTCGTCATTTGTCGAAATCGTCGTCATCGGATGAACACATGGCAGCGACAATGAGAAAGTGAGAGAAAGATGAAGCCAACGGCGACGATTGCGTCATCGGGAGAGAGACAGAGGACGGCGACGGTTTGGGAGAGACAAATACACGGCAGCGTTGACGAGCACAGGAGAGGGAGACAAAGGCGACGATCCCAGTGGCGGTGATTGCGTCGTCGAATGTACGAGGAACAGATGCGGTGGCGGTTCGGGAGATAGAGCTAGAAAGGATGGGCTTCTAATTGAAAATTCCTCAATAATTGATGAATTATGGTGTCTCTTACCCCTATATATAAGGGGTAAACTTGTTCATTCACGTTCATAAAATGATTGAAAAATAACCACATTTTGTTAGAAGACTAAATAATAACTATTTTAATAAAAAATCTATTGAGGAGAAAGAATATAAGATATGGCCTAAACAATAAAAACCCTAATATAAAACGCTCATTAGGGAAAGAGAACAATAAAAAAAATCTTTAAAAATTATAGAACCTACCATATCAATAATAAATAACAATTTAATTCACTCAAATTACGATATTAATGGTAAAGAATAGTTAAAATTCATTTAAATAAAATATTAAAGAGAAAAATTAAAGAGAATCAAGTAAGGTTTGTGAACTCTCATTCGTCTTCAAGTGTAGTCTTGTAATTTTAATTTCTTTTATAGATATAGATATAAATATAAATTATGTTGATAGATTTCCTATCTATTCTTAATTTTCTTAGGCAAAGTGTAGGGAGTGAACTGTAAACATTGGAAAAATAAGGGGTAAAATGAGAACTCATTGAAACTTCCAGGGCTCGAATCGCAATTTAGCCTAGGGAAAAACGAAAAGTGAGAACGGGGAGACGAGGATGAGAAGATGAAGGGCGGGGCGGGTGTTTCATCTTACACTCTTCCGGCGAAGAGACGATGGAGAAGTCTTGCAATTGGGGTAGTGGGCCTTGTCGTTTTATCCATGCTCGTTCCGCTACTATTTTTGCTCGGCCTCCACAATCGGTTTTACTTTTCCGGTAATACAATACCAGACTATAATTCTAAAATCTGTGTGATTCTCCTAAGTGCCCTCTATTGTCATCACGTTTTCCCCCCTCGATTTTCATTGACAATGCTCGTCTTCTGTTGCGTCAGATCGAGAATAGGGACTAGCCTATAACTACCCTTTACTGGCATTCAAAAATAGGTTATATATCTGCCTTCCATTCAAATTTGTTTTCCTTCTGATGTAATTATAAATTCGGAGCACTTGTACGAGTAGTGGGTTAGAAAGCTACTCTAAAAGGAATCAGGACACGCGAGGAAAGCTTTGGAAATAAAAATTACGTTGGATTGCTTGGGAATTGTGTTACCCTTTTAGATGTGATCCGCGGTCTTGCTGTAGTTGATGTTGTTGCATTAATTTCTGATATTGATCCCACTTAACACTACTTTCTGGAACTTATGTAGGTTATGTAACTGAACAAAGTACTGCAGCTTCGGTAAGGATTTTAAATTACAATTACATTTTATTTTCTTATTTTAACATTCATTTAATCTTATTCTGGTTCCCTGTTGGATTAAGGGTGCTATTAAAGTTTACGATCAACCCAATGGCGATGTCGCGGGGAATCTACCACAGGTAATACATGTGGGCACCTGACCAATTTCATGGTCACCTTTTAGACATAGATTTCTGCAAATTTTAGTTATTTGGATATTGGATGGTTTAGATGTTTTTTTCTCTCATAATAATGATATCACACGAAAATCTCAGCGAAATTTTGTATATTTCAGAAATTTCTATTTATGAAACTCGAATAGGTGCCAATAGGTTTAGTATTTTGTATCAGGTTCTTCAAACTGTAAATTACAATTTCAAAAGGCACGACGTAATCATTTTCCTTGGTCGATTGTTCCATTTTAGTCCTATTGGTTTGATTGACAGTTTTTAAACTTTGTCGCATGCATATTTACCCTTTAATCATGACATGTAAGTATTCATAAACAATGTTTTAAGATCCATAAACTAAATTAGTGGGGCGGTAATCATGCAAATTATTTATAAACCAGCGGGAGAATCTGATTCAAAACAGCACGCCCGCAACGGTGTGTTTGATACTATTCTAAATCTCAATGGAGGTACACAAAACTTCCTTTTTAACATCTACTTCACAATTAGTTATGGCATTGGAACTTTTTCTATTTTTACTGTTGTATAAAATAGAAATAACTCATTACCTCTATAGTGGTTACCACAAGTCATGACTAATGAGTAAGGTCTTGTAACATGTCATCACTATGTCCATTTAGTAGGAACTGCAAGTTGCCAATGATCTTATTACATGTAGCTACTAGCTGCTAGCTACCATACAATTCAATCTGCCCAATTTAATTATCTCAAAAGAGCCAATAGGATATGGCCTCTAACACAAAAAATATGTGCATTCAGCAAGTGAAGTAGTTCAAAAGTGAAGAATCTACAATCCTTTTCAAATTCACATATGTTATATCCTTCGTTATTGTATTATAGATCCCATCTCACGCACTCATGTCTCTATACACAATCCACTATATCTAATGAATACCCTATAGAATTTGATTAGCTGAATCAATTAGTACCATCAAATATAAAAAGAAATATGTAAAGAAATACAAGGCCTCAATCCGAAGGATCATTCAAGAGAACATCTCATGTTATAGTACAACAATTTATATGCAGGATGATATAGTTCCTCTTTTCAGAAGATCATGTGTAATGCCACAACTTGTGAATTTTTAAAACTCTATATGTAATATCCAAAGTGGTTACATTCAAACGCTTATTGTCCAACAAGTAGACATTTATGTTCCAACTCCCTGACACTTGGTGTTCAACAATGTACGAGAGAAAGCATCTTATGCGCTAGATTGATTTATATTTTTTTTAATTAAAGATTTAACTCTTCTCAACAAATGTCATAAGAATTGAATAATAAAGTTTAATTAGTGTCCTTTTATTATTTAAATAAATAAGGATATTCCCAAGAAATTCGTAAAATACACAAATTAGGATTTGATATAGGGCATAACTCTTATGCATAGAACAACCAATTATATACATTTAAATATTCAAGCTCAATAGAGTTCGTGGTTGGATGTTTGGAGAACTTTAATCATATTTCAACCGTGAAGGGTATTAGATGATTTGTAGATTTTCGTTCTACATGGATATTGTATTTTCACTCAATTTTTGAGGCAAAATCTTATATCATCCTCTCTTACTAGCCTCTCATAATTTTTTTAGGGGAACCTCGATGGTGCGAGAAAAGATTTATTAATTAAACCAATGACTACAAAACTCAGAGGGGGGCGAAGCCTGACCTCTGAAAATAATCGAAACAATACATAATCTAACGAAAAATAAAAACATATAAAAATCAATCAAAAATAAAACTTAATAAGTTCCTTTAATCTTCTAAATCCGAGGGAACCGTAGTCTATCTAGTCTTAAGCATCCATGAACAGGCGCCAGACATTTTGATTTAAACCAGAAGGTTCGATTATCTCCACCGCTTCCAAGCTTCGCTAACAAGCCGACAGCTGTATTAGCTTCCCTGTAACAGCGCGAAATAGAAGCATGAACCTTAGATGCCAGATATTTTATACTCCTAATCAACGACGTTAATCTCTAGGGGATTTTAGCTCTCCCAGCAACCATTTCGACTAGCAGTGCATTGTCACTGACTATATCTATGGAGAGCATTCAAGCTCAACACAATACTGAAGCGCGATCCAAAGGGTTTTTGATTCTGCAAGCAAGTTAGATCCAACCCCAAGAAATTAAGTAAACCCAAATAAAAGAGTCCCATTAGCATTCCGCAAAGTACCTCAGCCAATGAAACCAGGGTTTCCTCTAGAGCTACCTTCCAAGTTCATCTTTAGTCTATTACACGGCCGACTCCAATAAATGAACTGAATCGTAGATTTCGTATTCTTTGCAAGCAGAGCAATCTTGGACAAGATTTGTTGAATATTAAAAAGAACTTTCTGAACATCACATTGAACTCCATCTAATCTAACCTTGTTACACGTTTTCCAGATTTTCTAGCACAACACAGAAAGAGTGAGCGTACTACAATTTTTTTTCAGAGGGTAGATTTATATTGTTTCCACCAACCAACCAATCTGCCAAATATTTCTCCATTCCATTAAGTCAATCTAAAAGCATTCCACACACTCTTTGCTAAGTCCCCTTGCGAAAACAGGTGGTGCAGAAATTCAAACTGAGGCATATAACATCAATTACAACGGATTGTAGTAAAACTTCTTGGTTATATATGTAGCATCAGAAGTATCGTGTGTGACACCAACCAACCAATCTGCCAAATACTTCTCCATTCCATTGAGTCGCACCAAAAGCATTCCACACACTCTTTGCCAAGTCCCGTTGTGAAAATAGGTGGTGCAGAGATTCAGACTGAGGCCTATAACAACAATTGCAACGGATTGTAGTAATACTTCTTGGTAATATATGTAGTATCAGAAGTATCATGTGTGAAAATCTTGCTTACAGCCTTCGAAGAATTCAAAATTTAAATTTGAGTTTGACTAATTCCAGACAGAAAAGGGAGAGGGAAGATGATAAAATAGAGGGTGTTGTGGTTGCTTTTTATTTATTATGCGCACTTTGTGCTTGCAACTTTGTCTATCTCCTGTTGTTATTTGTCCCCGTTCTATAAATTTCAGGGGACAAGGTATATTTTGAATGCTTCTTTATTTTCACTCTACTTCTGTTTCTACTGTAAGTTAGTCAGTTTTATTACTGCAGTTGAAGTGGTATCGCTGTTCCAAACATGTTTCACTCTCTTACTTTGCCAACTAACTTCATTTTTCCAATTCCTGTGGAGAAAGCTTAAATCTTTGTAAGCTATTTTGGTGCCACCTAGTGCGTTTATATTATTTTGCCTCTAACATTGCAACTTTTTATTCATGATCAGAAAAGATTCCTGAGTTGATTACGTGTTTGGTGTATTTCATTGTTTAGGGTTTTTTTGTAGAACTTCTTTATTCCATCATCGTGTCCTTGAAGTGTCGGATTCTGAAACCAATTTTGTTTTGTGTTTTGGATTCAATCATTCAATGATGGGTGGATTTATTTTCTCACTTTTCTTGACCTGCATATGATACAATATGGGTTGACGCTAACCTTTGATGTCTTTTTTCCTTTGCTTCTTTTCTCTTCATAAATTGTCTCTCTTCTACATTTTTGGAGGAGGTGATATCTTCATTTATAGTTACAAGTATCACAAAAAAGCAAAAGAAAAGATAAAAAAATCATCTATTGATGGCATAAGTAAATATCTTATATTCTCTTAATATATTTTATTTTTTCTAAGGATGGAAGAAACTCAGAAAAGGAGGTTGATGACATAATTGTTGGTAAGGTTTCATGCTTTTCCAATTCGAAACATCCTTTTTTTTCCCCCTCTATTTAAACTACTAAAGGGGGAAAAATCAGTCTTCATTATCTTTACTTTAAGAAAGATGTCCAGTGGAGCTCAAATATTTAATGAATTTCCTTTTCCTTCATTCTTTTTGCAGGTTTTCCAGTGCCTATTAAGATGCCAAATTCTCTTCCAAAACATAATGTATAAATATGTCAAACTGACTTGCTTGGTTTTTGCCGTCATATAATTCAAATTCATTTTAGAGGTTTTTGCACTTTGCATTTGCACTCCTAAAGTTTAAGAGAAATCCCACAATAGCCCTTGTATTTTCAATTTGAACACATTAACCCCTGAAGTATCCAAATCACGTCACTTCAGTCTAAATCGGTAATTCCATCATTTTTTATGACGAAAATCAATCACGTGTCAAACACATAATCACCCACATGGGCAAATTCTGTCATGAAAAATGACGGAAGGATTGACTTGCCACGATTTGGATAATTCATGGTTTAACGTGTTCAAATTGAAAGGACATGAGTAAAGTAGGATTTGTCTGAAACTTCAGGGGTGCAAAGTGTAAAATTCTCTTTATTGTATGTTGAATTCCTTTGTGATTGATTCTTTGCTCCATTGCAGAACACCATAGTCAATAATTTAGGGGAAGTCATTTCAAGCATGGAAGGCATTGATAATGGGGAAAGATTGTGTCAACTGAAATATGGGAGTTACTGCTTGTGGTGGCAAGAACACAAGGAGATAATGGAAGACTTTATGGTGAAGAAAATGAAGGACCAGCTTTTTGTTGCTCGAGCTTATTTTCCTAGCATTGCAAAACTTCCGGCACTTGATAAGTTGGCACATGATTTAAAGCAAATTATTCAAGAGTTTGAACGTATTCTTGGTGAAGCTACTACAGATAAAGATCTTCCGCCGCTGTAATTCTCCTGTCAATTGTTTTTTCATAGCCTTTACTCCATTTTCCATTTTTTGCTTTTCCTTGTCCCCAATATTATTGAGCATTCAGTCGCACTTTGTTCATATGCGTATGTTGCAAATTGCAATATGGTGCTTATGCCTTCTTCCTCCTTAAGGAGCTTCACTATCTTGCCAAATCTGAAATGCATCGTATGTGCCCATTGCGGACTGCTATGTCAGAAAAAATCCACACCATCATGTACAAATTCGAAGTGAATGGAGAGCATATATGATGCAATTCCAACCTTGTCATGAGTCATTAGGGGTGGCTATTGAATTCAACGCTCTCCTTATGTATGCAAACAAATTCTGGCCATTTTTTGTAGTGCTGTTTTGTTTGGCATGCTTCCTTCTTTTCATGTCGTAGCAGTCAACAATGCCTAGGAATCAAAGTTGCCCTTCTGTGCATTCGATTATTCACTGGTTCTTTTCTATACATGGTTTTAACTTTTAATCAAGTTGGTTCAGATTATGTTTCTACAGATTGTTATGTATGATTTTCCTCTATTCTTCCAGGATTGAGAAGAAGCTGCACATGATGGAAACTGCTATTACCAGATCTAAATCCTTTCATGTGGATTGCAACAATGTTGACAGGAAATTAAGACAATTAGTTGATCTGATTGAGGATGAAGCTAACTTTCACATAAAGCAAAGTGCCTTCCTCTACCAACTCGCTGTCCAAACCATGCCAAAGAGTCTCCACTGTTTGTCAATGCGACTCACTCTGGAGTATTTCAAATCTCCTTTTGACATGGACCAGTCAATCTCTGAGAAATATCTGAATCCAGATTTGCATCATTATGTCATATTCTCCAGCAATGTACTTGCGTCTGCTGCAGTGATAAACTCAACCGTCATGCATGCAAAAGTACGTGCTATAGCTTTTTTATTTTGTTTTATACTTATGTTAAAGACACTGATTAATTTACTTTGTTTCAGGATAGTGGAAATCAATTTTTTCATGTTCTCACAGACAGACAGAGTTTCTTTGCTATGAAACTATGGTATTTCAGAAACACTTATAAGGAATCCACAATTCAAGTGTTAAACATGGAGGATCTTAACTTGGACAAGCTTCTTTTTGACAATCGGTCGGGTTTCTTATTGCCTGAAGAGTTTCGTGTTACCTTCCGTGCTACTGATAAACCATCTATATCCGAGATTAGAACAGAATACTTATCTGTTTTTTCGAGTTCGCATTATCTCCTCCCTATGATATTTCCTTCTTTGAAGAAAGTTGTCATTTTGGATGATGATATTATTGTCCAAAGTGACTTGTCTGATTTATGGAGAATCAACATGGATGGGAAAGTCAATGGTGCAGTGCAGTCATGCACAGTGAGGCTGGGTCAGCTGAAACTTTATTTGGGCAAAAGTAATTTTGATGAAAATTCTTGTGCATGGATGTCTGGGTTAAACATTGTCGACTTAGTCAAGTGGAGGGAGCAAGATCTTACTGGAACATACCAAAGGTTCCTGCAAGAGGTGCGTGCAAGTTAGGCCAAAATAAAAAATAAAAAATTCACATTCATTAGTTTTGGTAAACTTTCCTACTTTCCTGCCACTAGTACATCAACTGACTTGGGATATGTTGAACTATTTTGACACGTAAAGGCAGGGATCTAGTCCAGACCCCTATTATTTTGAATGAAAAAGTTGGTTCAAGGAAGAAAAATATGAAATCTGGATGGATATATCTAATTTTTATGTTCAGTTATAGGCTATAACAGTTTTTGCAGGTTTTGCAACCAAAATTGTAATGTGATGGCCCAGAGAGATCTGCTTTTAACCAAATGTAATAGTTGTGGCATGACGACCTAGTAATGTGGTTATGTAAGTAACTGCGGTAATTTATACAATCAACCAGTGTGCGTAAATTTATGGACAAAGTGCACCCAAGGCTTATGTGGTCTATCTATACTTAAGGTAGATTTCCTAACATTTGGTGAATAACTTTTAGGTTCGTTTAGGTTTGACCAGACCCTTCTGTCATAGTACATGTGCAGACACTTCAGTAGGAAAACTCTTGCCTGGCACTTGAAATTAGTGGAAAAGCTTGGGAATATAGTCAAGTCCGACATTAGAGTACACACCTGTACGCCATACCCATAATCTAGGAAACACCAACTCTTCTAGGATCCAAAAGTATTTGTATAAAAAATGTATTATATTAAAGTTATTGCATGGGCACGTAAAGGCGAAGTAAATTTTTTGTTTGATTCAACAGTAATACCGGTTTGGGATGTTCTTAGGTCTTTAATACGTAGTGCATGAGCCTGAAGGTACTATTTATCGAATTATTTCTAGCAAAAATAAATATAAATAATTTGTTGTGATTCATTATTATGTGATGCTCATTTGGTCCTCTTATTTGTTTCATTAGTTTGTCATGAATAAATCTTCCTCCCCCACCCTAATAAAATAAATAAATATATAAATAAGAGAAAAGTACATTTTAAATCCTCTAACTATTGACACATTTCTAAGTAGTCCTTCTAAGTTTAGACATTTCATTTTAAACCCTCCATGTATGAACACATTTTTCATCAAATCTAACAAATTTGAGGGGCAAAATAGTCTTTCGCTATTTTTTTTATTTTTTTTTATTTTCCCTCTTTACTTTCCTTTTTTCTTTTTCTTCTCCACCTCTTTTCGTAACAATCACCCCCTGATCAAACTAAAATAATCAAACTTGAGATTCAAATAACCATGAGAAGAAGCATCCAAGCTTCTACCTCCTCTGATCACTCTCTCTCTCTCCATTGCCAGTGCTGCTTCTTGTCTTCCATTTCACCTTGAGATCTTCACCTAAGAAGCTACCTCTCACCTTCACTAATCCCCTCTCACTCTATAAACCCTACCTCTAAATCCACCATTGTTGCAGATACTCTCTCTCTAACAGCCATTGATTTGTAGAGAGAGATCGCTGAGACAATTTGGTTGTTATTGCTTTCCCTGATTGAATTCAGCTTTTTCGCTTGACAAACCAGCATTTCTGCCCTCCCCCCCCTTGCAAACTCTCTTTATTGCCTTCATTCACATTCATTGCAAATTTCATTACTCCTGAAGGATTATCTCGCTGATGATCTGAGTTCGTGTTCGTCGAACGGTTTCTGGTCGTACGCAATGCTGCACGACCGTTCGATTTCTGATCGAAATCGATCACAAGAATAAGTGGTCATTTGAAGCGGAGAAATCTCTGCGGAACCGATTGAAATCTGCGTTGCCGTCGACGACGATGTCGGCGTTTCAGAAAGCTTCGGTGGCAGTGATCAACGCTGTCAAGCGTTTTCCCTTTGCCGCTACCGCCAAGGCTCCGTCAAGAGAGAGTAAGCATAACAAAGTGATATTGCCTAGGAGCTTCTCCAGGAAGCTGTTGAGACAAAGCTTCTGGAAGAGAACTGTTCGCAGGGAGATCGAGCCGCGGAATTCGCTCAACAAACTCGCGGAGAACAAATCAAAGCCGTTAGGATTTTCGCCTCCTGTCGCAGTTGTGATAACCACCATGATCTCCTCCGCCTGTTACAGGGGTGAAGTCCAGGGAGGGAGGAGAAAGAGAGAGAGGGGGGAGTGAAAAAGAAAAGAAAAAGTAAAGAAAAGAAGAAGAATATAAAAAAATAATAAAAGACTATTTCGCCCCTCAAATCTTTGACGGAAAATTTAACAGAATGGTATTTTAAAACTGTGTTCATACGTAGAGGGTTTAAAATAAAATTCCTAAATTTAAGAGGACTACTTAAAAATGTGTCAATAGTTAAAGGGTTTAAAATGTATTTTCCCCTATAAGTAATGTTATCTCATGAATAAAAGTAACTTAATCTGTTTGATTTTTTATTTTTTTAACTCTGAAGTTTTCTAGATCATGAATGCAAATTCATGTTTTTAATAGGTGAAAAGTGTTTGATTTGTTTGGAAGTAAGTTGATGTGATGTTTCTGGGTGAGGAGATTTCTTTTATTAATAGGGTTGTTAGACACTATTGGTTCAAAGGTAGGATTTTTAACATGCCCCTAAATTTTTGGGATTCCTTTTTGAAATTATCATTTTGGGTAAACAAATATTTTTTCCCACCTCCTCCTATCCTCTAATTCTTAATTCCTTAGAAAGCAAGCAACCACCATCACCAGCAACTGAAACCCCTCTCCTTTGTTTTCCACCTTCCTCCACCTCTTCCTTCCTTTTTTATCTCCTACTATGAAACTGATGAAATGTTTGGTAGGTGGGAAATGGGAATGGAACGGAATTTTGAATGGCGGCTCATTCAAATATTCCATTCCATTCATGAAGGATTCATGGCCATGCAAAAATTCCATTTCATTCCCGTGCACCAAACATCATCTAAACTTTACCATGTTGAACCTTCCAAAATCCGCTGATCCCCTAAGTTTCTCTTTCCCCAAAATCTGGCCCTTCCACCCCTACTTCTCTACTCTCTCCACGCGTGCACCCGTGTTTCTTTGAAAAGTGGATGAGGAGGAGGAGAGAGAAGGAGAAAAACTTTTAATTGCCAGCAGACTATAAGGGGCTGTAGGCTAAAAAGGACAGAATTAAGTTGTTCAAACTCTTTATTTAAAAATAAAACAATTCCCCCCCCCCCCCCCGGGTCCCCCCCCCCCCGGGTCCCCTCTCTCTCTCTCTATATATAAGAGATATCTTCAGCAAAAAAGGTGCACATCAATGGAAGCAGCCATTATGACAATCCACCATTCATAGAGAATTTTGGACCCTTATATTATGACTGGATAAGTTCTAGCTGTTGCGTCGAAAATATAATTTTTTTGAGAATTATACCTTCCTCTCTTGTTAGTTACGTTTGTGTGTGTGTGTGTTTGATGTGTATAGAAATTTATATCTGATCTTGCTCTTGATTTTTTCTGTTATGTTAAGGAGCAGCTGAGTTCAAAAGAGGGGTTATCTGAACTTGCCATATTGCGTGCTAGCTTGCTCACCTTTCAGGGTTCAGTTTATGCTCTTGATGACAACTGGGTTCTGTCAGGACTCGGTCACAGCTATGGCATCAATGTCAAGGCCATTAAGAAAGCAGCTGTATTGCATTATAATGGAAATATGAAACCTTGGCTTGAGCTTAGCATTCCCAAATTTAAAGGTTATTGGAGGAAGTTCTTGAACGGGGAAAATCAGTTATTAAGTGATTGCAATGTGAATCCATAGTGTTACAATGCGAGTGTATTGCTCGTTTTTATGTGAAGATGGAAGAAGCTTTTGCCTGTGATGCCCATTTTTGGTGGCAAAAAAGAACTTGTCTGAGCTAGGATTCTGGAGAAAAATGATTTTATGGATAAACATTGTGGAATTGACAAATAAATGGCGGATAATTTATCTTCTTTATGATAAAGCCCGAGTGTGAGTTCTTGTACAGTAGGATGCAGTGTTAGGCATACAACACATTTGGTGATGGTTCACATGTAATCTGGTGGACGATGCACGGGGTTGGAGGAAAAGCTCGTTTCACTACTTTATTATTTGACTTTCCAAGGCCAAATCGGTATTTATCACTGCGAAATTGTTTGCCGGATGATATTCCTCCATGTTTGTTTCCTGGACAATGCTATTCTTAATACGATTGTCGTTGATCCTCAAGTGAGTTCCCCTTCTGGCAAGTTAAGGTTTTATATTTGGTTTGTAAGTTCCTTTTGGTCCTATAGCTATAAATTAAAGGATGGAATTTTTCCGGCGATTTGTAAGTAGTAATTTGAATCTTTATTGTTGGGGATAGGCTTTACTTCACAGGCTCCCAGATGGCAGGCAAAATTTTGAATTGTGGGGGCAGTTGACACCCCATCCTAAATGGGTGTTGAAACTGCCAATCAAATCCAACTGTTTTTTTTTCCTAACCGTTTAGTCTTATTACCATTTCGCGGACTAATTTATCCCTATTAATGAATCATTTCCTTCTATATATATGTGATTACCCTATAAACGCGGAACAAATATAATAATAAACCACCAATGAAACTAAAAATAAAACTTACATTTTCTTCTAATTGTAATTGTTGTTCAGTAATTTTTTTACACCATAATAATCTATAAATCATGATTTTCAAAATGAGATATTAAACTTTTTTGTTGAAATTCTGGACTAGGATGCATATGATTGTTATATATAACATTAATTGTGATGTCAATGTTATATATAACATCTACAATCTGTGTGCCCCGTAAGTGTTGAATATACCATTCAATGCAATGGAAATTGATATCTTAATGTATATATCAAACAATAAACGCATATCAATTTATTATGTTTAAATATAATGTCAATTAATTTTGATAATAGCACAAATTATATAAACGTGTTGAATGTAACATGATTTATTGATAAAGGTAATTTAAATGTTGCATATAACACTGTTTTGGTAGTGTATAAAACCGTGTTGCATGTAGCACAACTGTGAAAACTAAAATTTCTGTAAGAATCATGTTGTATGTTATATGACTCTAAAAATTAATGAAAAAATAATGAATGTAAAATCATTTTGAAGATTTTATTCAGATGAATCTGAATATATAATTAGATCGTAACAAAAATATATAAAACAAAAGTTATTTTGATTTTATCATGAAATGATTTTGCTGGAAAAGTTGTTATATATGGGAACAATGATTAAATGTAGAAAGTTTCAATCTCGCATATATTTGAAGGACAAATCTATCATGGAAAATCTAGCATTTTTAAATTTGGGACTAGATAGTTCAAAAAAATTGTACTCCGGGATTATTTGGTTCGTTGTAAAACAATTGAGATTAATTTGTAATATTATGCTTAATTTGAGTCTAACTTAGTAATTTTTCCTATACTGGTTTGTTGATTCCATTTTATGATTATGGTTAAATTAAAACAATGTCTTTAGGCACGTGTAAGTGCTAATCTATTATGAAAAACATGATGGACAGAGGAGGATTAGACATTTCTCAATCGTCTGATGTCTCAGCAGATAAAGAACAATTCAGATTAAACAAAAATATAAAATAAACATAAAATGTGTGTTAACTTTATACATTTTATACCCAATTGAGGAAGGTCTTGTATATTTTATCTCTATATTTTGATAAACTATTTAAAGAAATTTTAATTAAATTAATAATAATAGAAATAATTCTCATTATTTAATAATTAATTAAAATTAATCATAGGTAAATATGTAAACAATATTTTTCTACATATTTTGCCTTGAGAAATTATTTAAAGAATCTCTAATTAAAATTAGAAATACAAAAAAATTATAAAAAATAAAAATTCGGAAGTTATCAACTGGGCATGGAAACATAAATTAGAAACAAAATTTAAAAAAACAATAGAAAAAATTAAAGATAAAAACAAAATTTAGAAACATAAAAAACAAACAATTCAGAAATAGAAATTAGTTTAAACTAAATCAACAACAAATCAAATACACGAATAGAAAAATGATTAGTAAAAAAATCAAATTCAAGTCGATTCTAAAACATTCCATTCATAACAAACACAAAAACAAAAATTAAAAGAATGAAAAAAAAAAATTCCATAAATCTAAATTAGTTGTTCCAAGTAGGTATGAAGGTTAAAAACAAATAAATGATCAACGTCTTTATATAAGTAGTTTTACCATTTGTTGTTCCAAAATGAAACATTATCTTTGCCTAAACCATATTTGTCAGAAATGCAAACCTAATGGGATACTTTCTTTGAATTGAAAGTATACCATTAGTTTGTTAATTTATTTTGTTTGAAATGAATTAGTTTGTTAAGTTTACTTTGTTTGTGTTAATTTTAATTTATGAACCAAATTGAATTATTTAAATTCAAGTTAATATAATTTATTTAGTTTAATTTGATACATGTAGATTCAGAATCTAATCATACGGGTAACCAATTCAAATTCAATTTGAAAAAAATAAATTTAATATATTAAAATAATTAAATAAATAGATTTAAACATCATTTTTACTAGGAGTTCCGATGGAGATGCTCATAAAAGGCTAGGCAAATGAATAATGAAAATAACAACTCCGACCTATTAGCCATCATAGTAGCCAAAATGCCTCTTCCGTTATACATGTGTTATATTTGGAGAGTTTCATCCATCTAGGTAAAAAAATTTGGCTAAAAAAAAGTTAGTTATTTTGGGTATTGGGTTGGAGTTTAATTATTTGGCTCCAAAAAAGTTAGTTTAATTATTTATTACTCAATTTTTTTTTACTATTATTCTATTTAATTATATCTCAATGTGTTTTTATTGTTCAAATTTTAATAACTTGAAAGTTAGTTAATGTTATTTTTTTTTTATATATCAATTTATGTATTGGGTTATTTGGTTTGGACAAGTGTTTAAGTGGCTTTAAGTGTATTGAGTCATTTAATTAAGTGGGTATTTGGTTGAAAAATTTAAATAAAAATTAATAAATAAAAACATAATTAACATAAATGTTTATCTATCTAATATCTAATACTAATATATAAAAGTGGAAGGAGATAGAAGATTTCAATGAGTTTTGAGAATGATTCCTTCAAACTTTTTGGTGAATTTTCATGCCTTTTTTTTTTTCTTTCTATTAATTATTACCATCTCTTCCTAAGTTCATATACATTTTTTTTTTCTTTCCTTTTTCTTTTTTCATCAATAAGCCTCTTTCAAGTTTTTTGGAAACTTCACAAATAAATAAATAATAATAACAATATCAAAATATATAATTATTTTAATTTCAAAAAATAATTATAATTACAAATAGAAAATTCACAAGCCTGATATTTTTTAACTGAGTGAAAGTATTAGTAAATAAAATCTCATATGAAAACTTCATCAAATAATTAAAAAAAAAAACTAAATTAAACAATTTATATATGAAGTGTAATTAAATTTTATAGATAAAAAAATATTTAATTTTTAGAGTAATTTTAAATTTAAAAATTTCTGTACCAAGTACTTTCAAGTACTCAAAAAACACAAAAAACTACCATTTAATCCCAAAAGTAAAGTAAAAAAAAAAAAGTTTGAATAAAAAATGTATTATATAAATCAACAATTTTTAATTGGGGATTTTATTATTTAGTTCTCTATTGAGAGCCTATTGATGATTCAGACCCCACTAATTCTTTAGAAAAAAGTACTTCATTTTGACCTCCCTGATAACATTTATTTACGATTCTGTCATTTTGTCTTATGCAAAAAGACAAAAATATATACACTTAATGTTAACGTTAACTCACTTCTTATTTTCAGCAATACACATTTTCTTGTGTTTTTATTTTTTTTTGTGTGTTAACTCATTTTTTAGTGCGTTAATATTTTTATTGATTTGCGTTAACATTAAAGTATTTTATTTTAACATTAACGTTAATGTATTTTATTTTTTAGAGATTCTGTGTTAACGTATTTTATTTGAATATTTACGTTAACTTTCTATCACATATTTTTGTCTTGTGCGCGTTAACATTTACTCATTTTTGTGTGCGTTAATATTTTATTGGTTTGCGTTAACGTTAAAGTATTTTATTTTAACATTAACGTTAAAGTTTTTTTTTTAGAGGTTCTGTGTTAACGTATTTTATTTGAATATTTACGTTAACGTTCTATTACATATTTTTATCTTGTGCGTGTTAACGTTAATTACTATACGTGATATTTTATCATGTTGGACATAATATATAATTGGGTTGGATTTATGTTATCGTTAATACACATTTTTTTTTGTGGATCTCCTTCTGTTAACGTTAACACATTGACATTGTCTGAAAATTCATATGTAAGAAAATCAAAAGCAAAACACTGACGGTAACGTTAATGCACATTTTTTAAAGTCACTTTCTGTTTTAACGTTAACACATTCATTTTGTCTAAAAAAAACACGTGTAAAAAAACACACAAAACATTAATATTAACGTAAATACACATTTTATTAGTTTGCGTTAACGTTAAATACATATTTTTTGTGGGTTTCCTGTTTTAACGTTAACGCATTCATGTTGTCTGAAAACCTATATGTGAGAAAATCTAAAGCAAACACTGACGATAATATTAATGCACATTTTTTTGAGTAACTTTCTATATTAACATTAATGCACATTTTTTTTTGAGTAACTTTCTGCGTTAACGTTAATGCACATTTTTTTGTCTTTATCTGCGTTAACGTTAACGCATTTAATGTTGTTCAGACAAACATATGAGAAAAAAATCACTCAAAAAATATTAACGTTAACGTAACACCAACATACCCTCCATCATCACCACTATTCAATATGAAAAATTTAGAAAAAAAATCTATAAACATTTACTAAAATCTCTGTAAAAATCAAATCAAATGTGAAAATCCTAGATCTGAGTTTCAAAGGTCTAAAAAATTCAAATCGAATTTTTTTAAATTTGAGTGTGAGTTATCTTCAACCTCTCTTAAAATCTAACATGAAACGGATAAAATCCACTGGAAAAAAAAAAAAAAAAAAAAAACCGTCAGATGAAACAAGAATCAGCACATAAACCCAACAACAAGACCTCCAAATCATCAAAAAAATGCTTCATGTTCAAGTTGAAGCATAAAGTCCACAAAAAAAAAAAATCGATAGGAAAAAAAAAAAAAAGTCAAATGAAGCAAGAATCAGCACACAAACCCAACATCAATACCTCCAAATCATCAAAAAAATGCTTCACGTTCAAACTGAAGCATACAACATTCAATCTTCAGCCTCTCTGAGCTCGAATACACCCAAAGACGAGCGGTCTGACGGCTGAATCGGGTCTACAAAAAATCAAAATCAGAAACGGACGATTCTTAATTTTGTGAAGAAAATCATGAAATCCGACCACTACCATCGTGATTGAACAGACGATAAAGAATGCCCCAATCAAATTTGCGAACGACAATGGAGTTAGGGTTTTAAGTGAGGGAGATTGCCGTGAGGAAGAAAGAGCTTAGAGAGAGAGAGTATGTAGTGTGATATCGCCGTTTCTCAGACCACAAGCCGTCGGATCTGGTGGCGGTGGCTTCGGTGGTGAGATCGATCGTCGTCCTCCAGCTACCGTCCAACGTCGTGGCGATTAGGACGGCACAGCGATGCACGGTGGTGGTGGGCTTGAGTGAGTTTGGACGGCGAATGGTATAGCGGTGGTGGCCTGGGTGGGTTTGGACGGCGAATAGATGAGTGAGAGAGAGGTTATCGTTTAGAGAGAGAGACGATAGAAGTGTGAATGAGGTCCAACTAATTTACATAGGATGTTAACGTATAATTTTTGTTCAGGGTTATATATGTCTTTTTACTTCTTATTTTGTCTATTTAAAAGGCTAAAAATTTAATTGAATGTTCCAAAAGAGTTTTTTTACTACATAATCTCTTAAATCATAACTAAATAATAAAAAACTCTTTTTAATTCTCATAATAATTTTAAATTTAAAAAAATCAGTATGAAATACTTTTTAAATACTGAAAAAATGTAGCAACCATCATTTCATTCCAAAAGTATTCAAAAAAATTTATAAATATATTTACATAAACAAAATTTAAAAACCAAAATTGTAATTCTTTTAAGAGGATTATAAAAATAATTTTTTATTAGATAGTTTTAATTAATTTTTTTAATAATATAACATCAAAAATAAATATGTAATTTTATATTAAATATCAAAGGAAATGAGGGTCAGAGATATTTTCTAAATGATAGCGGATATCATTGCAAGCTTTCCTAATGACAATAACACGGACCTTCACTAAAATTTATCTATATTTTAACTGAAGATTATTTTCATTATAACTAATTATACATAAATTCATCTCTCTCTCCTTTTCCAACTATTTAATAAAATTATTTATTTCCATCAATTAGTTACATATAACTTTTAAATAATATAAAAAAAGACTTATTAACTTATTTTAAAACTATTATTTAAAGAAAATAAAAATTTTTAAAAATCCTGTAGGAGATTATTTACATATTATATATTATTTTCTAAAAATAAATGTGAGTTATGAACAATAACTATTTCAGAGATTGACATTATTTGTTTTTTAGTTTATAATTTTAATTTTATTTTTTAGCATTAATTTTTTTTCTATATTTTCATAGGATAATTAAATATAAAATTAAATAATTAATTATTGTATGTATAATATTTAAATAAAAAATATATATTGATATAATTTTTTTTTAATATGTGTGTCTAAAACTAGTTTAGGTTAGAGTGAATTTTAGATGGCTCTTTTTCGTTGGAGTTGCTCCTATTACGTATACGTGGAGATCAAATCATGTTCATTTTGAAAACGCGGTTGGAATCATAATAGTTTAGGAGTTCATACAAACATCGGAGAGGGCTAGAGTGATGGTTGCCGATGCAGGTCATTCGGAAAGCATTCAACAGAGTTCGAGGTTTCTGGCAACATTGCTGATCGGAGGAGCTGTTCTGGGGGTATCCGTTCTGGGCTTGTGCCTTGCGTTGCCGCAGCGTCGGCTGGGAATATCATGGGGTAGGAAGCGGAAGAAGAAGCCAATAAGGGTCTACATGGACGGCTGCTTCGACATGATGCACTACGGGCATTGTAACGCCCTCCGTCAGGCTCGAGCCCTTGGCGATCAATTGGTTGTGGGAGTTGTCAGCGATGCCGAAATCACCGCCAACAAAGGCCCTCCCGTCACTCCTCTCAACGAGAGGTTGCGTCTCCTTGGAACATTTATTTTACCTTGGTTCTTGGAAATCGCTTTAATTCATATATTGATATATATTGATTCATGCCCTAGTTCATCGCCCTGTACCTCTCCATCTCTGATCTTAGTAACGAAAACATACACGTTTTATTGCCATTATTATCACCGAACCAAGATGCATCCCAATTGGAACTCTGGATGAGGAGCTCATATGATACTATCCTTGTTAGGTCAGAATGCGAGGCGGCAATCGTTGCTTAGATGTATATATAGTTAAATGTATAATATCTATTAGAATGTGCTTATTAAAGGTTAAATGAGTAGAATAATTAAAATTATTGAGTTTTTGAGGATTTTCTGGTGATTTCAAAAAATTCACGGTGGTTACGGCCGATTCCCAGACAGGCTGATACTCCTGACACTATTACACTTACACCGCATCCATTACCATTATGTAAGCTGATACCGTGATTTAAAATCTTGATTCAACCTTAATATAATTTTGGGGTTTTTCCTTTATTTTTTGGATTTAAGATTGTTATTGTGTCAGTTAGAGCGATATCTGACCTTTCTCGCTAACATCTGAGCCCTGATGTATCTTGGTTTGATGGCTTACATGCGTAGACCTCAGTGTGCTTTGCTCTTGCATGAAAAACATGGTTGGTAACCAAAGCTAAAGGAGACTGGTTGTCACATCATAGGATAGGAGTAGAAACACTTATCATTTGTAAATCCTTCAGGAGGTGTGTTAACCATGTAGCTTCAGATGTAGCTTGTGCCATTGCCTATACTCGGCTTCAATTGAGGAGCTAGACACAAAAGGTTGCTTTTTGGATGACCAAGGTACCAAACTATCACCTAACATCACACAATAGGCCCCAATGCTCCTTTCATATGTTTAATCACTAGCCCAATTTGAGTCTGGAAAGGATTGAATCTCTAGAGAGCTTTGCTTGAACTGGAGGCCGTAGGAGTTTGTCCCCTTTAGGTACCTTAGGATCCTCTTACAACTTAAAAGTATTCATAGATTGAAGAGTGCATGTACTGGCATACTGAGTTAACTGCAAATGAGATGTCTGGTCTTGTGGTAGTTAGGTATTGTAAAGCCCCAAATATGCTTCTAAACTTTGTCGGATCCTTATAAGGTACTTTATCATACACCGAGGGTGTAACGCACTTGCTTAGAGTTGGACTAGGAGCGTGTTTGCAATGGCATTCCATATTTTGTCAGCAAATCAATGCATTGCTTTGCTTGACGCAACATAACCCTTGTGTTTTTGTGCTGAACTTCCAACCCTACGAAGTAGGATAATTTTCCCAAGTCTTTCATTGCAAATGCATTATTCATCACCTTAACGAGTTGAAACGATAGCTTGATTATCATTCCCAGTAACTAGGATATCATTAACATAAACAAGAATAATTATGGTTTCCTTCTCAGTTTTCTTCACAAGTAGGGATGAGTCTGCACTGCTAGTAACAAATCCATAATTGTGAAGGACACTAGTCAAATTAGCAAACCAGGTTCTGGGAACTTGTTAAGTCCATAGAGAGACTTTTGCAATTTGTAAACTTAGGTTAGATGTTTAGGATCCCCAAAGCCTTGTGGTTGTGTCGTGTAAACTTCTTCTTCTAGAGCCCCATGTAGGAAAGCATTTGAAACATCTAATTGCTCAATTTCCCAGTGCTTGTGAAGTGCTACAGAGAGAAGTACCTTAATGGTAGGATGCTTAGCCACTGGACTAAATGTCTCATTGTAGTAAATTACTTCTTGTTGTAGAAATTCCTTGGCTACTAATCTAACTTTGTACCTTGCTATAGCGTCATCTAGATTTTTCTTCAATTTGTAAACTGATTTGTACCCAATAGGTTTCCTGTTATGAGGAGGTGGCACTAATGACCATGTGCCTTGTTTGGTGAGGGCATCATATTCGCTAATCAGAACATTTTGCAACTGAGTTGAGTGGCCTCAGTATAGGTGATAAGCTCCTATTCAGAGTCGATGTATATGACATTGTTGGTATATTTGGGATTGGGTATGACAATGATAACTCTGGACCTGGTAATCATAGGATGAATAGAGAGAGTTTGTAAGGGAGATTTGGTGGGGTTTGGATTGAGATGGTGTGTAGGGAATGAAATGACTGCTCTGGTGTTAGTGAGGGAATGACTGGAGATGAGGATATTGATGATGGAGATAGTGATAATGAGATTGTAATAGGGTCATGCATTGGTGGGGAAGAGGTTGGTGTAGGGATTGAGGATTCAAAGGAAGGTGAGACAGTAGGTGGAAGCATGTATGTTGAGGGATTGGATTTTGTTGACTCATGAGATAGAAATGTAGATAGGAAGGACACTTGATCTGAAGGTTGAGGTGAGAGATGATGAATAGGAGAGTCCATTAAAGGAAAGATGTGTTCATGAAACTTAATTGGCCTAGAAACATATATTCCGTGACTTCAAAGATCAAGACAACTATATCCTTAGTTGTAGAGCAGTATCCAAGGAAGAGACCAGGTATGGACTTAGGTTGTAGCTTGTGTTTTTGATAGAGCCAAATCCTGGGATGGCAGGGAAAACATAAGCAACAAAAAAGCCTTAAGATGAGTACTGACCATAAAGACTTTGATACGGGGATTTATATTGGAGCAATTTTTTAAGGAGTCTATTGATCAAATAATTTGAGGTGGACTGGGCATCTAACCAGTATTTAGGTGAGAGATGAGCTTGTTGGAGTGCAACCGTAGTCTCAATCAAATGTCTACATTTCCTCTCCACTAAGCCATTTTCTTCTGGTGTGTAAGGGTATGTGGTTTAATAAACAGTTCCGTGTGAAGAAAATTTGCAAATTGATGATTTAAGTACTTTCCTCTAGTATCAATTCAGAATTTTTGTGCAACTCCTTTGAATTGATTTTTATCAAGGCAGTGAAGTGACAATAACTTTTGTAAGCTTCAGATTTTAACCTTGGAGGATAGAACCAAGAAAATCTAGTGAAATCATCCACAAATAAGATATACCATTTGAATGCCTTAAAAGAAATGAGTGGGGTAGGTCTCCATACATTTGAATGTACTAGTTCAAAAGAAATAACAACTTTGTGGCTCTTGGCTGTAGCATAAGGTGCACACACAAAACTTTGAGAAAAAAAGAAAATTTTGAAGATGTTCCTTGGAAATCGTAGACTTCAGTGGATGGATGTTCTAGCCTTAGGTGCTAGAGAGGTGGAGTTATGTTGGAGGATGAACATGATAATGCGTCTTTGTTCATGGAAACAAGATGGTTGGACTGAATGGGGTAGAGGCCTTGATTAGAAGGGCCCTGAAACAATACCTTCTTGGTTGAGTTGTCCAGTAATTTGAACCCCTTAGAGGAAAACAAAATAGTGCAATCATTGTCATGTGTGAATTTATGAACTAACACTAGATTAGAGGATATGTAAGGAACACGATGAACATTATGGAGAATCATTTATGTTTAGGGGTTAAAATGTTACCATTTCTAGATTTTTTGGATTGCTTAAGTTTTTCTGTTTCTAACCATGACCTGATCAATACCTTCATAGGGATGAGCCAATAGTTGAGCGATGTCATTTGTCAAGTGATTGTTTGCCCTTGAATACATAAACCAACCATCATTGCCTGAGTTGTTAGCAGTGGCAATGTGAGCTTGGGTCTGACTTTTTGAACTCTAGTAGCTGTCATCAGGCCTGCCTGCACCAATAATCCCGGGCATTATGGTTAGGCTTGCCACATATTTGGTAGTAAATGTTTGATCCTTAGGCACCCCTTGAACCTTTTTGCTGCTGTTGTCTATACTTGCAATGTTGTAACCAGGTCTTTACTGTTTCTGCCTCCTCTTTCTCTATTATTTCGTCCACCCCTCCCTCTTGAATCAGAACCACCTATATGAGTGTTGTAAGCTTGATATGCAGTGAAGTGTTGTTTAATTGAATTGGACACAATCTCAGGCTGCACATGGTCTTCTTCCGAGATGAGCATGGCATTCATGTGTTCTTCAATCGTAAATAGTTTCTTCTTGGTTCAGATGTAAAGTTTAATGGATTCATATTCCTTAGGTAGCCCATTCAAGGTGTAAGATATCAGGTCTCCATCATCAAGGGCTGTAGCTTTAACCCTAGAGATACTGTCAACAATATTTTTGATTTGTGCAATATATTCATTGTGGCATTGCTACTCTGGCGAGAAACGAGGTAATCTATTTGGGTCCACACTAGGATGGACAAGCAAAATCCGAAGAGGCCTGCATGCATCACCATATGTGTAGAGAAACACCAAGTGATCTCGAGAGAATGACCTGCGATGATTGTATGTCCCTTATGACAGTTGCATCAGACATTTGGACTTCGTTAGAAATTTTCTTTATATCTGCCTTTGAGACACTCAAGAGAACGGGAAGTCCGTCCAAGTGTACTCTCTTGGTTGGTTTTGGTATGGAGACCATGCAACCAACTTATGGATCTCTCTCCTGGTCATGGGAGCAATTGAAGCCAGCAATGTGACCTGTTGGATGAAGTCCTGGTTGTCAGTTGGATAGTGGGTTTACTCTCTCCAAACATTTGGAAAGGTTTGCTTCAATCTACCACCTATTAATGAAGTTCTTGATTGAGGGGGAGGTGTTCCAAGAAAGTTTGGCTTTGACAACTGCAGTGCTGAAGCTAGCTTTGCTTCAATTGAGGAGGACTACAAAGACGACCCTGGGCTTGCGCCATACAAAGATCTCATCACAGTCTTATTGTACCCTACCATTGAGAACGAAGAAATCTAATTAGGTGCTCTGTTGGGTGAGGAGATGCATCGAACTCATATGGACTTTTTCCTTGCCAGCTACAATGTTTTTTCCCTTGTCCCGAGGGGTGTGTGTGTGTGTGGCTGCGGAGTCTATTCCAACAGGATGATACCTCGCTTAAATGCTGAGCAGATCAACCCTAGTGAACTAGACTTGACCTTTGCAACCTCCCGGTGTACATTAGCTCATTCTGTTTTTTAGGTGAACTAGACTTGACCTTGAGAAATAAGGTTTACCGATTCAGGGCAAAGCGCTTAGTAGGTTGAGTCCATCTAGCCTTCTAAGCTTAACTCATTACTACAGTCGTGGCATACTCAGTGGTACAACCCCTTCTTTCCACTAGGGCTCCCTCTCCTTATGGGTTTGACCAATCGAGCTTGCCTTTCAGCTGTTAGCCTCTACACATACTACTGGGCTCAATCTCTTCATTATCAGTTGTACCATGTAGTTGCTGGAAGAGGTGCATTTATGAGGACCTTAAACTGTCACGCAATCTCTTCATTATCAATTGTACCATGTAGTTGCTGGAAGCAACTGCCGGAAGAGGTGCATTTATGAGGACCTTAAACTGTCACGCCATTGCCATACTTTATTGGGGGAGTGGGGGGTGATTTGACTCAGGATAAGGACAAAGCTCTCCTATAAATAATATATTCTCCACTATTAAATGTCGCGTGTGTATTTCTATCTTTATCTTTGTCTTAATCAATGTCTTGACCATCGGAGGAGTTATGGCAGAATGAAAACTCTTCTTTTTGCGTCATTGATGAATGGAGCTCACTGGAAGGCACTCATACTGGAATTCCCCACAACAATTTATTTATTTTTCTTGTCATTTCTTGTTTTTTTGGAAGTCAGTATTTCATTATTCTCTTTTTTGATTGCACGCTTTGTTTGAGCCAAATAGTATATCGCTATGATATTTTTTGGACAACCAACGCAAATATCTTATGAGTTTTTTTCGGACAGGGGTGCTTGCCATTAGTTCCTACTTAAATATGAAGTGATAAATGAAACGCAAATGAGGAAATAACACAAATTTTTCTTCGTAGAATGGTACACCTGTATAGATTTTGTAGATTTCATCAAATCCTAGGAATCCCTCCCATGAGCTCGATCCCACAACCTCGGAGGTGCTAGAGTAGCTTTTATCCTGAACAGGCACGAGTACGAATGTGACATGGTGCCTTTGGATTAAAATTTTTCTAAATTTAAATGTGCGAAGTTTGCGGGGATTTGTCCATGAATTTATTTTGGGGATCTGTATTTTGGATCCCCAACGTGTCTATGGGGTACTTTTGTGTTTTTAAGCACCCATGCTTATTACTCAGAGCTAGTCCCTTGAGTATAATATTTTAAAAGCTTTTAGAATTACCTTCTGTGGTGGAAAGAAAAAAAACTATTTGGAGGTGTAAATTGGGTTAGTCTACTGAATTAGATTAGTTTGGATAGGAATATATATTAAAGAAGTGGCAAAAACAAGGAAGGGGGGGGGGATCTGTATTTTGGATCCCCCGTGTATCTATTTTGCACTTTTGTGTTTTTGAGCACTCATATTTAGTACTCAGAGCTATTCCCTTGAGTATAATATTTTAAAAGCTTTTAGAATTACCTGACAAGGTGGAAAGAAAAACTATTGGGAGGTGTAGATTAGGTTAGTTGACTGAATTTGGTTATTTTGGTTAGGAATATAAATGAAAGCAGTGGCAGACACGAGGGTCTAGTGGTGGCAGCCACTCCCCAAAATTCCAAAACACCACCTTTATACAGTGTAAATTATGTTTATTCTCCTAAAAAATATACATTTCCCTGTTCTCTCTCTCTTTTTTTTGGCTCCCCCCTAACACATTTGGATTCCTGCATCCGCCATTGTTTATACCCCACCTTCCTAGATTTTTGTTTATGCCCCCCAAAAGATATATATTTCCCTTCTAATCCCCCCCAACCTTTGGATTCCTGCATCCGCCATTTTATGAAAGGAAGATATTTCTCGTCTGGTGATAATAGTTACTATATTCACGTGTAGAAATCTCTGAAGCATCATATACATCTAGTAGCCAACGTATTCGGGCTCGACACCTGTCTAACATGGATACGCATGGACATTCCTTGTTACATACCGGACATGCCTTAATCGTGTCTTAATATTTTGTAATTAATTTATTGGTTGGGAACTTCTTGACAAGTGAGGACACGTGGACATTGCCTCAGACGTGGGACACGTTGGGGGGTAATTATAGTAGTTTAGAAATTAAGAGGGTAATGTGCAAAGATATATAAACACAAGACAACCCAAATTCTTTTTTTTTTTTGAAAAATTCATGGTCCTTCCGCTCTTATATGAAATAGGAAATTGTTGAATTCTTGGGTATGATAGATGGTGTGTCATTTGGTACCAGTGGTGTTCTTTTGTTTATTATTTAAATTTGTATATAATTCTATTTGTAATAAAGGTTTAACTAATTTAATTTATATAATTCTACATATATGATTATTATTTGCCATATTTGTGTTCTTTTTTTTTTCCGTATCTGTGTTACGTCGTATATGCTTCCCATATCTGTGTCAGTGCTTCTTAGACAGAAAATATATTATTGTGCCGTGTTGTGAAACAAATATAGACTCTCATTGTGATGGGCCGCACAATATCTATTGAAATAAATATTGATCTTTCCTTATTAGGCTCTTTATGTCATTCCTTGTATTCATTGGTTTGAGGAAGCACATGGTTAGTCTTGCAAAAGTGACATTTGATTGGATGCTTGATAAGATAGTAAGTTTTTTTTTTTTTTTTTCCAGATTGATAATGGTTAGTGCCGTGAAGTGGGTGGATGAGGTTATTCCTGATGCGCCTTATGCAATAACTGAAGATTTCATGAAAAAGTTGTTTGATGAATATAACATAGATTATATTATTCACGGAGACGACCCATGCATTCTTCCTGATGGAACTGATGCCTATGCTCTTGCTAAGAAGGCTGGCCGCTATAAGCAGATCAAGCGTACTGAAGGGGTTTCAAGTACCGACATTGTTGGTATATATTGTCTCCCTCGTCAATACTTTCGTGGTGTTAATTTAGTTACTGTTTTTAGGAGTGATCTTGACGAGTCTATGACATGCATGTCTGTGTGGCATCAATATTTTGGTTGTTTTTTTGTGGGAATTGTTGCGAGAGAAGATCTACATGTGACACATGCCAACCATCAAAAGTCATATTTCCTTCATAGGAAGTTTTTAGTCATTTTATATAATTGTTTGAGCTTTAGAATGTTGAGATACACTAAATGGTGAATTCTTGTTGATAAAAATAGAAACATTGCTGGTGAAGATTTAGAAACCAGTGGGTTTACCATCCTGGACCAGTGAATTGTTTTATGATGTTTTACAGGTCGTATGCTTCTCTGCGTGAGAGAGAGGTCCAGTAGTGACACACACAACCACTCTTCGCTGCAAAGACAATTCAGCCATGGTCACAACCAGAAATCTGAAGATCGTAGCCCCGGGAGTGGAACACGGATTTCTCATTTTCTACCTACATCTCGTAGAATTGTGCAATTCTCCAACGGAAAGGTACATGCATGTATTGTTATATTCCTTGTGTATATTTGATGAGTAGTTTTCCTAATTCACTGTGCTTGGGATTTGGAACCTCTTCTACACACAATCTGTTATTGTGAAAGAGCCATTTTTCTATCTGTATAATGTATTTTTTTTTTTGTTTCTAATATCCTAATTATTGTTGAACCAAATATTTGGAGCTTCCTTCTTTTCCCTTTTTGGCCAAAACTCAGGCGTAAGGTAACACCAACTGGGGTTACATGTAACCAATACATAAGTAGTTGTGCCCGAGATTAACCTTCATTAACATAAGAAGTTGATATACAAAGCTGAAGAGATACAAAAACGGTGGTATACCACACAAACTACTACAAGGAATGCAACCAATATGTACCCTCTCTGATCACAATGTCATACGTCAATGCTGGCGGGCTACTAAGCCTAGGGTTACCCTCAGCTCGAGAGGTAACTAACCTGGGATGCTTGAGTTAAGACACCGAAATCTCTTGAATCAAATCACACTTCCTTAATGGTGTTCCTTAGGCCTTCTATGTACATGTTCAAACCGTCTTAAATGATTTTTCGCATCTTATTCTCAATGGTGATATTCCTAGCCTCTCTAGTTAGTTCATTCTTAATTATTAAACTCTTTCACTGTCACTCGTCCACATTAACATTCTCTTGATTTTTGGATAAGCTTCTTGCTTACCGCCCACATTTCTAATCATGTGAGATCATGGTCTTTTTAGATATTTAGGTTCTATAATAAAAGGCAATGGAGAAATTGAGGATATTACGTATAAAATCAAAACAACATGGTAAAAGTGGATAAGTGCAATTAGCGTAATGTTGAGCCCAAGTATAATTGGAGAGGAGATGTTTATTGTAAAATCCAAAAGTTCCTTCCCCAAGTTTTGGTCAAACACATTCTAGGCCCCTAATACACAAGTAATGTTCAATTGGGCCCTTAAACTGTACAATGCACAATCCAATTGACTAATTAAGATATACAATAATAAAGTCTTTGCCTCACCTAATAAGAGTCATCTATGAATTTGCTTGCGCCATAAAGTCGTTCTAGGGTATTGTTCAAAACCATCAAATCATTCATAGTACTTTTTTCCATTTTTCTTATGTCTATTTCTCCATCGTCGAATACCTTTTACTTGAATTAAATCATTTTCTAGCAGGTGCTTGCAACTCTTATTGCATCTAATTCTCAATGGGTATTATTCTTAACTTCTCTCTAATTACCTTATTCCTATCATTCTTGTCTTAAGACTCATCCACCATAACATCTTTATCTCTTCTACACATGTTCTTACTTTCTGAATATGTTTCTTGTCTACCGTGTGCAATTTCAAACCATATAAAAGCGGTGGTCTTATTGCAGTGTTGTAAAATGTTCTTTTCAATTTCAATGGTATCCTACGATCATATATTATTCTAACTGCATTACTCTAACTACATTTTTCCAATTTAACCATCGTGCCTTGACTCTATGCTTGATGTCCTTCTCGTGTTATTTTCAATTATAGAAACTAAGTATTTAAATTGATTAACCGTATCATCACAATTATCATATCATCATCTCTCAGGGTATTACAATGCATGTACATGTTAGTTTTACGAATCTTTAAACCTTTAGACTCTAACAATGTGTTTGGTTGAATAGAATGGGAGTGGAATGGAATAGCAATTCCACCTTCGACTCCCATTGGAATGAAAATAGATGGAGTTGGATTCCATACTTCATGGGGCAGGTAGGATTTTTTTTTGGGTTATACATCAAATACCTCACTTCATTTTGGCCTATAATTCTCAATTTGACAATGAATTTGATATTTCCTATAAGTTAATTTTATCAATTTAGTCCTATATTAATTTGAATTAAAAATAATAATAATAATAATAATAATAATAATTATTTATTAAATGACGGAAACAAAATATCTTGTTCTCAATTTTATATTTTTATTTTAGAAAAGAAAATGGGTTTTTTTTTTCTTCTAATATTCTGTTTTTGTTCGGGAATAGAAATAGATTTTTTTTGTTCCTGATATATTTTTTTTTGTTTTGGATTAGAAACATGTTTTTTGTTTTCAAATTTCTGTTTATTTTCTGAAAAAATATTTTCTTGTTCACAAATTTATATTTCAAACAAAACTAAAAATTTGAAAGTGAAAAAATCAATTCATATTCCTGAAATAAAAATATAAATTTGAGAAGGAAAAATATGTTACTGTTACCAAAACTGAAACAAAAATCTGGGAACAAAAAATCTTTTTGTTTTACTGAATATAGAAATTTGAGAACAAAAAAAAAATTGATCTGAATTTTTTTTACATTGATATGTAAAGAGTATTATTCCATTCCATTTCTTTAAGCATACAATTACAACTAAACGAGAGAATTGAATAGTGATTCCATTAATACATCCATTCTATTCTTTCTCCTATTTTATTCCACCTTGATTTCATTTCATCCAATCAAATGAACCGTAAGAATTTTCTCCAAAAATTTGACTTCAGACCTTCTCAAAGTTTTGTTAAGACCTCCTCTTTAATTGACTAATTAAGATATTGCATCTAAAAATTAGAAGGGCTTTTTATTCATTAGTCCATAAATAAAACTAAATTAACTTGTCCAAAGAAAGGTATTAGTTTATTGAAGAGAGAAATACTTTTATGGACAGAAATAGCCCCTAACCAACAAAATAGGGAAAATACTCTCTTTCTTTTTTTACTGGGAAAAGTGGTGGCTTACAAAATCTTTCACAAATCACCCCAAGATTTTCTTACTACTATTGATTCATGAAATCACCTTTGTAAACTTCAAAAGCTGTTTCTTATGACAAATGAATATACCTTTGGTACACAAAACATAAATTTTTCACTTGCCGTTGCACATCTTTCTGGTTGTCCTATGGTCTCTTATTTGGGGCTTGCTGATGTTATTGTGCTTTTTGTTAATTGGAGGAAGCATAGCCAAGAATTAATTTGTGATTTTCTTCAGGGGTGTCGGAGAATATCTGGTCAGCTCATCAATAAAGCTAAAAGTTTTTTGCTTATCTCTATGAACATGAGGCAGAGCAGAACTGATATTAGGGCAATTTGTTTAACAATCCTTTTTTTAAGATTACCTTTACAATTGAATCCTGCATTTTGCAATACTTAATATGCAGTTTTCTTCAGTATTATATATCATTTCTAGTCGACTATTGATGTAACTAAAAATGTTATTCTAGTTGAGTATAACTAAAATCCTTAATTAGGGTTAGGAAGTTTCTAGTTGACTGTAACTAAAGTCACCAAACAATGATCATACTTTTTAGTGACATTCTTGGCGCTGGTTGTCTGCAGGATGGTCGGCGTGTTATGAAGTTTTTTGTTAACTGTAACTAAAATCACTGAACAATGTGCTTTTTATTGACATTCTGAGCAGCTTGTGGTGGTTGACGCTGGTCCAGCGATGGCGGTGCTCCGGCGGCTGAGCGATGGACCCCAAATTAAGTATACAAATTAGTGGGGCACAATTTAAAAGTATAGTAAAAAAAAGAATGCTGAATTAATTAACCCTTAATATTATTGCTGCAATGAATGGATTCAAACATGTTGGTTTGCTTATCGTGTGCATTGGTTGTCCTCTCTTTGCTGGTAGGAAGAGGATTCATCATTTTTCCAACGATGCTGCAGAAAACCAGGAACAAATGACTGGCTGGGTGTCTATATGGCTTTCTTCTGAGGTTAAGATTGTTCTCATCAAACATGTGCATCAAGCATCCCTCTATATTCTTACAGCTATTAATCCTCCTAAAACTATGCTCAGCCAGCTTGAAAAGATTTTTGCAGATTTCTTCTGGGATTTCAACTGCCAAAAAAGTAATGCACTGGAAAGCTTGGCAGAACCATCTGTTGTCTTGAACAAGATAGGGGCCTTGGGATTTGAAGCATTCCTGATGTGGTAAAGGCCTTGAGATGTAAGATGTACTGGAAGTTTAGAAGTGAGAGTGTGGTCTCATTTCATGAAGGCCAAAGATATGAAGAATCAATCTTTAATTGATTTGGTTGCTGCCTTTATGAATTCTAGTACCTGAAAAACCATGATTGAGGTCAATGATATTGTGGATAAAAAAGGAGCTTGGTTGGTTGGATTTGGTGAAATATCCTTTTGGTGGGAGCCATGGCTTATTGATATCCCTTTGGGTCTAATCTTAAATGTTCCTCTAAATTTTACTCAGATTGATGGAGATTGGGATATCTATCTTCTAAATTTATTGTGCCCAGAGATTTTGTTGCTAAAATTCTCAGCTACAATGGTTCTTCAAGGTAGGGATCAATTGATTCGGACTGTTACTGCTGTTGGGTCATTCTCTATTTAAATCTGTTCTGAATGTTAGCGGAAATCAGAAGGACTAGAATCGTTATTTTTTATGGTTTTGGCGTAAAAATGTCATAAAATGGTACTTTCTTATGGTAATTGCATTGTAACTGTTTGACCACGGATTAGAATGTTTGGAATAGAGGTATCCTTCTTGTTTCTAAGTGTTCCAGTTGTGTATCCTTTCCTCATGTTGAAACTGCTGATGGTGTCATGGTGAACATTGCCAAGGAGGGCTGTGGAGGTATATTCAGGGGAGATTGGGCACTAGCATTCAGAATGTCGCTATAATGCACAAATTGGTTACTTGGTGGAATTTTTAGTCTTTTTCTACTTTGCATAAGAAGCTTTGTTACCTTCCTACTTCCCCCTGCCTATTTGGAATTTTTGGAACATATGTGACGCTAGATGTGCCTTTTTATTGGATAATGTGTTTGTTTTGGCTGAGAAGATCATATTTGAACTTTATATGCTTTGCATCTTATTATAGATTTTAGAGTTGTGCATTCTATTCATTCTGTTATCGATTGGTGGGATGAGCTTTTGGGGATTCACAATGCGCATACATCTATTAGGGTGCTTTCCCTGCAAATCATGTAGTGCTTAATATTGATGGAGTCTCAAGAGGCAATCTTGGAACATTGTTGGTGGTGGAATTGTTGGGGATCATTATGGTCATTTCTTTTTTGCTTACACTCTTTTGGATTTTGTACTAATTTTATGGCTGAGATTTAGGCTGTTGAGATGGGCATGATATGGTGCATTCAAATGGGATATCAATGTATTCAAGTCAAGTGGGCCTAAGATTGTTCGGAAGTTGATTTCTTCAGGGACTAAATACCCTTGGAAGGCAAAGAGTACTCTCAGAAGAATGAGTAGTCTTCACTGAGCCTGATTCTCATTTCAGCACATATGTAAAGAGAAAGCAACACCGAAACAGATTTCTTGACAAACTTAGAATGTGTTGATGGAAACAAGACCTACGCTACTGTTTGGGGACTTACTCCCAAAAGGCTCAAAGGCATTCTAATGATGGAATTGGCCGTCATTGTCTATGTTAGAGATTAGTGATTCTTATACTTCCATCCTTTGTTTTTTATGTTCTTCATTATTCGTTTGATCCCAAGGAGTTTAGGTTTATATCCCCCTCCTTTTCTTCTACCTTCTATCGATAAGGCTCAGTCTCCTGATAGATTTATGATTTAGGTGATCAATTAAATATTCCTTGCTCTGTCAAGATTTCCTTAAAAAATAGATTACCTTTCAAGAATATTTCTATCACAGTTTCTTATGTTTAGCATCCTTTGTATAGTTTAGATTCTTTTGTTACAGTAAAATGTTGCCAATGAGTTCTGTCTTGTGATATTGATTATTTTTTGGACTTGGTTGTAGGGGCCTGGACCTGATGCTCGCATTGTTTATATAGATGGTGCGTTTGATCTATTTCATGCTGGGCATGTCGAGGTATCTGATATTGCTATTCAATTTTACATTCTTTGGATGAATGCGGATCGTTTTATTCACCAGGCTTATTTTATTTAATGCATATCCTTGTGATGAGGTTGCTTCTTTCCTACGCTCATTGTACTCTGCGGTTGTGTTTCCTGATGGTTTTGTAACTTTTGTTGTCTATTTTATTGCCAAAACAAGTCTTCCATCCTCTATATTTTCTGTTTCAATTGAACTCCTGCCAATGTTGATCAACACATAAAACTAAATTCTAGTGTTCATTATGCGTAAGATATTATTGATGCAATCATGCAAGTGGCATGAATCATGATAGCTGGTAATATTGTGATCCACAGATATTAAGGGTTGCTCGGGGACTTGGTGACTTTTTACTTGTTGGGATTCATACGGATCAAACTGTAAGGTAACAAACTTTCTCTTTCTATTTGTTCACTCTCTCCGATCATCAAAATTGCTCGGAAGAGGTTTGGCTTCCACCGTTTACATAAATGTCGGTGTTTTAAAATGCGAGGTGTAAGCCTTTTAAATATTTTTAAAAATATAAATTTAATTATAAAATGGAAAAACAGCGTAAAATTACATAAACATTGTTTATGTAACTTTTTGTGGGTTCATTATTTGTTTCTCAAATATTAACTAAAATTAAAAAAATAATATTATCAAGTTAATGTACCCGCAAAAAAGGTCAAATCCTAGAAATTTGTGAATTTTGTCAAAAATAAATAAATAATAATAATAATAATAAAAATCCTTTAAAGCTTAATCTCGATAGGCAAAAGCTCAAAAGTAAGCATTTTAAACTGGAGACGAAAAATGTTTGTGCCTCTCCCATTCTCATTAGTGTTTTTCTTTCTATTACTTCAAAAGTAGATGCCTTAGCTTCAAACACTTGAATTTTCGATATTCCAAATGAACAATTTCTACGAAATCTTTCAATTTCTTATTTTGCGATGTTCAACTCTATGCATTTCTCTATCTGTAGAGTACTTTGAATGTACAAAAATGGCTAGGCTAAATCCTTTCTCTTGAGGCATGAGATGTTTCTGGAACGACTTGCCTCGAGGTGTGCCCTGGATGAGTCCAGGTGTTGCATTTTAAAACACTGAATATCATAATGGCTGTGTGTTTTTCTTTCTGTTACTTCAAAAGTAGATGCCTTGGCATTAGCCACTCAAATTTTCGATATTCCAAACGAACAATTTCTACAAAATCTTTCAATTTCTTATTTTACTATGTTCAACTCTATGCAATACTCTATAGATAGAGTGCATTGAATGTACATAAATGGCTAGGCTATATTCTCTCATGAGGCGTGAGATGTTTTTGGAACGCCTGGCCTCGAGGCACGCCCTGGACGAGTCCGGGTGTTGCATTTTAAAACACTGAATAACATAATGGCTGTTATCTTATGTTATGTTTGTTAACAAAACTCTTGCACAGTATGTGTTTGCTGCGAATGCTTTGTTTACTTTATAAACTGTACTATTCAGTGTACTCAGTATTGCTGATGATTAAACCATTCTTTACCCCATGTAGTCAGATGGCCTTTGCTATCCTTGTATTCGCTTCTTGATTCTTTCTACCCTTGTATTTTTTCCTCTATTCTTGTGTGCTATAACCTCTTGCTAATTGAATTTGTTCCCCGTGCAGTTCAATTTACATAAAAACTGGTATTGCTAGTTAATCGGTCAAGAAATATTTTACATTTATCAATTTTTTTGTTAATGTCAAACATTTCTAATCAAGACTTCTAAGCTTACCGAGAAGTAATGTTATTAAACCCGTGACACAGTGGAATAGTGATGAAAAGGCTAGATGTCGTTCTAGTAGACGGAAAAAAGGCTAGATGGAGCTCTTGAATCCATAAGAAAGAGAGAAAAATCTCAAATTGTATTAAATTTGAATAAAGGGATGTATAACTATAGGTTGCCAAGGGTGTATTTATAGCCCTCAACTAGTTCCTACAATTGTAGGAAAAGAAAAGTCGAGACCTCTAAGAAATGAAACAAATAAGTCCTAGTGTTTGTAGGAAAAGAAAACAAATTAATCCTAATACTTCTAGGCAATGTTGCAAAAGGCGTCTTCCGGCGGAGCCCAGAGGTGGGGATAGTAGAAATTCCGCCGGGCTATGGTTGGGGCGAAATACTCTTTGGGCGTATGCCGCAGACTTCTGATGGAGCCTTGGGTGTAAAAATTGGGTGATGCCAGGGCTTGGGGCGAAATACTCAATGTGCTTTTTAATTTTTATTTATTTATTTTTTATTTCAATAAATTAAATGTTATGTAAAATTATGTTATTTTAAGGTTTTAATTAAGGTTAGTATTTAACATAATTCAAGTTACAATTAGAAATAAAGTCTTCATCTTCCCTTGTTATCTCATTGGACGATTAAATAGATATTTATAGCAAGGATTAAACTTGCATCTTTGCTTATTTAATGTTTTTGTTTTATGTGTAAATTCAGTTCATTTCTTGAACTGGTGTCCATTTTAGTGGCTAACCAACCACTCTATTTTTTTTTTATCATTGCCCCGAACTTTTATATGTATTGATTCCTTAAATAGTCGAAGTAAATATATAACATATATAAAATGTTATTCTTATACAACCGATCAAACTGGTTGACCCTTGCCTTAATCAGGTAAATGTCCGGGACAAGTTTTATAAAATTGCTTAGAGGTTATGATACAAAAAATCTCATCCAAGAAGGCAGGAAATGCATTAAGATGTATAGTATCCCTAGCATTTAACTTTGTCTCGTCTTCACCCAAAATTCTTCTAGATGCTGAATTTAAGAATAGGATGCCCACTATTTAGTTCCAACCAATGACTTGGCCCACCAATTTTGATATAAAGGGTCTTCTCTGGGAAAACATTGAAGGGTATAATCTTGATAAGACATGGGAAAATACTCGAGTTTTTGTAAGTACAGTGCTTGAAATGCAGCCTATGGGCCGGAACCAAAATGAACTAATAGGTAGCAAGTAAAGAAATCTTCCACAACTCTAAGAAAGAAATCAAGTGATGAGGAAACTATCCCCTTATTGAAATGAAAATATATGAACTATTCTCTGTTAGCTATCTACAGACATCTTTATTCCTTTAACTGTTCTCTTGGTCATATGGTCCACAAACACCAAAAAACCTCTAAAGGATGGAGCTTTGAAGAAGCACTTATGGATCTCTTCCGGCAACTACCAGTCTAGTATGCCATTTTTCCTACTCTATGATAATACTTGCTGATGGCCGGATGGCTTGTTAAATTAGGGTTGTTCTGGCCTAAAGCAGTAGTTATACAAATTAAAGTAAATATGGGGGTATAATTGAGACTAGGGCTAGCAAAACGTGTATTTACGCAATAGCGCAACACAAAACCGGCACGAAATTGTTGGGCATGGGCTTAGCTTATTGGGTAACAGGTCTTTATGTGGTCGGACACCATAAACACGATAAGAAACGTGTCAAATTTTGGGTTTATTTGATAACTCGATAAGCGACACGAATAGCACAATAATAATGAATTTGGTTTTTAGGTTACACGACAAGAAAAGACATAATAGATCACATGATAATTTCATAAATTATTTTTAAAATAGAAATATACTAATATATATTTGTAAACATTCCCTAAATTTGTCTAATATTACAGTTTAGTCTGTATTATATATATTAACGTTACTAATATTTTCTCAAACCCTAATTCACTTCCTTGATTATGGATTATAGAATTGTTAGCAGTTATTTTAAGACCTTTCAAATTTGGTGGTTGTTCATGTGAATGCTATTTGGGAAGTTCAATTGTATTTGTGGATTTTTTTTTTGTTCTGTTCCATTGTATTGGTGGATTTTTTTATTTTTTTTTGTTTGGTTTGGTTTGTATTTTTTGAAGTTGTATAATATTTATATGTTTTGTTTTTTTATAAATTGTATTAATAGGGCTTTAAATTCTAAAGCAATTATTTTTTGTGAAAATCTATTTTAGCCTTTGATTGAAAGACATTTTTTGAAACAGTTAATGATGAACAAGCAGCATTTGAGCAATAGTTTTGCTTCAAATTCTTTGTTAATTAGTTATTTAATTTTTATCCAGAAAATTAAACCTTTGCCTGAGTGCTGTGTAATCTTAGCTGTGAATACATAATTGTTTTAGTTATTCAGTTGTACATGTTTTGTATAGAAAGCATTAAATTAAACGTTCTTTAACAAGATACTAAAGGAAAAATGTTGATTTCTGCTGTCTTTCAAAACTACTATTTATCCCAACTGCCCATCCACTACTGAAGAAAATGGAAATGGATAAAGAACGAAAAAGAAGTCTATTATCTTCTGATGTTGTTGCTTGCATCAACCGGGAACCTTCATAATATCTTGGTTGGTCTGTTGAAACTTGAAAGTATATCTTGATCTTCTGATTTGTTGTTTGATGGAATTTGCAGTGCTAATAGAGGAGCCCATCGCCCTATAATGAATCTTCATGAAAGGAGCTTAAGCGTTTTGGCATGCCGTCATGTAGATGAGGTGATAATTGGTGCACCATGGGAAGTGTCAAAAGACATGGTAGGTCTTGTGTTCGATTTCTCTCTTATTCCAATCATTTCTTTTAGCAATATTTCCACAGCAAAATTGATCTCGACTTCGATGGAAAGGAACATTTGCTAAATAGCAATTAATCTTGTAAGAGAAGATACAATTTTTTTTCTCTTTTTAACTAAGCAAGAGATTAAATTATAGGATGCAAGGGCCATCAACTGATCAACCCTGAACAGCAAAGCAACAGAACACTGAAAATTATAATGTCTTCAATTCCTCAACAAAATGTAGGAATGGAAGGCATCCGGAAGGATAACACCCCCTTCCAAATAGAAAATCATATGCTGAACAGACCAGTTAGAAAAAGGAAAAGGCAAGGACTCTATTCATAATTTCGTCTACTCTCTCCAGACTCCAAAAACTGATAAGAGTAATCTTCCACAACCCAATTATGTTACTGACGGACCACCGTCTCCGTATCAACCAAACAGATCCTTGCAAGAAGCCAAGAACATGGCATATACCATTAAACCCCAAAAGGGAAATGATTAATGCACACATGTCATGAACTGTAAGGTCAGCAACAAATGGCCAGTGGTATCCTTTACCTTCAAGAACATGATGCATCTACTGGGCATCCAAAATCTTCATCTCTTCAGATTATCCACAATAAGAATGCACCCCCAAGCCACACTCCAAGTGAGGAAAGCGACTTTCACAATGGCTTTTGAATTCCAGATATGCCTCCAATGAGAACAAATCACTAACTCCGTAAGATTTGCATAATAGGATATTACTGAAGCATATCACTAACTTCGATAAGACATGCCTCCAACGGCTTTTGAATTCCAGATATGCCTCTAATGGGAACAAATCACTAACTTCGATAAGATTTGCATAAAAGGATATTACTGAAGTATAGCCCAGAAAACAAAAAAAAAGGATTTGAAGATTGCACGTGCTTTTTTGTTGTGTTTGGAGGGAGTGGAGGGGGTGTCTTTTTTGAGGATGTCTCTATATCTTTACCTTTTTTTTGCTGCAATCCTTCTAGGATATTTCAAGTTTTTGGTGCAATGGTTGTTTGCTTTGAGGGATTTTTTTAGTTCCATGACTTCTTGAGGAACTTAAGGATCCATAGCAAAGCACATGCTTGGCACCCTATATAAAATCTGTTGCTTATCTTGCCGAAAAAAAAAAAAAGAGAGAGAGAGAGAGAGAGAGAGAGAGAGAGAGAGAGAGAGAGACAAAGGACTTGACATGTTGCTATTTATTTTTATTGCAGTTAACAACCTTCAACATCTCACTTGTTGTCCATGGGACTGTAGCAGAAGATACTGATTTTCAGAAGGTATTCTGTGATTAACTACTGGTCATGGCATCTGTTTTATATGGAAATTATTTTTTGAAATTGAAGAATATTTGCTGACCACTAACATATGCTATCTTATAGGAAAAGCACAATCCTTATGCTGTTCCAATCAGTTTGGGTACCTTCAAATTGCTGGAAAGCCCTCTCGATATCACAACTACCACAATAATAAGGAGGATTGTAGCAAATCATGAAGCTTATCAGGTTTCTTTACCTACAAAACATATTGTTATTGTCCCCTTATTAGTTTTAAGTAAAACCTTTTTTTGGGTTTCGGTAACATAACAAAAAACAGAAATTAATATAGTTACGGGAGTGGCTCAAATGCAACCCCCAAAATGCTAGTCATATTCTTGGGGGATCTTCAAGCAGTATTTAGCCATGTGGAAGATCAGCTCCTTTTTTTAGTTTATGCAACATAACAAAAAACTGAAATTAATATAATCTAGGGGAGTGGTTCAAACGCAACCTCAAAAATGCTAGTCATATTCTTGGGGGATCGTCAAGCTGTATTTAGCCATGTGGAAGATCTGCTCCTTTCTGATCAAGGTGATGGCACATTGATTACCCTCTTTATGGATATGTTCGGCGCTGTGCTGAAGAAAGCTTGGCAACCTCTTACAGTCCTTGTTGGGCGACAGGTGATTTGAGTTGTTATTCATCAGGTAGTCCTCCATGATTAGTTTAATCACTGCTGCAAGTCCGATTCCAGCTGCTGTCTTCGGGATTTATCCAGCACGGGCTTCGCCATCCCCTCTTGGATGGCCGTAAGTTCAGCTTCCTGGCTGCAACAGTTCTTCAAGTGACCATGAAACCCACAAATCCCATACTCCTGCATTGTCTCTAGTGAACCCCAAAGGCCTCCCACCCCTCTCCTTCCAGCCCCTCTCCTTCCAGCACCTACCATCCACATTGATATTGAAGATACCTGTAGGGGAGCAGTCCCAACAAAAATAACTGATGACAGTTAACTGATTAAGAAATGGAGCCTGGTGGTAGGTAGGAAACCCTTGTCTAACAGAGATTGCCTGACAATTAGCTTTGTCAGCCACTACATTGACATTAATGATACTAGAATTGAACATCATATTGGTCTTCTCCTTCTAGATAGAGAAGAGTTTGGACTTTGGAGCTTCTCTTTGTTATCATGTATTTGATCGTCCCAAAGCTCCACATAATCCGTTACATAAAGGCAGTTATGCGCTTGAAATAATCCATCTCAGCAGATTTTGGACAACTTGCAGTATGTGCTGTGGTCTATTCTGTATGAGCACATCTAGGACGAGCTGCAGAGGTGGAATGTGATCTAGCAGCTCTACGATGGTTAGTTGTCTGTCAAGAATTAACTAACTACAAGAAGCGTGTCAAGACATTGGAAGCGATGGTCTCAAATTTGCCTTCCTCATGAATGAAGGGGTTTGGGCATGAGGTCCTTGTCAGATTATGTCAAGTGCTTTAAGGCTAAGCTTTGGTCGCACTTTAGATCTAAAACCAATCTAAAGCCACTTTCTGGGCATTTTTTATGGCAACGAAGTATTGTAAGGGGAGGCATATCAGTTTTAGTAGAATATTTGAGGTGCAAAGTCATGTCTGGGCTTCTGTTTTGGTAGGCAAAGGCCTGGTGGAAGATCATGTTCAATTCCTGGTTGGTAATGTTCCCTCCTGATGTTGTAGATATGGTTGTACGTGACGTAAGACTCGTTGATGGTTTGTGGAGCTTCATTACTGCTGCAAATTTATTGCCATCGCCTTTCCATTTCTAGTTGCGTTAGTATGAAGGTTTGCCAATTCAACAAGAGGACAAAATGATTTGGACTCCGACTCAGGATGGTAACTTGTGTATGGTGTGGTCAGTTTTTATTGAGGGAGAGGAGTGCTCAACCCTTTCTCAAGTTGATTTGGGCCAAAGACTTGCTGACCAAGATTTATGTTTTGTATGTGGATAGTTCTTCACATTGCACTCCCTTTTGATATTAATATTCATAGGTGGGTATTCCTATGGTTTCCAAGTGTGCTAGCTGCTGCACAACTCAAGTTGACTCTAAAGATCATGTCCTTTCTCAAAGAAATTTGGCTCAGATGGTGTGGCAAAACGTTTTTCTCTACTAGGGGCCCTTGTTCTATTCATGATAGATTGGTGAAGTGGTGACAATATAATTCTGCTATTCCGGCGTCTAAATAGTGGAAGTTGACGCATTCTCGTATTATCTGTTGGGAAGTTAATACAAAAATAATATATTGTTAGGTGCTTTTATTTTGCAAAGCCAATTCTAGTTAGTGCTCCAACCCTCATCTTCTTTGGGCTATAATGTTGCAGGTCGATTTATTGAAAATTCCTCATAAGTGGAAGGTCCCCATGTCATGGTAACTTCGCGAGGAAATACTGGGATGTAAATCTGTTTGATCATCAAATAAGAGTAAAAGAAAAGAGAAAGGAGGCCAGGTTTATTATTGAAAAATATTGAACGTATAGTTATAGTGAGAAGACCTAAGAAAGATTGCATATGTAGCTTACATGTATAATGAAAAATAGATTAAATACCAAAAAAATGTAATAAGTGCAACTGATGTCATTCATTCTGGGGACAGCTCATTGATAATGGGAGATAATCCTATGAATTGTTGTCCTTGATATGTCAACAATTATGAGGTTGAGCCTTTGTTGCTTATCAGGCTTACAGAATGGGCCTTTGCCGCACCACACATTGGACCACATATTAATGCTTTTGCCAATACCCTGTGTCCATTTACCTTTAGTTGTTAGGAGGTCATAAGAGAGTGTTTGCTCTCCAAATGTGGGAAGTCCTGCCTTTATCCTTCCAAGTAGTAGGGGAAGGATCCATACTATACTTGGCTTTGAGAACACCAGCCCGAAGGCTGTTATCATTCTTTCATGATTTCCCATCTTATTTTCAACAGATGTGGTGTTGTTATATAGACTTGCAGAGTCCTAGTGACGAGGATTGACTAAGGCCACGGCTTCAAGCTTATGTACAGCAGGGGTGGAAAAATCATCAATGTCTCTCTTCCTGCAATAATTAATTGTAGTTGTTAAAACAACCATTCTTCTTATTTTGTTAATTAGCCATTATTCCTATTTTTGTTAAGTAACCATTATACCTATTTTGTTAAGTAGCCGTTTTTTTTTTTTGTTATTCTAAGCCTATATAATGAGGTTTTATTGTACTATTAAAACACTTTTGATTGATTGATTATGGAATTATTTTAGCAAAATAATTATTTATTTTCTTTCTCAATTGGCCTCCTTCATCTATTAATATCAGAGCGTATTTGATCTTTCACACATCGCGTGCAAACCAAACCCCTAGCCACCACAAATAAAAAAACTCTTGCCACCATCAATTTGTCCAACCACGTTCCGTTGTAATAGTTTAACAATCCAGATTCAGATGGCCAATCTTCATGGGACCCCACCAGATCTGTTCCTGCCTCCGTGACCCTTGCAGAAGCTTTTTCGCACCCAAATCTGCTCCTGCTTCCCTCCGTAGCGACTACCGATTGCTTTGTGTTCTAGACACGGTCTGTAACTTTTACTATACTTAAAGAAGAAAAGAAAAGAAAAGAAAGGAAATAATAAAAAGAAAGAAATTTTGCTCAAATAATTCAATAATCAATCAATCAAAGGTGTCTTTCTATTACAATAAAATCTCATTATATAAGTTTGGAATAACGAACAATGACGACTAAACAAAATAGAAATAACGACTACTTAACAAAAATAGGAATAATGACTCCTTAACGGCTACTTTAACAGGTATAATTAACTATTTTGGGAAGTAAGACATTAATGATTTTTTCGCCCTCACTGTACGTAAGTTCGAAACAATGGCCTTAATTGATCCTCATCAATTCTCCCCGATTAAAAAGAACTCGTGATAGAATATAACTCCTTGGGCTTATCCCTACTATATTATTTTCCTTCGTGATAATATCGCACTGTAGTTCTTCCATTTATAATACTAGTTATACCCTGTGCCTAAAGGCACGGGATAATTCTTTGGTATAAATAAAATTCTATTTTAATAATTAATCATTGCTTGTTTTTATTTTTCAACAACTATTTTAATAAATTTACCAAACAATTTAGAAGTCTACATTAACGACTTTTTTGAAACTCCTTTTCAAGTTACTGGTAAAAACGCAAAGAAAAGCCAAACCAAACCAAAGCCAAACCAACCTGCCCCGGACCCCGCGCATAGAGGGAGCTTTGTAGCACCGGGCTGTCCTTTTTTTTTTTTTTTTCTCTTATAATTTGCACAATTTACATTCAATTCGTTTTTATAATTTAATGTTAAATTTTTTGAGTTTTTTTTTTATTTCATCGCTGTAATTTTATTTAAACCTAATTTTATACCTTAAAATTTATGCACATTTACAATTTAAATTAATCAATTGAGAAATATAAAAAAATAATAAAAATTAATGTTTGTAATTTTCAATATGTTCATGCCATCTCAAGTCTTTGGACCCAAATTAGCTATGGCCTCTTGCGTGTGCAAATCATGTCCATTTCCATGTCCTCCGACAACCTCTGGCAAGTGGCAACTCATTTCTGTCGCCCTTTCTAACCTCCGTGCCACTCACCCTGTCGTGCCTCGCTGTCGTCTCTTTGCCTAGGCTAAATCTCTGTCAACGTGGAAGATTTGGTACCTTATCGAGGCACATTCAAGCCTTCTATTGTTTCCACATGTACTCTTCCTAGGAAAGATATTAATTTGCTTGCGAGGACACTGACACTACCTCGGTTGCCACCATATAGTGATGATCAAATTGAAGAGATGTTAGAAGACGAGATCATTAGCTCTTTACTCGGTGGATTTTAAATGTATCTTGTCAAATGGAAGGGTTGATCACTCTCAAATGCTACGTGGATTCTAGATGAGGAGTTAAGCCAACTTGCACCTGGTCTCTTGGAGCAGTACCATTGTTATAAATCTCTGGAGGCGAGTTCTTTTCAGCCATGGAGAATTGGTGGGGATCGACTAAGGCCACCGTTTCGAATTTATGTACGGCAAGGGTGGAAAAATCATTAGTGTTTTTCTTCCCGCAATAGTTAATTATAACTGTTAAGGTAGCCGTTATTCTTATTTTATTCAGTAGCCATTCTTGTTTGTTACTCTAAACCTATATAATGAGGTTTTCTTGTAATAGAAAGATACCTTTGATAGATTGATTATTGAATTATTGAGAAAAATTCTCATCTTTTTATTATTATTAATTTTTTTTATTGGCCTCCTTTATAACCAAGGCATCCCTATTCCCTCATCCTTTGGGGAACAAGTAGTGTTCCAATTAAGAAGATTTTCTTAGGAATGTTAGTGTTACCTGTAGAAGGATATAAAAATAATTGGACAGAAGAACAGAAAAACAAGGTTAGTTGGAAATGGAACCTTTTGTGCGCCCTTAAGAAATTCGTAATTTCTATGGTGGGCAAAACAAAAGGAAGATCAATAGTGCCCAGACAAACAAAAATGACAATCAACTTCAATATATTTGTTATATAATTATGATCGACCGGTTGAGATGCAATTATGATCGACCGGTTGAAGCTGATGACAAAAGAATGACAATTGATACCAATAGACATTGTCCATTCATGAAGGACAGAATTATGTTCGATTTGCGTGGCACTCTTCCTGTCACAATAGAGAGTAGTAGAATACAAAAAGAATTAAAACTCATTTCAGATAGTAGCAAGAGAGAAATTACCGATGGGATGCAAAAAACTGATACTAAATATATGTGATGCAAAGAGAGGCTGCAAGTAGGAAGGATGGGGCTGTGTGTTACAATAAGGATTCTGAGGATTGCGAAATGCCCAACATAAGCAAGGATGAAAGTAAGTTTTTGGCTGCAAATGGGGCTATCTGGGTTTGTAATAGTTTTCTATGCGACTAGTCTTTCTGCCTTGATTAACCCGGCACTCAATACTAATGAAACAATTTTGGTAACTTTCCAGCTCGGACCATTGTGGCAATTGGATAGATATTACTACTCTTGCCATCTAACTCACACATGCAAAACTAGCCGTCAACAGTTCTGATACTTTCAGAGAGAAGGGATTTTATTAGTTCTGATATTTTTAAAGAGAGAGGACTTTTGTATTTCATATGGTAAAATAGGATATGTATGTGTTTGTGTGCGCGTGTACCAAAAACTACAGAAAAAAAATGAAAGATCCAACATAGATACGGAAAGTAAGACTTGAGGAAAAAAGCCACCAACGATAATAAAATTAGGATTGGGCACAATTTTTTTTCTGTTCTTTTTGAGGAACCTTGGCGGAGTGAGGAGAGCTTATTGATAAATGCAAAGAATACAAAATTCAGAGGGGGGTGACCTAACCTCCGAAAAGAATCAAAACAGCAAAATAAACTAATGAAAATATAAAAAAATCAATCATAAAAACATGACCTTAGATTCCCTGTAGCAGTGCGAACAGAAGCATAGACTTTAGACGCCAGTTCCTTTATATTCCTAATCAGCGACATTAATTTTCAAGGGACTTTAGATCTCCCAGCAACCATCTTGACTTTATTGCACGGGTTGTCTTAACAGAATGGCCATTGGACTGTTGTGGAATGCTACACAGTTACTATATAAGTAAATTAAGAATAATAAGCGTAAAAAGTTTTTTTTATTTTATTTTATATTTTTTTTCTCTTGGACAGTCCGCAAATATACAGAGACAGGTGAACCTTGAATTGGATGAAATGCTAGCTTTTGTGTGAGGCTCCCAGGTTTGACACAACCCTGATCTTGCTGATAAGCTTTGTGGGGGTTTCCTGGGAGTATCCTTTGGCCATTGGGCGTCTCCTTTATTGCCCACTATCTGTTGCAGAATTAGGGTGTTTGCCTCCTCTCTTTTCGATTATTTGGAAAAAAAAAAGGTAGTTGACAAATACGCACGTGTAGAACTAACTTTTTTTTCCCACTTATGCATGATTTGATTTTAATGATCACCATATGTATAATTGGGATTAAATGAGGTGTCTGGGAAGGTCTGTTTCTAACCTAGGAAAAATAAGGTTGCATGAAAAGTTGGTTCCTAAGTGAAACTCATTTTTCCTCTTCAGAAGCGCAATGAGAGGAAGACGGAAAGCGAGAGAAGGTATTATCAGGATAGGAGTTATGTGTCTGGTGATTAGTTATTGTCTGGAAATCTGAGGTATGTGCATGAGCTGTCCTTTAAATGCTTGTTAAGTGTCAATTATTTTTCGAAGAAGAATGCTTTAACTCTAGTACTTACTGTCCAAGATGACTGGATGGGAGATCACAAGTGGTTGAGATCTGATTTTAAAGATAACCTGTAGTGCTGGATTTTATCTCCCTTTTGCAATTATGTCTGTTTCTTTTACTTCAAACGTGTCTCTGTTAGAGGATACTTTAGTCTTTTTCTTTGTATTAGTGTTTTCATGTATGACCGGTACGGCCCAAACTTTATTATAAATAAAGGGAGAAGTTGATTGTTAATGTTAAGTCATCTCATTATTTTCTCTCTCTTCTTACTCTAACAGTCTCTAATAGGTAGAAAGGATCGAGTGAAAGAGCATGTCATGATAACATGATGTACTTGGAAATGATACGTTCCTTTTTTTTTTTCCAGAAGCATGGAATTATGTTTTCTTTCATGCTTGTCTTATGTTTTTCTCCAAAGGCATGGAAGTATATTTTCTGTCGTGCTTGTCTAATTTAATCTATGCAGTAATGTACAAGAAAAGAGAAGAAGAAATTATTTTCATTGATTTTGATCTGTACAACAATGGGTTAATATAGACAACCCTAGCTGCAAAAAAGGAAAATAAAAACAGACTCCTCTAATCAAGGGATTATTCTAGAAATACAATGAATCTCACTAATCTTAGGAATTTACAGCTGTTAATAGACTTTCCAAAAATCTAATTTCCTTATTTCTCAACAAGTGTGCTGTCTATAACTGAAAAGTAGAGAATAGAAGTTCCCCATCTATCTTGAATAAATTGCAGTCTCTTGTATTGTCTATGACAGAAGTATACTTGAAATTTGGAGGATCATTGTGGGTCCTTATGGAATCAAAATGATTTTGCAGAGGAAGATAATATTTTGTTATTATGTAATATATTCTATATAATAAGGCTCTACATTCCCCATTATATAACCATAACGGTAGGCTAAATTAAGAAGAATGTTGCTCAATAAATATGTAATACCACCTAAATACTAAATAATAAATAATACATTAACATAAATATTAAATATTCCAATACTTGCCTCAAGATGGGGTGAAAATGTTTTGGAGTCCTTGCTTGACCAGAGTTGACTGGAGACCTTCTTCTCTTCCGGTAGTCATTAAGATGGATGCAACTGCAGAAAGAACAAAAGAATGATTTTTGACGAAAAAAAATGGCAGAGACATGATGACGATGACCGGACACTCGGTTATGTAGACGACGGAGATAGAAGCTCGATCATCATCTAGTACATCCGGCACAATGAAGGGGGCATGCGTGATGGGACAATGCATGTAAGGTGGCTGCAAATTAGCCGAACAACAAAGGATAGCAAGGAAACACAGTAGGGCTGCAAAATTGCTAGTGGCTAAACAACAAGGCAACAAAAGAACGGTTGGATAGGCGGTTGCCACGAGGCGGTAGGGAAGACGCAGGTGGCTACTACGAGAAAGCGGTTTGGCATGGGGCCACGAGGCGGTTTGAAAGCCGTTGGACAAAGAAGGCGGTGGCCGCAAGGGAAGGTGATGACTTTGAGAAGGTGGTTCGGCCGGGCGGTGGGGGTTGTTCTTCCTCCCTCGCGCCTCCCATTTTTTCCTATTTTTAGGTTTTGATACCAAAAGGAATTTTGATGAGGAAAAGATCATTTCTAATATATTCTATAAAATAAAGGCTCTAGACTTCCCATTATTATGTCTTGCGAACGGATTGGACTTCGTACGGCTTACAGAAGTAAGTGCAATGATCTTTCTGTTACACAGCTCCAAACTTTGTGGGCCATGTTGTGATGACGACGGACATATGATTGGCTTTTCTAGTTGCCGGTGAGCTAGTTTGTTAAAGAATATCATTAAGATAATACTAACAAAATAAAGAGGTTCAAATAATAATATTCCCGAAGTGAGTGGGATATGTGGTGTTGATGTTTAAAAGTAAAACGGGTGCATGGAGTAGTTATTCAAGGTTGAGGGTGTATAGTGTAAATATTAAATATCGTTCAATGTGTGATTGATGTTAGATTTTTAAAAGAGGATTACATAATATATCTATCTATTTCTATGTTTAATATATACTTTACATAATATATTTATATACTTCTATATTTAACCCATATACTTTACATAATATATGATGTGGGTGAAAATCAACCAGTCTCCAAGTGGTGCCACCATGGCCTGTCACATAAACTAGCAGAAGACACGTCATCAAATGGTCTAATCAGCCTGGTGTCTCATCATGTCGGCAATCTAGCGGGACTTGAACCGCTGGTTGAGAACTGTTTACGAGTATTGAGGTTCCAATCGGTGAGGTCCAGGTTGGTATATTCACCTCGGCGTCCCCACAGGTGTTCGAGTCGGCTCGTCCGCTATCCCAATGGCGCGGCCCATGGACTCCTCCGTCAACAGTTGCAGGCCTAGGCCCATGGCTCTAATCCCTTCACGCGCCCTTTTTTCCTTCCACGCGCCGTATTAAGATGGATAACCGAGCTTAAGGCCTTAATTCCCGATACGCTAATCAAATTCTTGCCTATAAAAGAAAAGCGTGGACAAACGTTTCAAGAGGTTGGAAAAAGGTAACAACTTTATTATATTCAAAGCATCCTTAAATTCTTTTACCCGAGCTCTTACTCTCACGCCGGAGGGGACACGCTGGCTAACCTCGGCAAGTCTGTGCATGTACCGACTTGAAGGTCAGGCCGGACAACGCAAGCCCAACTCAGTCATTTGCAGGTTCAAGGATAAAAAAGACTCATGGAATTTAGTTTCTCCCTAAGGCAATTTCCAGGTTATCAGCCATTCTCCACATAGACGCTGACCAGACTATATTGTTGGTCACTCCAATTTTAGACACCAACAATATATATATATATACAAACATATATATATATATATACACACACATATATATATATATGTGTGTGTGTGTGTGTAAAATACGATTTCACTGAGATGTTGCCGGTGGTGGTGCGGTGTAGGTGGTGACTTGGCGTCGGTTGTGTTGAGGTGACATGGTGGCAGTAGCACGCGGTACCTGTTGCTCGGGTGTGGCAATGCCTGCGTGTGGCACGGGCATTGGCGGCATGAGGCCACCGCTGGCCGCCGTGCTGGCTTTGGTGTCGCACAGGACACGGTGATGGTGATGTGCATCCGGTGGCAGGGCGGGATGCGACGGTAGTGGTGGAGTGCGGTACCGGCGGTGGAGGTGCGCTTCGCTGGTGGTGGCGGTGCGCAGGGCAGCGGCAACGTGGGGTGTGGTGGTTGTGGTTCATGGCACCTGCAGCGATGAGGCGATTTGATCTTTTTGTTTGGTATGTTTCGTATGTGGGTCTGGTATTTTAATTAGGGTATAGATAGTAGTCGCCTTCTTTCACCTTCTACAGTGTTCTATGCCCTTCAAATTCCTCTTCTTTGACCTCTAGTCTCTATGTCCCTCCTAATTTACGTTATGTTAGTCTTAAGGGTCTGTTTGATAGAATTGTTTGTTGGAATTGAATTTTAAATGCTGTACTCTTATAACACGTATCTAATTAATAAGAACTCTCAAAATCAAGATAACTTGAGTTTTGGTCGGGCCTTTTTCCCTTTCAAAGATATCATTATGCATACAACCAAATATTGAATTCAATTAACATTGAACATAACCAAAGCTTTATGTACACACATCAATTTGGTTAAAACAGACTTTCAAAGAAATGCGTGGATTGAACCACAATTTTTTTTAAAAAAATGCGGGATTATATCTCAACTAAGATTTAAAATACGTTAAAAATAGATAGAAGTGCCTAATTAGGAGTTTCGGACAAATCCCAAGAATTTGTCTGTACAATTTTCTTTTCTCCTGAAATAATCTTTACAACTTTTTTTTTTTCTAAAACATTCTCTCTCTCTCTCTCTCTCTCTCTCTATATATATATATATATATTATCTCTCTCTAAAACACTCTATATATATATATAGAGTACATTTCAATTTTGTACTCTATCTCGACAATTTTTTGTCTCTGACAATTTTGTTCATAAATTCTATAGTAATGATGTTTAATGATGGTTGTGGTAGATAAATGTTTGATGGTTTTAGTGATGAGTGTTGAAAAATAAGTGAATCATACATCACTTAGGTATTTTAAATATTTTTAAATGAAACTTATATTTGAATGGTTACTTTAATTTGTTATCAAACACTATTAGTTTGATAAGTAATGAGTGCATTCAGTTTAAGTATTATTGGCTGTCAATTGCTGTTATTTGTGACTAAAGAGTGTAGTTCCTTGCACCGGCTTGACATGTACGCCTGACCTTCTTAGTAGTGTGTCTTTTTACCCTTGGGAAGAGAAGGGGGGTGGGGGTGGATTTTGATGTTATCTTTGTGATGGTAGGTCTGTAACCCTTTCTCTTTTTCCTTCCCTTTACCTCAACTTCCTTGCTTTGTGTTTCTCCTTCCTAATCTTTTTCTTTTCCCCTCTCAATGTCCATTCCCTCACCTTGTCCTCTCCCTACTAGTTCTGCATCGCATACTAGGTTATGTGAATTAAGGAGTGGGTCTAATGATCCCATTAACTTTGGTGTCAAATGCATTGTGGCTTGTGTCTAAGATAGGAGTGTAGGGTCCATGTTGATTTATTTAACCTCTGTAAAGTCTTCAATGGAAGTGCCACTTAAAGAGAGACTGAATCAGAAAGCACCTGTTTTTCTTTAAAATAAAAATAGAGTCACCACGCACAAACACAAACAAACGAGAAAGACTAGTACCAAATAAATGTTTTGTTATGGTACTCCAATATACGAAGATGATACTCTCGTATCTTCTTCTTCTTCTTCATATATTTGGTCTAATCGGATGATCCTTCAATTAGACCAAGGATGTCGCTGGTGATCCCCCTTTTTTTTTTTTTTTAAATAAACGTTTTATTTCAGAATGATCAACTATTGGCAGAGAACAGGTGCAAATGGGTTACCACTCATGCGATCCAGGATTAGTACAAATGCCATGACTAGCTCAGTATTTGTACCTGGCTGAATAACCAGGCTAAACACATCATCACTCAGCATAATGGTAGTGTTCACTTTTTTCCTAGCCATCTTTGCAATTACTTTACCGTTTTGATTCTTGATCTCGCAATTTCTCCTCCTAAAGGATCCTTCTATCCTGAAATCTGGCATCTGTCTCTTCATTTTTGGTGCCCCCGTAAAAACTTCAGCCTCGAATGTACGTCTGGGGATCAAAACTGATGGTCTTCTCATTGTGAATACTCTACTCTTTGGACTCTTTCCACATTCATCTTCGCCTCTGTATCCATTCCACTGATATTGCATGCTGAATATCTGTTCCATTTTTTAAAAAAAATTTTAGTTCTCTTCCTTTTTTTTTTTTTTTGGGTGAATGACAATATAGTGTAATACAGATTTTCACCTAAGAATCATGCATTTATATATACAAGATTGTGTTAATCTACAAGTTGTAGACACTGCCTAATTCGTTATTGCTCTTTTAAAGGAAGTCTGGGTAAAAGTGATCTTTTTTCTTTTTAATCTAACTTAAGTTTTTTACATAATCATTTCGAGATGTGTATAGTTATTTGTTGCCCTTGGAACATGTTAAAATCAATCTCTCAAGAAATTTCTTATCCAGAGAGAATGGGAGAGAGATGTTCCTTGTGCTGTTATTGTTGATACACAAAACATGCTTTTGCTTGAACTTTGATCAACCGTAAGCCTATGACTGGATTTCTAAATACTGGAGATTATGCCTGTGTAAGTGTCACCACGGCATCTCTGCAAGCCCGAAGTGGCTTTGTTTAGATGATTATTATTTTGGGGAGATGGAGAGACAGAGAGTACAAACCTGGGGTTCTAGAGTTAGCAAAGGTTTTCCAGCTCCATCCATGAGGACAATCCCTTTTCCTCCTGCGGCAATACAGCTGCTGCTGCTCCTTTTGTAGTTGTCTACCCGGAAAGTCAATATACCACGATGGTCAAAGACCGTAAATCCATCAGTGCCATGGAAACTTAAACTTGATCTTTTCCAAACGGTGAGCACGGGCGGAGGCGGCGGTGGTCTTTCGTGAGCATCTTCTTCGGGTTTTTTTGGCGTCAACAAATTTTGGCATCTGTTCTCGGCTGGATGAATCCTACACATCATCGGTTGGGGGTGATGAGTTCGATACTTCGATCACAATGTTCTTTGTTTTCTCGATATCTCCTCTCTCTCTCTCTCTCTGCATACATATATATATCGCAATATCTGTTTCATTGGAATTTAAGACGGCCAATAGGCAATTTTGATTTGTAGTTTTTTATTGTACCAAGTGACAAAGCAGAGAATGTGCGAACGTGGAAAGGGAGACCTCTGGCGCAGGTTGTTTGGGTTGTCTCCAATGTCTTCTTAGTTAGTGGCTAACACGATTAGTTACTGACAAAATAGGATTACCTGCCCCTATTTCTAAATTTATAAACAACACAATAAAGGCCCCATGCCATCTCACATACTGTACATGAGAACAAATGTTGGTATTTCCTTATTATTAAACAGTGAAAGGGGTGTCGGACCATCCGAGATGGGAAATTGGCTTGCGGACTGACTCTGTTTCTTATGGAAACAAGAGAACAGTAACCCCTCTGGACTTTCCACTTTTGACTACCGTTGTTTGGACTCCTCTATGAAAATAAGCAAGCTAGAACCGGAATTGCATTTATTTATCTGTACTTCCAGTTAGTTACCGGTCATAACTAAGTTAAGATAATTGGGTCATAACTAAGTTAAGATAATTGGGGGAGGAATACAAATTGGCTTTATAAAATATATTTCAAATATAATACTCTTTTATCATTTGTTATATTTCATCGTATATAGAGCTAAATGCGAACATATTTTTGTTACCCACTCTAATATATGTTTAAACCTATTTTAAATCTTATGTGATATAAAAGAATGAGTTCAAGACCCGTGCACTTCATTAATAATTTAAATGTGTTCAATACTTTGGTCGTGTGCATAAGGATATTTTCGAAAGAAAAAAGGTTGGACTGAAACTCAAGTTATAGCGATCTTTTTCTTAAAAAGATTCCTATCAGTTTTATTTTATTTGAATATTTATTGAACAAATACCGGATGAACTTAAGAGGTTTTGTTTGCACCAATTGGTCCTGATGGAAATTTGGAGACAAATTTGTCCCTATTAATGAATATGCACTTTTCATGTGTTATCAATCTTAAAAATGCGGAACAAAATATGATAATAAATTGCCAATAAAACTGAAAATGAAACTTATAATTGCTCCTAATTGTGATTGTTGTTCAATGTGTTTTTAGAGGTTTTTATTTTTAAGTCCTTATTTAAGAGACAATTTAGAAAGAAAAAAAAACATTTTCAACTGTTCATTTAGGGATCAGATCTCAAGGTATAACCAATTAAATTTTTAGTCATTGGTAGACAAAAAGGGATCGTAAAAAGAGAAATATATTCTTTCACATAGGGTTGGTCATGGGTCGGGCTTTAGCTACGGTATTACAAAAATATAAAAGGCCCGGCCCGACCCTATAGTCGGGCCTTGTTTTCATTCCCAAGTCCGGCTCTATTAAAATAATTAGGGTCCAAGCCTAGTCCTATAATTAGGGTCCAAGCTCGTCCCTATGGTTCTGCCGGTTTGCTCGCTAGTTTTTTTTTTTTTTTTTTTTTTTCTCTCTCTCTCTCTCTTTTGGTCTTTCTTAGGTTTGGATTTCCAGATCTGAAGTTCTCAGATCTCGTCGCGTCGTTTTCGAGACAATGTTCAGATGTTCGCCGCTGTTTCGCTCACCGTTGTCCAGGCTCGTCGTCTTGTTGGAAACCCAGATCTAGAAAACCCAAATCCGTCATGCTGGAAACCCAGATCTGGAAAACCCAAATCAGATTTGGTCCTTCTCTCACTCAGTGTCGCGTCGCCGTCACAAATCGCCGTGCTCGTTGTCTGCAACCGCTGTCGCCATTTGTCATGTTCATTGCCATTTGTCATGTTTGTCTCTCTCTCCCTTTAGATCCGAATTTCTAGAAGTTCATATTTGATTAGAAAATTTTAGATTTGAATTGGATTTTGTTGTGGCGTTCATATCTCGTTCCTTTCGTGCCGTTTATTCTTGGGTTTGTTAAATGTTTTTTTGATTGTGTTGAAATATAGATTGATTTTGCTCGATGGTGGAGGGGGTGTTCATTTTTTACGTCAACATTAGTGTTTGTGTGATTTTTTCACATATGTTTTTCTGGACAACATGAATCTGTTAATGTTAACACATAAGAGAATCCAAAAAATGTGCATTAACGTTAACGCAAATATGACTCAAACAGACATTCAGCATAAAAATGACAAAATATCATATATGGTAGTTAATGTTAACGCGTACAAGATAAGAGCATGCAAACAGGACGTTAATGTAGATATTCAAGCAAAATACGTTAACGTATAGAATCCCCAAAAAATAAAATACGTTAACGTTAAGATCCACAGTCTGATGGTGAAAATACGTTAACATTAATGCACATCGAACCTAAATACACAAACAATGGATATAGTATGATCATGTTAACAGTAATTCACACATATAAAGATACGTTAACGATTACACACACAAATAGATGAGGGGAAGATACGTTTACGTGCATATACACAAAAAGAACATGAAATGTGTTAACATTAACGTGAAATTCAAATCAAAGTTTTTGTAACATATGCAAGATGTATTGCTTGAACATTTTTACGTTAACATTAACGTCTCTATTGTATATTTTTGTCTTGTTGCATAAGACAAAATGATAGAATTGTAAATACGAGTGAACAGGGAGATCAAAATGCAAGTACCTTTTCCTAAAGATTATTGGGGGATTGAAAACTTAATTATGGATAGTGGAGGTCTGAATCCTAAAATAGGTATCTTTGGAGGACAAAAAAAAATTACATTTTTTTTTAATACCACAATGATCTATGAATCATGATCTTTAAAATGCGATATTAGTATATTTTTTTGAATTCTAGATTAGAATGCGTGTGAATATCATATATAGATGTTAATATTATATATAATATCACAATAATTTATTTGCTCCGTGAGTATTGAATATAACATCTAATGTAATAAAAATAACATAAATTAATATTGATAATAACATAAATTATATGAACGTGTTGAATGTAACATGATTTATTGATAAAGGTAGTTTAGATGTTGAATGTAATACTCAACTGCATTTTGATAATGTATAAGACCGTGTTAATTTTAACACAAATGTGAAAATTGAAAATTATGCAAGTACCATGTTGAATGTAACATGAATTTGAAACTAATGAAAAAATAGTGAATGTGATATTATTTTGAAAATCTTATTTAGATGAATGTGAATATATAATTAGATCTGGATATAAAATAAAGATTAATTTATATTTAAAAATGTGTTAGACATGGATAATTTGTAATTTATATTATAAAATAAAGATGAGGTGGATTTATACATTATATTTTGTTAATAAAATAGTTATGTGGATATAAAGTAAATTTCAATCAGATTATATATTTAGAATATTTTACATTTTGTATTGATGATTTAAATTATTTTGCAACCGCATACAATTGAAAACAATGTTCCAAAAATATCTTCTTTGAAGAACACGTGTCCCCTTCCTCAGCCGCAGATTAGTCTTACACCACATCATTTTTTTATTTTATTTTTAAAACGTGTTCGCACCCAAATTGAACTAAACAAACAAATGGAAGAAGCATTAACAAAGGAATAGGTTCTTTTTCTCGGAGGTTAGGGATAGGGATTGGGATAGGGATTGGGATATTTTATTATCTTCGTCGGCTTGGACCGAGTGTTCTTCATTGTCATTATCATTTATATCATAACATAGTGGGGGGCGGTCCTATTTCTGTTTTTTTATTTCTATTTAACTGACGATGAGAGTGATGGCCTGCGCCTCATTCTCGGCGCACGCGTTGTTGACCTTTGCTATAGTGCGCCCCGCATTTTGAAAATGAAAACTTTCTCAACTACCTACGGCTGCCGCTATTCATCATATATAAAATCCCAGATCGCCCCCCTACTCTTCATACCCCAATTCATCGCCGAAGTAATCCTACTTCCAGAGATGACAAGAGTGTATCCCAACGGCACCCCTGCAAATTATATTGCCCCTGCCCCTGCCCCTGCCCCTGCCTTGGTGCTCACTGTTTGGAAGAAATCGCTACTCTTGAACTGCGATGGATTCACGGTGTTTGACGCTCAAGGGAACCTCGTATTTCGTGTCGACAACTACGTCACCGCTGCCAAGGGTGGGATTGTTCTTATGGACGCCTCTGGCAATTGTGTCCTCACCGTACGCCGCAAGGTATCCCTACCCTATCACTCACTCTCTCTTCAAACATTTTTTCACAGCTCCACTAATTTTTTATTCATTGGATACTTAGAAACTGAGTCTGGCGGACCACTGGCTGGTGTATGATGGTGAAACAGCCGCGATTCCCCGATTCTCAGTGAGAAAACACGTCGGCCTCCTCAATACAAAGTCCTTGGCTCATGTGACTTCGAAGAACGCCATCCTCTATGTCATCGAGGGCTCTTACACTCGACGGTGCTGTACCGTCTATGACGACAAGAGGACGAAGGTGGCGGAGATCAAGCGGAAAGAAGCCGCGGGAGGGGTCGCTTTTGGCTCTGATGTTTTCCGTCTAATTGTACAGCCTGACGCCGATTCTGCTGTCGCTATGGCTCTCGTCATCCTCCTCGACCAGATGTTCGGATCTTCTACGCTACTTTCTTGGGCCTCTTAAACTCCAAATTTTACAGCAACTTTTTTTTTTTTTTCTTTCTAAAAAAAAAAAACACGCGCACGCACATAAATGATTTCCTTTTTTCTTTTTAGGGTTGCGTCTGTACACTGATTTAGTTGTAAACCAATCAATCAATCTAGCTTGTCTTTTCGTTTTATATAAAAGACGAAGCTATGGATATTTGTTTTGAAGAAACATAAATGGATGATCTACGTCTTGTTGGGATTCTTTGTATCGACTTATGTGTATCATTGCTTACTTTTCTTGGAGACTGCGTGATTTGTAAGAGACGTGGAGGTTACGTATTAAAATTCAACCAGATTTTAGGAACGAAGTAGAAGTATTAACAAATGTTTACCCAAGCCTGTGAGTGCATATTTTTTTAACATTTTCAACCGGATACATCCAACTGAATATTGAAGCAAAATTTAGTAACTTGATTTTGATTATTTCAAATTATAATCATGTTACAAGCTTTCGATACAACCATCCCAAAGGGAGAACTTCACCTCACCAAAGAAAATTCACTAATAAAATAATTGCAATTATGATTGGCTTAGAGAGAGAATCTCTCAATGATACGCAAAACAACAAAACACGAGAAGTAAAAGATGAAATCGAAAGAAACACGAAGAAAGTTAAGAATGATTGTCCACCGTCGGAAGAAACAATTAGGGGCGTGCAAAAAACTGTCAACCCAACACACACTTGCCTGAAATATCTTGACCCGGAGGTTGCTGCACCAGAAGAAGACAAAATTGGTGGAATGAACTGGAAATCCAAAACATGCTGTTCATGTGATGGATCTTGGCATAACAGGTCGGGATCCACCTGAACCGATCCGAAATGAAGTCAAAACGACGTTATTTTTTACTTGTATAAAATATACATTGTGCAATGCAAACCCATCGTTCCATTTTTCTGCCTCATTCTGCCTTCATCTTCTAGTACATAAAGCTTATTCTATCATCACCGAAGCTTCATGCCTTCATTTTGTGTAAGCCTCAGTTCGCTGCCTTCGATTCGTGTAAACCACAGTTAGCCTCATCCTCAGTCGCACCACACCAGTCCACTGCCTTCAATCATAAATGGCTCTTTCCATACGCTACACCTTACTTCCTCTCCAAATCCGATCCTCCTTTGCGTTTTTTAGAGATTTCTAAACCAATTTTCCATATTTATTTCTAGGATTGAATTCATTTAGTTCTCCTTCCAGTTCTATTTCGGCATTTCGAGCCTTCACTGCCTTCCAAGTCCAATTGTTCCAATTTCCAGATCGACGATGCTTCTAGATCGATGAAGAGGATGCCGATGACACTTCTATCTAGACCCGAACCCACCCGAAATGCCAACCCAAGTTTCCGTGGGTGGGTCATCTACCAAACCCAACCCGACATCGTCGAAATCGGGATTTTTTTCTAGTAACCCGATAATTTTGGATCAGCCCATTTCACCTCACCATACTCGACTAGTGAACACCCCTAGAAACAATGGAGGTGGAAGTGGAACTGAGAACAAAAGTGTTGGCCCAGTGATTTATCCAAAGGAGGGGTGAATTTGATAGTTATAAAAAATTTAAGCAAATTCTTATCTTTGAACACCGAAATAATCAAATAATTAATTTAATCCTAAATCAATTATTATCTTTATCATGCAGTGGATAAGTGTTATTTATTCTAGGTGCACACCCAAATAACAAAAAATAAATAAAGTAAAGAAAACAGCACACAAGGATATATCCTGGTTCATCAAGTTACTCTTGACTTATCTAGTCCTCTGAGCCCCACGGAGATTCGCACCCACTAAACCATTTGATTCCTTTAACAGGTAAGAACCAAACATTTACACAATGATTCTTTTACAAGCTCAGAATCAACCTTTACAATTCTCTTTTCACAGGTTAAGGAAGAACCTTATATTTTTTTTCAGGCTAAAGACTAACCTAATTCTTTTACCAGGCTAAGAATCAAACCCCACAAAACACTCCAACTATTCTTTTCACCGGTAAGGATGGAACCGTTACAAATCACTAAAATTTAATTCTAATCAGGAATAATCAAGCCAAACTCTTTTCAAGGGAAAAAAGTAACCTAATCATTTTATACAATAGGTAAAGATTAAATCTCAATCTCTTTACCGGAAGAGATCGAAACTCAAGCTACCATTGACTAGATGCTCCCAATAATATCTAATCCGCACACACTCGCCAATTACAAGAATTAATGAATTTCTTCTCACTCGGAGTTTCTACCACCTCAAATCAATTTAACTCAATTAATGTCCTGAATTTACTAATGATAGAATTTTATGTGAGGAATTCAAAATTTGATTATAATAGATATGGGTAGCACAAAAATAAGCACATAATCAGATTATCACAAAAATCGTCTTAAGATTATTTTTATACTCTTTAAAGTTCAAAAATGATTTCGCAAAGATCTTATATCCAAGCAAGCAATAATAATATAAAATCACAATTAAGAATAAAATCTTGGAACGATCTCACCAGGATAATCATTGAAAGATTGAATATGAATTGCAAGACAGCTTAGATCGGTGACGCCAAAATATTTAGTGTTATTTCTCAAGAATTTTTCACACAATGATCTCTCAAGAAAATATCAGAATGACGACTCTTAAAAAGTTCATGAACAATTAGTTCTTGATGGAAGGGATGTATTGATCTCAAAAAACGCAAGTGTATTTAAACTGATTTGAAACAGGCACTCTAACGGCTAATTTTCACAAGATAGGATAATTAAATGCACATATAGACCCCATATATCAATACCATTTAATCTTGGTCCAATTCACTTAAATATGGTTTTTAAAATATTCAATTAAGTCCCTAAATTAATTCTCAATCTCAAAACAAATAGATAGGAAGTATTAAATTAATTAAATTGAGAAACACCAATATTTTATGTACTATATCTATAGGGATATCTAAATAGGAGTAACATATTATCAATATATTCAAATCCCTAAGATATCTCCAAAAGATCTGCCAAAAAACGGCTAGTAACGACTAATTTTGATCAAATCCCAAAAATCCTCGAAATCTGAAACAGTCCAGTCGGTTGACCGACCTCTACCCATTGATCGACCAATGGATACAAGATATATCATAACCTTTGCTCAAACAATGGTCAGTTGACTGATCCCCAGTGGGTTGATTGACCGATCGATACAGGATGCTATCTCATGCCTACTTTCGACCCTGGTCGGTTGACAGATCGTCGATGGTCGGTTGACTGATCGATACATGGAGTTTAGCTTTCAGCCATCAGTTGACCGATCTCCCTATTTCAACTCCAAACCTCGACATTTTCAACCCTTTAACCAATTTTGTTTCTTGGTTAACTAAATTAACACCAATAATCAATTTTAAATACTAATCTTGCTTAAGTCAATTTTTCTTTTTCAATTTCACATTGGAGCAAATATTTGAACAATTATTAGGATCTTAATTTAAACATACATAAATATAAATCATTTTTGTGTTATGTGTGATCCTAATCGGGATACATTAAGAGTAAAAATGATTTGAGTTGTTTTCACCTAAATTCTTCAGAATCGTCAATCTTTTAATGTCCGTCTCTGCATCTTTCATAATTATTTCATGATGTTATCTTGATTGAAACTCTTTAAACTGAAACAGTTAATAAAAACGTTAGTTCTACTAAAAACATCAACACTTAGTTGTCCATCAAAATCTTAGAATCAACAGAAAGTAGTACCAAATGAACCCAACCTTGCAGGAAAAGAGAAAGCAGAAAATGAAGGAAGGGCAAACCCTTGAACAAAAATTCTAACCCTTCAACGAAACTCTAAATGCTTAACCACAAAGCCCAATGTCAGGATTCGAAGAGGTTATTTCGTGGAGAAGGAGGATGACATCCAAAGCATGGAGGAAGAACCATCAGAATAGAGGAGAACCATAGAAATGGAAACCCTATTTTCAAAAATAGTAATCCCAAAGCAAATAATCAATCAATAAGGAGATGTAGGGTGTCACAACCCGTCCCGGATACTCGTCATCCTAGGAATGATAACATGACATCACCTATTACACTCAATCAATTAACACATTACAATATGCAATCAATACTATACAGTTCACTATACAGGAGATATATAATTTCTCATAAGGTTCACTATAGGGGACAGACTCCTATGCTGTTGTACCTGCGAGTGTACTGCCTTCTTACTAAAAATATTTTTGTAATAATAAATCATTTACAACATCTAAATGGATCAAGCGTAAATATGTAAACATCACACAAAGTTGGTAAAATCTCCAGTATCAAATAAGCAGTGAAAGTAAAACAGTATAAATAAGTTTCCAAACAGCATAATGAATCACCCAACTCAAACACGCATCTCAATCCCATACCCATCGGCTAAGCCATAGTGATCGTTTTAATCTCACGATCGGGAGTTGCAACGGTACTGTAACTATCCGTAGGATATGCCTTTCTAACGAACCTAACTGCGCAGAGCACCGCCAACCGGACGTCTCCGGAGGCCAATAATATAAATCACCACATAATAAGTATCCATCTGTCGGATCACCCTCCGGATAGACCATGATATAAATCACCACCTGCCGAACCACCCTCCGGACAGGACATCATAAACTATGGCATAATCAATTCAATACTATCTTCACCAAATCACAAATAATTATCCGTCTGCCGGACCACCCTTCGGACAGACCATAATATAAATCATTACCTCATCAATATTGTCAAAATCACCATTGTCCATCTCTTCTTAACAAAACCCACTTTTAAATTTAAAAATCATGTTTTTCCCATCTTTTTATTAAAACCACCAAATCCAACAGATTATTTATAAAGTCTTTCTTTTTAAATCCAAACATTTCAATGGAAATCCATTTTACCAACTCACCCACAACTGGCTTGATCCATATCATTTATAAAATCCGTATAGTTAAATAAACACATATCTCATCATATTTATATAAAAATAGTTTGGTAAGAAGCACAGTACACTTACTTGATATCTGCTTTTGTAACATTTAACCAACTATCCCCTATCCGAACTCTGGTGCCTGCGAACCTAACGGTGATAGGGCCTAAATTAATACTTTTGTATAAAATAAACTAATCACTCCATGAAATCCTAATTTCCTTAATTTCCTATTTCCCATATTTTAATACGAAATATAACTATTCAACTAATATCGCTTATTTACGGTTTACTAAATAAACTTTATTCAAGCGAACACATAACGCTAATTTCAACGATAATGATAATATGTATTTGATATTGAGATAATTAAATGTATTTATAAAAGAAATGCAAAATTCTACCTTCCTCAAATTTTTCATCGGCCGCGAGATTGGATTTATATTTTGTCGTGGGGTGGTTTGTGAAATTTCTCCTTTTTTTTTCTTTTTCTTTTCTTCTTCATTTTTCTTTTCTTTTTCTCCTTTCTCTGTTTTCTTTCCTTCTTCCTCGTTTCTGCGTCTGCTTCGGTTTAGGGACCAGTCGCCGACCACCAACCTCACTTCTCCCCACCTTCACCGGCCGACCCTCTTCAACGATCAAACCACCCACACCGCAACAAATACAATACACATAGTCACACACACTGTTTCTCTCTCTCTAACTTACCCGCCGGCAACCCTCACCCATTAACGACACACGCCCACACACACGCTGCCGGACACACACAAACACAGACACACGCACACTTACCAAACGACGGCCAAATCAACAAGCACGCACACCGTCGGAACACTCACGCCACCGTCACCACTGTCGACAATACCCACACACCACCGGACCGACAACACACACACATACACAACTGAACTGAAAAAACAGAGCACACATAACATCCACACCCACACAATCACCACCACCACCATAATCAGCAACAACACACACGGACGGCACACACATACTCTCCGAAACATATACACACAACGAAACACACACAAACACACAATCGACAGCACCCACATACTCACTGTCGGCTTGGACGAACTCCCCACCGATCACACACCCCACGCCCGTCGGATCGCACCCACTGACGAACCAACCTCCTCTCTTCCCTCTCGGTTTTCTCTTTCTCTTCGCTTCTTCTCGATTCTTCTCCGATCCGATATATATATATATATATATATATATATATATATATATATATATATATATATATATATATAACCCCCTCATTTTTATTAAGTTTAATGTTTTTATGTTAATGCATTTGAAGATTTATATTTTGACCCCTTAAATTTTTTTATTTTTATTTTTTTTTCACAAATTAAATTTCGAAATCGGCCCTCACAGTTTTTATTAGGATGGAAATTAAACCCATTCCGAATTTTTTTAATGTTTATGAAAATTTGCAATTTATCCCCTCAAATTCATAATTACCACTATCAACTCCGTTATTTTTTAAGTAATTTTAAATAAAAATTTTAAATTAGACATATACCCAAGGTCGGGGTCTTACATAGGACGGACGATCAATCTTCTACCTAATACCCATTCTTGTTTGTCACCAAAAATCATCAGTCACCGCTCTCCTACGCTTTGAAAATTCACAAAACTCAAAAAAGTCGTGAAACTGTTGTTATCGTCTTTGGTCGTTGTTGAGGGCAACGATTGCAATTTAGGCTTGACAATTGAGGTTTTTTTTTTTTGTGCATGTTGAGGGATTTGGCGGAGCTCAGATTAAGGGAGAGAGAGAGAGAGAGAAAGTAACAATGAGTTCATATGTAATCACCGCATTTGAGAGAGGAGAAAAAAAAGATGAAATAATAATAAAATTACATGAAGAACCCTAATTTTGTTTTGTTTTTCAAAATTTCAATCCCTTTTTTATTTTTATTTTGTAATTGTATAAATTTCAAAAATTCTCTCTTCTTTTTATATATTATGTAATAAGATTATATTTATAAAATAGGTAAAAATCATATTATTAAAATAGTTATGTATAATAAAAATTATATCATTAAAATTATATCACTAAAATAGGTATAAAATTATATTATTAAATTACTAAATAAAAATTATATCATCAAATATATTTTTATATTTTTTATTATTAAAATATAATAGATTTTAAAATTCTGTGACAAATACTTATATATCAAAATAAGGAAATTATGAAATTACACAATAAAATTCTCCATCTAAAAAAATTGTCTAAAATAAGAATTTGTAAATGATTAGATTTCAAAATTCATAATTTTGCAATCCTATCATTTACAAAATTCATAAAATTATTAAATTTCTTACCCAAACGCAACTTGAGGGAATGACTAGAAAAAAATATTAATAGCCAACTGTTGGCCCAGTGATCTACCTAAGAGGGGGGATGAATTGAATAGTTATAAAAATTTAAGCAAATATTTATCTTTCAATACTTAAAAAGTTTAAATAATTAATTTAATCCTAAATTAATTATTATCTCTATATGGCAGTGGATAAGTGTTATATAAACTAGGTGCACATTCGATCAACAGAAAATAAATAAAGTAAGAATGCAGCACATCATAATGTATACTGGTTCACCAAGTGACTCTTGGTTAATCTAGTCTTCTGAGCCCCACGGAGAGTCGTACCCACTAAACCACTAAGATTCTTTTAAACAGGTAAGAGTCAAACCTTTATACAATGATTCTTTTCACAGGCTCAGAATCAACCTTTACAATTTTCTTTTCCCAAGTTGAGGAAAAACATCTATCTTTTTAACATGTTAAAGATTAACCTAATTCTTTTATATTTAGGCTAATAATCAAACCTCACCAAAATCACTCCAAGTATCATTTTTACCGGTAAGTATGGAACCGTTATAAAATCACACAAACTAATTCTATTAAGAAAGAATTAACACATATCTTATTTCACGGAAAAGAGTAACCTAACCTTTTTATGCTTTTGGTAAAGATCAAACCTCAATCTCTTTATCGGAAGAGATTGAAACCCAGTTACCCCTGATTAAATATTCCCAATAATATCTGATCCGCACACAACTCACCAATTACAATAAATTGATAAGTTTCTTCCCACTCAGAGTTTTTACCACCTCAAGTCTATTTTAATTCAATTAATGTCCAGATAAATACTAGCGATAGAATTAAGTGAGAAATTTAAAATCTGATTATAATATAAGTAGGTAGTACACAATTGAGCACGCAATCAGATTATCATCAAAATATTTTTTTTAAAAATAATTTTTATACAATTTAAAGTTCAAAAACGATTTCACAATGATCTAGAATTCAAGTAAGTAATAATAATATCAAATAACAATCAAGAACAAAATCTTGAAATGATCTCACCAGAATACCACCAAAAGAATGAAAATTGAATCGCAATAAGGCTTAGATCGGTGACAGCAAAATTCTCAGCACTTATTCTTAAAAACTTTTCTCAAGAATGATTTCACAATAAACACTCAGTATAATATCAGAATAATGACTCTCAGAAAGTTCAGGAACTAATTTGTTCTTGATAGAATAATCTATCTCATAAGTGAAAAACGCAGGTCTATATATATTAGTTTTAAACAAACCCTCTAACGGTTAGTTCCCACAAGATATGACATTTAAATGCTCATATAGACCCCATATATTAATATTACTCAATTCTGGTTCAATTAACTTAATTATAGCTTTTAAATCTTTCAATTTAGTCCCCTAAATATTTCTCAATCTCAAATAAAACTAGATAGGAAGTATTGAATGTACCAATTTGAGAAACACTTAAAATATTTGTACCATATCTATAGAGATATATAAGTATGAATGATATATCTATAATATGTTCAAATCCCCAGAATATCTCCAAAATATTAACCAAAAAACGGTTAGTAACGTCTACTTTAGATAAAATCCTCGAAATTCTCAAATCCTGAAACTGCACAGTCGGTTGACTGACCAAACTACCATCAGTCGACCGATCGTTTCAGGTTGTAGCCCAAGCCATTTTTATACGCCAATCGGTCGATCGATTCTCTATGGGTCGGTTGACCGATCAATTCAGGATGTTCTCCAGGCCATTTTTCGGCCTTGGTCGGTCGACCGATCATCAACAAATGGTTGACCAATTAATTCAGAGAGTTCACTTCTCAGCCATCGATTGACCGATCTCTCTTGGTCAGTTGACCGATTGATTAAGAGACTTTTCCAATTTCGAGCCACTTCCCATCGGTTGACCGATCTCCTTGCCATCGGTTGACCAATTAGTGCTAAATCTCATGTCTTTCATTTATTTCAACTCCAATCTCCGACATTTTCGACCTTTTAGCCGATTTTTTTTCTTAGTTAACTTAATTGACACTATTAATCAATTTTAAATACAAATTTTTCTTAAGTCAATTTTTTTTTTTCCAATTTCACATTGAAGCAAATATGTGAACTAATTAGGATCCTAATAAAAACACACACATATATAAATTCATTTTTGTGTTGTGTGTGATCCTAATCGGGATACATTAAGAGTAAAAATTGACTTGAGTTGTTTTCACCTAGATTCTTCAGAATTCAATCTCTTAATATCCGTCTCTTTGTCTGTCTCTTTGCATCCTTAACATCTTTAGCAATTGCTTCATGTTAACATCAATAATGAAACTTTACAGTGAAACACTTAATAAACTCGTTAATTTCACAAAAAATATCAACACTTAGTTGTCCATCAAAATCTTAGGATAAACACCGACATTCTTTTGGGGTAGTTATCCGTGGGTCCTCATAAGAGGGTAAAACTTTCTGTTGATCCTAAGATTTTGATGAACAATTCAGTATTGATGTTTTGGTGGAACTAACGTTTTAGTTGAGTGTTTCAGTTATTTATAGTTCCAGTAATGAAGATGCAAATTAAATAGATGCTAAACGATGATGTTGAAGATATTGAAGAATTAAGAGTTTGAAAAAATTAGGGAAAACAACCCAGGTAAATCTTAACTCTTAATATCCCAATTAGGAACACACACATAACACAAAATATATTTTATTATTTATGTGTGTTTTGATTAAGTGAAATTATTTGCTCCTACGTGATTTGAAAATAAATAATTTTAAATGACTAAAATGGAATATAAGAATATTAGTGGAGCTAATTTAGATGAGAAAATGGTTAAGGGGCAAAAAAGTAAAAGAAAATAAGTTAAAAATGTAAGACCTCAATCGTAGCACGTACGTCCTCTTAGTTGCATTTCAAAGTAATTGGAAAAATTCGGGGTGAAATCGGGTCAATTAAAATTCAAATTAAAAAGTTGAGGGGTCAAATTTCAAAGTTAGAAAACATTCTATCTAAGATTGGCATGTAACTTTTGAATTGAAACTTTTCGGGGTAAAATTATAATTCAGAAAATCTTAAATGTGAAAAATTTGGACTAAAAGAAGGTTTTAAGAAATTAAGGGGAGAAAAGAGTAATTAACAATAAAAGATTATATATATATATATACACACCCACATACGCCTTGGGGGGGTGATCTGAGACCTGCCGGGGGACAAAGGAAGAGAATAGGTGGCGACGTGGCAACGGGAGATCAAGCCTCCAACTACTAATTCATGCATATATATGTATATATATACATACATGTATATATATATGTATGTATGTATATACACATATATATGTGTATATACATACATATATATATATACATGTATGTGTGTATATATATATATATATATATATATGTAGATATATGTTCATGCATATCATGATGAAAGGATCTCAAAAAAAAAAAAAAAAAAAAGAATCTGGGAAAAAAACAGAGGAGAGATAGGGGATCGGGGGTAGTGTTCAGACGGCCGGCGTGAGGGGGCGGTGTGGTCATCGCCATTGCCGTGTTCCTTCGGAAGGTAATGGGTGTGAGAGGGCGTGATCATCTCTGCCGTGTTCAGGCATGTGGGTGTGTCGGTTTGTGCTCTGTTCAGCGCTGCCGTTGCTGCGGTATCTGAGTCGTCGACGGTGACCGGCCGTGTGCGTGTGTTTTTTGAAAATTAAATATGTGGGTGTGCGTGTGTTCCACTGCTATGAAAGTGTGTGTGTGTTCTACTGCTATGGAAGTGTATGTGTGTGGTTCCGGTTGTAGGTAAGTCGCCGGAGTGGGTAGAGAGAGAAAAGTCTGGATCGACGGTATGGGCTGTCCGTCGATAGGTGATCGTCACTGGGTATTGGTCGGTTGTGCGGGTGAGTAGGTCTGTCGTGTGTGTGTGTTTCGAAGTGCGTTTTTAGAGGTCACCGGAGGTTCGCCGGCGGTAAATTTAGAAAGAGAAAGTAGCGTGTGTGTGTATGTTTCTGTGTGTGTCGTGTGGGTAGATGGTGGGGGTGCATAAGAGGTAGACGTGGTGGTGTATGGGGTCGGTTGTCAGGCGAAGCATGCGTCCGGTTGGTGGGACGGCGAGGCGTGATTGACGGCGAGACCTTGTCGTCGGCAGCGTGACGGAGGAAAAACAGAAAACAGTAACGCAAACCAGAAAAAGGGAAAAAAAATGGAAAAAAAAAAAAAAAAAAGGGGGGGAAAATTACAGAAACCACCCCAGAAAAACCCAAAACCCATCTCGTGATCGTCAAACGTTTCGGATACAGGTGAAACTTCAATCGATTATTAATTCTCGTTAAATTAAATTTTAGTTCGTATTATAAATCTTAAAATCATAATAATTTCGTGACGATTGATTAATTTTATGTACGTGGTCCATAAAATTAGTAACGATTCGGAATGTAGGGTCTGCATTGCATGATTAGGATATTTTAGATAAGATATTAATTTAGACCCTGCCACTATTGGATTCGCAGGCACTGGCGTCCAGATAGAGTGCAGTCAGTGTCAGTTTTGCAAAACGGATATCGAGGTGAGTGTACTGTCTTCTTACCAAACTATTTTTCTATGTATATATGATGAAATATGTGTTTACTTAAATTGTATAAATTTGTAAATGATATGGATCAAGCAGGATTTGGTTGAGTTGGTAAACTAAGTTTTTGGAAGATTTCGATGGTTTCCAAAATGAAACTGAAAATGAATTTTTATTGAATTTGGTAAAATCAGACGGTGTTTTTAAAAGGAAATAGAAAACATCTATTCTCCTAAGAATGTCTGGTTTTCAAAAGGAAAAATAAAGGGTGGAAAAATTATTTTGAAAGAATCAGACGTTTTCTCTAAAAAGAAAAGTGGGAAATATGCTTTTGGACTTAAAAGTTGGTTTTGAGGAAAAAAGATAGACGTGGTGATTTGACAATGTTGACGCTATTTATTGAGTTGTGATTCGATGATGCTGTAGTTGATTTGACAATGCCCTCGTATTTATCTGTTTCGGTAGAGTGAGATTATCCGCTTCGGCGGAGTGATGTTATCCGCTACGGCGGAGTGATGTTTATTTGCCTCGGCAGAGTGATGTTAGACGTTTATATTGCGTAGTGATTATCCACTTCGGCGGAGTGATGGGTGTTCGTAGAAAGGCATATCCTACGGATGGTACGGTACCGTTGCAAACTCCCGATCGTGAGGTTAAAACGATCACTAGGGCTGGCCAGTGTGCGTGTGTTGGAGGTGTGTGTTTGAGATTGGTGTTTGAGATGTGGTGTTTTAAGTATATTGGTTGATTTGATGTTATTTATCATGATGTTTGGTAGAATTTTGTACTAGATGGATTTGGGTGGAATTTATCTACATCGCTTTATTTTCATTGCTTATTTACTTATGCTTGATCCATACTAAATAGTGGAAATATTTAGAACATATTAATATTTTAAAAATGTTTTACTAAGAAGGCAGTACACTCGCAGGTACAACAGTTAGGAGTCGGTCCCCTATTGGCACTAGGTGGAGTTACGTGATGAAGTCACATAGGCGATTGAGAGAAGCTGTCAAAGGCGAACCTATAAAAGGTTCATGGATAAATACTTTTAGTTAATCTAATTTTGGGACGGGTGTGTCCCCCATAGTAGGTGTTTGTATTATACAGTAAGTGTATATTGTCATTGATATGAATATCTGGGTATTGGTGATGTCATGTTGTAGTCACGCCCGTCTCGGGATGACGTGTGTCCGGGACGGGTTGTGACAAAAAACGTGTTCAGAGAAGAGATCCAAAAGACATCAGTCGACTGATAAGTCGACCGGACCAAGCAGCTGAAAGATCTTGTATGTCTAAGTTGACCGATAGGTCGACCGGCAAAAAGGGCTGAACTTTCTGAATCTGCAGGTCGACCGGTGAAGGAAAAACAAACTCTCTGAATCTACAGGTCGACAGGCAGGTCGATCGATGAACGCCGTGGCTACAACTTGAATCTACCAATCGACTGGTCGGTCGACCGGATACGCTGTTTCAGGATACTGTTTTATCCGAGATTATATTCAAAAGTAACCATTTTTTGTTGGGATTTGAGAGATATTTCGGAAATATTTTCTATATTTAAGATATGGTTCACATATTAATTAAATCCTATTAATATAGTTAACTGAATATTAATATTTCTCAATTTGGTACTTAAAATTGATTCTATTCTTATTTATGGAGATTGAGAAATATTTGAGGGGTTCAATTGAGAGATTTGAAAGCTGTTTTTAAGTGAATTAAACCTAAATGAAGTCATTATGATATAAGGGGTCTATATGTACTATTAATTATCATGACACATGTAAACTAGCCGTTAGAAGACTGATTTCATACTCTCACATAAAGACCTGCATTTTTCACATATGAAGACTGATCATCAATCAATATCGAGAGAGCTAAAAAGAGTTAAGCTTGAGCTTTTATAAGAGTCATCATACTGAAATATTGTGAGCTTTTCTGAGAGACGATCTTGAAGATCAATTGCTATTAATTTTTGCTGCTACCAGATTTATAGTTACATTGCTCTAATCATTCTTTCTGTAGATTCTAGGTGAGAACTTTTTAATTATATTCTTTCATTGCATTATTTTATTATTGTTTGAAAATTGATCTTATAAATGGTTTATGATTTTTTGAAAAAAAATAAATTTATAAATAATTTCTTGAATCTGATTACGTACTCCAATTTGCTATCCATATCTTGTTAAAATCAGATTTTTCTATCTCACGTTTTTCTATTACTAAACTTGGGACATTAATTGAGTTATTATTTATCTGGGGTGATAGAAGCTCCGAGTGAGATTTCCTGCTTATCATTTTTGGTGAGTAGTGTGATGGGTTAAATACTGTTGGGGGTATTTAATAAAGGGTAGTTGAGTTTCAGTCTCTTCTTGTAAAGAGATTGAGATAGTGATTCTTCTTGGATAGAATTGCGATTTGAGTGATTTGTAAATGTTCCATTCTTACTTATGAAAATGATAGTTGGAGTGTTTTTTGAGAGGTTTTGATTCTTATACCTTAGTGTTAAAAATAATTAGGTTATTCTTTAATTTGTAAAAAATAGAGGTTTTTCCTTAGTTTGGAAAAATGATATTGTAAAGGTTGATTCTGAACCTGTAAAATAATCGATGTGAGGGTTTGGTTTCTACCTTTAAAGGAATCTTGGTTTTAGTAAGTACGACCTTCGTGGAGCTCGGGGGACTGGATTAGCCAAGACTAGCTTGGTGAACCAGTATAAATCTTTTGTATGCTGCTATATTTTCTTTGCTATTTTTGCTGTTTATGTGTGCACCTAGTTGATTATATTATTCCGTTGTGTTATAAAGATAATAATTAATTTAGGATTTAAAATTAATTATTTGATTTATTGAGTTTTTATTCTGATATTTTTTAATTACCCAATTCATCCATTTTTCTTGGGTATTCTACTAGGCCAACACTATCAAACAAACTTTTTTTTTTTGAGTGAGTTACCAAATAGTTATTTGTAATTATTCAGTTAGATTTATCCCTAAAATTTTAAATTACAATTGACAAAATATACTCAAATATAACTTAAAAATACACTAAAATAGTCACATGTAAATAAAAAAATACTTTAAAAACTAGTTACATGTAACTAAGAATACCTAAAAAATATAGGCAAATTCTTTCAAAAGTTCCAAAACATAAACCCACCATTTGTAGGGGTCCCATCACCCTTCATTAAAATGGGATCCCTACAAGTGGTGGTTTTATATCTTGGGAGTTTTGAAAAAGTTTCCCAAAAAAATGTAGTTATACATAACTAATAAAAATAGGCGGTCGATAGTTGGACTTCGCGACCAAAAGCCTGGGATCCGATGGTGGGGCATTGGCAGACAGCGACGTAGGGTAACGCTGATGGTCGACGATGCAAACTTTTATTGAAAGTATTTGATTAGAGATATAAAAGAGCATTGACTATGAGTCTAAAACACAAGGTAAAATGTAATGAAATAATTTATTCTTATGATAAATTATGGATAACACCGTCTAATTGGAACTATTTTATATATAACTTCCTAAAAAATAGGGATTGAAAATCATCTTATTAAAATCAAAATATTTTACACATTTTTTTTTTACAATCTAATTATATATTCAAATTTGTCTGAATAAGATATTCAAAAAGATATCATATTCATCATTTTTTTTATTAGTTTTTGGATTCGTGTTACATTCAATATGATACTTCAAGAATTTTAATTTTTCAATTTTGTGTGATATTTAATATGCTATTTCAAAATCTTCGTAATTTTTCACATCGCGTTGAATTCATTATGATATTTTTTCATGATTTTATTGTATATTTAGATTTATCTAATTCAGATTTTCAAAATGATATCACGTTCATTTACTTTTCGTCAAAATTTTATATTCATGTTACATTCAATATCGTACTTTCAAAATTTTCAATTTTTCAATTTCGTGTTACATTCAATATAATACTTTGCAATTTTTGTAGTTTTTCACGCGATGGGTTGAATTCGACATTTTATTTTTTCATTATTTTTTTAATTATATATTCACATTCATCTGAATAAGATTTTGAAAATAATATCACGTTCATCATTTTTTTTTATCTCACATTTGTATTACATTCAACAGATCATATATCGAAATATATACAAATGAATATTGTTTGAAATCAATGACTCATCAATAAAAAATCTATAATTAAATCAAAGAAATAATATTTCAAAAAACAATTATCCCTATTTTAAGAATAGAATCGTGGTTTAATTTTAACTTGATAATTGTTTTTAATCCTATAAATACATTCAATAAATATAGACCAACGATGGAATTGTAGAAGGATAATTTCGTTCGTATCTAATATCGGATTTAAATTTGGAATTATTCTGTAACACAATTCAAAAATTGAGGAGTATGGGATAATTTGATAAATTTATGTTCCTAATAAGACTATTCATTCATCCAAATCTTTCTTTACCCTCATTTTGTCCATCTAACCAAACATAGCATTAGAAAAAGAAAGAAAAAGGAAGAGCGGGCTGAATTCGAAATTTGAAAGAGACGAGAGAGAGGGGGGAATTGGAGCCGTTGTCGAGTGTGAAGGACCTGCCCCTTTTACACATGGAAACGCTCCGTGCCGACGACTGCCTCCTATTCATATATATCTCTTACTAGCCTTTGAAAATTGATGAATCTTCATGTTCGGACGATTTGTGATTCTTGAATTGGTCGAGCGCTTTACTTGGTTCGTTTCAGAGGATTAGACACTCCCATCTTTCTTAAACGAAACACAGTGCACGAAGAGAGAACGGAAATGGAGAAATACGAGAAGCTGGAGAAGGTAGGAGAAGGCACATATGGGAAGGTGTACAAGGCGAAGGACAAGGCGACGGGGCAACTGGTGGCCCTGAAGAAGACTCGGCTGGAGATGGACGAGGAAGGCATCCCACCCACCGCCCTAAGAGAGGTCTCTCTCCTCCAGATGCTCTCCCATTCACTCTACGTCGTCCGTCTCCTCTGCGTCGAGTATATCGACAGCAAGAACGGAAAGCCCCTTCTCTACCTCGTCTTTGAGTACCTTGACACGGACCTCAAGAAGTTCATCGACTCTCACCGCAAGGGCATCAATCCCCGTCCCCTCCTTCCGTCCCTCATTCAGGTGAGCAGAGGATAATTTCCTACTTTTCGCAAATTTTTAACACATTATTTACACAAACTAGAATCAATGAACTTTTTTTTAACCTATATTCATTTTTTTATGACAGAGCTTCATGTTTCAATTGTGCAAAGGAGTTGCCCATTGCCACAGCCACGGCGTACTTCACAGGTTTACCCTTTCTTTCCGAACTTCTCTATTTCCCCCTCCTAGTTTTCTTCAGATTTTAGATTGTGTATTCATGATGTATCGGCAGAGATCTGAAGCCGCAGAACCTCTTGGTTGACAAAGAGAAGGGCATACTTAAGATTGCAGATCTAGGTCTTGGACGGGCTTTCACAGTTCCCCTTAAGAGCTACACTCATGAGGTTTATCTTTTCATCTTTAATCTTTATTGTGAAATTTAAAAAATGAACACAGTTCTTTGCATTCTAATTATTTGCCACTGGAGTAAATGAATTTAGCATGCGCATGTTTTGATATTTTTGTCAACAGATAGTTACTCTCTGGTACAGAGCTCCAGAGGTATTGTTGGGATCAACACATTACTCGACTGCGGTTGATATGTGGTCTGTTGGTTGTATTTTTGGTAAGATCCGCTAATGTTTAGTACAACTGGTTTTTCGTGTTTATGTTGAATCGCACATGGCTTGAGTTTTTACAATTTACGATGGGCAGGGGTCAATATTTTTCTTCTTTGTTTTGTTCCTCTTTCTTTCTGTTGAACTTTTTTTTTTTAGATTCATTCATTGTATTATGCCTGGAAATATTGAATGTATGGTTACGTTGGCATGACACCTCATCATCATTTGCTTTTCTAGTGCTTTTGGCTTTTACTTTGTCCTAGATCAACCGATATTATTGTTGCTCGTCACCATGCTTTGGTAGTAAGCATGCTTGATACACTCATAAGTACTAGTTTTTAACCAGTTTGTTCTCGGTACGTTGTTACATCCATAAGAATTATTTTTCAACCCTGGTTTGATAATTGTTTTGTGGAAAGAGCATAAACTCAGACTCCTTGTTTTTTGTGATTGGTTCTCTTCAGGATATTTCTCTGTTTTCGTTATCATTTTAAGCTTAATCTGATTCTGCTTCTCCACTTCGTTTTGGAATATGATTTGCAGCTGAAATGGCAAGGCGACAAGCTTTATTTCCTGGGGACTCAGAGTTTCAGCAGCTACTTCATATTTTCAGGTATGTCCTGTTTGCTTGTATAAATAGGCATGTTATAGAGGTAACTTTTGTCTTCATAGTGTTCTCTCTTTTTGGCGTCTACTTGGGTTCAGAAGAAAGATCAACCTTAACTTGTGGCAAAAGTTTCCGAATAGTCCCCAATTTGATTTGAACAGTGTGAGGCGCCGTTGGTATTTGACCTGACTGCAAGTGATTTTTGTGTGCAAGAGACAAAAACTCTCAAGAAAAGGATTTGGTGTTTATATTCGAATAATTGTACATATAGCTAAGAGATATCTGTCAACCATAAATGACAAGGTGGGGTACCTTGAGTGTTATGAAATGTATATGAAATGACCGTGATGACATGCAAGAGAGCAATGTCATGCCATTATGCTGAAAGTAATTTAATGATGCACACTTGCATAGACAGGCTGAAAAATGATACCGACTATGAAGGAGTTTTGATTCTGGTAATATCACTTTGAGTTTTCCACTTCCATTTTATCGCTCAAAAGTCACGAGCTTTCGCATCTAGAGTAAGCATTATAGACAATAATAACCTTACTTCATCTAGAGTATCCATAGTAGCCTTTCTCTATGGTTAGGTGGCTAGGTGGAAGGTATTAGGAATATTCATCTTCAATTCCTACAGAAGAATATTTTTTTTTCTCTTACCTCTCTCTTTTTAGTTTTTAGATCTAAGTTCTAATACTATATAGAGAATAATAGAAGGAGAATAAAATGGCATTAAGTGTTGATACAAGCTCTCTACTTCGGATACACACACAAATGCAAGAATGGAGGTATTTATAACAACACCTAGCCATCAAGATAGACAAAGGTTCCATAAAACATGCCATGAAACATGCCCAAGACATTCCCTAAAACATAGATAACATAATGAGTATTAAGAGAGAGGTAAGAGAAATGAAATATTTTTTTGTTGGAATAAGAGATATTCCTAATAAGCATGACTTGAATGTGGGAAGAGGACATGAATGTGGGAAGAGGACTGTTAATATGATGCACTGCCAATCTGATGGACAACATGCTGTATCTTTGGAGAACAGTTATCATGTCAATCAATTACTTTCGATGTGTCACCCGTTAATGTCATTAGATTTGGCTAATGCATAGTTTGGAGGGAATTAAGAGGTTTCATTAGGAGGAAGAAAAAGGTAGATTGTTTTTACTCTTCCATTCATTACGTTTGGTTGAATGAGAAGGAATAAATCTAAACTAGATAAATCCCTTGGGTCGTGTTGTCACAAAGACGCAAATTTCAATTGATTCATTCTATCGTTAACACAAGGTTATTCACAGCTAAACTCTGTACCATTACAACTAAATTAAAACACTAAAATAAAACAAAATCAATGACAATCATCTATATTACAAATATATCAACAATATACACTCAACTTATTAACTATTTAACTAATGTATTTAATTCAGCACAACCTATAATTAACATTTTATATTATAATATTAAATATATTAACAATTTCTCAATAAATAACTTAAAATATGCATATAATAATGAAAATAATTCTGCTACTGAGGACAAATGGAGCATATATTTCAGGCTAAGAAAATCAAAACATATGCCAAGTTGAAAAAAGTTTTGTATTTACAAAGAACATGCATTAAGCATAGTCATAGAGTGCACCATGTAGGACAAATTGGAGCCCATCACCTAGGATTACACCTTATACTAGTCTACTCTTTAGTAGTATTCCACATGTTAACTTCATTGTGGTTGCATCATTGTTGGTGCAATCCAATGTTGTGAAAGGCATTTGTGGGACTCGCCCTGAGGTGGAATGGTCCTAGATATGGTGGGCGACGCCCAATTTTGCCTTGGGCGAAGTTCGATGGGGCTTATGACTTGTCATCAACAGAAAAATCAGGAGAAGAGACAAAACTGGATTTCACACTCGTTGGTGCGAAATCGTATTTGTCAGTGCCGGAAAAGGAAGGCTAGAGGTGCGAACAAGGTTTGGAGTAGCAGTGGTTATTGTTCCGGTAAGGAAGCAAAGGTCGATGTTGAATCCCATAGTGATGTTGGGTCCCCCGATATCCGTTTGCAATGATTTGTAAAAGTGCACCCTGCGCGTGAAGGGGCATGTCGAATCCCATATCGCTTGTATTGCCTGATCTTGAGCTATATATAAAGATTAAGGCAATCCTGCTCTTACAAGACGTCTTTTGAGAGTGAGTTAAGTCCATTGGACCTTAACAAGAGCCAAGCCTTCTGTCTGATGTTGAACATGTTGAATCCCACATTAATATTGGGCTCCCCAATATTCGTTTGCAGTGGTTTGTCAAAGTCCACACTGCGCGTGAGGGAGCGTGTTGAATCCCACATTGATGTTGGGTCCCTCGATATTTGTTCGCAGTGGTTTGTCAAATTCCACCCTGCGCGCGAGGGGTGCATGTTGAATTCGACATCGCTTGTGTTACCTTATCCTGAGCTATATATAAACCTAAGACAATCCTCTTCTTACAAGACGTCATTTGAGAGTGAGTTAAGCCCATTGGATTCTTACAGTTGATGGCGGCGGGAATTGAAGAATTACGGAAAAAGGAGAACTCGTGTAAAGTCATGTGTTTTTTTTAAAGTTTTATTTAGAAATAGAGGAGTCGTCTCCTCTAATTAATATATATTTTCAAATTAATAAAGGAAAAATTTAGGAGTCTTCTACTAGAAATCAAGAAAGATTATTACTTGTTAGAGAATAGATAACAAAATAATGAATAAATATTTGATAGTATCTCTAAATAGGTTGGTCTCACATAGAAAATAAAATTTTAATTAAATTACTATTTATAATTAGATTTTATCTATATTTATTTTTTGTGTATATCTTTTTAATTATTTTTTGGAATAATTAAAAATATATATAATATTTTTAAAATATTAAAAATCCATGTATCGTGAGGCTTACGCCTCGGTTTACGCCTCGGTCAGACATGTCAAAATGCCTTGTCCCCGCCTTTTACAACACTGGTGCAATCTAGGGATATAGAAATAGATTTCCTTTGCTTGATTGTCCTCTCAATTTAATGATTTATGTTTATAAATAGAGTACAAATAAAAAGAAACTAAAAAAATCATCATATTTATCGAACAATAGAAGTCCAAATTTGATAATTTCAAATCATGTGCTATTCAACTTAAGCATTGAACATGTTTTATTTTAGATATTGGTTAAAACCCAATAAAATGAAAAATCCATATAATATTTAGTAACTGATATCACATCAAATCACTTGATGTGGATGCATAATTCCCTGAAGCAAAAAGGGGAGTTCATGACACACACAAAATACTACAAAATAGTAATCACTTGATGTGGATGCATAATTCCCTGAAGCAAAAAGGGGAGTTCATGACACACACACAAAATACTACAAATTGGTAAATATGTTCATGGAACCTTTAATCTCCTAAATTGGTTAAGTAATCTCTCTACAATTTTACACAAATCTAGTCAAAGAATAAACTACAAATTGTCTAAAGCTTCCTCATGAATGGTCCAACCTAAGTATGGGAAGGGAAGAAGGGAAGGGGTTGCACTGATGTGTCCTAGTCGCTTGTTAACAAACAAACTTTTTTGTGCAGAAAAGAAAAGCTTGGAGTAAATATTCAAATCCATTAATGAACTTCGCCTCCAATTAGGAAATCAATTGCTGATTGTTCGAGTTCGACCACGATTCTGACTTGAGCCATGCATTTGGACTAACTTTTCAATTTTCACTATCTTTGGCAAAATAAATTAAAAAATAAAATAAAAAATGTTAGTTTTCCAATTTATTTGAAGTAGAATGAGGTTAAGTGTATGTTTTAAAAAATGAAGCAAGACCAAAGTAAAGGGGGTAAAAGGAACTGTACTTCAGATCAACCCAAGTACCTTGCATAGAATTGTACTCCAGATCAAATAACTAGTAAGAGGATAGTTTATGATACTTCCATGTTGTTTAAGATTAGTATTTTGAAACAACCTCTAGTTTAGTTACGAGAAAGAAGTTATAATCTCATGAAAAAAAAATGTAAATGATATAGGATTTTGTACATGAAGAGAATATAAATGGTGATAGAAATCATAAGAAATATTATAATTGATACAAGTCTTAGTTGAACTAAAATGGAAAGATGAGTGCAAGCTAACACTAAGAAAATGTATTTTTGACATGTTTCTTCCTTCTTGTTGCGATTGCAATATCTGTTTTTTTTGGCTGCATAATGGAAGATTGTTGGGAACACCAACTGAGAAGCAGTGGCCAGGAGTTACCTCTATGAGAGACTGGCATGTTTATCCTCAATGGGAGCCTCAGAATTTGGCACGCGCTGTTCCATCATTGGGATCAGAGGGTGTCGACCTTCTATCGGTAACTAATTTTCTTCACAACCATTTCTAACTTTTTTTAGTTTTTATTTGCTTCACACGATTTCACATTAATTAAATCAAACCCGTGCCTGCCTTTCACAAGAAAATTAAAAATGTAGATAACTGTTTCAAACTGTTGCATAAAAATAGGGTTTTTGAATATAGTTTTCGGACAATTGCAAACTAATTTTTTACATTTAATATTGTTGGTCTTTAGGTAAATATGAATCACGGCTGAAGCATTTACTAAATTTCATGTGTTATTTATACAACAAATGAAACACTACTTGAAATATTAAGGCCTTCTTCAGTTGAGTTTTTGAAAATTTTGAAATTAGTTTTAAAAAAATTGTTTGGTTTAGGTTTGAAAAACCTATAAAAAAGAGAGATTTAAATAATAACGTGTTAACATTTTGAAAAGTAAAAATGATATGTATGATCGAAATATGATAGTGAAAAGGCGAGATTGTAAGAAAATAATTGAAATTAAATTTATACAATAATGAAAATATAATATCAAAAGTATCGTCAAAATTGTGTTGTGAAAGTGTTTTTTGAGTTATTGTGTGGTTAGATATATTTTATTTTTTGTTAAATGTTGTAGAAGCATTAAAACTTTTTGAAATTTGATTTAGAGGTTGAGAAGGGGGTTAATTTGGATTTTGTTTTTGGTAAAAATGAGTTCAAAAAAAAAGAAAGGAAAAAACTGGACAATAATATTAGGATATCCTAGAGAAGGGGGTTAATTTGGATTTTGTTTTTGGTAAAAATGAGTTCAAAAAAAAAAAAAAAAAAAAGGAAAAAACTGGACAATAATATTAGGATATCCTAGAAAAGAAAGTGGGACAAAATTTCAGAACGGGAGGGAGTTGTATTTTGGTTTAATTATACTTTACCTCCTAGTGGTTAGGCCGTTTTGCACTTTGTACTCCTGTGGTATTCGCGTCACCATTTTGTCCCTTGTGGTTAGGTCTTTGTTACACTTTACTCTCCTCGTCAGCACTTTGTCCCCATGTGGTTATGTCTACATCAAGTGGTAAAATGTAATAAAGCTTGACTAAAGGGGCATAGTGGTAACAAAAATACCACAGTGAGACAAAGTGCGAAACGGTCTAACCGCAAGGTATAAAGTGTAATTAACCCTAGTATTTTTTTGATTTTAAGTGCAAATAACATTTGAATTCTCAACCAAACATGGTCTTAGTATTGCATAAAAAAATGTATCTAATTTTGAAGCCATGTGATTTATCATTTATCCCTTAAAATTATCACATTTATACTACTACCCCTAGCACTACCATTATTCAACAATAGAAAAAAATGTGATGGAGGAGAAAATTGAAAATTTGTAAGGGAGAAAGTAGTAAAGAAAATTATACATTCGGCACTCATGGTCATAAAATTTGAGCATTTGATTTTCAGTTTCATACTTTTTATCCAACACAACCTTACCATTTTTGGTTAATGCAGAAAATGCTAAAATACAATGCAGCTGATAGAATTTCGGCGAAAGCAGCTCTTGACCACCCCTATTTTGACAGCTTAGACAAGTCTCAATTCTGAAAATTGCATTTACTTTTGTTGTTTGCATAATCAAAATTTGCGTTCGTCAAGAAGTCTTCATCACCTTGGTGATCTGAACTTTGCACATAACTTTTTATGTCCAAAATGTCATTTTATTCAATCGTGTAATGTAATCCTTCGCTCCTCTAACTTTTGTTTAATGTCTATGTGAGTTGTAATTGCTACAGCACTTGTAGTTGAATTGCTCAGAATGCAGGAAATACAACCAAAACCCACAGTAAAAATTGCCGAAATCGACAACAAAAAATTGTAGAAACTTCTTGCCAAAATCAACATCACCACAATCAACACATAGTAAACAAATGCATTTTGCTTAACATCAGACAGAAGGTCTGATTTTGATACTATGTAGTAGCGGAGTGAGTTTGGTTTATTTTTAGAGGAGGATTGTCCTAATCTTTAGGGAAAAATACATTTTAAATTCCATGGCAAAATAACAAAAATTGCAGAAACTAAAACTAATAGTAAAAATTGTTGAACAGCAAACAAAACAACAAATCGTTAAGTCAACAACAACAATCAAAGCAAAAAAATGACAACAAAAATTCTGTCAAGAAATAAAAATAATAGCAAAAATTATACAATGCAAGTTGACTTCAGAAGAAAACAAATCTACAACAAACAACTACATAAATGGTTAGCAAACTAAACAACTCTCAGTCCTTTGCAATAATTAACCCAATCAATACTGAAGCAACATAACTACAACTAGGGACCATAACTACAACATATCGGGTTATATAACGTTAACGGTCACGTTGTAACTGTTTCCGAAGAATTAGTCTCTCTATAACGAGAATCGGCCGTAACGGTTGTGAATTTTTTTAAAATCACCAGAACATATTAAAAAACTCAATAATAGTAATTGTTTTACTCATTTAACTCTTAATAAACACATTCTAATAGATATTATGACATTTAACTACATATAGAACACAATAAAGATATGAAAAAGACGAATTCTTCCTTAAGGTTAAAGAAAGATTGAAATATGAAGAATTGATGAATTTCCATACATCACATGGCTTCTACACAAGGTTGAAATACAACCTGTTGATGGGAGGGGTGTTTTTGATGGGAGAGGGTTTGCACAAGGTTGAATATAACCTGTATTTGATAGGAGAGGGTCTGCATAAGACTGAATACAGCCTGTAACAGCCGTTATGCTTAACTGTAATGGGAAAAAAACCCCGTTACGGGCCTGTATTGGAGGTGATTTGGTGTAAATCGGCCCAAGTACGAAATATTGGCCCGTCACCGTATCGGCGGACCAATTTTTCGTTACGTATCAGCCATTGTGGTACATAATGGCCGATTCTTAGAACACTGATACATTTATTAGAATCTGAGGGACCATAAAAAAAGAAATAAAGTGTTAGAATTTCTTCTATTACCTCTTCGAATGATGCTTTATCATCATGATACCAAAATAGGGGGTCAATTGAGTGTTAACCTTTCAAAATTTTACGAGTACGACAATTTAAAAAAATAAGCTAATTGGAATTTTTTTATGTGTTATACTCTTTGAAAATTTTACGATTTTGAGTTTAGGATGAATTTCTTCTGTTATCCTTTCAAATGATGATTTATCATCATGGTACCAAAATAAAGGGGTCTGGTGAGTATTAACCTTTCAAAATTTCACAAATTCAATAATTTCAAAAAACTAACGAAATTGGAATTTTTCTATGTGCTATACCCATTGAAAATTTCACTATTTTGAGTTTCAGGTGAATTTTTTCTGTTACCCCTTTAAATGATGATTTATTATTATGGTACTAAAATAAGGAGGTTTGATGAGTGTTAGCTTTTCAAAATTATATGAGTTCGACAATTTCAAAAAATTAGCGAAATTGGAATTCTTCTGTGTGTTATACCATTTGAGAATCTCACTATTTTGAGTTTTAGATGAATTTTTCTATTACCCCTTCAAATGATGATTTAATATCATAGTACCGAAAGAAGGGGTCAGGTGAGTGTTAATCTTTTAAAATTTCACGAGTTTGACAATTTTAAAAATACCGAAATTTGGATTTTTCTGTGTGCTATAATACTCTTTGAAAATTTCAGGATTTTGAGTTTTAGATGAATTTCTTCTGTTACCCTTTAAAATAATAATTTATCGTCATGCTACCAAAATAGGGGAGGTCTTGTGACTGTTAGACTATCTAAATTTCATGAATTCAACAATTTCAAAAAATTAGAGAAACTTGTGTTTTTTTTTTTTTTTTTTTTTTTTGTATACCCTTTAAAAAATTCATGTTTTTGAGTTTTGAATAAATTTATTCGGCTACCATTTTAAATGATGATTTATCATCATGGTACCAAAATAGGAGGTCAGATGAGTATCAGTCTTTCAAAATTTCAAGAGTTCAACAATTTCAGAAATTTAGCAAAATTGGAATTTTTCGATGTGATATTTGAAAATTTTACGATTTTGAGTTTCAGATGAATTTTTTCTATTATCCCTTCAAATGATAATTTATCATCATGGTACCAATATAGGGGGTCAGACAAGTGTTAGCCTTTAAAAATTTCACGAGTTTGACAATTTTAAAAAATTAGCGAAATTTTAATTTTTCTGTGCGCTATACCATTTGAAAAAATTTCACGATTTTGAGTTTCAGATAGATTTTTCTGTTACCCCTTATAATAATGATTGATCGTTATGGTACCAAAATATGGGGGGTGTTGTGAGTGTTAGACTTTTAAAATTTCACTAGTTCGACAATTTTATAAAATTAGCAAAATTGGTGGTTTTCTGTGTGATATATATCCTTTGAAAATTTCACAATTTTGAGTTTTGAATGAATTTATTTGACTACCTCTTCAAATGATGATTTATCATCATGGTACCTGTTGATCCTATGATTTTGATGAATAATTAAGTATTGATATTTTGGTGGAACTAATGTTTTAATTGAGTGTTTCAGTGATTTAAAGTTCCAAGTGATGAAGATAACAAATTAAATGGATACTTAATGATGAAGTTGAAGATATTGAAGATTTAAAAGTTTAAAAAAATTAGGAAAAACAACCCAGGTAAATTTTCACTCTTAATACCCCATTTAGAAACACATACACGACACAATTTTTTTTTTATTAATTATGTGTGTTTTGATTAAGTGAAATTATTTGCTCCTATGTGATTTGAAAAGAAATAATTTTAAATGACTAAAATGGAATAGAAGAGTATTAGTGGAGCTAATTTAGAAGAGAAAATGATTTAAGGGGCGATAACATAAAAAGAATTAGTTAAAGATCCTGTATTTCTAAGTCGACCGACCAAGGAAGTTGAACTCTCTGAATCTACAGGTCGACTGATGCACGCAGCAGCGATAGCTTGGCTACAACCTGAATTGGGTAGTCGACCAAACGAACTATTTCAGGATACTATTTGATCCAAGATTATATTCAAAAGTAGCCGTTTTTGGTTGGGATTTGAGAGAGATTTCAGGGATATTATCTATATTTAAGATATGGTTCATATACTAATTAAATCCTATTAATATGGTTTATTAAATATTAATGTTTCTCAATTTTGTACTTGAAATGAATTATATTCTTATTAATTGAGATTGAGAAATACTTTGGGGGTTTAATTGAAAAATTTGAAAGCAGTTTTTAAGTGAATTGAACCGAAATGAAGTTTTTATGATATAAGGGATCTTTAAGTGTTATTAATTGTTATGACACATGTAAACTAGCCGTTAGAAGGCTGATTTCATATTCATTTAAATAGACCTGCGAATTTCATATATCATTAAGTAGTAAACAAGAGATAAATCATATTTATATCATTTGTGAGTTATTATAAGAGTCATCATTCTGAGATATTGTGAACTTTTCTGATAGACGATCTTGAAGATCAATTGTTGTTAATTTTTGCTGCTACCGGATTTAAAGTTACATCATTTTAATCATTCTTTCTATGGATTCCGGGTGAGATTTTTTCAATTATATTATTTCATTGCATCATTTGATTATTGTTTGGAAATTGATCTTAGAAATTGTTTTTGATTTTTGTAGAAAATATTTTTACAAACAATTTCTTAAATCTGATTACGTGCTCGAATTTGCTACCCATATCTTGTTAAAATTAGATTTTCTATCTTACGTTTTTCTATCACTAGTTGGGATATTAATTGAATTATTATTTATTTGGGGTGGTAGAAGTCCCGAGTGAGATATCTTGCTTATCAATTTATATTGGTGAGTTGTGACAGATTAAATACTGTTGGGGGTATTTAATAAAGGGTAGTTGGGTTTCAATCTTTTCCTATAAAGAGATTGAGGTAGTGATTCTTCATGGATAGAATTGCGTTGTGAGTGATTTATAAAGGTTCCATTCTTACTTGGGGAAATAATAGTCGGAGTATTTTTTTGAGGTTTTGATTCTTGAGCCTAAGGTATAAATAGAATTAAGTTAGTCTTTAGCCTGTAAAAAGTAGAGATTATTCCTTAGCCTGAGAAAAAGATTTTGTAAAGGTTGATTCTGAGCTTGTAAAAGAATCGGTGTGAGGGTTTGGTTCCTACCTTTAAAGGGATATTGAGTATTAGTGGGTGCGAATCTCCGTGGGGCTCGAAAAAATGAACTAGCTAAGAGTAGTTTGGTGAATCAGGATATATCTTGGTGTGCTGCATTATTAATTTATTTATTTTTGCTATTTGTGTGTGCATCTAGTTGATTAATTTATTCCGCTGTGATATAAAGATAATAATTAATTTAGGAATAAAATTAATTATTTGATTTATTGAAGATTTTATTCTGAGAATTTTTTATTATCCAATTCAACTCCCTCTTGGGTATTCCACTGGGCCAACAATTGGCATCAGAGCTGGTTTTAGCTCGATTAGGCTTAACATCCTAGCTAAACCGGTCATGTGCACACACCATGGATGATGTGTTTTGTGTATCCTCTTTTGATTGTGGTAAATGCGTATATGATAATGTGATTTATGATTCTTGTGATTTTAGTGGTAGTGATGGAGATGGTGATAATGAAAATATCCATATTGTTATGAAAAAATTAATTTCTTTCACACTACTTTTTGCTAAAGAGAGTTTGAGTTTAAAAAGAAAAATCGCTTCGTTTGAAAATGGTGGAAAAAGTGTTCGAAAATCTAAAATGCATTTGGATGATTATTGTGGTTCAAAAGAGTTTTTAGAAGTTGTTTTTGAAATTAATAATTTGCTCTCTAAAGTGGATTCTCTTGAAAATGAAAATAGAGTTTTAAAAAATAATTTTGACATGATTTCCAGACAAATGTCAGATCTTGTTTCTAAAATTGATTTATTTAAGAAAAAATTTGAAAAATCAAAATCCGACCTCAAGTCTGTTTTAAGAGCCTCTCAAAATAATTTTTCTAGGCAAAATATATAGACTTCATCGTCTCATCTTTCATCACAAGCCTGTGATAATTATGCTTCTATTTTTAGAAACGATTTATGTTTTACATCTCGTACTTTTTATGATAAATCAGATTTGAGATGTTATTATTTCAATAGGGTTGGACATTTTAAAGTATCATATCTATTTAGGAACCCTATGTTTATGTCTAACAAGAACGAATCCAAAATAAAATGGATACCAAAGAGAATTGTTGAAATGCCTTGTGCAGAATTACAAAATGTCAGAAGTGGATCTGAAGGAATAGTTAAGGAGTTTATATCAAAGACAAAACGGGAAATCACCAAAGATCTACAAGCGATGTGTGCAAAGCGAAAAGATGCACCAAAGACAAGATGTAAAGTTGTAAAGAAACCACAAGAGATATGTGCTACGAGAAAAGCTGTACCAAAGCTAAAATGGGATATCACTAGGAAGTCACAAGCGATATGTGCAAAGAGAATCATCAATAAATCAAATGGCAAAAATCAAGGGTTGAGAGGATACAGACAAGTAAAGAAGAATTGCGCACTCAAATCAATTGTCGGTATAAATGAGGTAAAGAACAAAGTTGCTCCGGAAGATAGAAAAGATACTCCTAACCCTCCGCATTTTAAATTTATTAAATTTGTTAAAGATGGATAGTCTAGACTTGCCAAATAGGTAAGTTGGTAAATGTTTCTAAAACCTATTCTAAATAGTGTGTTCTCCTGTTGTCTTAGAAATATTCTATGGTGATTATGAAAATCACATTTAGATAAAATATAATTACATGTTTTTAATGTGCTTATATTGAGTAGTGATCATGAGTTTAATTTTGAAATATGTTATGAATTAAGTGTTTAAGTTTTCACTAAGTAGTGGTTATGACTTGTCGCATATGCATCTTAGTAAAATTATTTGCATAATGTGCTCTTATTCATGAATATATCTTTTATACAAATAAGTTAGCTTGAGCTGAGTTTTTATGCTTCTCGATGCATGATATATTATGATAAGGTGAATTAAATGATAAAGAATGAATTGTTTGATCTGAAATGTTTAGGATCGTGATTATATGCTTACATGAATATATTTATATGAATTAAGTATCTTATTATATGTATGACAATATGTTCTTCTTAAATGTCTTATATCTCATGATTTTTAAATGATTATTATTGTGTAAGAGATTGAGCATGTTATGATATAGCATATTTAATATGCATGTTATTAAATAAGATATCATGTTCTTAGACATCAATGATTATGTGTTAATGAGAAGCATGTTACTGGAGAAAGATTTGATCTGAATTGATTGGATTAAGATTGCTTGAAATTGATTAGTGATCAAACATGTTGATGAGAATAATTGATAAATATATGCTATCTTGATTTCTACTAATGATCTTCTTTCTAGCATGTTTCAAAGAGTTTCATGTTAGAAGATTACTCGAGGAGAAACAAATATTCATACCGAAACTCAAAGTTGAGTCAAGAATAAAAACGAGATTGATTCAAGGAGTTAATTGATTAGAGTTGAATCTTCATTCAACTCAGTGGTAAAAGAATCTCATTCTTGCATAATTATAAGAGAAATTTAAGTATGATGATTTGATTATATGCCTATGGTGTCACGACCCATTCTGGACACCCGTCATCCCAGGGCCAGCGTGACGTCGACATGATATCACCTGACCATCCATTCTAACTTCCTTGAACGACCATACACATAAAACAATATAAAATCATCTATACAACATTTAAATCAGTGCTATAGGGACACACCTGTCCCAAAAATAAGAACAACAAAATCTATCACATATCATGAACCTTTCTCAGGTTCACCCCTTATAGCTAATCTCACAATACGCTCATCGAACTCCATTGCATGACGCGCATGACTCTAATTAGTGCCAGTAGGGGACCGACCCACTCCTAACCATTTCACCTGCGAGCGTACTGTCTTCTTAGTAAAAAATATTTTAAAAATAATAATACATTCTGAGTAATACCACATTTAAATGGATCAAGTATAAGTATACAAACATCACATATCTAATAAAAATCACCATAATATAAGCAGTGAGAGTAAATCAATATATATAAGTTTCATTCAAACCCATCCAATATAAAATAATACCAATCACTATATATAGTAAATCACCAAATATAAGTAAAACACCATATCATCAAAACACCACACCACCACACCATTCACTGGCTAGCTATAGTGATCGTTTTAACCTCACGATTGGGAGTTACAACGGTACCGTAACATCAATAGGAATGCCTTTCTACGAAATATCCACACCCCTTTTGGGGAGAAATATAATCCACACCCCTTACGGGGAGAACTATCCACATCCCATGGGAATAAATCTACATCCTTTATGGGGGGAATATAAACCACACCCTTTTCGGGGAGAATTTTCAAAATCACATTTATTCAAACCGCATCCCTGACGAGGAGAATTTCCAAACCACACCCCTTTCGGGGAGAATTTTCAAATCACATTTTTCTTTGTCTTTTTAAAAGTACCGCCCATTTAGTAAAAACTATTTTTCCAATCTCCCTTAAAACCACCAAATCCAACGTATCATTTTTCAACTTTCTTTTAAAACCAACATAATTCAATGAAAATCCACTTTACCAACTCACCCAAAACCTGCTTGATCCATATCATTTATAAAATCATCTAATTTTAAGTAAACGCATTTTTCATCATACATGTATATATAAAAATAGGTTTGCAAAAAGACAGTATACTCACCTGATAATCTGTTCTCAAAAGCTCCACCGACTCTTCGCTATCGATCCTCTAGAGAATTGGGAACCTATTTGCGACATGGCCTATATTAATATTTTCGAGGAAATTAACCTAATCGTGCAATGAAAGCCCTGTGTTCATTAATTTCCCATTGCCCACGTTTTGTTAAGTAAAAAAATATTATTCGACTAGTTTTAGCACTGTTAAGGTTTACTATTTAAACATACTCACATAAACGATCTCATTTATTATATATCTTTCATTTTGATATTTTAAGGTAAGGAACTTAATTTAGAAATCATAAAAGTAAATTAGAAATATTACCCATTCCGAACCGATTGTTGATCTTCTTAAAATTTTATTAGTTTTTGATCCAGCTCTCACCGCCTCGGCGCAAACTCCACCGCCTCGGCGAACAAGCTCATTCCCTTTTCCAGTTCACCTACTGACGCTCCTCCGCCTAGGCGAACCCACTCATCTTCCTTTTGATCTACACACTGCTCCCCCTCCGCCTAGGCGAACTCGCCATCCTCTGTTCTTCTATTTTTTCCCTGCAAACCAGCCGTTTCTCTTTCTCACTCTCATTGCCAACTCCGACGACAACACACCCAATATCAACGGCGGGTCAAAACCCACACATGAAACACTCGCCCCATACAAACCACCCTCACTAATCACACACATACATCCACACGGCAGCACCAAGGAAAACATAAAACACACATATACATGCATAGTACCGCCGACACACACACACACTCGGTCCATGATCACCCACACAGACACTGATCATACACAAGATACACCCACATCAACACTACCGTCGGAACCCATGCACACATAGTATCACCAAAACAGAAACAAAAAACAGAGGAACACACAACCACTGGTCTCTCTCTCTCTCTCTCTAACTTCCACTCACCGTCGGCCAACCAACCGACGGTCACCCACACACAGTCCGGCAACGTAGGTGACGATCAAACAACACACCACAGCCACCTTCGTCAGACCAAATCACACAAAACCCATGACACACATACATACCCAACAACACACACATGCAACAGACACGACGACCCACCGCCGAAAGATTACCACTCCCGTCGACCGAACCGCACTCATCATATACGCATACACATCCAAACAATTTGAGAAAAACACCCACACACATACATGCAGCACCCACACACAGACAGAAAAACACACAAACTCACCGTTGGCGACCCTACACGATCGGAAACAGAGCAACTCATTCCGTCGGACCCCTCCCTCTCTTCTTTCTCTCTTCGATTCTGGACTCTTCTTCGTTATATATATATGGGTGTGTGTGCTTATCGGACGGACATGTGGCCGTCTCCTCTCCATAATTGTCCACCAACTCTCTCTCTCTCTCTCTCTCTCTCTATATATATATATATATATATATAATATCGTAATTTGCACTAAACCCCTTTCATTTTAGTTAGTTTTATAATTTAAACCAAATTCTATTTTTAATGTTTGAAAAATTTACGGATTAACCCCTAAAATTTTCGATTAAAAGAAATAAATAACACTATCAGCCCCGTTATTCTCGAATATTTTAAAATTCGACTTAAACTATATATATATCAAGGATCGGGGTCTTACATATGCTATATAAGATCTCGTTAATCTATTTATGATGTCATGAATATGATCATCTCAAAATATATAAAATTTCAATCTGTTGCATGTGGATATATAGGCATAGTGTTTGGGATACAACAAATATCTATTGTTCTATAAATGATTATCATTATTCTAAAAGAGAAACAAGATTTTATGAGAGAAATATGCACTTATCCGTATTTATGCATGTACTAGATTTATGATTGATAAAATACTTGAGAAATACTTCCTATTTTGGTGTGTTAAAGAACATATGTTTTATTTCTATAAAGGCAAGACATTATTTTGGTATCATGAGTAAGGCATGTGGACTTAATTGATAATTATAAGATTGCATGCTACATTGTTGAAAGATTTGATTGCCTCAAATTTATTCTCCTAAATATGAATTGACTTGTTCACAATTATGTATGGGGAGAAGTGTTTATAAGAGGGGTAATATTATGTCATGCTTATATTGAAAGACGAGTTTTGCTGAAAATCAAACGAGTTAATCTGCTTGTGAAAAATTAATATCAAGCTATATTACTAAGATGTTTTGATTGTCTTAAGGGGAGATTACATTCCTAAGTGATCTTTGTGTTCCCGCCCTCCTTGAATTTTGTTTTTGAAGATGACAAAGGGGGAGAAATTAGTGATGTTTTATTAAGGGGGAGTATTTTAAAATTGTGCTTTAATTAAGAATTCTTTATTTATGAAAAGGGGGAGAAATTAGTAATGTTTGCTTTAATGAGCATTTTAATTTGTATATTATTGAAATCTTCATTATGATGCTTTAATGAGTTAAAAAACCTGTCCTCGGATTCAGAGAGAGTGTGGTTATATTTTATTTTAAAGAAAACATCAAAGTCAATTGTCATAAAAAAAAGGGAAAATTGTTGATCCTAAAATTTTGATGAACAATTAAGTATTGATGTTTTGGTGGAACTAATATTTTAATTGAGTGTTTCAGTGATTTAAAGTTCCAAGTGATGAAGATGACAAATTAAATCGATACTAAATGATGAAGTTGAAGATATTGAAGATTTAAGAGTTTGCAGAAATTAGGAAAAACAACATAGGTAAATTTTAACTCTTAACATCCCATTTAGGAACACATACACGACATAAAAAGTTTTATTAATTATGTGTATTTTGATTAAGTGAAATTATTTGCTTCTATGTGATTTGAAAAGAAATAATTTTAAATGACTAAAATGGAATAGAAGAGTATTAATGGAGCTAATTTAGAAGAGAAAATGATTTAAGGGATGATAACGTAAAAAGAATAAGTTAAAAAACGAGTTCAGAATAGAGATCTATAAGATGACAGTCAATTGATGAGTCGACCAGACAAAGTAACTGAAAGATCCTGTATTTCTAAGTCGATCGACAAGTCGACCGACCAAGGAAGTTAAATTCTCTGAATCTACAGGTCGACCGATGTACGTAGCAACGATAGCTTGGCTGCAACCTGAATTGGGCAGTCGACCGAATGCATTGTTTTAGGATACTGTTTGATCCGAGATTATATCCAAAAGTAACCGTTTTTGGTTGGGATTTGAGAGAGATTTCGGGGATATTATCTATATTTAAGATATGGTTTATATACTAATAAAATCCTATTAATATGGTTAATTAAATATTAATATTTCTCAATTTAATACTTGAAATAAATTATATTCTTATTAATTGAGATTGAGAAATACTTTGGGAGTTTAATTGAAAAATTTGAAAGCTGTTTTTAAGTGAATTGAACCGAAATGAAGTCTTTATGATATAAGAGGTCTTTAAGTGCTATTAATTGTCATGACACATGTAAACTAGTCGTTAGAAGGCTGATTTCATATTCATTTAAATGGACCTGCGAATTTCATATATCATTAAGTAGTAAACAAGAGAGAAATCATACCATATCATTTGTGAGCTATTATAAGAGTTATAATTCTGAGATATTGTGAGCTTTTCTGAGAGACGATCTTGAAGATCAATTGCTGTTAATTTTTGCTGCTATCGGATTTAAAGTTACATCGTTCTAATCATTCTTTTTGTGAATTCCGGGTGAGATTTTTCCAATTATATTATTGCATTGCATTATTTGATTGTTGTTTGAAAATTAATCTTAGAAATTATTTTTGATTTTTAAAGAAAATATTTTTATAAACAATTTATTGAATCTGATTACGTGCTCAAATTTTCTACCCATATTTTGTTAAAATCAAATTTTTCTATCTCATGTTTTTCTATCACTAGTTGGGATATTAATTGAATTATTATTTATTTGGGGTGGTAGAAGCTCCGAGTGAGATATCTTGCTTATCAATTTATATTGGTGAGTTGTGACAGATTAAATACTATTGGGGGTATTTAATCAAGGGTAGCTGAGTTTCAGTCTCTTCCTGTAAAGAGATTGAGGTAGTGATTCTTCCTGGATAGAATTGCGTTGTGAGTGATTTATAAATGTTCCATCCTTACCTGAGAAAAGGATAGTCGAAGTATTTTTTGAGGTTTTGATTCTTGAGCCTAAGATAGATAAAGAATTAGGTTAGTCTTTAGCCTGTAAAAAGATAAGTTTTTCTTGAGCTTGTAAAAAGTAGAGGTTATTCCTTATCCTGAAAAAAAGATTTTGTAAAGGTTGATTCTGAACTTGTAAAATAATCGATGTGAAGGTTTAGTTCCTACCTCAAAAGGGATCTTGAGTACCAGTGAGTGCGAATCTCCGTGGGGCTCGAAAAAATGGACTAGCCAAGAGTAGTTTGGTGAACCAAGATATATCTTGGTGTGTTGCATTATTAATTTGTTTATTTTTACTGTTTGTGTATGCACCTAGTTGATTAATTTATTTTGCTGTGATTTAAAGATAATAATTAATTTCGGAATAAAATTAATTATTTGATTTATTGAAATTTTTATTCTGAGAATTTTTTATTACCCAATTCATCCCCTCTTGGGTATTCCACTGGGCCAACAGTACCAAAATAGGGGAGGGGGGAGGGGCGGGGGTGAGATGAGTATTAGCCTTTTAAAATTTTACGAGTTTGACAATTTAAAAAATTTAAACAAATTAAAAATTTTCTCTGTGGCATATATCCTTTGAAAATTTAACGATTTTGAGTTTCGGATAAATTTCTTCTATTACCCCTTCAAATGATGATTTAACATCATGGTACCAAAATAGGGGGGTGATCGGGTGAGTGTTAACCTTTCAAAATTTCACAATTTCAACAATTTTAAAAAATTAGCGAAATTTGAATTTTTCTGTGTGTTATATCCTTTGAAAATTTTATGATTTTGAATTTCAGATGAATTTTTTCTGTGACCCGTTAAAATCATGATTTATGGTCATGGTACCAAAATAGAGAGGCCGTCTTGTGATTGTTAGACTTTCAAAATTTTACGAGTTTGACAATTTCGTAAAATTAGCTCAATTGGGGATTTTCTGAGTGTTATACCATTTAAAAATTTCACTATTTTGAGTTTTTGATGAATTTTTCTGTTACCCCTTCAAATGATGATTTATCATCATAGTACTAAAAGAAGAGGTTAGGTGAGTGTTAACCTTTCAACGTTTCACGAGTTTTAAAAATTTACCGAAATTTGGATTTTTCTGTGTGCTATATCCTTTGAAAATTTTAGGATTTTAAGTTTTAGATGAATTTCTTCTATTATCCTTTAAAATAATGATTTATCATCATGGTACCAAAATAAGGGAGGTTTTGTGATTGTTAGACTATCTAAATTTCATGAATTGAGCAATTTCAAAAAATTAGAGAAATTTGTTTTTTTTTTTGTATACCCTTTGAAAATTTCACGTTTTTGAGTTTTGGATGAATTAATTCGGCTACCATTTTAACTGATGATTTATCATCATGGTACCAAAATAAGGGAGGTTTTGTGATTGTTAGACTATCTAAATTTCATGAATTGAGCAATTTCAAAAAATTAGAGAAATTTGTTTTTTTTTTTGTATACCCTTTGAAAATTTCACGTTTTTGAGTTTTGGATGAATTAATTCGGCTACCATTTTAACTGATGATTTATCATCATGGTACCAAAATAGGAGGTCAGATGAGTATTAGTCTTTCAAAATTTCAAGAGTTCGACAATTTCAAAAATTTAGCAAAATTGGAATTTTTCGATGTGATATATAAAAATTTTACGATTTTGAGTTTCGGATGAATTTCTTCTGTTATCCCTTCAAATGATAATTTATCATCATGGTACCAATAGAGGGGGTCAGGCAAGTGTTAGCCTTTAAAAATTTCACGAGTTCGACAACTTAAAAAAATTAGCGAAATTTGAATTTTTCTGTGTGCTATACCATTTGAAAAAATTTCACGATTTCGAGTTTCAGATAAATTTTTCTGTTACCTCTTATAATAATAATTTATCGTCATGGTACCAAAATATGGGGGGTGTTGTGAGTGTTAGACTTTTAAAATTTCACGAGTTCAACAATTTTATAAAATTAGTGAAATTGGTTTTTTTCTGTGTGCTATATCCTTTGAAAATTTCACGATTTTGAGTTTTGGATGAATTTATTTGACTGCCTCTTCAAATGATGAGTTATCATCATGGTACTAAAATTTTAGGGGGGGGGGGGGGGGAGAGTGGTGATATGAGTATTAGCCTTTCAAAATTTCATGAGTTCGACAATTTGAAAAATTTAATGAAATTGAAAATTTTCTCTGTGGCATATATCTTTTGAAAATTTAACGATTTTGAGTTTCGCATAAATTTCTTCTATTACCCCTTCAAATGATAATTTATCATCATGGTACTAAAATAGGGGAGTTAGGTTATTATTAGCCTTTCAAAATTTTACAATTTCGATAATTTTTAAAAATTAGCAAAATTTGAATTTTTCTGTATGATATATACCCTTTGAAAATTTCAAGATTTTAAGTTTTGGATGAATTTCTTCTATTACCTCTTCAAATCATAATTTATCATCACGGTACCAATATAGGGGGCATTGGTGAGTGATAACTTTTTGAAATTTTACGAGTTCGAAAATTTGAAAAAATAAATGAAATTGTGGTTTTTCATTATGTTATGCCTTTTGAAAATTTCACGATTTTGAATTGTAGACGAATTTATTCTGTTACTCCTTCAAATCATAATTTATTATCATGGTACAAAATTGGGGAGAGGGGGGTACTGGTAAATGGTAGGCTTTCAAAATTTCAAGAGTTCGATTGTTTCATAAAGTTAGTGAAATTGATATTTTTCAATTTGCTCTTTAAAAATTTCACGATTTTAAGCTGTTGATGACTTCTTTTGTTACTACTTCAAATCATGATTAATCATAATGGTACCAAAATAGGGGACTCTGATGAGTGATAACCTTTCTAAATTTCATGAGTTTGATAGTTTCATAAAAGTAGCAAAATTGAGATTTTCTGTGTGCAATATACCCTTTAAAAATTTCAAGATTTTGAGTTGCGAATAATTTTTTTCTATTACCCCTTCAAATCAATATTTATCATCATAGTACCAAAATTGAGTGGTCTAGTGGTTGATTGCATTTCAAAATTTCATGAGTTCGACAGTTTAAAAAATTTGAGAAATTGAGAATTTTTTGTGCATTACACCCTTTTAAATCACAATTTTTAATTTCGAATGAATTTCTTCTACTACCCCTTCAAATAATGATTTATCATCATGGTACTAAAATAGAGGGGTCTAGTGATTGTTAGCCTTAAAAAAATTTGACGAGTTCAACAACTCCAAAAAATTAGCGAAATTGAGATTTTTCTGTGTGCATTTTTCTTTGAAAATTTCATGATTTTGAGTTTCAAAATTTCTTCAATTACCCCTTCAAATTATGATTTATTATCATGGAACCAAAATAGGGGGTTAGATTAGTATTAACTTTTCAAAATTTCAGGAGTTCAACAAGTTTAAAAAATTAGTGAAATTGGAATTTTTCTATGTGCAACCATTCACCAGACCCCCCTATTATTGTACCATGACGATAAATCATGATTTGAAGGGGTAGTAGAAGAAATTCGTTTGAAACTCAAAATTGTGATTTAAAATGGTGTAGTACACAGAAAATTCTCAATTTCTCTAATTTTTTTTAAACTGTTGAACCCATGAAATTTTGAAATGCAATCAACCACTAGACTACTCAATTTTGGTACTATGATGATAAATATTGATTTGAAGAGGTAATAGAAAAAAATTATTCGCAACTTAAAATTGTGAAATTTTTAAAGAGTATATCACACAAAAAAATCTCAATTTTGCTAATTTTATGAAACTATCGAACTCGTGAAATTTAAAAAGGTTATCACTCAACAAAGTCCCCTATTTTGGTACCATGATGATTAATTATGATTTGAAAGGGTAATAGAAGAAATTCATCCACAATTAAAAATCGTGAAATTTTTAAAGGGTAAATAGCAAATTGAAAAATATCAATTTCACTAATTTTTTTAAACTATCGAACTCTTGAAATTTTGAAAGTCTACCAATCATCAGACCCCGCTATTTTTGTACTACGATGATAAATCATGATTTGAACGGGTAACAGAAGAAATTCATTCACAACTCAAAATCGCGAAATTTTCAAAGGGCATAGCACAATGAAAAATCACAATTTGTTAATTTTTTTAAATTGTCGAACTCGTGAAATTTCTATAGGTTATCACTCACTAGAGCCCCCTATATTTGTATTGTGATGATAAATCATGATTTGAAAAGGTAATAGAATAAATTCATTCTCAAATCAAAATCTTGAAATTTTTAAAGGGTATGCACATAGAAAAATCTTAATTTCTCTAATTTTTTTGAAACTATTGAACTCATTAAATTTTAAAAGACTACCATTCACTAGACCCTTCTATTTTTGTACCATGATGATAAATCATGATTTGAAGGGTAATAGAAGAAATTCGTCCTAAACACAAAATTGTGATTTCAAAGGGTATTGCACACATAAATTTCTCAATTTCGCTACTTTTTTTAAACTGTCAAACTCATGAAATTTTGAAATTCTATCGATGCCTAGTCACCCCAGTTTTTATACCATGATGATAAATCATGATTTGAAGGGATAATAGAATAAATTCATCCACAACTCAAAATAGTGAAATTTACAAAGGGTATGACACACAAAAATATCTCAATTTTGCTAATTTATTAAAATAGTCGAACTCGTGAAATTTCGAAAGGTTATCACTAACTAGAGCCTTCCATTTTTGCACCATGATGATAAATAATGATTTGAAGGAGTAACAAAAGAAATTCGTTCACAACTCAAAATTGAGAAATTTTTAAAGGGTATATATAGCACATAGAAAATTATCAATTTCGCTGATTTTTTGAAACTGTCAAACTCGTGAAACTTCGAAAGATTATCACTCACCAGAGCCCCTTATTTTTGTACAATTATGATAAATCATGATTTGAAGGGGTAATAGAAGAAATCCATACTCAACTCAAAATCGTGGAATTTTGAAAGGGTAGTACATGAAAAATCTTAATTTCGCTTATATTTTGAAAATGTAAAACTTGTAAAATTTTTGAAGGTAATTACTCACCCAAGTCCCCTATTTTAGTACCGTGAAGATAAATATTGATTTGAAGGGATAACATAATAAATTCTTCAAAAACTCAAAATCGTGAAATTTTCAAAGAGTATTGCACGTAGAAATATTTCAATCACTAATTATTTGAAACAATTGAACTCTTGAAATTTTGGAAGGTTATTACTCGTTAGAACCCCTTATTTTCATGCAATGATGATAAATAATGATTTGAAGGGGTAACAAAAGAAATTCATACTCAACCCAAAATCGTGAAATTTTCAAAGGGTATAGCGCACAGAAAAATCTCAATTTTCTATTTTTTTTGAAATTATCGAACTCGTGAAATTTCTGAAAGTTATCACTCCCCAGTGCCCCCTATTTTGGTTCCATGATAATAAATAAGGATTTGATGGGATAACAAAAGAAATTCATACACAACTCAAAATTGTGAAATTTTCAAAGGGTATACAACAAAGAAAATTCTCAATTTCGCTAATTTTCTTAAATTGTCGAACTTGTACAATTTTAAAATGTTATAACTCACCAAACCCACTAATTTTTATATCATAAAGGTAAAGTATGATTTGAAGGGGTAATAAAATAAATTAATACTCAACTTAAAATTGTGGAATTTTTGAAGGGTGTAGCACACAAAAAAATATTAATTTCACTAATTTTTTGAAACAGTCAAACTCATGAACTTTTTGAAGATTATCACTCACCTGAGTCCCCTGTTTTGGTACCACAATAAAAAATATTGATTTGAAGGAGTAACGAAATAAATTTATCCAAAACTGAAAATTGTGAAATTTTCAAAGGGTATAGTGCACAAAAAAAAATCTTAAGTTGGTTAATTTTCTGAAACAGTCGAACTCGTGAAATTTTGGAAGGTTATTACTCACCGAAACCCTATATTTTTGAATCATGATGATAAATCACGTTTAGAAGGGGTAGCAGAAGAAATTTGTACACAAGTCAAAATCGTGAAATTTTCAAAGGGTATAGCACACAAAAAAATCACAATTTTGCTAATTCTTTGAAACAGTCGAGCTCGTGAAACTCCAAAATGCTATAACCTACTAGATCGCCTAATTTTTTAACCATGATGAAAAATTAAGATTTGAAGGGGGTAACTCAAGAAATTCATCAAAAACTCAAAATCGTGAAATTTTAAAAGGGTTGCACAAAGAAAAATCTAAATTTTAGTAATTTTTTGAAATTGTTGAACTAGTGAAATTTTAGAAGGTTATCACTTACTAGAGCTCCCTATTTTTGTACCACATCGATAAATCATGATTTGAAGGGGTAACTGAAGAAATTCATACTCAAATCAAAATAGAGGATTTTTCACACAGAAAAATTTCAATTTCGCTAATTTTTTTAAACAATTAAACTTGTGAAATTTTGGAAGGCTATCACTCACCAGATTCCTCTATTTTGTTACCCGAATGATAAATAATAATTAGAAGGGGTAACAAAAGAAATTTATACACAACTCAAAATCATGAAATTTTCAAAGGGTAATGCACACTGAAAATTCTCAATTTCGCAAATTTTCTTAAACTATATGCTATAACCTACCAGACCCCCTATTTTTTGTACCATGATGATAAATCATGATTTGTTGGGGGTAACAAAAGAAATTCGTCCTAACCACAAAATCGTGAAATTTTCAAAAGATATAACATACAAAAAATCTCAATTTTGCTAATTTTTTGAAAGAATCGAACTCGTGAAATTTCAGAAGGTTATCAATCACTAGAGCCTCCTATTTTGTACCAAGATAATAAATCATGATTTAAAGGGACAACAAAGGAAATTCATACGCAACTCAAAATCGTGGAATTTCTCTAATTTTTTTTGAAACAGTCGAACTTGTAAAATTTTAAAATCTATAAACTACTAGACCCTCAAATTTTCGTGCTGTGATGATAAATCATGATTCGAAGGGGTAACCGAAGAAATTTTTTCAAAACTCAAAATCGTGAAGTTTTAAAAGGTAATATGCATTTTGCTAATTTTTTGAAACGGTCAAACTCGAGAAATTTTAAAAGGTTATAACTCACTAGAGCATCCTTTTTTTTTTGCCAAAAATATAAATCATGATTTAAAGGGATAACTAAAGAAATTCATACTCAACTCAAAATTGTAGAATATTCAAAGGGTACGACATAGAAAAAAATATGAATTTCGCTAATTTTTTGAAACTGTCGAACTCATGAAATTTTGGAAGGTTATCACTAACCAGAGCCCTCTATTTTGGTGTCATGATGATAAATAATTATTTGATGGGGGTAAGATAAGAAGTTCATACACAACTCAAAATCGTGAATTTTTTAAAGGGTATAGCACACAGAAAATTCTCAATTTCGCAAATTTTCTGAAACTATCAAATTCATGAATTTTCAGAAGGTTATCACTCACCAGAGCCTTCTATTTTTAAACCATGATGATAAATCATAATTTTTTGGGGTAACTGAATAAATTCTTACTCAACTCAAAATAGTTATTTTTTTCAAAGGGTATATCACTTTGAAAAATCTCAATTTCACTATTTTTTTTGAAACAATTGAACTTGTGAAATTTTGGAAGGTTATCACTCACTGAAGCTCCCTATTTTTGTGATGTGATGATAAATCATGATTTGAATGGATAACTGAAGAAATTCATACTCATCTTAAAATCGTGGAATTTTCAAAGGGTATATGGCTGACAGAAAAATCTCAATTTCACTAATTTTATAAACTATCGAACTCGTGAAAATTTGAAAGGTTATGACTCACTATAGTCTCCTATTTTGGTACCATGATGATAAATAATTATTCGAACGTGTAACAAAATAAATTCCTCTAAAACTCAAAATCGTGAAATTTTCAAAGGGAAATTTTTGAAAGTTATCACTCACTTGAGTCCCCTATTTCAGTTTCATGATGATAAATATTGTTTTGAAGGAGTAACCGAATAAATTCATCCAAAACAGTGAAATTTTCAAAGGGTATAACACGCAAAAAAATTTCAATTTCGTAATTTTTTTGAAACTGTCGAACTCTTGAAATTGTTGATGGTTATCACTCACCTGAGTCTCCTATTTTACTACGCTAAATAATGGTTTGACAGGGTAATGGAATAAATTCATACACAAATCAAAATCGTGAAATTTTCAAAGGATAATGCACCTATAAAATTCTCAATTTCGAAAATTTTCTTAAACTGTCGAACTCGTGAAATTTTAATAGATTGTAACCCACCAGACTTCCAATTTTTTGTACCATGTTTATAAATCATGATTTTTTGGGGGTAATAGATGAAATTCGTCCTAAACTCAAAACCGTGAAATTTTCGAAGGAAACTCAATTTTGCTAATTTTGGGAATAATCGAACTCGTGAAATTTTGGAAGGTTGTTACTCACCAGTCTCCTATTTTTTTGCTATGTTGATAAATCATGATTTGAAGGGGTAATAGAAGAAATTTATACACAACTCCAAATCATGGAATTTTCTAAGGGTATAGCACGCTGAAAAATCTGCTCTCTCTCTCTAAACTTATCGCTAGCGAACATCTGGTGACACCCGCACAACCAAACGAACATGGTACCACCGTCACTGCCGGAACACACACACACGACAACATACACAATACACACAGCCACATTACGGCTAAACACTAACACCGCCGACCGGACCACCTACGCCATCGAGCCAAACGACGACGATCACGCCCTCACATACCCACAATGATGAACGAAAAAACAGAGCACCCCCACGGTCACACACACACCCACGCCTGAAACTCACACGAACGACACACACATATACTCTGAAACATACACTCACTGACGACGTGCCACCGCTGGCAACCCAGATCGAAACATTCCCACACACATACGATACACTGTGACAAAGCACACACACATATTCATAGCAATTAGACACACACACACACCCAAAACACACAAACACCCACAAACCCAAAGGATCGCCAACCACCGAACACTCCCCAACGAACCCATCTCCGATTCTCTCTCTTCTCTGTTTCTGTTTCTACTCCTTCTTTTTGTTGGTTCAAGACCACGATTGCATGGGTATTTATATGCATGAGAGTAGTGGATCAACTTAATCCCAAACACTGCCACGTTGAATGGATCTGGATTCTTCCTCTCCCTTCTTGGTTCTCCGACTGTCTTCACGGCACACACACGCACGATTATATGTGTGTGTGTATGTGTGTATATGTGTGTGTGTATATATATATATATATATATTAAAGTTTTTCCAAATTACAGTATCCTCCCCTAAAGTTTCTTTAAGTCTTCTTTTTTAGTTCAATTTCCACCTTTATGAGTTTCATAAATTGTGATTCCACCCAAATTTTTTTTATTCATAAGTCAAATTCCAATTTTTTCATGAATATTTTCTACATTTGAAAATTTGACCCCTAAATTTTTTAAATCAAATAAGAAATTATGCAATTTACCCCGTTATTTTCGAAACATTTTAAAACGCGACTTAAATTATATGTATAACGAAGATCGGGGTCTTACATCATCACTCACCAGAGTCCGCTCTTTTATTACCATGATGATACATAATCATTTGAAGGACTAAAAAAATAAATTCATACACAACTCAAAATCGTGAAATTTTCAAAGGTAAAGTGTACAGAAAAATCTTAATTTCTCAATTTTGTTGGAACTGTCGAACTCGTGAAATTTTCGTACGCAGTGACTCACCAGAGTCCCCTATTTTGGTACCGTGATGATGAATAGTGATTTGAAGTGGTAACAAAATAAATTTATTTAAAACTCAAAATTGTCAAATTTGCAAAGGGTATGGCACAAAAAAAAATGTCAATTTCGCTAATTTTTTGAAACTGTCGAAATCGTGAAATATTGAAAGGTTATCACCCACTAGAGTCCAATTTTTTTTACTGTGATGATAAATCAATATTTGAAGGGATAATAGAAGAAATTCATACATAACTCAAATTCGAGGAATTTTCATAGTGTATAGCTCAAAGAAAAATCTCGATTTCGCTAATTTTGGGAAATTGACGAACTAGTGAAAATTTAGAAGGTTGTCACTCACCAGAGTCCCCTATTTTATTACCATGTTGATAAATAATACTTTAAAGGAATAAAAAAATAAATTCAGACACAACTAAAAATCATGATATTTTCAAAGGTAAAGTGCACTGAAAATTTCAATTTTGCAATTGTTTTGAAACTGTCGAACTCGTGAATTTTTGGAACGTAGTCACTCACTAGAGCCCTTTATTTTGTTACCGTGATGATAAATAATGATTTCAAGTGGTAACAAAATGAATTAATTCAAAACTCAAAATCATGAAATTTGCAAAGGGTATGGCACAAAGAAAAATGTCAATTTTGCTAATTTTTGAAGCTGTCAAAATCTTGAAATATTGGAAGGTTATCGCCCACTAGAGTCCAAGTTTTTTTTTACCATGATGATAAATAAATATTTGAAGGGGTAACAGAAGAAATTCATGCAAAACTCAAAATCATAGAATTTTCAAAGGGTATAACTCATAGAAAAATCACAATTTCTCTATTCTTTTGAAACTATCAAACTTATGAAATTTTGGAAAATTATCACTCACCAAATCCCTCAATCTTCGTACCATGATGATAAATATTGATTTGAGGGGTAACAGAATAAATTTGTAAACAACTAAAAATCGTGGAATTTTCAAAGGGTATAGCACAGAGAAAAATCTCTATTTCACAAGTATTTTGAAACTTTTGAACTCGTGAAATTTTGGAAGGCTTTCACACACTAGAGTCTCCCATTTTGGTACCATAATGATAAATAATGATTTGAGGGTTATCACCCACTAGAGTCCTTTTTTTTTTTTTACCGTGACGATAAATCAATATTTGAAGGGGTAATGGAAGAAATTCATACAATACTCAAAATCGTGGAATTTTCAAAGGGCACATAGAAAAATCATAATTTCGCTATTCTTTTGAAACTGTCAAACTTGTGAAATTTTGAAAAGTTATCACTAACCAAAGCCCTTAATCTTCGTACCATGATGATAAATTATGATTTGAAGGGGTAACAGAATAAATTTGTAAACAACTAAGAATCATGGAATTTTCAAAGGGTAAAGCACAAAGAAAAATGTCTATTTTGTAGATTTTTTGAAACTCTCGAACTTGTGAAATTTTTGAAGGCTTTCACACACTAGAGTCCCCTATTTTGGTACTATAACGATAAATGCTGATTTGAAGCGGTAACGGAAAAAATTAATCTAAAATTCAAATCATGAAAATTTTATATGGTATAACACAGAAAAATCTCAATTTCGTTAACTTTTTTGAAGTGTTGAACTCTTGAAAAATTGGAAGGTTATCACTTACCAGAGTCCTCTATTTTATTACAAAGATGATAAATAATGATTTAATTGGGTAACATAATAAATTAGTCAAAAATTAAAATCGTGAAAATTTCAAAGGGTATAGCACAAAAAAAAAATGTCAATTTCGTTAATTTTTTGAAAATGTCGAACTAGTGAAAATTTAGAATATTGTCACTCACTAGAGTCCTCTATTTTATTACCATGATGATAAATAATAATTTGAAGGAATAAAAAAATAAATTCACACATAACTCAAAATCATGAAATTTTCAAAAGTAAACTGCACAAAAAAATCTCAATTTCGCAATTTTTTTGAAACTGTCGAATTCGTGAAATTTTGGAACGCAGTCACTCACCAGAGTCCCCTATTTTGGTACCGTGATAATAATTACTGATTTGAAGTGGTAACAAAACAAAATTAATTCAAAACTAAAAATCGTGAAATTTGTAAAGGGTATAGCACAAAAAAAAAAAAAAAATGCCCTTTTCGCTAATTTTTTGAAATTGTCGAAATCGTAAAATATTGGAAGGTCATCACCCACTAGAGTCCTATTTTTTTTTTTTTACTGTGATGATAAATCTATATTTGAAGGGATAATGGAAGAAATTCATACACAACTCAAAATGGTAGAATTTTCAAAGGGTAGCTCACAGAAAAATCACAATTTTGCATTTCTTTTGAAACTGTCAAACTTGTTTAATTTTGGAAGGTTATCACTCACCAAAGCCCTCAATCTTCGTACCATGATGATAAATCATGATTTGAGAGGGTAACGGAATAAATTTGTAAACAACTTAAAATCGTAGAATTTTCAAAAGGTATAGGATAGAGAAAAATCTCAATTTGTAAACGAAAAAAAATGGTTTGAAGGGGTAACTGAATAAATTAATCTAAAATTCAAATCATGAAATTTCCATATGGTATAACACAGAAAAATCTTAATTTCATTATTTTTTTTTTGGAAGTGTTGAACTCGTAAAAAACTGGAAGGTTATCACTCAAAAGAGTTCCCTATCTTATTACAAAGATGATAAATAATGATTTGATTGGGTAACATAACAAATTAGTCAAAAATTAAAATCGCGAAAATTTCAAAGGGTATAGCACAAATAAAAATGTCTATTTCGATAATTTTTTTTAAATTGTCGAACTAGTGAAAATTTGAAATGTTGTCACTCACCAAAGTTTAGGATTTAGGGTTTAGGGGTTAGGGGTGAGGGGTTAGGGGTTAGGGTATAGGGTTTAGGGTTCAGGGTTCAGGGTTCAGGGGTTAGGGTTTAGGGGTTAGGGGTTCAGGGTTTAGGGTTTAGGGGTTAGGGTTTAGGGTTTAGGGTTTAGGGGTTAGGGTTTAGGTTCAGGGTTAGGGTTAGGTTTAGGGTTTAGGGGTTAGGGTTTAGGGTTTAGGGGTTTAGGGGTTAGGGTTTAGGGTTTTAGGGTTTTAGGGTTTTGGGGTTTAGGGTTTAGGGTTTAGGGTTGCAGCAATTTATCTGTGTAAGTGCTTTATTTGTCATCCTGTCATTTATCTAATTTAAATTATATTGCTATTGAATAACTCAAAACTGTTGGTATATATAGATTAGATTTGTACTTCATATGTCTAAATGTTCAAATCTGATATTGACAATTACTATGTGTTTCGGTTGACTGTATATTTAGTGAAATTTATGGTAATTGGAATAAGAATTGTGTGATTGTGGTAGGCTACGATTATGTATTTTAGCTGAATTTATGAACATTTTCTTAGTTGAATTTGATATTTGGAAGCTTGATTTCACTGTTCTGTTTGTTCCTCTGATTTAATCATCAAACTTCGTTTCATTTCAAATCTTGAATGACATAGGCACTGCTTTATCTTGCATTTGATTGACCTAATTAGATTTTTAATTCATACGGTGACATTTGGTCTCTAATTGACTCATCCGCTGCGATTCCGCCTCCGAATAAGAGGATTTCAAGGTACTGTTGTTGTTGGCCCAATAAAATACCCAAGAGGGGAGGTGAATTGGGTAATTAAAAATATATCAGAATAAAACTTGAATAAATCAAATAATTAATTTTATTCCAAAATTAATTATTATTTTTATATAAGTAGTGAAAATAAAGCGATATATATAGAAGTTCCATTAAAATCCATCCAGTATAAAATCATACCAATCACCATAATAAATAATAAATCACCCAATATAAGTAGAACACCACATCTCAAAATACCACACCACCACAACACATACACTGGCTAGCCATAGTGATCGTTTTAACCTCACGATCGGGAGTTGTAATGGTACCGTATTATCCGTAGGATATGCCTTCCTAACTGGACAATGACCATATGTCCGGATCACTCATTGGACTGGTCATAATATGAATATCCATATGTCAGACCGCCTATCGGCTGGATATAATATCAATAATCATCTGCCGGACCACCCATCGACAGGATATAATATCAATAATCATCTGCCGGACCACCCATCGGCAGGATATAATATCAATAATTATCTGTCGGACCGCCCATCGGTAAGACATAAAATCAATAACATCATCAAATCAACAACATCATCACCCACTACAACTCAATAACAAATCAACGCTTTGTCGAAGCAGATAATCTCAATAGTATCGTCAAATCAATAATAACCTCAAATCAATAACAACATCATAAAGACACAACTCAATAATATCGTCAAATCAATATCGTCAAATCACCACATCCATTTCTCTTTCCCAAAACCGACTTTTATTTCGAAAATCATATTTCTCACTTTCTTTTTAAAGAAAACGTCTGATTTTACCAAAATCACTTTTCTACTCTTTATTTTTAGAAAAACCAGGCATTTTTAGAAAAATAGATATTTTCCACTCTCTTTTAAAATCACCCAAATCCAATTAATCTCATTTTTCAAGTTCCTTTTTTTAAAACCACCATAATTTAACGAAAATTCATTTTTCTAACTCACCCAAAAACCTGCTTGATCTATATCATTTGTATATATATATATATATAAATAATTTGGCAAGAAGACAAAACACTCACCTCGATATCCATTTTGCAAAACTGACATTGACCACACTCTATTTGGACGTCGGTGCCTGCGAACCTAACAGTGACAGGACCTAAATTAATATTTTATTTAAAATATCCTAATCATGCAACGCAGACCCTATATTCCGAATCGTTGCTATTTTATGTTCCACGTTATTAAAATTAATTAATCGTTACGAAATTATTACGATTTCAGGAATTGTAACGCTAAATAAAATTTAATTTAATGAAAATTAATAATTGATTGAAATTTCACCTGTTTCCGAATCGTTTGGCGGTCACGAGATGGGTTTTGGATTTTCCTAGGGTGGTTTCTGCAAATTCCCCATTTTTTTTTCTTCCTCTGTTTGCGCTTACTGTTTCTGTTTCGATTCGAATACTGCCGACCACCCCTCTCTCTCTCTACTATTATCGTCCACCAAAGGCCTCCCACGCCTCGTCGTTCTGACCACTGGCCCTACTCCATCCCCCACCATGGATCACCAACCACCACCACCAATCGCCTCTACCCACTTGACACATACACACCCAACCGTGACGACCCACACATACACCATCGGGCTAAACTCATGTTGCCACCTCCTCCGTCGTTTATCCCAGCTGATCATACACCCACATACAGCTGCCCAATCAGAAACAGAATACACGCACACATCACCGCCACCACCGCCGATGGAGGAACACCC